>OY754342.1:8097513-9330006 GCA_963572235.1 Caenorhabditis japonica
AGTGCCTGCGTAAAGGTCCAGACTTTGGAGCCATACGTGAGAGCCGGTAAAACGATGGAATCGAAGAGTTGAGCTCGGATTCGCGGGCAAGACAGGGCATCCGTGGTGTTCTTGATGTTGTTGAACGCAGGCCATGCTGCTCGGCGTCTTCGGTGAAGTTCCGGCTCCAGTTCGTTGTTATGGTTGAGTAGCCTACCGAGGTAGACGTACTCATTGACCTCTTCGATGCGGGTAGTAACGTTGTTAAGCGTTACTTTGACCGGGCGTTGGCTGGCAAATTTGTTTCTCATAACTTTGGTCTTGTTAGTATTCATTCGGAGTCCTACTTTTCCACACATCTCAACCAATTCTTGAATCATTAGGCTTGCCGCCTTGGGGTTGCTGGCGACCAGAACGATGTCGTCGGCGAATCTCAAGTGCGTGAGATTTTGGCCATTGATTCGTATTCCGGGCAAGAGTTTGGCTTTTTCGTTCTCGTCGTCTTCGTCTCCTCTCAGGTGCTGCCATGACATCTTGTTGAAGACGCTCTCCAGACATGCTGAGAAGAGGTTCGGCGAGATGGGATCTCCCTGGCGAACTCCTCTTGTGATCGGAATTTCGATTTTCTTGTGGAATGGTGTGATGGTGGTTGTGCAGTTGATGTAGCACTGTTGTAGTAGGGCAATATAGGCAGGCTGGACGCCTTGACTTTTCAGGCTTTCCCAGATTGCCTGTGGTTCAACACTGTCGAAGGCTTTGTGAAAGTCTATGAAGACAAGTGTGAGCGGTTGCTGGTACTCGCGTCCAACCTCGAGTAGGCGCTGTATTGAGTGGATGTGGTCGATCGTAGAAAATGATCGGCGGAATCCTGCTTGCTCGACTGGTTGGGCCTCCTCGAGTGTGGTCCGTATTCTATTCAGCACGCATTTTGTGAATGCCTTGTAGAGCACGGGGAGGAGGCAGATAGGCCTATAGTTCTCCAAATCTTCTTTGTCCCCTTTCTTGAAGATCAGGGTGGTGTTAGAAGTTTTCCTTTTTTCCGGAACTTTCCCGCTCTGCAGGTACTTAGTGAATCTGTCCGTTAGGAGGAAGATGACGTTGTCGTGACAGCTTTTGAGGAAGTCGGCAGTGATTTTGTCATCTTCAGCTGCTTTTCCGTTCGGGAATGAGCGAAAGGCAGCGCGAACTTCTTCTGGAAGGAACGGTGGTGGAATTTCCATTCCGATGGGTGATGCAACCACGGGAGGTCCTCGGTTACTTCTGAAGAGTTTCGAGTAGAACTGTTGGATCTCCTTCTCCATCTCGGTCCGAGAAGTGATTCTTGTGCGGCTTGTTGAGGATTTGAGGCAAGGGATGAATGTCTTGTGTTCTTGTATGTCCCTTGCGACTTTCTTCATACTTTTCTTGTTCTGTGCGGCTTGCATTAGGCGGTCTTTGGCAAATTCTTCATGGTCTTTCTTGACGGCTTCTCGACATTCGTTTGACAGTGACTTGAAGTTGGGGTCCGATCTGTCCATAAAACGTCGTTTGGTGAGAAGCTGCCGAGTAGTTCCCGAAAGTCTGTTGGTGGAGTGAGCGCTCGGGGTGATTGTTGCAGTGGCGGTGATTGCGTGAGCAACAGCCGGGTCCAATTCTCGTTTCGGGGGGCTTTCTCCGTTTGACCTGCTCGAATCTTGCGATCTTGGTGTTGAAGTGCAGGTTTCCACAAAGCAGACGATGATCGCTTCCGGTTGTGATCGATGGGACGACCGAGACATCAGTGACAAACTTTCCATTGGCCAGGATGTGATCAATTTCATGTTTGTGTAACTTGTTGGGACTGATGTGGGTCCAGCGTCTATGTGATGGCTTTCCAAATTGTGAGTTCATGTGCCATAGGTAGGGACCGCAACGTGTTTCTAAAACATAAGAGTTCCGCCAAACTGTCGACAAAAATAGATTCCAGTTACTCATATTAGCATGTTCCCAAATTTTCGTTTCAAAATGTTCAATGATTCTCGAGTTTTGGCTCTTCAAAGTTGGCCTCCCGAAGTACTGATTTTCTCCTCGCTGGAGGGGGCGGGGCAAAGTGTGCGGGCGCGCGGCAATGAACCCCGGCAACAAAATTGTGGTGCAAGACGACTAACCGTTCGGGCACACGTGAGTGTCTATCTGCGCGCCCAAGTTTGATAATAAAGGCGAGTCCCCGCTGGATCGCCCGCCTCCCTTTAAAATTTATATTCTGACACGTTTAAGTATGAAAAAAGTACTTTCCGGTCCAAAAAATCAACCTTTTCAGATATCGCCGACATAGTTATTTTATATTTTTGTACATCATTCAATAGCAAATTTTCTGTAGAATCGAATGAGAATAGTAACTCGCGTGACAGCGACCTCCATAATAGAGAAAAAAGAAAAAAACTTGATTTTTTTTGAAACCACTTCCATACTTTTTGGGCAAAAAGTGTTTCAAAATGTCTCAAATAATTTAAAAATTTGTACACCCAATTTCGAAGATCTCCTTTATCGATTTCGACAATAAAAAAATAGGGTCATCGCTGAAAATTTTCAGATATTTTTGGTTGTACTTTGGAGACGTCCAGAAGGCGTGCCGTTGTAGATAGAGAAGATCTGATGCAAAAATCGAATTCCCCGTATAAAAATCTATCAGAAATATAAAAACAAGCCGTGACAGAGACCTCCATAGATAATTTTAGAACGTTTTTCTGATCGTCGTTTCAGTTTTTTGAAAATTTCGCCTGAAAATTGAAATTTTCAGTCAAATCTAATATCACCAATCAATTCTACGTAGAAAATTACGTATGGAAACTTTCCGGTATGCATAATTATGTTAATGGTATTCGGGCTACTGGAGCGCAAACTCTCAAAATAAAAGCGAGGAGAAAAAATTGAAAGGCTCCGCCCCCTCCTTTTGCGGTGCCTAGCCATAGGCGGTTCGATTCCCAAAGGGTTGCGAGTAGTTCGCCGCTTTCGTTGCGCGGTTCCATTGAGTGTGGTCCAATGAACCGTTCCGTGTGTTGCCTAGGACCCATTCGAGCGTTGAAGTCACCCACAACTAGCTCGTATCTACTGCGACAAGCAGTGTAGGCTTCTTCTAAGCTCTCATAGAAATCAACTAACTCTTCCGGATCAGAGTCGGCAACTGGAGCATACACTTGGAAGACGGTGCAGCTCAGTCGCCGGTCTACTTGGAAAGTCAAGTAGGCAATCCTGTGGTTGAGAAATTTGATTTCTTGGATCTTCGGCAGGAGGGTGCTATTGACGATAAAGCCGACCCCTCCTGACACGGAAGTGGTGTTCCGTTTTTCTAAGAAAACTCCGGTCCCGTCTCGATGCATCATGTGTATTTCAGCTGCTCTCTTCGTTTCCGACAGTCCGATAATGTCGTACTTGATGGTTTTTATCTCCTCTAGCAGCTCTGCAAGTCGGTCATCGGTGGCAACCGATCTGCATTTGAACGTACACACTCTGTAGTCGATTCTTTTTGTTTTTGGCCGGGTTTTCTTGTTCCGTCCAGTGTGGCAGACGTTCGATACTCCGTGATTAGATCGCCTCTTCCGACATACTCTTGAATCTGCTGTAACAAGAGTAGAGGCCGGATGCGGAGGACTGAGGCAGTTGTTGGTGTTGTTCGTAGCGGGTAAGCCTACTCTTCAACGGCCTGCTGAACCGAGGAATGTGCGCAGGGAGGAAGTATTCGACACTACATCCGACCTGAGCAAGGCAGTGTGTAATGATTAGCCACTTGAATCTTTGCCGGGGTGACGAAATCCGCGGAAGTTGAAGAAAAGATCCATGTGTTGATCTTCTACGCCATGGAGAGGCTCATTACGTGTAGAAAAACAACTGTCTGCTATATTTTCCAATGCTTTTCTCGCATTTTTCCAATAGTTTTCTTAGCATTTTCCAACCGATATTCAAATTTCCACGCTCAAAGAACAAGACAAGCTCAATGTGATTTGGTGGTGCTACCTCGGAATAGAACTGAAGCGAAATAGAACTGCAGCGAAATAGAACTCGCTTCGCAATACCGTTTTGGAATAGAACTGTTCGGTAAAGAATTCGGTTATTTGTCTCAATTCGGTTATTTGTCTTCAATTCGGTTATTTGTCTCAATTCGGTTATTTGTCTTCAATTCGGTTATTTGTCTTCCTAGCGAGAGGTCGCCTGTTTTTAGCTTCTCGTATAGATTTTTTGAGTAGCCAACATATTCCCTGTTTTTATGAAGAGAACTCTAGCTTTCTCGCCTACTAGCCCTCAAAAATTATTTAAAGCTATGTATGTCGTCCTCTTCTATTTCATTGGACTCAAATGTTCTGGCGCCTGTGGAAGATTGCGAGTCAAAAACTCCGGAAGTTGCCATTGGAGATGTTTATCGTCTGGTTCTCGAGATGTCTAAATCTCTCGCGCAGGTAACACTGCAAAACAAGGAGCTCGTTCAGATGAATGGACAGTTAATGAAGAAGGTTGAGAGCTTAGAGCTCAGCGTGAAAGAATTGAAAGTTGATCGTTTTCCTTCAAAAAAGTCGTTTGCCCAAGTTGTCACTGCCGGTCTTAAATCTTCTGCTGCCCAGGTCAGTCTCATCAAGGCAGCTGAGATTGCTAATGATGCTGAGAAGAGAAATGCGGCCGTTGTTTTGGACAAAGTCGAGCTACCGGAGAGCGCGTCTTCTGATGGCCAGTTTGCACAAGAAGTATTGAAACCCTGCGAAGTTCAGGATAAGTTGGCTTCGGTTTTTCGTCTTCAGACGAAGTCAGGTCCCCCATTGCTCAAGCTTCAGATGCAGAAGAAAGAAGATGCCAGAAAGATCATGTCACGGTTCAACAAGGTCAAGTCCAATATTCAAGGTTACTCGACTGCAGTCATCCGTCCGGATCTGTCGCAACCAGAACGAGAGAAGCATCGTGCGGCGTGGGAGGAGGCAGTTATGAAGAACAACAAGGCTGGAAAGTTCGAGTTCACAGTGAGGAAATTGGAGTGTGTGAAGGTTCATTACAAGGAAGGAGAAGTTTATCGCCCATGGGAAGTTCGGGAAACACGAAAGTCAAACGTTCAGTGAGTAATTTAAATGTCGGGTATGCCAATTGTTTTTCGGTTGTAAATAAGATTCCCCTTCTTGAGCTTACTGTTAACTCGTTATTTCTTGACGTTAAATGTCTCACTGAAACAAAATTAGACTACTCTATTTCTGATCCCATTCTTTCTCTTAACAACCGTTTCTCAGTTATACGTAAAGATCGTGACAGGCATGGAGGGGGTGTAGCCGTACTTATTTCAAAATCTTTAAATTTTTCTATAATTAAAATTCCTGATTCTTTTGGGTTTCTTGAAGTGGTTGAAGTCGATTTATTGCTCACAAGTGGTAGGTTACGTGTTCTGTCAGTCTACCATCCAAATCATAAATTTCCTATTGACAGTCTACTTGATTGTCTCAAAGATCTAATAAGTGTTAGAGGCAACTGTCTGGTATTTGGTGATTTCAATTCTCCTCACATCGACTGGGCCAATCTCAAAGCGTCTGATCCTAAGTGTAAAAAGTTGTTGTCCTTTTCAATTAAGAATGGTCTTAAGCAGCATGTCTTGTTCCCAACTCGTCTTAATCCTGACAATGTGCTTGACCTGTGTTTCACAAACTCGGACATTGTAAACGAGATCACTGTAGGCGACTTGTTCAGTGATCATCGTTTTGTGCACGTTTCCCTGTCACTTCACCGCAAAAAATCATCAAAAGTGTCCACCATTAAGTGTTTTAGAAAGGCGTCTTATAATGAAATCAACTACATTCTCAGTCGCCTAGATTGGGATTGTCGTTTCTCAACTCTAACTGTAGAAGAAATGTACCAAGATCTTGTTGCTCTTTTATCCATTTTAATTGACAAATTCATTCCGGTTAAAATTCTCAAACCTTCCACAAAGTTGCATTCCAGTTCTATTCGCAAACTTCAAAAGAAAAAGCTCGATATCTGGAGGACAGAAGGGAATTCGGTAAAGCTCCCCGAGCTCTCGCTCTTCTTCTCCGAACTCGTCTTTCTCTGGAAGAAAAACGAATTACTGAAAATCTACTGTGCGAAGGTTCCTCTCAACATGCCTTTTATAAATTTGTCAATTCTAGGTGTGACGAGAAAATAGGTATACTTCGAGACAGTGCTGCGGAAGAAGATGTAACCGATGACATTACTAAAGCCCTTTTATTTTCGAACACTTTCTCCTCCGTGTACACCACTGATGACGGATGTGCACCCAGTTTTTCGGCCCGCACGTCCCAGTGTCTTTCGTCCGTTAATGTCAGTCCTCATATTGTCGAATTTCACTTGTCACGTCTTCCACTCAAAACCAACACAACTCCGGAAGGAATTCCCTCTATTTTTTTGAAGCGCACATGTACGTCTATCGCCTTGCCGTTGTCCATAATTTATGAGAGTTCGTTACAATATGGTATTATTCCTTCTTTTTGGAAGTCAGCAATTGTCAAACCTCTCCACAAAAAAGGCCCACGTTGTGATCCAAGTAATTATCGGCCAATAAGTTTAACGTATTCTGTCTGTAAAGTCCTTGAAAAAATTGTCCGATCTGAGGTTACAAAATACTTGAATGTGAATAGACTGATTATTGATCGACAATACGGTTTTCGGGTGCATCGAGGAACCGTCTCCCAGCTGCTCTCGTTCCAGTCAGCTCTTATTGGTAATTGCATGAAAAAACTTGTTACCCATACACGGTGTGCCAAAATCCGAAAATGTTTGAACTGTTCGCAATGGAGCGCGCTTGCATTTTCAGTGCTAAAATGGCCGCTGATTTTCAACTTCAGAATATGTCATTTTTATTGGTTTTTTCAATATTTTGCAACATGTTTATTGTTAAGAAAATTTTTATCTGCAAAATAAGCTAAAAAACGTAAAAATTCGTCGACAGGGAAGCTCGTCATTAAAGTCTGCACTTTTTCAACGGGATTTTCAATATTTTTCAGATTTTTCGTAAAATGGAGGAATTTCACCAAATTTTACAACATCCGATTGATTCAAAAGTAGATTGGGATCAATTTCATGCAAAGATGAGGTAAAAATAATCACGGACAACGTCCCTATAATCGTTTGAACAAAAATTGCGTGGGATCGAGTGTGTTAAAGCCGATTTGCTGCTCCAATTTGATTGGAAAATTCATATATTCGGTTCATGGAATGCTCAAAACTACCTGAAAAAAATAATTTAACTGCTTCAACGCTGCTCTCGGCTTGAATTCATCAGAAAAAGCAATTTTTCGCGAAATTCGTACAAATTTTTTTTCTTTTTTTTTTACTTTTTTTCCGTGTTTGTTGCGATTCAGTCATATAACCATTAGTTTCCTATGGGCATTTAAACGGGTAATTGGTTCTGATTGATGCAAAAGTACCAAACATGCAACTTAAATTAGAACGGAACATTCAATATTACAAATACCAGGCGAACATTTAAGGAAATTTGGTTTTAGCCGAGAGCTAAACAATTATATCAATGAATTGCAGAATTTCCGATCAAATTGAAACAGCAAATTGCCTTGAAGACACTCAGTTCCACGTTATTTTGTTCAAATGCTTATGGGGACGTTGTTTGTGAATATTTTTGCCTCATCTTTGGCTCAAAATAATCGAAATCCTTTTTTGAAGCAATATTTTGTTGCAAAATTTGTTAAAATTCCTTCATTTTACGAAAAACCTGAAAAATGTTGAAAATCACCGTTCATTTTAGCACTGAAAATGCAAGCGCGCTCCATTGCGAACAGTTCAAACATTTTCGGATTTTGGCACACCGTGCCCATAGTGTATATGTCGACTTCAAAAAAGCCTTTGACACTGTTTCTCTCAAAAAACTTGAAATCAAGCTTCAGGCTTATGGGATTAGCGGGAGTTTACTCTGTTGGCTTAAAAGTTTTCTCAGTGGCCGTAATCAAGTTGTATGTGTTAATGGGACCTTCTCTGCATGCTCTTCGGTCCTGTCTGGAGTCCCGCAAGGGTCTGTGCTTGGGCCGTTGTTGTTTCTGTTGTACATCAACGATATTGGAGATAATTTAAAATCAAATTATCTGCTTTATGCAGATGATCTGAAAATTTTCTCTCATTTATCGTCTGATGTTCAGGATGACCTTGATGTTCTGTCTAATTGGTGTCATACTTGGCAGTTGGATGTGGCTCCAAATAAATGTGAACACATCAGTTTTCGTTTTTCAAAAAGATTGGTCCCCAGTTCTAAACCCACATCAGTGGTGCCCTACACTGATAAGATCCGGGATTTGGGTGTACACTTTCAGTCTAACCTTTCCTTTGACAATCACATCGAATCAACCGTTCTCCATTGTCACAAAAGAATCAACATTATTTTCAACGTTTTGCGGTACGCCCCTCTCGATTCCTTTATCCGGTGTTTTACAGTATACATCCGCCCCTTGATTGAATATGGTTGTGAAATATTTTCGCCTACTCTCATGTCTCATACTATTCTCCTAGAGTCTGTACAAAAGACTTTTATTTATCGTTGTTTTAAAAAATTTAAATTAACTTATGTATCATATTTTGAGTCTCTATTTTACTGTAAACTTGATTGGCTAGAATACAGGCGTCTAATCTTTGATCTCACTTTACTGTATAAAATCTTTATTACCGGTGACACCCATCTACACGAGTCCCCATCTCTTGCCTTTGCTAATTTACGATCTCTCCGACGTCACTCTTTCATTCTCCGGTGCTCTCTCAAAAATTCCTCTAAACCCCTACAGCAATTCTTCTCTAACCGTGTTCTTAAATGTTGGAATGACCTCCCTTCTCATGTTTTCCCTGTCAAACCTTCAACTAATTCTTTTAAAAACAATATCAAATTATTGAAATTTCATGAATATCTTCGTCTCAATTGTCATACATACTGACACACCTTCTATTTCTATTGTAAATCTATTTCTATTGTAAACATTGATAGTATAAGTGGTCATGCCCTTCTTTTCAATTAAAAAAAAATAAATATATAGGAGAAACTCTTCTGAAAACCGAAAAAAGCACTAAATTGGGGAATTCAAAACCGAGAAAGTTTTGTCAGTTTACGTTTTGTTTTTCTACGGTTTTAGAAAAAAAATTTAAAAATGGTGGAAACGAGAAGGAAGTCTGAACTTCCCGCCACTTCATGTACTCCGCACGGTTTTTTTCTTTGAAAATTTAAAGTACGGTGGTTATTCGATGGTTTTGTGCAATGAATCAGGAAACAACTACCAAGAACTGTTTTTTTTTTCCTGCATGGAATAGGTTCGTACCACAATTCTAACGCAATGAATTGTTTAAAAAATGGGTAGATAGAAACAAAATAACATTTAGATTTGAATACATTCAATTTTGGTGGTTTGCTAATTTTCCTGTAAACCTTTTTTAAAATTCATGGAGACTCGCGCATCCCCAATCCCACACGGCGTGCTAGGGACTACGTTTCAGAAAACTTTTTTGAGATCAAATTTTCGAGCGCCAATTCTCGTGTCCTTGCGTCTCCATTTTTGCACACTTTTTGCTAGACTTGGCAGAATGCCACTGTCGAGACACAGGCACATGCGAATAGGCGCGAATTCCTTTACGTAGGGTCTAGCACGCCGTGTCCCACCCAGAAGTTTTTTGACGGCGACAGCCGGCATCAACCTTCTGGTACTTTTAAAATATAGGCCCATGGGCTTATTGTCAAAAGAAAACAGTTGCAACGCGGTGTTTGCGTTCTTTTGAGATTCAAACGGCAATATAAAATAGCATGGCAAATGAAGATATAATAAATGTTTCCACTTTATTTCAAAAGTACGCAAAAGCCGCGTTGCAACTTTTTTTCTCCATAGATTGTAGTATTTTTAAATTTTTGATCAAAGGCAGTTCTGTTTCGGGACTTTTCTGACTTGAGTAATCTTAATTTTTTCCGCGGAAAGGAACTATTTTTTTTCAACTGGCATTTCATAAAAAAAAATTACCGTGTTATTGAAAAAGCACAAATAAATAAAAGTTTCCAGTTGTTGCGTTCTGGCATGACCTTATCAAATGGAACTGTTTTTCTGATTTTGCGAAACTTTCAAACATTTTCTCATTTCAGATTCGAAAGACTTCTGTGAAAAGGTGACTAACGTTCAGTCAAGGAACAGTAAGTTTGGAAGTCGAATTATGTATTTGTTTCTATTGAATGTGTTTCAGTGAAACGTTCTTCAGTTCAACCACAGTTACGTAAAGCGCCCGATAGACTAGTTACCTCCAGTACAGGTATGCATTTTTCATACCTGATGTAACCATGTCGCAATGTTTTTTCATCTGTTTTTAATTAGCTCCTATGTGTTAGTTAGAAAACATGTTTTTGCTCCGGATTCAATATGCTTTTCTGATGGTCCGCCTATACGTTTTTGTTGAAAATGTTTGCGGGGGGTACAAACCAACTGATTAATAGGTACAATTTTTTTGATTTAGGGGTAAACTTTTTTTTGGGGGTACAAATTGCCTAAATTCTGCAAGTTTGTGAAAATTTTGGCTTTTTTTCTGGAAATTGTTATCAATTCCTTTGTTTTATCGCTATTAATCTTGCTTTATTTAATTTCATACGAGTTATTTTTTTTTATTGCTGGGTGGAAACATTTGGCGACCATGGCAAAATTTGGCGATCGGAGGGAGCTGGGTGAAAACATTCTCCGCGGACGTTTTCAGAGGCAACCGGAAACATGTGTTCCTGATCAAAATTTGGCGACCAGAGGGAGCTGGGTGGAAGCATGCTCCGCGGGTGGAAGCTTGCTCCGCGGGCGTCTTTACAGGCAACGCACCGGAAGCATGTGTGACACCTCAAAATTTGGCTCTGTAGAATTATTTTTTTTTGTTCAACAAACATATCGTGGGAAAGTGTTTTGCGAAATAAAAAGAAGACATAAAAAGGCTAGATATTTCACGTTCAAACTCCCAATCGACGTGAACATTCAATTAAAAATTCATTTTGTTTGTAATGGGTACCACTTGGTCTAGTGAGTAGTGAGTTGCAAATTGCAATCTGCACTCTCTGGTTCAATTCCTCTTGATGTCAATGGAATTTAGCCGATCTGGAGGCGTGTTTAAAAATGGTTCCCCACACCCCTGATGCTCTCTCATTGACACAGATGAAGGGCTTCAAATCCATATCGGATCCGAAACGGATGGGACGTGGAATTTTTTTTATATAGGATTTTATATGGATCCTATATGGATCCTATTAGTATCCACGCTCCCACGGATAGGATGCGGACTTGGGCGCGTGGACTTAAAACGGACCGAAAACGTATGGGACGTAGGTGAAACGTGGATATTTTATAAACTTCTTGAAATTTTCATTTTTCCCGATTTCACTCAAGATGCTCAATGAGCACGTGTTTCCAGATGACCAAAAATAGCCGATGAGCTCTGTGGCACCGCGCCACAGAGCCTTTCTCCAGGGCTCTCCCTCCAAGCCTTCATATTTCTCTAACCGCATTTTCTTACCACGCTAAGCGTGGCTTCCGGCTATACCTCCTCTTGTGGACCGACACCTCATGGGTTCCGACGGCCCTTATGTTTTGCACGGGAAAGGGGCGGGGCGTAGCGTGGTGACACCAGTTTCTTGTGGATTTTATTATTTTAAGACGTAATTTCACGATTACTTACTTCATATGCCTGTCGTGGGATATAAGCCCCCACCCCAGCATAAACAATTATAGTCTCTCACCATCGTAGACTATCTCGAATCAAAACGTTTCCAAATCAGAACTATGGTAAAGGTGAAATCAGCAACATTATTGGAAAAGAAAAAAAAAGATTTTATGAGCCACAATTTCGAAAATGAATTATAGTCGGCGAATACATCATCAACTTCGCTCTACTGCAAAATTTCTGTAAAACAGTGTTGCACTTGCAAGATCAACTCGAATTCTAGTTTTTATGTTTCTTTTTAAAGGAAAATGATGTATCCACGACGAATTGCAGGTAAAATTTGATTTTTCGCTTCAAAACAGGCGCACTACACTATTGAAAATTGAAAACTGCCGTAGAGCGAGGCTGATGATGCATTCGCCGAGTATATGTGGTATTTACTCTAACTGCCCGGCATCCAAGCAGGAGGTTCAAACAATAAGCTTGCATGCCGGACAAATAGAGTAAATACGGCATTTCAAATACTTGTTTCATTTGATCTAGCTTATTATTTTACAACACTTTTGACACGTATCCATTTGGAAAGAAAACGGTTCTGATTCGGGACAGTTCTGTTTTGATAAAGATCTGATTCGAAGATTTTCCTTATTCGGAAAGCGACAAAAATGGTAGAAAGACCTTTGAATGGTGCACTTCTATTAGAGGCTTCAATTAATTGGGATTGCTCTTCGATTTCGGTCGATTTTTGCTTGATGTGTTGCTATTCTGATACGGCGGGGGCTATTCTTATCAGGTGGGGCTATTCTTATTAGGTGGGGGCTATTCTGATATAGCGAAATTCGATATTGATATGGAAAATAAAAAAAGGAAGAAGTGGGGGACTTATCTGATAAAGAGGCGCTACCTCGAAATAGAAACTTTTCAAAATAGAACCGTGCCGAAATAGAACTTCACGCGAAATAAAACCTTACATCGTTTTAGCGCGTTTTAGCACAGTTGGGTGAAGACTATTGAATAAAAAGCCAAACAGAAAAAGTTCCACTCAGTGGCGTGACATGTTTTCGATTTATTGACTGGGTTCTATTTCACGCGGCTCTTTTTTGGAACAGTTCTATTCCACGCGGTTTTATTTCACGCCAAGTTCTATTTCGACACAATTCAATACTAGATACTATACTTAGGTACCGCAACGAGTTCGAAAAGCGTGCGAATCTCGAAAAACTACTAATTTCATTGTGTTCTACGCCTCAATATTAGTACAATCCCAAATTTTCTCAGCAAAATTCCCGCTAGTTCCCGAGTTACAGCCTTTCAAAGTCGCGATTATTTACCACTGATTTTCTCCGCAGCAGGGAGGCGGGGCTTCGGCTGCATGCGCGCGGCGTGGTTTTGCCGACCACTTCTTTTGTCATCATTGTTCATTGAATGCGATAATTTCTGCGGATTTCTGCTGAGGAATGTGTAAATTAAGATCGGATTTGGAATGTTTTAAATTTTTTTATACCAGGCGATGAATATTACTCAAATACTATGATTGTATGGCTGAAGTACGCGGGAACACGTAAATAAGTGGAAACCCCTGGCGGTTTTCCACAAAAAATAGATATTCTCTTGGTTGATTTCGAAAATTTCCGAAAAATAAATACTTTTGTGTAAGAAAAATCCTTTTATAGTGAAAACAAAAAAGTTGCAACGCGGTGTTTGCGTACTTTTAAAATTCAAATGGAAAAGGGAACAAATCTCTTCATTTCCCTTGCTATTTCTCTCATTGCCATTTGAATTTCAAAAGTACGCAAACACCGCGTTGCAATTTTTTTGTTTTTACAATAAGTATCGAAAAAGCTTTTTGAAAAATAAAAATCAATAGGAGGAGATCCGAACCATTGACCTCGCACAGCGGAAATGCGGTGTATCTATTGCAAATGAACGTCTATGGTGAATGCACAATACATCAACCGCAGCTAAAAATCAGCTAGTGACTCGCTGATTGATCTATCTTTGCGCTGCCTTGCGATAGCTCGATAATGAATCTATGGCCCGCTCATGTCACTGGAGCACGTTTGCATTAATTCTGTAGGTAGCGCATTTTGGTTGAATTTTTTGTCCTTTTTTTTTTTTTCATATTTTGCTTCAAATTTTACCAAATCTTAAATATTTTTTTTTGTTTTTCAGATGAGGAGGCCGATTACGACACATTCCGACAATGAAAAGTGATGAAGGTGAGCTAAATATCTTTCAAAACATATATTGATTTTTTGCAGAGTCAATGTTTGCTGCAAACGGACCGAAAACACTTTCGCAAGCTGGTGAGTCTTTCTGATAATTTTTAAAACTCAAAAAAAATATGGTGGAATTTGGATGCTTTTGGAAATTGATAGGAACTTCTACGCAAATATAAAAATTTTCGCAATCGCTTTAAATCGTTAAAAAGAAAATTCAAAGTTGTCCTTTTCGGTCTGTAATTTTGTAAAAAAAAAAAAGATCCGTTATCCCTCAAAATCGTCGAAAAATTTTTCACAAAAAGAAAAACTTGAAAATTTCGGCGGAATATTTCGAAAAATCATAATTCCGGCAAACTATCGTCCGCTACCAGTTAAGGTAATTTTAATTGCTAAATTGATTTTTCTCACTACTTTTTTGCTATTAAAATTCAAAAAAAAACTTTTTGCGCTGAATTCAGGAAGAACTAACGCGATATACGCTTTTGAGTCATTAGATCACTTTCAAAGTTTGTTATAGAAGAAAATTTAATAATACGACTTTTTCACTGAAAACAAAAAAATATAGAAAAATCATTTGCCGTATATTCGGAAAACCCTGGCTGTTAGAGATAACGATCACAGACATTCTCGGAAATCAAAATTGCTCTTTCGAGTTCCGTCGGAAATTTCGGATATTGTATTATTCTTTACCGATGTTCCGATAGGAAAAATTGGAAAAAAACCTGAATAGAAAATTCTCCAAAATTTTTTTTTCAAAAAACATCTGTGAAATGGTGCGTAATGTAGTGTTTTAAATAGGACATTCGCGTCACGGACAGTCGAACTTTTCCAAAAAAAAAAATGTTTCGTACCATATTAAATACGGCACCAAAAAAAATTTTTTTCGGACACATTTTTCATGTGGAGCGACACGGCCACTCACGATTAAAAATTGTTTTCTTTTGTACCTTTTTCTAAAGAATTATTACCACACTTGCTTATTATAGGCACTGCTTGCGTTTTTGTTTAGTTTGCTGAAAAAAACACATGGAAATTACTTTTCTAAGTGGGGCCAAAGTACATGAAATTTTAGTAAAAAATCGCGAGTGTGGCCTTGTCAATTTAAATAAATGTTCTATATTTAAAATAAATATATTATCTATTTGTTTCAGGGGTTGTCTACTGTTCAAGCGGTTCCGACATCTGGAGGATTATTTTTCATACCCGATGATAAAAGTGCAAAAGGAAGAATTCGCAAAAAATAATAATTTTTATGTCAAATATTTTTATTTTCTTTTTTTAAAATGATTTTGTGCCACCAATAAATTTTAAATAACTCGCAAGTTAAGAATGGGTTATTAATAAAATATCCATGGCAGCCGGTCGCCTCGCCTGCTCCTCCCCAGCGTCAATGATGCGCCACCGATGCGTCAATGATGCACCAATAAATGCGATCGATTCATTACGCGTCTATGATGACACCCTTGCAGTGTCCCCATGCCATTTGCACGCGAGTCACCAGCGAGCTGTGATGCACGTGTCGCATTTCACCCAGTTGAATTCAGTTGAAAAGACCTGATGGGGCGGAGCCTCGATGTTTCGCGCCACTGCTTACTGTAGCCGGCAAGAATATTGAATTGATAATATATGGGTGGCTATGCTGTAATTATCCCGCAGTGTTTTCTTCTTGCAATTTTGAGTCTCTGTTTTGATTGTATTTAGTAATGCTTATTGTCCATTTGCGAAAAAAAGCAAGTGCGCTCCACGAAACGTAGTACTTCGTAGATTTTATTTTCACCACCAAATTATTTCATTGCACGTTGACGTGACACGTTAATTAAAACAATTTGGCGACGAAAATGAAATCCACGAAGTACTTAGTTTCGTGGAGCGCAATTGCTTTTTTCGCGAATGGACAATATTACTGCGTCGCGAAAAGCAGTCAGAGCTGAGCGCTGTGGTCTCGCCGCGAAAAATGGGGGTAGCAGCCGAGTCACAGCAGCGTCACAGCAGCGTCGCGCGCTCTGCTCTGACAGGTTTTCGCGACGCAGTAATATGCCATTTAATTTTTCAATTAATTAGTTCATTTTTCTTATCAATACAATTTAATTATTTGATTCACATCAGAGATTCAAAATTGCAAGAAGAAAACACTGCGTGGAGTTTGTGCAGACATTTTTCACCCGTTTCAATATGCCACTAAAAATTAAAATTAAATTACTATTGTCGGCTCGCCAAAATGGTCAAACGCGCTCCGCTGAACTCAACGCTATGCGATTTTCATTTTGGTTTCCAAATTATTTCATTTCACGTTGAATTTATACGTGAAATTAAATAATTTGGAGACCAAAATGAAAATCGCATAGCGTTGGGCTCAGCGGAGCGCGTTTGACCATTTTGGCGGGCAGACAATAAAATAAATAAATGAATACAAGTTGTAACCAAAGCAATGCATGAACAGTCAGTTTAGGACTGTGCAGCAGGCTTGATAGTTCTTGAAAACAAACGATAAAATCGTAAGAAATCGCAGGCTTATTTGACAGAAAAATGAATTTAAAATAAGTTATCGCCAAACAAATAGTCTCGATGTCCCCTATGAGATTTTAAGTGCCCCCTCTGAGCATTCAGCTAAATGGCCCCTATGAGACTTGTTGAAATGACCCCTATGAGACAGCTGCAAATGCCCCCTATGAGACGGTGCCCCCTTTGAGCACGATGCCCCCTATTTGTATGACCCCTGGGAGTATGGGCCTTCTTGTACCGCAGCATTATTGGGTGAGTATGGAAGCGGTGTTAGAGATGAAAGAAAAGACAACGCGATTGGTGAGTGGTGAGTGAGTGGTAAGTGGTGAGTGTTTTGTCCGCGTACCTTTGATCTCGATTTTGTCTTGGTTCAGTGGTATTCTGGTTCGTCTTGGAGATGCATCATGAATTGGCTAGTATCCGAGGTCAAATGTGTTGTGTAGTGAACTCGGTACCCTCAAATTTGGGTAATTAAACCTTTATAGAATAAGTATAAAACAAAAAAGAGTGTAACAATAAAGTTAAGAAATAGATACAGTACCGTTCAAAAGGTTGGAAACTTTTGGTTTCTCGGGCATAACTTTTGAATGGAGAGGGTTATGGTTCTGACAATTTGCATGAATCTGCCCCGTAATGTTTTTGACAAGCTCCAAAAATGGATTTGGTCATTTTTGAAAACTGCAGATTTTTTTTTTAATTTCAGATGCCAAAATTTTCGACCCAAAAATAATTTTTTTTGCTGATTTTTCAGGACTCGACATTTATGTTCAAAATGAAATTTCAAAACTAGAAGTACAATTTTAGTTGACTATGGGTTGATCGAACAATTTTTAGCTGACTTACAGCACTTTGAGTATCAGGGTCCATATGGGTAAGTCAACTTCAACTTTTATTGAGAATCACCAAAACCTAATAAAATTAAATAAAGTTTGATTTTTAACAGTTTTTATCTAGTTTGCCCTTATTTTCTTTGATTTTGGTGATTCTCAATAAAAGTTATGGTTGACTTACCCATGTGGACCTTGATACCTTGACCTTGATAAAGTGCTGTAAGTCAGCTGAAAATTATCCGCTCGACCTATAGTCAACTAAAATCATACTTTCAATTTTAAAGCTTCATTTTGAACATAAATATCGGGTCCTGAAAAATCTGAAAAAAAAAAATTATTTTTGGGTCGAAAATTTTGGCATCTGAAATTTATTGAAAAATCTGCAATTTTCAAAAATGTCCAAATCCATTTTTGGCGCTTGTCAAAAACATTACGGGGCAAATTCATGCAAGTTTTCAGAACCATAACCCTCTCCATTCAAAAGTAATGCCCGAAAAACCAAAAGTTTCCAACCTTTTGAACGGTACTGTAGGTGAAAAATTAGAATTTAATGTCGGCGGTCGCACCGACAGTTTTAATATTGTGACCGTGCTTGTGCTGCTTTTATAATGGGGTTTTAATGGATTTGTGGGGGCAGCATAGCTCGGGAGATAAGGAATCGCGATTGCATTGTCGAGATTCCTTACAATTTTGATATTTTCATTTATCGTGGATTCTTCGAGTATTTTCAATTTCAAAAACAATAATTTGTTGTGTGAAAATAAGCTCAGATATTTGTGTGGATTTTCGAATCAGTTTTGAACTAAATTGAAAACAAATTTGAAAAAACGAAAGTTCGCGCCAAATGGGCAGGAGCGCAATTGCACTGCCTGGCGCCTTGGGAGGCCGTGCCCCTTCCTTTTGCGGTCCCTACCCATAAGGGTTTGCCTATCCCTTACACCATTAATAAAAAAGGCTGTTCAAACGAAACTGTGCAACATATACGTTTCTAATAATATTTTTCAGGGAAATCATTAACATCTTCAAAAAAGAACGGATATGACAATGGGAACGATGGAAATTTCAAAAAACGAAACGATTCTGTTAATTCTTTGTCAAAATTTGAAGCCTTGTTTGTTTTTTCAATTGCACTGCTGGGAATTAACTAGATTGCGCAAAATTTAACCACAAATTGTCCAAATTCCGCTATGTTAAAAAACATTGTAAACCAAAACGAGGAAGCCCAAGATATTGAAAATATCAATTTAAATATGGGAAGCCTAACACGCGTAATCAATGCAATCGGCTTTCATAATGGTTTTCAAAAAAACACGATAACAATGGAAAACGTTTTAAGAGAAGTGCTTGATGTCCAAGAACCGTATTTGTTTGATAAAATCGATAATACATCCGTCAATAATGTTATAAGTGCTGTGCGGGCAATTGACTCACTAGCTACTCAATCGATGGGTACGGTTAAGGAATTTATAAAAATTTTGAATAAGTTAGACGTTATCAATAATTCTTTATCTAACATACCAAAAAACCAAGATTTGTTTTCTTTAAATGCTTCACATTACGATTTTGGTGAAATACTAAAGTTTATTGGTGAATTGAATTTTCAACTGTATCGGGTTATCAATGAAGTAAAATCACCAACATTAAACCACGAGAGAATAAGAGCAACCCAAAGATTCTTGATTTCTACATTTATGGAGTATTCCACACAAATGAGCTTGAAAAATTACTTCAACTACACTGAGCCTTTTGTTAATGCTTTGCTAAGCGCAAAGCCGTTTATTGCAAACATCGAGCAGTATCAACTACTCACTAATCAAGCATATTTACGGAAACTTATCAAAAGTCTGGAGAGTTTACAATCATCTGCCACAATTCTCGACCCCTTGTCAAATTTCATTCTGGACAAGCATACAAGAGAGCATATCGATGTTATAAATAGATTACTTGATAAAAAAGTCATTATTTTCGATAAGCAAGCTAATGTAGGTTTTCCCGGAGGAGTAAAAAATATAGGAACACTTTTAAAAGACTTTGATAATAAGTGGCTAAAAAAAATTTTAAATAACGGAAGCCCTCTGCATGACTTAAAACAAATTCTAACGCCAATTTTAAAATTACAAATTCCATTAGAAGAAATAGACAGCGTATGGAAAAAGTTTGCTCACAATAGGTATTTTAACTTGAGAAAACGTTTAATGCAATTAAATTACATATATTCTGTGAACGCATCGCTTATATCAAGTTCCATGAAAAGTGTGAGAACCGCTCTGGAAAATTTGAAACCAATAGCTAACTTAAACAATTCAATCTTGAATAAATTCAAACAATTTTTGAATTCTTGGACGGTTTTCCAAAATTTTAGCAATGCGCTTGACATCACTAACAAAACACACGAGCGTCTATTCGATATGACCGATATTGTGCATGATGAACTACTTGTTGCAAGAAGTGACCCTGAAAAGGTTGTTGCAATTGCGAGAGATGCATATTTAAATAACAAATATGAAGCAGAAACAAATTTATTAACTGTCAAAGCAAGATTTTTAAAGAAAATTAAAAACAATATCACCAGTATATTGTCTCTAACCAGTGGTTTAAAAAATATCCTGACGGATACAGTTTTCATCAACATTCGCGAAATACTTCCACAGAGAATTATATTGGACTTAAAGGTGATCTTGAATCACGCGCAACGGCTTAATTCATTACTACCTCTTTCGAAAATAGAACGTGAAGAAGTTGATCAATTACCTGAAATCTTACTCGCGACCAAAAACAAAATACATGAATGGCGAATTATCGGAAACAAACTTAAAAATAAAACTGAAAAACCTAAGGGCTTCCATCGCCTTTTAAATTTTCCATTTGCTCTTGAGACCGCGTTTCACTTAGCATGTTCTCAAAGAGCTCTGCTATTTTTTGAGAGATGCAATCTTCGCCATACTGTGGAAAGTTTTGTTGCAAACGGACGAGTGGTTTCTGAGAAAATTAAAAGTCTGCCAATCTTAGAAAAACAAAAAATTAATTCTAGTTGGAGCCACTTCCAATTATTCAATCAATCAATCACCACTTTCTTATTGGAAGCTGAGTTTCTGACGTTCACATTTCCAACTGAAGACCAAGGTTTGACGTCTTTGGGCAACTCCTTGTCTGTTCTGGATCACATGAACGTGTCTACTTTTAACTTCTCTCTAATGATTAAGACGCTTGCTGAGTTGAATGAAACTTCCATTGGTCAATCAAAAGAAGTGTCCAATCTTGAAAACGTTTTAGAGCGATTGAAAGGTCTACAGTGTGCGGCCATGTGTAGGAATAGTTCGCTACCTAAGTTGCTTGCTCAAGCTGATATTTTTTTTCAATCGTTCTTTTTGAAGCAAGCAAAGACTGACGGGTACTCTCTCGCACTTAAACTATTTCTAAATTTTGTTTTTAGGGAATCGTTGCGTCCGTTAATTATCGTTTGTGGTATTGTGCTCAGTCTTGTTCTTTTTTCCTTTTCTTTATGGTTCTGGGCAATACAGGCCGAAAAAGCTAGAAAACCGGACAAGGCAGGTGCTTCTGAATTTGGACTAAAGCAAGAAACCAGCAAAAACAATTGAAATCGGAATCTAAGAAAGAAGGAAACTGCATTTGAACATAGACAATAAAAACAATGACACACCAATGAATTGTATTGTCCATTTTCGGCAAATGTGTGAAACAGTTGGGTGCATGCTGAGGCTGCTTACCCATTTGGGAGCACGTTAGCTGCACTTTAGACGCCGGAGTGTGGCACAGGCATATGTGGGAAACTGCTGGGAGCTTGTTGAGCCTTCCTACTCGGCTATTGATCGGAACTGTTGAGAGTACGTTAGACAACTGTTGGGAGCATGTTCAAGAACCGTTGGGAGTAGCGATCCGAACAGTTTCCGAAAATTCCCTCAACAGTTTCCTACCGTTCTCTTAACTAGTCCCCAGCTATATATCTATAGGTTTCGATTTTGTGAATACGTTAAATACGAGCACCAATTTATTAAATGTAGTAAATGAAAAACAGCAAGGGTTAAAAAAAAACCAACAAATAATATGTCGGGCTCTGAACGGTACACCACCAATCGTCCGCGTACGCAGAAAACCGTGACCCGCAGTACTTCGGTACTTGAAGAACGGATCGACTTTGTAATCTTTGTTTGCTGTTGTGCTGTGGAGAACATCCTTACTATCCAGCAGAAGGAGTTAAGTATTGTCAGCACTCTCCTCAACACGCTGCTGCTTGTACTTTTTCCAAGTCACGTGATTTGCCCATTCGCCTCCTCGCTGAAAACAGTACGATTATTTTCCAAAAACTATAGTGATGATCTCTCTGACTCCCTCAATACGGTCGCATTTATTCAACTTTGGCAAAATTCGGCCGGAAAAGCCGATCTTGGGTTTTTTGATTTTTTTTTTTTGCAAAAGAGAGCGATTTCTGAGAAGAGAGTAGTATTTTTTAATGGACCTATAAAAAGTACTGTATAAAAACGGAAACAATGAAAAACAACTGGGAGAAAACTCGGAAAATGCTCCGATTAGTCTGAAATTTTGGGAGAAACTGTCAAAAATGCTTCCCGACTTTCTCAAAAAAGTTTGGACCAAAATATCGATTTTAAAAATTTTCAGAAAAAAATCAATAATTTTTTAAAATCGATATTTCGGTTCAAAATTTTCTGAAAAAGACGGGAAGCATTTTTGAAAGTTTCTCCCAAAATTTCAAACTAATCGGAGCATTTTCCGAGTTTTCTCCCAGTTGTTTGTCAATTTTTTGGTTTTTCCACAGTACTTTGAATAGGTCTATAACACAAAATTTACCCGAACTAATTGACATAGACTCGTTTTCCTCCTCAAACTGCTCGGTCCGGAACTCCCAAGAATTTTGTTCATCTGCAAAGCTCGAGTTGTTGAAACGTTTTGGTTTAACATCATCTCCTTTATCAACGCGCTCTGAATGTATCAGCATTCTTTTGAATCTTTCAGCACGTATTAAAATTTCATTTTTGATAATATTTTTAAAAAAATGCTAAGAATTATTATGGGTGAATGAGTTTTGTAAGTTTTCTGGAAATATTCGTAAATTTCCTTGTGAGATTTGTAAATTCTCACGCGATTTCAAGAGCGAATTCAAAAAACTAGCATATATTGTCAATTCGCGAAAAAAGCAAGTGCGCTCCACGAAACTTAGTACTACGTGGATTTCATTTTCGTCGCCAAATTATTTCATTTCACGTTGAATTTACACGTGATTTGAAATAATTTGGCGATGAAAATGAAATCCACGTAGTACTAAGTTTTGTGGAGCGCACTTGTTTTCTTCGCGAATGGGCAATATAAATACGAATCTTACAAAGAAATTTCCAAAGCTTACACAGTAATACGCTGACGTATATCGACAGCACTAAGCGAGAGGTGAGTAGATGCGCTCCATTGAATGGCGCGAATTTGAATTCTTCCACTGTCGTGCACCGTTATTTTTCTCTCTGCGCATCGATTTCTTTCCTTTCTCCCCGGCTCCTACATGAATTATGTATTTTTTTTTGTATTTAATAATTTTTTTGTCGTACACGCTTTGAATATGCGTTTCTAAGCATTTATCGATGCACGGAAAGTTCAGCGGCAACGCTCCGGAAGCATGTTTGACACTTTTCAAATTGGCGACCGGAGGGAGCTGGGTGGAAACATGCTTTGCGAGGGGATTTTTTGTGATTAAAAGCCTAAAAAGATAAGAAAAGGTTACCGGGAGCCGAGTAAACACTCAATAGGATCAAAGCAAGCTTCTGCCCAGCTCCCTCCGGCCGCATATTTTAAAAGTGTCACACATGCTTCCGGCGTTTGCGGCTGAACTTTCCGGGCAAAAATAAATGCTGAATGAGATAAATATATCAAACAAATCAATCGATGCAAAATCACCAATAAAAACAAAAGAAAAAATGTTTTTTGAGTGGCCCCGCAACTCCATCTGCCCGAAATTAAAATTTTTTAGTTAAATTTTGAACAGAAGTGGTGAAAACGGAATCGGGATAAGAGGAAATCAATGCACAGAGAAAAAAATAACGGTGCACGACAGTGGAAGATTTCAAATTCGCGCCATTCAATGGAGCGCATTTACTCACCTCTCGCTTAGTGCTGTCGATATACGTCAGCGTCACAGTAATTTCAAAATCTTCTCCAACCACGACAATTCCTCGAATTTTCTAATATTATGAAAAATAAAATGTCTGATTGAAATAAATTTTTTACCTTCGACAGTGTTTTCGGGAGTCCTTCCGATAAAACATTGTTTGGCATTTTGAAATTTCCATTCTGAAACCAACTTTCATTAAAAATTGAGAACAGCGGAACTCACCAACATGAATTCCTCTTCTTTTTCGTTAAATTCGATCCCATTCAAATTGGATGGTGTCGTTCATTATTCGACTGTCTCACTCTGGAAAAAAAAGCTTGAAAAATTAAATATAGGCAAGTTTTAAATATATTGAATCAGAGTAAAATAAATGAGAAACGTGAAAAAAAACGATGTGAAATAGAAAATCAATAACCGCCTTCTGAAAGGTCCCCAAAAGTGCTCCCAACGTTCTCCCTTGCGCGCCCTCCGCCCTCCGGCATTCAAGGTTCTCTAACCTGCTCCCATGTAGCTAGGCAGCCTCAACGTGCTCCCAACAGTTTTTCACATCCGCCGGCACCGCAATCCGTCATCCAAAGTGCCCCTAACGTGCTCCCAAGTAGCTAGGCAGCCTCAACGTGCTCCCAACAGTTTGCCACATTTGCCGAGCAGCATAAGCATCAAGATTTTTTGTGCTTTTTTTTGCTATTTTCGCATATGTTTTGGTTTCTTTGATATATCGAAAATTTGAAACCCCGTCAGGTTTTTTAACTGAACGCAACGCAAAAATCTGAGCGGGCGTGTCTTTTCGGTGCTACCTCGGAATAGAACTCGCTCGAAACTGAACTGTAGAGAAATATAACTGTTTCGGAATATAACATTTTTGGAATAGAACTATTGTGAAATAAAACTGAAGCAAAATAGAACTGTCCCGAAACAGAACTGTACAGAAATATAATTGTTTTGGAATATATTAGAAGGACACTTTACTAAGAACACCCACAATTTTTTAAACGTTTGTTTCCGAATTTTTCTTTTTTTTCTTCTTTGTTTTCTTGTTAAAAAATATAATTTCAACAAGACGAAAGCGAGGATATGTCACAAAACAAGTTCATGAGTTCGGATTATCGACGTCTGCCGGGTGGTGGCCGTCGTTTGAAAGACGTCAAATTTTATAATAACTTATTGCAGTGGGGTATGAGGAGGGAGTGAGTAAACGCGCCCGGAAGCACACACGCAACGCATCCAAATGAGGCCCAAAAAATAAAAAAGCGCGCGAAAAATTTCGCATTATCGGAGAGAAAAATTTCGTATTTAATTTTCACGATTTTGGTTTCGTTTTTCTCCGATAATGTGAAATTATTCGCGCGCCTTTTTAAATTTTGTTTTGGCCTTATTTGGATGCGTTGCGTGTGTGCGTCCGGGCTCGTTTACTCATTCCCTTCTCACACCCCAGTGAATACTGAAGTGGATTCACAAGCAGAGAAACGAGAAGAATAGAGACATCAGAAATATTATTTGGAAATTTATTTTAAAGTGTATTGTTTGGAACACATTTTTCGGGGGTACTGCGGTATAGAACTCGCACGGAATAAAATTGCGCGGGTCGGTACAGCTCAATTTCAGGCAGTTCTATCCCGCGAAGAGCACTATACCATAGTACCCCACCCCTACCATTTTTCAGTCGCCGAACAACTGGTTTGATGGAAGCTTTTTGATAAAAATATTTCCTTCAAAAATTGATTCTTCCTTTATCATGCTCCAAAAATTAGAAGGACACCCTATAATTGAAGGATACCCTATATTAGAAGGACATCATTTGAGGGGGGTTGAGAATAGAAGTACATGTCATTCTATTACAGGTTTTACGGTACTTCACGTTTTTGTTTGAAACGTATTGTCCATTCGCGAAGAAAGCACGTGCGGGTAATTTATCAGTATAGCCCCCCGCCTGATATGACCCCCCAAGGACCAGCATAGTCCCCCCGCCAGTTGATTTTGCCCCGATTTACTCGGTGGGGGGTTATACTGTCTGGGGGGCTACACTAGTATACTGATATACCAGAATAATCCCCCACCAGTAGAAATGGGGGGGGGGTCATTCTGATACCTTAGGTAACTTATCAGATAAGCCCCCCATCTCATACCACTATCGCCCCCCTCGGAAAAGGTAAGTACAGCCCCCACTTCTGTTTTTTTCTTGCGAATTTGCTTAGTTTCCCACATCAATATCGCCCCCGTCATATCAGAATAACCCCCACCATATCAGAATAACCCCCATCATATCAGAATAGCCCCCCGCTGTATCAGAATATCCTACATATAACAGAATAGCAACAAACACAGCAAAAATTGAGCGAAGTCGAATTACACCAAATCACTTGCTTCAAAAAACCAATAAAAAAAAAGAAAAAATCACCGAAAACGACAGAAAATATGAAAAATGATGAATAAAATATGAAAAATGATGACAATTCGGTGTCCTCTACACGAAATACATATTTCACATCGGTGGAGCGCGTTTGCATCTGCGGGGGCTATATCCTCCTTTTCCGAGGGGGGTTACACTGGTATTTCATGGGGGGTTATACTGTAATTTTAACGCACGTGCGCACCGGGGTATGAGGAGAGAGTGAGTAAACGCACCCGGACGCACACACGCAACGCATCCAAATGAGGCCCAAAAAATAAAAATGCGCGCGAAAAATTTCGCATTATCGGAGAGAAAAACCAACGCGCGTGAAATAATTTTGAATAGAGTTTCGTAATTTTTACGATTTTGCATTGGTTTTTCTCTCCGATAATGTGAAATTATTCGCGCGCCTTTTTTATTTTTTGGGCCTCATTTGGATGCGTCGCGTGTGTGCGTCCGGGCGCGTTTACTCACTCCCTCCTCATACCCCAGTGCGTGCGCTCCACGAAACTTAGTACTTCGTGGATTTCATTTTCGTCGCCAAATTATTTCATTTCACGTTGAATTTACACGTTAATGGGAATAATTTGGCGACGAAAATGAACTTCACGAAGTACTAAGTTTTGTGGAGCGCACGTGCTTTCTTCGCGAATGGACTGTAATAAATACAATACAATACAAAGTCTTCATGTTTTTAAACTTTTAATATGCAATAAAATTTGATTTTTTCCAACAGTGAATTTTCTTTATATAAACTTGCTTAAAAGCAAGCACATCTGAGTCTAAAAACCGTTGTAATAACCTGTGGCAGCCCTATTATAAGCGCACATCCGAGATTGGAACGGCTGCAAAAGGCCTATTATTGGCTTACAAATGACTTACTGTCGACCGCGATAAGCAAATTATAGGCAAAAGTCACCCGGTAGGCCTATCGCGCAACCTATTATAAGCTGAACGCATTATAAGCTGAATTATAAGCTGAACGCTGAACGCGCACTACCCCCCCCCCCCCCACTCTACCACTGCGCCTCCCTTTCGTTGATTTTTTCACCTCTGGAGGATCGTGATAAAAACGAAAGAAGTGACGGAGGGGGGAGCCGGAACTTTGGAGTAACTTTTTGAGCTTATTTTTGAAGTTCAGCAGCTAAATTTTTTTGACGCGGTAGACAGAGATAGGTTCTATTAGCCCACCAAGTTTCAGAGAATTCCAATATGGTTTGAGAAAAGACTTCACTTGTGAGTGACTTTGAAAAATTGTGTTAATGTAGCTACAGTAATCCTACAGTAAGGCAACAATTTTCTGTTATGGTCTTGAAGCGCTTGGTGACCAATGCCAGTATGACAACTATACTTTTTTTTGGAATTTTTTTTGTTTTTTTTGGTAAAATTTTTGAAGACAAAAATTTTTTTTTGTTGTTTTTTTGTTAATTTTTTTTTAAGCAGCAAAAAAATTTTTTTTTTGGTAATTTTTTTGGGGGACAAAAAAAGATTTTTTTTCGGTTACTTTTTTGGACACAAAAAAGTTGCTTTTTTTTGTTTTGGAAATTTTTTTGAGGACAAAATTTTTTTTTTGTGGAAAGTTTTTTTTTGTCCCAATCCTGCTCCGGGAATGGCGGACACATACATACACATACACACACACACACACACACACACACACACACACACACACACACACACAAATTGTGGCGAGAGGCGCGAATTCAAAAAATAGGCTCCACCTCCTCGCCGAAATATTTTTGCAACTCTGCGCGCGCCAATTTGCAATCGCTGCGCGCGCGATTTTATGCGTTGAATTTCCGTTATTGTGTTATCAATCGACTTGCGACATGAGAACGCGAGACTCCGCCCACTTTTTTGTGCGCGACCACGCCAACACAGTGATATTTGAAGAGACGCAGACAGGTAGCGCACAAATAAGTGGGCGGAGTTTCGCGTTCTCATGTCGCAAGTCGATTGAAAACACAATACTTTATTAACAAACTAGCTTGCAGCTTGTGGCGACTAAGTCGCCTTCGTCAATCATTTATTTTTACTGATTTCTGTTTTTTTGTTAAATAGAACTGGCAATCATTTCTTTTCCCTATTTCTTTCAAGTTCTCGTGACCCTTGTTGTATAGTGGTTAGCACGTTTGAACGTCAATCGATAGGTCGCTGGTTCGAGTTTTGTCGACTGCCAACTTGTGTGTGAGACACACAAACAAACACACAGACTAATCTAAAATTTTCTATTTAAGAAAGATATCGATCGAAGACAATTAAAAACTGACTTTAAATCAACAGTTGCCAAATTCGCTTCAAAATAACAATTTTTATAAAGGTTTCCAGGAGAAATTGAAAGGCACTGGACAAAAATTCGAGGCAGAGAATCGCGCGCACCGCGATTGCAAATTGGCGCGCGCAGAATTGCAAAAATGTTTCGGCGAGTAGGCGGAGCCTATTTTTTGAATTCGCGCCTCTCGCCAGGTTTCAAATTTTTTAAAACAATAATAGATGTGTAGTATAAAAATGCTTTCAAAATAGAGGCCCATGGGCTTATTGTCGAAAGAAAACAGTTGCGACGCGGTGTTTGCGTACTTTTGAGATTCAAACGGCAATACAAAATAGCATGGCAAATGAAGATATAATAAATTTTTCCACTTTATTTCAAAAGTACGCAAAAGCCGCGTTGCAACTTTGTTTTTCTCCATAGATTGTAGTATTTTTTGTTTTTTGATCAAAGGCAGTTCTGTTTCGGGACTTTTCTGACTTGAGTAATCTTAATTTTTTCCGCGGAAAGGAACTATTTTTTTTTCAACTGGCATTTCATAAAAAAAACCGTGTTATTGAAAAAGCACAAATAAATAAAAGTTTCCAGTTGTTGCGTTCTGGCATGACCTTATCAAATGGAACTTTTTTTCTGATTTTGCAAAACTTTCAAACATTTACTCATTTCAGATTTGAAAGACTTCTGTGAAAAGGTGACTAACGTTCAGTCAAGGATTAGTAAGTTTGGAAGTCGTATTATGTATTTGTTTGTATTGAATGTTTTTCAGTGAAACGTTCTTCAGTTCAACCACAGTTACGTAAAGCGCCCGATAGACTAGTTACCTCCAGTACAGGTATGCATTTTTCATACCTGATGTAACCATGTCGCAATGTTTTTTTATCTGTTTTTAATTAGCTCCTATATTCGGCGGATGCATCATCAGCTTCGCTCTACGGCACTTTTCAGTTTTCAACAGTGTAGTGCGCCTGTTTTAAAGCGAAAAATCAAATTTTACCTGCAATTCGTCGTGGATACGTCATTTTTCGTTAAAAAGAAGTATATAAACTAGAATTCAAGTTATTCTTGCAAGTGCAACACTGTTTTACACGATTTTTGCAGTAGAGCGAGGTTGATGATGTAT
Source organism: Caenorhabditis japonica (assembly GCA_963572235.1). Taxonomy (NCBI): domain Eukaryota; kingdom Metazoa; phylum Nematoda; class Chromadorea; order Rhabditida; family Rhabditidae; genus Caenorhabditis; species Caenorhabditis japonica. Next base: position 8,126,592 of record OY754342.1, read on the forward strand.
TCGCCGACTATATGTGTTAATTAGAAAACATGTTTTTGCTCCGGATTCAATATGCTTTTCTGATAATCCGCCTATACGTTTTTGTTGAAAATTTTTGCGGGGGGGGGGGGGGGGTACAAACCAACTGATTAATAGGTACAAATTTTTTGATTTAGGGGTAAACTTTTTTTTGGGGGTACTAATTGCCTAAATTCTGCAAGTTTGTGAAAATTTTTGTTTTTTTTTCTGGAAATTGTTATCAATTCCTTTGTTTTATCGCTATTAATCTTGTTTTATTTAATTTCATACGAGTTATTTTTGCTGGGTGGAAACATTTGGCGACCATGGCAAAATTTGGCGATCGGAGGGAGCTGGGTGAAAGCATGCTCCGCGGACGTTTTCAGAGGCAACCGGACGCATGTGTTCCTATTCAAAATTTCGCGACCAGAGGGAGCTGGCTGAAAGCATGCTCCGCGGGTGGAAGCTTGCTTCGTGGGGAAAATTCCAGTATAGCCACCCACTACAATATAGGTACCCACGCTATAGTATAGCCACCCACATAACTGAAAAATGGGATCTTTCCGTATTTCTGTGGGTGGCTATTTTGAAATATATGGGTGCTTTTACTGGAATATATTATTACAGTTAAGCCACCCACTCAGTGGTAATGGGTGCCTATACTGGTTTCCTAGGGAATCTTTCAGAATAGCCACCCATATATTTCAAAATAGGTACCCACATCAACGGGCTATAAAATAGCCACCCATCATTTCAGAATAGCCACCCATAATTCCAGAATAGCCACCCATAATTCCAGAATAGCCACCCACGCGGCGCCGACTGTGGGTGGCTATACTATAGCGAGTCAAATGGGTGCCTATTTTGAAATATATGGGTGGCTATTCTGTAATTATCCCGCTTCGTGTACCAAATTTGGGTACGGTTTCTTTGGGTACGATGGATCTTTGGGTACGGTATCTTTGGGTACCTGTTATATTTATTTTAATTGAAAAGAAGGGCATGACCACTTATACTATCAATGTTTACAATAGAAATAGATTTACAATAGAAATAGAAGGTGTGTCAGTATGTATGACAATTGAGACAAAGATATTCATGAAATTTCAATAATTTGATATTGTTTTTAAAAGAATTAGTTGAAGGTTTGACAGGGAAAACATGAGAAGGGAGGTCATTCCAACATTTAAGAACACGGTTAGAGAAGAATTGCTGTAGGGGTTTAGAGGAATTTTTGAGAGAGCACCGGAGAATGAAAGAGTGACGTCGGAGAGATCGTAAATTAGCAAAGGCAAGAGATGGGGACTCGTGTAGATGGGTGTCACCGGTAATAAAGATTTTATACAGTAAAGTGAGATCAAAGATTAGACGCCTGTATTCTAGCGAATCAAGTTTACAGTAAAATAGAGACTCAAAATATGATACATAAGTTAATTTAAATTTTTTAAAACAACGATAAATAAAAGTCTTTTGTACAGACTCTAGGAGAATAGTATGAGACATGAGAGTAGGCGAAAATATTTCACAACCATATTCAATCAAGGGGCGGATGTATACTGTAAAACACCGGATAAAGGAATCGAGAGGGGCGTACCGCAAAACGTTGAAAATAATGTTGATTCTTTTGTGACAATTGAGAACGGTTGATTCGATGTGATTGTCAAAGGAAAGGTTAGACTGAAAGTGTACACCCAAATCGCGGATCTTATCAGTGTAGGGCACTACTGTTCTTGAAATGGTGAATGTGGGTTTAGAACTGGGGACCAATCTTTTTGAAAAACGAAAACTGATGTGTTCACATTTATTTGGAGCCACATCCAACTGCCAAGTATGACACCAATTAGACAGAACATCAAGGTCATCCTGAACATCAGACGATAAATGAGAGAAAATTTTCAGATCATCTGCATAAAGCAGATAATTTGATTTGAAATTATCTCCAATATCGTTGATGTACAACAGAAACAACAACGGCCCAAGCACAGACCCTTGCGGGACTCCAGACAGGACCGAAGAGCATGCAGAGAAGGTCCCATTAACACATACAACTTGATTACGGCCACTGAAAAAACTTTTAAGCCAACAGAGTAAACTCCCGCTAATTCCATAAGCCTGAAGCTTGATTTCAAGTTTTTTGAGAGAAACAGTGTCAAAGGCTTTTTTGAAGTCGACATATACACTATGGGTAACACGTTTTTTCATGCAATTACCAATAAGTGCTGACTGGAACGAGAGCAGCTGGGAGACGGTTCCTCGATGCGCCCGAAAACCATATTGTCGATCAATAATCAGTCTATTCACATTCAAGTATTTTGTAACCTCAGATCGGACAATTTTTTCAAGGACTTTACAGACAGAAGACGTTAAACTTATTGGCCGATAATTACTTGGATCACAACGTGGGCCTTTTTTGTGGAGAGGTTTGACAATTGCTGACTTCCAAAAAGAAGGAATAATACCATATTGTAACGAACTCTCATAAATTATGGACAACGGCAAGGCGATAGACGTACATGTGCGCTTCAAAAAAATAGAGGGAATTCCTTCCGGAGTTGTGTTGGTTTTGAGTGGAAGACGTTACAAGTGAAATTCGACAATATGAGGACTGACATCAACGGACGAAAGACACTGGGACGTGCGGGCCGAAAAACTGGGTGCACATCCGTCATCAGTGGTATACACGGAGGAGAAAGTGTTCGAAAATAAAAGGGCTTTAGTAATGTCATCGGTTACATCTTCTTCCGCAGCACTGTCTCGAAGTATACCTATTTTCTCGTCACTCTTCCACCTAGAATTGACAAATTTATAAAAGGCATGTTGAGAGGAACCTTCGCACAGTAGATTTTCAGTAATTCGTTTTTCTTCCAGAGAAAGACGAGTTCGGAGAAGAAGAGCGAGAGCTCGGTAGTTTACCGAATTCCCTTCTGTCCTCCAGATATCGAGCTTTTTCTTTTGAAGTTTGCGAATAGAACTGGAATGCAACTTTGTGGAAGGTTTGAGAATTTTAACCGGAATGAATTTGTCAATTAAAATGGATAAAAGAGCAACAAGATCTTGGTACATTTCTTCTACAGTTAGAGTTGAGAAACGACAATCCCAATCTATGCGACTGAGAATGTAGTTGATTTCATTATAAGACGCCTTTCTAAAACACTTAATGGTGGACACTTTTGATGATTTTTTGCGGTGAAGTGACAGGGAAACGTGCACAAAACGATGATCACTGAACAAGTCGCCTACAGTGATCTCGTTTACAATGTCCGAGTTTGTGAAACACAGGTCAAGCACATTGTCAGGATTAAGACGAGTTGGGAACAAGACATGCTGCTTAAGACCATTCTTAATTGAAAAGGACAACAACTTTTTACACTTAGGATCAGACGCTTTGAGATTGGCCCAGTCGATGTGAGGAGAATTGAAATCACCAAATGCCAGACAGTTGCCTCTAACACTTATTAGATCTTTGAGACAATCAAGTAGACTGTCAATAGGAATATTATGATTTGGATGGTAGACTGACAGAACACGTAACCTACCACTTGTGAGCAATAAATCGACCCCAACCACTTCAAGAGACCCAAAAGAATCAGGAATTTTAATTATAGAAAAATTTAAAGATTTTGAAATAAGTACGGCTACACCCCCTCCATGCCTGTCACGATCTTTACGTATAACTGAGAAACGGTTGTTAAGAGAAAGAATGGGATCAGAAATAGAGTAGTCTAATTTTGTTTCAGTGAGACATATAACGTCAAGAAATAACGAGTTAACAGTAAGCTCAAGAAGGGGAATCTTATTTACAACCGAAAAACAATTGGCATACCCGACATTTAAATTACTCACTGAACGTTTGACTTTCGTGTTTCCCGAACTTCCCAATGGCGATAAACTTCTCCTTCCTTGTAATGAACCTTCACACACTCCAATTTCCTCACTGTGAACTCGAACTTTCCGGCCTTGTTGTTCTTCATCACTGCCTCCTTCCACGCCGCACGATGCTTCTCTCGTTCTGGTTGCGACAGATCCGGACGGATGACTGCAGTCGAGCAACCTTGAATATTGGACTTGACCTTGTTGAACCGTGACATGATCTTTCTGGCATCTTCTTTCTTCTGCATCTGAAGCTTGAGCAATGGGGGACCTGACTTCCTCTGAAGACGAAAAACCGAAGCCAACTTATCCTGAACTTCGCAGGCTTTCAATACTTCTTGTCCAAACTGGCCATCAGAAGACGCGCTCTCCGGTAGCTCGACTTTGTCCAAAACAACGGCCGCATTTCTCTTCTCAGCATCATTTGCAATCTCAGCTGCCTTGATGAGACTGACCTGGGCAGCAGAAGATTTATGACCGGCAGTGACAACTTGGGCAAACGACTTTTTTGAAGGAAAACGATCAACTTTCAATTCTTTCACGCTGAGCTCCAAGCTCTCAACCTTCTTCATTAACTCTCCATTCATCTGAACGAGCTCCTTGTTTTGCAGTGTTACCTGCGCGAGAGATTTAGACATCTCAAGAACCAGACGATAAACATCTCCAATGGCAACTTCCGGAGTTTTTGACACGCAATCTTCTACAGGCGCCAGAACATTTGAGTCCAATGAAATAGAAGAGGACGACATAGCTTTAAATAATTTTTGAGGGCCAGTAGGCGAGAAAGCTAGAGTTCTCTTCATAAAAACAGGGAATATGTTGGCTACTCAAAAAATCTATACGAGAGGCTAAAAACAGGCGACCTCTCGCTAGGAAGACAAATAACCGAATGAGACAAATAACCGAATGAGACAAATAACCGAATGAGACAAATAACCGAATCAACGATGGATCTTTGGGTACGACTACTCTTTGGGGACCACATTTGGGTACGGTATCTTTGGGTACGGTATATTTGGGTCCGAGGGATCTTTGGGTACGACTACTCTTTGGATACTAAATTTGAGTACGGTATCTTTGAGTACGATTGCTCTTCGACCCATGTGCGCAGAATTCGAGTGCGGTATGTTCCATGAAGCAAGTATTCCAGATCGAGAATGAAAGCGGTAAGTTGCTTTCCGGGCGTGAACTTCATTGTGTAACTAGATTAATTGCTGTATAAACACTGGGTAAGTGTCTTGCTGGTTACTGAAAAGGGAAATGTCCGGAGCAGGCTTTCTCGGAAATTTCCGAAAACTCTGAATTCCGATGTTCGGAATTCCCGAAAAAAATTCCGATTCCGTTCCGAGACAAAATTATTTCCGAAAATAATTTTGTTTCCGTCGGAAATAATTTTTTTTCCAATGTCGGAAAAAACATGTTTTTCTGCCGATATTTGGTACGAAAAATCTTTTTTTTTTTTTTTTTGAAAAAATTCGACCATGTCCGTGACACAAATTTCCTATTCAAAACACGAGTCTACGTATTTTTCCTCAATTTTTTAAACTTGTATTTGAAATTTCGGAATTCCGACGGAACATCGGAAGAGAAAATTAAAAAATCGGAAATTTCCGACGGAACTCGGAAGACAAATTTCTATTTCTGAGAAAGCCTGGTCCGGAGGGGTGTCGCCTGGCACTTGTGGATGGGAAACTTACAGTTTCCTGTAACAGACTTATTGCGCACGCGGTGTGTGCGGCGACCGCATTTGCCCTATTACAAGAGGCGCCGCGACGACGACAGGACGATGCAATCGCGCTCGACGGTTTGAAAAAGTTTGAAAAGGTTTGAATATATATTAAAAAGTTTAAAAAAGTTTACATCAATTTCGACGACAAAAAGATTGAAAACGGCTCAGAAAAGTTTCAACTTCCCCTTTTTTCTTCAAAAGGTTTAAAAAGTTTGAAAGTTGCCCAGCAAAGTTTGACTCGTTACCTGAGTCACTGGTTCGAGTTTTGTTGAATGCAATCTCTTGTTAAAGACACACAAAAAAATACAGACCAATCTAAAATTTTCCATATAAGAAAGATAGTAGTAGCAAATATTCCATTTCCTTAACTCACTAAAGTTTTCGCGGCCATTGTGGTAAAGCCGCTAACATGTTTGAACGTTAACCAAAAGGTTTCGGGATCAAGTTTTGTGGAGTTATGGAGCGAGACACACAAAAAAAGAATATACTAATTCAAAATTTCCATATATATAGTCGGCGAATACATCATCAACCTCGCTCTACTGCAAAATGCCTGTAAAACAGTGTTGCACTGGCAAGATTAACTCGAATTCTATTTTTTATACTTCTTTTTAACGGAAACTGACGTATCCACGACGAATTGCAGGTAAAATGTGATTTTTCGCTTCAAAACAGGCGCACTACACAGTTGAAAATTGAAAAGTGCCGTAGAGCGAGGCTGATGATGCATTCGCCGAGTATATTTAAGAACTATTAGTAAGCTTCCCACCCACGAGTGCCAGGCGACACCCCTCAGGACGTTTCCCTTTTCACTAACCAGAAAGACACTTACGCAGTATTTATACAGCAATTAATCTAGTTACACAATTAAGTTCACCCCCCGGAAAGCAACTTACTGGTTTTATTCTCGCCCTGGAATACTTGCTCTATGGGACAAACCGCACTCAAATTCTGTGCACATGGGTCGAAGAGCAATCGTACTCAAAGATACCGTACCGAAAGATACCGTACTCAAATTTAGTATCCAAAGAGTAGTCGTACCCAAAGATCCATCGTACCCAAAGATCCATCGTACCCAAAGAAACCGTACCCAAATTTGGTAACCAAAGAGTAGCCGTACCCAAAGAGCAATCGTACCCAAAGAAACCGTACCCAAATTTGGTACCCAAAGAGTAGCCGTACCCAAAGAGCAATCGTGCCCAAAGATACCGTACCCAAAATTGGTACCCAAAGAGTAGCCGTACCCAAAGATCCATCGTGCCCAAAGATACCATACCCAAAGATCCATCGTACCCAAAGATACCGTACCCAAAATTGGTACCCAAAGAGTAGCCGTACCCAAAGATCCATCGTGCCCAAAGAGTCTGGGGCCCAAAGATCCGGGACCCACTGAGTATTGGCCTCTTTACAGGCAACGCGCCGGAAGCATGTGTGACACCTCAAAATTTGGCTCTGTAGAATTATTTTTTTTGTTCAACAAACATATCGTGGGAAAGTGTTTTGCGAAATAAAAAGAAGACATAAAAAGGCTAGATATTTGACGTTCAAACTCCCAATCGACGTGAACATTTAATTAACAATTCATTTTGTTTGCAATGGGTACCACTTCGTCTAGTGAGTAGTGAGTTGCAAATTGCTTTAAAAAATGTCAACTCATAAGCCAGGAAAGGATAAAATTTCAACTCAGCGAATTTTCACCCTTTCCTGGCTTTTAGTAAAACAGTTTCTTGAATATGCTGTTCTGGCCTCATCCCTTTATTCATACCGGTTATTTGATTATTGATTGATATTTCTAGTATACTCGGCGAATGCATCATCAGCCTCGCTCTACGGCACATTTCAATTTTCAACAGTGTATTATCAATTCAATATTCTTGCCGGCAACCCCATGCGCCCGCGAAAGTTTTATAATAGACGCAGACATGACGAGAGACACACCCGATCAAATTTTTTGATCTACGTTCAGTTGAATTCAGTTGAAAAGACCTGATAGGGCGGAGCCTCGATTTTTCGCGCCACTTCTTACTGTAGCCGGCAAGAATATTGAATTGTTGCCTGTTTTGAAGCGAAAAATCAAATTTTAACTGCAACTCGTCGTGGATACGTCATTTTTCGTTGAAAAGAAGTAGAAACACTAGAATTCGAGTTAATCTTGCAAGTGTAACACTGTTTTACAGGAATTTTGCAGTAGAGCGAGATTGATGATGTATTCGCCGACTATATTTTAATTTGACTACGGTATCTTTTTGTACAATTGCTCTTCGACTCATATGCGCAGAATTCGAGTGCGGTATGTTCCATAGAGCAAGTATTTCAGGGCGAGAATGAAATCGGTGAGTTGCTTTCCGGGGGTGAACTTCATTGTGTAACTAGATTAATTGCTGTATAAATACTGCGTACGTGTCTTTCTGGTTACTGAAAAAAGAAACGTCCTGAGGGGTGTCGCCTGGCACTCGTGGGTGGGAAACTTACTAATCGTTCTTAAATATACTCGGCGAATGCATCATCAGCCTCGCTCCGCGACACGTTTCAATTTTCAACAGTGTAGTGCGCCTGTTTTGAAGCAAAAAATCAAATTTTTCCTGCCATTCGTCGTGGATACGTCATTATCCGTTAAAAAGAAGTATAAAAACTAGAATTCAAGTTAATCTTGCAAGTGCAACACTGTTTTACAGGCATTTTGCAGTAGAGCGAGGTTGATGATGTATTCGCCGACTATATATATGGAAATTTTAAATTAGTATATTCTTTGTTTGTGTGTCTCGCACAACCCTCCTCCATAAAATTCCACAAAACTTCAACATTTTGGTTAACGTTCAAACATGTTAGCGGCTTCAACAAGAGATTGCATTCAACAAAACTCGAACCAGTGATTCAGGTAACGAGTCAATTTTTGCTGGGCAACTTTCAAACTTTTGAAGAAAAAAGGGGAAGTTGAAACTTTTCTGAGCCATTTTCAAATTGTCGTCGAAATTGTTGTAAACTTTTTTAAGCTTTTTAAAACATTTTCAAACTTTTTAATACTTTTTCAAACCTTTTAAAACTTTTTCAAACTGTAAGTTTCCCACCCACGAGTGCCAGACGACACCCCTCCGGACATTTCCCTTTTCAGTAAACAGAAAGACACTTACGCAGTATTTATACAGCAATTAATCTAGTTACACAATGAAGTTAACCCCCGGAAAGCAACTTACCGCTTTCATTCTCGATCTGGAATACTTCCTCTATGGAACATACCGCACTCGAATTCTGCGCACATGGGTCGAAGAACAATTGTACAAAAATATACCGTATTCAAATTTGATACTCAAAGAGCAATGATACCCAAAGATACCGTACCCAAAGAGCAATCGTACCAAAAGATACCTTACCCAAATTTGGTACCCAAAGAGTAGTCGTACCCAAAGATCCGTCGGACCCAAATATACCGTACCCAAAGATACCGTACCCAAATTTGGTACCCAACGAATAGTCGTACCCAAAGATCCATCTTACCCAAAGATACCGTACCCAAATTTAGTACCCAAAGAGTAGCCGTACCCAAAGATCCATCGTACCCAAAGAGTCTGGGACCCAAAGATCCGGGACCCACTGAGTATTGGCCAAAAAATATCTGCCATGCGGTGGGGAGGGAGAGAGAATGAGATATGCTCCAGCAGTAATTTCTAGAGGCGCTTCTCCCGTCCGGGCCACCGTGAGATGCCAAAAATTTCCTGAGCAGAGAAGGGAGGAAATTTTTTTTTCAATAAATACTCATTTTAGTTTTTAAAAACTCTTTTTGATTCGTTTTCTCGTCGTTTATTGTTTTTTTTTCATTCAAACTGCATCATCAAATAATAAAAGCCCGTCCACGTTTTTCACGCAACCATTCAAAATGCACTACAATTTGAACTTTGCGTTAAAAAAGAGGGCGAATACACTGCCACCATCATGAATCCAACATAGCAACTTTGATAACTTGTAATACATTAAATAAAACAAGATTAATAGCGGCAAAACAAGGAAGTCCCGGAGCACTTTTAGCTCCACCCCTACGTCTAGGCTCCGCCATGTAAAGGAATATGGAAAGGACCAGATGATGGTAGTTGAATGCTCGGCGTCACATTTTTCTTCTTTGATTCGGCATCGGGGATCCATCAGTGAAGTTGAGGAGATCAGCGTTTTGTCCTTCATCTCCGCCACTGTTCTTTTTTCAAGATTGAATCTTCGAGTTTGTGACATATGCTGACTGACTGTCCATTCTTCGGTCATCGGTTTTGCATCTCCGTTTGGTAGAGATTGAATTTCTTCTTCAAAATTAATCCATTCCACATTTTCTCTTAGGCAGCTTCCATGCATTCCATTTTTGATGGTCGTTCTCTTTGAAGAAATGGTGACGTGTAGATTGGGACAAAGAACAGTGAATCCGTGCATTGATTGAAGACTTCGATTCGGCATTTCCATGATGTTCGGCCTTTCATTGTTTGGTTTTTGATCGACATGATAACTCTTCCAGTTTTCACATCTCGAGCAGTAGTTGGCTGGCACGGGGCTGGTTTTGTTGGTGTAACCAGTGCATGTCCTGACGGATTCTGACAGTCGTAGTACTTGGTCGGAGCAAACGGACCCATGCAGAGCAGGATGAAGCCAGAGCAAAAATCATTCCGATGAACAGCAAGTTCTTTGCAATTTTTCTCGATGAATTCGGCGAGGTGGGACGACGTTCATGGTTTCTGGTTTTCTCCTGTACGACGTTGATGTTGTTTCCATTAGGCATGCAGGCCGGGTCGTAGAGAACGTTTAGCGTCGGGTGATGGTGAGATGATCCGCGTCCTCGATATCCGCGATTTCCATCGTCCGCTTCCTTGATATCCATTTTGGTATCCATTTTGATATCCGTTTGGTTGTTGACGGTAGGAGACTTGTTCTTGGTGACGATGGAAGTTTGTTGGGTACATTGGATTTTGCTGGCGAGCTTCAAAATGATTTGGCTGTGGATGGTACTAGTGGCTCTGTCTCTGTTTTGTTGGTTGATTTGTTCTTGGAGTGAGTGAATGACGCTCTGAAAGATCTTAGTTTTAAACAAGCCTGCTGCGCAGTCCTGCGCGGCTGTCACGGGTTCGTGTTTTGCCCACTGCATTTTCTTGCAAAAAGGCAAGTGCGGACGCACACAGACATCCCGATCTGGGTTTTTATATATAAGAAAGATATCGAGAGTTTTTGAAAACAAGAGGTGAGTTGAGTGAGTTGCGGTGAGGTGTTAGAGGTGTGATAAGTAATTAAGATGATAGATGTTTTATCATCTTTTTGGGAGGTAATGAGAGACCGGTATCGAAAATTGGACAGGAATACAACAAGCAACAAGCAGATTATAGTTGAAAAGGATTGGGAAAACTATAAACGTGCAGAACCTAAGAAACATCGCGGAGATACATCTCTGAACGGTCTTCACGAATGTATTCTCATTGTGAGTGCGTCCACAGACAAATGAGTCTTTGGGTGTTGTGTACTTTCCGGCGTGACTCCGCCCACTGTAGGGGTCAGATCACACTTGGTCCTCTCTTCTCTGATCTGGCGGTAATTGTGTGCACCAGTGATGAGCTGAAACCCGTTTTTCTGAAAAACGGAAAGCAGAAACGGGAAACGTATTTTATCATTCACGGAAACGGAAACGGAAAAATAACGGAAAGCTTCGCTGAACTCATCATTATGCGATTTTCATCCTGGTTTCCAAATTATTTCCTTTCACGTTGAATTTATACGTGAAATAAAATAACTTGGAAACCAAGATGAAAATCGCATAGCGTTGATTTCAGCGTAGCGCGTTTGACCATTTTAGCGGGCCGAAAATAGTGAGCAAAATCAAAACTTCTACAGGACTTCCTCCCCAATACGATTTCATTTGGGAACGAAAATTTGACAGGCGATTGAAAAGAGTCGTTCACTTTTAGCCGAAGTGGCTGGCACATCTAGAAGCTTTTGGGCCGCAGATTTAAGCCGCGGAAAATTCTGATTCTCTCTCCAAAACTTGTATGGGTCAGCGGAGGAAGTTGGCGGTTTTGGAAAACAAATTTTCGAAACAAAAAAAACACTTGTCGATTTACGGTAAACTATGAGCATTTTTGGAGTGTCGTCTGCGTGAAGTACACGTGGACAACATCAGATATTTCAAGCTAAACACTTTCCGTCTAAATGCGGATAACGGAAACGGAAACGGAAAAACACTTATACTTTCACGGAAACGGAATAGGAAACGGAAAAACACTTATACTTTCACGGAAACGGAATAGGAAACGGAAAATAATTTTTTATTCCGCGGAAACGGAAACGGAAAAAACCCTCCCAAAAACGTCACGGAAAACGGAAACGGAAACGGAAACAGAAATTCTGCTCATCACTGGTGTGTACCAGTGATGAGCGGAAACCCGTTTTTCTGAAAAACGGAACGCGGAAACGGAAACGGAAACATATTTCTAATTCTGCGGAAACGGAAACGGAAACGGAAAACGTATTTTATCATTCACGGAAACGGAAACGGAAACGGAAAAAAAGCGGAAACGGAAACGGAAAATAACGGAAAGCTTCGCTGAACTCAGCGTTATGCGATTTTCATTTTGGTTTCCAAATTATTTTATTTCACGTATAAATTTTTCGTGAAATAAAATAATTTGGAAACCAAAATGAAAATCGCATAGCGTTGAGTTCAGCGGAGCGCGTTTGACCATTTTGGCGGGCCGAAAATAGTGAGCAAAATCAAAACTTCTACAGGGCTTCCTCCCCAATACGATTTCGAAAATTTGACAGGCGATTGAAAAGAGTCGTTCACTTTTAGCCGAAGTGGCTGGCACAGCTAGAAGCTTTTGGGCCATAGATTTGAGCCGCGTAAAGTTCTGATTCTGTCTCCAAAACTTGAATGGGTCAGCGGAGGAGAAACCCTGAAAAAACAGGGGAAAACCACTAGACCGGGGAAGACAAAACCAGGGAAGACAAAACCGGGGAAAAAAAAAGAATAAAACCGGGGAAGAGGCTCCGCCCCCTTTTGCAACCGCTGCACGATGTTTTATACTGGAAGTGTTGAAAAAGTGCGCCGCAGAATTGCAACTTTTCCCCGGTTTTGTCCATTTTTTTTCCCCGGTTTTGTCTTCCCTGGTTTTGTCTTCGCCGGTTTCGTGGTTTTTCCCGGTTTTGTCAGGGTCTCGCGGAGGAAGTTGAAATTTTCGAAACAAAAAAAAACAGTTGTCGATTTACGGTAAACTACGAGCATTTTTGGAGTGTCGTCTGCGTGAAGTACACGTGGACAACATCAGATATTTCAAGCTAAACATTTTCCGTCTAAATGCGGATAACGGAAACGGAAACGGAAAAACAGTTATACTTTCACGGAAACGGAAAAGGAAACGGAAAATAATTTTTTATTCCGCGGAAACGGAAACGGAAAAAACCCTCCCAAAAACGTCACGGAAAACGGAAACGGAAACGGAAATTCCGCTCATCACTGGTGTGTACCAGTGATGCACGGAAATTCCGTTTCCGCTTCCGTTTCCGCTTTTTTAGCCTCTTCCGTTTCCGTTTCCGTATTCCGCAAAAAAAAAAATTTATTTCCGTTTCCGTTTCCGCTTCCGCAATTTTTGGCATTTTTCCGCAAATCACGGAAATGTTTTTCAATATTAAAAAATGAAAAAATTTGCTGTTTTTTTGGAATAAATTCCTGATTTTTTCACTTGAAAGTACAATTGGAATAATTATAATAAGACTCGTCCATGAAATAACAATAAAACATCCCCAAGGAAAGGCTGTAAAGTCCTCCCAAGGACAATATAAAAATTGATATTATGGGGAACTATTTTCATACGGCGGGGCCAGAATGACCGCCACCCCAAAAGTACTGGTGGGAGGCTATACTTGTATTTTCGTATATCAGAATAGATCCCCAGAGAGTATAATCCCCCACCGAGTAAATCGGTTCAAAGTCAACTGGCGGGGAGGCTGATATCAGCCAGGGGTGGGGCTAAACAGGAAATCACCGTACAAGTGTTTTGTTCAATAGTATTTTTCATAAGGAAAGTATGTTTTTTAATGGCAACTGTTTTCAAACAATACTTTTAAACAATTTCAAAATAATATGGAGACTTCTATTGCAAAATTTTTATAAACCTCCATTTCCGTTTCCGTTTCCGTCTTCCGCGGAAAACCGAAAAATTTTCCGTTTCCGTTTCCGTTTTCCGCGGAAATTTTTTCTTCTTTCCGTTTCCGTTTCCGCTTTCCGCATTTTTCAAATTTCATTTCCGTGCATCACTGGTGTGTACCGTCTGGGTCGTATTACAGTGCGATATGACGTATTGCGTCGTAATCAGAAATCCTTCAATTAGTGCATTTTTTGAAGAGTCAGTCGCCATATCTTATCTCTGTTACTTGTGTGCGAGCAATCCAAGCATTCAAAGATAACATAAGGTCAATGTGATTAAATGCAACACAAAAAAAAAAACATTTTTTTTTAACATGCACCCAGAAACAAATACCATATTTTATTTCGTTGACCCGGAGCTAAAAACTGAAAATCATGCTCCTTTTTGCTTACCTTCGAATGAGTGGAAAACAGAAATTAACAAAGTAGTGAAACATGGGAATAAATTAAAACAAAAAATTAAATTTATTATAAGATGGTTGGTGTTGTTGCCGTAGTCGATGCCACAATTTGATGGATTCCCGACTTACGGCTTTAGCTCATTTTTTAAATTCCGATTTCCGTGTAAAAATATTCATTTCCGACTTCCGTTTTTGAGAATTTCACTTCCATGCAACTCTATTCTATGGCCATCCTCGACGAATCTGGAATTTTTTTTGAAAATAATTCCATGCAACTCTATTCTATGGCCATCCTCGACGAATCTGGAATTTTTTTGAATAATGTTTATTGTCAGTCCGCCAAAATGGTCCAACGTGCTCCGCTGTACTTAACGCTATGCGATTTCCATTTTCGTTTCCAAATTATTACATTTCACGTTGAATTTATACGTGAAATGAAATAAATTAGGGACCAAAGTGAAAATCGCATAGCGTTGAGTTCACCGGAGCGCGTTTGACCATTTTGGCAAGCCGACAATAGTGAATTTTAAATTTTTAGCGTTGATGTCGCAACTCGATTGAAAACATAATACACGTTTCTCGAAAAAATTGAAACGTACCAAATTTCACTCTCAATACAAATGAAACATTCTTTTGCACACAAAAAAAAAATTTTCGCGCTAATCGAAGCCTCTCCAAATCAAAGAAAGACTAGCTAACTATTCGGCCAATTACCGAAAAGTGACTCTCCGTAGCAAATACATAACATGAACATATTTAAGCTGACGCAGATTTCGAAATTAATAATCCAATAATAAACAAAACAATCAGAAACTAAAAAAATACATCTCACCACATACTGGGCATTCTATACAGAAAAAATGTTGCAAATTTCGCGCAGATATTTCTGTGTCCACTACAAAAATAGTGTAGACGCAGACTGCGATGGAACACGTTCTGCTTTAAAGTTGGTGCAAACTTTGCAGTAAATCTGTACAATGTTTGCCAAAGCGTCAAAACTGGCACTATGTTTGCAGGGCGTTTGCACAATGTTTGCAACTGTCTCAATACCGGTGCTAAGTGCAAAAACCGCTCATTTTTTCTCTAAACTTTGCATGGTGTTAATAATTTGCACAATTTTTGAACTTGCCTCAAAATTGGTGCACAGGTAGCACGCGATTGCCGAGTACGCGAGAAAATGCAAGGAAAACACATACCATTATTTTCAGCGACTTCATAGTTAATTCTTGCGGAGAATACCTCGACGAAGTATTTCCTCAAGGTGGGACCTCCATATAACACCGAGCTTCTTTGAGTAGATTGGTTTCAGTATATTAGTTTATTAAATGATTAAATGATATTGTGCTTTCAATCGACTTGCGACATGAGAACGCGAGACTCCGCCCACTTTTTTTTTTTGCGCGACCACGCGAACACAGTGATATTTGAAGAGACGCAGACAGGTAGCGCACAAATGAGTGGGCGGGGTCTCGCGTTCTTATGTCGCAAGTCGATTGAAAACACAATATATAAGGATACAGATCGAATATAAAATACAATATAAAGGTAAGAGATAAGATCAGCAGTTGCCGGTGGCAAGTCCTTTACCCAATACCCTTTATTATCGGCCTACACGTATCAGCGCCACGGCACTCCGACATACACGCTGTTAAGCGCCACAAATAAAATAAAAATAAAAGTAGTTTAATTTCACGTGAGTTCAAGCGGTTTAGAGCCACGTGGATATTATTTATTTTAAGCGGTTTCATTGGCCATTCAGTTTTTTTCTGTTTTGAGCTCTGGTTGTTCTCGCCCGTTTCTGTTTATATCTTTCGGCAATAAATATTTTGTTTTGTTCATCTTTGCTTAATATATAATTGGAACCCAACAACTTGGGGGCCGAACCGGTCTATTGGTTCTTCCTTGGATTTCGTTTTGCGCAGTGGTTTTGAAGAGACCCGCTCATTTCGAATATTCATTGAAAAATCGATAGCACTCACAAAGATTAAAGGATTTCCACCGGCTCAATCATCATTGCTTTCCTTGCTTTCTTGGCTGTGTCCACCCTCTGCACTGGCCTAGACGTGCACTGTCTTACCACATTGCCCACGCCTCCACAACGGAAACACTGGTTCGCTCTGCCGTATCTTCTTAACCTTTTCAACTCTCTTGTTCCTTGTTGCAAGCTGCCTTTCAACGACTCCACAGTCGTCTTCACCTTCTCGCACGCTCTTTGCGCGTCGCGCATTTTCTTCTCGGCGTTGAGCTTCTTGGTTTCGCACACCCTAATGCGCACCTCGACCTGATCGTTCTTCTTTTTAAACCAAATCAGCTCATCCTGATGGTTTTCTTCACCTTTTTTCCTTGAGCTTCTGCCCTCTAGACTCCCTCGCTCGCACAGGTCTCTCAGTTCCTCAACTGTTTCCAGCTTCTGCTCCCTCATCAGCCTGAGCACTGCCCGCGGCCGCATTTCACGCCCTATTTCTTCAAATCGCGCCGACAGTTCCTTCCTGAACTCCTCGATCGGTCCAACGATGATCCCCCGCTGCCTCACTGTGCACCTTTGCACTGAAATCAGTTTTTCCATCACCTGCTCTTCAACTTCGTCGACCGTATCCAGGAACCGCGCAAAGTTCTTCCACAGCTTCCTTCGTCGCTTGACACCCACGTGTCCATTTTCGACGGTTAACTCCGAGTCTTCGACATTGCTCAGCTTTTCTCGTGGTGTCCCTACTTGGCGACCGCTAACGGCCTTTTCGCACGCTTTGCGCAACGATTCCACAATTTCCAGACCAAATTCTCGCATGACCCTTAGAACCGACCGCGTCCACTGATCGCCACCCATCTCCTCGAATCTTACAAGCAACTCCTTGCTGAATTTCATAAATGGTTCCATGATAAAACTCCTTCTGCCGCTCCGAGCATTTAGTCATCAGCGCAATTTTCCGTCTGGCCTCCTGTTCCACTTCCGTGGCTGTCGCCACGAATTTCGCAAATCCTCGAATTTTTTTTTCGCCTTTGCTTCCGACTCATCATCTCGTCCTCGCTCTGGAGTTCTACCTCAAATGTTCCGATAGTCAATTCATCGGTCATCCTCTAGGCTTTTTGACCATCAGCTCCTCTTGTCGTTCTTCCGCTCGCCGCTGCCTTCGCGTCGGTTCTTCTGTCCTCTTCTACCAGGTCCTCCAAAACTCCATTCATCGTCTCCATGAACTCGCCCATTTATTGCCCGTCAGCAAAACTTTTATTCAAAAGCTTTGTGCAGTTTTCAGCGGTCATCAACCAGTGAAACGAAAATTTCACAAATTTTAGAGGTCATCAACCAACAAAAGTTGTGTGATGGTCTCAGCGGTCTTCAACCAAGGAGACAAAATTTCGAAGACTTCAGAGGTCTTCAACCAATGAAACGGACAAATGACAACTTTCAGCGGTGTTCAACCAAAGAAAATTTGCCAAAAATTAGACGGAAAGTATTTGGGCGGAATGAATTGGTCCGAGAAAAATTCGAGCTACGCCGTTTCTCTTCAAAACTCCAGCGAAATATTCAAAAATTCCGGGAACAACCAATACGCCGGTTCGGCCCCCAAGTTGTTGGGTTCCAAATACAAAATAAGGAGGGATGAGGCGGTTTTAAGTGCAAAAGCTTTTATTAAGCTAAAAGTTAGAGAAAAGAAACAAAAGAAAAGCAAAACAAAAAAAAAAGCAAGAACTGAATGGCCCCATGAGCCGCTCAAAAATAAATAATAAACACGTGACACTAAACCGCGTGAAAACACGTGAACTTAAACTTAATTTTTTTTGTGGCACTTAATAGCGTGTATGGCGGTCTAGACGGAGTGCCGTGGCGGTGATACGTGAAGGCCGATAATAAACGGGGTTTGGGTGAAGGGCTTGCCACCGGCAACTTAACACCGTTCCTCTTTCCTCTCCATAACACGCCAGCTCACATCACTCTCCACACAACTACCATCCTCTGGTCCTTTCCATATTCCTTTACATGTGGGCGGAGCCTAGACGTAAGGGCGGAGCTGAGAGTGCTCCGGGACTGTTACACCTACAGTACTGGCCATAAAGAATGCGACAACTAGTTTTTTGACGATAACCTCTTGGAATGTTAACTTTTTGACCCAAATTTTTTGTGAGATTTTTTCAGCACTATCAGAAGCCTTTCTGTCAAGTTGATTTTAAAATCCTGCTGAAAATTATTTTTTTAATTCAATTTTTTTGAAAATTCATGAAAATTGACATTTTTGGAGACCTATACAAATAAGCTCTAGAATCACCGAAGGCCAAAAACAAAAGGAAGGTAACTATAAAAATTGATTTGATACTTGGTTGGGTATGCTTTGGCATCAATAACAGCCTGGCATCTACGTGGCATCGAATCCAGAAGCGTCTGAACCACCGTCATCGGGATACTCTTCCAAGCAGCTTCGAGTTGAGCGAATTTCTGGTTGTCATTGGAGGCTCGGACTTCTTTGAGACGTTGTTCTAGCTCCTCCCACATATATTCGATGGATTGAAGTCCGGGGACTGACTTGGCCATTCCAGGAGATCCACACGATGACGTCGAAACCAATTGGCGACATGACCCTAAGCATGCTTCGGGTCATTATCCTGCTGAAACACCCACGATCGGCCCAAATTTGCTCTTGCCCATGGTCGCATTGTGTTCTCCAGGATGTCTTCGTACACATATCGGTCCATGGTTCCAACAATTCTCTTCAATGAACCCATGGAAGGGTCGGAGAAGCATCCCCAAACCATCACAGATCCACCTCCATGTTTTACCGTCGGACATTGGTACTGAGGAGCATATCTGGAGCCAATAGGACGTCGAATTCATTGAATACCATCAGTACCGAACAGATTGAACTTCGATTCGTCGCTCCAGATGTGATTATCTCACTCTCGAGGTCCCCAGGACAAGTGCTGTTTAGCCCATTCAACTCGAGCTTTCCGGTTTTTTAGACTAACGAGTGGTTTTTTGACTGGTCTTCGTCCGTGCAGTCCAGCAACTTGCAGACGTCTTCTAATAGTCCTTCCCAATGGCACCGGTTTATTTGGAAACGTCACGGAGACTTGAATATTCGTAGATGAGCGTCTAGGATCTTCTCGGCACGCGCGCAAGATATTTCGATCCATAGCTCTGGAAGTGGTTCGGAGTCTTCCTGAAGATTGACGATGAACTACACCATCCTGAATAGTCGAAATTAGTTTAGAGAGCTAATTGAAACCTTACATCATCATGATTATTCTTCAAAATACGGTAAATTTGGCTGGAAGAACAACCAAACTGAGTTGCGGGTATCTTCGGATGCGCGCCTAGTTCATGTCCACGTACGATGCTTTTTCAAACGTCCACAGTGAAAGTTTTTTCCCAAATGGTCTGCCCATGGCTGAAAAACAATAAAAAACTAATTAGAACTACTTCCAATTAATTTTCATTCAACTTTATACAAAAAACTGAAATACATGAAAAAAGTTAAAAAACAAGAAAAATTTAAACAATAAAATAAACAAATTTTTTTTGCAGAATGATGCGATTCGCAATTACGTAAGTTTTTGTGAGGTTCCATTGCAGATACAGTAAAAAATTCGGGTCAAAAAGTTAACTTTCCAAGAAGTTATCGTTAAAAAACCAGTTGTCGCATTCTTTATGGCCAGTACTGTAAATCAAAAAATTTGTACCTATGAACCTATCGGTTTGTACCCCCGAATCATTGGGATGTTGTACCCCCGTGTCGTTGTACCCCAAAAGTATGGTACCCTTAAATGTATTACCCCCAAATTATTAATTTTGTACCCCCTTGTACCCCCGAATTGCTGTACCCCACGAATTATATGTCCTCCGAAGGTGTCAAGAACGGTAAGCGTTCCTTTACGCAATGACATATTCCGGATGGAAGTGGAGCACACTTCCACTTTTCCGCCAATAGCATGATACAATAAATAGTAAATACGATCTGCCATTTTGGTATCTTGTCGGGAAATAGGTGGAGGGGGATCCGAGTTCGAAATCAAAAACTTCTTGGATAATAACGTTAGAACATTTGCCACATGAATTGTCATCTCCAGCAGTGTGCAGTGTCGACACGAGATCGAAAATTTTATCGACCAATTTATCGACAAAGTTGTCGACAAATTATCGACATTTTATCGATAAAATTTTGTCGCAATTTTATCGACAAAATGTCAATAAAAAATTGGATATTTTGTCCACAGTTTATAAACAAAAATTTCGACAAACATTTATCGACATTTTGTTGATAAAAAATTGTCGATAAAATTGAATGTCGACAACAGATGGTTCGACAATTTTATCGACAACATGTATTCTCAGTACGGAGCGCTGCCAACGCGCTTCCTTCGCACAGTGGTGGACACGGCCACGTTGGCGAAGAGAGAGTGCAGAAAATTGAGAGAGCCGTGACCGATGTTTTGCTCTGATTTCTCTAAACCGCCCTCCAAATACATGGGAAATTTTTTGTTCGTTTGGAGCGAGTTTTCAGCGTTTTATACCGAGTATACCGTTTTCTAGTTTTTCTTGACACTTGCCCGGTCTTTTCTGAAATTTGATTATTCGCAAGCCTGCTGCGCTAACCGAAATATACCGTAAAACCTGTAATTGAAGTACATGTACTTCTATTTTTCAAACCCCCTTAATGGGTGTACTTCTAATACAGGTGTACTTCAATTAGAGGGTGTTCTTCTATTTTTCAAAAGCCTTTCAGAAAAAAATAACAAAAAAGACAGACGATTCGAGACCCAGACAAAACCGGGGCAAAACGCGAAACCGGGGCAGACAAATACCGGGAAAAACATTTCCAAACCGAGAAAGAAGCCCCACCCATTGCAAACGTGCGACACGAGATTCGTACTGAGAGAGTTATACAATTTTAGAAAAACTGGGTCGCAGACATGCAAATTTTTCCCGGTTTTGGTAATTTTTTCCCATGTCAGCCCCCTCAGCTAATGGCATTTTTACCATAGATCATCTTCTCGTGAGGTGGTGCTCAAAATCCCAACTCGGTCAGTTTCTATTATCGGCCCGCCAAAATGGTCAAACGCGCTCCGCTGAACTCAACCCTATGCGATTTTCATTTTGGTTTCCAAATTCTTTCATTTCACGTTGAATTTACACGTGAAATGAAATAATTTGCAAACCAAAATGAGAATCGCATCGCGTTGAGTTCAGCCGAGCGCGTTAGACCATTTTGGAGGGCCAACAAAAACTGTTGAGATAAGCTTAAAAATCGTCTGTTAGCTACTCTAAAACGATATTTTGGTCGATAGACCATCCGCAGAAAGTCTTGGACCATCCGCTGGGAAACGCCATTTCTATTTGAAATCTGAGGCCGTATTCATGAACGTTTACCGTACGGTAAATGATTTTCCGAAAGGTAAAATATGTTTTCGAAGTGTTCATTAGATCAATTACACTATAAATTCTCCGTAAGCGTTTTTACGGTCATAGAAAATTTTATTTAATGTCAGGAAAATTATTAATCTTTTCATTTACCATGTGGTAAACGTTCATGAATACGGCCTCTGCCCTCGTCAATTCAAATGTTGCAAGTGCTTTTCTCCATGACCGTGTTTGGACACTTCTGTCGCGGGCATTCAAGTGATTTTAATTCAAAAAGTATTTAAACCAATGAAAAGCGGAAAAAAAAGCTTCAAAAATTGAATAATTTTTTTTTCAAAATAATTCACCCGATGATGTACCTCTATTAGAGGGTGTACTTCTATTTTTCAAAGGCCTCTTGGGAGTGTACTTCTATTTTAGGTGTACTTCTAATACAGGTGTACTTCAATTACAGGTTTTACGGTAACAGCTGAAAACCTGTTTGTTGGTTTTTTTTTGTCTTTTTTTGAAGCAGTTCTATTTCGGGGTAGCACCGTGTGTAGCGGCTATCTAGGCTATGCTCCGCAAATTTTTTTTTTTTTGTGTTTTTCCCTTAAATACTTGCATTAGGATTTCGATTATTCTTCTTTTCATTTCATTTATCGTGGATTCTTCGAGTATTTTCAATTTCAAAAACAATAATTTGTTCTCTGAAAATGTGCTCAGGTATTAGTGTGGATTTTTGAATCAGTTTTGAACTAAATTGAAAACAAATTTGAAAAAACGAAAGTTCGCGCCAAATGGGGCGGAGCGAGCACAGTGGAGCGCAATTGCACTGCCTGGCGCCTTGGGAGGCCGTGCCAGTTCCTTTTGCGGTCCCTACTTATAAGGGATTGCCTATCTCTTACACCATTAATAAAAAAGGCTGTTCAAGCAAAACTGTGCAACATATACGTTTCTAATAATATTTTGCAGGGAAATCATTAACATCTTCAAAAAAGAACGGATATGAAAATGGGAACGATGGAAATTTCAAAAAACGAAACGTTTCTGTTAATTCTTTGTCAAAATTTGAAGCCTTGTTTGTTTTTTCAATTGCACTGCTGGGAATTAACTTGATTGCGCAAAATTTAACCACAAATTGTCCAAATTCCGCTATGTTAAAAAACATTGTAAACCAAAACGAGGAAGCCCAAGATATTGAAAATATCAATTTAAATATGGGAAGCCTAACACGCGTAATCAATGCAATCGGCTTTCATAATGGTTTTCAAAAAAACACAATAACCATGGAAAACGTTTTAAGAGAAGTGCTTGATGTCCAAGAACCGTATTTGTTTGATAAAATCGATAATACATCCGTCAATAATGTTATAAGTGCTGTGCGGGCAATTGACTCACTAGCTACTCAACCGATGGGTACGGTTAAGGAATTTATAAAAGTTTTGAATAAGTTAGATGTTATCAATCATTCTTTATCTAACATACCAAAAAACCAAGATTTGTTTTCTTTAAATGCTTCACATTACGATTTTGGTGAAATACTAAAGTTTATTGGTGAATTGAATTTTGAACTGTATCGGGTTATCAATGAAGTAAAATCACCAACATCAAACCAGGACAGTATAGAAAAAATTCAACGATCCTTGACTAATACACTTACAGAGTATCTCAGACAAATGGGCTTGAAAAATTACTTCAACTACACTGAGCCTTTTGTTAATACTTTGCTAAGCGCAAAGCCGTTTATTGCAAACATCGAGCAGTATCAACTACTCACTAATCAAACATATTTACGGAAACTTATCAAAAGTCTGGAGAGTTTACAATCATCTGCCACAATTCTCGAACCCTTGTCAAATTTTATTCTGGACAAGCATACAAGAGAGCATATCGATGTTATAAATAGATTACTTGATAAAAAAGTCATTATTTTCGATAAGCAAGCTAATGTAGGTTTTCCCGGAGGAGTAAAAAATATAGGAACACTTTTAAAAGACTTTGATAATAAGTGGCTAAAAAAAATTGTGAATAACGGAAGCCCTCTGCATGACTTAAAACAAATTTTAACGCCAATTTTAAATTTACAAATTCCATTAGAAGAAATAGACAGCGTATGGAAAAAGTTTGCTCACAATAGGTATTCTACTTTGAGAAAACGTTTAATGCATCTAAAGTACATATATTCTGTGAACGCAACGCTTATATCAAGCTCCATGAAAAGTGTGAGAACCGCTCTGAAAAGTTTGAAACCAATAGCTAACTTGAACAATTCAATCTTGAATAAATTCAAACAATTTTTGAATTCTTGGACGGTTTTCAAAAATTTTAGCAATGCGCTTGACATCACTAACAAAACACACGAGCGACTATTCAATATGACCTTTATAGTGTATTATGATCTGCTTTTAACGAAAAGAAACCCTGAAAAAGCTGTTGCAATTGCAAGAGATGAATATTTAAATAACAAATATGAAGCAGAAACAAATTTATTAACTGTCAAAGCGAGATTTTTAAAGAAAATTATAAACAATATCACCAGTATATTGTCTCTAACCAGTGGTTTAAAAAATATCCTGACGGATACAGTTTTCATCAACATTCGCGAAATACTTCCACAGAAAATTATAATGGACTTAAAAGTGATCTTGAATCACGCGCAACGGCTCAATTCATTACTACCTCTTTCAAAAATAGAACGTGAAGAAGTTGATCTATTACCTGAAATCTTACTTGCGACCAAAAACAAAATACATGAATGGCGAATTATCGGAAACAAATTCAAAAATAAAACTGAAAAGCCTAAGGGCTTCCATCGCCTTTTAAATTTTCCATTTGCTCTTGAGACCGCTTTTCAATTAGTATGTTCTCAAAGAGCTCTGCTGTTTTTTGAAAGATGCAATCTTCGCCATACTGTGGAAAGTTTTGTTGCGAACGGACAAGCGCTTTCTGAGAAAATTAAAAGTCTGCCAATCTTAGAAAAAAAAAAATTAATTCTAGTTGGAGCCACTTCCAATTATTCAATCAATCAATCACCACTTTCTTATTGGAAGCTGAGTTTCTGACGTTCACATTTCCAACTGAAGACCAAGGTTTGACGGCTTTGGGTAACTCCTTGTCTGTTCTGGATCACATGAACGTGTCTACTTTTAACTTCTCTTTAATGATTAAGACGCTTGCTGAGTTGAATGAAACTTCCATTGGTCAATCAAAAGAAGTGTCCGATCTTGAAAACGTTTTAAAGCGATTGAAAGGTCTACAGTGTGCGACCATGCGTGGGAATAGTTCGCTACCTAAGTTGCTTGCTCAGGCTGATATTTTTTTTCAATCGTTCTTTTTGAAGCAAGCAAAGACTGACGGGTACTCTCTCGCACTTAAACTATTTCTAAATTTGGTTTTCAGGGAATCGTTGCGTCCGATTGTTATCGTTTTTGTTATTGTTCTCAGTCTTGTTCTTTTTTCGTTTTGTTTATGGTTCTGGGCAATACAGGCCGAAAAAGCTGGAAAACCGGACAAGGCGAATGCTTTTGAATTTGGACTAAAGCAAGAAACCAAACAACAATTGAAATCGGAATCTAAAAAAGAAGGAAACTGCATTTTAACATAGACAATAAAAACAATGACACAGCAATGAATTGTATTGTCCATTTTCGGCAAATATGTGAAACTGTTGGGGGCACGTTGAGGCTGTCTAGCCACTTGGGAGCACGTTAGGAGCACTTTGGATGCCGGATTGCGGTAGCGGAAAATTTGGGGAACTGTTGGGAGCACCTTGAGGCTATCTAACTACTTGGGAGCAGGTTGAACTTGCACGGCGCACTTTTTTAAAATTTTTTTATTAAAACCTGTTTTTCTTTGTAAAAGGTATTGTCGGCCCGCCAAAATGGTCAAACGCGCTCTGCTGAACTCAATACTACGTGGATTTTATTTTGGTTTTCAAATTTTTTAATTTCACGTGTAAATTCAACATGAAATAAAATAATTTGGAAACCAAAATGAAATCCACGTAGTATTGAGTTCAGCGGAGCGCGTTTGACCGACGTGGCGGGCCGATAATATGTATTGTATCTTTTAATACCATAAAATTGCCCAAACTTCGATTTTCGTGAACATTTATCCTGCAAAAACACCAAAAACTCACTTTTTAGCTCCGCAATGCTAAAAACGATTAGTTCAAATGTATTATCGGAAGAACTCCCAAAAACACTGTCGAAGGCAAACATTTATCACAATCAGACATTTTATTTTTGATAGTATTAGAAAATTCGAGAAATTATAGTGGTTGGATGAGATTTTGAAGTTACCGTGCGAGCTTTGGAAATTTCTTTGTAAGATTCGTATATCTGGCTAGTTTTTTGAATTCGCTCTTGAAACCGCATGAGAATTTACAAATCTCACAAAGAAATTTACGAATATTGCCAGAAAACTTACAAAACTCGATCACCCACAATAATTCTTAGAAATTTTTTTAATAGGCTCCGCCTCCTCGCTGATATATTTTTGCACTTTTGCGCGCGCCAATTCGCAATCGCGGTGCGCGCGATTTCATGCGTTTAATTTGCGTTACTTTATTAACAAATTTCCACTTAAGAAAATTAAAAACTCACTTTAAATCAACAATTGGCGCGCGCAGAATTGCAGAAATATTTTTCGAATAAAGACGTTAAAAAAATTGTCACTCCGCCACGAATCCATTATATAAAAAGCCTCATAACAGATTTTTACCGGTATTGTGAAAACAAAAAAAAAATTAAACATGGCGACCAGGGGTGGGACAAAAAAAAATTTTCTACAAAAAAAAAAATGTTTTTGTCCTCAAAAAAATTACCAAAAAAAAAACTTTTTTTGTCTCAAAAAAAAATTACCGAAAAAAAAACTTTTTTTGTCCCCCAAAAAAATTGACAAAAAACAATTTTTTTTTCTTTAAAAAAAACCAAAAAAAAAAAAAAAAATTTTTTTTGTGCTCAAAAAATTAACCAAAAAACAAAAAAAAATCCAAAAAAAGTATGTATTTCTGCCAGTTAAAAAGAAATTTTCCAAGTTTTTGTTGAAAATTAGAGGTTTTTGTCAATTCGGAGCATCTCAGGCAATTGAAAAAAAATATTATGAGAAATTTTAGTAATATTCTGAGAAATCGTCATATTTTAAGATTATACAATATATTTGGCTGGCGCATTTATCTTGGCAGGAAAATGCGTCAGCAATGTTGCTAGCGCAATATTAGACAAGATATTTCAAGAAACACGAGATATTACAAGATATTGTAAAATTTCAAAAATCTTGTAAGATATTACAAGAAATTCCAAGATTCTGTGAGAAATTTGCAATATTACAAGATATTTCAAGATAATTCAAGAAATTGCGCAATATTGATTTTTTCATTAATCTATTTTTCCAATCGCGTTCTGCGCAGTTCTGCCGTTTTTCCCTATATTTTAAGATTTTTTTTCCACGTATTCGTTGATATTGATTTTCACATATTGCCCATTCGCGAAAAAAGCAAGCGCGCTCCACGAAACTTACAATTAGTACTTCGTGGATTTTCTTTTCGTCGCCATATTTTTTCAATTCACGTTTAAATTCAACGTGAAATAAAATAATTTGGCGACGAAAATCAAATCCACGAAGTACTAAGTTTCGTAGAGCGCACTTGCTTTTTTCGCGAGTGGACAATACTTTACTGTTTTTCTTCAATTCATTATTTTTATGTGTTATTATCGAGTCAATTTTTTGCCGGTTTCACGTGAAAATTCTGCAAACACCAGTTATTTTTCAGAAACTAACAATCTGCGTGTTGCCACACTCACTCAACTTTTCGGCTCTGGGACGTTTCGAAACCTGCCATTTCGATACTAGGACGTTTGGAAACTTTTTTGCATTTTTGCTAATGGATTTTCGCCAATTGACACCAAAAAACGCGGGCATTTGGTATTCTCAGTACGGAGCGCTGCAAACGCGCTCCCTTCGCACAGTGATAGACGCGGCCACGTTGGCGACGAGAGAGTGCAGAAAATTGAGAGAGCCGTGGCCGATGTTTTGCTCTGATTTCTCTAAACCTCACTTCAAATGCATGCGAAATTCATTGTTCGATTGGAGCGAGTTATCAGCATTTTATACCAAGTATAATTATTTTTCGTTTTTATCAGTTTTTTTTTTGGGAATTTGAATCCACTATTGCGTTTCAATCGAGTTGCAGCATGAGAACAAAAGATAAAAATACATGTTTTCTCTGATTCTCTTCGAATCGAACTGTGTTTACGTGGTCGCGCGAAAAAAAAGTGGGCGGAGTAACGCGTTCTAATGTCGCAAGTCGATTGAAAAAACAAGATAAAAAAACCAAAATATATCATTTTCAAACGAGTTGCAGCATGAAAACATGAGCCCGCAACAGGCTTGTGCGGAAACGGAAATCGGCATTGCCGGATTTCCGAAATTTCCGACATTTTTCGGAAACGATTGCCGTCGAAAACGTTTCCGAAAAAAATTTCGGAAAAGCTTTTCCGACGGAAATATTTCCGAGAAAACTCGGAAATTCGGAAATAGGCAAAAATGACTAAAAACCGGCCCATTGCTGAAAAGTTCGAGACTTATCACGAGGGTTCTTCTATTTTTTCGGCATTTGCATAGCTTATTTTTTGGTTTCCCCTAATTGTTTTAAAAGGTTGAAGCAATGTTGTATGTTATCATCGTATGAATACATGCTAAATGTTTAGTTCACCTTGAAATCAGGCTTTTCGAAGCTTCAAAAGTTGAGAATCAGTAATTTTGCTCTCTGGCAATCGCCACTGGAATAGAACGATAATTCCTGAAAACCAATAACGTAAATTTCATGTTTTTTTAAAAGTGTCCTTTATTCTGGCACCTGAAAGTTTAAAAGGCTGAAGTTTAGGAAAGGGGCGGAGCCTAATTTTGAAGTTTAGGAGGGACAATTTTTTTTAACAATAATAACTGATTTCCAGAGTTCATCTTGTAATGTTCCGATAAATTTGTCACCTCGGAAGCCGCTTGATGTTTGAAATTAGGCTCCGCTTCCTTGCCAAAATTTCAATCGTTAGATTTTCACTGTTATGGGGTTATTCACGAAATGGCAAAAAATGGCAAAAAACGGCAAAAAACTGCGCGAAAACTCGGAAAATGCTCCGATTGATTTGAAATTTTGGGAAATGAGGGAGAAAACTCTCCCGGACATTCCCACAAAATTTCAGACCAAAATGTCGAATTTAAGCATTTTCAGACAAAAAAGCAATAATTCTTAAAAATCGATATTTTGGTCTGAAATTTTGTGGGAATGTCCGGGAGAGTTTTTTCCCTCATTTCCCAAAATTTCAGATCAATCGGAGCATTTTCCGAGTTTTCGCGCAGTTTTTTGCCGTTTTTTGCCATTTTTTGCCATTTCGTGAATAACCCCATTAGAAAAGTAAAATCACGTAAAATTTGGAAAAAGGGCGAAAACCATTTTTAATGTTTGCGTGGTTTGCGAGGTGAAAACTTTTAGAAACCAGTAATATTAGTCTTATGTATGTTTTATTTGCTAATCTTTTAATTTCATGATAAAATGATTGGTTAAATTAAAACAAAAAAAAAACTAGTTAATCTTTAGTATTTCCGAATTTTTCCGAATTTCCGAACTTTTTTTCGGAAACGAAAGTCGGAAAGAAATTTTTCCGAATAATTTTTCGGAAACGAAATTCCGTTTCCGACTTTTCCGACTGACCGTTTCCGCGCAAGCCTGGCCCGCAATCATCGTTCTGTCTGCGTCCCTTCAAATAGCACTGTGTTTGCGTGATTGCACACAAAAAAGTGGGCGGGGTTTCATGTTTTGACGATGCAACTCGATTGAAAACACAATAAGCAAAAATACCAACAAAAAAAAAACAAATAAATTTTGACGCTTCGTCATTTCACTTTATTGACTTGTCTCTTACTTGTTGGGACTTTAAAATGCTTTTTTCTTTTGCTTATAGGGTTATTCACAAAATAGCAAAAAGTTGTCGCAAAACTCGGAGAACGCTCTGAGGCCATATGCAAGAAACTGAAAACGAGAGGAAAACCGTTTTCCGAAAAAAAAACATTAATGTCCCACTGTTCATTTGTCACAAATGATCATTTCCTACTGTGATCATATGCCACTCTTCGGGTGCTACGTCGGAATAGAACTGAAGCGAAATAGAACTGTTTTGGAATAAAACTGTTCGGAAAAAAACTGTAGCGTTTTGGAACTAAATTAGCAATGGAACGCGGCTTGGCCGTCAAGGCGGTCCGAGAAAAAAATGATAAAAGTTTATTCAAAAAAAACAACAAAACAAACAATTTTTGATGAACAGCTCAAATATAGAACTGTTGAAAAAAGCACGCGCGGGAGAAATTCCAATATTTGAATGAGCAAGCAATGCAATCGCGTTCCATTGCTAATTTAGTTCCAAAACGCTACAGTTTTATTCCGAACAGTTTTATTTTGCTACAGTTCTATTCCAAAGCGAGTTCAATTTCGCTACAGTTCTATTACGCTTCAGTTATATTCCGAGGTAGCACCCTTTTTCGATAGTATCATTTCCCACCTTTTTCAAATGTTATGTTTCAATATACTCGGTATAAAATGCTGCAAACTCGCTCCAATCGAACAAAGAATTTCGCAAGGTTTAGAGAAATCAGAGCAAAACATCGGCCACGGTCTCTCAATTTTCTGCACTCTCTCGTCGTCAACGTGGCCGCGTCCACCACTGTGCGGAGGGAGCGCGTTTGCAGCGCTCCGTACTGAGAATATACATATAGTGGATTCGTAGCGGGGTGACAATTTTTTCACATTTTTATTCGAAAAAATGAAGAAATAACTGAAGAAATGAAGAGATTTTTTGTCTCCCAGCTTCACGTGAAATGCCACTCCGTCACGAATCCATAGTTCTTAAATAGTTCTTAAATATACTCGGCGAATGCATCATCAGCCTCGCTCTACGGCACTTTTCAATTTTCAACAGTGTAGTTAGGGAGCGCAAAGGGGTGGGCGGAGTCAGACGATTTTTCTCCCCAGTTCGCGCGCGCATGTTTACAGGCCTGTAAGGAGGCCCCGGATTAAAGTAAGATACCCAAAACTATCTCTTTAGATGTAATCGACCATGCTGAATCTAATGAGCAAGTTGGTTTTACATGAAAATGCATAGTTTTCTCAGAAAAAGGAGAAAACAAAAACGGAGCTCACTTTTTTGACCCGTGTGGTCGATTTTACCGGGGCACGCGGCTAATTTTGAGTATACAGATAGTTTAAGATATGGGGAATTCATTTCTGAAATCAGTTTCTGTCCTGCTAGTTTCCGATTTTTTTTAAAGCTTGCCAAACTTCAAGGAAAAATGCTAGAAAAATTTCTGCGATGACCCTAGTTTTTTATTTGTGAAATACAAAGATAAACCCTCTTAGAGCTCAAATACAAAAATTTAGAGCACTTGACCCACTTGGAACAATTTTATGTACATTTGAATGAAGCATGTTCGCTCAAAACTCCAGTTTTTTGATGATTTGAAGGTCGCAAATATGGAGCACGCGGCTAATTTTTCATATACAGATTCAGCGTAAAATTTGCTACAAGACCATGTAAAAATTAAAACTGTGGCTAGTTTCCGATTTTTTTTTTGTGCCGATTTCTGTGCGAAAAATATGGTTTTCCGTTGAAAATGCTGATCGCGCAAGCAGCGGTGGAGAATACAGTCCCCCTCACCTCTCTCCATTTTATGTTGTCTCTCGCTCACTCTCGCTCTGTCGGCGTGTCTTTTCTCGTGTCTCGACGGCCCGCCTCATGCAAATCTGGGGAGAAAACAGTGCTACTTTTGGACGGTATAACTCGAGAATTACCGAACAATTTTTGATAAAAATTTGACAGCATACTCATATTGAGCCAAAGAACACATTCCAACCAAAAATATTCGGAAATTTTCAGTTTTAGAAAACACATTGCGGTCCCTAAGTGTAGTACACCTTTTTTGAAGCGAAAAATCACATTTTAACTGCAACTCGTCGTGGATACGTTATTTTTTGTCGAAAAGAAGTATTAAACTAGAATTCGAGTTAATCTTGCAAATGCAACACGGTTTTACAGGAATTTTGCAGTAGAGCTTGATGATGTATTCGCCGACTATACAATATTTGCCCGCTCAAAAATGTTTTTTGTTCTCTTCGTTCAGCGATTATAAAAGTGAATTAGAAAAGTAATAAAATAAATAAAAACGTTTATAATGCCATTTTACAACAAAAAATAGGCCAAAAATCAATATAAAACACGATTTTGGCATGATGTCAATATTCAATCTGGCTGGTTAAGGTAGTCTGGTAGAGCGCGCTTTCTCGATGTTCCCTCGGCGACCTCGTGTACCGGTGGGGACGTAAAATTTGAAAAATATAGGAAATGATATTCTCAGTACGGAGCGCTGCAAAAACGCTCCCTTCGCACAGTGGTGGACGCGGCCACGTTGGCGACGAGAGAGTGCTGAAAATTGAGAGAGCCGTGGGCGATGTTTTGTTCTGATTTCTCTAAACCTCACTCCAAATGCATGTGAAATTCTTTGTTCGATTGGAGCGAGTTATCAGCGTTTTATACCGAGTATAGTATCGAAAAAAGTGGTATATGATCACAAGAGGAAATGATCAATTTTGACAAATGAACAAAAGTAGGAAATGAACAGTGGGAAATGAACGTTTGCCTCTCTCACCCTCATCATGTTTACATCAGCGTTTTTCAAATTTCGTTTTCCGGAAAACGGTTTTCCTATCGTTTTCCAGTTTGTTGCATATGGACTCTGATTCGCCTGGAACTTTAGAAAATAATGTTTAAAAAATTCCCAAGGTCATATGCAAGGAAGTGGAAAACGTTATGCCGCGTCCAAAGTTCAAAAAATTCCTGAAATCAGGTGTTTTTTGCAGTCTAAAGTTCCGAAAAATTTACCAGAAATAACATGCGGCCACAGTTGAAACCGGCGTTACCGTATTTGCTTCGCTACGACACCTCCTATGTTTTTTCTTTTACACGGGAAAATTCAAGTTTAAACATAGAAGGTCTCGCAGCGAAGGAACTATAACGCCGGTTTCAACTGTGGCCGCCTGTTATTTCTGGGAAATTTTTCGGAACTTGGGACTACAAAAAACTCCTTATTTCAGGAATTTTTTGAACTTTTGACGCGGCATTAGGAAAACCGTTTTCTGGGAAACAAAATGAGAAAAATGCCCATGAAAAAACAAGAAACATATTTTCCGGGAAAAATCGTTTCACGTTTCTTGCTTACGGCCTCCAGGCAGGCTCAGAAAAGTTTGGACAGAAATATCGTTTTTTCTCAAAATTTTAAAAAGCGATATTTTGGTTCATAAATTTTCTGAGCATGTTCGGGATTATTTTTTACATTTTTTTCTTAATGTATCAGGTCGATAGAAAAATTATCCCAGTTTTCCCACAATTTTTTGCTATTTCGTAAGTAGCCCTATTAATTTTAAATTGCTTAAGGTCAACTCAATCAAATGGCAAAAACCGAGTTTGGTTGAGCGGAAAGACAATTGCTCAAAGGATCGTTAAGCAGAACAGAGGAAAACAATGAGTGGATGGAAGCATCGAATCAACAAATGCAAAAAAAGTCAACGAATTCTGGAAGAGAAGACATTTAATTTAATTATTGATTCTGCAAATCGGATGATGTTCTTGTTCCCGACATTTTTCGATGACCCACTTATTGAATTTTGATTTTTTACTTCAATAAATTTTTAAAAATCTTCAAGATATTCCTAGATAATTTGGTAGTATTATAATAAAAACATGAAACTTTACAAGATAACTTAGTAATATTACAAGAAAACTCAATAATATTACAAGAAAACTCAATAATATTACAAGAAAACTCAGTAATATTACAAGATGCCTCAGTAATATTGCAAGAAATCCAATATATTACAAGAAATTCTGGCAATAGTATTGTGCCTCACAACATTCTTGTAAATCTTCGCCAATATTACTAAAATTTCTCATAATATTTTTTTTCAATTGCCTGAGATATACCGAATAAGTTTTTTCTCAAAAACCCGAACTTTTTATCGCATCCGTGGCTCTAAAAAAAAATGTTTTCCTGCGGCGCATCATCAAAAAAAAAAAAAATTTTTTTTGGTCTCACTTTCACCATCGAAAAAAAATCAAAAAATTTTTTGCGTCATCCAAAAAAAACCCGAAAAAACAAAAAAAATCGAAAAAAAAATGTTTTTTTGGTCCTACCCCTGATGGCGACTGCGTAATTTTATAAATAAAACAATGATGAGCAATTTTTATCATTTTCAGAAGTACACAATCATCGCGTCGGAATCAGGCGTTCTCGGAAATAAAAAATACTCTTCCGAGTTCCGTCGGAAATTTCCGATTTTGTGATTATCTCTTCCGATTTTCCGTCGGAATTCCGAAATTAAAAATTTTCGTTCCGATTTCCGTCGGAATTCCGACTTCCGACGGAATTCTGATTTCCTATCGGAAAAATCGGAAATGAACCTGAATAGGTCCATAAAATCTTAAATTATCCACAAATTGTCACGGTCATTTTCGAATTTTTTCCAAAAACAAAAAACGATATTTCGTACCAAATTTCGACAGAAAGACATATTTTTTCCGACATCGGAAAAAAGGGGAGCGCGTTTGCAGCGCTCCTTACTGAGAATTTACCATCATCGTTTTTAGAATTTTTTTCAATCTTATGCGCGGCATAATAAAAAAAATACCTGGAACCAACTGGAAACTCCTTTTCCAAAATCGATCACAGTCGAAAACAACGTGGCCAGCAGTAATAAGCAGATGCCTCGAGGAAAATTCTAAAAACATTTCTAGTCTACATTAAATAATTATAAACACTTACTTTTTCCACAAAATTGAAGAAAAATACGAAAATGATCGTAAAAATGAACGCGAAAGTAAAACTCATGTAGAAAAAATTGCGTCATTACGCAGCCTGCGCCAGAGAAGAATGCTGACGCCTTTGTCGACGGCACGGCACCCCTTCGGATCGCTTCCGATTCGCGCAGCAGCTTGCAGCTTGCTGCTCGTGTGCCGCTTCCTTTGCTTAACGCTACCCCTACCCGGCAGCCTGCTGTTTTTCACGGCACCTTGCTGCTCGTGTGCCGTGCACATGCCGAAAATTACCTGAGCTTGCGACATGAAAACGCGAGACTCCGCCCACTTTTTTGTGCGCGACCACGCGAACACAGTGATATCATCCTTATATATAAAATTCCGTTTGGGTCTGTAACTGAGTTTCTTGGTGTGTCTGTTTCCAAACTGCATGGCGGAAGCGAACTGAGTACCCGAGACCAACACAAAAACTCGAACTTGCGTCGTTCGCTTGGAGGGCAAGCGCTTAACCGCCTGAAATATCATAATCTGGCAATATTTTTATCAAGTAAAGAATAAAATTCGGACAAGGAGAGAAAGTGTGGAGTGTTAGCCGTTAATGCGTTCCAAATAGGAACGACAGAAACAAAAAAGTTTTTGTCACAAGCTGCGCTGCGGTGGTGAGGAAGAGAGAACGAGAGTGCAGACAGTTGAAGACATTTTTTCACTTTGGGACACCGTGAGACTTACAGTGCTGGCCATAAGTTTATATAAAATCGGTTTTTTCAAGATAACATGGATCATACTTGAAGGAGGGTCATGAAAATGCTAAGGTATGTGCAAAACACAGTTACGGAAATATGCAGACTAAAAAATTGCATCATTGCAAAAATTTTTTCGGAAATTTTTATTTTTTCGTTTTTTTTCACTATTGCAAGTTTTCATGATTTTTTGTGATTTTGATGTGATAACTTTTTTTCGTGCTCAGTTACAAATATTTATGGTTTTTTAGGATGGCTAAACCTTTTGGAAGCAATTGCGTCTCAACAGACATCAAAAAAGCCATTTTGCGGGGTCATGAACAAGGGCAAACTAACAAAGATCTTGCCAGGCAGTTTCAGCTCTCTTTGCCTGGAATCTACGCAATTATCAGAAGATGCAAGGCTCAGGTACATTAAAAAACATGTTTTTTAATAACTAGAATCTTTAGAAATCTTGTACTGGACCGAAATCCACTGGTAGACCCAAGCAATCCAGTCGTAGTATGGATCGGAACATCCTGAGAGCTGCACGGGAGGATCCCAGAAGAACGTCTACCGACATTGTCGAACCAGCGCCATCTAGAAGAACCATCAGGAGACGCCTACAAGCCAACGGACTACATGGAAGACGTCCAGTTCGTAAACCATTCATCAGCGAGAAGAATAGAAGATCACGTGTTGCCTGGGCCAGAGCCCATCTCAACTGGGGGCGTGCTGAGTGGGCCAAACATATCTGGTCAGGCGAAAGCAAGTTTAACATGTTTGGAAGTGATGGAAACACATGGATTCGTCGACCTGTTGGAGCCAGATACCTCCCCAAGTACTAGCTTCCAACTGTCAAGCACGGAGGCGGATCGTGTATGGTATGGGGATGCTTCTCGGGTGGCTCCATGGGGCCACTTCGACGTATCCAGGGAATTATGGATCGCTTTCAGTATGAGGATATCCTGGAGAACACAATGAGACCATGGGCACTCCGAAATGTAGGCCGAGCCTATGTTTTCCAGCAGGATAATGATCCGAAGCACACATCTCTCCATGTGCGCAACTGGTTCCATTGTCGTCGGGTGGACGTTTTGGATTGGCCCAGCCAGTCCCCCGACTTGAATCCGATCGAGCACTTGTGGGAGGAACTGGAACGTCGTCTTAAAGGGGTCCGAGCCACAAACGTGGACCAGAAATTTTCTCAATTGGAGGCTGCATGGAAGACTATCCCACTCTCTGTTGTGGATACTCTACTGGATTCCATGCCGCGTCGTTGCCAGGCAGTAATTGATGCAAAAGGCTTTGCCACAAAATATTAAATCATTTTCAATCATTTTCCGGTCATTGACTTGCCAATCGGAGCTTTCCTACTTCATTTTTCACAGGATGTCACTTTCTTGGTTTTTCCATTTTTTCGAATAAATTGTTGTAATTTTTCAAAATTTTGATTTTTTTTTCTGAAATTACTTTTTTAATTAACGCAATTTACCCTCATTAACATGAGAAAAAATTTCATGACCCTCCTTCAAGTATGAGCCATGTTATCTTGAAAAAACCGATTTTATATAAACTTATGGCCAGCACTGTACTTTCTCCCATTTGGTTGTGAGGTTCGCCCTCACAAAATCGAGACGAGCTGTTTTGTGATGTGGTTTCATTTTCAATACCTTGACCATTTTTTGACCAACAATGATTCCGCTTCTCTTGATGACATTCCGGATGGTCGACTTGCAGACATTGAGATCTAACTCTCCTCGGACTTCGTTGAGGCTTTTCGGGGAATTCGACACCATGCCAAGAATATTACGTTCGTCTCGAGCGGTGACTTTTTTTTTTTTTTTTTGAAATTGTTTGAAAAATCTGCATTTTTCGAAAATGACCAAGTCCATTTTTGGAGCTTGTCAAAAACATTACGGGGCAAATTCATGCAAATTTTCAGAACCATAGCCCTCTCCATTTAAAAGTTGTGCCCGAAAATCCAAAAGTTTCCAACCTTTTCAACGGTACTCATTCGTTTGTCATGGGTCGTGGTCGACTTCTCACCTCATCTGAGCAAGCTCACAAGGAAGGTCAGTTTACCCTCCGTTTGGGAATTTTCTTAAAATTTAGGAGGGGTAGTTTCGAACACGGAGAATCCGTTTTTCATAGTCCCAACCTGCGCATTTTCCATATAATGGAGAACGAACGTCTGGAAGTTTGGAAGCTGAAATTATCACATGAAATCTATGGTTTAACAGTGAAACGTGAGTAGGATTTTCAACGCGAAGGTCACTGTCTTGGTTTACAGTTCATTTCATCGGTTCGGTGGTTCAGTGGTTGGGTGTTCAATTGGTAATGGGAAGGGGCTGGGTTCGGTCCCTGCGCTATTGGAATTTTGCGACGGAATTTGACACCTCCAAATTGTGCGACGGAATTTGACACCTCCAAATGCTCGTCTAGTGGAGCGCACTTGCATACCTCCTCGCGTCTCGCGCCGCTCACATATCAACGCCCGTTGCTGGGTTTGAGAATGTGTGCCGGGGTGCACAGGTGGTGGGAGATAATGCCAAAACGGATCCGAAACGGATGGGACGTGGATTGGATCCATATATGATCCGATATAGATCCACGCGCCCCCGTGGAGGGAGCGTGGATTGTTTTGGCGTGGGTCACCGTGGATCCACGCCGGCGTGGGGGAGGATGGAATATATATGGAGGGCGCGTGGAATTTTTTGACGTTATGGAGAATGGATCCGCGTTCATCTGAAGCAGGGCGCGTGGATGTCAGGCTCTATTAGAAGAGCAGGCAATTTGGTAATTGACCATTGTAGCCCCCCTAGCTGATATCGACCACCAAGGATCGGCTTAGCACAGGTTGATTTTGGTCCAATTTACTCAGTGGTTTGTAAAAAAAACCTGGCAGTTATCCTGGTATATGAGTGAACTAGTATAATAACTAGTATAGAATTGTGTCGAAATAGAACTTGACGCGAAACAGAACCGCGTGGAATAGAACTGTTCGGAAATGAAACTGTTCCGAAATAGAACCGCGTGAAATATAACCCAGTCAATAAATCGAAAACAGGTCACGCCACTGATTGTGAGTGGAACTTTTTCTGTTTGGCTATTTATTCAATAGTCTTCACCCAATTGTGCTAAAACGCGCTAAAACTATGTACAGTTCTATTTCACGCGGTTCTATTTCCGAACAGTTCTATTTCACGCGGTTCCATTTCGGAACATTTCTATTTGGGAACAGTTCTATTTCACGCGGTTCTATTTTGAAAAGGTTCTATTTCGAGGTAGCGCCTATTTATCAGATAAGTCCTCCACTTTTTCCTTTTTTAATTTTCCATTTCAATATCGCCTTCCGCTATACCAGAATAGCCCCCCCCCCCTGATAAGAATAGCCCCCACCGTATCAGAATAGCAAAACAACAAGCGAAAATCGACCAACATCGAAGAGCAATCCCAATTAATTGAAGCCTTTAATAGAAGTGCACCATTCATAGCTCTTTCTATCATTTTTGTCGCTTTCCGAATAAGGAAAAGCTTCGAATCAGAACTTTATCAAGACAGAATTGTCCCGAATCAGAACCGTTTTCTTTCCAAATGGACACGTGTCAAAAGTGTTGTATAATAATAAGCTAAATCAAATTCTCCAGTACAAAACAAGTATTTGTAATACCGTATTTACTCTATTTGTCCGGCATGCCGGCTTATTGTTTGAACCTCCTGCTTGGATGCCGGCCAGTTAGAGTGAATACCACATAATTCATTTTCCACATTTGTGGCTCATAAAATCTTTGTTTTCTTTTCCAATTACGTTACTGATTTCACCTTTACCATAGTTCTAATTTGGAAACGTTTTGATTCGAGATAGTCGGGAGGACGACGATGGTGAGGGACTATACTTATATATGCTGGGGTGGGGGCTTATATCCCACGGCAGGCATATGAAGTAAGTTTTCGTGAAATTACGTCTTAAAATAATAAAATCCACGAAAAACTGGTGTCACCACGCTACGCCCCGCCCCTTTCCCGTGCAAAACATAAGGGCCGTCGAAACCCGTGAGATGTCGGTCCACATGGGAAGGTATACCCGCCGCCATTGCAGATGTTGCAAGGGATTGGGTTAGAGAATTCTGAAGGGCGAGAGGGGAGCTCTTGATGAAGGCTCCGTGGCACGGTGCCACAGAGCTCACCGGCTATTTTTGGTTGTCTGGATACATGTGCTCATTGAGCATCTTGAGTGAAATCAATAAATGGAAAATTCAAGAAGTCTAGAAAATATCCACGTCCCACCCACGTCCCATCCGTTTTTGATCCGTTTTCAGTCCACGCTCCCACGTCCGCATCCTATCCGTGGGAGCGTGGATCCTAATAGGATCAAAATCGGATACATATAAAATTCCTATAAATTCCACGTCCCATCCGTTTCGGATCCGATATGGATTTCAAGCCCTTCACCTGTGTGGCCTAGTGTGAGAGCTTGCGGACGCCAATCTGACGGTTGTGGGTTCGATCCCCCTCCGTGGTTTTTTTTTTTTTCATTCTTTCGTATCTGCTCAGACTAAATCTTATGGATTTTTGTTTCGAATACCACTAAAAAATTACATTTGCGTGCTGGAGGAGAACGTTGAAAAAAAAATTAAATTTCCTTTTTTTTTCGAACTACTTTAAATTCGTTAGTCTTATTTAAATCCTTCGGCAAGTAACTTTTATCTAGAAAGTTCAGCGGCAAAACGCCGGAAGCATGTGTGAAACCTTAAAAATGGGCGACCGGAGGGAGCTGGGCGAACGCTTGCTTTGAATCTGTGGTTCAAAACAGAAAACAAAAAAAAAGTGCACCAAAAGGTATTGAACCCAGGCCTCCAGATCGGCGATCGAAAATGTTCACCACTAGACCATCACAGTACACATTCTTACTGCCCGCGATGGGCGTTTATATGATCGGCGCCAAAGGAGGAGGTATGCAAGTGCGCTCCACTAGACGAGCATTTGGAGGTGTCAAATTCCGCCACTGTTTGGAATTTTTTTTGTAATTTTTGACAAGATTCCAGATGACGTGATTGAAGCTTTTGAACACTTTCAAGAAGATTTTAACAACATCCCCGGGCTTTGAGGCACTTCAAGAACTATTCAGAAAACTTTCGAGAACATTTTTTTTGTGGAAATTTGAAATCTGCATCACCAATTGGGTGAAATTTTTTGAAATCCAAAAATGTTGAATTTTTTTCTATAAAATGCTCGATATAAACTTGAACAAGAAGAATTCAGACAACGACACAGAACTGGCTTTCAAAATTTTTTTCAATTAGCCGTAATCAAGCGATATTTCATATTTTGCACAGAACATTCAACTGCAGGTTATGATGTAATTTCTGAAAGTTAGGTTGTATGTAACTGTAGATATAAACTTTTATGTGTGCCGTATTTTTGCACGAGAGTAAGCAGTAAATTAAAAAAGAAAAGCAAAGTTTAAAAAATTTTGGATTTCAAAAATAGATAACCCATTTGGTGATGCAGGTTTCGGACTTCGAAAAAAAAATTTTTTCTCGAAAATTTGCTGAATAGTTCTTGAAGTGCCTCAACGCCCGGGAATGTTGTTAAAAACTTCTTGAAAGTGTTCAAAAGCTTCAATCACGTCATCTGGAATCTTGTCAAAAATTACAAAAAAAAGTTTCCAATGGCGCGGGGACCGAACCGAGCACCTTCACATTACCAATTGAACACCCAACCACTGAACCACCGAACCGTTGAAATCAACGGTAGACAAAGGCAGTGAGCTTCGCGTTGAAAATCCTACTCACGTTTCACTGTTAAACCATAGATTTCATGTGTTAATTTCAGCTTCCAAACTTCCAGACGTTCGTTCTCCATTATATGGAAAATGCGCAGGTTGGGACTATGAAAAATGGCCTCTCCGTGTTCGAAACTACCCCCTCCTAAATTTTAAGAAAATTCTCAACCGGAGGGTAAACTGACCTTTCTTGTCAGCTAAATGTGATGCAACAATTTGGATCTTCACAGAACTGTATGCCGTAACTACAGTACCGTTCAAAAGGTTGGAAACTTTTGGATTTTCGGGCATAACTTTTAACTGGAGAGAGCTATGGTTCTGAAAATTTGCATGAATTTGCCCCGTAATGTTTTTGACAAGCTCCAAAAATGGACTTGCGAAAATTCTGCACAAGGGAGACATTTAAAATGCATTATTATGTTGCAGAAAGTTGAGTTTTCAGTAAAATTCTGTACTATTTTTTTTAATGTCATCTACTCCGTCAATTCTGCACCAATCGTGGTGTTTTTGTAATAAAAATGAAGCATTTGACCTGAAGAATATATTTTAATGACACATTTTCAAAAAGTGGTCTAGTTTTGCTGAAAATCAAAAAAGAAACAAATTCCCGTTGAAAAAATAGCTGCGCTGCGGTGGTGAGGGAGAGAGAACGAGAGATGCGCCAGCACACGCTGCCCTGCACGCGAAAAACGTCTTGCTCGTTACTGACGCATTTCCTTCGTTACTGACGCATTTTTTTCTGTTGGGAGCCGCTGCAAGTGCGCCCTATTGCACACCTCAAATGCGCGCAAGATTCAAATTTTGAATATTATCGGCTCACGGTCTCCCCGTCGGGAAATGTGCCATGGGGTATCGAGAAAGCGATGTACTCTGCGTCTAGCCGAAAATAGTGTAGCAATGAAGCGCGTTTGCATTATTTATGCTGAAAATTTTTGCAAAAAACTTAAAATACATCGCAAAGGAGTAAAAAGAAAAACTAGAACTTCCGATTTTCAGAATATACAGAGGAAAAAATTGGCTATAATATTTTATACAGGTCTTCACTCATGAATGAATGGTTTATTGATGAAGGGCAGTTAAACCTCTGACTCAACAATTAGCAATATAAGTTAGAAGATATTTACAGGTAATAGTTAGTAGTTAGTTGAATTAAGAAACAAGTAGTTGGTGAGATCAATAGTACATAGATTAGATTTAAAACACTGGGTGGGTTAGGTGTTCAAAGGTCTCGCCAGGGTGCAAGTCTATTAGAGGGGCAAGTCTAATAAAGGGTGCAAGTCTATTGTTCCAACCTCGAAAAGGCTAGGTAGTCTTTTTTTTTTTTTTTTAATTTTGTTTCAACAACAACAAAAAATCAAAATCGAGACAGTACGAATTACAGAAAAATGGGGGGGTACTACGGTATAAAACCCGCACGGAATAGAACTGCTACGGAATAGAACTGCACGGAATAGAACCGGCTGAAATGGAACTGTGCTGAAAAAAACCACTGCACGAAATAGAACTCAGGGACTCACAATGCACAACGAAATACTTCTTCGAGTTGTTCGAGCGGTTCTGTGTCGGTTCAGCTCCATTTCCGGCGGATCTATTCCGTGCAAGTTCTATTCCGTAGCAGTTCTATTCCGTGCGAGTTCTATACGATAGTACGACCCAAAAAATCGCTCAGAGAATTTTAGGCTAAATCGGCCAGTTTTCTCTGTTTTTCAATTTTCATCACTAATAAAAAAATTCGAAAAATTGAAGTGAAACTACGCAATTTTTGCCGCATTCATTGCGTATGCAGAGGGACAAGTTTATTAAAGGGGCAATTCTATTAGAGGGTGCAGGTCTATTGTTCAAAGGTCTCGCCAGGGTGCAAGTCTATTAGAGGGGCAAGTCTAATAAAGGGGCAAGTCTAATACAGGTTTTACGGTAAGCTCAAAGCCAGAGTCAACACTACACCGGATGGTCTTCCGGCAATTTTTCTCAAACGAACATGCACCTCAATTGCTTTACCTCTTTCCATCATTTTTGAAAAATCTTTCCGAACATCTTGCCTTCCTTCCATCTGGAAAACAGCCATTGTTCTCCAACTTCATAAAAAAAGGTCACGATCCACACCAAACAATTACAGGCCTATATCTCTTACGTCCTCGGTTTGTAAAGTTATGGAAAAAATGGTAAGGTCTCATCTCTGCAATTTTCTTGAAGTAACCGTCTCCTATCCACATGCCAGTACGGTTTCCGTTCGAATCTGGGCACAGAGTCGCAGCTCTTAAACTATCAATCAACGCTCATTCAAAATCAAGTAGGCAAGCAAACTACCCACTGTGTCTACATTGATTTCCGTAAAGCATTTGATAAGGTGTCCATACCAAAACTGGTAACCAAACTAGCATCTTTCGGGTTGAATGGTTATCGTCTTGGATGGCTGTCGGATTTTCTCAGCAATCGCGATCAAAAAATTATTGTCAATGGTTGCTTGTCACTTCCTAAACCGGTCAAGTCTGGAGTTCCCCAGGGCTCCGTTTTAGGGCCGCTCCTATTTTTACTTTTTGTCAATGATCTTTTTTATATATATTACGCTATTCAAGTATGTCCGTCTGTTCGCTTTGAAGGGTCAGGTAAAGTTCTCTCGGAGCGATAAAAACCCATCAACCTTGGGAGAAATTGAACTTGGAAGCGCAGATTCGATTTGCAACTCACTAGCCACTACACCAATTGGTACACGTTGCAGAAGAAGTATTTTGAACATTAAATGTTCATGCCAATTTTAATATTTTTTTTCTGTCGCCGATAGGCGCCAGCTCAGGCTTGTATTGGAGATACTTTTGAATCCAAATTTTTACTTTTTGCAGATGATTTGAAATTATTTGACGTCGATAGTAACAAAATTCAACGTGATTTACAGCGTCTTGAGTCTTGGTGTGGTATCTGGCAATTGGATATTGCTCCAGACAAGTGCGAGTGTATCTATTTTCTCTACAGTCGGAAGTCTCCACCCAGTCTCCCCATATTCTCGATCAATGCAACAACTATACCGCGAACCAACGTCATACGTGACCTGGGCGTTTGGATTTCTTCTGATCTTTCATTTTTACAGCATCATGCAATTACGATAAAAAAAAACGATTAGAAAGTTTGAGGCAATTCTGTGACGCGTCCAGGGTTCTTATTTCCTTTGAAACCAGAATTTTGTATAAAGAGACGAGATCATGTAGTAGACGTCTATTTTTCCAGCGATTCTAGACCAAAATATTCCAATGATTTGAAATACTTCGGATAAGGAATGTTGAACTTTTTGAACGTTCTGAATATGAATTTTTTCTGACAATTTTCAATACCTATAATGTTAGATTTTGCAACCGGGCTAGTGATAAGAGTTCCATATTCAAGTAGCGGCCGTATATATATAACATAGCATTTGATGAAGACTTCCAGTGTTGCGCGGCGAAGAACATTGAAAAGAAGATTAATTCTCTGATGAACTTTTTTGATCGTAATTGCATGATGCTGTAAAAATGAAAGATCAGAAGAAATCCAAACGCCCAGGTCACGTATGACGTTGGTTCGCGGTATAGTTGTTGCATTGATTGAGAATATGGGGAGACTGGGTGGAGACTTCCGACTGTAGAGAAAATAGATACACTCGCACTTGTCTGGAGCAATATCCAATTGCCAGATACCACACCAAGACTCAAGACGCTGTAAATCACGTTGAATTTTGTTACTATCGACGTCAAATAATTTCAAATCATCTGCAAAAAGTAAAAATTTGGATTCAAAAGTATCTCCAATATCATTGACAAAAAGTAAAAATAGGAGCGGCCCTAAAACGGAGCCCTGGGGAACTCCAGACTTGACCGGTTTAGGAAGTGACAAGCAACCATTGACAATAATTTTTTGA
The DNA here is from genome assembly GCA_963572235.1 of Caenorhabditis japonica. Lineage (NCBI taxonomy): Eukaryota > Metazoa > Nematoda > Chromadorea > Rhabditida > Rhabditidae > Caenorhabditis > Caenorhabditis japonica. The sequence goes on from OY754342.1 coordinate 8,171,336, forward strand.
TCGCGATTGCTGAGAAAATCCGACAGCCATCCAAGAAGATAACCATTCAACCCGAAAGATGCTAGTTTGGTTACCAGTTTTGGTATGGACACCTTATCAAATGCTTTACGGAAATCAATGTAGACACAGTGGGTAGTTTGCTTGCCTACTTGATTTTGAATGAGCGTTGATTGATAGTTTAAGAGCTGCGACTCTGTGCCCAGATTCGAACGGAAACCGTACTGGCATGTGGATAGGAGACGGTTACTTCAAGAAAATTGCAGAGATGAGACCTTACCATTTTTTCCATAACTTTACAAACCGAGGACGTAAGAGATATAGGCCTGTAATTGTTTGGTGTGGATCGTGACCTTTTTTTATGAAGTTGGAGAACAATGGCTGTTTTCCAGATGGAAGGAAGGCAAGATGTTCGGAAAGATTTTTCAAAAATGATGGAAAGAGGTAAAGCAATTGAGGTGCATGTTCGTTTGAGAAAAATTGCCGGAAGACCATCCGGTGTAGTGTTGACTCTGGCTTTGAGCTTACCGTAAAACCTGTATTAGACTTGCCCCTTTATTAGACTTGCCCCTCTAATAGACTTGCACCCTGGCGAGACCTTTGAACAATAGACCTGCACCCTCTAATAGAATTGCCCCTTTAATAAACTTGTCCCTCTGCATACGCAATGAATGCGGCAAAAATTGCGTAGTTTCACTTCAATTTTTCGAATTTTTTTATTAGTGATGAAAATTGAAAAACAGAGAAAACTGGCCGATTTAGCCTAAAATTCTCTGAGCGATTTTTTGGGTCGTACTATCGTATAGAACTCGCACGGAATAGAACTGCTACGGAATAGAACTTGCACGGAATAGATCCGCCGGAAATGGAGCTGAACCGACACAGAACCGCTCGAACAACTCGAAGAAGTATTTCGTTGTGCATTGTGAGTCCCTGAGTTCTATTTCGTGCAGTGGTTTTTTTCAGCACAGTTCCATTTCAGCCGGTTCTATTCCGTGCAGTTCTATTCCGTAGCAGTTCTATTCCGTGCGGGTTCTATACCGTAGTACCCCCATTTTTCTGTAATTCGTACTGTCTCGATTTTGATTTTTTGTTGTTGTTGAAACATAATTAAAAAAAAAAGACTACCTAGCCTTTTCGAGGTTGGAACAATAGACTTGCACCCTTTATTAGACTTGCCCCTCTAATATACTTGCACCCTGGCGAGGCCTTTGAACAATAGACTTGCATGCAAGTCTAATACAGGTTTTACGGTAATTCTACACTGGTGAAGCGCCACGGGCCCGCGACGGGCCACGGCGTGTTGGAAGCTACGTTTTTGAATTATTTTTCAAAAGCGAATTTTCGCGCGCTTTTCTACTCTCGCGTCCCTGCGTCTCCTCCGCAGAGACTTGTGTCGATTTACGAGATTTTATTGTTTCTTTTTTAATACTTTTCTTTGTTATTTTTTTTTCCTCATTTATTATTATTTTTTGTTTCTCATTTAAAAAAATTATGTTTTTGAAATGGTTGTTTTTGAGATTAATGTGATAAATTTTTTTGTTGGAAAATTGATTTTAAGTCGGTTTTTTTCTGAATAAAAACAATTAATTTTAATTTAATTTAAATTCTGAAAAACAAAATACGAAAATTGGGACTAAAAATGCGAAAAACGTTATATTTATCCAAAGAAAAAACATATCTGGCAAGGCGCCAAAGATTTTTGGCAATACTCCAAGAGAAATATATGGAGGCGCAGAGAAAAATGCAAAAGTGCGCCAGGGCGCGTTTGCACTTTCGTAGGGTCCAGCATGCCGTGCGGGCCCGCTGCGGGCCCGCCAGCGGACCGCTGACAGCTAAAAGAGTACACGCGTGGTGCACGCAGCGGGCCCGTGGCGGGCCCGCCAGCGGTTCGCTAGCTGCTACATTGCGGGGGTGACTCCCTTTTTGCCTTTTACTTTATTTGATATTTTCTATTGGAAACTAACACTGATGTTATTAATAAGAAAGTTTATTGAAAAGCAAAAAATAAAAATTTATGCAATTATTAGATTATCAGAAAGTTCTCAGGGAAATTTCGGCAAGTTGCCGATAAAATCGGCAAGGGTGCCGGTGCCAGTCGGCACCCTTGCCGAATTTCCCGGCAACTTGCCGACTTTCTCGGCAACTTGCCGATGACGAGACATACCCTTGCCGTTCGCTTGCCGATTTTGTAGTTTTTCCTTCAATTCTAGAAATTCTCGTAACGCCTTTTATTATAATTTAACATATTAACAAACATAACAAACAACTCAAAACAATTGATTCTATAATGTGAATATATTTTAACTCAAAATATGCATACCCTATTTTATATCGGTCTTAACAGTAGTTGGTCGTCTTCTTTTCCCTTTCTCGGTTGTTGTCGACACCGTTGCCTTGTCCCTCTGAAAAATATGTTTTTATCAGAGTATTCTTGCCCAAGCTACTCCCTCTTTTCTGCCTCTTTAAATAATGTGTTTTCGATCGAGTTGCATCATGAAAACATGACCCTGCAAACAATTTTCTGCCTGCGTCTCTTCAAATCGCACTGTTTGCTTGCTCCTGACCAGGGGTGCCGTTTTTTTTTTGTTGGTTTTTTTTGTTTTTCGCATAGATTTTTTTTTCAAAAATTTTTTTCATTTTTTTGATGGTACGTCCAAAGTAGAAAAAAAGCGCAAAAAAAGACGAAAAGAGGCGTCCAAAGTAACTTTGTTTTTGCGTCTTTTTCTTTGTTGTTTACCGCCAAACAAGCAAAAAATTAATTGTAAACATGTTTACAAGTGCGCGCTTTTTTTTTTACTTTGAACGTACCATGAAAAAATCAAAATTGGGAAGAAAAACTTGGATTAAAGATTATAGTACGAGTGTTAGAGATGTCTTGCAAACAGTTTTCGGACATTTTTCGTAATTTTCCACTTTTCTGCATGAATAAAATGGGTAAATCTGATAGTATTTTGATAAAAAAGAATAAAAATACGTGGTGGAAATGAAAAACATTTATTGTTTTTTTTTCGGAATTTGTTTTGCGAAGAAATATTTTTTTGTTTATTTGCAAAAATTGTTTTTTGTGGCACCCCTGCTCCTGACCAAAAACGTGGCCCGGGTTAAATTTTGGTGATGCAACTCGATCGTTTTTTTTTTCATTTTTTTTGAATATGATTTAAATAGTACTTTGACGCACCTTTCGGTATTCGAAATACGCATTTCCATTTCCATCTTGGCTCAAAGTTGCCCATCTCAACTCCGTTCTGAAAAATCATTGTTTTTTACTGCTTTCTCGAGAAAAACTTACAGAGCCGCTCGTAACTGGGATTTAAAAGTGTTCTTTAGGAATGCTGAACGAGCGGATGCTAACTTGTTGAATAACTGCTTCTTTTTTTAATGTCCGAGTAAGATTGGAGAAATGGTAGATCGGAAAACAATTCCTGGAAAGGAACGTCGAGCTCCGGCCACGAAATGTTAAAATATTCAAGAAAAAAACCTGAAAAATGTTTATAATTTTTCCCATCTTTTTTGAGAGGTAATATACATTGGAGAGAAAAATACAAGTCTCTTGGGAAAAGAACTCCTATTCCGCCTGGTGAGTATCTTTCATCTGGCAAACGCCAGGAATGTTTTTGGATATCCTCCGGGTTTTTGCAAGCCTTAGAACATTCAAAAATTATTTGACTGATGCATTCATAAAAACTTACTCTTCCGAGCAAAATAAAAATAAAATGTTTGAGCTGAACATGAGCCGGCTTCGACGAGTAGGAAAAAAAATCGCAAGTCATTTTCTGACCCTGAATTATTTCGAACTTTCTAAGTGTAAGATTTTTTAATTTAACAAACATTGAACGGATTGCAGTCCGGAAAAAAGTAATCCGTCTTGATATTGAATTGAGCCCCCGACAACTGATCAAAAGGATCATCTAAATCCTTGACGTGTTCTGGCATTCTTGTTCGAAACTGGGCAATTTTCGCCTGAAAAATAAGTTGTGAAAAATAAATATTGAAGATTATTTGTACTACCAAAAGGTTGGTTCCGAGCATGAATTCGCTGGAGAAGCTAGGATCAGCAAAATTTAAACTTGTTGGCATCACGTCCGTTTCAATTTGGGCGGCAAATTTTGCTACAAATTCTTCAGTCTCGACAACAACCTTGCTGGGTGCCAGCTGATAGCCTTTTAATATTGCGTGACCAGATTTCAAAATGGACAGTTGGTTTCCGTTCAGAGCCATGCGAAGAGTGTCTGCAAATTTAATGTAACATATATATTTTAATATTAAAAACCGTATGTGGAATAGTCATTGTTGTTTGCCGCTTTCTCCTCTTTTGAAGCCACTATAGTTATTCCAGAATTTTCAATTACACGGTTTTCATAGGCTTCTGGTTTGAAGACCATGTTATTGACTTGATGAAAATGTGAAGAGCCTGGGATACTATACGAGAGCGGTGTGGGATGAGGGTATGGACCTGGTCGAATTACGAATGGGCGGTTGTATCCATCATAATAATGTGACGGGTCTGAATAGCTCTTAGTATTAATTGGCTAAAGAGAGGATTTAAGGGTAGTCAATGTATTTAAGATAGTTCTTTGCAAGATTTTTCCTTAGGAACTTCGATGTTACCCCTTTTTAGTTGCGAAAAAACGCGTTCCACCTATAGTGACTGTTTTTGCTTTTAAATAAACAAGGTTAAAAACTGCAAAGAATCAATTACTGCATTGGACAGCCCTTTTTGAAGATTCAAATTTAAATATTACCGACGATATTTCCTTCCAGAACGTCACAATTCTTTATTTGCATGTTTGACAATTCCGTATATTTCTTTGGAGACGGTACCATCGTTCGTATATAAAAAAACGTGAATGTAAAATTACTAATTACAGTAAAATATTAGCGAACGAATCGTGACTTTTGTTAAAATTAGAAAAAAAAACTAAACTATAATTTTATTTATGCATGATTAAAAATGTTTCGTTTTTAAACATTATTTTCGTTGCCGGACAAATAATTGCAGAAATAGGAATTAACGAAAGTGAACAAGTCACGAGTCTTCCGAATGATGTTGGAAACAATGTACATTGGTTTAGGATTTCCACTGAACTGGGATTGAGACTAGTGGCATTAAAACGAGACAACACGTCCACCATTCTCTCCAACTCGAATTCTTGAACTATCGCAAATTTTCTTCCTTGCTTCTCGAAAAAAATCTCAATATCTCCGAATCGAAATGCTCCACAGGACGGGTCAATGAAAGTAACTGTGGACTGATTTGAATTTTTACTTGACCAATAAGCAGGGGCAGAAAACGTAAAGTTTCCCATTCTTGTTTTTAATTTGGCTCGTTTTCTAAAAAAGAAGACATTTATTCCCGATGTTATTGTGAAAACAAACAAATTGCAACGCGGTGCTTGCTTATTTTTAAAATTCTAACAGAAAAAAGAAATCCAAGAAATAGCACAGCAAATGAAGAGATTTGTTCCCACCCTCGTTTAAATTTAAAAAGTACGCAAACACCGCGTCGGAATTTTTTTTTTTCACAATAGTATCTGATTATATCTTACTGAAATTTAGCATCACTCTCACTCAATGCCAGGAAACTAATGTATTCTTTGTGTTTATCGATAACCTGTTCTATAGGAATCGAGTTACCGGGAATGGGAAGATCAAAACAATGCCTAAAATAATTGTTAGTGATCTCTCTTTATTAATGCATACTGATTATTCTGATCTTTCATCGAACTTTTTACTTTTTCTCTCACGTACTCCGATAATTGAGGAATCACATAATCCAATTGATCACGATAAACTTGGGAACCGATATACCTACATACATGATTAATTTGTACTAAAAGCTTCGAATATAGTTGCCTTAGAATGAGTGAATACTCGCAATTTGTCGTAAGATGGTGTATAGAAGTCATAAGACTACGATGTTCTCGTTCAAACGGTTCCAATGTATTCAAAACGCCATATTTCTCTTCGTGTTCGATTATGTGTTTACAGAAAACCTATTTACAAAACAATTAAAACCTAGAAATAATTTCATTGTTTGGTATCACGTATTTGCAAAAAGTGACCCTTCACGTTGAATTGCAAGTTAAAACAATCTATTTATTCTGCTATCACAGTGAATCTTTTACTACGTGCCGATTCGGATCCTAGGCCATTTTGAGAATTTGTCGCATGAGCTGTTTTCAACTGTAACTTATTTTTGCACGTTCTTTTAGAAGTTTTTCCTCTAATATTCACACTATTCAATCCCAAAATTGCAATTTCTTCACCAGGTAATTCGAAAACGAAACCATTAGAAAATCTGTGGCAGTCTTTTGCGACTAAATCCCGCCCATTTTTTCGCTGATTGGTGGATTTTTCGTTGAAGAAATTTTGGCTTGACGTAGTAAAAGATTCACTGTGGCTATTTTTTAGTATATTTATGTGAATTCAAGAGTCACCCTTTGCAAATATGTGATGAAGTAATTTCATTTTTCAGGTATTGTCGGCCTGCCACGACGAGTTAACGTTGTTTATATGTGAAATGAATTTATTTGAGAACCGAAATTAAAATCCCGAAGCACTAAATTCAGCGGATCGCGTTTGACCGTCGTGGCGGGCTGACAATATAAATCTTACATGCCATTTCAATGTTATTGAATCCGGCTCTAACTCAGCGTGGAGATGATACAAAATGTCTAATAATTTTCTTAGGTTGCCCGGATGCGCTATGAGACTTCCTAAGAAGCAAAGAGCGTGATGCAACCCAAAAAAAAATACGTTGACATTTTCATCCGTAGCCAGTCGGTTCCATCCAATCATCGCGCACAAATATAGAGAAAACTGTATAAAAAATGGAGAATAAAATAGAAAAGGTAAAACAAAGAGACAAGTAAAAAATACTTTATGGGCACCGTATTCTTGAAAATACGTTCGATTCAGAATCCCAACTTGATTAGTTATTCCATTAAAGCAATTATGCTGTGTTCAAAGTGATAAAAATGGTGGAATATTGGATTCCGAAGTGAAGAGAAATACTTTTATTTTTTACGCATAAAAATAGTGTAACCGTACGCATATCGGCGAGACCTCTCAATTCTGTCGAAAAGTTCGGTGAATTAACACAAAATGAGGTCACGCCACGATTTGAGTACGGTTACAATCTTTTTACGTGAAAAAAAAAATTTTCCTTTTCACTTTGGACACCGATTTTTCTCCATTTTTATCACTTAACACTGAGTAGGTGCCTTAAATGTAATTATAGATACCAGTAAGAGCACCCATATGTTTCAAAATATTAACCCACAGAAAATCGGAAAATTTTGTTCAGTTGTGTGGGTGCCTAGACTATAGCGTGGTTTCCTATATTGTAGTGGGTGGCTATACTGGAATTTCCCCGTAAATTGCTAAACAAACTTTATCGAGTTCTCTACCGGTCGATTTTGTAGTTTGGCGATTTGAATTCAGTCGAACATAATCGTACGTGTACATGGTAACGTTATCTAGACTTTGGTACAACGATAATTTCAAGTCCGACGGTATTAATAGTTTTTTCCAATGCTTCGGTTTAAACACTTCTAAATCTAAGAATGGAATTCGACCTGAGTTAATTTCATACCATTTATAATATACTTGCACACACCAGCACCTCGTACGTGAAATGGATCGATAGAAATGGATGTTGGACGAACCAATTCAAAAATAAAAGGTACTGAAAATAGGGTTTGTGAACCAATTAGAAACAACGCTTATCAACCTTTCTTTTCCTTAAATCCATGTGAACCATTCGCCGCGCTAATCTCCATTTTATCATCCGCACGAGAAGGAGCACTATAGGAATCATTCCAGGTGATTTTCCCATTTTGTTTTTTTGATCCAATAGATAAACATTTACTGCATCCTTGCAGTTCATTCCAGTTAGGTATATATGCCAAGGTCAATTCTTCCTAGAAAATAAAAATTTGTTAAAATAATTTTGAAAAAGCTACTTTCATATCCGCCAGAAATTGCATTAGAACCAGACGGAACGTGTATTTCACTCCATCAATATCTATTTTGGCGTTGAGGTCACGAAGACGTTGTAAAACACTGAAGTTGCATGTATTTTTTGGAGAGCGGCAGGCTTACGTTTGCATGAAACTTTCAACCATCCGTTTCTTGATACCACCTTCTGAGAAGGCAATTACCACCATTACCATGCGGAAAGCTCCGGTTTTCCACTCCATGTTAACGCCTTCTAAACGTAGCACCACTGGCGTAACTTCTCTCCTGCGAACTTGAACAGTGAGTGCGCGAACTATCTTGGTGGGGGGCTCCCTCCCAAGCTAGCTGCACGAGTGACGAAGCGACTGAGAAGACGGTGCGTGGCTACCAGTAGCTCACGACTTCACGGCCAAACGAGGGTGGTCAATAACCAATTTATTGACACTGACGAACAGCAATCAGAACACAAATAGTCGCAAACAAAAGCAAAGAATAATATCAAGAAAAAGAATTAAAAAAAATCAATTATAAAAATCCAACTCATTCAACCGCCCATCCGAGTTCAGCACGCTTGCTGCCCTCGTTGCTATCCACGTCAGAGGTCACGTGAAAATTAGTTTGTCTTTTATATTTGGCGGCGCGCAACGCACGCGGCGACTTTAAAGGGAATCACCAAGAAATCGAGTGCCCGCTCGACATCCCGGTCCTTTTCGAGTCCGCCCGCAAAAGACAACTCGTGATCCTTCAAAACATGGTAGCAACACAGTGAGGGCCAAATTAGCGTAGCGTGTGAACGCCCGAACATGCAAGCCGGAACAAGCTTTACAACAAAACAAGACAAACATTAAAAAGAAAGAATAATGATAAAATTAACATTGTCGATCATTGACTTGGGCGATGGTGGTGATGTCGTTCTTGGCGCAATCGCTTCGAAACATCATACGGCATAACTCGGTCACCAATGCGGGGAACTTTCCGGGCTGCTGCGGCATGCGACCTCCGTTCTTTCCCGATTGGCTCCACTCTCGTTCTCGAGTGGCTCTTATCCCCATCAACGACTTTCAGTCCTTGCCACTCCAGCTTTCGCGCCAACATCACGTCATTGACAACGTGCCAGTAGTCCTGCGGGCTCATCTTATCGCCCAAATCAACGAGCCGCAAGTTTTTATGCGCCATGACCCGGTCTTCCGGAGAGATCACATCAAGGTGGCCCCTTGGCCTCTCCACGCTTGCCACCCTGGATATGAATGCCTCTGCCAGCGAGAAATCCTCAAGTGCGGTGGGTGCTGGAATCATCAGCATCCTTGTTGATTCTGGCACCACATCCATCAGTGATGTCCATTGGTCCACGTGTTCATCGTCCGTGGCGAATGGCAAAATCATTATTAATCGCGAGTAGCGCTTCCTATTCAATTGCTCCAACAGCAAATCCTCAGCTGACTCCGCGCTCCTCAGAACCAGCTTCTCCGTGAAAGCCAGGGTCACCGTAGACTCGCGGACACCAGGCGCCAAGACGAGCAACGTGTTGACGGGTTGGGAAGTAAAGTCTTCCCCAAAGAATTTCCTCATCAGCGCACTGAACGTGCGCGTGAAAGCAACATTCCACGCGGGTTCCTCTCGGCACATCAACTGGAGTGTTGGACAGTGTGCCATTGCCAGCAAGGCTTCCTGAGACGGGATGTCCACTTCAAAAGGCAGGTTCGCTTGCGCCAGCAACAAGAGCTCAGTGGGCTTCTGGGCCAATTCCGGTTTCAGCTCCAGCAGATTCATCATCGCGACGAGTTGTGAAGGTGAGGTGGTGCGAGCAGTTGTTGCGGACGGTGGGTAGAAGACACACGGGCGTGAACAGCGGCACGAGAAGATATGCCTGAAAAACGTTTCATTAGGATCTCTCATTGAAACTTCGTCACAAAAGTCCCCCTCTAGATGCGCAACTTTCTTTTTAGCTTTTCCCTTCTTAGTTTTTATTTCCTCATCTCCCATTTCATCTGGTACCACTCTCAAATGGTCGAATGGGACGCATATCACGTCTTTACCCTTCCCTAAGACGGGAGTCAAGGTGGCGGAGTTGTTAGAGCATTCAAGAACGCGAAATGGTCCCTTCCATTTGTTTATTAACTTTGGACATTTCGCGCCCAACTTCTCCGCTGGAATTTCCACAAGAACACGACTCCCGGGCTCTGGATATTTGCGTGTGGCGGTTCTGTGCTTCTCATCAAAAATTCTCTTGTATTTCTCGTGCTATCCCATGGCATGTTCTTTCACAATTTTTTGGGTCTTCAGCAATTCGTGGGTGAGTAGGTGTTTGTACTCGTCCATATCTGCGTAATTAATGCCTACGGCATCCTCTCCGTCCATTTCAAGCGGGCCCCTCGAGTCCCTTCCATACATTAGATAAGTCGGGGTTTCGCCAGTGGTTGTGTGAGCAAATGTGCATCAATGTTTTGTTGAAGCGCTCAACTGCTCCATTGGCGCACGGCGTGTTGGAGGCTACGTTTTTGAATTATTTTTCGAAAGCGAATTTTCGCGCGCTTATCCACTCTCGCGTCCCTGCGTCTCCTCCGCAGAGACTTGTGTCGATTTACGAAATTTTCTTTTTTTCTTTCTAGATTTTCTTATTAGTTTTCTTTGATAAATATTCTCTTTTGTTTCTCATTTATTTCTTTTTGTTTCCCATTAAAAAATATTTTTTTGTAGTTGTTGTTTTTGAGATCTATTTAGCTCATACATTTATTGTTGGAACATTTATTTTAAGTAGTTTTTTTCGCAAAAAAAAAAGATTATTTTAACTTATTTTCTATTCTGAAAAAAATATTCGATAATTTCTAAAATATCATTTTTTCAGTCGACAATACATCTTCTGAATGTTCAGCGCAGAAGGGATACATTTTCGGCTAGCGATCGATCGATGGAGCGAATAGATGGGCGGTGCCAGGCAAAAATTTTATTAAGATACAAGCTTGCAGCTTGTGGCGACTAAGTCGCCTTCGTCAATTATTTATTTTTACTGATTTCTGTTTTTTTTTAAATAGAACTGGCAATCATTTCTTTTCCCTATTTCTTTTAAGTTCTCGTGACCCTTGTACACAGGTGATTCGCGTGACGCAAATAATTTGTCAAAAATTGTTCGCGCGTTTGCGAAATAGGTACGCGTGAACATTAGTTTTGTCCGCGCACAATTCGCAATTCGCGAACATTAACATGTAATTTGCAAATTGTATGGGCATCCCGAAAAAAATTACCAACAATTGATAATTCACGAAATTAAATTTTCGCCGACAATAATTTTGTTCGCACACAAATGACAAATCCCGAAAAATTTCGTTTAATTAGCCGATGAAAAATTCTTGGATTGCATAATTATTTAGTTTTCCTATTAAACTTATCAATTTAACACGTTTTTTTTGACAAGAGTAAATTTATTATAAAATTATATATCAACCAAAAAAAAAACTAAATGACAACTGTAAACAATTAACAATAAAGCAAAAGTAAACAATTAACAATAAAGCAAAAGTAAACAATTAACAATAAAGCGAATTGGCGCTGGCTTGAGGGGGGGGGGGGAGTGGTATTACACAGTCATATCAAGAAAAAACGGTAAACGGTTGAGAAAAATCCGAGAATTTTCCGATAAGTCTGAAGCTTTTGGGAATGGTGGCACAAATACTGCCAGACATTCTAAGTTTCAAACCTATCGAAGAATTCTTCAAACTTTCTCCTAATCGTGGATAATCTTAAATCTTAATTGAACATCGGCCTCCTTCGTCTGACGAGCGTCGTTTGCAGTTGCCTTGTCCTGAAAAAAAATAAATTTAGCTTTTCCGAATCGATATTTGTTATCTTTCAAAAACATTTTCGCGCATGTACCCTTCTATTATTAAAATTTTTTAACGCCAACAACATGTCGTAAATTTTTAAAGTCATTAAAAGTATATTTTTACAACTAAAACTGCTGCCTCGCAAAATTTTAAACACTAGGACTTTTTGTATTTTAAGCACAGTGAGTTTAACAAAAAAACTGAAAATTGAGCATTTTTTTTCTAAATGTTTCATGATATTGTAAAAATATTTTTAAAATCAAGTATTGAAGTTTTAAAACTCACATTTTCCTTGGTTGCCGCGCGCGGTTTTTGGGAATGACTGTCCGGACGCCTGAAAATATAAAATTAACGGGAAAAAAAATTAATAAAAAAGCAAGAAGGTATAAAAACTACAAAAATATTGAAGCATTTTTACGAAAAAACCAAGAAAAATACCATGAAAATAAAACGTTTTGTGACAGAAATGAATATATTTGGGCCTCAAACAATGATGAGCAAATTTTCGTTGCGAGAGTTCGTTCGGGATTTGCCAATTATATTTTCGCGATTTGTCAATAATTTAGCCATAATTGGGAAATGCCGACCAGTTGTCGGCAATGCAATATTTACAAATTGTGCTCAAATCGCAATTTTCTTCTTCGCGATTTACGTACAATTTGTAAATTGTTTGCCTGAGTGTATAATGCATAAGTCGCGAATCACCTGTGTAGTATAGTGGTTAGCACGTTTGAACGTCAATCGACAGGTCGCTGGTTCGAGTTTTGTCGACTGCCAACTTGTGTGTGAGACACACAAACAAACACACAGACAAATCTAAAATTTTCTATATAAGAAAGATTGTTCCAATTTTTCCCCCGTAGTATTTATGACAATTTTCAGGCAAAATATAGCTCAGCAAAAGAAAACACAGTCAACAATAAGAATATGGCGAACAATGAGGAAGAAAATCATCACGACACGTCAGATATATGGTTTCGATGGAGAAGGGCTTTGAAGATGAGCCTCCACTTCTTCTCGCTTTGGTGAGTCGATCTATAACGCACTTTGAGGAGGTTCACGTGTTTGTGAAGCGACTCGATTCCCTGCTCGCTCATTTTCCCTAATGTCCCGTAGCGATTGACAAATTCAGTTACATGCTCGAGAAGCACATGCATTTTCGGCGTTACCGTTTCCTTCCCAGCATACCGTCGAAGGCTGGTCCAAATGGTGTCGATGGCGTTCTCCATTTGTTCCTTCTCGTCGCCCGTCAGCGATCTCGCGACGCAAAGTTTTTAGAACTGTCCAAATGCGACGAGAAAACCTTTGACGTGCGGAATATCAACAGATTGCTGTAGTACTGCTAGGTATTGCTCGACAGCGCGCGGCTCGAGCAGCTTAACGCAATGGTTTCCACAAAACGTTTGCATGTACGCGCTCATATCGGCACCCAGCTTTTTCCAGCACGCTTCCAATCTCTTCCTTGTTTCTCCTTTTCCCTTGACTATGTCCATTAGCGTGTCATACTTAATTTTTGCCTCTTGCCTTCTTCTTTCTAGCCATCTTCAACACTTTATCTCCGGTTTTGCCGCAACACCGATGACAGCGGAATACCTCTCCTATGGATCCAGTGAGATTCCATGAAAAAGTGTCCCAAATTCCGAGACAAACTGCGTGAAAGTTTTCCAGGCAGTCCGCGCAAGTCTCTCTTCTTGCATCAAATCTTTTGAACTTGGAAAATAGTTTGTCTTTGAAGAGACAAAATTCCGCGTCGCACAAATCCTCTTGAAATGCCGAAGGGACTACACTTTTCGTTTCGAAACGTTCAAGAACCTTCTCAATAACTGCCAAAGATTCCAAATCTGTCTCCACCACCGGGCCCATACTCCCAGGGGTCATAAAAATAGGGGGCATCGTGCTCAAAGGGGGCAAAGTCTCAAAGGGGGCACCGTCTCATAGGGGGCATTTGCAACTGTCTCATAGGGGTCATGTCAACAAGTCTCATAGGGGGCATTCAGCTGAATGCTCAGAGGGGGCACTTGAAATCTCATAGGGGACATCGAGACTTTTTTGTTTGGCAATAACTTATTTTTAATTCGTTGGTCTGTCAAAGAAGCCTGCGATTTTTGACGACTTTCTAATTTGTTTTCAAAAACTATCAAGCCTGCTGCGCAGTCCTGAATTGACTGTTCATGCATTGCTTTGGTTACAACTTGTATTTTCTGAACTGCACCGTCCAGGCGGTATCATACCAAAGAAAGCGACAATATGTGGACATGACATGGTTTCGAGGTTTTTTTATTATGGATTCGTGACATAGCGAGACAACGTGTATATGCGTCAGCAAATGTTGCGTCTCGCCACGATTCATCTCTTGGCAGCGTGAGAGGAGACAATTTTTTTCATTTTGCTGGCGCACAACTTGCAGCAACGTGTCGCTACGCTTTTCGATAAATCAAACACTTTTAAAGTAGTGCCCAAAATCTTCACGAATTTGCTTTGAGGTTATGCACAGAACCAGCAAAAAAAGTTTTAAAAAAACCTGCAAAAAATTCAGCGAAAAATCGGAGAATGCTCTGACTGATTAAAAAAAGGGAACATTTTATGAAAAAATCGATGGTTTTGAAAATCAATATTTCGGTCTGAAATTTTTTTGGGAATGACCGGGAGAATTTTTTAAATGATTTCCCAAAGTTTCAGATCGATCGGAGTATTTTCCGAATTTTTCGCTGGTTCGTGAATGACCCCATTTAAAAATTATGAAACGGAAAAACCTAACTGAGAAAATTGTCAAATAATGTTTACATTCAACATATCTGTTAATTCCCTCTTTTTTGTCTAGTCCGAATATTTTGCATTTTGAAATATTTGCTCGGGGGTACGACAGAATAGAAATAGGCGAAATAGAAATGCTACAAAATAGAATCGCTACAAAAAAGAACTGGAAAAAATAGAACGGCTACAAAATAGAAATGGGCGAAATAGAAATCGGTGCGATGGAGCGCGTTTGCATTATTCTTCGAATTTTGCGATTATTATAGGATTTTTCAGTAATTTTCAGATATTTTATGCACTTAACAACATCGAAAATGAAGAAAGGTATAAAATCAATGCAGTTTCAGAAAAAAAAATGGAAAATCGGCGAAAAACTGAGCAATTGAAAAAATGATGCAAACGCGCTCCATCGCCCAAAAATTTATATTTTGTAGCCGTTCTATTTCGTAGCATTTCTATTTCGCTCAGTTCTATTTTTTCCAGTTATTTTTTGTAGCAATTCTATTTTGTAGCATTTCTATTTCGCCTATTTCTATTCTGTCGTACCCCCATTTGCTCCGAAATTTCAGACCGATCGGGGGCTTTTAACGCGTTTTCTCACTGTTTTTTGTTGTATTTATTTATATTACTTTCATGTATAATGGATTCGTGGCTGAGCGACAATTTTTTTCACGTTTTTATTCGAAAAAATGAAGCAATATTTGAAGAAATGAAGAGGTTTTTCGTCTCACAGTTTCACGTAAAATGTCACTCCGTCACGAATCCATTATATGACCCACGAAATTGTATTATTGTGTCTATCAGTCGTATCAGCCTTCGAATGCTTGTTTTTCATTGATTCTGATTATTTTTATTGTATTTATCAATACTTATGCCATTTAATTTTTCTTAGTTTATTTTTCTTATCAATACAATTTAATTTTTTATTTCACAACACAGACTCAAAATTGCAAAAAGAAAACACTGCGTGGAGTTTTTGCAAACACTTGTACACCCATTGCAATAGGCCACTAAAAATTAAACTGAAATTACTAAAATTAAAAAAAAAAATACAATGAATTTAAAATAGGTTATTGCCAAACAAGAAGTCTCGATGCCCCCTATGAGATTTCAAGTGCCCCCTCTGAGCATTCAGCTGAATGCCCCCTATGAGACTTGTTGAAATGACCCCTATGAGACAGTTGCAAATGCCCCCTATGAGACAGTGCCCCCTTTGAGACTTCGCCCCCTTTGAGCACGATGCCCCCTATTTTTATGACCCCTGGGAGTATGGGCCCCACCACCGTAAGCTCCGTCTCAACTTCCAAAACACTAGCCTTTGCTGCCCGCTCTGTCTTATAGTTGGTTTTCAGAAGAGGGAGTCCCGTATCGTTGTCCGACTCGCGTGAAGCGTCCAAGCAATAGTTGAACCCATACTTCTGAACTGCTCCCATCATGATGTGGAGCGAAGCCGGTACGACGCGATCAAGCGAAATGCGACTGAAAAGAAACGATGAATTTTCTTTCACGTTGTTCCGCTTTTCTTTGGTTGGAGCTTTCGCATCACGCTGGTAAGAAAGTTCCGTCCTCTTTTCACAGTTTTCGCCCCTTCTGTAGTCCTCTACGAGAATCTTCCCTGCTTTGTAGCAGAGGCAGCACGACTTTCGGGATCCGGCAGATTCGTGTCCGAGCGCGTCATACTGGAACTTCATGTCACCGTCCAGAAACTGAAGAACGGGAATTGTTGTTGTTCCAGATCGAAGCAACACTTCGATTTCCGTCAATTCATTCAGCTGTGCCACTACTGATCCTAGATACTTCTCAATGTTGACTGCACTCTCGTCGTCGTTGAAGATACCTACAGGAATCATGTGGTGCGGCGAATTCGGGTTGGAAACATTAACGATGCTTAAAGCTAACTTAAATTCGTCGCTTCCCTTGTCACCTGAAATATTTATTTTTTTTAATAATTTTTTTTTCAGTACCGACAACAGTGATCCAGAGACACATTCCTGTGGTGTCATCGAACAACAGTTTTTCCCGGAAAGCGAGCTCCTGTACTCTCAACTGGACGTATTGAGCAACATCTTTCAGCCGGCAGACGGTAACTTCTTTTTCATTACCTTCAGAATCGGTGGAGAGCATGGCAACTACCTCGAAGAACGATTCGTCTCCATATTCCCCTTCGATACGCTCAATCTGGTTTCGACTGGGGAACGGGTCCACGATGCCGAACTCTCGGAACAAGGACTTCATCGTCCCAAACTGTCCTCTCGTAAGGTTTAGCATTTGGAAAAATTTAAAGCCTTCGTATGCGCTCATCTTGTATTTGCAGTACCCTTCCTTTGTAAGCAACCGATTAACATCGTTGATGAACTGTCCAGGTTGGCAGTCACCTAAAGAAAAACTCGTATATTATTTTGTTCGAAACTTATGGGGTTATTCACCAGCAAAATATGCAAAAAAAAAATTCAGCGAAAACTCGGAGAATGCTCCGATCTGTCTGAAGCTTTGAGAGATCATTTAAAAATACTCTCGGACATTCCCAGAAATTTTCAGACCAAAATAATGATTTTAAAAAATATAGATTTTTATTTCTGAAAGTTTTCAAAGGCGATATTTTCGTCTGAAATTTTGTGAGAATGTCCATGATATCTCAAAGATTCAGACCGATCGGAGCAATCTCCGAGTTTTCGCTGAATTTTTTTGCATATTTTGCTGTCTCCGTGAATAACCTCATTAGAAATGCCAAAAGTAAGTTCTATAATTTTCCCTGAAGTTTCTGTGCCCACCAAATTACCTGCTGCTTCTCTTAACTGCTCAGCTGCATCTTGGACTCTTTTCTTTCGATAATCGTGGTTCTTAAGGAAATTGTACGGTTTCATTTTGTGGGGAGGGGAACTAGCTTGTGCTCTTCTTCTGACTTCCTTGTTTAGTGTCTTAATTTTGGAGAGAAGTGTGTCGATTCTGTTCGACTGGGCTTTGTTTTCGGACATATAGCGTCCTAAACTTGCTTCCCCTCGAACTCTGATTCCATCACATTCCACGTGTTGTTGTCGTAATTGCTCTAACTGGTTCATTGCAGAATCTTTTTCTCTTGATAAAGCATGAATTTTTTCTTCGTAAGATTCCTGGTCAATGTTCCAGTCATGCTCAACTTTTTCCAAATGTTGCTCATAAAGGCCAATTTTGTTACCCAATACAATATTCTGTTGCTGAAGTGAGCGAATACGATCGAGAAGTTTCAATTCCCTTGTGCGATATCTCTCCACTTCGTTCTCCAAAACTTGGATTTTATTTTGAGCCGAAACTAGCAGAGTAGCCGATGACATTTTCACTGTACAAATATCAATTTTTTCTAGAATTTTTTTCAGATTCATAGATTATAGGTCAAACACACCGTTTTGCAATCACTGCGAATAGTTTGGCATCGATACAAATTTTTGGTCAACAGGATATTCAATATTTAATTCAGGATGCAGTATTTCAAAACGATTAAAATATGGATACATTTTTCTTCAGGTTATTTTTTCCATGGAATTTGACACGTAGAACTTGAAACCCGTAGATTCAATGTCGTTTTTCAGGACGTCCTCGGTTTCCTAATCCGACGATATGGCTTTCATCCTTCAGCGATGTGAAACGATAATGCGAAACAGGACGGTTAGTGCAACATGGTTATTTGAACGCCCATAGTGTTTCATGTCTGATAACAAAATGTTATTTAAAAATGTTCATCTCTAATAAATAATTTTGCACAACAAATATAATTTTTTTAATCCGGTATTCGATCGTTTCTCTCAGTTGCTTGATGCTCCATGGCCAATGCGATCACCTGCTTTTTAGGGGCGTTCCAGAGGAATTTTGAAAAATGTCAAAAAATCGGGAACATTTTTGATATGAAACTGCGGAATATTGCCAAAAACGCTCCCATCCATGCTCAAAAAATTTGCGACTGAAGTATCGAACAAGAGAAGAGGTAAAAAATGATTTATCGGCTCCGCGACATCACGAAATCGCGTTAACATTATAACATGGGAGGTGAAAAGTTAAATAGTAAGTCAAAAAAATTTTTCCCAAGTCTAATGAAAATAGAATCAAAAAGAGCACAAAAGTTTCTCGTAAATTCAGCTACGGGAAGTGTTCGAAAAGGTTCATTTCTTCAAAAAAAAAAAACATTGCTTCCCGCAGCAGTTTTTTCCTACAACTAAATTACTTTTAAGAACATTAAAAGCGAGCCAAAGCTGCACTTAAATTAATTAACCTGCACAATATTTTGATTTTTGGCTCGCTTGTAATGTTAAAAGTAATTGATTTATATTGTCGGCACGCCATGACGGTCAAACGTGTTCAGCTGAAATCAGTACTTTGTGATTTTCATTTTGTTTCTGAAATTATTTTATTTCACGTTTACATTCAACGTGAAATGAAATTATTTGGAAACAGAAATGAAAATCGCGAAGCACGTTTGACCGTCGTGGCGGGTCGACAATAGGAAGAAACTACTGCGGGGAGCAATTTTTTATAATGGGGTTATTCACGAAATGGCAAAAAACTGCGCGAAAACTCGGAAAATGTTCCGATTGACCTGAAATTTTGGGAAATAAGGGAAAAAAGCCTCACGGACATTACCCCAAAACTTCAGGCAACATATCGATTTTAAGCATTTTCAGGAAAAAAAAGCAATATTTCTTAAAAATCGATATTTTGGTCTGAATTTTTGTGGGAATGTCCGGGAGAGTCTTTCCCTTTATTCACCAAAATTTCCGGTCATTCGGAGAATTTTTCGAGTTTTCCCGCTGTTTTTTGCCATTCCGTGCATGGAACTGGCGTTTGTGCACGTTTCAATTCTTTTTTCATTTGATTTTGGAAAAAACATTTTGACTCACTATTTAACTTTTCATCTCCACTGCTTTTTCCAACTTTAATCTTCCAATCCAAAATTTTTTGAGCATGGTCGTGATATTTGGCAATATTCCGTAACTTTCTTATCAATCTGAGCATTTTCAGAGATGTTTTTTTTCTTCAATTTTTGCCATTTTTCCAATCTCCTCTGAATGTCCCCTTATATTCTTGTCAGCGATTCTGAAAAAAAAATAGTGAAACAAAGAA
Organism: Caenorhabditis japonica; assembly: GCA_963572235.1. NCBI lineage: Eukaryota > Metazoa > Nematoda > Chromadorea > Rhabditida > Rhabditidae > Caenorhabditis > Caenorhabditis japonica. Next base: position 8,190,961 of record OY754342.1, read on the forward strand.
AAAAAATACAACGAACCTCGTCTTGTTGGGCGTTTTCATCCTCCTCTCCGAGCCTCATCCTTGCTGCATTTATTAACGAAATCGACCATCGTTTCTGAAAATCGATAAAAATTAAAAACCGAACAGTCGCAATAATAGTTATATAGCAGAGATGTGCGGAATAAAAATTTTTGTAAACGAAATACAATTTTTCGAGCGGAAAGTGAGATAAAACCGGAAACAGAATTAAATATTTTTAAAAGAAACCAGAATGACGGAAATTGAATGACATTTTCCAAAAAGAAAATGGCGTTAACGGAATTATGCACATCTCTGTTATATAGGAAGAAAAGAATCACAAGTAATGTCGCAACTACAGTTAATCTTCATAATAACAACCTCAATGCGGTTTTTAAATTTTTAACAACAAGAACATCGAGAAAATGACGAAAATTGTGACTAAAAATGCGGAAAACGTTTTATTTAGCCAAAAAACTAACAGTTTGGCAGGGCGCCAAAGATTTTTGGCCATACTCCAAGAGAAATATAGGGAGACGCAGAGAAAACGAAAAAGTGCGCCAGGGCGCGTTTACACTTTCGTAGGGTCCAGCATGCCGTGTGGCGCGGCTGTTATAACCCTTGGTCATTTCGTGGCGGATTTTCAACATCCTAGTAAATTGTTGGAACATTCCGTTGTCGAATTCTTTTCCTTGGTCCGTGAGCAACGTGTGTGGAATCCTTCCTTCTCCCAGCGCCCATCTTTCGGTAAAGGCTTTCAGGACTGTTTTACTTGTTTTGTCTGGAATGGGGACTGCCGTTCCGTATTTTGTGAATAGGTCCAAAATCGTCAAGATGTACCGATTTCCTTGTACAGAGAGTCCCACATCTATGAGATCACAAGCAACGACTTCTAGTGGGTACGTTGTATCATACGGAGTGAGCGGAGCCACTAGCTTGGGTGCATCATTTGTGCACAGGCATTTTGCGCATGCTCTCACGCAGCTCTGGATTGATGCGCGCATTGTTGGCCAGAAGAACCGTCTGCTCAGCTGTCTGACCATTTTCCCCGTGCCGAAATGTCCTGCCAACACACCCTCGTGTGCCTCTTGCAATAGAGCCGCTCTTGCTCTCTTCGGAACAACGAAGCGACAGGTGCCCTCTATTTCAGTGTTTCGAAGAGACTTTCCAATTAGCGCGTAGTGGTCAACGGGCACTTCTCCCTTCATTCCTAGGAATTTCACTCGGCATTTTTCCTCTCCATTCTCCAACTTATCAATTATTTCGTTCCACCCTTCTCAGGAAATTTTTGGCGCGTTATGGCGAGATTCGGCGTCTAAGTGGCTAATAGCCACTGAAAATGGCTAATAGCCGCCGAAAAGGCTAATAGCGGGCGATAATGGCAACTAGCCGACGAATTTGGCTATTAGCCATTATGGCTATTAGCCGTCGAATATGGCTATTAGCCGCCGAAAACGGCTATTAGCCATTATGGGGTCATACCACCGACTGTGAAAAATTCGTCTGTTGGAAACGCAACTATAAAATGTTTACATGCAACAATTAGAGGAAACAGTCTTCGCACTTACTCAGTGCTTTTGCGACTTTTTCCAGCCACAAGATAGGCGAAATTCGATATGGAAAATTTTTGAAAATGATAGCCGACGGAAACGGCTAATAGCCATGGAAAACGGCTAATAGCCATCGAATATGGAGAGTGTGCCAAATACATATGGCACACGCCCCGAATCGGTGGCTATTAGCCGTTTTCAATGGCTATTAGCCAAAAATTTCCTGAGTTCGTCTTCTTCTTTTAACCATTCGAACCAATTCCTGTTGTCCAGAACGTCGTCTGATTTTTCATCTCGGATTTCATTCACAATCATGTCCAACTCACAAGGGAATGGTCCAAACTTAACTTGGAGTTTCGAAATGAAACCTATATAGGGTGAAAGAGCACTTCATTGAGAGCTCAAATCACTTTTTAATTTTTGCAATAAACCATTCGGAGCCGAGCAAATGAGCTCCAAAGTTTTAATTTTCACGTGCGAATTTATCAACGCAGTTGAGAGTCATTTTCAACAGTGGCCGGGTGGCCGAGTGGTTGGTGCAAGAGAATAGTAAATGGAGGATGCGGGTTCAATCCCTCGCTCTAAAAAATTTTTGTATTTTGATTTTTGCGTTCACTTTTCCAGGTCCTAGAACATTTTTTAAACCATATTTTTCGCATTGCCAACCTCTTTTCAACGTATGGTGACGATTGTATGTTTGTGCTTTGTTTTGTTTTTATTTCGTTTTAACTGGAGATGACACTTCATGTGGCAAGTGTTTTATCGTTATTATCCAAGAAGTTTTTGATTTCGAACTCGGATTTCATCCACCTATTTCCCGACAAAAAACCAATCTCTTGAAAAAAAAGCGTGCTAAATGGACCCAAGCTCACCGTTCTTTACACCTTCGAAGTTCCGTTTCGGACAAGTTGGCGCAGATGATTGCTTCCAGACGAGATGTACCGATAATGCGTTCATCAAGTGTGCGAGATGCACCAACACTATTTGTTTTTCCCATTTCATAATTGTTGATTAGCATTATTGTCCTTATTTGCGAACTATTACTACGTCTCGGTAAACGCCTACAACTGTTACGCAGATCTAAGAAGCAATATCAGCTTTTGCGCATGACTTAGAGCTCCTTTCAGATTTTAAACAGCCTTTAAACCCAGTAGCAGATGTTATGCAGACATTGAAGGTTGCAACACCTGTTAAGCAGATTTTAAAAAGGCTGCAGATGTTACGCAGATCTTAAACGCGACACGCGCCGCACCTGGCGACACAAAATCGTGGCACCGCCCGTCTGTTCTCTGCTTGTTTTTTTCCGTTTTTTCGTCGGTATTTTGCTTTTTTTGCAATTTTTTTATCATTATTTTACTCCGTGGTAAATTAAAAGATGAAAAAAGACATTCACGTCACGAATTCCACATTATATAGCGCAAAATAATTATTTTTTTCTTCCATTTTTTCAAATAAAAACGCGTTTTGTGTCTTTTTGTTTTCACATTTTTATGTTTTTCGGAAACGTGGAAGGTTCATTTATTTTCAAAAAATATTTTCGAGGAAAAAAAAAAGAAAATGTGATTAATAAATAATAAGAAAATCATTTTTGCGCGAATATTTACTTCGTCGCCACTATTTCTCACGTTACACTCTTAATCATTCATTTATAAGCACTCAGTTCTGCAGAGATTTCTGTCCTCTGTGGCTCAGTTGGTAGTGCCCGTGATTACAAATCCAAATGTCGCGGGTTCGTGTTTTGCCCAACCCAAAAAAACTTTTTTTGCTCGTTTTTTTGTGCGGTTTCGCATCGCTTTTGATTTGTTTCATATATTATTCTAATTCTGCATTGATTTTTTGTCCGGAAAGTTCAGCGGCAACGCGCCGGAAGCATGTGTGATGCTTTTCAAATATGCGACCGGAGGGAGATGGGCGGAAGCTTGCTTTGTGACGGAATGTTTTGTGATTTAAAGTCTAAAGGCTTTTACAGTGTTTAATCGGCTCCCAGTAACCCTTTTCTTATCTTTTTAGGCTCACCTTTAAACTTTTAATCACAAAAAGTAAATTTAATCCCCCCCCCCCCCGCAAAGCATGCTTCCGCCCAGTTCGGTCGCCCTTTTGAAAAGTGTCACAGAATTTTTGCGATTCAAATGCACCCGCGCGGCACCGATGACGCGCCTCGTTTTCTATAACCGTCTAACTTCTTTCTCTCTCTCTCTCTCTTTCCCGAGAGCGCCAAATAAATTCCTAATTTCCAGAGCAAATGGGTAAAGACAGAGAATCCGTCGACCAACAACACCATCCACCATCCACCACGTCACCGGCGCCCAGCCAACACCCGAGAGATCCCAAAATGCAGGCGCCACGAGTTCGCCTGCCGGATGGAGTTTGAGGTTAACGTAAGTTGTTTGGACGGGCGTAAAACTTAAAATAACAAAAATAAAAAAATATATCGTTCAGCGCGGCTCCGAGGGTGAAGCATTGTTCCGTCAGGTGACGAGCGACTTGTCGATCGAAGAACGCTAGTAATTTTCTCACTGCTTCTACGACAAAGAGGAAGGCATCAGACACTGGTTGTATAATGATAAGAAGATATTAAAGCAATTGAAAAGTTGGTTGTTTTTTTTTTTGGTGTTCTGATGATTCCCAGTTGACTTAAAAGCCCAAAACAAACTTTACAGACCTTCCCTGGGAGTTCTCTTTTGAGGTCAAATTCTACCCGACCACACCCACCACTATTGTCGACGATCACGCACGATACTACGCCTCCCTCCAACTCCGCCGTGACATTCTCACAGGACGGCTTCCAGCCACCGCCGACAATCATGCCCTTCACGGCTCTTTTGTTGTTGAGATGAAAATAATGTGTATTAAATGCTATTTCTTTTTTTAAAATAAAAGTAATAATTATAAAAGTATGTTTTATTTTCTAATAGAAAAGGAACGAAAAGCAAAGTGAAAGCAGTAGTAGCCCCTCAGTTGCGCAGCTTTTGAGCAGATCTTTAGCAGAAACCCATAGCGCGTAAATTAACAGTTGCGTAAGAGCTGCGTAAAAGTTGCCAAAGTCTGCGTAACAGTTGCAGGCGTTTACCGAGGTATTAAACACAAAAAATTGAAAAAAAAAATTGGTCAAAAAAGTTATAGGACCTGGAAAAGTAAACGCAAAAATCAAAATACAAAAATTTTTTAGCGCGAGGGATTGAACCCGCATCCTCCATTAACAATTCTCTTGCACCAACCACTCGGCCACCCGGCCACTGTTGAAAATGACTCTCAACTGCGGTGATAAACGTGAAAATTAAAACTTTGGAGCTCATTTGCTCGGCTCCGAATGGTTTATTGCAAAAATTGAATAGTGATTTGAGCTCCCCATGAAGTGCTCTTTCCCCCTATATAGGTTTCATTTCGAAACGCCAAGTTAAGTTTGGACCATTCCCTTGTCAGTGGTTTCCATGTCCTCGGATTCCACTGGCGAGCATCCACCTCTGCTTAACGCGTCAGCTACCTCATTTGCCTTTCCTTTGAGATAAACTATTTTTACATTGAACTCGAGGATTTCAATGGACCATCTGAGTAGTCTATCGGCAAGTGGCGTGCCTTTCAGCAAGTACATTAACGGTTTGTGATCCGTGAAAACGACGACGGGAGTGCCATAAATGATTGTTTTGAACCGGCGGAGTGCTGACATCATGGCAAGCGCTTCCAGATCCGTTATGTGGTACCGTTTCTCCGCTGGGCTCAGTGATTTTGAGGAGAATGCTATTGGATATTGCTTCCCATCTTTATCTTCCTGCGCAAGAACAGCCCCAATACCTTGTTTGCTAGCGTCCGTGTATATTAGGAACGGTTTGTCACCGTTTAGCGCGGCCTCGACGTCAGGTTGGATGAGCACTGGTGCCTCACAGATTTTGTTGATTAACTGTTGAAACGCCATTTCTTGTTCTTCTTCCCATCTCCACGCAGTCTTCGGAGATGTGAGTGGTGTCAGTGGGACAGCGATTTTGGAGAAATTCATTATGAAGTTCCGATAGTAGCCAACTAATCCTAGGAAGTAAGCTTTCCACCATGGACGGGCCGTCCGAAAACGTCCGTTACCCGTCCGGAGAACGGGTGCCCGCTGCCCGTCCGCGTTGCCCGGTCTGCAATGTTACGTGACGGTTTCCTAGGATAGAAATAAGGGCATATCGCGTTGGCAAATGTGGAATCATAAAAAATAATATTTTGTCACGGGAAATTGAAATTATTTGTATAAATGCGTGAACTTTCTTCTCCATTTTTTTTAATAGTTGGAAAAAATAATAAACATTTCAAGCGGGCATTTTTCTTTTTCCCCGGTGATCGGACGGCCCTTTCCCCGCACGGGTCGGACGGGCAAAAAACGCCCGCCGTGGAAAGCTTACTAGGAAGGAATGCAGCTCCTTAGCATTCGTCGGGCGACTAAATTTCCTCATCCTTTCTACTTTCTTTTCTTCGGTCTGAACACCTTCCGGGGTTATCTTGTGCCCTAAATACTCGACTTCTCTTTGCGCAATGTGGCATTTGCTTGCCCGTAGCATCATCCCACTATTTTTGATTCTCGTCAAGATTGTCCTTAAGTCTTCGACGTGTTGTTCCAACGACTCATTAGCGATTAGAAGGTCGTCGACATAGACGAATACATTTTTCCCGAGAAGATCACCCACAATCGCTTCCATAGTCGCTTGAAAAATGGCTGGTGATGTGACTAGTCCAAATGGCAACACATTCCATTCGAACAACTCGCTTCCAATTGCAAATGCGGTTATTTGTTTGCTGGCCTCTTTCAATGGGATCTGCCAATAACCGGCAAGTAGGTCCAGGGTGGTAAAAATCTTTTTTCCGGACAGCGACTGCAAAGTTGCCTCGATGTGTGGGAGAGGGTGTGCGTTGTTTTTCACCACCTTGTTCACCTTACGGTAGTCAATGCACATGCGTATCGCTCCGTCCTTCTTTTTCACTAACACTACTGGGCTCGACCACGGTGATTTACTTTCTCTAATCACTTTCTGTGCCAGCATTTTTTGCAGCATATTCCGAATTTCGGGCCGAATGGCTAAAGGAATCGGTCGAGGTTTCTGTCGAATTGGTTGTGCTCCTTCTTGTAGCTCAATTTCGCATTCCACTAGACTCGTTCTTCCCAGCTCAGTGTCGTCAAGAGCGAAAATTTGTTGGAAGTCCTCTATGACTTTCCAAATACTTCCCTCTTCTGGCTTGTGTACTCTTTTCAGGTGCTCGCACACCGTCTGATACCTGTCATTTGCCTCCTCATCTTGACTGATTTCGCAAACAGCAATATTCGGTGTTTCAGAACCCTGTGTGCCTCGAGTCCACACGTCTAGGCTTTCTAATAATTCCGCCTTTTCTTTCAAGATCTCGAATCCGCTCAGTTCCCCAATTGCAATTTTCTGTCCCTTGCGGAGAAGAATGCTCTCACTCCCATAGTTGGCGACATTGATCAGCGCTTTTCCATCGCTGTTCACCTGACAAACGCCTGGGGCCAAACAAGTAACTATTGGCGTGATCAGACAGAATCTCTTTTCCTTACTTATTATACCCTCGACTATAATTTCAATGGTCTTTCGTCCACTTTGTGCCAGCTTTACGTCATGGACCACTCGAATGTCCCTGGGTTGATCGTCAATTTTCAGTTGTATTCCCATGGCCTCAAATCCATCAACGCCGAGAATTGCTGACTCTCTGTCCACATCAGCGACGTAGAAGGTCAACCTTCTAGTTCTTGCCTGCATGGCAGTGTCGACAGAGACCTTTTGAACCAGCTTGATTGGCGCATTCGTGGCCGTGTATACTGTTCTGAGGTCGGGTTCTTCCCTTTTTACTTTCTTGACCATTCTGCTCCATTTGTGTCCTCAATCCGTTTCCACGTTTTCGCTGACATTAGCGTTATGCACGACCCACTGTCGATGACTAGGTCTATTTCTGCCGCTCCAATTTTTCCTTTTTCAACTAATCTCTTTCCTTGCATGTGGTCTGTTTTCTCCGAGGTTTTCCGTGTTTCCTCCATGGCTTTCTTATCAACTATTTCTACCTTTTCGTTGGACTCTCTTGTTGCGTTTCGCTCAGCTGGCGGCATGTTCACTGCTGGGCAGTATCTGGACATGTGCCCGTTTGCGCCACATCGAAAACACTGGATTGTGTGACTTCTAGAACTCGGGTTTCCAGGAGCACGAGGGCAGTTTGGTTCGTGCCACCCCGTCTGCCTGCACGTGACGCAATGCGCTTGGTTTCCGCTCCACGCAGCGTTTTCGGTTAACTCGCCATGTCTGGGATTCGTGATTCTATGATTATTGTTGCCTTCAACGAACGATGTCCTTGGAGGGGTTTGCCTATGTGGCTGCACACTCGGATAGTTTTGAGTCTTGTTTTCGCGTTGGGACATCTTCACATGTTGTTGGTTCCTTTCTACTCTCTTTCACGCTCATCTCATGTCTAACGGCCAGAAGCCGGCAAATGTCGTAGTGTTCCTTTTCTGGGTATTCTAGGAGTTTGGCGTCGATCATGCATCGTAATGCCTCGTTTCCAGCAATGGCTCCGAGGAGCTTCGCTGTTTTCAAAGAGGAGAGTTCCTCTGGCGGCAGACGTCGGTAAGCGATTCTTGCAACTTCGTCAAGAAGCAAACAGTAGTCTTCAACTGACTGGTTTTCCGCAATTCTCAGCGTCTCCCAACGTGTCTTCGCTCTTCTTGTTTCATCTTCAACTGAGATTCTCAATCTATTGGCAAGGGCCCTTAGAATGCTCCCCACGCTTTGCTTTTCCGCTTCCCTCAGCCCCCGGAACGCTTTTAACGCTTTCCCCGGTTCGGCCCCCGAATGCGCGAACTATCTTGGTGGGGGCTCCCTCCCAAGCTAGCTGCACGAGTGACGAAGCGACTGAGAAGACGGTGCGTGGCTACCAGTAGCTCACGACTTCACGGCCAAACGAGGGTGGTCAATAACCAATTTATTGACACTGACGAACAGCAATCAGAACACAAATAGTCGCAAACAAAAGCAAAGAATAATATCAAGAAAAAGAATTAAAAAAAATCAATTATAAAAATCCAGCTCATTCAACCGCCCATCCGAGTTCAGCACGCTTGCTGCCCTCGTTGCTATCCACGTCAGAGGTCACGTGAAAATGTGTTTGTCTTTTATATTTGGCGGCGCGCAACGCACGCGGCGACTTTAAAGGGAATCACCAAGAAATCGAGTGCCCGCTCGACAAGTGTAGTTTTCCTAATATTTTTTTTCGAATAAATAATTTCTGAGATCGTATTAATAAACGTTAACCCTACAGTAAATAAAAACAGAAAATGGTTTTCCAGGCGTTAAATTAAATTTATGGAATTTTTACTGTGTTGATGTCCCTTTTTATTAATGCCTTCAGCAGCATTGTTTCTTCTCTCGCCGCCAAGAGCTGATTTGTGGCGAGGCCCGAGGATTGCTGACGCATAACTTGACACGCTCTCTCGCTACGCCACGAATTCATAATAGGCAGTTTGACGTACCTTGAGAGTCTTCTATATTTTGCTCCATCGCTAGATAATGTAGCAATTAAATTAACGTAGCCATTTTTAAATTCGGAATAGGATTCCATTACTTCTCGGTATCCACCGTAACGACGAACGTCATGAGGATGAAACATATCCTGAATATCACATAATTTCAGTATAATGAAAAATTAAAGTTCACATTTCGCTCATGTATATTTTTGTGCGCAATCACTATTTCCTTCCCGTGATACTGTATCATTCTTTTCAATATGTTTTGCACATTTGTTCCAACTATTGTAACAGTATCGAATAGCTTCGAACTTGTCGGTCTGAGAAAAATTAATACACCTCCCATTAGAATTTTTTTGGCAATCGTTCATTTCCTACGTTTGTTGATTTGTCAAAAATGATTATTTCTACTGTGAAGTATGCTTCACGGGGTTTGCAGCGTCAACGGGGGATCTTGGTACCGGTGTTGACATGAAATTTGGAAAAGGTAGGAAATGATAGTATCGAAAAAGTGGTATATGATGTAGGAAATGATCATTTCTGACAAATTAACAAACGTGGAAAATGAATTTTTGCCCTTTTTTTTACTCCTCAGATAAATTGGTATTTTTTCCTGACTTCGGAAAATTTTCCCCGCTAAATGGCATGTGTACCACTGGGGTAGGAGGAGGGAGTGAATAAACGCGCCCGGTCGCACACACGCAACGCATACAAATGAGTCCCAAACAATAAAAAAGGCGCGCGAATAATTTCACATTATCGGAGAGAAAAACCAAAGAAAAATCGTGAAAATTACACACTTTATTCAAAATTATTTCGCGCGCGTTGGTTTTTCTCTCCGATAATGCGAACTTTTTGGCGCACCTTTTATATTTTTTGGTCCTCATTTGGATGCGTTGCGTGTGTGCGTCCGAGCGCGTTTACTCACTCCTCATACCCCAGTGGTGTGCCGGTTCCCTTTTTTCTAAGCTCTATTTAGAGAATATTGTTGAGAAATGATGACTGAATGCAAAAAAAATTACACACTAAAAAAATTACACTCGTCCAAAGCAAACAAAAAACAGACCCTGCACATCCACATTTATCATATTTGGCGAGTTTCTGATTTGCGCAACTTGCACAATAGTAGTCCACTGTTTGAATGGCATCATTCGCTCTCAAATTGTTTACCGCTTTGATAACCTGTTTATCCTGTGAAAAATGTATTTTTTGCATTTTTTTTCTGTTTTCTTACTGAAAAAGGAGGCGGTCGATCGTACAGAACTTCCATTAAATACACCAATCTTTTGAGGCTTTGTGATGACATTCCTTCGGTCAAATAGTAGTTGACAAACGTAAGCAACTTGTAATCCAAATGTTCATCATTTGGGTCTTTCGAAAACTCATCTGCGGTTTCGTCTTCATCATTCGAAAACTCATTCGCGGTTTCGTTTTCATCAGATTGATCGTCACTTTCAAGCGAGTAGTTCATAAAATATTCGTCTTCACTCGGATCTAAAAAAAAATCGAATTTTTTTTGTGAAAAATACAATGAAGTTTAAGTTGAAAAATCCTGGTCAAGTTTTTTTCTCGGCATTTTTGTTTCGGCAAAAACTGATGTATTATTGTATTAAAAAAGTTTCCACCTCTAAAACCGCCAGAACTTAAAAAGTAGGTTCCGCCTTTTCACGCGAATTTTAACTGTTTCAAATTTTCATGAACAAAGACTAAAGAAAAAATAAAATTTCATGAAATTCGCGTGAAGAGGTTTAAAGCTCGCGGGGCTTCGGAGGTGAGAAATATTTTTAGAATTTTTTTTAAAAATATCGATCCTAGTCGACAAAAATAGCACTGCGACAACGCAACGGATAATATGATGAGAAATGAACACACCATTCAAATATATTATTCACGCTAAAATTTCGTATAACCTATATATTAAAATATAGGCTACATTCATACTTTAATTTGTGTGTTCTCACAAAGTTTACGGCACATTTCATCAGATTATAAGGATGCTGTAGGAGATCAAGCTAGGCATGCATATTTTTTAAATAAATATTATTAAATAATAAACACACATGTGAACGAAACACTTAACTGCGCGAGGCTAAAAAAGGGTGTTGTCATTGCTCATCCTTAATAAATTAATGGAAAAATTGATTTAAAAAATTGAAAGTCGGAAAGAAATGAGAAAATGTGGCATAATTAACATTTAAAAAAGTCTATATAAGCAAGGGATTTCCAATATAATTTTCTATCGCCGTAACCGCACCGCAAGAACACACGCGGTGCGGTTACGTCGCGGCAATTCTATGGCAAACGATCATTTCCCACTGTTATTTTCCTACGTATTTTCATTTCCTATTTAAAAAAAAAAAAAAAAAAGGCCAATATAAATTAAATTATCGAAATAAATTAATGTTTTCTGTGTTGAAGAATCGTTTCTCACCAAAATCTATCAAAAATAGAACACCGATCATTTTCGGTCAATATACGAGTATATTTTTTTTTGAAAAAGGTAGGAAAACAACAATGGGAAATGATTGTTTGCCCAATTCGATCGCTCCTGTTTGTCTGTGAATACGAATTCAGGCGTTTTTTCCTTTAATTTTCTCACGCCAAAAAAATTGAGTCGTTTTCAACGAGAGAGATTTGTTTTTAATGATTGTTTTTATCATATTTGGCAAATTTCGGTTCGGGTCCGGTCCGCTTTTCTCGTTTCCTCTTTTTAATATTAATTTTTTCCACTTCTCATAATTCTGTACCCACATTTAAAAAAAAAATATCATGGACCGGCCCGGCCCGGCCCGTGCTAAGTATGGTGTATATCAGAAAAAAACTTACAATCTGATTCATCACTTTCCACTTCGCTAATAGACTCTCCTACACGTTCGTCGCCTTCATATTCCACAGATACTTCCATGTCAGTTTCGCTTTCTTCCTCTGAGTCAAATACTTCACGGCCAGAGTTCATACCTGAAAATGCATACGTTTATAAAACTATTGTAAAATTAAGCAATATACTCACTGATTTTTTGTCGAGAACGGCGCGGTATCTCCATTTCTTGTGACGATGAGGAAAATATTGAAAATAGGATCGAAAAATAAAAAATAAATAAATGAAAAATATGCGCAAAGCGCATACTGACGCATCTGGAGAGCTATCCTTGCCGTGCCAGTGCCGTTCCCTTGCCGTTCTCGTGCATATCCTTGCCGGTATCTTGCGCATATTTGCGTGGTAGTCCCTTGCCGACGCCTTGCCGTTCCCTTGCGGCTACAACTCAATTTGCTTGCCGTCCGCTCGCCACCTCATAAAATATCGGCAACTTGCCGATTTCGAAGGCAATGTGCCGCTTAAATAGCTAACCCTTGCCGTAGCCTCGCGGAAAATTCCCTGAGAACTCAGCAGGATTTCCGAAGCAACTAAGAATCTGATGCTGTCTCGCTTCCAGGCGATTCACACCGGGTAGACGAAAGACGCGGATCTTGCGGAAATCAACAAGGAAGTTCGAAGATCGCTGGAAAATGATTTGGACAAATGGCGAGAATTCCAAAGTCTCGAAGCTGCGATGAGAGAAAGAAGTCTGAAGCAGGGGTGGGACCCAAAAAAAAAATTTTTTTTTGTCAAAAAAACTAAAATAAAATTTCAAAAAAGGCGTATTTCTGCCAGTTAAATGGAAAATGTCTAAGTTTTCGTTACAAATTAAAGTTTTTTGTCAATTCGGAACATATACCGAGCACTATCAAATAAAAAAAAGCGCACTATCAAATAAAAAAAAACAAAATGTGTTGTTCCACCCAAAAAAAATACCTGAAAAACAAAAAAAATTGAAAAACAATTTTTTTTGGTCCCACCCCTGGTCTGAAGAAAACGAAGCGTGCACTGACACTCAACACCACCCCATTCACGAATTTAGAGCGACCGGATGGATCAACGACCTACAATCGTCCTGAGATCAGGAAGCTAGTTCTCACTCACTTCTCCAATCTGTACGCAGCGACCACGCGAGAGCCACGACCCAGATACACCCATCCAGACGAGCCGGAAATTCTCCAACAAGAGGTCGAAAACGCAATAGTCACCTCAAAAACGAACATTTCGCCAGGACCAGATCAGATCACAATGCTACATTTGAAGCTGGGAATTGAGAGCATAGCTCCTCATCTTACAGCCGCACTGAATCAAGTTCTCGCGAACGGAAGAACCCCGGAAGACTGGAAAACGGTGAAGATTTCTCTCCTTCTCAAGACCATGAAATCAAAGAAAGTGAAGGATTATCGTCCGGTTGCATTGTCTTCAGTCGTCTCAAAACTCTTCACGAAAAGGATCACCGCCAAAAGCGAGGATTGCCTTGAAGAATCGCAAGCAGGATTCAGGCGTGGAAGAGAATGCGCAGACAACATTCAAGTCGTCGCGCAAATATGGGAAAAGTGCACCGAATTCAAGATTCCGCTCGTAGCGGTTTTTCTGGACTTTACTTGTGCTTTCGACAATTTCAACTGGACGAAGATATGTGAAGTCCTGAACAATCTTAAAATCGGAAGAAACGCGATTCGGGCCTTAAACAACTCAAACTCCTCGGCGATTGGAGAGCTGAACGTTCTGAACAAGAAGATGAAGTTCAAGATCCAAAGAGGAGTACGCCAAGGAGATTCGTCGTCTCCACTACTCTTCGCGCTGGCTCTTCAGGCGATCTTGGACGAGCTAGACCCAGCACCTTGTGAGGATGATAAGACCGGAATCGACATCAATGGAGCATCAATTCACCGTTTGGAATTCGCAGACGGCGTTGTTTTGTTCGCAAGCTCAGTAAAAGAAGCAGAAGATAGAGCAAGTCGGATTGCAATGGGATTTCCCAAGTACGGCTCAAAATAAATCCGTCCAAGACGCAAATATTGATGAATAAATACGCACGGTGTGTTGAACGATGCACCGCTGCAAACGCGCTTCCTCGCACTACTAACGTTATAATTTGAAAGCGCATGCGACGGCAATTTGCGTACTTTTATTATTTTTGAAAAAAATGTACGCTTCAACACACCGTGATACGTGACAAGATCAGACATCACTATTCTGAACACGAGGATCGATAGCTCTCAAAAGGTCAAATATCTCGGAAGAACGTTTGCGGAGTCGCTAGAAGGATTCGCGCAGGTTGGACTGCCTTCAACATCATTCGGCGGGAGCTCTTGCAGTCTCCTCAGAAGATAAGAATAAGACTGCTCACAACCACTGTCATCCCAGCGATGACTTATGGGTGCGAGACATGAACCTCCAAGGTGTCAGACACGAAGAGACTACAGAGAGCGGTCACCAACATTTTCGAAACTGCCGGATGCAACCAACATGGAAAAGCAAGTCCTACGAAGAAAATTGGAGTGGGCAGGACACGTATCACGCATGAAATACGACAGATGGGCGAAGATAGTATCAGATCGAGATCCTAGGGGATCAGCACGACCACGCGGTCGTCCTCCAAAAAGATGGGCCGACGACATCACGGATTCAATCAAAATCTTCATCCACAATGAGGCCCTCAGGGGCAACCTCGGGCACGGCCGCCGAAGAATTGGCATACTCGAGGCAAAACGAGCATGGTCCACTGTCGGAAAGGATCGTGCAACTTAGCGCAGCTTGGTTCGCAGTATCCAGGATGAAAACTGAGGTCGAACCTCACAAGTATCACAAGTAAATATACCGTAAAACCTGTAATTGAAGTACATGTACTTCTATTTTTCAAACCCCCCAAATGGGTGTACTTCTAATACAGGTGTACTTCAATTAGAGGGTGTACTTCTATTTTTCATCCCACCCTCGGACATATTTTTAGATTCAGGCTTGGCCTGCCATCAAGAAATACAGAATTAATTTTAACAAAGCAAGAAAACCAAAAAAATCCGGCTATATCAGGTCGTTTTTTTTTCAGATTGTAATTCGTTTTGGCTTGCTTTCATTTTAAGTTCCTGATTTTTCCAACAAATAATACGTTGTTGGCTGACACCATACTCTTTTGCTGCTTTACAAAAAAGAACTTGTGGTGCGATGGAGCGCGTTTGGATTTTTTTTTCAATTTCTCTTTATGCAAATTCGCACCACGAGTTCTATTTTGTAGCAGTTTCATTCCGCTCACTTCTATTTTGTTACAGTTCTATTTTGTAGAATTTCTATTTCGTCTATTTCTATTCTGTCGTACCCTCCCAAAATATCACCCGCTTCAGAATCGGCTTCAAGTCTTTCAGTTTCCAAAGATAGGTCGAGCGAATCGTTTTCGAACTATTTTCAGAAGAAAAATAACAAAAAGAAAGGCAATGCGAGACCCAGACAAAATCGGGAAAAAGGCGAAACCGGGAAAGACAAAACTGGGAAAAACATTTCCAAAACCAAGGAAGAAATCCCGCCCATTGCAAACGTGTGGCACGAGTTTTCTACTGAAAGAATTATAAAATTCTAGAAAAACTGCGCAGCAGACTTGCAAATTTTCCCCGGTTTTGTCAGAGTCTCAAAAAATTCGAAAAAAAAATCTGCATTCGTCGATTAGTGTTGCAATTGTGTGCCTCCATGAACGTGTTTGCACACTTGTGTCGCGGGCATTCAAATGATTTTCAATTCAAAATTTCTTCAAACCAATGAAAAATGGAAAAAAAAGCTTCAAAAATGGAATACAATTTTTTTTCAAAATAATTCACCCGATGATGTACCTATATTAGAGGGTGTACTTTAATTAGAGGGTGTGCTTCTATTTTTCAAAGGCCTCTTGGGTGTGTACTTCTATTAGAGGTGTACTTCTAATACAGGTGTACTTCAATTACAGGTTTTACGGTATGTGTCGTCGCGAGGAAACATCTTCTGACACACCCACTCCTCGAAGATCATTGAATTCCACTGGTCCCAGATACTGTACAGCTTTTCTGAAAAAAGAAGAAAATGTTGAGACAGGATACATTTCTATTGTTGGATAATTTGAGCATCACGGTCACACACAATCGCACGCTCTCAGAAGGTTGAATGAGGAGGAGATTTCAGTACTTATTTTGGGTAAACTTGTACACCATTGTTTTTCACTTATTTTTTATAGGTTGATGAACGAAGGATTTACGAATTCTTAGATCATAGAAAAATGTGACAAAAAATACGAATCAATCAGTCGTTTAGCCTATTTAGTGCCAGATGACCTGAGGTTTCAGAATCACATTCTCATTAAATGATTTTTTTTCACAAATATTTACGAAAAAATAACAACCTGCATGAAGGGCAACTCGACGATAACGACTTGAAGTCACTGGAGAAAAGAGTAGAGAGAGGCTGGGAGAACGATGGAATCTTGCTGTATTGTCCACCGGATCTGGTGGGGAAAAATTTTCTTTTGAGTAAGACAGTCCACATTATCATTCTACTTTGTTGCTTTCCAGTTGTTATGACCCCCGCACAAAAAGATATCTGCAAAAAATACAGTCACAGAGGGATTTGTATCGACGACACCCATAACAGCTCAAAATACTCGCTGAAACTCACAACCATGCTTGTTTTAAACGGTCAAGACAGAGGGATCCCAGTCGGTCAGAAATTATACGGAAATTTGTTTATGATGAAAACACAAAAGCCAAGAAGTCGATCTACCTGATGAAGGACATCCACTATAAGGTATATCCTAATCCGCGTCCTTTTATATAATTGCCGGATCCTCTTCTCCTTCCTCCCCCGTTAACTCTTCTCCTTCGTTTTTATCTTTAGCCCTAGCCAATGTCAGGGGTGTTTGCTCGCTTTCTAAAATTATTGTTTTGACTGATATTTTTCGCACCTCTCCCTATCATGCCCTAGCTTTAACTAAAACATCCGAGACTCCTCAGCTCTTTCATCACTGTTTTCTTCGGCTCCAGACATTAATGTATTCCGCTGCCATCGCAACCCTGCTCTTCACTCCAAAAAATCCGGTGGGGGCGTAGCCCTCCTCTTCAAGTCTGGAATAACAATCACCCCAATTGATACAAATTTTGATCATCATTACTCTTCTCACAACTCCGAAATCCTAGCTTGTAACCTTTCTCTACCAAACTACATACTCTTCGCTCTCGCTCTTTATTGTTTATAGACCTCCTAATATATCCTCAATGCAAACAGCGGCCCTCATAACACACCTTGATCAGTACATGCCTCTCGATTCTTGCATCCTTTTAGGTGATTTCAACTTCCCGTCTATTGACTGGGCCTATGATGATCATGATCTCGATCACATTTTCAAAAACTTTGTATCTTCCCGGGGTTACACACAACACGTATCTTTTCCCACCCGCATTTCTCCCCATTCTTCAAACATCCTAGATCTGGTTATCTCCTCTGACAACCTCCCCATTACAGATCTCTCACCTCTTCCTCCTATTCTAAATTCCGATCACCTTTTTCTTCATTTTCTTGTCTCAGTTCCTCCTATTGATCTTCCGTCCGACATCAAATTACCTCTAAATACTTTTAAACCTGAGTATCTTAATCTCAACTATCGGAAAACTGATTTCAAA
This sequence comes from Caenorhabditis japonica, assembly GCA_963572235.1. Taxonomy (NCBI): domain Eukaryota; kingdom Metazoa; phylum Nematoda; class Chromadorea; order Rhabditida; family Rhabditidae; genus Caenorhabditis; species Caenorhabditis japonica. The sequence continues at coordinate 8,208,499 of OY754342.1, forward strand.
CTCTTAACCGTTGCTTTGCGTCACTTGATTGTTACCTTATTTTTAGTACGTACGTTTCAGTTTATGACAAATATGATATCTTCGTCCAAACTATATCCGATTTAATCCGACAACATACCCCTTTATGTTCTTCCCCCTCACGCCGTTCGCAACCCAACCTTCCTCGCTGTCTCAAACGATTACGCAGAATCCACGCGCGTCTCTTTGCCACATTCGGTCCTTTCCACTCCAAGGTATTAGCTCTTGAGAAACGTTCCAGACTTATCATGTCCTCCCTGCGTCGCAAATCTTCCCGCCTAGAAAAATGCTTATTTTCTGCCTGCAAAAGTCCATCAGCTATTTCCGTTATTCGCAAGCGTCTCAAGACTTCTGACTCAAAAAAGGCCTCTCTTTTTGCAATCAGCTTCCTTGGAAACTTCGCTCCAAGACTTTCTGCTTCTTGTTTGCCTCCACCTTCACCCATATCCACTGTTTCCGGTTCAGCTATCCGAACTGCCTCCGAACTATTCCCCCTCCCCCAGTGCCTCCAAAAGTGGGAAAGGGCAGAAGGTTGACGCACTTTGCGTGCGCTGGCGCGGCTGCCGATGAGCGCTCATTTTCAACTGAAAATGTGGTTTTCTTCAATTTTTTCTTCAATTATAAAATTGTTGGTTGTTTTTAGATTCAACTTTTGTTTAAATAGGTATTTTCGATAATTTACGAGCTCGCTCAATAAAATCGGTGGAGAAATGAGGACAAAATACAAAAAGTTGAAATAACTGAAGGAAAATCATATTCTTTCAAAATTTCTGCCGAACCACTTAATATTCCTTTATTTTTCGATTCAAGTTTTGTAGACATGACCGAGACAAGCATTTTAAGCGCAGAACCGGTCGGAAAAGTTCAAAACTGGTGGCGAAATATGAATTTGAAATATCAAAAAATTCCTCTTCTGGCATAAAAGAAAAGCGGTAAGCGGTAAAATCCGGCGTTTTTTAAATTTCCATCTAACCGAGTGTAGAAAACACTTTATATGTGTTTAAAGTTACAAAAAAATAACTTTAATTGTTTTATGTCGATGTTATACATTTTTTCTTCAAAAAACCAATTTCCTTCCGGTTTTTTCGTTATATTCAAAAGGTGCTATTATTCTCGGCGAGGTGCGATGCAATTGCGCTGTACCTGCACGCATTAGAGATTAGAGACGCAGAGGCGTTGTGCTAAATTCTGTGTCTCTGCGTCTGCAAACGCAAAGTGCGCCAGCCAATGTTGTTTTGCGCTTTCCCGCTTTTGGAGGCAGTGCCCCCCCCTTTGTTGTTGAAAAATATTTGATGAAACTTCCTCCTTGCTGCGGATTCACCCCTCACCTGGCCAACTACCTTGTTCTCAAAAAATGCGCTGACTCTCTGGCCCTCCCCCTATCCATTATTTTTAAAGATAGTTTTGTATCTGCGTCTAAACCCGAATCCTGGACATCTGCCACGCTAATTCCCATTTTCAAAAAAGGAAACCCGGCCTCTCCCAGTAACTATAGGCCTATTTCATTAACTGATCCCGTATCCCGCGTCATGGAACGCATAATCTGTCAGGATCTTAAAAATCTTCTTTCCAATAAGTTTAGTATTCACCAGCATGGCTTTCTGAGAAATCGTTCCTTCACAACTGCTCTACTCCACTCGTTCTCAACATACAAATCAGTTGTCGACAGGGACAAACATCTTGATGTAGTTTTCTTTGACTTTCAAAAAGCCTTTGACAAGGTTCCCCATGACAGCTTCCTGCGCAAACTTGACATATTTGGTGTTCCACAAATTTTTATCAACTGGTTTACCAGTTTTCTTTTGAAATCTTTTAAGTCCAACAATCCTTTGCTATATGCCAATCTCTTCAAGACTTATGTTCTTCCAATACTTGAATACGGTTCAGCAGTTTTTTCCCCTCGCCCCAACTTTCTTGCTGCAGCCAAACTTGAAAAACCTCTTCGTTCGTGTTTTTTCCACTGCATTTTCTTGCAAAAAGGCAAGTGCGGACGCGCACCGACATCCCGACCTGGGTTTTTATATATAAGAAAGTCAATTTCCAACACCGCTCATTTCCCCAATATAGGCAATTTTATTAAAATTTCGTCTTCACCTCGACGCCCTATGAATCTTCTGCGCGTTTCCAAGTCGAACAAGGACTTTTTCGCCCAGGTAGTTCCTATCTGGAATGCAGTGACAGCAAACATCCCGGTTTTTCTCCCTCCTTCCAAATTTCTCGCCCTTCTCGATAAATCATTGGTTCGGCTTTAACTATCTCCCTTATTTTATCTTATTATTTATTGGCACCTAATTTTCATGTTTACAAGTACAAATTGTTTTATATATATACCGTGTATTTGTACACATTCTCCCCTGTATTTTTCCTGTGATATATAATTGTATTCTATCTTCCGAGCCACACTCTTACGGGTTGGGATCGGATTTCACTCTATTGATTTTGTTTACGAAATCAATAAATGAATGAATACCTGCCGTAGTCCTGCCGAACAGTGACGGAATTTGACACCTCCAAATGCTCGTCTAGTGGAGCGCACTTGTGTACCTCCTCCTTTGGCGCCGATCATATAAACGCCCATCGCGGGGCATTAAGAATGTGTACTTTTTTTTGTTTTCTGTTTTGAACCACAGATTCAAAGCAAGCTTCCGCCCAGCTCTCTATGGTCGCCCATTTTTAAGGTTTCACACATGCTTCCGGCGTTTGCCGCTGAACTTTCTGGATAAAAGTTACTTGCCAAAGGACTTAAATAAAACTAACGAATTTAAAGTAGTTCGAAAAAAAAAAAGAAAATTTAATTTTTTTTTCAACGTTTTCCTGCAACATACCAAGTTAATTTTTTTTGTGGCATTGGAACAAAAATCCATAAGATTTAGTCTTAGCAGATACGAAAAAAAAAATAATAACCGCGGAGACGGATCGAACCCACAACCTTCAGATTGGCGTTTGCAAGCTCTCACACGGCATGCTGGACCCTACGAAAGTGCAAACGCGCCCCAATCACACGAAACGTTTGATGAAACACTGTGGCATGCGTGTTTCGCACTTTTGCGTTTTTCTCTGCGCCTCCACATATTTCTCTTGGAGTATTGCCAAAAATCTTTGGCGCCTTGCCAAATATGTTATTTTTTTTTTTGCAAAATATAACGTTGTTCGCATTTTTAGTCCCAATTTTCGTATTTTGTTTTTCAGAACTTAAATTAAATTAAAATTAACTGTTTTATTTACGAAAAAAACCGACTTAAAATCAATATTCCAACAAAAAAATTTATCACATTACTCTCAAAAACAACCATTTTAAAAACATGATGTTTTAAATGAGAAACAAACAAAAAAATAATAAATGAGCAAAAAAAAAACAAAGAAAAGTAAGAAAGAAACAATAAAATCTCGTAAATCGACACAAGTCTCTGCGGAGGAGACGCAGGAACGCGAGAGTAGAATAGCGCGCGAAAATTCGCTTTTGAAAAATAATTCAAAAACGTAGCCTCCAACACGCCGTGTCTCACCACTAGGCCCACAGGTGATTTGCGGTAGGCCTGCCGCAGGTGGTGGCCTGCTTTGAGGATGCTTTTCATTTACCGCGAACGACAGAGTTCGCGGCAGGCCTGCCGCGACACCTGCAGCATGCCTACCGCGATATCTGCGGCATGTCTATCGCGACACCTGCGGCATGTCTACCGCGAAAGCTAGTAAGTGCGCTCCACTAAACTTCCTTTTTTTTTTGTTTTCTTTTTCGAAATATATTTTTTTTCAATTTTAGCATAAATTCGTTGTTTTTATTTGTAACAAATATTTTGCCGAGAACAAATTTGTAAGTTTTTGTGAAAACCTGCCTGAAAATGTCTCATTTTATTCAAAAATCGATATTTTTCGAACGTTCCGCAGTTTTAAGTATAACGCCCTTTTTTTTTTTTTGAAATTGTTCTATCGACATGCGATTTTGACAATCCGCTTATTCTCTAACATTTTAGCGCGAAAATTATTGGTTTAAATGTGAATTCTGCCTGTTTTCGGCTAAAAATGCTGTTTTTTATTTGAAATTAGGTATTTTGTGAGTCTGTCGCCTTTTTCTCGTCCGTTTTGCGTTTTCTATCGTTTCTATTGTTGTATTCGCCAATATTGTGTTTTAAATGAAGTTGCTATTGTGTTTTCAATCGAGTTGCGACATCAAAACGTGAAACCTCGCCCACTTTTTACACGCAAAAATTCAAGATGCACTAACAAGGGAATGGTCCAAACTTAACTTGGCATTTCGAAATGAAACCTATATAGGGTGAAAGAGCACTTCATGGGGAGCTCAAATCACTTTTCAATTTTTGCAATAAACCATTCGGAGCCGAGCAAATGAGCTCCAAAGTTTCAATTTTCACGTGCGAATTTATCACCGCAGTTGAGAGTCATTTTCAACAGTGGCCGGGTGGCCGAGTGGTTGGTGCAAGAGAATAGTAAATGGCGGATGCGTGTTCAATCCCCCGCGGTAAAAAATTTTAGTATTTTGATTTTTGCGTTCACGGGACTTTTTTTTGCCCAATTTTTTTTTTCACTTTTTTGTGTTTAATACGTAGTAACAGTTCACAAATAAGGACAATAATGCTAATCAACAATTATGAAATGGGAAAAACAAATAGTGTTGGTGCATCTCGCACACTCGATGAACGCATTATTGGTACATCTCGTCTGGAAGCAATCATCTGCGCCAACTTGTCCGAAACGGAACTCCGAAAGTGTCAAGAACGGTAAGCTCGTGCCCATTTAGCACGCTTTTTTCCAAGAGATTGGTATCTTGTCGGGAAATAGGTGGAGGGGATCCGAGTTCGAAATCAAAAACTTCTTGAAAAATAACGATAGAACACTTGCCACACGAAGTGTCATCTCCAGTTAAAACGAAATAAAAACAAAACAAAACACAAACATCCAATCATCACCATAGGTGGAAAAGAGGTTGGCGATGCGAAAAAAACTGGTCAAAAAAAACTTCTAGGACCTGGAAAAGTGAACGCAAAAATCAAAATACAAAAAATTTTTACCGCGAGGGATTGAACCCGCATCCGACATGTACTATTCTCTTGCACCAACTACTCGGCCACCCGGCCACTGTTGAAAATGACTCTCAACTGCGGTGATAAATTCGCACGTGAAAATTAAAACTTTGGAGCTCATTTTCTCGGCTCCGAATGGTTTATTGCAAAAATTGAAAAGTGATTCGAGCTCCCCATGAAGTGCTCTTTCACCCTATATAGGTGTCATTTCGAAACGCCAAGTTAAGTTTGGACCATTCCCTTGTAAAATGTCATGTTCGCGTGGAAAAAAGTGGGCGGAGTTTTACGTTTTTATGTCGCAGCTCTATTGAAAACACAATACATGAAAACATGAAACTCGACCCATTTTTTTTGCCCGCCAGTTTTCAAATAGCACTGAAATTGTACAGTGCCGTGCAAAAGTATACGAACCGGGGTGATTTTGACTGTAACTCAACTTCGCTTGATCCGATTGACCCAAAACTTGCAGGGATTTAGAAAAACGCTTAAAAAATAAGTTTGAATAAAAGATTACGGTAAGCAGCAACAATTGCAGACTTATTTTCAAATTTTTCGGAAATCGATAAAATCCGATTTTTTTGCTTTTTTCATTTTTTTCAATTATTATCGTGTTTTCATGCATAAATGTTGTTATTCAGAATGGGTTGACCTCGTGGCTCTCGTACTTCGTCAATTCTCAGCGGATGGCTATCATCCGTGGTCGTCTGATGGGTCTGGACATGCCCACCCTCGCGAAGCAGTTCAACACTTCAAAATCGGTTATCTGGGCGACTTTGAACACTCCAAACCGATCTAAAACTACTGGAAAATATTTAAAAACATCATCAGGAGACGACAGAATCACTGTCAGGATAGTTTTTTAAACATTTCTCAGAAAATTTCAGTTGACATGGCTTTCAGGTGTCCAAGTACTGTCAAAAGACGTCTGCGCCACGCGAGACTCGTCAGAAGGCGCCCAGTGAACAAGCCAATGATTCCGGAGAAGAACCGTTCAGCTCGACTGAAGTAGGCAAAGGACCATCGGCACTGGAGTGGAATAAGGTACAATGGAGCGACGAGTCGAAGTATTTGATGATTGGAACGGAACGAATCACTCATGTGCGACGTCCAGTTGACAAATGGTACGATCCCAAGTACCAGGTTCTGACCGTTAAGCACTGTGGTGGCACGTCATGGTGTGGGGTTGCTTCCACGCAAATGGCGTAGTCCCTCTTATTCGAATCACCGGAATCATGAACCGCTACATGTACTAGGACATCTTGGAGAAGGAAATGCTGCCATATGGAAGATTTCAGATAAGTCGTGGATGGTTATTCCAACAGGACAACGATCCGAAGCACACTTCCCACTTCGTCAATGACTTGTTCGCACAGCGTCAAGGGATCGTTTTGACCTAGCCAAGCCAGCCTCCCGGCCTGAATCCCATCGAGCATCTCTAGGAGGTTCTTGGTAAACGTTTGAAAAACAAAACGGCCAAAAATTGTACCGAGAAGTTCGAACAACTCAAGGAAGAATGGACCAAGATCCGACTTCAGACCCTGACGAACTTGATCGAGTCCATGCAAAAAGATGTGAGGATGTTATCAAAGCCAAAGGCATGGCGACTAAGTATTAACTCAATTGAATCATCTTTAAACATTTCACCCGGTTTTTAACTTGTGTTTTTGTTTTTTCTCGCCCTGAATATCAACAATCAAAGTATCCATTTTTTTTTTCGATTTTTTAAATTTTTTTTCAAAAACATTTTTTCTATTGAGTAAATTTGTTGGGTTGATATTCAAACTCTTTTTTAAGCGTTTTTCTCAATCCCTGCAAGTTTGGGGTCGATCGGATCATCCGAAGTTGAGTTACAGTCAAAATCACCCCGGTTCGTATACTTTTGCACGGCACTGTATATTCGCGCGCAAAAAATGTGGGCGCGGTGAGCAACTTGATCGAAAATACAATAATTAGTAATAAAAGTCATTTTTTCAGAAGGCAGCGGTACGCGCAGCATCAAACGAGAACAAGAACGACTACTGAACGGGTGAGTCGTTTATGAAGTTTATCATTCTTTGCAAAAAATCGCCAAAACCGTAGAGCGTGACAAAACCGGAGAAATACACGAAATCGCAAAAAATGTGAAAGCAGAATCTGGGAAAAAGGAAAGACGGGGTTTTACATTTTTCCCCGATTTCGCGTATTTCTCCGGATTTGTCACGTTCTCCGGTTTCGGCTGCAACTTTTCTGCGCTGGGCACCAATTCGCCAGAGAAATTCGCTCCTAAAAATGGCAACCTATTGGCAAGTTGTCGCCAAAATCGGTCAATTGCCGTCTACTCAGAAAATGTTTTGCTAAAAGCCATCGAAAACGGCTAATAGCCATCGGATTGGGTCGTGTGCCAGTGTTGCACGGAATAGGTATGTTTATGCGGAATAGGGAATATGGAATAGAGACTGAAATATTTAGGCTTAATAAAGAATCTTGAATTCAGAATAAAAATTTTGGTAAAATTACAGTATAACCCTCCATGAAACACCAATGTAACCCTCTTCGGAAAAGGAGTATATAGCCTACTTACTTACTTGTGATACTTGTGAGGTTCGACCTCAGTTTCCATCCTGGATACTGCGAACCAAGCTGCGCCAAGTTGCACGATCCCTTCCGACAGTGGACCATGCTCGTTTTGCCTCGAGTATGCCAATTCTTCGGCGGCCGTGCCCGAGGTTGCTTCTTAGGGCCTCATTGTGAATGAAGATTTTGATCGAATCCGTGATGTCGTCGGCCCCTCTTTTCGGAGGACGACCGCGTGGTCGTGCTGATCCCCTAGGATCCCATTCTGATACTATCTTCGCTCATCTGTCGTATTTCATGCGTGATACGTGTCCTGCCCACTTCAAATTTCTTCGTAAGATTTGCTTTTCCATGTCTGGTGGGTTGCATCCGGCAATTTCGAACATGTCGCTAACCGCTCTCTGTAGTCTCTTCGTGTCTGACACCTTGGAGGTCCATGTCTCGCACCCATAAGTCATCGCTGGGATGACAGTGGTTGTGAGCAGTCTTATTCTTATCTTCTGAGGAGACTGCAAGAGCTCCCGCCGAATGGTGTTGAAGGCAGTCCAACCTGCGCGAATCCTTCTAGCAACTTCTTCAGTGAGAGATCCGTCGTCCGTAAACGTTCTTCCGAGATATTTGACCTTTTGAGAGTTATCGATCCTCGTGCTCAGAATAGTGATGTCTGATCTTGTCACGTGTTTATTCATCAATATTTGCGTCTTGGACGGATTTATATTGAGCCGTACTTGGGAAATCCCATTGCAATCCGACTTGCTCTATCTTCTGCTTCTTTTACTGAGCTTGCAAATAAAACAACGCCGTCTGCGAATTCCAAACGGAGAATTGATGCTCCATTGATGTCGATTCCGGTCTTATCATCCTCACAAGGTGCTGGGTCTAGTTCGTCCAAGATCGCCTGAAGAGCCAGCGCGAAGAGTAGTGGAGACGACGAATCTCCTTGGCGTACTCCTCTTTGGATCTTGAACTTTATCTTCTTGTTCAGAACGTTCAGCTCTCCAATCGCCGAGGAGTTTGAGTTGTTTAAGGCCCTAATCACGTTTCTTCCGATTTGAAGATTGATCAGGACTTCAGATATCTTCGTCCAGTTGACATTGTCGAAATCACAAGTAAAGTCCAGAAAAACCGCTACGAGCGTAATCTTGAATTCGGTGCACTTTTCCCATATCTGCGCGACGACTTGAATGTTGTCTGCGCATCATCTTCCACGCCTGAATCCTGCTTGCGATTCTTCAAGGTAATCTTCGCTTTTGGCGGTGATCCTTTTCGTAAGGTTTTTCGTGAAGAGTTTTGAGACGACTGAAGACAATGCAACCGGACGATAATCCTTCACTTTCTTTGGTTTCGTGGTCTTGGGAAGGAGAGAAATCTTCACCGTTTTCCAGTCTTCCGGGGTTCTTCCGTTCGCGAGAACTTGATTCAGTGCGGCTGTAAGATGAGAAGCTATGCTCTCGATTCACAGCTTCAATTGTAGCATTGTGATCTGATATTGCGTTTTCGACCTTGTGTTGGAGAATTCCCGGCTCGTCTGGATGGGTGTATCTGGGTCGTGGCTCTCGCGTGGTCGCTGCGTACAGATTGGAGAAGTGAGTGAGAACTAGCTTTCTGATCTCAGGACGATTGTTGGTCGTTGATCCATCCGGTCGCTCTAAATTCGTGAATGGGGTGGCCTTGAGTGTCAGTGCACGCTTCGTTTTCTTCAGACGACTTCCTCTCATCGCAGCTTCGAGACTTTGGAATTCTCGCCATTTGTCCAAATCATTTTCCAGCGATCTTCGAACTTTCTTGTTGATTTCCACAAGATCCGCGTCTTTCGTCTGCCCGGTGTGAATCGCCTGGAAGCGAGACAGCATCAGATTCTTAGTTGCTTCGGAAATCCTGCTGAGTTGATGAGATGCGAGTGTAGCTGATCTGGCAGCTTTCCTTATCGTCTCAGTCAGATCTTCATACCTTATTGGGGGATTTTCCGCGAGCATTTCGCTGACGGTGTTCTTGAATCTGACGGGGTCCCATGATCTTTCGCCACCTGGTTGCTTGGTCTTTGCGAATTTCCTCGACTTTTCCTTCTTCGCGGTTGAGCGAAATCTTGCGCGCAAAAGACGGTAGTCACTGCAGTTGAGATAATCACAGTATACTTCGCAGTCTACTGCAATTTCTCGCCTGTTCGTGATAATGAAGTCGATTTCGTTCTTCGTTTTGCCGTTCGGACTGATCCATGTCCACTTCCGGTTGGGTCGTTTGGGGTAGATTGTGTTGAGTATTGTTGCTCTGCTGGAGAACGCAAAGTTCACCAGCCGATCTCCGTTTTCGCTTTTTTGACCAGTTCCGTGGGCGCTACCTCGAAATAGAACCTTTTCGAAATAGAAATGTGCCGAAATAGAACGTGACGCGAAATAGAACCGCATGAAATAGAACTGTTCTGAATTAGAACTGTTCCGAAATAGAAATGTTCTGAAATGGAACCGCGTAAAATAGAACTGTTCGGAAATAGAACCGCGTGAAATAGAACTGTACTCCGTTTTAGAGCGTTTTAGCGCAATTGGGTGAAGACTATTGAATAAACGGCCAAACAGAAAAAAGTTCCACTCAGTGGCGTGACCTGTAACAACCGTGGCACTGCGTTGGATTTCAGTTGAGGAGCGTTTTCTATTTATTGACTGGGTTCTATTTCACGCGGTTATATTTCGGTACAGTTTTATTTCACGCAATTCTATTTCGGGACAGTTCTAATTCAGAACAGTTCTATTTCACGCGGTTCTATTTCGCGTCACGTTCTATTTCGGCACATTTCTATTTCGAAAAGGTTCTATTTCGAGGTAGCGCCGTTCCGTGCCCACCCACAAACGGAAGATCGTCTGAAGAGCATCCTACGACGGCGTTGAAGTCTCCGCAGACGTTGATCGACGAGTCCCACTTCGCTAGTCGTGTGTATACCTTCTTTAGATCCTTGTAGAACTTGTCCGACTGGATCTCACTGGCGGCCGAGGTGGGTGCATAGACGTTGATGACGTGGAGATGAGACCCATGGGACTCAAACGTTGCAGTAATAATACGGTCCGACACTCTGGGCAAGAGCCATTCCCCTTCTTTTCTCTTTGTCTCTTGTAGGGCAATCACCTTGCAGCCGCTATTGACAGCTAGCAAGTCGAATGCCTCGGCCTTGGATTGATCGGATATCGATCTGACGTTGAGAGAGTCGATGTGGAAGTCGTTGCCTTTCCGTCGGTTTTTGGGACCGTATGATGTTTCCTTAATTTCCGTATCCGTGTTGCTCCTTCCAAACATTTTATTCCGACCAAGACAACTCGGCGAGCACCGTGGCTGAGCTGGTGAATTCCTGGACGGGTCCTTTATATTCTTTTGATTCAGCTTTTTAGTAAGTTTAGGTTTGTACTTCAGCAGGCTTACTACGCCGGCGTGAAGCCCCTTCTTCACGAGTATCGGACACTACCGTGGCAAAGAGTGAATTTTGGCTACTGTGCCTAACAGTGGTGTCCAATTTCCCATGTCGTAGGAGCACAGCATTGCCCAGTTTACACCGCGAGGAGCCATCGAAAACGGCTAATAGCCATCGAATTGGGTCGTGTGCCAGTGTTGCACGGAATGGGTATATTTATGCGGAATAGGGAAGATGGAATAGAGACTGAAACATTTAGGCTTAATAAAGAATCTTGAATTCAGAATAAAAATTTTGGTAAAATTACAGTATAACCCTCCATGAAATACCAGTGTAACTCCCTTCGGAAAAGGAGTATATAGCCTACCGCAGATGCAAACGCGCTTCACCGAATTGAAATACCGTAAAACCTGTATTAGACTTGCCCCTCTAATAGACTTGCACCTGGCCGAGGCCTTGGAACAATATACTTGCACCCTCTAATAGACTTGCCCCTTTAATAGACTTGCCCCTTTAATAAACTTGCCCCTCTGCATACGCAATAACTGCGGCAAAAATTGCGTACTTTCACTTTAATGTTTTGAATTTTTTTTAATTAGTGATGTTTATGAGGTAAATACTATTCTGAAGCTCCTGCCGGAAAAAAAGGCTAAATTTCACATTAGATTTCAAGAAAGTGGTGGTCGACTATGCTTGCACAACGAATAACTGTAAAGCGGCTAAAAAATGAGGAGTTTCGAGAAAAAACATTCAGCAGTAGAAAGATCAAACATCGAAAATGGAATATGTCGATGTCCTTGCCGTCGAATGGCCGCGATTTAGGCAGCAATTAGCCGATTCAGCCGAAAACTCTCTGACATAAAATTTTTAATTTTAAAAAACTACCTAGCCTTTTCAAGGTTTGAACAATAGACTTGCACCCTATATTAGACTTGCCCCTCTAATAGACTTGCACCCGGGTGAGGCTTTTGAACAATAGACTTGCATGCAAGTCTAATACAGGTTTTACGGTATGTAGTTCGTGTAGAGGACGTCGAATTGTCATCATTTTTCATATTTTACTCATCATTTTTCATATTTTCTGTCGTTTGTAGGATTTTCCTTTTTTTTATTGGTTTTTTGAAGCAAGTGATTTGGTGTAATTCGACTTCGCTCGATTTTTGCTGGGTTTGTTGCTATTCTGTTATATGAAGGATATTCTGATACAGCGGGGGGCTATTCTGATATGACGGGGGTTATTCTGATATAATGGGGATTGTTCTGATATGACGGGGGCGATATTGATATCTTTCTTATATATAAAAACCCAGATCGGGATGTCTGTGCGCGTCCGCACCTGTCTTTTTGCAAGAAAATGCAGTGGGCAAAACACGAACCCCTGACATTAGGATTTGTATTCAAAAGCACTACCGACTGAGCCACAGAGGACAGAAATCTTCCAAAAACAGAGTGCGTATAAATGAATGAGGAAGAGTGGAACGCAAAAAAATAGAATGTGGCGACGAAGTCGCCAATATGCTGCGTCAGCAGCCGCGCAGGACTGCGCAGCAGGCTTGTGGAAAACTAAGCGAATTCGCAAGAAAAAACAGAAGTGGGGGGGGGCTGTTCTTACCTTTTCCGAGGGGGGCCATAGTGGTATGATTTGGGAGTTATCTGATAAATTACCTTAGGTATCAGAATGACCCCCCCTATTTCTACTGGTGCAGTATACCAGTGTAGCCCCCCAGACAGTATAAAAAAACATTAATTCCGAGGTCTGGAATTCAGATTCCGTCAAAAAAAAAATGTACACCCTATTTCACATTACCTATTCCGTATTCCGGATATCCTTATTCCGTGCAACACTGTCGTCACGGGGTCGCCGAGGGAACATCGAGAAAGTGCGCTCTACAGTCCGTTCCATAACTCAGGTAAAAAACGGCAAGGGTGCGGCATAGGTTTAGCAAGAGGGCGGCACTTTGCCGCTCGGCAAAGGTGTGGCTTAGGTACGGCACGCGTTTAGCAAGGGGGCGGCATGAAAATGGCAAGGGCGCGGCATGGGTCCGGCACTTTGTTGACGGAGACCATGCTGCATGGGTGGGGCACGGGTGCGGCATAGGAGTGGCAATGGTGCGGCACAGATGTGGCACAGGCGTGGCAAGCGAGCGGCCCTTTGTCTGCGGCACGGGTGTGGCACAGGAGCGGCACTGGTGCGGCAAGGGTAGGGCATAGATGCAGCCGCCACGGTGTGTTGCGCGCTACATCGGAAAATAAAATTTGAACTGCGCGTCAAAATTCCTAAAAATAAAAATTTCGAAATAAGCGTGGTCGCATTTTCGCTTCGCAGCAACCTAATACGGTATATACCGCACAAAGCCACGTTTCGCTACGTATCAGGATATGCTGACGCACTTTTTCTTACTTAATTTATTTATTCTTATATCAACAGAAAAGAAAACCAGCAAAACAAAACGAGTTATCTCGAAATAAAACGGAAGACGAGTACATATTACAGTTAACGGGAGATGTGCTGAGCAGAGATTGAATAATGAGAACTACGAGGCAAGAAAGATGAATAAATATAAAAAAGAATTGATCCATAGACCCGCAAGAGTCTGTGACCAATTTATGATAAAACAGTTCAATAGAATATTAGGAAACATTCAAGAAACAAAAGATTCGAGGGGAAGTTGACCGAGACAATTCGAAAAGGTTTCCTCGGATACTAGGGACGGGAAAAAGGGCACTATTTTATCCCAGAGAGCAAGGTGCCTGTGGAGGAAACTGTTGTTTTTTGCGCCATAAAATACGAACCTATAGGGAAAGCGGGGTGATTTGGCAGGGTGAATGTATTGCGTAAGATGGGGGAAATGGCACCGGTGGGTAACTATTTTGAAATATGTTTTAAGTATAAGAAATAGGCGCCGAAAAAGCAGAGACTTTTGCGAGGCAATATATAGCCTGCGTTCATACGCGCTAGAGCGATCTAGAACCGAATTACGCTTGAAGGAAATATTACATCGAAGAAAGACTTTACGGGAAAAAAACTTTAAAGGTGATTCAAGTTTTTTGGCAAGGGAAGAAGAGTGGGGATGGAAGATTTCACAACCGTACTCGAGAGTAGGCCGAATGTACGTATTGAAAAGCCGGAAGTAGAAGTCGGGGTTGGAGGAGCGGAACGATCGTAGAAGCATACGGCATTTGTGCATGGCTTTATTGACAATTCGATTGATATGATCTTCAAATGACAATTCTTTGTCTACCCAAATACCCAAGTCTCTGGCGCAAGAAGTTTTGGTTATTTTGACGGGACCAGCAAAATATTCCATCGAAGGATTGTTTTTACCTAGATGCATAACGAGAGTTTTGTTTTCCGCGAGAGTGAGCCTCCATTTTTGACACCACTCAATCACAATGTCCATAGCTTTCTTTTTTTGATTCCCGCTGACGCACTTTTTGATTTTACTGGCGCATTTCTCGTCGCCACGTTTTTTCTCACTTCTTTTTGTTATTTTTCTCACATTTTCTGTCAAATTTTTAATTTTTTGTAGAAAAATTCACTTTTTTCTTTTTTTCCGCTCCTTTGTCCGCACTCTTTCTTAATTTTTTTAATATTTCAGTGACGAGAACACTTCGTGGCGACGAGAAATGCGCCGATGAAATCAACATTCTGGTATGGTATGTTTTCTATGCTTTTGATGCAGCGTCTAAAGTAAAATTCCAACAATCAGGATTTTTGCAGAATAAATTTCCATAAAAAATTAGCTGAAAAAACAGGTTCGCATCTTTGAAAACTATTCGAATATTGCCGCGCATCGAAAAATATTATTAAATACCTGTTTTTGTTGAACTTTGTACTGCAAAAGGTCCTGCTTTCATGGCTTTTTACTTTTGATGCGGTATGAATAAAATATGTCTGGTCCGGTCGATGTACACAAAAAAATAGAAAAAATGTTCGAGCTCAGGCATTTCATCTCTGATAATATTTTCGAAGAATTATCGTGGCTGGATAAATAAGATTTGTAAATTTTCTGGCAATATTCGTAAATTTCCTCGTGAGATTTGTAAATTATCTCGATGTCTTTTACGGATCTCGCCAGAAAATTGACGAATCTCACGATGAAGTTCACGAAAATGACCAGATATTATCCAAAATTATTATTAAAAATGAATGCCTGATTGTGAGATATACCGCTTCTTTGTTTGTTGCTGTTCTTTCTTGTGATGTTGAGCGCTACTGTGAAGTTTTGACCAGTTTTTTCAGAATATTCTAAATAGAGAATATATAAAAAAGTGAAACCCGAAAAAAAAAAAGGAAAATTGCTTGATCAAACATTTCATTTAATAGTTTAGGGTACATCGAACGCACCGTTCATACATGTTTATTCAAAGATTAATTTCATGAACAATTTTCAATATGAAACTAAATCATTATTAGCATGAAAAAAGCAATATCGAGATTTTGCAATTACAATAATTTTCAATATAAAAATACATTGTGCCAAATCAATTATTTTATTTTTTAGGTAAAGTCACGACTCAAAAAAGTGCAATGGACAACACGATGGAGTGCGTTTTGAACGTCTACCGCCGCCGTTCGCCATTATTCAGTTTTTCGGGTAGTTCACTATTTTTGATGTGCTTCTTTTTTTTCAGAAGTCTACGAGTCTTGACCGTCCCATCAACAAATCGACACCGGCTCCAACAGAGACCTGAACTTTTTATTTATTATTTTTTCCCCTATTAAATATTTTTCGAATAAAAAAATAAATGCAAGGAGTTGAACTTTTATTGCAATTTGATTACTAAAAAGTCGTTTGACAAGAGGGAGGGACTTCAGAATTTAATAAAAGATTTATATTTACATCAAATGGAGCATTTTTAACGAGAAAAGTATTTTGTACTAGAATTTTTAGTTACCAGAAAATATCAATTTCTTTATAAATGCGCGCAGTTCAAAAATTGGCGAGTTCCGGAACTTTTGGAATTTGAAAACGCTTCATTAAAAAACTTACCGCCTTTACGTAAATATGGGATGAACACGAGCCAATACCTATTTTAACAGTGGCGGAATTTGACACCTCCAAATGCTCGTCTAGTGGAGCGCACTTGCATACCTCCTCCTTTGGCGCCGATCATATAAACGCCCATCGCGGGCACTATGAATGTGTACTGTCATGGTCTAGTGGTGTACATTTTCGATCGACGATCTGGAGGCCTGGGTTCAATACCTTTTGGTGCACTTTTTTTTTGTTTTCTGTTTTGAACCACAGATTCAAGGCAAGCTTCCGCCCAGCTCCCTCTGGTCGCCCATTTTTAAGGTTTCACACATGCTTCCGGCGTTTTGCCGCTGAACTTTCCGGAGAAAAGTTACTTGCCGAAGAATTTAAAGCAGTTCGAAAAAAAAAGGAAATTTAATTTTTTTTTTCAACGTTCTCCTCCAACACGCAAATGTAATTTTTTTGTGGTATTCGAAACAAAACCCCATTAGATTTAGTCTGAGAAGATGCGAAAGAATAAAAAAAATAAAAACCGCGGAGAGGGATCGAACCCACAACATTCAGATTGGCGTCCGCAAGCTCTCACCACTAGACCACCGTGCACACATTCTTAGTCACCGCAATGGGCGTTGATATATGAGGGGCGCGCGACGCGAGGAGGTATGCAAGTGCGCTCCACTAGACGAGCATTTGGAGGTGTCAAATTCCGTCGCACACCTATTTTATCTTTCAAATAACAAATAAAACCAAAAAGTGCAATAAAAAATAAAAAAAATTGAGAAAATAAATTATTGTTGGCGCCGTGCCAAGAGCTCCCTCGTCGAAGAGACCGAGAGAAAAAAGCGTGTGCGATGGAGCACGTTACCGATCTTGTTCTGGCCAGCAGGCCGTGGCCGCCACCACGGATATACTATGGCTGTAGGAGACGCAGAGACGATGTCACGCGTGTCGCGTGCGCGGTCGTGGGAAATCTTCGTTTATTTCGAAAGTCAGTTTTTTTTTTTCCTTTTCAATTCAATTTTAATGATTTTTCTCTTTCAAATTATCATATTAATATCGCTTCAACTATTGTTTTTATCCATTGCAAAAATAATAGTTTGCGATTGCTGCTGCTATTGTATTTGTTTTCGAAATAGGGTTTTGTTTAAAAAAAAATAATAACTTTCTACTTAAGTTTTTACGTTGAATGAATTCGCCAAAAATTATAAACAATAGTTTTAGCCCAAACATTTTGTTTATTCTTGTTTTCAAATTTTTTTATAATCTTTATTATTACTAATATAGTAATTAACGCAAACTCTAACGTAAATCGCCGACACGAATTGGGAGCCGCTGCAAGTGCGCCCTATTGCACACCTCAAATGCGCGCGAGATTCAAATTTTGAATATTATCGGCTTTGTAAATGTGAAATCAATACAGAGAACGAAATGTGTACTGAAGGAAAAATAAAGATTTTCGACAAAATTTGTGATAAATTTATCCAGAAATCTGTCAACAAACCTATTTTTTAGCCAAAATGGTTTGTATATGAGTCATTTACATAAAATATGACAACCGGGACATTACAAATTAAGCTCCATGTCTTGTTTTCTCGTTTTATTTTGAAAATTTATCGCTCAATTCTTCGCAAAAAATATTTATTAACTTGCCAACATATTTTAGCTGGGTTAAAGCATGCATTGCGGACTGGAGGCTACGGATGTTTCGATTTTCCGGCAGCGGATAACACACAACAGGCTCAAAGCATGTTTCCATCCAGCTCCCTCCGGTCGCCCATTTTGATGGTGTCACATATGCTTCCGGCCCGTTGCCACTGAACTTTCCGGTTATGAATGAATACTTAAAACGCAAATCCAAAGCGTCGAGAACAAAACGTGCAAAAAAGAAAAGAAAACTGTCAAAATTCGGTGGCTTCCAACCCGAATAACGCCGAAAAATATTAATTAATTCATAAAAATCACATAAATAAAGAAATAATGAAGTTTCCTGCGGTTGTTCTCTTTTTTCTCGGCCCTGATTCTCATCTGCAAAGCCGAAAATTTTTTAAATTTAAACAGCGCGCGCATTTTATGTGTGCAATAGGGCACACTTGCAGCGGCTCCCAATTCGTGTCGGCGATTTACGTTAGAGTATTAACGCAATTAAATTCATTCACATTTGCGATATTTTCTGTATTCGAAAAAACAAAAAATTGCCTTCCTTTATATTTGATATTGTTAATGGAGATTCATTCGAGGAAAAACTATTTTCTTTTTGTTTTTCATGTTTAATGAAGG
Source organism: Caenorhabditis japonica (assembly GCA_963572235.1). Classification (NCBI taxonomy): domain Eukaryota; kingdom Metazoa; phylum Nematoda; class Chromadorea; order Rhabditida; family Rhabditidae; genus Caenorhabditis; species Caenorhabditis japonica. The sequence continues at coordinate 8,226,762 of OY754342.1, forward strand.
GTTTTTTCGTTTCCTTTCTTCTCTTAATAAAAACTTGGTTTCCTCGGCATGAATAACTTCATAAGCGTTGATTTGTCTGTATCCGTGTGAGATTTCTTCATTAAAGAGTTTTTTTCAGCTACTACAGGACCAATGTGCATTAAACTACTCCAGAGGTAAGGGTGACATGCTGATAAATAGTAAGTTTTGATTAAAATAAATAACTTAAACATTTCAAATTTAGACATCAATCATGACGGGCACAAAGAGGGATTTGACGATCACTTCTCCGGCAAAAAGTAAAATGCGAACATCTGGTATGTTTTTTTATATGTTTCAATAGGCCGTTTTATGGTGCATAGAAAGGAAAAAAAAAAACTACTTAACTCAGACGGCCGATTTGGATATTTATCGTGGCTGGATTAGATTCGTTAATTTCCTCGTGAGATTTGTAAAAAAAAAAGGACTTCAAAGGAAATTTACGGATCTCCTCAAAAAATTTACGAATCTCATCCAGCCACGATAATTATTCGAATAAGTCGTTTCAGATCCGTAAATTTTCTAAAAAATAAAAAAAAATTAAATGCCTAAAAAATCTGTGATTTTTTTGGCACTTTCTACTGCAAAAATTCCTGTTTTTGGAAATTTTTTAAAACTTGGCTTTTTCAGAAATTTCCAAAAAGTCAGAATTCCGGTGTCGGAAATTTTCAATTTCCGATCAGAGCCGGTTTCATCTACAAAAAAAGTTCCGTTCCGAGCAGGATTTCTTGAAAATGAAAATTTAACTTCCGAATTTTGTCGAAAATTTCCGATTTTGCAATTTTTTCTTCCGATTTTCCGACGGAATCCCGAATTTTTTATTGTTGTTTCCGAAATTCCGTCGGAAGTCCAAAATTTCACACTAATGTTCCGATTTGCGTCCGAATTCCGATTTCCGATCGGAAAAATCGGAGAAAAACCTGAATAGGTCCAAAAAATTATGAACTCTTGACAAAAAAAATTGCAAAATGTGAGTAAAAACTGGTGTTTTTAATTTAAATTGGACATTTGCGTCACGGACATGACCGAATTTTTTCCGAATAAAGGTACTAAATTTCGAATTGGAAATTTTCGACACGGGATTTCTGGCTTTTCGGAAATTTCCGAGAAAGCCTGGTTTTGAGACAAAAAATCTTCCTTATGGGATTATTCACGAAATAGCAAAAATAGCTAAAACCAGCAAAAAATTCAGAGAAAACTCGAAAAATGCTCCGATTGGCCTGAAACTTTGAGAAATAATGGAAACAATACTTCCGGGCATTCTCTCGTACTCGGGAGCAGGCTTTCTCGAAAATTTCTGAAAAGTCGGAAATTTTCGATTCCGTTCCGAGACAAAATGATTTCCGAAAATAATTCCGTTTCCGTCGGAAATAGTTTTTTTTCAATGTTGGAAAAAAACATGTTTTCCTGTTGAAAATTTGTTACGAAAAATCCATTTTTTTTTTGGAAAAATTTTACCGGGGGTGCTAGAACTCGCACGGAGTAGAACTGCTACGGAATAGAACTGCGCGGAATAGAACCGCCTGAAATTGAGCTGTACTGACACAGAACCGCTCGAACAACTCAAAGAATTATTTCGTTGTACATTGTGAGACCCTGAGTTCTATTTCGTGCAGTTGGTTTTTTAGTACAGCTTCATTTCAGCCGGTTCTATTCCGCGCAGTTCTATTCCGTTCGAGTTCTATACCGTAGTACCCTCATTTTACCATGCCCGTAACACACATTTCCTATTTAAATCACGAGTTTCCGTAAATTGACACAATTTTTCAAAATTTTTTGTGGATAATATAAGATTTTATGGACCTATTCAGGTTAATTTCCGATATTTCCGATGGAAATTCGAAAATGAAAATGAAAAATTCGGAATTCTGTCGGAACATCGGAAGAGAAAATTAAAAAATCGGAAATTTCCGACGGAACTCGGAAGAGAAATTTCCATTTCCGAGAAAGCCTGCTGGGGAGTACGTAATAGGGCAAAAAAGTTGTTATTTTTTCTCCTATGAATAGGTCCATATGGCAAAGCTCCGTTTCAAAAAATGTATTATAGAAACACTCATTTTACCCAATTTCTACAGGAAGCTTGACGGACGACTGCTGACGCTACGGACGTTGGCGGACGACGTCAACCACGCCACTTCGGAGGGAATGTTGGTCACATCGTTGAAACTCACTTCAATTTTTGTCACCTAGCTTTTTTTTTAACTTTCTAATTTATAATTAAATGTTTTTCTTGTAATTTTTGATATAATTCTGGTTTATTGGCAATAGGCTTTTACATTTCTATCATGTCCAGCACTGGTATAGCAAAGGAGCGGCAAGGGTTGAGCAACGAGGCAGCAAGGGCGAGGCGCGGGTTTAGCAACAAGGCGGCAAGGGTTTAGCAACGAGGCGGCAAGGGTACAGCAACGAGGCGGCAAGGATACAGCAACGAGGCGGCATGGGTATAGCAAAGGTGCGGCAAAGTGCCGTCTAAAAAGGCAAGGGTGCCGCGGGTAAGCGGCACCCCTGCCGTTTTAGAGGGCACTGTTGCAAATTTCGCGGCAAATGGGCCGTTTTTTACCTGAGTAAGTATAGCGCCCCCCTCGAAGTAGTCTGTCTTGGCACTCCCGGGCAAAACTGCAACATGGGACATTAAAAAACGGATTCAGCATGCAAAACTACCCCGGAAATACTTTTTTTGTGGTATTGTGCCTGAAAACATCCATGAAACAGATAGATGTATGAAAAAATGGCTCCTGCAACCGTAACATAAGTATAGCGCCCCCCCTCGAAAATTTCTTAAAAATCCCTATTAATGAGGAAATCTGTGCCTGGATTGTTTCAATTTTATGCTTTATGCGCTTTTAAATAACATGTGGTTTTAATTCTCATATTTTTGTCTATATTGTGCGTAATTCAACCATGTTTCGTGGAAAAAACTTTTCTGGCGCCGAACAACTCCAATCTGACGCCTGCAAAACAGCCGGGAGGTCAATTTGAGTAATTACACAACACTCGAAGTGTTCAAAGAAGTGAATCAACAATTTTATTAAGAATCTGAGCCGTTATAGGCAGTCTACGAAGTCTGGAGCACCACCAAAGAGACAAGGTGAAACATCATACGGCATGCTTCGAACTCAATAAAGACTTGCATTGCTATGAAACGAGAGCTGAACCACGATGCTTTCAAACAGAGTATCTGGAGAGCCAATGGCATTGATCCAAACCCTGTCCAGTAAGTTATGAAGCCCGCTCCACGTCATACCGATCCTTTCAAGGTCCGTGATTTTGAGTTCGCGCGTAAAAGTTTTTCTACAAACTTGAATGAGGTAAATGTTGCTAGCTAGTTGCTACAAAACTCGAATCAGGAACTTAGATAACCTTTTCTGGGGTTAAAAGCTTAAATGGAGACGGTTCGGATTGTTACAGTACCTATGTTCCTGTCAAGTGATGACGTAGGAAATATATTTCATAATTTGTTTATACTTTTATCTTATCTATTTCCAAGTGGCAGCTCACTATAAAAGGGACGCTGACCACTCTTTTGGGGCGACCCTCGGTGAGGCGACCCTCGACTGATAACGGTCGTATGATTATGCTGAAATAAAACTATTTTTAATAAATTAAAAAGGTTTGTCTTTCTTAGATTCGGAATCAAAACCGCTACATCATAACTCGAAAGGGCTCACATCATAAAGTGACCCCAGAGTTATATCCGAAGCCCTAAGAAGCAGCATAATTACATGGAGGTCCCACCTTCCGCAAAAGCAAATTACTTTTGCGAAATTCGAGTTGCTAGATTCGAGAGTGCGGGACACCAAGACCATATGAGACTAAGTGTCTAAAGTATGGCAAACTATTACTATTGAAACCACTTTACGCTCAACGAGGTGATCACCGATTCTCGTAATTTTTGTAAACACCTAATGTTGAGTATGTTAATTCTGCTGCGATCTGCCATATTTTTATGTTTTATTCAGTTCCCAAGTTTTCCGGATCAGGAATTGGATTGTGCCAATCCCAAGTAAGGTATCAACGGAGATAATTCTGGCAGATCGACTAGCTACTCTAATTAGAAATCTACTTGAGAGCACCTGAATGTAACTGTAAAGTTCAGCTCCAGAAGTGGAGAATATCCATCGGATTTCTAATTATGGGTTAGCACCTCTGAGACATGAGACGCCTTGGCAGTTTCTGACACCGATTCCGGTGATTCCGCTGAATCCAAAGGAGAAAGTGATAAAGATCTCGTCAAAGAGAGAAAGTCCTGATGACGCAAGCAGACCTGATAAGGGAACAACCCGGTGCTCGTAAAAGCCCGTGGAAATTTTGTCATCAAACAGTGACGGAGTCACAAAGCACAGTGACGTCACAAACGCCTCTGTGACGGAGGAAGGGCCCAAAACCAAAGTCACAGAGTGAACTATGGATCTTATTTTTAGAGAACGTTGGGAAAAAGTGAATTCAATAGTGAGAAAGAATTTTCAAACACATCAAAAAAAAAAAAAGCTCAAAGATCTGGACAGAATGATCAGATCACAACAAGCTTACTCCTCAACAATGCGAAAAAAAAGGACTGCAGGCCTTTCAGCATATGGAGTGAAAACTATGAAGACCGGGAGAAATAGTCTGGCTACACATAGCAAATCTATTCGGTTAACATAAAAATGAACACTAAAATCGCTAACAAATTTTGTTTTCTTAGCACAAATGCATCTTAACTTGAGAACAACATTCATCGTACCAGATGAAGGCATAACATCGAGTTGAGAAAGCGGATAACAAGAGGAGTTTCAGCCAGATATTTATCATGGATGATTTTACGATACCCCAAAGTCGTAAAAAAAAAAAAAAAAAATTTGATTAAAACAATGCAACCTAAAAAAAATGCCTACAGGCGAGCAAACAAAGTGAAGTTGAAATCACGAGACTGGATGAAAGAAAAGGACTATAAAAACGGAAATGTGTGTCGTAGTTTATCAATCACAAAGCTATGCCACCGTATATCGTTTTACTTTTTTTTTCCCCTTCTTTAATTTTTAATTTCTTGACTTCTTGGTTAGCATTGAACCCCTCACAGTTAAATTAAAACTTAGCTGGAGTATTTCAGAAGATACTTCATAGTTTTGATTTACAGATGGAAGAAACCAGACCAGCCAGTGTGGATGAGGAGATTCTCTTAGAGAACATCCCAGAGCACAACAACACGGCGAAGGCTCTCGACGAACTGACTTCAAAAGTTCAAAGCCTGGTACAAGCAATCGCCTCCTTAGAAAGTGGAATCCACGCAGTAATAAGTGGACAGCGCCAACTTATCAGCGGAGTCAATATCCTCAACACCAAACAGGGGAGTACAGAAACTCTTGGAATAGTTTCACCGAAGAAACCGAGACTGTCATGCCCAAAGTGCCAGAGGAACCATCATGGCTACGAATGCAAGCAGTCGACTCCAGCAGAACGATTCCAGGAGGCGGTGAAATCGGGTGTATGCCTTAACTGTAATCGGCCTCACCCAGGAAGCTGCAAAAAGGCACCCGCATGCAAAAAGTGTGCGGCTAGTCATTTAACACTTTATCACTGTTGAAGTTTTTGTTAGCTTTTTGTTTCGATCAAATAAATTGGTTGTAGGATACAATTATCTGATAAACTGTTGTAATAAATACGGTATATGCTTTATCAGTAGTTTCAGTTTGCTTACAGCCTTGAATGAAACTCAAACGGTTCTGATAAGAAGTTCCGGGAACGAAACTCAGTGACGCAGGTAGTATCTCCGGGTGGAAAAAGCTGACTCTGATAAGAAAATTCAGGGAGGCACTGGAATTCAGTGACGCACATTTCCTCGGGAAACTGATAAGGAATCGTATAAATAGTCAGAGCGAACCTGATAACTACCATTGTAATCATGTTACATCTTCGAAATCGAAGAATTCTTCGCAATAATCCGGCTCCCCGTGAAGCCTCGGATGCTGATGCACCCGAAGCAGGGGACGCCGAACAAGCTGTTCCGCGAATGAGAGCCGCACGTCGTGCAGCTCCACCAAAGGCACCCATTGGGTCCAACTTCAAGGACATCAAGTCCGCGACAGAGGCCTTACTGGTAACTGTGCCAAAATTCTCGGGTGACAAGGACGAGGATACCTACATTCAGTGGGTTGAAAAATATGTCCTTGAAGCCAACACTCTCCGACTCGGTAGGCCTCTAACTATCGCGGTGTTCCCGCGATTGTTAACGGGGTCAGCTCGTCTGAAATATGACAGCCTGACCACGGAAGAGAAGACGGACTTTGCTTTGTTAACTCAAGCCCTGGCGGATAAGCTACGGGTAAACAAGGGAAAGGACAAAGCAATGAATGAGCTGTCACAGGCGACGATCAAATCGTCTGAGTCGGTCATCAAGTTCGCAAAGCGGGTGGAAAATCTACCGAGACTGTGAAGACTTAGTGGAAAATCTGTCAGAAGCAATTCGTCAGTGCCACGAAAACGTCTACGATGCGTTGAGCAAAGCACAGGAAAATTCGAAAAGGTCTCATGATGAAAGACACAAGGTCAAGGAGCCGAAGTTTGATATCGGTGACAAAGTTGTTATCAGAAATAATACGGCAGGAAAACTTATGTACCAATTTTCAAAACCAATGACAGTTGTATCAACAACATCGTCTACGGTCACGGTTCGAAACCATCGAGGAAAACTCGAAACTATTCATAAAAACCAAGCTAATGCTGATTTGGAATCGTTGGAGAAGGACAGCGATCGAGACAACGAGACAGTATCAGAATACACTTGGACAGCCCCAGAGGACGGTGAAACGATGCCAGACGACAACGCGACAGGACCAGAAGACAGTAAAACAGTGCCCATGGACAATGCGAGAGAGACTGATGACACGCAAGGTCAGCCGGAGGAAAGTGAACTAAAACAATGGAGAAGGAATGGTTTAAGCCGAACAAGATCAGCGTCAACGCCGGCTGCGCAGCGCCCACCAAGCAATAGATTGGATATCTTGCCAAACTCTGCAGTAGCCCGGTTCAAACCAATCACATTACGACGCAGTCGACGTCTTCAAAACCTTCCGGTTGAAGTTAAGTAAATGTTTTTTTTCTATAACTTATTCACTTGCAATGTTATTAGTTCGTTTGTATTTGCTAACATCTTCCGCCCGAGGACGTGCGTCTCCAAGGGGTGGGGATGTCAAGTGATGACGTAGGAAATATATTTCATAATTTGTTTATACTTTTATCTTATCTATTTCCAAGTGGCAGCTCACTATAAAAGGGACGCTGACCACTCTTTTGGGGCGACCCTCGGTGAGGCGACCCTCGACTGATAACGGTCGTATGATTATGCTGAAATAAAACTATTTTTAATAAATTAAAAAGGTTTGTCTTTCTTAGATTCGGAATCAAAACCGCTACATCATAACTCGAAAGGGCTCACATCATAAAGTGACCCCAGAGTTATATCCGAAGCCCTAAGAAGCAGCATAATTACATTCCTTATGCCTGATGAAAGGAGTATTTTCACTTGCTTGATAGTTGAACCTAACGTTTGTCTCCACTCGGATGATCTTTTCCGAGTATGAGGAAGTTATCGAGAACCACCTATTATGGTACGTCCAAAGTAAAAAAAGCGCAAAAAAAAGACGAAAAAAGGTAACTTTGTTTTTGCGTCTTTTTTCTCTACAGTATACCGTAGAACCTGCAGATCAAACAAAAAAAAACAACTAAAAACATGTTTCAAACAATCTAAAATGTAAACAAACATGTGAAATTCAAATTATTTGCTTCGCGCGTCGATAAGATGTGCAGGTTTGGCGGGATACTGTAGAGAAAAAAGACGCAAAAACAAAGTTACTTTGGACGCCTTTTTTCGTCTTTTTTTGCGCTTTTTTTTTACTTTGGACGCACCATTACTATTCCAACGTCCTTTCAACCGGTATTGTTTTGTTTTTCAGCGACAAATGCTGCAATCCATGTGAGTATCTAGACTTTGGACTGGTTTAAATCTAAAAATGTCGACTTTTTTCTATGTTCTGGGTGTGCACACGTCTTGAATCTTATGGAGAACACCTGAGAAAAGCTTGTGCAAAGATTTTCTGCCCAGAGTAGGCAATAAAACTTTGTCAATGTTATGAAAACTGGACCTTTGTACGAGTGGAAAAAAAAAGATCATGAATTCGTGAACAAGATCATCCAGTACATCCCAAAGCCTATTAAGTGTATGCCACATTGCGTTTACAATCTGGTTACGTCTAATGAACGTGCAACAAAGTATTAATTTTATTATAAATCTTGATTTTTCGGAAATTTCCGAGGGGGGCGCTATACTTATGTTACGGTTGCAGGAGTCATTTTTTCATACATCTATCTGCTTCATGGATGTCTTCAGGCACAAAAGTTATTTCCTGGGTACTTTTGCATGCTGAATCCGTTTTTTTAGGTTTCATGTTGCAATTTTGCCCGGGCGTGCCAAGGCAGAATACTTCGAGGGGGGCGCTATACTTATGGAACGGACTGTACTGGACTACCGTAATCTGCAACATTGAATATTGGCACCATGCCAAAATCGTGGTCTTTTCATTTTTGACCAACTTTTGGTGCAAAATGGCATTATGAAAGTTTTTCTTTATTTTCATTTTTGGCCTATTTTATGACGCAAAATGGCATTATCAACGTTTTTCTCTATTTTATTTTAATATTTTATTATTTCACTTTTATTGTACCAAAAGGCCCGGAAATCGCCGAGTGGAGAACAAAGAGAACTATAAAAGAACGAACACAAAATTAGAAAAAAACTTTTTTTAAAGAAAAACAAATAAATGTTAAAATAAGAAAATTAGAAAAAAAAACTTTTTCAAGAAAAAAATACATATTGGAATAGAGAAATGGTGAAGCTTCTATGGGTTGGTTTTCCATTGGTGATTTCCGATGGCGTGCAGGTGTTCCTTCTGAAATTGAATGTTTTATAAATTTAAAATTATTTGACTTCGTTTTACGCTATGTGTGTGTGCAATTTTTTGTCAAAACCGAATTTAAGGGTGAATAATGAACAATAGGCAACTATACATGATGTTGGAGAAAGAAGAGCTAGTTGAGCAGAAATTGGAGTTGTGTAGACGTGTCGAAAGGCTCGAGGATGACTTGAGGAAAAGTCACCGCCTCACCGAGGGATTATCCGTACAGCTTACGAATACCAGGCGCGTATACACAGGGAACTCTAGGATTTTAATCAGAGAACGCGACGAATCTCGGGCTCTTGCTAAGGTAAAATTTGAATTAATGAAAAGATGCACAAACAAACAATCCTCCAAATTTTTTTATGTAACACTGCACCTTGCATGGGGAGACTAGATTCAAAATTCAGAGGAAATTGGCAATAGAGCGCACTTGCGCCGCGCCTGCCTGCGTCTCTTATCTCGGCACACTCTATCGCTCACTTTTTTTCGAAGCAGATAATTAAATTCCATTTTTCAGCATTTTCTCGTTCCCCTTTTTCAAAAATCGCTCTGTTGAATGAAAGTAAAAATTTTTAGAATGTTTTTAAAACAAAGTTTATCAAAATTGGCCAATAATTACTTGTACGCTGTCAATTTTTTGTTTTTCTTTCTTTTTTGCCGACATTTTTTAGCCATAGTTTTGAATTTTTGTGTTCAAATCTTTTTTTTCGAGTCTAGGATCGTTCTGGAATACGGGATCGACAAAAATGTCTAATTTTCAAAAAATTTTTGACACTTCAATCAACAATGAACAAGAAAAAAAATTGAATTTGTATGTGATTTTAGCGATTTACATTAGAAAAATAATTGATATATCAGTTTTCAAGTTAAGCTAAAAAAAAAAAGAAATGGGATAAAGTACTCGTCGCACAATTTTTCGTAACACGGCCTCCCAGGAGGCTAATAATAAATAAGGCGCATGTGTAAAAACGGAGTGTCGTTGCAGAATTGTTCGCATCAATTCAAATCTTTTTTCTTTTATTTTTCACGTTTTTAAAGTTTTTTAATTGTGTTTTAAATAGATGAGAATACGAATGACACTTTGTTTATTCATAATTGTATTATTATCTTAAAGTATTAATGTATATTAATGCAAAAATATGCCATTTAATGCTTGTTATAAATAACCGCACTTTTTTTTACATTTCAGGCGACAATTTTCATGCAGAAAAATTCAGGCGACGGAACAAGATGTTGTTTGAGTTTTAGATGACCCGCTTCAGGCTAGCCGAACATCTTCAGACAAAATTGATCGACGAAGAAGCTGACAAAAATCGAATATTCAAAAAAGAGAATCGGGGTTAGTTTGGCTGAACTCCATATGCTTCCCCGTAAAAACCTTGTTACAGGCACTCCAGATCTGGTCGGCGAGAATCTGAAGAAAAAGAAGACGTTCGTAGACGGAAGTCGGAAGAAAAGTTCGTCCTTCGGCTCCGGGACGTTTCGCAGCACAGGATTTTCCAAACCGCAAAAATTTTGATGAAAAATGCACCAAATAGCAAAAAAACTTCTGGAAAAAATTATGATCGGAATTATCAATAGCTTTATTTTCGATGTACCGCTGTAAGGTTTTTTAAAGGAGGTCTGAAACTTGTCGCATAAGCTATATGCAAGTGTAGCTTATTTTTTCTTGTTCTTTCCGACGATATCTGAACTTTTTCCAAAGAATGTAAATTATTGACAAGGTATTCGAAATTTCGTGTCTGCTTTGCATTTAATTCCAGCCCATTTTACCTGCTAATTGGTGGCCTTTCTGCCGAAAAATTGTATGTTTGTGATAATAAAAAATTGGTTTCCATATCTGATATGTTTGTTTGCATTCCACAATCTCGCTCCATTTGTTTTTTGATCGTGTACAATAAATAATGTGATATTTTAACCTTCTTACGTTTTTTTCTCGCAATCTGAATTTCCAAATTCCACAACTCGCAAGCATGACTTACTTTATTCTTCGATACGTCCAACTTGTGAAGAACGCCCAGCTTGACGTCTGAATCCTTTAGATTTCTGAAATATCCGAAGAATAATTACAAGAGTTAACATTCGGATTCAAAATACGGAGAAAACGGCTGAAAGTAAAAAATATACGCAGCTGGCAGCCTCCTTTCCTTGATTTTTAGTTTTAGCGTTCTTCCTGAGCGATTTCCTACAACAAGCATGCAAAAAAATTAAAAATTTCCAAGTATTGCAGAAATTTCGTGATCCGCCGCAGCGCTTAAAACTCTATCAACTCGGCCAATTCGGAAAATTATGAGCCCAGCGAGCGATCAAAATGATCGCCATAAAATTCTGATCAATTGCTTGGGCTTTTTGTCGGCATTCCATCGACGATTTTTCAAAATTCGGAAATTTTAACATATTCCTTCACTAATTTTCAAACTGTATCAACTCGTCGAATTTCTAACGATATGCGAAAAACTTGACACGAATAAGTTTCTAGTGAGCTACTAAACAAAAGCTTGGGCAGGAAAAAGCAAAATAATACGATTAATAGGTAAAAATCAGTAAAAATAATAGAATTTCAGTAGAAAATAAATAAATGATAGCTCGACCGTAAATCCTCCTGAGAGCCGATTGCAAACGCGCTCCATCGAACATTAGCCGCGTGGGAGACCGTGCGTAAGTTTTACATTGCAATTCTACAATTATGGTTTCTCGCCAAACCAAAAGCCGGTTTTCGTTGAATGGCACGTAAAACTGTAAATTTCAGACAAAATAAATATTAATTGAAAGGGAAAAATAGAAAATATGAATTTTCGGATAAAAAAATGCCTGCGAAAATAGAAGAATAACTAAAAATCGATAGAGTGCACGGAAGAATCGACCAATTTTCGAAAAATTTGATTTAAAAACACTCTAAAAAAAATTTGCTATCTTTTAACAGAGAGATTTTTCCAAAAATGAAACGAGAAGATACTTTAAAATGCATTTTAATGCTCTGAAAAACATATTTTCAAAAAAAAGTGAGCGAGAGAGTGTGCCGAGATACAAGACGCAGACGCGGTGCACGCGCGCTCTATTGACCAATTTCTCTGATTTTTGAAGCGAGTCTCCCACTGCAAGGTGCAGTGTGTAATGAATTTTTCATCGACGGTCTTGGTCTTCTGGTACTGGCTGGCAAATCATGCAATGTTGAAACACTTGGCTGATGACCTGAAATAATGTTAATATTATCAAATGTTTTCCGCAAGAACAAAAAAAACTAACCCATCAGTGGCCTGGTCAAAGATCGCAATATTGTTGAGCCGGTCCACTTTTTCATTCGACCATTTCATCTTCTTGGCTCTTCCTGACAGTGGCGGAATTTGACACCTCCAAATGCTCGTGGAGCGCACTTGCATACCTCCTGTGGAGCGCACTTGCATACCTCCTCCTTTGGCGCCGATCATATAAACGCCCATCGCGGGCAGTAAGAATGTGTACTGTGATGGTCTAGTGGTTTACATTTTCGATCGCCGATCTGGAGGCCTGGGTTCAATACCTATTGGTGCACTTTTTTTTTGTTTTTTTGTTTTGAACCACAGATTCAAAGCAAGCTTCCGCCCAGCTCCCTCCGGTCGCCCATTTTTAAGGTTTCACACATGCTTCCGGCGTTTTGCCGCTGAACTTTCTGGATAAAAGTCACTTGTCGAAGGATTTAAATAAAACTAACGAATTTAAAGTAGTTCGAAAAAAAAAGAAAATTTAATTTTTTTTTTCAACGTTCCCCTCCAACACGCAAATGCAATTTTTATGTGGTATTCGAAACAAAAATCCATAAGATTTAGTCTGAGCAGATACGAAAGAATAAAAAAAAATAAAAAACCACGGAGGGGAATCGAACCCACAACCTTCAGATTGGCGTCCGCAAGCTCTCACCACTAGGCCACACAGGTGATTCGCGACTTATGCATTATACGGGCAGACAAACAATTTATAAATTGCACGCAAATCGCGAAGAAGAAAATCGCGATTTGAGCACAATTTGTAAAAAATGCATAGTCGACATTTGGTCGGAATTCTCCAATGATGGGTAAATTATTAATAAATCGCGAAAATACAATTGGCAAATCCCGAACGAACTCTCGCAGCGAAACTTTGCTCATCATTGATTGAGGCCCAAATTTATTTATTTCTGCCACAAAAATGTTATTTTTATGCTACTTTTCTTGGGTTTTTCGTAAAAATGCTTCAATATATTTATAGTTGTTATTCCTTCTTCCTTTTTTATTGATTTTTCTTCCGTTAATTTTAAATTTCCAGGCGTCCGGACAGTCATTCTCAAAAATGGCACGCGGTGACAAAGACAAATGTGAGTTTTCAAATTTCAGTAATGAATAACTTAAATTTGAAAATTAAAAAAAATATAATTAAAATTTAGAAAAAAATTTCTCAGTTTTCGACGGCGTGCTCGAGACTACGTTTTCGAAAAAAAAATTTGAAGGCGAACTTTGTTGGGCCATTCAAAAAAATTGCGAGACAGAAATTTTCGCCGTTACATTACTTTAAAAGTTGGTGACTTATTTTCGGCGCTTAAAATTTTCAATAATAGACGAGTGCATGCGCAAAAAAGTTATTATAATATAATAATACCGATTCGGAAATTCTTAATTTTTAATTTTTTTCAGGGCAAGTACGATCAACAAGCAGCTGCAAACGACGGTCGTCAGCGCAAGGAGAACAAGGATTAATTGAAACAATTTTCTCCGATCTGTTCGAAACTTTTCATGCCCACGAGTATTTTTGCCCAAAGTTTCGAACTGATCGGAGCATTCTCTACTCTTTTTTTCGAATGTTTTTTTTATTGATATTTCTTTGAACACCCCCCCCCCCCCCCCTATCAAACCTATAGGCTACATCGTTCTAATGATTTTTTTAATTTGCCTTTGGTGTTACCGTGCAATTTTTTAAATGTTTCATACATAATAAAATAACATAGTCTTGTTATAAAGTACATATGAAATTAATAATAAGCCAACTAATTATGCGATCCAAGAATTTTTAATCGGCTAATTGAACGAAATTTTTCGGGATTTGTCATTTGTGTGCGAACAAAATTGTTGTCGGCGAAAATTTTAGTTCGTGAATTGCCAATTGTTGGTCATTTTTTTCGGGATTCGCATACAATTTAAAAATTACATGTAAATTGTCGCGAATTGCGAATTGTGCGCGCACAAAAGTAATGTTCACGCGTACCCATTTTGCAAACGCGCGAACAATTTTTGACAAATTATTTGCGTCACACGAATCACCTGTGCACCGCTGCACACATTCTCAGTGCCCGCCATGGACGTTGATATATGAGCGGCGCGCGACGCGAGGAGGTATGCAAGTGCGCTCCACTAGACGAGCATTTGGAGGTGTCAAATTCCGTCGCACACTCTTCCTGCTCCACATCCTACTTCTTTTTGGATTGTGAGCCTCGCCTCCCTTCGGTTCCTTTCTTGGGGGTGTTTTACCTATAAAAAATCAATTATTTGCAAAATAAAAAAGAAAAATGTTCAAAAAATGCTCATTTATTCAATTTGAAAACAACAACGCGACAAATTAGTGAAAAATCGATTGATGCGCAGTTGAAAAAGAAACACAGACAGAGAAGTGTTCTCATGATATAGCGTTGATAGTAAAGAGACAAAGAGACTCCTCTTCCTCTCACCTTTCGCCTCTCTTCATTATCAATGCTATATCATGAGACTTATTTCTCTGCATGTGTTTTGTTCAAATATTTCAACATCGCATGATTTAGGAAAAAAAAATAACCCTAAAAAACAAAATAAATCGAAAATTGAGTTAAAAAAAAAATAAATAAAAAGAAAAAATGAAAAACAAAAACATTGAACTGCGCCGATTTCGCCACGTATCGCGCACGTGGATGAGTCGCTACGCACTTAATTGGCCGCATTCGCGGGGCGATTAAAATTTTTTCAGCGATGTTCCTTCGGCGACCCCGTGTGTCGTTTGCCATATGCGTTTGGAGAACGTCCTGAATTCGATGACAAAAAGCCGTTTTCGATGGCTTTTCTCTTGAGCTACATTCGAATTTTCAATTCTGACATTCTCAAAATCAGATAATTTTGGTTCGTACATGGCGACCATTGGCAGCTATGTGGCTAATACCCACGGAAAACGGCTAATAGTCATTGAAAAAGGCTAGTAGCCATCGCATTCGGGACGTGCGCCAAATACATGTGGCACACGTCCCGCTTTGATGGCTATAATTATGGATTCTTGACGTAGCGAGAAAGCGTGTCAAGTTATGCATCAGCAAATGCTGCGTCTTGCCACGATTCAGCTCTTGGTGGCGAGTGAGGAAAAAAATTTTTGCAAATTGTTTTCGTTTTGTTGGCGCACAACTTGCAGCAACGTGTCGCTACGTCACGAATCCATAATAGCTAAAAATTTCCTGAGTATCTCAGAGAATTATCGGCAATTTGCCGCCGAAATCGGCAGACTGGCCGACTCCTGTGGGCAGAAGCGCCAAATTGCCTGATAGAGGCAGCAATTTGCCGATTTTCACGGCAACTTGCCGATTTTCGCGGCAATTTGCCGATTCTCGCGGCAATTCGCCGCCTTTACTGGCAATTTGCCACTCTAACGTAAATCGCCGACACGAATTGGGAGCCGCTGCAAGTGCGCCCTATTGCGCACATCAAATGCGCGCGAGATTCAAATTTTAAAACTTTTCGGCTATGGAAATGAGAATCAGAGTAGAAAAAAAAGAGAACAACTGCAGGAAACTTGATTATTTCTTTATTTATGTGAATTTTATGAATTAATTAATATTTTTTGGCGTTATACGGGTTGGGGGCCGCCGAGTTTTTTCCTTTTCGTTTTTTTCGCCCTTTTTTGTCCTGGACTTCGGATTTGCGTTTCCAAGTATTTATTCATAACCGGAAAGTTCAGTGGCTACGCGCCAGAAAATCGAAACATTAGTGGCCTCCAATCCGCAATACATGCTTTCACCCAGCTAAAATATGTCGGCAAGTTATTAAATATTTTTTTGCAAAAAATTGAGCGATGAATTTTCAAAATAAAACGACAAAGCAAGACATGGAGCTTATTTTTTAATTTCCCGATTGTCATATTTTATGTAAATGACTCATATACAAAGCATTTTGGCTAAAAAAGGTTTGTTGACAGATTTCTGGATAAATTTTTCGCAAATTTTGTCGAAAATCTTTATTTTTCTTGCGGCACACATTTCGTTCTGCGCACTGATTTCACATCTGCAAAGTCGATATTATTTAAAATTTGAATCTCGCACGCATTTGAGGTGTGCAATAGGGCGCACTTGCAGCGGCTCCCAATTTGTGTCGGCGATTTACGTTAGAGTCAATTTGCCGCAGTGTGCTTCAATGTTCGTTTGCGATTATCGATTTTTCAAACAGAAATATTTTATTTTCAAGACCGATCAATAAAAACATTTTAAAGAAACAAATTAAAAAACAACGTGTATTGTCGACCCGTCACGAATCTAATCATGTGCCATATGCGTTTCTCAGGAAATTTTTAGCTAATAGCCATTCGAAATGGGTAATAGCTATCGAATCAGGACGTGGGCCTTATTCATTTGGCGCAAGTCCCGGATTCGATATCTATTAGCCGTTTTCGATGACATTTTTTTAAACTTATATCGCATATTTGATTCTCGCACGGAGTAATGGCGACTGCCTTTTTTTCAAACGACTTTTTTTGGCGCGGGAACACGCGCGACGCTCTCGTCTTCTCCGTCTCGTCTCTTTTTTCGCTCGTCTTCTCCGTCTCGTCTCTTTTCTAAATGTTTGCATTAGCACAGTGCCCAAAATTTTTGCCGTCGAATGCGGCGCGTGCGCGTGCGCGTGTTATCAATGGAGCACGTTTGCACCAGGTCACTCGCCATTACTCCGTGTTCTCGGCATTCTCACAAGGGAAGTCTTTTTGGGCACCGTTTGAGATCTTTATGAAACTTGGGTCAGAGGTAGTCTAGACCCTCCTGAATCAAAATCCGTTTTAAAAAACTGCGGGTTTTGCCTCCTTTTGGAGTTATGACGTCTTCAAGATGGAGCGAAAAGGGGTGCCACCTTTATAAGCGCTCGCTTCCCTTCTTTTCAACAGCGAGGTGGTGGCCTAGGGAGTGAGGGCGCGCTCTGTGAATCTGACGATGCGTGTTCGACCCCACGCTCTGGCGATTTTATTTTTCTTTTTTTCTTTCATGACCTTCAATTTTTCGAATTTTTAGGAACACTTATGGTCTCATTATTGATTTTTAAACATTTCCGGTCTGTTCGAAGACCTTTCGATTGTAAATGGGTTTAATACAAATGTGTCAATGAACAAGTTATAAGTGGCCGGTCATACAAGTCACATCATGACAAAAAAAAAAGTGACAATCGACTTTTTAAAATATGTTTTTTTTTCGACTCCTCCATACCAAGCATTATGAATACAGAGAAGATAATTCACAGTATAGGCATTTGATGAAAGAAGTATTGTTGCAAGCCTTTGATGAACAATGAACAGCCATGTTATTGGTGAACAGAAGTTCTGCTGGAGGTAAAAGTCCTGGGGGGGGGGGGGGGGGGGTTTTTTTCATTTACCGGACGGTAAATGTTCACGAATACGGCCTCTGGAAAGAGCGTTTGACACTTCCGGCGATTCGACAATAACAAAAATAAATGTATCTAGTTGATATGTTCACATTATAAATGTGAAACTCACTACTATTTTTATTGAAAAATCGCCTCGGATCCATTAATTCATCGAATCTGCTGTCCAAATCGTTTTGAGCAGACATAAAAAGCCAAAATTCGTCTGCTTCCTCGAACGATGTGCATTCCTAAAACTTAAAATTTCAAAAATATTGTTTATTGAATTACACTTTACATAATTAACATACTTTTCTTCTCTCTATGCAGTTCCTTTTTGAGCCTACATGACTGCCGAGCCTAAAAATATACAGTATAGCGTTTGAAAAAATTTGAGTTTAATATCGACGTTGAAAAATATAGAATTACAGTAAACGCGGTGTAAAAATCGTGAAATAGGTACAAAGAAAAGTTAACAAGAATTGTGCGCCAGCACTGCTATGCGTCCGCAATACCCCATATGTCGGCGATTTGCCGTCTGAATCGGCAAGTTGCCGTGGGCGGCAAGTCGGCAAGTTGCCGAGTTCGTGCCAACATCACGCCGGGTTATGCATTTTTAGCTGCCGACTTCCCGCCCGCCGGCAATTTGGCGATTTCGGCGGCAATTTGCCGTCAAAATGTTAGCTGAGGGGGCTGGCTATTTGCCGTTTTCTATGGCTATTATCCCCAACATTATCCTTTATTCATTTCCAGTGTAATCGGATGATAGCTCTCGGAAATGGTTACTAGCCAAAAATGTCTTGAGGTGATCATGGAAACTTCATATCCTCATTTCAGTGTTCTGTCCGGATACTACAACGAAACATCGGAGAAGTGGAGCACGGCGTGGAGAACCACGATTTTTTCTGTTGTTGTTCTAATGTGTTTCGTTTTCAATAAAATGTTTTCAGAGCCAAATTTATTAATATTGATAAAGTGAAAGCCCCCCCCCCCCCCCCAAAAGCGTTTTCTCACCTGCGACAGGCCTACCACGAACGACCAGGGTGGCCGCGGCAGGCCAAATTCATCCTTCGCGGCAGGTCTGCTGCATCCGTTAGTATCGCGGCAGGTCGAAGACGCGCTCGGGGTATGCATGCCGCAGCTGATTTTTCGCGGTCGGTCTGAAGCAGGCCTGCCGCAGGCATCTAGCGAGGTACTCTTTTCACCTGCCCGCGAGCTGCTTTCTACCTGCGGCAGGCCTACCGCAAATCACCTGTGCCACCGCTGCACACATTCTCAGTGCCCGCAATGGGCGTTGATATATGAGTGGCGTGCGACGCGAGGAGGTATGCAAGTGCGCTCCACTAGACGAGCATTTGGAGGTGTCAAATTCCGTCGCACAAAATTTTGGCATCTGAAATTTTTTGAAAAATCTGCAGTTGTCAAAAATAACCAAATCCATTTTTGGAGATTGTCAAAAACATTACGGGGCAGATTCGTGCAAATTTTCAGTACTACAGTGCGCGTGATAAGTATATGCCCACCCCAAAATTTCGATGTTTGGAAAAAACTGAACTATTTGGTTGAAAACTGCTATTACTATTCGATTCAGCATGTCAAATAACCTATGTGGCCAATTTTTCATCATGATACAATCAAAACTACGTGGTTCAGGCCAAAAAGTTGAAATTTTGGTCGCGTCATAAGTATATGCCCACCCCAAAATTTTGACGTATTTTCGAAAAAACATTGCATTTTTCTTTGTATTTCATTCACAATTTGATTTTTTTTTTAAATCGATCTAGGCGGTCTTCATAGTTTCCAATGTTACCGAATATGTCCTTGTTGGAGCAGTGCTCTGGAAATGTAGCTAAAAGCGAAGGTAGCTACCGTACCCTCATTAAGTCAAAGTTGCGCAAGGAACGCTATAATGGATTCGTAGCGAAGTCACAATTTTTTTCACGTTTTTATTCGAAAAAATGAAGAAGTAACTGAAGAAATTAAGAGATTTTTCGTCTCCCAGTTTCACGTAAAATGTCACTCCGCCACGAATCCATTATATCAAGTGATGTATTGAAGTGATAAGGATAATTAAATCAAATTAATGTAATTTCCGATTCGTCTTTCTGCTTTTTCCGTTTTTTTTCTCAGCATTTTCCAGAATCCTAAATTTTCAATGGAGCTTCGAACATAAAATCAGCAATTTTTGACACTGTTGAGAATTATAACTGGAAGGAAAGTTGAGAAGCGACATTGGTTAATGATGTGCTTGCGGCATTAACTGTTTTTTAACGTTACAGAATATTTTCTTGTTGGAGCAGAGCTCTGAAAGTGTTGTTTAAAACGAGTGTAGCTACCGTACCCTCACAAAGCCAAAAAGGCGCAAGGAACGCTATCTAGTGATTTATCGAACTGATAAGCATAATTAACAACTGTCTGTTGTAACTTCCAATGCTTCTCTTGGATTTTTGTAATAGTTTTCTTAGCATTTTTCAACCAAATGTAACAAATATAGTAAATTGAGAACACGGGCAACTGGATATTATGTTAAAATTTGGACTATGCAAACTCGTAAGAACAAAACGATTAAGTGAACTTGCGGTACCATGCAGTTATCTGTCAATTTTTCATTTAAATATACAACAATCTTGATGCGCTCTACCAAAAACGCTCAAAGGACAAGACAAGCTCATTGCAATTTGGTACCACCAATCAAACAACAATTCAAACATAAATCCTCAAGAATTTCGATGTCCACATTTCAAAATTAACTGGATTGAGTAATAAGGGTTCGTATCACATTCTACATGACCAGGAGAGACTTCAGTCCCGATTTAAAGTTCATCGAAGCCGGCTGTGGTCTTTTGGATAGAGTGGTCAATGCCGCAAACACATCATTAACCAATGTCGCTTCTCAACTTTCCTTCCAGTAATTATAATTCTCAAAAGTGTCAAAAAATTGCTCATTTTATGTTCGAAGCTCCATTGAAAATTTAAGATTCTGGAAAATGCTGAGAAAAACAACGGAAAAAGCAGAAAGACGAATCGGAAATTACATTAATTTGATTTAAATTGTGTTTATCACTTCAATACATCACTTGATAGCGTTCCTTGCGCAACTTTGACTTAATGAGGGTACGGTAGCTACCTTCGCTTTTAGCCACACTTCCAGAGCACTGCTCCAACAAGGACATATTCGGTAACATTGGAAACTAGGAAGACCGCCTAGATCGATAAAAAAAAACAAAAAAATATCAAATTGTGAATAAAATACAAAGAAAAATGCAATGTTTTTTCGAAAATACGTCAAAATTTTGGGGTGGGCATATACTTATGACGCGACCAAAATTTCAACTTTTTGGCCTGGAACACGTTATTTTCATTGTATCGTGATGAAAATTTGGCCACATAGGTTATTTGACATGTTGAATTGAATAGCAATATCGGTTTTCAACCAAATAGTTCAGTTTGGGCCAAACATCAAAATTTTGGGGTGGGCATATACTTATGACGCGCACTGTATAACCTTCTCCATTCAAAAGTGATACTCCAAAAACCAAAATATGATATCTTTTTGTCCGGTACTGTATACTCGGTAAAAAACGCTGATAACTGGCTCCAATCGAACAAAGAATTTCGCATGCATTTGGAGTGAGGTTTAGAGAAATCGGAGCAAAACATCGGCCACGGCTCTCTTAATTTTCTGCACTCTTTCGTCGCCAACGAGGCCACGTCCACCACTGTGCGAAGGGAGCGCGTTTGCAGCGCTCCGTACTGAGAATATAAGAAAGATAAAATGTCTGATTGTGATAAATTTTTATTTTCGACAGTGTTTTCGGGAGTTCTTCCGATAATACATTTGAAATTCCCATTCTGAAACTAACTTTCATTAAAAATTATAAACATCGAAACTCACCAATATGAATTCTTCTTCTTTTTCTGTGGAGTCGATCCCAATCAATATGAATGGTGTCGTTCATTATTCGACTGTCTCTCAATGGAAAAAATAAATAAAATTAAAAAAAGTTTCAAAAAATAAATATAGGCAAGTTTGAAATATATTGAATCAGAATAATAAATGACAAAAAGAAAAAAACGATGTGAAATAAAAATCAATAACCGCTTTTCGAAAGGTCCTCAAACGTGCTCCCAACGTTCTCCTTTGCGCGCCCTACCGCCCTCCGGCCTTCAACGTTCTCTAACCTGCTCCCAAGTAGTCAGGTAGCCTCAACAAGTTCCCAAGAGTTTCCCAAATTTCCCGCTACCACAATCCGGCATCCAAAGTGCTCCCAAGTGGCTAGACAGCCTCAACGTGCTCCCAACAGGCCCTCACATTTTCTGAGTATCTAGGAAGGCTCAACAAGCTCCCAGAAGTTTCCCGCCTGTGCCGCACTCCGGCGTCTAAAGTGCAGCTAACGTGCTCCCAAATGGGAAAGCAGCCTCAGCGTGCACCCAACAGTTTCACACATTTGCCGAAAATGGGCAATACAATTTATTGGTGTCATTGTTTTTATTGTCTATTTTTAAATGCAGTTTCCTTCTTTCTTAGATTCCAATTTCAATTGTTGTTTGTTGGTTTCTTGCTTTAGTCCAAATTCAGAAGCACTTGTCTTGTCCGGTTTTCCAGCTTTTTCGGCCTGTATTGCCCAGAACCATAAACAAAAGAAAAAAAAAACAAGACTGAGCACAATAACACCAACGATAATTATCGGACGCAACGATTCCCTAAAAAAAAATTTAGAAATAGTTTAAGTGCGAGAGAGTACCCGTCAGTCTTTGCTTGCTTCAAAAAGAACGATTGAAAAAAAATATCAGCTTGAGCAAGCAACTTAGGTAGCGAACTATTCCTACACATGGCCGCACACTGTAGACCTTTCAATCGCTCTAAAACGTTTTCAAGATTGGACACTTCTTTTGATTGACCAATGGAAGTTTCATTCAACTTAGCAAGCGTCTTAATCATTAGAGAGAAGTTAAAAATAGACACGTTCATGTTATCCAGAAAAGACAAGGAGTTACCCAAAGACGTCAAACCTTGGTCTTCAGTTGGAAATGTAAACGTCAGAAACTCAGCTTCCAATAAGAAAGTGGTGATTGATTGATTGAATGATTGGAAGTGGCTCCAACTAGAATTAATTTTTTGTTTTTCCAAGATTGGCAGACTTTTAATTTTCTCAGAAAGCGCTCGTCCGTTTGCAACAAAACTTTCCACAGTATGGCGAAGATTGCATCTCTCAAAAAATAGCACAGCTCTTTGAGAACATGCTAATTGAAAAGCGGTCTCAAGAGCAAATGGAAAATTTAAAAGGCGATGGAAGCCCTTAGGCTTTTCAGTTTTATTTTTAAGTTTGTTTCCGATAATTCGCCATTCATGTATTTTGTTTTTGATCGCGAGTAAGATTTCAGGTAATAGATCAACTTCTTCTCGTTCTATTTTTGAAAGAGGTAGTAATGAATTGAGCCGTTGCGCGTGATTCAAGATCACTTTTAAGTCCAATATAATTTTCTGTGGAAGTATTTCGCGAATGTTGATGAAAACTGTATCCGTCAGGATATTTTTTAAGCCACTGGTTAGAGAAAATATACTGGTGATATTGTTTTTAATGTTCTCAAAAAGTCTCGCTTTGACAGTTAATACATTTGTTTCTGCTTCATATTTGTTATTTAAATATGCATCTTTTGCAATTGCAACAGTCTTTTCAGGGTTACTACTTGCAAAAATTAGATCATAATACACTATAGCGGTCATATTGTATAGGCGCTCGTGTGTTTTGTTAGTGATGTCAAGCGCATTGCTAAAATTTTTGAAAACCGTCCAAGAATTCAAAAATTTTTTGAATTTATTCAAGATTGAATTGTTCAAGTTAGCTATTGGTTTCAAATTTTCCAGAGCGGTTCTCACACTTTTCATGGAGCTTGATATAAGCGTTGCGTTCACAGAATATATGTAATTTAGTTGCATTAAACGTTTTCTCAAGTTAGAATACCTATTGTGAGCAAACTTTTTCCATACGCGGTCTATTTCTTCTAATGGAATTTGTAAATTTAAAATTGGCGTTAGAATTTGTTTTAAGTCATGCAGAGGGCTTCCGTTATTTAAAATTTTTTTTAGCCACTTATTATCAAAGTCTTTTGAAAGTGTTCCCATATTTTTTACTTCTTTGGGAAAACCTATATGAGCTTGCTTATCAAACATAATGACTTTTTTATCAAGTAATCCATTTATAACATCGATATGCTCTCTTGTATGCTTGTTCAGAATGAAATTTGACAAGGGTTCGAGAATTGTGGCAGATGATTGTAAACTCTCCAGACTTTTGATAAGTTTCCGTAAATATGTTTGATTAGTGAGTAGTTGATACTGCTCGATGTTTGCAATAAACGGCTTTGCGCTTAGCAAAGCATTAACAAAAGGCTCAGTGAAGTTGAAGTAATTTTTCAAGCTCATTTGTGTGGAATACTCTATAAATGTAGAAGTCAAGGATAGTTGAGCTGCTGTTATTCTCTCGTGGTTTAATGTTGGTGATTTTACTTCATTAATAACCCGATACAGTTCAAAATTCAATTTACCAATAAACTTTAGTGTTTCACCAAAATCGTAATGTGAAGAATTTAAAGAAAACAAATCTTGGTTTTTTGGTATGCTTGATAAAGAGTTATTGATAACGTCTAACTTATTCAAAATTTTTATAAATTCCTTAACCGTACCCATCGGTTGAGTAGCTAGTGAGTCAATTGCCCACACAGCACTTATAACATTATTGACGGATGTATTATCGATTTTATCAAACAAATACGGTTCTTGGACATCAAGCACTTCTTTTAAAACATTTTCCATGGTTATTGTGTTTTTTTGAAAACCATTATGAAAGCCGATTGCATTGATTACGCGTGTTAGACTTCCCATATTCAAATTGATATTTTCAATATCTTTGGCTTCCTCGTTTTGCTTTACAATGTTTCTCAACATAGCGGAATTCGGACAATTTATGGTTAAATTTTGAGCAATCAAGTTAATTCCCAGCAGTGCAATTGAAAAAACAAAAAAGGCTTCAAACTTTGACAGAGAATTAACAGAAACGTTTCGTTTTTTGAAATTTCCATCGTTCCCATTTTCATATCCGTTCATTTTTGAAGATGTTAATGATTTCCCTGAAAAATATTATAAGAAACGTATATGTTGCACAGTTTCGCTTGAACAGCCTTTTTTATTTATGGTGTAAGCGATAGGCAATCCCTTATGGGTAGGGACCGCAAAAGGAAGGGGCACGGCCTCCCAAGGCGCCAGGCAGTGCAATTGCGCTCCACTGTGCTCGCTCCGCCCCATTTGGCGCGAACTTTCGTTTTTTTTTGTTTTCAATTTAGTTCAAAACTGATTCGAAAATCCACACTAATATCTGAGCAAATTTTCAGACAACAAATTATTGTTTTTGAAATTGAAAATACTCGAAGAATCCACGATAAATGAAAATATCGAAATCCTAATGCAAGTATTTAAGGGAAAAACACAAAAAAAGAATTTGCGGAGCATAGCCTAGATAGCCGCTACACACGGTTCTACCCCGAAATAGAACTGCTTCAAAAAAAGACAAAAAAAATCAACAAACAGGTTTCGAGCTGTTATATTTCGGTTAGCGCAGCAGGCTTGCGAATAATCAAATTTCAGAAAAGACCGAGCAAGTCAAGAAAAACTAGAAAAACGGTACATGTTGACGATAAAATTGTCGAACCATCTGCTGTCGACACTCAATTTTATCGACAATTTTTTATCAACAAAATGTCGATAAATGTTTGTCGAAATTTTTGTCCATAAACTGTCGACAAAATATTCAATTTTTTATCGACATTTTGTCGATAAAATTGCGACAAAATTTTATCGATAAAATGTCGATAATTTGTCGACAATTTTGTCGATAAATTGGTCGATAAAATTTTCGATCTCGTGTCCACTGGGGTATGAGGAGGAAGTGAGTAAGCGCGCCCGGACGCACACACGCAACGCATCCAATTGAGGCCCAAAAAATAGAAAATCGCGCGAAAAATTTCGCATTATCGGAGAGAAAAATCAACGCGCGCGAAATAATTTTGGATAGGATTTCGTAATTTTCATGATTTTGCGTTGGTTTTTCTCTCCGATAATGCGAAATTTTTCGCGCGCTATTTTTATTTTTTGGGCCTTATTTGGATGCGTTGCGTGTGTGCGTCCGGGCGCGTTTACTCACTCCCTCCTCAGACCCCAGTGCGTGTCGACACTGCACACTGCTGGAGATGACAATTCATGTGGTAAATGTTCTAACGTTATTATCCAAGAAGTTTTTGATTTTTGATTTATTTATTTATTTATTTACGCCAATGTGACGTGTTGATATTGTGTACACAGATACATTAAAGGTATGTGCAGGGAAATAATGAGAGCAATGAGGAGTTGGGTAGAAACAGATCAAGAATGAGAGCAGAAAAAAAAGGGTGGGGTAGAAGTGATAAAGAATCTTGGTGACGTCCGTTCAGCAGTAGTTATAGAGTGATTGCGGTTAGCGTGCGGTTTGTGAAAAATTCTTGGCGGATCTTTGTTTTGCTGCGGGCCCAGATAAATTTGGTTTTTGCGCGCGTTCGCGTGTTTTGAAAGAAAGTAAAGAATGGTCTTGTGTCGATATCAACGTTCCCTGCTATCATCTTAGTCAGAAATTTCCTGTCAAAATACTTTCTCCTGTTTTCTAGTGATGAGAGGCCGTAGAGTGAATTTCTTTCGGGCGCCGAAAGATATTCGGGATCATCAGCTCTTATATATCTGCCTTTTTGTCGGCTGTATAACCTTCTGGTGAAAGCATTTTGGACAGATTCGACAGATTTGATATCAGATTTTTTGTATGGGTTGCTTATCACTGTACCGTATTCGAGGATGGGTCTGATAAAGATTTTGTATAGCAGAGTGAGTAGTCTGCTGTTGTCGCTACAGTATTTTTTGAATATGAGTGATAAGGCGTATTTTGCTTGGTTTGTGGCTTTGTGCCAATGCTCGGAGAAGTCTAATTTCGGGGAAATCATAAACCCTAAATCCCTAGTTAGTTGTTTTCTACCGTTTTTCGAACTCGGATCCCCCTCCACCTATTTCCCGACAAGATACCAAAACGGCAGATCGTATTTACAATAAATACTGTATCATGCTATTGGCGGAAAAGTTGAAGTGTGCTCCACTTCCATCCGGAATATGTAATTGCGTAAAGGAACGCTCACCGTTCTTGACACCTTCGGAGGACATATAATTCGTGGGGTACAACGATTCGGGTGTACAAGGGGGTACAAAGCGGAACGGAATTCCGAAAATTCCGAAAATTGCGAGCATTTTCGGAATGGAATTCCGATCGGAAAATTCCGAAAAAATTATTTCGGTATTTTCCGAAAAAAAATTTTCGGAATGAAATTCAGAGCGAGAATTCTTGAAATCGGAAAAAGGCATTTTGTAGAAAATGGGCTTGTATGCTTCTTTGCGTCTCTCCCCACCATTTTACAAAATTAATCAGTTTCCGAATTTCGTTTTCCGGAAAACGGTTTCCTGACGTTTTTCAGTTTCACGGATCTGGCTCTGATCTAGAGGATTATGGTATATCTTAAAGACGTATACCAACAGTTTGCATTGTATGTCGAGCGGATTTATTTGGCATTATTTATTTTGAATTTACGAGCCTGCGGCTTGTTTAAAACTGAATATTTTGTTCAATACGTTTATTCGCGCATGTATCTCTTCTATCTTCTCGTAAAGATGCATCCCTGAAGAAAAATTGGGATGGTACTAAACAATTCTCCATCCGTGACGATTTTGGTCAAAAATCGAACGCATATTGTTTTCAATTGAGTTGTGACAGAACGTGAAACTCCGCCGACTTTTTTCTCGCAAATGTTAAATTTTAGTGAATTTTCAATTTTTGCGTGAACAAAGTGGGTAAGGTTTGATGTCGCATCTCGATTGAAAACACACTGTCTGGCAAAACCTCAATGTTACTTTTTACAGACTAGCGCGCAGGCACGCGTAGAGGGTTTTGGGCCGCTTCGCGCCCCCAAACCGAACCCGCAATTCGCTTTTTCGTCGAAAAACGGGCTCAAACCGACCATTTGAGTCGAGTTATAAGCATTTTTGTTATGCCACGTCCAAAGTTTAAAAAAATTCCTGAAATCAGAAGTTTTTTGCAGTCCAAAGCTCCACAAAAAATGCCAGAAAAAACAGGCGGTGACCGTTGAAACCGGTGTTACCGTAGTTGCAAATTTGTTTTTAATTACTAATGTTTTTTCCCGTTTTTTTTGTGTTTTAACTATCGTCGGCCCGCCAAAATGGTCAAACGGGCTCCACTGATTTCAACGCAATGCGATTTTCATTTGTGTCTGCAAATTATTTAATTTCACGTAGAAATTCAACGTGAAATGAAATAATTGGGAAACCAAAATGAAAATCGCATAGCATTGAGTTCAGCGGAGCGCGTTTGACCATTTTGACGGGCCGACAGTACTTAATTGAATTTTTTCAAATGTCGGATATTGATAAGGTCAATACTGAAGCTCCTGCTGGAAAAATACTAAATTTCACATTAGATTTAAAGAAAGTGGTGGTCGACTATGCTTGCACAGCGAGTAACTGTAAAGCGGCTGAAAAATATGGAGTTTCGAGGAAAAACATTCAGCAGTGGAAAGATCAATAATCGAAAATGAAATTCAGCAAAAAAACGACATTTGGAAGGTGGAGGAAAACACGTAGTAGACTCAGCAAAAACCCGCAACGTATACGCAAACTTTGAAGCCTCATGCAACTTTTACACAAACTATGAAGGTTTTGCAACTGTCACGCAAACGATCCACAATGAACACGCGAATTTCGAGAATCTCGCAAGGTTTACACAATACAATTCAGGTTTACACAATACAATTCACAATACAATTCAGTAATTCAGTGAAATTTCGAAAGTAAGAAACAGATGAAGAGGTGGTACAATGTTTACACAAATTTCTCGCAATAATTGCGCCAACTTTGGCCAATTCGCAACTTTTGCACAATGAATCTCTTCCAACAGATGATGTGGCAACATGCGCGATCTTAACACAAACTTTGCACAAACTTTCCGCAAACTTTGCGCGGACTTTAGAAAGTTTTGTTATTGATTTCAAAAAAAATTCTTACTGCCATGGAAACCCTTATTACTGAAAATAAACAATTGAAAGAAGAAGTTGGAGCTCTCAGAACAGAAATCAAAGAAGTTAAACTTCAACTGAAGCATGTCCCAGTTTCAACGAAAAAATCGTTTGCCGAAATTGTATCTAAATCTTTAACTTCTCCTTCAACTCAAGTATCTATTATTCGTGCTGCCGAGTTGGCGCAATCCTGTGATGCTAGGAAAAGCTCTGTGATCGTCAGAAATTCTGAAATCTCCCCTGATGCTACGCAGGATCAGATCCTAGGTGAGAAGATTGCTAAAGAATGTGGTATTTCTGGAAAAGTCTCGGTTTTTCGAATTCCTGTGAAGGACAAGGATCCTCTAATCAAAATTCAACTGGAAAACAAAGAAGAAGCAAGCAAAGTTCTATCGACGTTCGAAGCCAACAAATGCAAAATCAACGAGTGTCGCTCAGCATCTGTGCGGCCGAATCTATCAAAACCCGAACTGGTGAAGTATCGACAAGCTTGGAAGGAAGCCATACGACTCAACAACGAGAAGAAGCTTCGAATCTTCACTGTTCGAGATCTCGAGGTAGCCAAGATTGTGTACAAGGAAGGACAACAACCGTGGCCGTGGACAGTTCGCACTTAAAAAAAAGGTATCTCAACATTTTTTACGCAAATTGTTTTTCTGTTAAGAATAAGCTTTCCCAACTCGATCTATTAGCAAGTTCCACCGCCCCCGATTTGTTTTGTCTTAGTGAAACCAAATTAGATAGTAGCTTTCCTGATGCTTTATTATCCCTTAATAGTAAATACTCAGTTGTTCGTAAAGATAGAAACAAGCATGGGGGAGGAGTTGCAATACTTATTGCAAAATATCTCAAATTTTCTCAAATACAAATTCCTTCTCATTTTAACTCTTGTGAGGTTACTGGTATTGATGTGATTACAAAAGGTTGTACGGTCAGAGTAGTGGTTGCATATCATCCAAACCACGCTTCAAAACTAAAAAGCCTAGTTCAAACTCTCGATTTTCTACTTTCCAGTCAAAAACACTGCGTTATCGTTGGTGATTTCAACATGGCCCATATTGATTGGAACACTCACTCTGCGTGTGACCCACAGTGCAAATCACTTCTTTCTTTCGTCACTAAAAATGGTCTTACACAACACGTCCGCTCTGCTACAAGATTGAACCCAGACAACATTCTCGACCTATGTTTCGCCAACACTGCAATTGTGACGGATGTTTTCGTCGGAGATCTATTTAGTGATCACAGGAGCATTAGTATAACTCTCTCGGTTTCCGGAAAAATAAACAAAGAAGTTAAGGTAATTCAAAATTTTCGTAAAGCCAACTATGAAGCCATTAACTATTATTTGAGCAATGTAAACTGGGACATTTGCTTTTCAAACAAGTCAGTAGAAGAAATGTACGAATATTTTCTTTCTATTGCTCATGATCTAATCAGGAAATTCGTACCTGTTAAGAAAGTAAATATGTTGGCCCGAAGACATTCAACTGCCGTTATCAAACTTCAGAAAACCAAGCTCAAAGTTTGGCGGCGAGAAGGAAACTCTCCTTGCTACAAAGAGTTATCGACAAAACTCAAAAATCTTCTGCACAAAGAAGACCTAGATTTCAATGAAATTCATCTCAACAAATCGTCTCCTAAAGCATTCTTCAATTTTATAAACTCACGTTATAAAAACGACCAAGAAATCGGGATTCTAAAAGATGCTAAAAATACTCAAGTCACATCTGACTACATGAAAGCCGAACTTCTTTCCAACTGTTTTTCGAATGCCTTCACCGAGGATAAAAGTACAAACACAGACTTCCCATATCGAACCAATCATTTCATAAACAGTTTATGTTTCGAGCCGTTTATTGTCGAGTCCATTCTCTCCAAGTTGACGCCAAAATGCAACACAACTCCGGATGGAATTCCAGCCATTTTTCTCAAAAGGACTTGTACATCGATTGCTCTTCCTCTATCTATAATTTTCCGTAACTCGTACAATCAAGCTGTGTTACCTTCTTTCTGGAAAACGGCGTTGGTAAAACCTCTACACAAGAAAGGTTCCCGCAGCGATCCCAATAACTACCGCCCTATTTCACTTACGTCAGCTGTGGGAAAAGTCATGGAAAAAATGGTTCGCAAATCAATAATTTTGTTTTTGGACGACTTCAAACTTCTTTCCAACAGTCAATACGGATTTCGGTCAAAAATGGGTACAGAGTCCCAACTACTATCGTACCAAAACAAACTAGTCACAAACTACTTGTCCAAACAAACAACCTTCAGCGTTTACATAGACTTCAGGAAAGCATTCGACACTGTTGGGACCAAAAAACTTCTTATCAAACTGGAACGTTATGGCATACGCAATCACCTTTTAAGATGGCTTGAAAATTTTCTGTCCAATAGGACTCAACGCGTCATTATAAACGGAGTTATGTCGGAAGAAAAATCTGTATTGTCCGGAGTCCCACAAGGATCGGTCCTAGGGCCCCTCCTCTTTCTCTTGTTCGTTAACGACATTGGTGATAACTTCAACTCCGACTACTTGCTATATGCTGACGATTTAAAAATTTTTTCCACGGACAAGTCTTCGATTCAAAGAGATCTGGATTCGCTTTCAACATGGTGCGAGAACTGGCAAATGTCAGTTGCTCCAAACAAGTGCGAGACTATTGCCTTTTATCACTCCAAGCGTGGAATGGACAAAGATACAAAATTCACCATCGGTGGCGCAACTGTTCCGATAACAAGTAGAATTCGAGATTTAGGCATGTTTTTCACTTCTGACCTTTCCTTTTCAAATCACATTGATACCGTCTTACGTAAGGCTCACCAAAGAGTTAACATTTTTTTCAATGTGCTCCGTCATGCGGGTTTCGACACTTTCATCAAATGTTTCATTATTTATGTAAGACCTCTAATTGAATACGGTTCTATAATCTTTTCCCCCACTCTCAAAGACCTGGTGAAATCTGTTGAATCGGTGCAAAAATCCTTTCTTTATAGATGTTTCAAGAAATTCCGCATTGAATATATATCTTACTTCGATTCTCTCTCCTACTGTAAACTAGAATCCTTAGAGCATCGAAGACTTATTATTGATCTAACTTTTCTTTACAAGCTTATAGTTAGCAAAGAAATTTTTATTCACAATTTTACTTGTATCACTCGATCTCCTCTTCCCTCCCTTCGTAGGCACCCTTATATTGTTCGCTCCACTCTCAGAAACAGTTCAAAATTGTCTCATCAATTCTTCTCCAATAGGATTATTACTTGTTGGAACTCTCTTCCCTCATATCTCTTTTCTAAGCTCATATGCTCTGAAACTTTCAAAAGTGCTCTTAAATGCCTCGATTTGTCTAAATTTCTCACTCTTAACATGCACAATTATTAACTTAATGTAAAAATTGACTTGTATTAGTGGCTTTGCCCTTCAATCAATAAATAAATATATATATATATATTTTTCCGGTTTTTGTCAATTTTATACTTTTTATCGTCGGTTTTACGATCTCCATATTTCTAAATGTTTTTTTATTTAATTACAGTATCTACAGTGTGGAGAGCGTTTGACGAAGAATCCGAAAGAAGCGACAGATACAATCGTCCTGCGTATTTCGGTAATTTTTTGTTGTTGTAAAATTGGACGTTTTTTAACATTTCCAGACAAAAAAATCCGCCAAAATGAAGGTAATTTAAGAATTTCAATCGAAATTTCATAAAATTATCCATTTTCATATTGTCGGCCCGCGAAAATGGTCAAACGCGCTCCGTTGAACTCAATGCTATGCAATTTTCATTTTGGTTTCCAAATGATTTAAGTTCACGTTGAATTTAAACGTGAAATGAAATAATTTAGAAACCAAAATGAAAATCGCATAGCGTTGAATTCAGCGGAGCGCGTTTAGTCATTTTGGCGGGCAGACAATAGCACTTTGAAACCCGTCAGAAGTGCACCAGTGAAACAGTGGCCATGAAGACTTTGGGAGCAGGCCTTCTCGAAAATGAAAATTTCTTCTCTGGATTCCATCGGAAATTTCCGATTTTGTGATTTTCTCTCCCGATGTTCCGACGGTATTCCGAATTTTTGATTTTTGTTTCCGAATTTCCGAAATTTAAAATTCTCGTTCCGATTTCCATCGGAATACCGATTACCGATCGGAAAGTAAAGAAACTGAGTATGTTTATAAAAATCATAAATTCTCGACAAAAACAATTCAAAAATTAGTAAAAGGTACGTAAACTCGCGTTTTAAATAGGACATTTGCGTCACGGGCACGGTCGAATTTGTTTTTACAATAGGACTAACATTTCAGCAAATTTCTATGTTTCAGACTTCGGACTCGATGAACTAGCAGTACATTTCCGGGTGCTCTTTTCACTGGCCCCATCCCATTCACGGACAGGTAAATTGTTCAATTTTTTTTCGAAAAAAAAATCTTTTCTCTCAGGGTTGTCACATCACTGAATCCGGATGCTGAAATCAGAAAGCGTCGTGTTGCTATCACTAGGACATCTTCACTCAATCTTTGGATCTGTGTCAGGTAACACTTGATGAGCACAATGCGCATAACTGACATATTTTTCAGGCGCGTGGCGTGTGTTGTCAACACCTGCGATGGGACTCAGTGAGAAATGTTCGATACCGTTTGATAAAGGATGGAATGCCCGACGAGTATGCCACGGACGAAGCTTGGAATTTCCAGTTCGCCGATTCACCATAATCTTAACGGTGAATTTTCAATTTCGTTGTTTTTTTCTCACTGTTTCACACTTTTTCTTTTTGTTTCTGCATTAATTTGTTTTCAAGAGCTGTTTTTTTTTCTATCGCCATATCTTGTCTTCTCGTTGTCTTTTTTTTTTTTTCGTTCCGTCTCAATAAATTTTATTTTCCGAAATCCATTTGATACGAAACACCCCTTACGAGCGCACTACACAATTATTCCACAGATATTGCTATAGAATTTTGTTTTGCACAACTTCAGCGCCAACTTCATGCAAGCCTTACACAAACTTTACACAGCTCTCGCGTTGTCAGAGATTCGAAGCTGCATAAAGTTCGTGTAAAAGTTGCAGTAACTTTGCGCTTGAGTTGTGGGTTTTTGCTGAGAGATGAGGACGCTGCGTTAATTGCACAAGCCGAATCGCTCACTTGTGGTGGAGCGCACCTGCTGACTCTGTGTCTCTCTGTTTCTAATGCTATTTCTTCTCTCTCCATTTGCACACTTATTTATTTCAATTTTAAATGTTTCTCTCTTATTTTTCTAGCTAAAATTATTCAAAAAAAACTATAATTTAAGCCTGAAAAAATGATACAGTCCAAAATCTTTTGAGATACTTCTTTCGAACAGGTGTTTCCCTATCTCACTCATTTATTAGTGTTTTTGAGTTTTAAATAGTACTCAAAACGTATTAAATACACCAGAAATTGTCAAAAATACTTTTTCACATATAAAAATAACTTGAAGTGGTTCGAAAAAAAAATTAAAAATATATTTTTTAAATGTCTTCCACCAACACACATCACTTCGAAAAATCTGATTTTCTAATGGTATTTGTAGCCAATTTCTATTATTCTGATATGTGAAAAAAGTCTGATAAGGGTCATCAAGAAAAAAAAAAAAGAAAAAACTGAGAAGGGTTCGAACCCCCGACCTCGAGATTGTCGGAGAGAAGTGCACACCAGTACACAGGTAAAATGCGGTTCAAGCACATAGGTTCCGTTATCGGAACATATCGAAAAATGGTGCATATTGGATGTGATATGTATTCACGTTTCAAACACGGAAGCGCGTGAATTATATGTGGTTAAGAAAAAAATCCACATGCATGAATACCTCGTTCATCTTATACTGATGCATATATGTTTCATGTCAAAGCGAGCCACCTATCCGGCAGGAAAGGCAGTGTAAGCGCGCTCCATCTGCACGCGCGAGAGAGTGCGAGACGCCGAGACCAATTTCTCATCAAAAATTATTTTTTCTGTTTTTCTTTGATTTTTTGCATTATTTCTTCATTTTGCTTATTTTTTCTTTGTAAAAATAATTAATAGAGAGAAAATTCGCAAATATCTCGTAGAAATTATCCGATTTATGCCCATATTTAATTAACTTTGGCTATTTTAAGAAATTGCCGCTCTTTAATGAATGTGATAGGTTTTCGGTTCGAATGCGATTATGACTGTGTATTTTGATGTATTTTCTCTTCTTGTCGCGAAAATTACTAATTTTATACTGAATTCAATCGGTTTTTGGCAAAAATCAATTTTCATTAAAATATGTAATTTTTGGATCTACCCCCGCTTTTCTACTCAATTTATCTTTTCAAACGCTTTTATATTTCGCCTCGGCATACAATAAACGTAAAAGTTAATTTTTTCAGAAGAAGAAGGGACGGAGACCGCACAAAAAGCTACGTCGTGGACAGATTCGGTGAGTCGGTTAAAAAAAAACGTTTTCCAAAATAATTTTTCGAAAATCGGTTATCCAAAATTTTTACCGGCGTTATATCCGATTTTTGAAAATAATTTAGCATATTTTAAGAGCTCTCAAAATTCAGCTCAATTTTTTTTTTGAAAAAATAAATCAATAAGTGAACCAAAAATTAAACAAATAACTCACTTTTGAGCAGTTCGGCTTTTTTGGGTTATTCATTTCGGTTATTCATTTTTTTGTCAAATTTTCCTTATTCATTTCATGCAGAAAACGGCATTTTCTGTGGCAGAAAACTGCATTTCGTCGAACTGCAAAATTCACTTTGTCAAGAAAAACATGCGAGAAATGCAAGAAAAATGTGGCGTCAGTCATTTCATGCAGGAAATGACAAAAAGTGAATTTTGCAGTTCGAAGAAATGCAGTTTTCTGCAGCAGAAAATGTCGTTTTCTGCATGAAATGAATAAGGAAAATTTTACAAAAAAAAAATGCAAAATGCATGGAATGAATAACCCCATTAGAGCAGCGAAACCTAGAAACACGGCGCTTTCCCGAAATTCGGAAAATTTTACAAAACAAATATCGGACAATCGGAATTTCCATTTTCCTATTTTACAAAACAATAACATTCCGCAATAAAATGCAGGGCAAGTATGCATTTTAATGCAAAATTACAAAAAAAATCATTAAAATGATTTTATTTATGTTTTGCACAAAAATTGCCATCGCAATCGCCGTAAAAACTGTATTAAAGCGGCATGCGCCTTTAATTTCTACCCTTTCGTGGATATTCTTTTATTACAGGAACGTTTAAATTAGAGGATGCAACTCTAATTGGCGAGTCATCGTATTTTGTCTAATACTCCGGCCTGCCGTTCTATTTTTGTATATCTGTTCAAATGACGGGTAATTAGAGGCTGGCGCGGAAAGTTTTGGTCTTTTCGCAAATTTTCAGACTTTCCCCGAAAAACGATCGAAAAAAATGCGGACTATTTTTTTTCGAAAATAAAAATAGGAAAACACGTAGGAAACACAGTTTTCCAAAAAAAATGTTCCGAGCAACCTTGTTGAAAACCCCTATAGATTTCTTGGTTTTTGGATATGCACCACACCATTGTGGAGGGCTTTTAAGATGCCCTTTTTTGTTTTGCGTATTTTTGAGGCAAAACTTGAAGAAGCAAACTAGTTAAAAGAGTTATTGCTTTGCTTTAAATAACCCGTAAGCATATTTATGTACTTCCAGGTTGCCTATCGACTGCTCAGCTTCAACAAGGATTGCGAAATCTGCTGAGCCAGTTTTAAACGCTCCGGAATCTTTTTATTTATTTTCTCAATGTGTATTTTTTAATACTACTTATAATTTTTTTGCGTTATTATTAATAAATGACTGTTTCTGGAACTGTTCAAAAGCGATAAAACTTTCTAACACACAATTATCCTAAAATCCATTGGGAGAAGAAGAGCCGATTCGACAGAAACATTTAAAATCCAAACATCCAAGCGCTTTTTGACCCGAATTCGGAACGTGCATGCTATATGCTCTTGCATATGTGCGCATGTGCGGGCACGTGGATGCATTATTCATTTCTCCAATTTTCCCTATGAGATCCACGCAGCGTGCTATACGCTTGAACCGCATTTTACCTGTGTACACCACCGATGCACATATTCATCAACCCCCTGAGGCCGGTCATATGATCGGCGGCCCGCAGCGAGCTGCTATGCAAGTGCGCTCCACCGAAGTGAGCGATTCGGCTTGTATAAATAACGAGACCTTAGATGAGGAGATTGTTAAGGATCTGGCGAAATGGATTCGGGAACTCCGCCAGAGAAAACTCCGTGTTACTAGATCGATGATACAATCTTAGCCGAAAATTCTCTGACATAAAATTTTTAATAAAAAAACTACCTAGCCTTTTCAAGGTTGGAACAATACACTTGCACCCTTTATTAGACTTGCCCCTCTAATAGACTTGCACCCGGACGAGGCCTTTGAACAATAGACTTGCATGCAAGTCTAATACAGGTTTTACGGTAAGTATATTTTTTATTCCATGCGCGATAAAGCATCAACACATTACCTTAGTGACCCAAGGGAATGTAGTCAATGAGCAACATGAAGTCAATGAGACTTTGTAGTCAATGAGACAAGTGCAGTCAATGATACAAGTATAGTCAATGAGACTTTATAGTCAATGAGAATGTGTAGTCAATGAGGGCAAGTAGTCAAAGAGTGGTGTAGTCAATGAGTTTTTTGCCCTGTTTTTGTTTGGTTTACCGTGGACTAACTTATCGATTTTTTGTAATTTTTTCGAAATAGTGGTATTTATGAATAATATCTGTTTTTTAAAGTTTTGTTCATTCGATTTGTTTATTCAGCATGAGCTGCAACAAACAAAGATTACAAAGTCGATATCGCAAATTTTGCGTTTTTCTGCCAGTTTCTTCGTCTTCACAGTTGCGTTCTGCCAAGTTCTGTTAAAAGTATGTTGAAGAAAAGATGAAAAAACGCGAAAATTGACGTTCAAAAATTTGATATTGAAAGTTGCTATATATAAAACTTAACAATACGGTTTTGAAACGTCCGGTTTTGAATCATCTCGGTTTTGAAACGTGGGATTTTGAAAGGTGCCGGAGCGTAGACGACGGTATCCAACGAAACAAGTTTGATGCTGAATATTGTAGCGTCACTGCGAGTATCTGAGCATGAGTTGAAACGTAGGAGCCTCCGAATACCGAATTCCGATTACTTCAATTTCATCGGCTAGCGTATTCAGCAGCGATAAAAAATGCCATATCTAAACCAAAAAGAGTCAAATTGGCACAATACAACTCAAAATACACACGGCATAGGATGACGATCTCCATTTTCCATTAAATATCGATCAATTTCATTAATTCTGACACTTCGACTATTAAAAATTACTGAAAAACATCAAAAACGAGCCAATAATTCAAAAAAAAAATAGACGGTAAATGCCATTTATTGACCTTCATGGTGAGTAAATCATTTCCTCTCCGTAAACTGATTTACGTTCCGTAAAAGTTTTTCATGAATACCGAAAAATGCATTTCCCCTACGGTAAACCATTTACTGTTCTCATTTACCGTACGGTAAACGTTCATGAATACGACCTCTGATTTCAGGAATTTTTTGAACTTTGGACGCGGCATTAATTAGGGCCTAATCCTCCGCCTTGGATGCCTACTTACTTTGCTACACTCCCACACCCTCCCCACTTCTCGCATCCTTAAAAATGGCCAAATTGAAATAAGTTGAATTGAAAACAATCACTATCTACAAAGTTGCGTACCCCTGCAGGGCGCTTCGCGCCCTGGAGGCGCATTGTAGATTGATTAGGGCCGCCTCGCGGTCCTAATATTGCAAAAGACAAAAAACTACAGTAGTCGGAGGTTTTTGACTTAAACAACTTATCGTGTCGAGGTCGGCCGATAAAATAATTCGATACGCTTTTAAATTTCAATCAAATCCCCATCGAAATTAAAGGCGCGTTGTATTTTTTACTGCCGGGTTTCGACGCGATGGGTTTTTTCTTGGAAAACTACCTGCATAGGGAGAAACCGCGAAAACGTCGTTTTCCTGCGCTGTAATGGACCATAATTGTTG
This sequence comes from Caenorhabditis japonica, assembly GCA_963572235.1. Lineage (NCBI taxonomy): Eukaryota > Metazoa > Nematoda > Chromadorea > Rhabditida > Rhabditidae > Caenorhabditis > Caenorhabditis japonica. The sequence goes on from OY754342.1 coordinate 8,265,506, forward strand.
TATAAAATCAAGAAATATTCATTGATAGAGTATGATTAAAATTTTTGATTAAAATACAAAAGCCTCGCATGTGCAAAAAGCTTTTACCACGCAGCGGTGACGAAAGCTGTACCGTAGACAAAGCCCACTCCCTGGTGAGTTATACGCATTTTTGTTAATTTGGGTCTAATCCTGCACCTCGGATGCCTACTTACTCTGCTACACTACAATACAATACACTGGGGGTACTACGGTATAGAACTCGCACGGAATAGAACTGCTACGGAATAGAACTGCGCGGAAAAGAAACGCCTGAAATGGAACTGTAGGTAAAATTACAGAAGAGCACCCCCAACATTACAGTTCAGGGCCCCACGGGAAACCCCCAGAAGAGCCCCCCTCACGATTAAAATAAAGTTTCACGTAAAAATATTTTATAAGAGAAAAATATCATATAAGCGTGACATTTAAATGCGTGGCAAGACATACACGTATTTTCATATTCCTTTTTTCTAATTTATTTCTCATTTTACCATCGTACGTGGCAAAACGATGCTTCTCATGTTTATGTGCGGCCCTATAAAGATCCATCTATATCTATATAATATCTATACCAATTGATCTATAAATGTGAGCTTATCGCCAGGGAAACATGTAAGTTACTTTTAAACTAAAAAACCCAGCAGAATTATCAAATTTGGATGAAATCCGTGGTGGGGGCTTCTTCTGTAATTTTCCTGAGGGGGGCGGAAATGAAATGTTGTGGGGGCGCTTCTGAAAGATTACCTATGCTTACAGAATCGACCCCCCTCTCAGTTATGGGGGGATACTTCTGTAATGATGACATTTCACAAACACCCCCCTCACACAAGTGCCCCCCCGCACTCAATCGGGATCTGAAATTAACTGTGTGGGGGGCACTACTGGTGGTGGGGGTGTACTAGTGGTGTGGGGGGCACTTCTGAAAGATTACCACTCGAAGAATTATTTTATTGTAGATTGTGAGGACCTGAGTTTTATTTCGTGCAGTTGTTTTTTGAATACAGTTCGGTAATCTACATCTATCATCAATCTACAATCTACAATAAAATAATTCTTCGAGTTGTTCGAGCGGTTCTGTGTCGGTACAGCTTAATTGCAGGTGGTTCTATTCCGCGCAGTTCTACTCCGTAGCAGTTCTAATCCGTGCAAGTTCTATACCGTAGTACCCCCGCAACACTCGCTCCGCGCCCTGGAGGCATACTGTAGATAGAGTAGGGCCGCTTTGCGGTTCTAATATTGCTAAATAGTTACAAAAAATTGAGAAAAATTCAATAAAATGCAATGATACAGGAATTTTATAATTAAAAAATAAACGCGTCGATGTGCAAAAAACTTTTACCACGAAGCGGTTTCGAACCAGGCACTCCCTGGTCAGCCACACAGGACTCGTTGTCAGCGCGGTCTCTTCTACAACCTCGCTTCTCTCGACCGGCTGCCTCCTCTGCGCCCTCTTCATTTAAAGCACTAAGGTGTTACGTTTTTTTTTGGTTACGCGATGAAAAATGGGCAAAAACGCGTGAGGTCGGACTTTCTCGATTTAGAGAGAGGGGCCGCCTCGCGGCCCCAAACCGAACCCGCAATTCGCTTTAAAAAAAAAACGGGCTCATTCCGACAATTTTGAGCCGAGTTATAAGCATTTTTCTTAATTAGGGCCTAAACCGGTGCCTCGCAAGGTTTTCTTGTTCCCAGCAAAAAATGGGCCCAAACGGACCATTTTAAGCCGAGATATGAACATTTTTGTGAAATAAAACAAACAATCACAATCTACAAAGTTGCGTACCCCTGCAGGGCGCTTCACGTCCTGGAGGCGAACTGAAGATTGATTAGGGCCGCTTCGCGGCCCTAATATTGCTTCAAACTTGTTAAAAATCAAGAAAAATCAATAATATTGCATTAATATCATTAAATAATGAACGCCTCGAATGCGCAAAAAAATTTGACCCCGGAGGGGGTTCGAACCTGAGGGGTGTGACTGACACTGGACCGGAGGTCAATCACAATCTACAAAGTTGCGTACCCCTCCAGGGCGCTTCGCGCCCTGTAGGCGCACTAAAGATTGATTAGGGCCGCTTCGCGGTCCTAATATTGCTTAAAACGCACTAACTTCAAAGAAAACCCCTTAAAATACATTAATTAGGCACTAATATCATTAAATAATGAACGCCTCGAATGCGCAAAAAAATTCTACCCCGGAGGGGGTTCGATCCTGCTAGCCAACACAGGTGAAGGGCTTCAAATCCATATCGGATCCGAAACGGATGGGACGTGGAATTTATAGGAATTTTATATGTATCCGATTTTGATCCTATTAGGATCCACGCTCCCACGGATAGGATGCGGACGTGGGAGCGTGGATATTTTCTAGACTTCCTGAATTTTCCATTTTTTGATTTCACTCAAGATGCTCAATGAGCACATGTATCCAGACAACCAAAAATAGCCGGTGAGCTCTGTGGCACCATGCCACGGAGCCTTCATCCAGAGCTCCCCACCCACCCTTCAGAATTCTCTAACCCAATACCTTGCAGCACTTGCGCAGGCGGTGGGTATACCTTCCCATGTGGACCGACACCTCACGGGTTTCGCCGGCCCTTATGTTTTGCACGGGAAAGGGGCGGGGCGTAGCGTGGTGACACCAGTTTTTCGTGGATTTTATTATTTTAAGACGTAATTTCACGAAAACTTACTTCATATGCCTGCCGTGGGATATAAGCCCCCCAGCATATATAAGTATAGTCCCTCACCATCGTAGTCCCCCCGACTATCTCGAATCAAAACGTTTCCAAATTAGAACTATGGTAAAGGTGAAATCAGTAACGTAATTGGAAAAGAAAAAAAAAGATTTTATGAGCCACAAATGTGGAAAATGAATTATGTGGTATTCACTCTAACTGGCCGGCATCCAAGCAGGAGGTTCAAACAATAAGCCGGCATGCCGGACAAATAGAGTAAATACGGTATTACAAATACTTGTTCTGTACTGGAGAATTTGATTTAGCTTATTATTATACAACACTTTTGACACTTATCCATTTGGAAAGAAAAAGGTTCTGATTCGGGACAGTTCTGTTTTGATAAAGTTCTGATTCGAAGCTTTTCCTTATTTCGAATGCGACAAAAATGGTAGAAAGAGCTATGAATGGTGCACTTCTATTAGATGCTTCAATTAATTGGGATTGCTTTTCGATGTCGGTCGATTTTCGCTTCTATCTGATAAATAGGCGCTATCTCGAAATAGAACCTTTTCAAAATAGAACCGCGTGAAATAGAACTGTACATAGTTTTAGCGCGTTTTAGCACAACAGGGTGAAGACTATTGAATAAATATTCTCAGTACGGAGCGCTGCAAACGCGCTCCCTTCGCACAGTTGTGGACGCGGCCTCGTTGGCGACGAGAGAGTACAGAAAATTGAGAGAGCCGTGGCCGATGTTTTGCTCTGATTTTTCTAAACCTCACTCCAAATGCATGCGAAATTCTTTGTTCGATTGGAGCGTGTTATCAGCGTTTTATACCGAGTATAGCCAAACAGAAAAAGTTCCACTCACAATCAGTGGCGTGACCTGTTTTCGATTTATTGACTGGGTTATATTTCACGCGGTTCTATTTCGGAACAGTTCTATTTCCGAACAGTTCTATTTCACGCGGTTCTATTTCGGAACAGTTTCATTTCCGAACAGTTCTATTCCACGCGGTTCTGTTTCGCGTCAAGTTCTATTTCGACAAAATTCTATACTAGTTATTATACTAGTTCACTCATATACCAGGATAACTGCCAGGTTTTTTTACAAACCACTGAGTAAATCGGACCAAAGTCAGCCTGTGCTAAGCCGATCTTTGGTGGTCGATATCAGCTAGGGGGGCTACAATGGTCAATTACCAAGTTGCATGCTCTTCTAATAGAGCCTAACATCCACGCGCCCTGCTTCAGATGAACGCGGATCCATTCTCCATAACGTCAAAAAATTCCACGCGCCCTCCACGAAGGACACGTGGATCCATATGGGATCCGATATGTTTCCACTCTCCCACGGATCCACGCGCCCTCCATATATATTCCATCCTCCCCCACGCCGGCGTGGATCCACGGCGACCCACGCCAAAACAATCCACGCTCCCTCCACGGGGGCGCGTGGATCTATATCGGATCATATATGGATCCATTCCACGTCCCATCCGTTTCGGATCCGTTTTGGCATTATCTCCCACCACCTGTGAAGAGCAATACCGGACCCGTAGGCAAGCGCGCTAACAGTTGCGCCACGCCACCTCCACCTCTCCCCCTTTTTTTCTTCTCACGCTATTTTATGAGTCACAGGTGGTGGGAGATAATGCCAAAACGGATCCAAAACGGATGGGACGTGGAATGGATCCATATATGATCCGATATAGATCCACGCGCCCCCGTGGAGGGAGCGTGGATTGTTTTGGCGTGGGTCGCCGTGGATCCACGCCGGCGTGGTGGAGGATGGAATATATATGGAGGGCGCGTGGATCCGTGGGAGAATGGAAACATATCGGATCTTATATGGATCCACGTGTCCCTCGTGGAGGGCACGTGGAATTTTTTTGACGTTATGGAGAATGAATCCGCGTTTATCTGAAGCAGGGCGCGTGAATGTCAGGCTCTATTAGAAGGGCAGGCAAGTTGGTAATTGACCATTGCCCCCTAAACCTGGCAATTATCCTGGTATATGAGTGAACTAGTATAGTAACTAGTATAGAATTGTGTCGAAATAGAACTGTTCCAAAATAGAACTGTTCCGAAATATACTCGGTATAAAACGCTGAAAACTCGCTCTAAACGAACAAAAAATTTCACATGCATTTGGAGTGAGGTTTAGAGAAATCAGAGCGAAACATCGGCCACGGCTCTCTCAATTTTCTCAACTCTCTCGTCGCCAACGTGGCCGCGTCCACCACTGTGCGAAGGGAGCGCGTTTGCAGCACTTCGTACTGAGAATAGAACAGCGTGAAATAGAACCCAGTCAATAAATCGAAAACAGGTCACGCCACTGAGTGGAACTTTTTCTGTTTGGCTTTTTATTCAATAGTCTTCACCCAATTGTGCTAAAACGCGCTAAAACGATGTAAGGTTTAACTTCGCGTGAAGTTCTATTTCGGCACGGTTCTATTTTGAAAAGGTTCTATTTCGAGGTAGCGCCTCTTATCAGATAAGTCCCCCACTTCTTCCTTTTTTTTATTTTCCATATCAATATCGAATTTCGCTATATCAGAATCGCCCCCATCTAATAAGAATAGCCCCCACCTGATAAGAATAGCCCCCGCCGTATCAGAATAGCAACACATCAAGCAAAAATCGACCGAAATCGAAGAGCAATCCCAATTAATTGAAGCCTCTAATAGAAGTGCACCATTCAAAGGTCTTTCTACCATTTTTGTCGCTTTCCGAATAAGGAAAAGCTTCGAATCAGAACTTTATCAAACAGAACTGTCCCGAATCAGAACCGTTTTCTTTCCAAATGGATACGTGTCAAGTGTTGTATTGTCCATTCGCGAAAAAAGCAAGTGCGCTCCACGAAACTTAGTACTACGTGGATTTCATTTTCGTCGCCAAATAATTTCATTTCACGTGTAAATTCAACATGAAATTGAATAATTTGGCGACAAAAATTAAATCCACGTAGTACTAAGTTTCGTGGAGCGCACTTGCTTTTTTAGCGAATGGACAATATAATAATAAGTTAAATCCAATGAAACAAGTATTTGAATCACCGTATTTACTCTATTTGTCCGGCATGCAAGCTTATTGTTTGCACCTCCTGCTTGGATGCCGGGCAGTTAGAGTAAATACCACATATACTCGGCGAATGCATCATCAGCCTCGCTCTACGGCAGTTTTCAGTTTTCAATAGTGTAGTGCGCATGTTTTGAAGCGAAAAATCAAATTTTACCTGCAATTCGTCGTGGATACATCTTTTTCCGTAAAAAAGAAGTATAAAAACTAGAATTTGAGTAAATCTTGCAAGTGCAACACTGTTTTACAGGAATTTTGCAGTAGAGCGAGGTTGATGATGTATTCGCCGACTATAATTCATTTTCGAATTTGTGGCTCATAAAATCTTTTTTTTTTCTTTTCCAATAATGTTACTGATTTCACCTTTACCATAGTTCTGATTTGGAAACGTTTTGATTCGAGATATTCTTCGATGGTGAGGGACTATAATTGTTTATGCTGGGGTGGGGGCTTATATCCCACGGCAGGCATATGAAGTAAGTAATCGTGAAATTACGTCTTAAAATAATAAAATCCACGAGAAACTGGTGTCACCACGCTACGCCCCGCCCCTTTCCCGTGCAAAACATAAGGGCCGTCGGAACCCGTGATGTGTCGGTCCACAAGAGGAGGTATAGTACTCACCGGCTATTTTTGGTCATCTGGAAACAAGTGCTCATTGAGCATCTTGAGTGAAATCGGAAAATATTAAAATTTCAGGAAGTTTATAAAATATCCACGTTTCACCTACGTCCCATCCGTTTTTGGTCCGTTTTAAGTCCACGCGCCCAAGTCCGCATCCTATCCGTGGGAGCGTGGATACTAATAGGATCCATATAGGATCCATATAAAATCCTATATAAAAAAATTCCACATCCCATCCGTTTCGGATCCGATATGGATTTGAAGCCCTTCATCTGTGTCAATGAGAGAGCATAAGATGTGTGGGGAACCATTTTTAAACACGCCTCCAGAACGGCTAAATTCCATTGACATCAAGAGGAATTGAACCAGAGAGTGGAGATTGCAATTTGCAACTCACTACTCACTAGACCAAGTGGTACCCATTGCAAACAAAATGAATTGTTAATTAAATGTTCACGTCGATTGGGAGTTTGAACGTGAAATATCTAGCCTTTCTATGTCTTCTTTTTATTTCGCAAAACACTTTCCCACGAAATGTTTGTTGAACAAAAAAAAAATAATTCTACAGAGCCAAATTTTGAGGTGTCACACATGCTTCCGGCGCGTTGCCTGTGAAGACGCCCGCGGAGCATGCTTTCACCCAGCTCCCTCCGATCGCCAAATCTTGCCATGGTCGCCAAATGTTTCCACCCAGCAATAAAAAATATCTCGTATGAAATTAAATAAAACAAGATTAATAGCGATAAAACAAAGGAATTGATAACAATTTCCAGAAAAAAAACCAAAATTTTCACAAACTTGCAGAATTTAGGCAATTTGTACCCCCAAAAAAAAGTTTACCCCTAAATCAAAAAATTTGTACCTATTAATCTGTTGGTTTGTACCCGCCCCCCCCCCCCCCGCAAAAATTTTCAACAAAAACGTATAGGCGGATTATCAGAAAAGCATATTGAATCCGGAGCAAAAACATGTTTTCTAACTAACACATAGGAGCTAATTAAAAACAGATTAAAAAAAACATTGCGACATGGTTACATCAGGTATGAAAAATGCATACCTGCACTGGAGGTAACTAGTCTATCGGGCGCTTTACGTAACTGTGGTTGAACTGAAGAACGTTTCACTGAAAAACATTCAATACAAACAAATACATAATACGACTTCCAAACTTACTAATCCTTGACTGAACGTTAGTCACCTTTTCACAGAAGTCTTTCGAATCTGAAATGAGAAAATGTTTGAAAGTTTCGCAAAATCAGAAAAAAAAGTTCCATTTGATAAGGTCATGCCAGAACGCAACAACTGGAAACTTTTATTTATTTGTGCTTTTTCAATAACACGGTAATTTATTTTTTATGAAATGCCAGTTGAAAAAAGGCTCCCCGACGATTCGCAACCCGACGCTTATAAACCGCGTCATTCCGCTACTCTTGTAGTTTTGAAACCGCGAACTTTTGAAACCCAGCAGTTCGAAACCGGGACAAACAGAATTCGCGCGCTCACGATACCCGTCAATTTGCAACCCGATATCACGGAACCCGTCATTTCGAAAATTCGCGGTATGAATATCGACATGAGTGGCAAAATGACGCGGTTTCGAAGCGTCGGGTTGCGAATCGTCGGGGAGCCTGAAAAAAAATAGTTCCTTTCCGCGGAAAAAATTAAGATTACTCAAGTCAGAAAAGTCCCGAAACAGAACTGCCTTTGATCAAAAAACTAAAAATATTACAATCTATGGAGAAAAAAAAAGTTGCAACGCGGCTTTTGCGTACTTGTGAAATAAAGTGGAAACATTTATTATATCTTCATTTGCCATGTGTATTGCTGTAAAATTTCCGTTTCCGTTTCCCTTTTCCGTTTCCGTGAAAGTATAACTGTTTTTTCGTTTCCGTTTCCGTTATTTGTATTTAGACGGATAATTTTTAGCTTGAAATATCTGCTGTTGTCCACGTGTATTTCATGCAGACGACACTCCAAAAATGCTCATAGTTTACCGTAAATCGACAACTGTTTTTTTTTGTTTCGAAAATTTTTTTCCAAAACCGCCAACTTCCTCCGCTGACCCATACAAGTTTTGGAGAGAGAATCAGAATTTTCCGCGGCTTAAATCTATGGCCCAAAAGCTACTAGCTGTGGCAACCACTTCGGCTAAAAGTGAACTACTCTTTTCAATCGCCTGTCAAAATTTCGTTGCCAAACGGAATCGTATTGAGGAGGAAGGCCCTGTAGAAGTTTTGATTTTGCTCACTATTTTCGGCCCGCCAAAATGGTCAAACGCGCTCCTCTGAACTCAACGCTATGCGATTTTCATTTTGGTTTCCAAATTATTTTATTTCACGAAAAATTTATACGTGAAATAAAATAATTTTGAAACCAAAATGAACATCGCATAGCGTTGTGTTCAGCGAAGCTTTCCGTTTTTTTCCGTTTCCGTTTTTTTTCCGCAGAATTAGAAATATGTTTCCGTTTCCGTGTCCGCTTTCCGTTTTTCAGAAAAACGGGTTGCCGCTCATCACTGGTGTGTATGTGTCCGACATTCCCCGGAGCAGGGGTGGGACAAAAAAACATTTTTTTTTTGTTGCTTTAAAAAAAAATTAACAAAAAAACAACAAAAAACTTTTTTGTCTTCAAAAAAATTCCAAAAAAAAGTATAGTTGTCATACTGGCATTGGTCACCGAGCGCTTCAAGACCATAACAGAAAATTGTTGAATTACTGTAAGATTACTGTAGCTACATTAACACAATTTTTCAAAGTCACTCACAAGGGAAGTCTTTTCTCAAACCATATTGGAATTCTCTGAAACTTGGTGGGCTAATAGAACCTATCTCTGGCTACCGCGTCAAAAAAATTTAGCTGCCGAACTTTAAAAATAAGCTCAAAAACATGCTCCAAAGTTCCGGCTCCCCCCTACGTCACTTCTTTCGTTTTTATCACGACCCTCCAGAGGTGAAAAAATCAACGAAAGGGAGGCGCAGTGGTAGAGTGGGGTGTCTGTCAGTCACAGGTAGTGCGCATTCAGCTTATAATAGGTTGCGCAATAGGCCTACCGAGTACCAGCGAAGGACCCCAAAGTAAGCCTACAGTGCGTCCAATATTGATAGGACCCCCCTTGATTTTGGGGGTCTAGGCAAAACCGAAGAAGATACAAAAAATCTGTAATTAGCATTCGATTCAGCATACAAATAAACCCCAAAAACCAAATTTCCATGTGTCTACCACTTTTTTGACGCCCGTACCACCAAAAAGTCACTTTTTCAAGCGTCCAATATTAATAGGACCACCTCGGGATTTTAGTGTGTCGGCGATTTTTTTATTGGCTTTTCAGCAGGAAACATGATTTTTCATGGATTTTCGATTTGAAAATGACCATTTATTTGCTTTTTATTGTTTAAAACTATTTTCATGGTTGTTTTACGCTTCTTCACCAATCTTTTCACTCTTCAAATGAATCCAAGGTTGTTTCGAATGTTTGTGATAATTAGTGTTACTGTAATCAGCTTTGTTGCGAGAGTTTGATGTGCAGGTTCAGTAATTAACTTCCCAATTAAGTTTTGTCCTAAATGAGAGCTTCCATATCAGTTAGTTATCTAAACTCTCATTGAGTCGCGTTGATCACCTCACTCTCGCTGAGCAATCGAAATTGGATGTGATGCGTCAAACGGGATCTTCACTCCATGAAATGTCTCGCCTCTTGAAGAAAACCAGAAGTTAGATTCGACGTTACCTATCAGATCCGGTGAACTATGAACAGAGGCAAAAGGAGTACAGTGAACGGAAAGAAAGGCTAGTTTCCGTGATAAAAGAAACGTCATCCGAACCGCTTCCAACTCTTCGAAAAGTCTCAACGAAATCAAGGCGGAGCTTGGACTCGATGTCTGCCTTTTTGTCTCTTTCTTCCGTAACCGACGTCGCTCACATACATTCCAACAAGACGATGCTGCCATTAACTCCAGCAACTTCACAAAGAACTGGTTCGCGGCTGAAGGAATCAAAGTGCTCGATGCTCCGGCTTGCAGCCCGGGCCTCAATCCGATTGAGAACTTGTGGGAAATGCTTGTTCCTCGTGTTTATTAAAATAGACAGCAATACAACAATATTCAAGTCTTCAAAACTGCTGTGCAACGTGAATGGGATTCTATCAGCGTCGACGAACCTAAGAAACTCGTTGCCACTAGGCCGAACAGAGTGGTCGAAGTGATTAAAAAAATTGTGGAGAAACCAGCTATTGAGAATTGTTTCCTGGATTCAATTTTTCTTATAGATTTTGTTTTTTCGCTCCAATAAACTGTGTTTTTGTAGCTGCGTTTTCATGAAAGAAATATTCCAATTTGAAGAGTGAAAACATTGGTGAAGAAGTGTAATGTCGGCTCTGGGACGTTTCAAAACAAGACGTTTCAAAACTGGGACGTTTCAAAACTGGGACACTTCAAAACTGGGACGATTCAAAACCTGCCACTTCAAAACTAGGACGGTTCAAAACTTTGAGTGCAATTGTGCGTCACTGTGTAAGCACTAGTGACACCAGAACACACGCACATTAAATGTTTATTTTCGTTTTGTCATTGTTTTAAACTCTTTTCACGTAAAGCACTCGACAAAAGACAAAACATGAGCTCGGCGAATTTGACCAAATTTAAATACCGGCAAAAAATTATTTTTAAAAAAATGCGAAACGAGAGCAAAACGCGTGAAGAGAGTTAAAAAAATGACAAAACGAAAAAAGAAAATGAATATTACGTGAAAAGAGTTTAAAACAATGACAAAACGAAAATAAACATTTAATGTGCGTGTGTTCTGGTGTCACTAGTGCGTACACCGTGACGCACAATTGCACTCAAAGTTTTGAACCGTCCTAGTTTTGAAGTGGCAGGTTTTGAATCGTCCCAGTTTTGAAGTGTCCCAGTTTTGAAACGTCCCAGTTTTGAAACGTCTTGTTTTGAAACGTCCCAGAGCCGTAATGTCGAGCGGGCACTCGATTTTCCTGATATTTTTTCTTTAAAGTCACAGTGCGCATTGCGCGCCGCCAGATGCAAAAGATAAACTATTTTCACGTGACCTCTGGCGTGCGCGGAAACGTGGGCGGCGAGCTTGCTGGATTCAGACAGGCGGTTAGATGATTCATTTTCCTTAATTTCCTAATTCTTATTCTTTGCTTTGGTTTTCGACTTTTTGCGTTCTGATTGGTGTTCGTCAGTGTCAATAAATTGTTTATTGACCACCTTCGTTTGTCCGTGAAGTCGTGAGCTACTGGTAGCCACGCACCGTTCTCGTCAGTCGTCTCGTCACACGTGCAGCTAGCTTGGGAGGGAGCCCCCCACCAAGATAGTTCGCGCACTTGGGGGCCGAACCGGGGTTCTGTGTTCTGATTGTGGTTTCAATAAACCGTTATTGATTCACCACCGTCTTCCTGTCGTTGAGTCGTGAGCTGCTGGCAGCCACGCACCGTCCGTCGCGTCCACATCTTCATCACACGTGCAGCTAGCTTGGGAGGGAGCCCCCCACCAAGATAGTTCGCGCACTTGGGGGCCGAGCCAAACCGCCGAAAAGTGAGCTTTCCACGGAGACCCCGGGAAACTCAACTTTTCATTCCGACTTCAATCGCAACACTCAATTGGGAGGGAGACCCCCACCAAGAGAGTCCCGCGACTTCAACTAGGATTGCGACCAATCAATCTTCACGAGAGAAGCCGAACGTTTTCAGTGTTCTGGGACAGAGACCCTGCCAGACACTTGAAAATCTCGATTGTTGGTGTTTCTGGAAAACATCCAATCAGTCAGCTAATTTCGAATATAAACCGATAACGTTGGACTTTTCTCGGGAAAATTGAAGATTTTGAGTACTGTGATAAATTAGCAAGACCTGCATTTCTCACACACTCTTTTACACCGTCATCCGAAATCTTGACAAAAATCAAGAACAGATGACGCCAACAACAAAAATTGTGATCGAACACGAACTGGAGGACGAAAACGAACAAGACGGTGGACACAAAAACGGATTCATCGACGAGGCTGTTCTCGATGAGGACATGGATACCGACCACTTCGAAAAAGAGCATGAGGCGAGAAAAAAAGAAGATGAAGTTCGCTTAAAGAGGATCGAGCAAGAATTCAGAACATATGGAAAAGTTTCCCTGAACGCGGTTAAAATAATGATCGAGCCAATCAGAGAAGGATTCTCGCAGAAGGAACACTTTATTGTGGAACAAGAAAACAAAATTTTCGAACTTCACCAGAAAATTGAGGACTTAACGGCAAGGTTGAGTGATCTTCAGGGAAATGCGCTCTTTGACAGCACGTCCGATAACGAAGACGTCAGGGCCATCCAAGAGTTCATGAGGATGAACGGAATTGGCAGCGTAAAAGATATTGAGGGCATTTTGGATGAATGCAGTAAAAACCGACGAAATCTCATTGAAACAAAGGAATTGTTGCAGATGAGTATGAGTGAGGAGAATAAGCTCAGTGGCCGACTCCTTGAGCTACGAGCCCAAAACAGGGATCTGCGTCGTAAAATCGATATCAAGGATAAAGAGATGGAGTCAATGAAAAGGTGTCTCGGGCAAGTCGACATGAAGCTCAACGCAGAAAGGCTGAAGAAAGAAAGTGAAGACAGAAAAGTCGTGGCGTACGAGGAAAATTGTTACCAGGACACGGACGATTGCCCACCACACAGACTCTCGCCGAATGGCTCGCGAGGAATTCGCAGCCTTCGAGATGAACAAATTGATCGAATTGAAAATCCAAGGGGAGAAAATCAAGACACGGATCAAGCCCTTGAAGAAGTGTTTAACAGAGAGGGAACGCAAGATAGTGAACGGTACAGAGAGAGGAGTTCTCCATTCCAGTCTGAACTGTCACTGCTCAGCCAACTTTACCTTGAACAGAACTTGCCGGAGCCACCAAAGTATACAGCAGAAAAGGATTCTGTGAGTATAGAAGCCTTCGAAAGAACCTTTGCAATGAAATTTGGGAGATTGTCGACAGAGCAACAGATTACTCTTCTAGAAACAAAATATCTAGCTGGGAAAGCGCTAAAGGCCTTCCGAGGTCTCATAGAGACGGAAAAGAACAGTGTCGGGAGCATTCTGAGAGCCCTCGCCAACAGATTACGACTCTCGGCAGAGGATGAGACCAGAAGAGCAATAACACGTTGGGAGTCGCTGAGAATTTCTGAAAGCCAATCAGTCGAAGATTTCTGTCTGCTTCTTGATGAAGTGGCAAGAGTCGCCTACCGCCGCCTGCCGTTGGAAGAACTCTCTTCGTTAAAGACTGAAAAGCTTCTTGGAGCCATCGCTGGAAATGAGGCTTTGCGATGTATGATCGATGCAAAACTGTTGGAATCTCCGGAGAAACAGCACTATGACATCTGCCGGTTGTTAGCAATCAGACATGAGATGAGTTTGAAAGAGTTTAGAAAGAAAAAAGAAGTAAGGAGCCAGCGAGATGGAAAAATGGTGACAGCTGATAGAGAAGTCCTAAACTTCTCGAACGAGTTTCCAAATCGTCAAAGCTTCCCGAAAGTCGCAGTGCAGTGTTTTAAATGTGGTGTATTCGGTCACACCGCCAGAATTTGCCCGATATTAGCAGAGGCACCAGTTCAGAGAAACGCTCTGAAGGAACCCAGCCTAAAAGTGGAAAGCATCGACATAAAAGGTTTAGATGTGCAACAGGGAAAACGAGTGAAGAAAGACGTCGTTCGAGACCAATACAGTGTCGTCACTTATGCCAGTCGGACGCTTTCGGACGCAGAAACCAGGTATCCAGCCATTCAGATAGAACTAGGAGCAATAATATTTGCCCTGCGACACTTCAAGCCGTAAATCTGTTCATCCAAGATCATCTTACACACAGATCACCGCCCGTTAAAATATATTTTAGCAAAAAAGAAAATTCACGACAGAATTGCAAGTTGGTTGGTGAAGCCACAGAAACATGAGAAGAAGGAAGTGGGCGCGGAGTGGTTAATTGAACAATTTCCAGATTTCTAACAAAATATCGTATCTCTCCGGCTTTTTCATCCGCTTCGAAACATTTTTTTCGCATACTTTTCAGTAATGTGAGCAGGCTTTCTCGGAAATGAAAAATTCTCTTCCGAGTTCCGTCGGAAATTTCCGATTTTGTAATTTTCTCTTCCGATGTTCCGACGGAATTCCGAGTTTTTCATTTTCATTTCCGAATTTCCGTCGGAATTCCGAAATTTCAAATTCTCGTTCCGATTTCCGTCGGAATTCCGACTTCCGACGGAATTCCGATTTCCGATCGGAAAAATCGGAAATGAACCTGAATAGCTCCATAAAATCTTAAATTATCCACAAAAAATTAAAAAAAATTGAGGAAAGATACGTAGACATTTGTTTTAAAGGCTCCGCGACATCTCGAAACCAGACATCTCGAAACCGGAAATTTCGAAACCGGACATTTCGAAACCGGACATCTCGAAACCGCGTTAACAGTGGGGAGGGGGTTGAGAGAGAGGTAGGAAGTAAACATTTTTTTTTCATAATTTTATGACTATTAAACAAATAATCAAAAAGTGCAAGATTTGAGCGTCATTTCTTTGGCGGCCACCAAAAGTAGTTTACAGTACGCAAACTGCACCTTGCATCGGGAGCAGCGGTGGGACCAAAAATGTTTCTTCGGTCGTTTGTTTTGTTTTTTTTTTGGGTGAAACAAAAAACATTTTGTTTTGTTCATGCACGTGAAAAAAAAATTTATTTAAGCCGCGGTTGCGCAAAACAATGCCTGTATTTGAACAAAAACTTAGCCGGGATATGCTCTGAATTGACAAAAAATCTTTAATTTTCAACGAACTTTTGAAAAATTTCCATTTAACTCGCAGAAATACACATTTTTTTTGGTATTATTTTCTTGAACAAATTTTTTTTGAGAAAAAAGTTTTATTTGCCCTTAAAACATTTAAAAATTAAAAAAACAAAAAAAATGGTAATTTTCAAACGTTTTTGTTGAAAATTAGAGATTTTTGGTCAATTCAGAGCATATCCCGGTTTTGTTCAAATAGAGGCATTTTTTGCGCCTCCGCGGCTTTAAAAAACCTTTTTTCTCACGTGCATGAACAAAAAAACATGTTGGTCCCACCGCTGCTCCCGATGCAAGGTGCAGTTTGCGTACTGTAAACATTTTTTGGTGGCCTCCAAAGAAATGACGCTCAAATCTTGCACTTTTTGATTATTTGTTTAATAGTCATAAAATTATGAAAAAAAAATGTTTACTTCCTACCTCTCTCTCAACCCCCTCCCTACTGTTAACGCGGTTTCGAGATGTCCGGTTTCGAAATGTCCGGTTTCGAGATGTCGCGGTTTCGAGATGTCTAGTTTCGAGATGTCGCGGAGCCGTTTTAAATAGGAAATTTGTGTCACGGACATGGTCGAATTTTTCCCAAAAAAAAAAGATTTTCGTACCAAATTTCGACAGAAAA
Source organism: Caenorhabditis japonica (assembly GCA_963572235.1). Lineage (NCBI taxonomy): Eukaryota > Metazoa > Nematoda > Chromadorea > Rhabditida > Rhabditidae > Caenorhabditis > Caenorhabditis japonica. The sequence goes on from OY754342.1 coordinate 8,281,348, forward strand.
ACATGTTTTTTTCCGACGTCGGAAAAATATTATTTCCGACGGAAACGGAAATATCATCGGAAATCATTTTGTCTCGGAACGGAATCGGAAATTTTTTCGGAAGTGAAACTGCCTCGGAACCGGAATCGGAAATTTCCGACATCGGAATTCCGACGGAATTCCGACTTTTCGGAAATTTCCGAGAAAGCCTGAATGTGAGCTCGTCACGGGTCATATCACGAAGAACTCGAATGGGACGTTTTGAAGCGGGGCGGTCTTGGAGTTTGCGGAGAGCTTTAGAAAATGTGCGAATGAAAATGTCACGGTCATTTTGGGTGGAAAATTTAACTCCCATCGGCACACATGCCATTTTGCAAAGCAAACTGCCGAAAGTCGGGGCAAACTGCCTGCTAGCTCGGCCCAAGCTGCCCCCTGACCTGCGCCTAAGCTGCCCTGACCTGCGCCCAAGCTGCCTCTGACCTGCGATTAAGCTTCCTTGACCTGCGCTCAAGCTGCCACTGACCTGCGCCCAAGCTGCTGTTTGACGTCCAAAAATAGATTGCCGAAATATACAAAATGATAAAAAACATTTATTGAAAAAAGCAAATGTTAAGAAAAAGGGGGTTAATCGATAACAATATAAAAACAATTTAAAAAATTAGTTATTGTGAAAACAAAAATTGCAACGCGGTGTTTGCGTACTTTTGAAATTCAAACGGCAATGAGAGAAATAGCATGGGAAATGAAGAGATTTGTTCCCATTTTCATTTGAATTTCAAATGTACGCAAACACCGCGTTGCAATTTTTTTGCTTTCATAATAGCGAGAAACACTAGAAATGAAAGAAAAAACGGCAAGAGGGGGGGGGGGGGTGGTGGCAAAAAATGGCAAGAATAGCAAGATAGGCGAAAAAGTGAAAACAATGGGGAGGAACGGGACCGTAAAAGAAAAATGGAGGAAACGGAGGGGATTGGCTTCGCGAGTGAGTCAGTACGAAGTCATTTCAAAAATTTAATGAAAAATGAATCAGAAAGTGCATACACGTCAGTTCCTCGAAAAACCTTGCTCTCTGCAGCGGTTATTTTCATAGTGATAAATTAATTTTTAGAACAGTAAAAAGGCAAAAAAAAATCGCCCAAAGAAGTCTATTGTTCAAACCTTGAAAAGGCTAGGTAGTTTTTTTAATTAAAAATTTTATGTCAGAGAGTTTTCGGCTAAATCGGTTAATTGCTGCCTAAATCGCGGCCATTCGACGGCGATTCCCTGTCAAAGTCGGCGAAGCTGCCCACGCACATCGACATATTCCATTTTCGATTTTTGATTTTTCCACTGCTGAATGTTTTTTCTCGAAACTCCTGGTTTTTCAGCCGCTTTACAGTTATTCGTTGTGCAAGCATAGTCGACCACCACTTTCTTGAAATCTAATGTGAAATTTAGCCTTTTTTCAGGCAGGAGCTTCAGTATTTACCTCATCAATATCCGACATTTCAAAAAATTCAATTAAGTATTTGAAACGCAAAAAAACCGAAAAAAAACATCACTAATTAAAAAAAAAATTCGAAACATTGAAGTGAAAGTACGCAATTTTTTCCGCAGTTATTGCGTATGCAGGGAGCAAATCTATTAAAGGGTGTAAGTATATTGTTTCAAGGCCTCGCTCGGGTGCAAGTCTATTAGAGGGGCAAGTCTAATAAAGAGGCAAGTCTAATACAAGTTTTACGGTATTTCAATGAACATCAGACATGTCAAAACTCGGGCTGGCCCGCGGGCCGACCCGGACCGGCCCGATCAATTGTTTTTTTTCGTTTTTTTTTTTAATTAAAAACAAATTATCAAAGTAATTGCGTCGTTATAATGGATTCGTGGCGGAGTGACAATTTTTTCACGTTATTATTCGAAAAATGAAGAAATAACTGAAGAAATTAAGAGATTTTTCGTCTCCCAGTTTCACGTGAAATGTCACTCTGTCACGAATTCATTATATAAAGAATTCGTGGCGGAGTGACAGTTTTCATCACTTTTTTCTACGAAAAAATGATTTCAGGAAATTTTTGGCTAATAGCCACCGATTCGGGGCGTGTGCCATATGTATTTGGCACACTCCCCATATTAGATGGCTATTAGCCGTTTTCCATGACTATTAGCCGTTTCCGTCGGCTATCATTTTCAAAGTTTTTCCATTTCAAATTACGGTCTTTTTCTGGCTTGAAAAAGTCGCAAAAGGGGGGGGGGGTTACCCCATAATGGCTAATAGCCAAATTCGTCGGCTCGCTGCCATTATCGCCCGCTATTAGCCTTTTCGGCGGTTATTAGCCGTTTTCAGTGGCTATTAGCCACCTAGACGCCGAATCTCGCCATAACGCGCCAAAAATTTCCTGAGAAGAAATATCAGAAAAAAATGAAGATATTTGTTTTGTCTTACAGTTTCACGTAAAATTCGTTTTTTGTGATTACATTTTTATTTTTAAGCAGGTATTCGTCTGATGAACATAACCGCTGCAGGAAGCAAGGTTTTTCGAGGAAATAACGTGTGTGCACTTTTTTTTACAAACAACAAAGTGTGTGCACTTTTTGATTCCTTTTTTATTAAATTTTTAAAAATATTTTTTGTATCGACTCACTATTTCACTTTTCACCACTCTAACGTAAATCGCCGACATGAATTGGGAGCCGCTGCAAGTGCGCCCTATTACACACCTCAAATGCGCGCGAGATTCAAATTTTAAAAAGTTTCGGCTATGAAAATGAGAATTAGAGTCGGAAAAAAGAGAACAACCGCAGAAAACTTTATCATTTTTTTTATTTATGTGAATTTTATGAATTATTTAATTTTTTTGGCGTTATGCGGGTTGAGAGTCGCTGAATTTTTTTTTCTTTTTGTTTTTTTTTTTTGCCTTTTTTTCTCCTTGGCGCTTCGAATTTGCGTTTTCAAGTATTTATTCATAACCTGAAGGTTCAGTGGCAACGCGCCGGAAGCATATGTGACACCATCAAATGGGTGACCGGAGGGAGCTGGGTGGAAGCATGCTTTGAGTCTGTTGTCTGTTATCCGGTCTCGGAAAATTGAAAAATGAAATATTTTGGCGACGAAAATGAAATCCGCGAAGTATTAAGTTTTGTGGAGCGCACTTGCTTTTTTCGCGAATGGACAATAATACATTTGAATTTTCAATTCTGACATTCTCACAATCAGATAATTTTGGTTCGTACATGGCGACTATTGGTATCTATGTGGCTAATACCCACGGAAAACGGCTAATAGCCATTGAAAAAGGCTAGTAGCCATCGCATTCGGGACGTGCGCCAAATACATACATGTGGCACACGTCCCGCTTTGATGGCTATAATTATGGATTCTTGACGTAGCGAGCAGGCTTGGTCGGAATCGGAAAACGGAAATTCCGATTTTCCGACTTTTTTCGGAAAATTTTTCCGACGGAAAATTTTCCGAATTCATTTTTCGGAAAAATTACCCGTCGGAAAATTGTCCGAATTAATTGTCCGGAAAATTTTCCCGTCGGAAAATTTTCCGAAAATGATCGGAAAATTGCAGTTCTTTTAGGTGCCGCTTCTAAGTACCATGAACTTCTCAAAACTGAATTTTTTGTTGAATTTTTTGTTAATTTGTTGATTTTCGTATTTTTTCAAAGAAATAAGATGAACAATTGTGTTAAGAATCTTTTTCGGAAAATACAACATTTTAAAAAAATCCAGTTTAGTTTCGAAAATCGGAAAAAAAATCGGATAGCCGATTTTCCGAAAAATAAAATCGGAAAAAATGTCGGATATCCGATTTTCCGAAAATTGGAATCGGAAAAAATTTCGGGTATCCGATTTTCCGAAAAATTATTTCGGAAAAAAATTTCCTTTTCCGAACAAGCCTGGTAGCGAGACAGCGTCTCAGGCAACTCATTTCTTACTATAATAGGAAATCCAAATCTGAATAGGAAATTTTGGAACTTTTCCAGAAAATTCAGATCTTGTTAGAAAATACAAATCTTATATAGAAATTTACAAACTATAAAGGGATCTGGACAGATTCGAAACATTTTTGAAATCTCGAATCTGTACAGAAAATTTACCGGTCTTGCAAGATCTGCTAAGATTTGTAAAATTGATTGCACGAGATGCGTCAATAAAATTTCATGGCGTCATTCGCGTCACGAATTTCGAAATGTTTCGTGTGGATTTTTATTGCGTTGTTATTTTATTTTTACTTATTTGTTTTTGGCTTTTTTATTATTGCATTCAATTTGAAGTATTTGCAGCCTATTGGATCGCGGCACCAATCAGCCGGTGAATTCTTAGACACTCGAAAAACGTTGGAGCGCAGAGAAAAAATTGAAAATCGGGACAAAATACGTAAGTAATGGATGTATTCACATTAGTTTTTATGTCAATCTTATTGTGAAAACAAAAAATTGCAATGCGGTGTTTGCGTGCTTTTAAAATTCAACGATTCATCATTGCCGTTTGAATTTTCTAAAGTGCAATTTTTAATACCTTATGCCGCATCCAAAGTTCAATAAATTCCTGAAATCAGGAGTTTTTTGCAGTCCAAAATGCCCCAAAAAATCCCAGAGAAAACAGGCGATCACAGTTGAAACCGAGGGATAATTACAGAATAGCCACCCATATATTTAAAAATAGGTACCCATTTGACTCGCTATAGTATAGCCACCCACAGTCGGCGTCGCGTGGGTGGCTATTCTGAAATGATGGGTGGCTTAACTATAATAATATATTTCAGTAAAAGCACCCATATATTTCAAAATAGCCACCCACAGAAAATCGCAAAAATCCCATTTTTCAGTTATGTGGGTGGCTATAGTATAGCGTGGGTACCTATATTGTAGTGGGTGGCTATACTGGAATTTTCCCGAAACCGGCGCTACCGTAGTTGCTTCGCTGCGAGACCTTCTATGTTTGAACTTGAAATTCCCCGCAAAAAAGAAAAAATTGAGCAATTGTGGAAAAATTCAAGTTTAAACATAGAAGGTCACGCAGCGAAGCCACTACGGTAACGTCGGTTTCAACTGTGATCGCCTGTTTTTTCTGGAATTTTTTGTGGAACTTTGGACTGCAGAAAATTCCTGATTTCAGGAATTTTTTGAACTTTGGACGCGGCATTAATTAAATACCAATATCATCATTTATTTTCAGCGCGGCGGCCAGATCGAAGCTCGTCAAAAGGTGCAGAACGGACGACGCGGAACAGCCATCGACATCGGCTTAATTTTTTTTTTTATATTTTAAAATGTTTGCTTTTTTTGTTATAACCAATAAAATGAATTGTCTTTTATTCAATCGATAAAGTTTAGATTCCGGGGAATCTCGACAGAAAATTGTGGAATTTGGACAGAACATTTTGGAATCTGTGCAGAAAATTGTTGAATCTGGGCAGAAAATTTTGGAATCTGGGCAGAAATGTTTGGAATCTGTGCAGAAAATTTTGGAATCTGTGCAGGAGATGCGCGCCTGTACAGAAATTTTTGGAATCTGTACAGAAAATTTTGGAATTATAAGAGGTCGCCAAATATCTATAAATCACTAGTTTATAATTCCAAAATTTCCTATTATAGTAAGAAATGAGTTGCCTGAGGTGTCAAGTTATGCGTCAGCAAATGCTGCGTCTTGCCACGATTCAGCTCTTGACGGTGAGAGAGGAAAAATTTTTTTGCAAATTGTTTTCATTTTGCTGGCGCACAACTTGCAGCAACGTGTCGCTACGTCACGAATCCATAATAGCTAAAAATTTCCTGAGTATATTGCCATGTTGGCTACATTTCGTGTTTTAGTGTTTTCTTACCTGCGACAGGCCTACCACGAACGACCAGGGTGGCCGCGGAAGGCCAAATGCATCCTTCGCGGCAGGTCTGCTGCATCCGTTAGTTTCGCGGCAGGTCGAAAGCGGGTTTGGGGTATTCATGCCGCAGGCGATTTTTCGCGGTCGGTCTGAAGCAGGCCTGCCGCAGGCATCTAGCGAGGTACTCTTTTCACCTGCCCGAGAGCTGCTTTCGACCTGCGGCAGGCCTACCGCAAATCACCTGTGGTACTGGTGTGCACTTCTCACCGACGATCTCGAGGTGGGGGTTCGAATCCTTCCTCATGTTTTTTTTTCTTGTGATGACCCATATCATATCAGAATAATAGAATTTGGCTATAAATACCATTAGAAAAGAACATTTTTCGAAGTTATGCGTGTTGGTGAAGGGCATTAAAAAAAAATTTCTTTTGTTTTTTCGGACCACTTAAAATTATTTTTTTAATGTAAAAAAACATTTTTCACAATTTCTGGTGTATTTAATACGTTCTGAGTTCTATTTTAAACTCAAAAACACTAATAAATGACTGAGATAGTGAAACATCTGCCCGAAAGAAGTATCTCAGAAGATTTTTGGACCGTATCATTTTTTCAGGCTTAAAATATTTTTTTTTCAATAGTTTTAGCTAGAAAAATGAGAGAGAGAAACATTTAAAATCGAAAGAAATAAGTGTGCAAATGGAGAGAAAAGAAATATCATTAGAAACAGAGAGACCCAGCGTCAGCAAGTGCGCTCCAGCACAAGTGAGCGATTCGGCTTGTGAATTAACGCAACGTACATCAGTGGCCTCCGATCCGCAATACATGTTTTCACCCAGCTAAAATATGCCGGCAAGTTATTAAATATTTTCTGCAAAAAATTGAGCGAAGGTTTCAAAATAAAACGACAAAACAAGACATGGAGCTTAATTTGTAATGTCCCGGTTGTCATATTTTATGCAAAAGACTCATATACAAAGCATTTTGGCTAAAAAAAAGTTTGTTGACAGATTTCTGGATAAATTTATCGCAAATTTTGTCGAAAATCTTTCTTTTTCCTTCGGTACACATTTCGTTCTGTGCATTGACTTCACATCTGCAAAGCCGATAATATTTAAAATTTGAATCTCGCGCGCATTTGAGGTTTGCAATAGGGCGCACTTGCAGCAGCTCCCAATTCGCGTCGGCGATTTACGTCAGAGTTGTTCCCCTCCCCCGGTTGACGCGGTTTTGAAATGTCCGTTTCGAGATTTCCGTTTTTGAGACGTCGCGTGGTTGTTGAAAAATCCTTTCTTCTCTGAAAAAAAAAGTTTTTTGTGATGATGCAGTTCGCTTGAAATCATAATATTTTACTCACTGTGTTTCAAACGATTTCGTATTAATCGTTTCATGCTTAGTTTTGAGCGGGCCATTTCTGCGTCGGAACTAAAAACAATTCGTATTTTTTCGATAGAGGAAAAGTGAATACAGCGGAAAAGGGTTATTGTTATCAATCGAGCTGTATCACGAAAAAAAAAGAAAACACCGTCTAAGTGTTTGACGAAAAATCTCAAAATGCACTAAATTTCGCGTGAAAATGTGGGCGGAATATATTTTTCGTGATGCAAATCGATTGAAAACACAGTATAATGGATTCGTGACGGAGCAATGAGTGGTTGAAAAATAGAACAAAAAAACACTGTTACGGTTGCAGGAGTACTTTTTTCAGACTTTTCGGGCCCATATCAAGAGTGTTGTGAATATTAACCTGGACAACGTTTTCCTGGGGTAATTTTGCATGCTGCTTACGATTTTCAAGGTCCCAAGTCTTCAGATTGCATGCAAACGCAGTATAATGCATTTTTGGGGGCGCGCTTATACTTATGTTACGCACTGTATAAAAAGTGCAGGCAGTGGAAATCGAATTCTGTTAAAAATTGAATTCTACGTATCAAAAACTATAATAATCAATCTAATAATGTAGCGTGTTCGACCTAGATTACCCCCAACGAGTCAATTTTTCGAACAGCATTTCACTTTTCTGCAATTTTCAGCCAAAAATATAAATTTCAGACAAAGCTAATAACACCAATCGATTCCTTGGGGTCGATTACATAAGGTTCAGTATCCGGGCAGTGATAGCGCAAACCCCACAAACCGAAACCCAAGAGAAAAAATGAAAGGCCCGCCCGCTCTCGTTGCGGTGCCTACCTATGAGATACACGGCATGCTGGCACCTACCTCAGTGCAAACGCGCCCCAATCATACTAAACTTTTGATGAAACACTGTGACCCGCGTGTTAAGAGAACATTCCTTCGCGGCGTTGCCAACAATGATGCTGTATCAAATGTTTTAAAAAATAAGAGATATCTGCGGGAAAAAAACATGATTTTTGTTTTTGTTTTCGCGGAACACACGCAGCGAATTGAACGCGCGAAAAAAATCGATTTTCATAAAATGAGACTGAAACGTAGATGCCAGCATGCCGTGAGATACAGCGACCAGGCTTGTGCGGAAACGGTCAGTCGGAAAAGTCGGAAACGGAATTTTGTTTCCGAAAAAATATTCGGAAAAATTCCTTTCCGACTTTCGTTTCCGAAAAAAAGTTCGGAAATTCGGAAAAATTCGGAAATACAAAAGATTAAATAGTTTTTTTTTGTTTTAATTTAATCAATCATTTTATCATGAAACTAAAAGATTAGCAACTAAAACATAAGACTAATATTACTGGTTTTTAAAAGTTTCCACCTCGCAAACCACGCGAACATTAAAAATGGTTTTCGCCCTTTTTTCCAAGTTTCACGTGATTTTACTTCTCTAAAAGTGAAAATCTAACGATTGAAATTTTCGCAAGGAAGCGGAGCCTAATTTCAAACATCAAGCGGCTTCCGAGGTGACAAATTTATCGAAACATTACAAGATGAACTCTGGAAATCAGTTATTATTGTTAAAAAAAAATTGACCCCTCCTAAACTTCAAAATTAGGCTCCGCCCCTTTCCTAAACTTCAGCCTTTTTAACTTTCAGGTGCCCGAATAAAGGAAAATTTAAAAAAAAAACATGAAATTTAAGTTATGATTGGTTTTCAGGAATTATCGTTCTATTCCAGCTGCGATTGCCGGAGAGCAAAATTACTGATTTTCAACTTTTGAAGCTTCGAAAAACCTGATTTCAAGTTGAACTAAACATTTAGCATGTATTCATACGATGATAACATACGAAACTGCTTCAAGCTTTCAAAACAATTAGGAGAATAAGCTATGCAAATGCCGAAAAAATGGAAGAACCCTCGTGATAGGTCTCAACTTTTCAGCAATGGGCCGGTTTTTAGTCATTTTTGCCTATTTCCGAATTTCCGAGTTTTCTCGGAAATATTTCCGTCGGAAAAGCTTTTCAGAAAATTTTTTCGGAAACGTTTTCGACGGAAATCGTTTCCGAAAAATGTCGGAAATTTCGGAAATCCGGCAATGCCGATTTCCGTTTCCGCACAAGCCTGACAGCGACGCATTTATTTAATGTAGGAAAAATAGCCGCGTGACCGACAAAACACAAATAAATAAAAGCATTTTCATTTTTCGCGTTCTGAACTGACCTTATAAAATTGAATTTCTTTTTCTGATTTGCCAAAATCTTAAATATTTTTTCATTACTGATTCGAAATCTTCAATCGATCGAAATCCTTAAAACACACATAAGTAAGCGAACAAAAAGTAAGTTTGAAAGTTATGTTATTGATATACTTATATATTGATTTTTGTCTAGTGAAACGTTCATCGTTTGAGCTGCACTCATGTGAAGCACTCGATGGATTAGTTGCCGCCACTTTACGTAAGTATTCTCAGTAAATTTTTAGCGAATAGTCATTGAAAACGGCTAACACCCGTTGAACTCGAGTCTTGGGCGCTACCTCGAAATATAACCTTTTCAAAATCGAAATATGCTGAAAACGAGGCTCTGGGACGTTTCGAAACTGGGACGTTTCGAAACTTTAGTACTATTAGGTTGGCAAGAAAGTTTTTGTTATGTTTTGAAAACATTTTTATTCAAAGAAGGAGAAATCAAACGATCAATAGTAGTTGCCTTCCTTATCGACAACAGTCTGTCATCAGTTCTGCAAACTCATAGTACCTGTCCTCCAAAACTCTGGCTTTTTTTATGAAAAATATGACAAAAGCCAATTTTCGACATCACTTTTTGTTTTGAAATCATTTTCGTCAAGGGATTGTTGCATATCCGAGAACAAGTGGTAATCAGTAGGGGCAAGGCCTGGGCTGTACGGTGGGTGAGATGAATTGTCCAGCTGAACGGTGCCAGCGGTGGCTTTGTTGTTTTTGCCACATGTGGTCTTGGCGTTATCGTGGATGTAGTGACCTCTGTGGCATTTTGGCGGTGAGAGATTGATCTGGGCCCTGACCTTTTGCAGTTGGGCAGAGTAGTACTCGGCCGTGATAGTTTCGCCTTAGTCCAGAAGTTTCCAGTGGTGCACGCCATGAACAGACCACGATACAGACAACCCAGAGCGGGAAGCATCGTCAATGGAAAAGTCCTTGTTCTCGAATTTCCCAAACCAAATGCGAATTGTATTTTCATAACGGGTCTCGGCCTTAAAAAATTGCATCAGACGGCGATGAACCTCCGGCACTTTCAAGTTAGATTGAAACAAAAAGAGAATGACATGTCGTAGGGTGATTTTGGTCAGGACGGAAATGATCCATGTGGCTTGAGAGAGAGAGAAACAGTAGGGGAAAGTGGATGTTATTGCCAACAAGGTAGGTCTCTTATATACCCATTAAAATGATCTTTTGGTTTTTGTCGGGCTCTGCCACGAGCTATGGGCAAAAGCAAAACAACAAAAACTTTCTTGCCAACCTAATATTTTTCGGCGCCGTGTTCGCACTATTAACAAATTTCGGCCAAGAATAAAGTAGTTGTCGAATATTTTATGGACCTACTCATAGGAGAAAAAAAAACAAAAAAAAAACATTTTTTTTTCCTATTCATAGATGTAAACAAAACGACAAACAATGTCGAAAAACGAATGGTAAACAAGTGTTTATTGACCATGATAGACCATTGATAGTGAGGAGGCGCAGAAAAGGGGCGGAGTTTGCACGAACTAGTAAACAAGTCCGTTCCCACGGGGTTGTAAACGGCTCCGGGACATTTCGCAGCCGGACGTTTCGCAGCCGAGACATTTCGCAGCCGGACATTTCGCAGCTGAGACGTTTCGCAGCCGGACATTTCGCAGCCGAGACGTTTCGCAGCCGGCTAATATGACTTACACTAATATGACTTCTCTCTCAGCGGTCGACTACACTATTGGTAAACATGTTATTGATAAACAAGCATGGTCAGAGAAATGAGAGAGTGTGTATATAAGGAGGTTGGCTGCGAAACGTCTCGGCTGCGAAATGTCCGGCTGCGAAATGTCTCAGCTGCGAAATGTCTCGGCTGCGAAATGTCCGGCTGCGAAATGTTCGGCTGCGAAATGTCTCGGCTGCGAAACGTCCGGCTGCGAAATGTCCCGGAGCCGTCAAATGCACTAAAGTTTCGAAACGTCCCAGTTTCGAAGTGGCAGGTTTCGAAACGTCCCAGTTTCGAAGTGACAAGTTTCGAAATGTTCCAGTTTCGAAACGTTCCAGAGCCGAAGAACTTGACGCAAAATAAAACCGCTTGAAATATAACTGTTCCGAATAAGAATTGCGAGAAATAAAACCCAGTCACACGGGTGGCTCTTCATGTCCTCGCTCACTTGCTTTTCCGCCACCAGCGCTTTTTCCAGTTTTACCACCTTTCTTTTCAACCGCTCCTGGCTTTCCGAAAGCTTCTGAGCTTTTTCTCGCTCCGACTCGAGCTCTTCCAACAGGTTTTCTCTTTCCACCTCCCAATTTATTTGACACTCACTGAGCTTACTTTTTAGTTTTTGATACTTTCTGTCGATTTTATCGACTTTCTCCGCATCTTTACTTTCATTCGCCTCACTACACGCCTCTCCGCACACCTTTTCACAGACTTGTCTTATATCTTGGACGTTTTCCAGATCAAAGTCTTTCATTACACGCAGTACAGACCGTGGCCATCTGTCCGCACCCATTCCCTCGAACCGCTCCAGCAGTTCACTGGCGAACTCTTTCAACGGGCCAATAATACCCTCACGCTGCCTCTTCGTACACTTTGTCAGTACCACGAGGTCTTTTTCAACCTTTTCACTCACTTGCTCAATAGTTTTCAACCATTGTGCAAAGCCTTTTACTAATTTTCTTCGGCCTCGAACGCTGACTTTCCGTTCGGCGCCGAGCCTTTCCTCACTTTCTCCGCCAGTCACCGACTCCACCACTTCAACCACCACGTTTTTCTCTTCCACGTGTCCAACCTCCAATTCCACATCCTTCTCCGCCTGTCTCAAAGACATGTCTATTTTTCGTTGACTTTCTGCGACTTTTATTCAAAAGTGCAGATATTTTAGTTTTTACGCAAAGATTTTCAATCCTTTACGTAAATATCGACTTCCTGCGTCTCTTTCACAATTTAACCAACAGTTTATTCAAACCTATCGGTCAAATGCAAAATTAACGCTGTGCCTCTTTCACAATTTAACCGACAGTTTATTCAAACCTATCGGCCAAATGCAAAATTAACACCCAGAGTCGACACGATTCTCTATGCCTTTTTAACACTTTAACCAACAGTTTATTCAAACCTATCGGTCGAGTGAAAATTAGCACAGATCGTCGATACACCGGTCTCGGCCCCCAAGTTATCTCTTTCTTCAAAGAGATATTCGGGTTCCTTTTAAAATAACAACGAAGAAACGACAAGTTAAAGACAAAGACGTTTATTTTCTGTATTCAACCCGAGATTGGGTCGAAATACTAAAAATAAATGACAAGAATGTAAAATAAAAGGAAGAACACAAGAAGAGATAAAACACCAACACACCTATAGTCGGCGAATACATCATCAACCTCGCTCTAATGCAAAACTCCTGTAAAGTAGTGTTGTATTTGCAAGATTAACTCGAATTCTAGTTTTTATACTTCTTTTTAACGGAAAATGACGTATCCACGACGAATTGCAGGTAAAATTTGATTTTTCGCTTCAAAACAGGCGCACTACACTGTTGAAAATTGAAAAGTGCGGTAGAGCGAGGCTGATGATGCATTCGCCGACTATAACTCCAGAAACAAGCACTAAAAATGGCCAAAATGGGCCGCTCAAAATAAATGATATCCACGTGGCACTAAACCGCGTGAAACCAACGTGACCTTAAACTTACTTTATTTGTGGCGCTTAACGGCGTGTGTGGCGGTCTAGACGGAGTGCCGTGGCGCTGATACGTGGAGGCCGATAATACACGGGGTTTTGGGTGCAGGACTTGCCACCGGCAAAAAGAAAACAGTTGCAACGCGGTGTTTGCGTACTTTTGAGATTCAAACGGCAATACACATGGCAAATGAAGATATAATAAATGTTTCCACTTTATTTCAAAAGTACGCAAAAGCCGCGTTGCAACTTTTTTTTTTCTCCATAGATTGTAGTATTTTTAGTTTTTTGATCAAAGGCAGTTCTGTTTCGGGACTTTTCTGACTTGAGTAATCTTAATTTTTTCCGCGGAAAGGAACTATGTTTTTCAGGCTCCCCGACGATTCGCAACCCGACGCTTCGAAACCGCGTCATTTTGCCACTCATGTCGATATTCATACCGCGAATTTTCGAAATGACGGGTTCCGTGATATCGGGTTGCAAATTGACGGGTATCGTGAGCGCGCGAATTCTGTTTGTCCCGGTTTCGAACTGCTGGGTTTCAAAAGTTCGCGGTTTCAAAACTACAAGAGTAGCGGAATGACGCGGTTTCTAAGCGTCGGGTTGCGAATCGTCGGGGAACCTTTTTTCAACTGGCATTTCATAAAAAATAAATTACCGTGTTATTGAAAAAGCACAAATAAATAAAAGTTTCCAGTTGTTGCGTTCTGGCATGACCTTATCAAATGGAACTTTTTTTCTGATTTTGCGAAACTTTCAAACATTTTCTCATTTCAGATTCGAAAGACTTCTGTGAAAAGGTGACTAACGTTCAGTCAAGGATTAGTAAGTTTGGAAGTCGTATTATGTATTTGTTTGTATTGAATGTTTTTCAGTGAAACGTTCTTCAGTTGAACCACAGTTACGTAAAGCGCCCGATAGACTAGTTACCTCCAGTGCAGGTATGCATTTTTCATACCTGATGTAACCATGTCGCAATGTTTTTTTTTATCTGTTTTTAATTAGCTCCTATGTGTTAGTTAGAAAACATGTTTTTGCTCCGGATTCAATATGCTTTTCTGATAATCCGCCTATACGTTTTTGTTGAAAATTTTTGCGGGGGGGGGGGGGGGGGCACAGGTTTAGGGGTAAACTTTTTTTTGGCGGTACAAATTGCCTAAATTCTGCAAGTTTGTGAAAATTTTGGTTTTTTTTCTGGAAATTGTTATCATTTCCTTTGTTTTATCGTTATTAATCTTGTTTTATTTAATTTCATACGAGATATTTTTTATTGCTGGGTGGAAACATTTGGCGACCATGGCAAGATTTGGCGATCGGAGGGAGCTGGGTGAAAGCATGCTCCGCGGACGTTTTCAGAGGCAACCGGAAGCATGTGTTCCTATTTAAAATTTCGCGACCGGAGGGAGCTGGCTGAAAGCATGCTCCGAGGGCGTCTTCACAGGCAACGCGCCGGAAGCATGTGTGACACCTCAAAATTTGGCTCTGTAGAATTATTTTTTTTTGTTCAACAAACATATCGTGGGAAAGTGTTTTGCGAAATAAAAAGAAGACATAAAAAGGCTAGATATTTCACGTTCAAACTCCCAATCGACGTGAAAATTTAATTAAAAATTCATTTTGTTTGCAATGGGTACCACTTGGTCTAGTGAGTAGTGAGTTGCAAATTGCAATCTGCACTCTCTGGTTCAATTCCTCTTCACAGGTAAAGCGCGTGCAGCTTATAATAGGCGTAGGCCAAATATAGGCCTGTTCTGGGCTTAAAATAAGTCGATCGCGTGTGGCAGCGGCTACCCTCCTGCACACGGTGTGCCAAAATCCGAAAATGTTTGAACTGTTCGCAATGGAGCGCGCTTGCATTTTCAGTGCTAAAATGAACGGTGATTTTCAACATTTTTCAGGTTTTTCGTAAAATGAAGGAATTTTAACAAATTTTGCAACAAAATATTGCTTTAAAAAAGGATTTCGATTATTTTGAGCCAAAGATGAGGCAAAAATATTCAAAAACAACGTCCCCATAAGCATTTGAACAAAATAACGTGAAACTGAGTGTCTTCAAGGCAATTTGCTGTTTCAATTTGATCGGAAATTCTGCAATTCATTGATATAATTGTTCAGCTCTCGGCTAAACCCGAATTTCCTTAACTTTTCGTCTGGTATTGGTAATATTGAATGTTCCGTTCTAATTTAAGTTGCATTTTTGGTACTTTTGCATCAATCAGAACCAATTACTAGTTTAAATGCCCATAGGAAACTAATGGGTATATGACTGAATCGCAACAAACACGGAAAAAAAAGTAAAAAAAAAAAGAAAAAATTTGTACGAATTTCGCGAAAAATTGCTTTTTCTGATGATTTCAAGACGAGAGCAGCGTCGAAGCAGTTAAATTATTTTTCTTCAGGTAGTTTTGAGCATTCCATGAACCGAATATATGAATTTTCCAATCAAATTGGAGCAGCAAATCGGCTTGAACACACTCGATCCCACGCAATTTTTGTTCAAACGATTATGGGGACGTTGTCCGTGATTATTTTTACCTCATCTTTGCATGAAAATGATCCCAATCTACTTTTGAATCAATCGGATGTTGTAAAATTTGATTTAATTCCTCCATTTTACAAAAAATCTGAAAAATATTGAAAATCCCGTTGAAAAAGTGCAGACTTTAATGACGAGCTTCCCTGTCGACGAATTTTTACGTTTTTTAGCTTATTTTGCAGATAAAAATTTTCTTAACAATAAACATGTTGCAAAATATTGAAAAAATCAATAAAAAGGACATATTCTGAAGTTGAAAATCACCGTTCATTTTAGCACTGAAAATGCAAGCGCGCTCCATTGCGAACAGTTCAAACATTTTCGGATTTTGGCACACCGTGCTGCAGCAGACTTATCGCGCACGCGGTGTGCGCAGCGACAGCACTAGGCCTATTACAAGACGCCGTTGATGCAAACGCGCTCTACGGCTTCACTGCTTTTTTTGGGCGGCCTAAATTTTTTGTCATCATTTCATTGTTTTTCTTTTCAAGTTTTCATAGCTTTTTGAGTACGTTTTCCTTTTTTTTTGTTATATATTTTTTGCAAGTTTTTTTTTTTTTAATAATTACGTTATTGTGTTTTCAATAGAGTTGCGACATCAGAACGTGAAACCTCGCCCACTTTTTTCACCCAAAAATTCAAAATGTACTAACTTAATGTTCGCGTGAAAAAAGTGGACAGAGTTTCACGTTTTGATGACGGAACTAGATTAAAAACACAATATTTTGTTTTCAATCGAGTTGCATCGTTAAAAAATGAAACTCCATCCACTTTTTTCACGAAAAACTTAAATTTCAGCGCATTTTGAATTTTTGCGGGAATAACGTGAGCGAGTTTCCTTTTTCAATGTTGCGACTCCATTAAAAGACAATATGCGTTTGCGCATCATTGTTGCCCAAAATTTGTTTTCCTTCCCTTCCTGCTTCCACTTTTTTTAGCCCCGTCCGTTTACTATTTCCGTTTTTTTTCCGGAACTTGGAAAACTGATTTTTTGACGCTGTTCGCGCCTGTTTCTGGACGAAGAGTTCTTTAAATATGATTTGCAAAAAATTCGATGCTTTGCGGGTCGTGGAATTTTCTTCAATCTGATACTGCTGAACGCAGAAAAAAAACGTTGCAAATTATATTTTACTCCCGCTGAATAACCATATGATCGTGGGTTTGCAATGCATATACTCAAATATCGTTTTCTTCAGTTATTTCTTTCTGGGCCGTGTCCATGAAGCCATCCGGAACAGGGGTGGGACCCAAAAAAAATTTTTTTGTCAAAAAAACTTTCAAAAAAGGCGTATTTCTGCCAGTTAAATGGAAAATGTTCAAGTTTTCGTTACAAATTAAAGTTTTTTGTCAATTCGGAACATATACCGATTAGGGTTTTGTCAAAAACTGGAATTTTTTGAGCTTTTTTTTGAGCCAACAAAAAAAAAAAGTTTTGCCACGGCTCCCTATTAAAAAATAATAATATATTGTTTGTCTCGCGCGCATTATCAAATAAAAAAAACAAAATGTTTTGTTCCACCCAAAAAAATACCTGAAAAAACAAAAAAAAATTGAAAAACAATTTTTTTTGGTCCCACCCCTGATCCGGAATTCCGAATGGCCTCCTGAATACGGCATCTGATATCTTTTCCGTGAACTCTCATTAATGCACCAAACATTTCAGATGTTAACGGACAGCTCGGGCATCGCGGCGCCTCTTTGATTCCTTCAACACTCCGCGGCAACATCGACGACGGCAGAAACGGCGTCATTTTTTGATAATTTTAATGGCTTGGCTTGGTAAGCTTTTTAGAACTTTAAAAAGTTGGCTAACGTGTATAATGGTGCGTCCAAAAAACTAGAAAAGGGAAAAGATGATGTCCAAAAATTATTATTTTATCACTTTTGCTATTTTCTACATGTGAAATCAGTGCGGTCGTACCAGCTAAATCGATTTCCCTTGTAGACAATAGCAAAAGTGGTAAATTAAGCCTCTTTTCTTCCATTTTCTCCCTTTTCTCCGTTTTTGGACGCAACATAATTGTGGACAGTGTGCAGTATCGACACGATGTCGACAAATTTGTCGACGATGTCAAAAAGTGACGAAAATTTCTTACGATGTTTTTATTGCTTTCAAAATGAAAAATATTAAAAAAAAATTACAACTGGAAATTCCTCGGAAGTATTTTTGACCATATTTCCCAAAATTTCAAACCAATCCGAGCATCCAACTTGTTTTAACCTTTTTTACTTTTTTCTATACGGCTCTCGGACGTTTCGAAAATTCAAGGCATTTTAAGCTTTTTTTTCGAATTTACCGGTGAAATTTCTAACAACTTTTGTATACTTGACCAATTTTTGCATATTCCGAACACCGCGACAAAAAAATTTAGTACTGAAGTTTTGAATCGTCCCAATCAGGCTTTCTCGGAAATGAAAATTTCTCTTCCGAGTTCCGTCGGAAATTTCCGATTTTGTAATTTTCTCTTCCGATGTTCCGACGGAATTCCGAGTTTTTCATTTTCATTTCCGAATTTCCGTCGGAATTCCGAAATTTCAAATTCTCGTTCCGATTTCCGTCGGAATTCCGATTTCCGATCGGAAAAATCGGAAATGAACCTGAATAGACCCATAAAATCTTAAATTATCCACAAAAAGTTAAAAAAAAATTGAGGAAATATACGAAGACTCGTTTTTTTAAAAAGGAAATTTGTGTCACGGAAATGGTCGAATTTTTTCCAAAAAAAAAAAAACTATTCTTCGTACCAAATTTTGACGGAAAAACATGTTTTTTTCCGACGTCGGAAATATATTATTTCCGACGGAAACGGAAATATTTTCGGAAATCATTTTGTCTCGGAACGGAATCGGAAATTTTTTCGGAAGTGAAACTGCCTCGGAACCGGAATCGGAAAATTCCGACATCGGAATTCCGACGGAATTCCGACTTTTCGGAAATTTCCGAGAAAGCCTGGTCCCAATGCCATTTCTACTTGTCGACATTTCCCTGAATTGTCCGATTGAGCCAATATTGTCGGCCCGCCAAAATGGTCAAACGCGCTCCGCTAAACTCAACGCTATGCGATTTTCATTTTGGTATCCAAATTATTTCAGTTCACGTATAAATTCAACGTGAAATGAAATAATTTGGAAATCAAGGAAGCGCGTTTGACCATTTTGGTGGGCCGACAATATATGAATTTACAAGAAAATTTTGCCTTAATCACAAACCTTTTGAGAAGTTTCTAGCTTATTACATTACATTTAAAGTTGTAAGACTACTGATTTTTACCAGAAAAATAGGAATATTCAAGAAAACCCTCTTAAAAAAACAAACTACACGTTGGCCATTATTTTAAAGTTCTGAAAGCTCTCCCGGCTTATTTTATGTTATTTATTTATTTTTTACTCGATTTTTAGATTGTTTGTTAAACAACTTACCAACGTTTTCATGTTTTTTATCGTTAAATATTCAATAAAATTGCTTATTTTTAAAAGTGCATTTTATTTGGGTAAGCTGGCTTGAGTTAAAGCACGGCGGAGCCAAATGTTCTTTGTGATAACCAGTGGCATGCCTATTGTAAGCCCACAACCGAATTTGAAATGGCCGCCAAAGACCTATTATAGGCGTGAAATAGGTTTTCTAACAACCGCGATAAACAAATTGTAGGTGTAAATTACCCGCGGTAAGCTTATTTCAGGCCTATTACAGGCGCCGAGCCGCGATAGGCCTTTTATTGGCTGACTTCGCTGCCCTTCGCGTGTACTCGATAGGCCTTGCGCGCAACCTATTATAAGCTGAACGCGCACTACCTGTGTTGATGTCAATGGAATTTAGCCGATCTGGAGGCGTGTTTAAAAATGGTTCCCCACACCCCTGATGCTCTCTCATTGACACAGATGAAGGGCTTCAAATCCATATCGGATCCGAAACGGATGGGACGTGGAATTTTTTTATATAGGATTTTATATGGATCCTATTAGTATCCACGCTCCCACGGATGGGACGTAGGTGAAACGTGGATATTTTATAAACTTCCTGAAATTTTAATTTCTTCCGATTTCACTCAAGATGCTCAATGAGCACTTGTTTCCAGATGACCAAAAATAGCCGGTGAGCTCTGTGGCACCGCGCCACAGAGCCTTCCTCCAGGGCTCTCCCTCCAAACCTTCAGATTTCTCTAACCGCATTTTCTTACCACGCTAAGCGTGGCTTCCGGCTATACCTCCTCTTGTGGACTGACACATCATGGGTTGCGACGGCCCTTATGTTTTGCACGGGAAAGGGGCGGGGCGTAGCGTGGTGACACCAGTTTCTCGTGGATTTTATTATTGTAAGACGTAATTTCACGATTACTTACTTCATATGCCTGCCGCACTGCACCTTGCAGTGGGAGACTCGCTTCAAAAACCAGAGAAATTGGTCAATAGAGCGCGCGTGCACCGCGTCTGCGTCTTGTATCTCGGCACACTCTCTCGCTCCCTTTTTTTGATAATATGTTTTTCAGAGCATTAAAATGCATTTTAAAGTATCTTCTCGTTTCATTTTTGGAAAATCTCTCTGTTAAAAGGTAGCAAATTTTTTTTAGAGTGTTTTTAAATCAAATGTTTCGAAAATTGGCCGATTCTTCCGTGCACCCTATCGATTTTTAGTTGTTCTTCTATTTTCGCAGGCATTTTTTTATCCGAAAATTCATATTTTCTATTTTTTACCTTTCAATTAATATTTATTTTGTCTGAAATTTACAGTTTTACGTGCGATTCACTGGGGTATGAGGCGGGAGTGAGTAAACGCGCCCGGACGCACACACGCAACGCATCCAAATGAGGCCCAAAAAATAAAAAAGGCGCGCGAAAAATTTCGCATTATCGGAGAGAAAAACCAACGCAAAATCGAGAAAATTACGAAATCCTATCCAAAATTATTTCGCGAGCGTTGATTTTTCTCTCCGATAATGCGAAATTTTTCGCGCGATTTTTTATTTTTTGGGCCTCATCTGGATGCGTTGCGTGTGTGCGTCCGGGCGCGCTTACTCACTCCCTCCTCATACCCCAGTGTGCGATTCAACAAAAACCGGCCTTCGGTTTGGCGAGAAACCATAATTGTACAATTGCAATGTAAAACTTACGAAAAATTGTGCGACGAGTACTTTATCCCATTTCTTTTTTTAGCTTAACTTGAAAACTGATATATCAATTATTTTTCTTATGTAAATCGCTAAAATCACATACAAATTCAATTTTTTTTCTTGTTCATTGTTGATTGAAGTGTCAAAAAGTTTTTGAAAATTATAAATTTTTGTTGATCCCGTATTCTAGAACAATCCTAGACGCTAAAAAAAGATTTGAACACCAAAATTCAAAACTATGGCTAGGGACCACAAAGTGTTTTTCAAAACAAATATTCTCTGAAATGTTTTTGTTGCATTACATTCTACAGCCAATTCTAAGACTTTTGCCAAAAAATCAATCCAAAAGAGCTATTCGCTGTCGAGTTACAGCCGTTTTCATGCTCATTTTCAATGTACTGATTTTCTGCCAACCCAGTGGGCGGGGCGATGTTTGCAAGAATCACGCGCGAGATAATCGTTCAATTTGAAGCTCACAAAAGGAAAACGCCTCATAGACTGATCGCGAATCAAGAGTTTAACCACTGCGCCACACCGCCACTCTAGCGCGCATCTTCTTTTTCCTACATATGGTCGCCGCCTCACTGCCTCCTCGCTGTCGCTGCCAGGTGAAATTGATGCTGATTCATGCAAAAAATGTACAAAATTTACCCAGAAAAGTGAAAAAAAACCTAAAAGGGGGATTATAACTTGAAAATCTGTGAAAAGGATTTAGTCAAAAAAAGGCTGTAGAATCCGAAACCGTTATAAAAACAGTGGGACTCGACCGGCATCACCCTCAAAATTGCAAAAAACCAGAAAATTGGTTTTGAGCCGATCACTTTAGGAGGTAGGAAAGTACTTTAAAGTCGATCAATCGCTCTAAATTTTTGGCCTTGACCTTATAATTAACTGTTCTATTGGTTTCTAAAATAAAATAGATAGGTCATCGCTGAAAAAATTGAGATAAATTTCCTCCTACTTTGACTGAAAAAAAACCTAAAAGGGGGAACTAAAACGTAAAAACCAACTGCATAATCGGATTCAGCACATAAAAAACTATAGGAATCAATAATAAAAAGAGTGGGACTCAACATGGAAAGACCCTAAAACTTCGATTTTCTAACTTTCGCTCCATTTTTTTTTTCGATTTTGGGTGGAACTAATGATTTTTCCGCAAATCTGATATCACCAATCGATTCCTCGTGGTCGATTACATAAGGGAGCATCTTAACATGAATGGTTATACCAGTAGGATCCGCGTTACAGAATCGCAATATTGCACCACGATCCAAAAACGCGCTGGGTAGAAAAATCGGAACGCCCCGCCCACCTCTCTTTGTGGTCCCTAACTATGGCTAAAAAATGTCGGCAAAAAAGAAAGAAAAACAAAAAAATTGACAGCGTACAAGTAATTATTGGCCAATTTTGATCAACTTTGTTTTAAAAACATTCTAAAAATTTTTACTTCCATTCAACAGAGCGATTTTTGAAAAAAGGGAACGAGAAAATGCTGAAAAATGAATTTTAATTATCTGCTTCGAAAAAAGTGAGCGAGAGAGTGTGCCGAGATAAGAGACGCAGGCAGGCGCGGCGCAAGTGCGCTCTATTGCCAATTTCGTCTGAATTTTGAATCTAGTCTCCCCATGCAAGGTGCAGTGTGCCGTGGGATATAAGCCCCCACCCCAGCATAAACAATTATAGTCCCTCACCATCGTAGACTATCTCGAATCAAACCGTTTCCAAATCAGAACTATGGTAAAGGTGAAATCAGTAACATTATTGGAAAAGAAAAAAAAAAGATTTTATGAGCCACAATTTCGAAAATGAATTATAGTCGGCGAATACATCATCAACCTCGCTCTACTGCAAAATTCCTGTAAAACAGTGTTGCACTTGCAAGATTAACTCGAATTCTAGTTTTTATACTTCTTTTTTTACGGAAAATGATGTATCCACGATGAATTGCAGGTAAAATTTGATTTTTCGCTTCAAAACAGGCGCACTACACTATTGAAAATTGAAAACTGCCGTAGAGCGAGGCTGATGATGCATTCGCCGAGTATATGTGGTATTTACTCTAACTGCCCGGCATCCAAGCAGGAGGTTCAAACAATAAGCTTGCATGCCGGACAAATAGAGTAAATACGGTATTTCAAATACTTGTTTCATTTGATTTAGCTTATTATTATACAACACTTTTGACACGTATCCATTTGGAAAGAAAACGGTTCTGATTCGGGACAGTTATGTTTTGATAAAGTTCTGATTCGAAGTTTTTCCTTATTCGGAAAGCGACAAAAATGGTAGAAAGACCTTTGAATGGTGCACTTCTATTAGAGGCTTCAATTAATTGGGATTGCTCTTCGATTTCGGTCGATTTTTGCTTGTTGTGTTGCTATTCTGATACGGCGGGGGCTATTCTTATCAGGTGGGGGCTATTCTGATATAGCGAAAAGCGATATTGATATGGAAAATAAAAAAAGGAAGAAGTGGGGGACTTATCTGATAAAGAGGCGCTACCTCGAAATAGAACCTTTTCAAAATAGAACCGTGCCGAAATAGAACTTCACGCGAAATAAAACCTTACATCGTTTTAGCGCGTTTTAGCACAGTTGGGTGAAGACTATTGAATAAAAAGCCAAACAGAAAAAGTTCCACTCAGTGGCGTGACCTAGGATTTGAAATGTGGGCGGAGCCTAATTTGCTGGTGCGCCAGCAAACTTGCAAGGCGCACTTTCGGTGCTTGCGCATTTTTTGACTCTCGCATTTTTTTTATTGATTTTATTATTTTTCTTTCAATAAAACCTGTTTTTCTTTGTAAGATGTACGTATTGTATCTTTTAATACCATAAAATTGCCCAAACTGCGATTTTTGTAAAGATTTATCCTGCAAAAACACCAAAAAACTCGAAACGAATATTTCGAAATGGTGGCTGAACCAAATTCGACGTTTTTAGGCTTAAAAAAGTTCTAAAGACCTCAGCTATATTATTGTTTTAAAAAATTTGTCACCTGGTAAGAGGCGCGAATTCAAAAAATAGGCTCCGCCTCCTCGCCGAAATACTTCTGCAACTCCTCAGGTATCGAGTCAAACTTTTCTGATCACATTTCAAACCTTTTCAAACCTTTTCAATACAAACGTCGCTCGTCAAACTTTTCTGAGCGCTATTCAAACTTTTTCAAACTTTTGTTGCCGGCACAAGTTGGAAATCTTTTTTAAACTTTTTCAAACTTTTTCAAACCTTTTCAAACCTCGCTTGCGGCCGTATACGGTTTACCAATTATCGTCAGTTCCGCAGTTTGGGAACTGCGTACTGAATGAGAGTGTGCAAAAATAAGAGAGTGCAGACTCTTTTAACGCCTGCGCGCGTTTTCATATTTTCGAAAATTATTTTGCGCAATTTTTTTCTTAATTTTTTTTTTCTATTTTCTCATCTCATAATTTTTATTTTCCCGGAAAAATTAAACTTACTCAAAATTACTCAAAACGTTGCTTAAAATACCCGATCTTCGGGCGATTTTAGGCAATTGTTGTTTCTTTTTGTTGAAAATTTTGAGTCTTTGATTTTTCTCATCTTTATCTTTACTATTATTAAGCGTTGATAAATATTTGTAAGTATTGTGTTTTCAATCGAGTTGCGACACCAAAACGTGAAACCTTGCCCACTTTTTTCACGCAAACATTAAAAATGCACTAAAATTTAATGTTCGCTTGAAAAAAGTGGGCGGAGTTTGACCTCCTGATGTCGCAACTCGATTGGGAACACAATATTGTGGTTTTAATCGAGTTGCGACATCAAACCGTAAAACCTCGCCCATTTTTTTCATGCAAAAATTCAAAATGTACTAAAATTTGATATTCGCGTGAAAAAGGTGGGTGTTTCTTGTTTTCACGATGAAACTCTATTGAAAACACAATACTAAATGAACTTAGCGTTTTTAAGGTTCCGCGACATCTTGAAACCAGGCATCTCGTAACCAGACATCTTGAAACCCGGCATATCGAAATCGCGTTAACAGTGGAGGTGAAAAGTGAAAAGGTGAGTATTTTTTTTTCCAGAATTTTTTTAAAAAATAAGCAAAAAAAGCACAAACGCCAGTTCGTCACAAAAACATTGTTTCCCAAGAATTAAATTACTTTTTAGAACATTAAAAGCGAACGAAAATTCAAAATATTCCCTTTTCAATATAAAAAATTAGGTAAAATTCAATTTTAAATTGATTATGGGCCTGCGCAGATGAACTTTTCCTGAACTGCGTTGAAAAGTATCCAGGAAGAAATGACAGGAAAGTTCATCTGCATAGGCCCATAATCATTTTAAAATTGAAATTTGCTTAATTTGTTTTGTATTGAAAAAATAATGTTTTGATTTTTTACTCCCTTTATTGTTCTAAAAAGTAATTTATTTGTAGAAAAAAACTGATAAGGTAATTTTCAAACTATAATTCCGTTTCCAAATAAAAAAACATGGAATTTTTTCACAATATCACAGCAAAAAAGTGGTTTGCCACTAAATACATTTTTTACCACAATTGCGCGTAATAGTCGGCGAATACATCATCAACCTCGCTCTACTGCAAAATTCCTGTAAAACAGTGTTGCACATGCAAGATTAACTCGAATTTTAGTTTATATACTTCTTTTTAACGAAAAATGACGTATCCACGACGAATTGCAGGTAAAATGAAAACTGAAAAGTGCCGTAGAGCGAGGCTGATGATGCATTCGCCGAGTATACATCCGTGTGAGATTTGCGGAGTAAATCGTTTTCTGAGATCGGATAAGTTTGAAATGTAGCACACTGTTAGAACTTAAAGTGTTTCCATCACTGGACTGTATAAAAATTCTGATTTTAGAAATTGTTAAAAAACTTTGTACGTAGCATAAAAATTGGAGAAAAAAAATGTATTATTTACAGGGCTCCTCAACATCGGCTGGTGGCGTCTTCTTCAACGGAAAAAAAACAACAACCGAGCACAAGGAAGCATCAGGCAACATCCGCCGAAATTACTTTGCGAATTTTTTTGTCTTATATCTTACTGCCTTTATACGTATATTTTTTTGTTACCGGAATAAAGTTTGAAATACAGTGAAAGGCGTCAATCAATAATGCTGATTCAGCAGCCATCATTAGCCTGCGCAGCAGGCTTTTTGAGAAACAAAATCGGAACAATTTTAGAATTTCAAACTTTTAAACTTTTTCAACCCTTTTCATGCCGTCCTCAAACTTTTTCAAGCCATACTTAATCCTTTCGAAGCATTGCTTATTTGTTACATGAAAAGGTTTGAAAAAGTTTGAAAAGGGATCAGAAAAGTTTGACTCGCGATACCTGAGTCTGCGCGCGCCAATTTGCAATCACGGTGCGCGCAATTTTACGCGTTGAGGTCCCGTTAATTTATTTACAAATATCGATCGAAGACAATTAAAAACTCACTTTAAATCAACAATTGCCAAATTCGCTTCAAAATAATAATTTTTATAAAGTTTTCCGAAAGAAATTGAAAGGCACTGAACAAAAATTCGACGCAGAAAATCGAGCGCACAGCGATTGCAAATTGGCGCGCGCAGAGTTGCAGAAATATTTCGGCGAGGAGGTGGGGCCTATTTTTTGAATTCGCGCCTCTCGCCAGGTGACAACTTTTTTAAAACAATAATAATTCCGTTGGAGCACATGTGGGAAAAAATTAAGAATTTATGCCGGGGCACCATGTAGCGTAATATACAGTGCGTCCAGGATTAATAGGACCCCCCTTGATATTGGGGGTCTAGGCATAACCAAAAAAGATACGAAAAATCTGCTAATACTATTCGATTCAGATTACAAAAAAAAACCCCAGAAACCGAATTCCCATGTGTCTAGCATTTTTTTGACACCCGTACTATCAAACAGTCACTTTTTCAAGCGTCCAATATTAATAGGACCACCTCGGGATTTTGGTGTCGGTGATTTTTTTATTGGGTTTTCACCAGGAAACATGATTTTTCATGGCTTTTCAATCTGAAAATGACAATTCATTTGATTTTTTATTGTTTTAAACTATTTTCAAGGTTGTTTTACATTTCGTCACCAATGCTTTCACTCTTCAAATAAATCCAAGGTAGTTTCAAATGTTTGTGATAATTAGTGCTACCGTAATCAGCTTTGTTGCGAGAATTTGATGTGCAGGTTCAGTAATTAACTTCCGAATCAAATTTTGTCTTAAATGAGAGCTTTCATATCAGTTAATTATCTAAACTCTCATCATGGGTCGCGCTGGTCACCTCACTCTTGCTGAGCAATTGAAATTGGATGTGATTCGTTAAATGGATCTTCACGCCATGAAATGTCTCGCCTTGTGAAGAAAAGCAAAAGTTCGATTAGGCGTTACCTACATTTAGACGGAAAGTGTTTAGCTTGAAATATCTGACGTTGTCCACGTGTACTTCACGCAGACGACACTCCAAAAATGCTCATAGTTCACCGTAAATCGACAAGTGTTTTTTTTGTTTCGAAAATTTGTTTTCCAAAACCGCCAACTTCCTCCGCTGACCCATACAAGTTTTGGAGAGAGAATCAGAATTTTCCGCGGCTTAAATCTGTGGCCCAAAAGCTTCTAGATGGCTTTTTCTCCTGTAAACGTGTTTCGAGAGAGGGTGACGAAACACGAGACGCAGACATCGGTGCAAGCGCGCTCTATTGTCAATTTTCTCTGCTTTTTAAAACCAATCTCCCGATCAGGACAAAAAATAATTTCACAAAAAAAAAATTTTGTTGTCCTTAAAAAATTGAAAAAAAAAGTATTCTCAGTACGGAGCGCTGCAAACGCGCTCCCTTCGCACAGTGATGGACGCGGCCGCGTTTGCGACGAGAGAGTGCAGAAAATCAAGAGAGCCGTGGCCGATGTTTTGCCCTGATTTCTCTGAACCTCTCTCCAAATGCATGCGAAATTCTTTGTTCGATTGGAGCGAGTTATCAGCGTTTTATACCGAGTATATCAAAACAATTTTTTTTCCTAAAAAAAAAACAGAAAAAAAAATTTTGTTCAAGAAAAACATATAAAACAATTGTATTTCTGCGAGTTGAATGGAAATTTTCCAAAGTTTTCGTTGAAAATTAGAGATTTTTTTGTCAATTCAGAGCATATCCCGGCTAAGTTTTTGTTTATACAGGCATTGTTTTGCGCCTCCGCGACTTAAAAAACACTTTTTTCTTACATGCATGAACAAAACAAATTTTTTTGTTTCACCCAAAAAAAGCAAAAGAGACGACCGAAAAAACTTTTTTTTTGGTCCCACCCCTGCCTCTGATGCAAGGTACAGTTTGCGTACTGTAAGCTTTTTTTGGCGGCCGCCAAAGAAGTGATGCTCAAATCTTGCACTTTTTGATTTTTTGTTGAATAGTCATTGATTTATGAAAAAAAAAATTTTTACTTCCTACCTCTCTTTTCAACCACCCTCCCCCTGTTAACGCGGTTTCGAGATGTCGCGGTTTCGAGATGTCCGGTTTCGAAATGTCCGGTTTCGAGATGTCCGGTTTCGAGATGTCCGGTTTCGAGATGTCGCGGTTTCGAGATGTCCGGTTTCGAGATGTCGCGGAGCCATCTAGAAGCTTTTGGGCCACAGATTTAAGCCGCGGAAAATTCTGATTCTCTCTCCAAAACTTGTATGGGTCAGCGGAGGAAGTTGGCGGTTTTGGAAAACAATTTTTCGAAACAAAAAAAACACTTGTCGATTTACGGTAAACTATGAGCATTTTTGGAGTGTCGTCTGCGTGAAGTACACGTGGACAACATCAGATATTTCAAGCTAAACACTTTCCGTCTAAATGCGGATAACGGAAACGGAAACGGAAAAACACTTATACTTTCACGGAAATGGAATAGGAAACGGAAAATAATTTTTTATTCCGCGGAAACGGAAACGGAAAAAACCCTCCCAAAAACGTCACGGAAAACGGAAACGGAAACGGAAATTCTGCTCATCACTGGTGTGCACCGTCTGGGTCGTATTACAGTGCGATATGACGTATTGCGTCGTAATCAGAAATCCTTCTTCAATTAGTGCATTTTTTGAAGAGTCAGTCGCCATATCTTATCTCTGTTACTTGTGTGCGAGCAATCCAAGCATTCAAAGATAACATAAGGTCAATGTGATTAAATGAAACACAAAAAAAACATTTTTTTTTTAACATGCACCCAGAAACAAATACCATATTTTATTTCGTTGACCCGGAGCTAAAAACTGAAAATCATGCTCCTTTTTGCTTACCTTCGAATGAGTGGAAAACAGAAATTAACAAAGTAGTGAAACATGGGAAAAAATTAAAACAAAAAATTAAATTTATTATAAGATGGTTGGTGTTGTTGCCGTAGTCTATGCCACAATTTGATGGATTCCCGACTTACGGCTTTAGCTCATTTTTTAAATTCCGATTTCCGTGTAAAAATATTCATTTCCGACTTCCGTTTTTGAGAATTTCACTTCCATGCAACTCTATTCTATGGCCATCCTCGACGAATCTGGAATTTTTTTGAATAAGAATTGACTCGAGTTGTGAAACTTGGAGAGGAGTTAATAAAAGCAATCGGAATATGCATCCTATGAAATATTCGCCACGGTGGGGGAGTTTGCGATATATTAAAACTAAAAATTGGGCTGGTCTTACCAAAATTTGGAGACGATACGATAAGCGCAAAAATCAATTTTCCTCGTTTTCAAAAGCGTTTTCCAGTGAGTTGCGACATCAACACGTGAAACTCCGCTAACTTTTTTCACGCAAACATTAATGTTTATTGTCAGTCCGCCAAAATGGTCCAACGTGCTCCGCTGAACTTAACGCTATGCGATTTCCATTTTCGTTTCCAAATTTTCACGTTGAATTTATACGTGAAATGAAATAAATTGGGGACCAAAGTGAAAATCACATAGAGTTGAGTTCACCGGAGCGCGTTTGACCATTTTGGCAAGCCGACAATAGTGAATTTTGAATTTTTAGCGTTGATGTCGCAACTCGATTGAAAACCTAATACACGTTTCTCGAAAAAATTGAAACGTACCAAATTTCACTCTCAATACAAATGAAACATTCTTTTGCACACAAAAAAAAAAAAAATTTTTTTTCGCGCTAATCGAAGCCTCTCCAAATCAAAGAAAGACTAGCTAACTATTCGGCCAATTACCGAAAAGTGACTCTCCGTAGCAAATAAATAACATGAACATATTTAAGCTGACGCAGATTTCGAAATTAATAATCCAATAATAAACAAAACAATCAGAAACTAAAAAAATACATCTCACCGCATACTGGGTGGGCATGCTATACAGAAAAAATGTTGCAAATTTCGCGCAGATATTTCTGTGTCCACCACAAAAATAGTGTAGACGCAGACTGCGATGGAACACGTTCTGCTTTAAAGTTGGTGCAAACTTTGCAGGAAATCTGTACAATGTTTGCCATAGCGTCAAAACTGGCACTATGTTTGCAGGGCGTTTGCACAATGTTTGCAACTATCTCAATACCGGTGCTAAGTGCAAAAACCGCTCATTTTTTGTCCAAACTTTGCATGGTGTTAAGAATTTGCACAATGTTTGAACTTGCCTCAAAATTGGTGCACAGGTAGTACGCGATTGCCGAGTACGCGAGAAAATGCAAGGAAAACACATACCATTATTTTTCAGCGACTTCATAGTTAATCCTTGCGGAGAATACCTCGACGAAGTATTTCCTCAAGGTGGGACCTCCATATAACACCGAGCTTCTTTGAGTAGATTGGTTCCAGTATATTAGTTTATTAAATGATTAAATGATAAGTGTTTTCAATCGACTTGCGACATGAGAACGCGAGACTCCGCCCACTTTTTTTTTGCGCGACCACGCGAACACAGTGATATTTGAAGAGACGCAGACAGGTAGCGCGCAAATGAGTGGGCGGGGTCTCGCGTTCTTATGTCGCAAGTCGATTGAAAACACAATATACCCTAAACTCGTGTAGATAGGTCTGCCATTGGATAGGTCCGTCTCCAGTTAGAAGCACTCTCTCGTTTCTTTACCGTCCATTTCTCCAAGAAAGACACACTCTCTCGTTTCTCTGACCACGCTTGTTTACCAATAACATGTTTACCAATAGTGTGGCCGACCGCTGAGAGAGAAGTGAGCGGACATGAAAACACAACAGGTCAGAGAAGCCAGACAAAATGAGATAGTGTGTTCCTCGCAGAAATGAAATCGGACCTATCTACACGAGTTTAGGGTATAAGGATACAGATCGAATATAAAATACAATATAAAGGTAAGAGATAAGATCAGCAGTTGCCGGTGGCAAGTCCTTTACCCAATCCCCTTTATTATCGGCCTACACGTATCAGCGCCACGGCACTCCGACATACACGCTGTTAAGCGCCACAAATAAAATAAAAATAAAAGTAGTTTAATTTCACGTGAGTTCAAGCGGTTTAGAGCCACGTGGATATTATTTATTTTAAGCGGCCTCATTGGCCATTCAGTTTTTTTCTGTTTTGAGCTCTGGTTGTTCTCGCCCGTTTCTGTTTATATCTTTTGGCAATAAATCTTTTGTTTTGTTCATCTTTGCTTAATATATAATTGGAACCCAACAACTTGGGGGCCGAACCGGTCTATTGGTTCTTCCTTGAATTTCGTTTTGCGCAGTGGTTTTGAAGAGACCCGCTCATTTCGAATATTCATTGAAAAATCGATAGCACTCACAAAGATTGAAGGATTTCCACCGGCTCAATCATCATTGCTTTCCTTGCTTTCTTGGCTGTGTCCACCCTCTGCACTGGCCTAGACGTGCACTGCACGGCATGCTGGCATCTACGTTTCAGTCTCATTTTATGAAATTCGATTTTTTCGCGCGTTCAATTCGCTGCGTACGTTCCGCGAAAAAAAATAAAAACATGCTTTTTTCCCTTATTTTTTTAAAACATTTGATACAGCAGCAGTGTTGGCAGCGCCGCGAGGGAATTTTCTCTTAACACGCGGGTCACAGTGTTTCATCAAACGTTTAGTGTGATTGGGGCGCGTTTGCACTGAGGTAGGTGCCAGCATGCCGTGCACTGTCTTACCACATTGCCCACACCTCCACAACGGAAACACTGGTTCGCTCTGCCGTATCTTCTTAACCTTTTCAACTCTCTTGTTCCTTGTTGCAAGCTGCCTTTCAACGACTCCACAGTCGTCTTCACCTTCTCGCACGCTCTTTGCGCTTCGCGCATTTTCTTCTCGGCGTTGAGCTTCTTGGTTTCGCACACCCTAATGCGCACCTCGACTTGATCGTTCTTCTTTTTAAACCAAATCAGCTCATCCTGATGGTTTTCTTCACCTTTTTTCCTTGAGCTTCTGCTCCCTCATCAGCCTGAGCACTGCCCGCAGCCGCATTTCACGCCCTATATCTTCAAATCGCGCCGACAGTTCCTTCCTAAACTCCTCGATCGGTCCAACGATGATCCCCCGCTGCCTCACTGTGCACCTTTGCACTGAAATCAGCTTTTCCATCACCTGCTCTTCAACTTCGTCGACCGTATCCACGAACCGCGCAAAGTTCTTCCGCAGCTTCCTTCGTCGCTTGACACCCACGTGTCCATTTTCGACGGTTAACTCCGAGTCTTCGACATTGCTCAGCTTTTCTCGTGGTGTCCCTACTTGGCGACCGCTAACGGCCTTTTCGCACGCTTCGCGCAACGATTCCACAGTTTCCAGACCAAATTCTCGCATGACCCTTAGAACCGACCGCGTCCACTGATCGCCACCCATCTCCTCGAATCTTACAAGCAACTTCTTGCTGAATTTCATAAATGGTTCCATGATAAAACTCCTTCTGCCGCTCCGAGCATTTAGTCATCAGCGCAATTTTCCGTCTGGCCTCCTGTTCCACTTCCGTGGCTGTCGCCACGAATTTCGCAAATCCTCGAATTTTTTTTCGCCTTTGCTTCCGACTCATCACCTCGTCCTCGCTCTGGAGTTCTACCTCGAATGTTCCGATAGTCAATTCATCGGTCATCCTCTAGGCTTTTTGACCATCAGCTCCTCTTGTCGTTCTTCCGCTCGCCGCCGCCTTCGCGTCGGTTCTTCTGTCCTCCTCTACCAGGTCCTCCAAAACTCCATCCATCGTCTCCATGAACTCGTCCATTTATTGCCCGTCAGCAAAACTTTTATTCAAAAGCTTTGTGCAGTTTTCAGCGGTCTTCAACCAGTGAAACGAAAATTGCACAAACTTTAGAGGTCATCAACCAACAAAAGTTGTGTGATGGTCTCAGCGGTCTTCAACCAAGGAGACAAAATTTCGAAGACTTCAGAGATCTTCAACCAATGAAACGGACAAATGACAACTTTCAGCGGTGTTCAACCAAAGAAAATTTGCCAAAAATTAGACGAAAAGTATTTGGGCGGAATGAATTGGTCCGAGAAAAATTCGAGCTACGCCGTTTCTCTTCAAAACTCCAGCGAAATATTCAAAAATTCCGGGAAAAACCAACACTCCGGTTCGGCCCCCAAGTTGTTGGGTTCCAAATACAAAATAAGGAGGGATGAGGCGGTTTTAAGTGCAAAAGCTTTTATTAAGCTAAAAGTTAGAGAACAGAAACAAAAGAAAAGCAAAACAAAAAAAAAAGCAAGAACTGAATGGCCCCATGAGCCGCTCAAAAATAAATAATAAACACGTGACACTAAACCGCGTGAAAATACGTGAACTTAAACTTAATTTTTTTGTGGCACTTAATAGCGTGTATGGCGGTCTAGACGGAGTGCCGTGGCGGTGATACGTGAAGGCCGATAATAAACGGGGTTTGGGTGAAGGACTTGCCACCGGCAACTTAACACCGTTCCTCTTTCCTCTCCATAACACGTCAGCTCACATCACTCCACACAACTACCATCCTCTGGTCCTTTCCATATTCCTTTACATGTGGGCGGAGCCTAGACGTAAGGGCGGAGCTGAAAGTGCTCCGGGACTGTTACACCTAAATCGAAAAATTTGTACCTATGAACCAATCGGTTTGTACCCCGAATCATTGGGATGTTGTACCCCCGTGTCGTTGTACTCCAAAAGTATGGTACCCTTAAATGTATTACCCCCAAATCATTAATTTTGTACCCCCTTGTACCCCCGAATTGCTGTACCCCACGAATTATATGTCCTCCGAAGGTGTCAAGAACGGTGAGCGTTCCTTTACGCAATGACATATTCCGGATGGAAGTGGAGCACACTTCCACTTTTCCGCCAATAGCATGATACAATAAATAGTAAATACGATCTGCCATTTTGGTATCTTGTCGGGAAATAGGTGGAGGGGGATCCGAGTTCGAAATCAAAAACTTCTTGGATAATAACGTTAGAACATTTGCCACATGAATTGTCATCTCCAGCAGTGTGCAGTGTCGACACGAGATCGAAAATTTTATCGACCAATTTATCGACAAAATTGTCGACAAATTATCGACATTTTATCGATAAAATTTTGTCGCAATTTTATGGCTCCGGGACATTTCGCAGCCGGGCGTTTCGCAGCCGAGACATTTCGCAGCCGGACATTTCGCAGCTGAGACGTTTCGCAGCCGGACATTTCGCAGCCGAGACGTTTCGCAGCCGGTAAACACTTCTCACTTCTCTCTCAGCGGTCGACTACACAATTGGTAAACATGTTATTGATAAACAAGCATGGTCAGAGAAATGAGAGAGTGTGTATATAAGGAGGTTGGCTGCGAAACGTCTCGGCTGCGAAATGTCCGGCTGCGAAATGTCTCAGCTGCGAAATGTCTCGGCTGCGAAATGTCCGGCTGCGAAATGTCCGGCTGCGAAATGTCTCGGCTGCGAAACGTCCGGCTGCGAAATGTCCCGGAGCCAATTTTATCGACAAAATGTCGATAAAAAATTGGATATTTTGTCCACAGTTTATGAACAAAAATTTCGACAAACATTTATCGACATTTTGTTGATAAAAAATTGTCGATAAATTTGTCAAAGTTTTTCGTCGAAATTTATCGACAAAAAATCGACAAATTCGACAAATTTGTCGATAAAAAATTTTGACAAATTTGTCGAAATTTTGTCGACAAAAATTCGACAAAAAATTTCGACAAAAATTCGACAAATTTGTCGACAAAATTTCGACAAAAAATTTCGACAAATTGTCGACAAAAAATTTCGACAAATTGGCTGAATAATGCAGCGCGTAATTTCGGAGTGTTGTTGTAGAACTGCAGAAGACATCAAATTTTACAATTCTATTTCGGATAGCTGTATTCCGGGCAGTTCCTTCGGGGGTGCTACGGTATAGAACTCGCACGGAGTAGAACCGCTATGGAATAGAACTGGATATGGAATAGAACTCGCACGGAATAGAACTGCCACGGAATAGAACTGCACGGAATAGAACTGCCACGGAATAGAACTTCACGGAATAGAACTGCTACGTTATAGAACTGAACAAAACAGAACTGCTACGGAATAGAACTGCTACGGAATAGAACTGCGCGGAATAGAACTGCACGGAATAGAACTCGTACGGAATAGAACTGCTACGGAATAGAACTCGTACGAAATAGAACTCGTACGGAATAGAACTCGTACGAAATAGAACTCGTACGAAATAGAACTCGTACGAAATAGAACTCGTACGAAATAGAACTGGTATGAAATCGAACCAGATAGCTGCCAGATAGCTGCCAGACAGCCGCCAAATAGGGCTCCGGGACATTTCGCAGCCGGACGTTTCGCAGCCGAGACATTTCGCAGCCGGACATTTCGCAGCTGAGACGTTTCGCAGCCGGTAAACACAATTACACTAATGGACCTATTCAAAGTACTGTAGAAAATCGGAAAAAATGACAAAAAACTGGGAGAAAACTCGGAAAATGCTCCGATTGGTCTGAAATTTTGGGAGAAACTGTCAAAAATGCTTCCGGGTTTGATCAGAAAATTTTGGACCGAAATATCGATTGTAGAAAATTTTCAGAAAAAAAATCAACATTTTTTTAAATCGATATTTCGGTCCAAAATTTTCTGAGAAAGTCCGTGAGCATTTTTGACAGTTTCTCCCAAAGTTTCAGACCAATCGGAGCATTTTCCGAGTTTTCTCCCAGTTTTTTGTCATTTTTTCCGTTTTTCTACAGTACTTTGAATAGGTCCATAATATCACTTCTCTCTCAGCGGAATTGGTAAACATGTTATTGATAAACAAGCATGGTCAGAGAAAGGAGAGAGTGTGTATACAGTGCGTCCAACAATTTTAGGACCCCCCCCCCCCCCCCCTAGATTTTGTGGTCCCAGACAAAACCGAAAGAGATATGAAAAATTTGTGAATGCAGTTCGATTTAGAATCAAAAATAACCCCTAGGCTCAATTTTTCATGATCCTACCATGTCCCGTCCCCGCACACCACTAAAAAGTCGTATTTTCGACTGTCCAAAAATTATAGGACCCCCTGAGAATTTGGGTGCGCGGGTAATTTTTTTTGACGATATTTCTCGTTTTAACAAAGTTTATATTGTTTTCGATTGTTTTCTAACAGCTTTAGTAGACTTCTAATGTAATTTGTATGTTTGCGTATTCAACAAATAGCTCAGTTGGTAGTGGTGACGGCTGTAGTTCGGAAGATCACAGGTTCAAGTCCCCCCTTCATCCTCGCTTTACACAGCCTCTGATTGGGTAATAGAAACATCTGCAAAGAGAGAACGGTGCACCAGCAGTCTTCCGCTTAAACAGAACACCGAGATCCGCAGTACCTTCGGTATTTGAAGAACTTATGGGCTATGCAAGACTTGTTGTTGTGATGAGCTGGGTTTTCTATGCTTACTGTAATGTCGTTTGTGGTGAAAGTTTGAAGTGCAGCTACCGTAAACATAAGCTGAATTGGTTATTATCCTAAAAGTATGCCTGCGAATCATTCATTCGATCATGGCTCGCGCTCCTTTCCTCAATCGGAACAGGACAACGTTGATGTGATTCACCAACTGGGATTGAAGCTGCATGAGATGCCTCGTCAACTTGGAAAAAGCCGGAATGCTATTCGTCGCTATGTCAATGATCCTATCAATCACGGGAAGAAGCAGAAGCTTCCGCAAACGACACAACATCCACATCTTCCAATAGGAAAACGCCCCAATTCACGTCTGCAACACTACAAGGAATTGGTTTGCTTCGAAACGAAGAAACGAATGGTCAGCTTGTAGCCCATATCTCAACCAATCGCGAATCTATGTGGTCTTTTAGTCCGTCACGCCTATCGTCACGGAAAACAGTTTAGCACCATCCAGGACCTCAAGGATGCTATTGAACTTACGTTCTTTAAAAACTGTAGGCGACGGATAGGAAATTTAATCAACATAAACACATTATTATTTTTCTTCAAAAATGATAAAATTCCTATCTGTCGCCTACACAAGCTCCACCCCATTATAAAGGGCACAAGCTGTACTTGTGCTCGCATTATTGTGAATCGAAGAGTTTTTAGTTTTTTCATTTTTTATATCGAAGACAGTTATTTTCATGTTTTATTATTATTACTATATTCGAAGATCCCTTAATTATGTAATCGAATAATTAATTTTACCTCTCTTTGTATATTTTACGTAAACTTAATAAAAGGTTTAATTACCCAAGTTTGAGGTAATCAAGTACAAGTCGTCTGACCGCCGACAACAACTCGCTGACCGACAGCGAATTTATGGTGCATCTGGGACGATAGACCCAAGCAGAGGAAAACAGCTAAGTGAGTTCAATTCGATCGCTTACGATACTAACTCACAACTCACCGACGCTTTATGCTGTGAATTTACTAACAAGACTTAACCAGTTATTGTAAAGTAATATTAGACCGTTCGTACGAAAATCAGTCAGTGACACAATGCTTAGAGTGTCCCTTGGACTAACAACGAAAGCTTACAATAAGCTAGAACAGGAGTCGAAAGAAGCCGAAGAGCTTCTAAAGGACATAGAATTTTGGTCTCCTCAAGAAATCAAAGACGATGAAGATATGATATTTACCAAGATTAATATCATACATTCGAAGATTTCCGTACTCGAATCCGCCATGGGAAAATTGGCTAGCGAAGCTGAGAAACTGGACCCGAACAATGATACGGATAAGCAAAAATTCGAGGCCCACGCAGATAGAGTAGTGGACGCACTGTCACGAGGGATGACAGTGAGAGATCTTCTAAAAGCTCAAAGAGATAGAGCACAGCTGCTGAAACCAGGTTCAGAGCAAAGTGAGCAAACAGTTCAAGGCATCGAAACCACCGCAAAGGCACCTGTATTAAAAATCCCAAGATTCGAAGGAGACAGGTGGCAGTGGACCAACTTCTGGACTATTTTTGATGAGATAATTAATAAAACCACGATGAGTTCCCTGTTGAAATTCAACCACTTAGTAAATCATCTTGATGGCGCAGCAAAAGAGCTTGTTGGACGTTATCGAATCTCAGGAGAGAACTATGAAGATGCAGTAGCTCTGTTAAAAGCTAGATATGATGATACAGAAGCTACCGTCGTTGAACTTCATCGTAAGTTAAGAAACAGTAAAACGAAAGGTTCAACAATTAGTGAACAACGAAAACTCTGGGACAGAATCAATGTCATCCTCCAACAATTAGATAACTTGGGAGAAAATCTCGAAAATAGACTGATCAAAGATTCAATCATTGAAAAGTTTGAATACAAAGTTCGAGAAGGAACAAAGGACATTGGAAAATTGAAAGACACGAAGACACAGTCATCGCTACCATAAGCGAAGAAGTTTCGACGGAAGTAGCCGTCAGCATAAGAGAAAAAGCTGAGATCACGATCGTTAAAGAAGTTGACATATGCACAATAGCATCTGCTCACACGGTTGGGTGTTACTCGTGTGCAGCAGGAAGCTACGCGAAGATAACTTGTTTTTCGGAAAAAGGACAAATAACAGCTAATGTGATATGCGGGAACAAAATGTATGCAGTACCATGCTCACCACAAGGAAATAAAATAAAGCTGAAATTTTTCTCGAATATCGCTCAATTCCATCAGAAGTGCTCAGTTGAATGCGGTCAAGAATCGAAGAATTTCGAAATTTCCGGGATTTTGAAATACACTGGGTCCATATGGACATCTATGTATAGAATGCTGGAAGGAAATACGACGATATATAACGAAATCAATCTGCCCGATTTTTCACACATTGCGGACGGGTTTTTGACCTTTATGAAAACCGGGATTATCATCCTCGGAATAGTAGCAATAATATTTTTGATGACTTACATGACGATATTCAGTTGCTGGACATCAATCACGAAGAAATTGTTCTGCATTATAATTGGACTGCCTTTCTTCGTTGTCCGTAAGATGTTCAATTTTTTCTGGGAGCGCCAGAAACGATCCCGAAGACACAAACCCCATCGCCACATTGTCTGAAGAAACCAAAGACGCATCAACATATATTACTAACTAAGCATGACAGAGCATGGCTTAATGTTTCAATTTGCATGTTCTCAGACGTGATGTTGATGATAATCTTTTGTTCTACAGATATGACCGAGACCCGAGCTACACGAGAATTGGACGTCCTAGTGGGGAAGCTGGACTTCTTAGTAAAGCGAGCAATAACCATCGAAGATGCAGCAAAACTCCATCTAGCACAACAACACAAGTTCACTTACCCACCCCATATGACTACGAATGAGGAGCGATCCAAATTTCTAAAAGTGGCCAACGAGGTGCAGTCAAAAGTAACCGGACTTCTTATAAGATACCAAAACAATCACGAAGAGTATGAAACGACGATGGATCAAATAAAACTCCTCGAACGACTGAGAATAGTTAGTTCTTTCCAGATCCAAGATGCGTATTACAAATTTAATGTGGTTATTGCCCCACGCAAGGAGGAGTACGCCTACCACTGCCAATCGATAATATGGTTTTTAGCCGACCTAGCCATGATCAGTCGACGAATCTGGAATGAATTTGATGAAGATAACGAATTTAAACACACTCAGGAAATTGCCGAGGTGTTGGAAGCGCTGTCCACACTGAAATCGAACATAGAAGACAATTTCGAAGAAATTCGAAGAAAAATCGATTCACTAGAGAGTATCGTGGCGAGAGGCGGAAGCTGCAGAGATTGCAGAGAAGTTTCCTCAGAAAAATCTGAAATGGCCTCAAGTGAAACCAGCGACAATACGAAGCAGAATCGCCCAGGTGATTATCAAGAATCTTCAGATTCGAGGCCCAGATCCACAACGCCGCATAGGAGTCGCCGATCCATAACACCCACGAGACATCGGCAATCTCAAACTCCTACAAGGAGGCAACGATCGCATACTCCATCCCCACGTCAACGATATCGTACGCCAACACGACGCCAACAATCTAACTCGCCACCCAGGCGTTATCGATCTGATTCGCCTCGACAACCCAGACCACAATACGACCTTGGAGACATATTCCGGGCCATAGCGCCAAAGAATTATAACCAACACGGGTTGAAGATGCGATGCGTCTTCTGCAACAACTACCACCACAGTAACGCGTGCGGGAATTTTTGCAATATTGACGAACGACGCCAAATACTACAGGATACTAGGAGATGCTTCAGCTGTCTCATGAATCACTCTGGACGTTGTTTTAAGAAGATGAACTGCTCATTCTGTTGGAAGTCGGGAAGAGCGAACAACAATCATCATGCCGCAATATGTAGAATTCCACAGAACCGATTCGATTGGCAATTTTAAGGAAATCGATGAATTAGTTAAGTTGTTAAGAACACGATGAATATTTGGAATCGAAGATTTTGTATTTGTTTTCTTTAATTATCCCCGCGGGCGGAGTGAACTTACGTTCTTTAAAAACTGTAGGCGACGGATAGGAAATTTAATCAACATAAACACATTATTATTTTTCTTCAAAAATGATAAAATTCCTATCTGTCGCCTACACAAGCTCCACCCCATTATAAAGGGCACAAGCTGTACTTGTGCTCGCATTATTGTGAATCGAAGAGTTTTTAGTTTTTTCATTTTTTATATCGAAGACAGTTATTTTCATTTTTTATTATTATTACTATATTCGAAGATCCCTTAATTATGTAATCGAATAATTAATTTTACCTCTCTTTGTATATTTTACGTAAACTTAATAAAAGGTTTAATTACCCAAGTTTCTGGTTTAATTACCCAAGTTTGAGGTGCGCCCCGGGTTACATTTTCGGGGCCACCTTTCTCTTGGTGTGGAGTACAGTTTCCTAAAAAGGAAAATTTTTGAATAACTAGTCGGGTCCGAACCACTAGAGTTTGCTTGAAAATGCATCAAACCAGCATTCTAGAACTCGCCCAAAAGTTCGGTCCCGACAACCAACCAAATAGGTCTTTCTTGACGATTTCATTTGAAAATCGGAGGACAGAATGGCCTATTTCTGTAAATAAGACTGTACGATACCCCTTCGTCATCTGTGGGAATCAGATGACACGTGACGTCATCCGGGTCGACGTCACGTTTTCCCGTACCTGCGGGAGACCCCAATCGAGCA
The DNA here is from genome assembly GCA_963572235.1 of Caenorhabditis japonica. NCBI lineage: Eukaryota > Metazoa > Nematoda > Chromadorea > Rhabditida > Rhabditidae > Caenorhabditis > Caenorhabditis japonica. The sequence continues at coordinate 8,322,490 of OY754342.1, forward strand.
ATTTTTGCTCTTTTGAGTGTCTGGAGCGCCCAAAAACGTTCCAGACAAATCAGGGTCCTTTGTCATTTAAATTCCAATGGAATTTTCTTGGCGAAGGCAAAATCCAAATTTTGAATGCCACAAACCCCCTGAGGGCTCTGTTGGACATATCGATTTTAATCGAGATGACCTCAGAACACCCTCAAACAAAAAACTGGGCCTGGCAACCCAACCCAAACATCGATATGCATGCAAATGCTATCGAGTCCGGATGCCGGAGGGATTTGACAAAAAATGTCGAAAAGTTCTTCTTTTCGCCACAATTGTCAAACCGGCAAAAAAACTGGATAGACAAAACAAAAATTTTACCGGAAAATTTCTTTGTTTTGTCAAACCTCCCACAAAAAACCCAAAATTCCTCGCTGCACCATTTGGTGCTAGAGGTCAGACGAATTGCACGTTTGAAACCCGGAATTTTCGAATTCCATGCAATAAACCGAATTAAATTCGGCCAAAAAGTAGCGTTCTCGTCAAAATCTCTGATTTTTGCCAGAAAACTGGCAGAAGAGGAGACTTTGGCGTTTTCGTTCAAATTCGGGCAAACCCGGCAAAAAATATTATTTTTTGTCGAGGTGGTGCTCAATTTTTCAAAAAATTCCTCGTTTCACCTTTTGGTGCTCGAGGTCCAACGAGTTGCACGTTTGGAATCTAGAATTTTCGAATTCTATGCAACAAACCGAAAGGAATTCGGGAGAAAACCGACGACTTCGTCTGGTACTCTTATTTTCACTACAAAAGTGGCGAAAATAGAGTTCCTGGCGTTGCCGTTAATTTTGGAGCTTTTCTGGTCAAAAAGTGTCATGCTTGCCGGAATCCCGTTCCAATTACTCAAAAATTCCTCATTCGGTGGGGTGGCTTCTTTCAGCAGCACGAAAACATATTTTCCTGAACTCTGTTTGGGAAAATTTGTTGAAACTGTTGAAAACCCCTTGGAAATCTGCCAAAATACAACCAAAAACAAAGAGAACAGTGTCCAAATCGCGAGGGGAGGTCATCCGTCAGTCTATCTGTCATCTCAAGAGATGGCAGGTTTTCTCGGACGACTATTTCTCCCGGTTCAGGACGCTCTCTCGCACCTCTCTTTCAACACATTATGGCGGAATGATGATGAAAGAGAAAACAAAATGATCAAACTCCAGTTTTTTGTAAAAGAAAATCTGGTCACACCCTATGTTGCTAGGGATGTGAAAAATTTTAAAACACAAACAAAAACCAATTCTGGGAACTTTGATAGCAACATTGCAATGAAAAATTGCTTAAAAATTAAAGTTTCCAGACAAAATGGCCCATTGGTTGGGGGTGGTAATCACAAAAAAATCGGAGAAAACCAAATCACACGCACTTTGGAAATTGAATCCAAAAGCGATGATAACAAAGTTTTGGTCCTCCGAATTTTGTATCCAACTAATGATTGGTACAAGTGTTACTCCCAATGGTGCCAACACAAATCCCTTGTCGGTTATGGCGCTCACGATTTAAAGTACTTGACAGACCACATTAAGTCCACTCATTCTAAAAAGGTTGAGTGGTCTTACCAGTGTAGTATTTGTGACGCTAAAGCCGAAGGTACCGGTACAAAAGCAGCTAGATGGATTACAGCCCACATGCCAAAAGTACACGGTATCGAAGCAACACACAGAATTAAACAAAATTCTGAAAAAAACAACAAATGTTAAAACTGCGAACAGTCTCCAGGAAATGGCGCTGTCGCTTCAAAAACCAAAAAATGGTCCGAAAAAAGTTGTAATGGCAACAAGTAAGACCCCAGAAAAGAAAATCTCTGAACTGGAATCTAAAATCCAAACCAGAGAAGTGGTCAAACAATTGAGCGCTCTAAAGGAGTCTGTTCAAAAAAATCAGCAAATAAGCAAAACAAAAAATGTTAAATCAAGCTTAAAAACAATTGCTGAAAACACAAATGAAACAAAAAAGATAAGTGCTCGAAAGAGCCTTATAAATTATCTGAAACCTGAGGATGTGCTCAATCACATTCCAAAGGAGCCAAAACCAACTTCTGTGAAAAGTGGCCTGCAAGAATTGACTGGTGCTCAAAGACTGCAGGAAACAAGAAGAAAGTTTATGGCAGAAAACAGAAGAGATTCAATTGCAAGGAGAGAAAGTCTGTCTCTCGGCAAAATCACAAAAACATTTAAAAAAGAAACAACTCTTAAAAAACCGGCTGTAACTCAGAAACAAAACTTGAGTCAGAATGTATCTAATTCTACGGTTGTAAAAGAGAACAAAACAGAAAATGACGTGATCACAATTGATGACACAGAAACTGTTAAAAGAAAAATAAACACTTGGTGTCTCGACCATGAATCCACAGAAAATGCGTGGATGGCTGATGACATCATATTCTGGTACATCCAGAAACAGATTGAAATCAGTTTGGACAATAAAAAGTTCAAAGTGATTGATCCACTCATCTGGACCACATATCGAATTTATGGTGTCGAATGTGTCCAAGATGAACTAGTTGGATTTGAAAAATACTTTTTTCCAATCTGTGAAAATGGTCATTGGGTTTTGCTGATTATCGATGACAAAAGAGTCTGGTACAGTGATTCCCTGGCCGACAAACCAATTGAGGTTATTGAGGACCTCATAAACAAACTAAATCGAACCCAAGGTAAATTTAACCAAACGGTTCCAAAACAAAAAGATGGATTTAATTGTGGAGTTCATGTATGTCTGGTGGCCAAATCCGTTATCACTGAAAACTTTTGGTACACAGAAAAAGACGTTAATGACTTCAGAAAAACTGTCAAGCTTTGGCTTTTCAGTGAAGGCTTTGAATTCTATTCAGAGCCGTACAAACAAATCCAAAACAAAAACATTTCCGTTAATTCGGAAATAAATCAAATCAGTGATAATGAAGAAAAGTGGGGTGATAAAACTCAAACTGTGAATGAGAGTACTCTGAAAGAAAGAGATGAAGACATCTTTTTGCTCAGACCACACATCAGTGTTGGAGTTGCTCTCAAGACAGAAGACGAGAAAAATCAAAAAGCTGAAAAGCTTGAAAGCCCCACAAAAATTTCTGAAAAAACGGAAGAATTCCAAATGGACAAAAACGAGAAACCAGAATCTCCAAATGTCCAGGAAACTCCAAAAAACGAGCCAATAATGGCTCCAAGTCCGAGAAATTCGGAGAAAGAAGTTTTCAAAGAGCTTCTGGATGCTCAAGAAGCCGGAGAAGAGCTGAAAAGCGATCTGAAGGCTGAAAATCCTGAAAACCTGTCTCAAAAAGCTGACGACGTAAAGGGGAAACCGGAGGAGACGGAAAAAGCTGCCATTCCAAACCTCATGGCAATCAAGCTCAAAACGCCTCCAAAAGTTGAACCTGTAAGAAGAAACCCTGAAATGGGTGAAAATTACAAAAAAAGTCAGCCGAGCAAAAAGAGACAAATACCAACCGGAAAACCGGATGAATTGGTAAAACAAGTCCGAGAATGGTTTGAAATCCAATTTCAAGCATATTTTGAGGACGGAAAATCCTTCCAGAGGTTAGAATGGTTGACAGGTTTGCTCACGGCTGCAATTCACAAAGCTTCGGCTGGAGATGAGCAAGCAGTGGCCAAAATCATCAAACGTTGTCCACCTCTGGAAATTGAAGAAGGGGAAATGGCTACCCAAACTGAAACAAAACAAAAACCAAAAAACCAAAAGAGCACAAAAGGAGCAAATAGTTCCAGCTCTATTCGGGAAGCCTACGCTGAAAACCGAGCAAAAACCTTTAACAAAATAATTGGACAAGACAATAAATATTGTGAAATTCCAATTGAAAAAATTGAAAAGTTCTTTGAGAACACAACTTCAAATACCAATGTTCCAACAAAAACACTAGCGAGGATCACTTCTGATCTTCCAAAACACGAGATTGGTAGTTGGATTGAAGAAGAGTTCAAGGAGAAAGAAGTAGCGGAAGCTCTTCAAAAAACAAAGGATACTGCCCCAGGTGTAGATGGATTACGGTACCATCATCTGAGCTGGTTTGATCCTAAAAGAAAATTGCTCACAAAACTGTACAACCAATGCAGAGAGCACAAGAAAATCCCAAGTCACTGGAAAGAGGCTGAAACAGTCCTCCTCTACAAAGGGGGAGACGAGACGCAGGCCGAGAATTGGCGACCTATCAGTCTCATGCCAACCATCTACAAACTATACTCTAGTCTGTGGAACAAAAGAATAAAATCCGTGACAGGTGTTCTGAGCAAATGCCAAAGGGGTTTTCAAGAAAGAGAGGGTTTTAATGAAAGCATTGCAATTCTCAGAACCGCTATTGAAGCGGCAAAAGGAACAAAAAAGAGCCTGTCAATTGCTTGGTTGGACCTTACCAATGCATTTGGCTCAGTTCCACACGAATTAATCGAGGCCACACTAATTGCTTACGGTTTTCCGGGAATGGTAACCGAGGTAATAAAAGACATGTATAATGGCGCATCGATTCGTGTAAAAACAAAAAACGAAAAGAGTAAACAAATCCTGATTAAATCGGGTGTAAAACAGGGTGATCCAATCTCACCTACTCTTTTCAACATTTGCCTTGAAAGTGTCATTCGTCGCCACCTAAAAAGCGCGGATGGTCACAAATGCATCGAATCAAACATCAAATTATTGGCGTTTGCCGATGACATGGCAATCCTGTCAGATTCCAAAACAAAACTCCAACAAGAGTTACAAAAAATGGATGATGACTGTACACCGCTCAATCTTATCTTCAAACCTGCCAAATGTGCAAGTCTGATAATTGAGTGGGGAAAAGTACAAAAAGATCAAAAAATAAAACTAAAAGGTCAATTCATCAGAAGTTTGGCCGAACAAGACACCTACAAATATCTTGGGGTGCAAACTGGCATTGAAACACGCGTTTCTGCAATGCAACTGATGAAAAAAACTGTCAGCGAGCTTGACAAAATAAATTGCTCTGCACTAGCTCAATGGCAAAAACTGGACGCAGTAAAAACTTTTGTGCTCCCAAAAATGACGTACATGTATGCAAATACTGTACCGAAACTCTCTGAACTCAAAGAGTTTGCAAACATCACAATGAGAGCAATAAAAGTGATGCAAAACATTCCTGTAAAAGGTTCACCATTGGAGTATGTACAGTTACCCATTGGAAAAGGTGGACTAGGAGTGGCATGTCCAAAAACAACTGCGTTGATAACCTATCTGGTTTCAACAATGAAAAAACTGTGGTCTACTGATGACTATATCAGGAAACTACACACAGACTACCTGAAAATGGTGGCCATAAAAGAAACGAAAACAAAAGAGGTCACACTAGAGGACCTTGCCTCCTACCTAAGTGATGATAAAACCGTCTGCAAAAAAGCGGTTGGTTATAACTCATTCACAAGGGTACGAGAAATTTGTAAAGCGCTGTCAAAAAACAAAGGAGCACTGTTAAGCCAACTAAAAATCATTGCAAAAGATGGAAAATTGGCTATTCTGGTACAGGCTCTGAAAGATGGCAAAACAAAGATTTTTACGCATGACCACGTGAAAATCTTACAAAAAGTTCTTAAAAAAGAAATAAATGAAGCCCTTCTGCACAGATTCACAACTGAAAAAAGAGTGAAAAGCGAAGTGGTGCGAGTGGTCCAAGAGTACCCCCAATGCAACTCCTTTGTCAGAGATGGAGGAAAAGTTAGCATTGGAGCGCATCGCTTTGTGCACAAAGCCAGGTTAAACCTGCTCGCGTGTAATTACAACACGTGGCAGGATGCAGCCACAAAACAATGCAGAAGGTGTGGATATGAAAAAGAAACCCAATGGCACATCCTCTCATCTTGCCCAAAAAGTATGGGAGGAAAAATAACTGAAAGACACGATTCTGTGTTAAAAACAGTAAAAGAGATGATTCAAACTGGATCTCTCAAAAACTGGAAACTAAAACTTGATCATGAATTGCCAGGATCAACCAGACTTCGCCCGGATATCTATTTGAGAAGCCCAAATGGATCCGAAATAATTCTTGGCGATGTCACAATCCCGTACGAACACGGAATTGAAGCTATGCAAACAGCATGGCAGAAAAAAATTGAAAAATATGAAGAGGGCTTCAAATACCTTCGTTCTACCGGCAAAAAACTCACAATTGTGCCAATTGTGGTCGGAGCACTAGGAAGTTGGTGGAAGCCCACAACAGACAGTCTTGTCAGTCTGGGAATCGACAAAAATACTGTAAAAAGAGCAATTCCAGAAATTTGCTCTACAGTACTCGAATACAGTAAAAACATTTACTGGAACCATATATTCGGGGATTCCTACCAAAAAGTACCCATGTTTTTCGGCGGTGAAAAACCAAAGGGCCAAAGTTGGAAGAAAGTGAAGCCTCCTGAAGGCAAAACTGCTTCTAACCATGAGCCTCCAGGTTAAAAGCCAAAAGCCACGGAGCATCGGGAAAGAAAAATTGAAAAGGACTGAACACGAGACTGAAAAATCCCAAACAAAAAAAACAAAAACTAATCCAAACCAAACTAAAAAAAAAAAACAAAAACAAAAACAAAAACAAAAAACTGGACAGATACTGGAAACAGTGTCAGGCAAAGTTGCCGATTATACTGTTCCATGCCTTAAAAGTCCCGAAATGGCGCAAAAATACCTGAAACTATCTGAAAGTGCTCCAAATCACGCACAATCGGAGAAAATCAGGGACAAGTTGCTTCATTCAACGGGCTGGGACAGGTACCCCCTCCTGAAACCGCGAGGTTGAGGATGGACGGGAAGGCCGCGAGGCTTATGGCGGGTAACTCGGTTGGTGTGCTAGTAGATGATTTATATCCGACAGCCCCAACTAAGAGGAATCCTGGGAAAGGAAAACTTGAAAAAGTTTTTACAGGGCTGGTAATAGTTTAGCACAATTGTAGTCTACTGTCTTGCAACCACAACAAACCAGTGGTTCTGCGGGTAGATCAAACTATAATTTGTGTGTTTTCTTTTACTTGACCCGGGCAACACATTATACCACGTCCACAAGGACGAATTCATAATGGCCCCTCCCTAAATAAACTCCCTAGCAACTGGTGGTCCGGCGAAGCCGGTTCTTGCCACTATTGCGCCCCAGGCTCGCCAGTACAAGTCGTCTGACCGCCGACAACAACTCGCTGACCGACAGCGAATTTAGCTATCAAGGCTGAATGGGATGCAATCACAGAAACCGAGTTGAAGATGTTGGTGGCGAGAATGCCTAACAGGGTCATCAAAGTGATCCAGAAAAACGGCGGAGATACCAATTACTGATAATCTTTCAATTTCCAGAACATTTTTTGCGTTTAAACTGATTTTCTCACAATTAATGTGTTTTATTGGCATAAGTGTAACCATTCCATGAAAAATGACTTTAAACAAAAAGAAAACATATGATACGTTTACGACAAATAAGCTTAGAAACAGTTTAAAACGATATAAAGTTAATGAAAATAAAATTTAAATAGAAAATATGGTCTAAAAATCATCCGCACACCCAAATTATCAGGGGGTCCTATAATTTTTGGACAGTCAAAAATAGGACTTTTTTGTCGTGTGCGGGGACGGGACATGGTAGGATTATAATGGTACGTCCAAAGTAGAAAAAAAGCGCAAAAAAAGACGAAAAGAGGCGTCCAAAGTAACTTTATTTTTGCGTCTTTTTCTTTGTTGTTTACCGCCAATCAAGCAAAAAATTAATTGTAAACATGTTGACAAGTGCGCGCTTCTTTTTTACTTTGGACGTACCATAAAAAATTGTCCCTGGGGGTTATTTTCAATTCTAAATCGAACTGCATTCACAGATTTTTCATATCTCTTTCGGTTTTGTCTGGGACCCCAAAATCGAGGGGGGTCCTAAAATTGTTGGACGCACTGTATAAGGAGGTTGGCTGCGAAACGTCTCGGCTGCGAAATGTCCGGCTGCGAAATGTCTCGGCTGCGAAATGTCTCGGCTGCGAAACGTCCGGCTGCGAAATGTCCCGGAGCCCCAAATAGCTGCCAGACAGCTGCCAGACAGCCGCTAAATAGCCGCCAAATAGCCCCCCAAATAGCCGCCAAATAGCCCCCCAAATAGCCGCCAAATAGCCGCCAAATAGCCGCCAAATAGCTGCCAAATAGCCGCCAAATAGCCGCCAAATAGCCGCCAAATAGCCGCCAAATAGCCGCCAAATAGCCGCCAAATAGCCGCCAAATAGCCGCCAAAAAGCCGCCAAATAGCTGCCAAATAGCTGCCAAATAGCTGCCAAATAGCTGCCAAATAGCTGCCAAATAGCCGCCAAATAGCTGCCAAATAGCCGCCAAATAGCCGCCAAATATCCCCCAAGTAGCTGGCAGGTAGCCGCCAAATAGCTGCCAGGTAGCTGCCAGGTAGCTGCCAGGTAGCTGTCTGGTAGCTGTCTGGTAGCTGCCCTCTTGGAGAACGCAACCGGCTTTACATAGTTTCTTGTACCGACAAATCACGGGTCCGCGATCGCTATCATTTGCATGAGATCGGCGCGGCAACCGATGTCGACTAGCAAGAAAATATATTTTGTCGAAATTTTTTGTCGTTTTTTGTCGACAATTTTTTGTCGATTTTTTGTCGACAAATTTGTCGAATTTTTGTCGAAATTTTTATCGACAAATTTATCGACAAAAACGACAAATTCGAATTTTTGTCGATAAATTTGTCGACAAAATTTTGACAAATTCGACAAATTTTTTTGTCGATAATTTGTCAAATAGGGCATTTGTCGACAAATTTTTTTTCGATAAGGCACACTGCTCAGTACGGAGCGCTGCAAACGCGCTTCCTTCGCACAGTGGTGGACGGGCCCATACTCCCAGGGGTCATAAAAATAGGGGGCATCGTGCTCAAAGGGGGCAAAGTCTCAAAGGGGGCACTGTCTCATAGGGGACATTTGCAACTGTCTCATAGTGGTCATTTCAACAAGTCTCATAGGGGGCATTCAGCTGAATGCTCAGAGGGGGCACTTCAAATCTCATAGGGGGCATCGAGACTTTTTTGTTTGGCAATAACTTATTTTAAATTCATTGGTCTGTCAAAGAAGCCTGCCGTTTTTGACGACTTTCTAATTTGTTTTCAAAAACTATCAAGCCTGCTGCGCAGTCCTGAATTGACTGTTCATGCATTGCTTTGGTTACAACTTGTATTTTCTGAACTGCACCGTCCAGGCCGAAGAAAGCGACAATATGTGGACATGACATGGTTTCGAGGTTTTTCTATTATGGATTCGTGACATAGCGAGACAACGTGTCAAGTTATGCGTCAGCAAATGTTGCGTCTCGCCACAATTCATCTCTTGGCAGCGTGAGAGGAGACAATTTTTTTCATTTTGCTGGTGCACAACTTGCAGCAACGTGTCGCTACGCTTTTCGATAAATGAAAAACTTTTAAAGTAATGTCCAAAATCTTCACGAATTTGCTTTTTTTTTTTATGCACAGAACCAGCAAAAAAAGTTTAAAAAAAAACCAGCAAAAAATTTAGCGAAAATTCGGAGAATGCTCTGACTGATTAAAAAAAAGGGAACATTTTATGAAAAAATCGATGGTTTTGAAAATCAATATTTCGGCCTGAAATTTTTTGGGAATGACCGGGAGAATTTTTTAAATGATTTCCCAAAGTTTCAGATCGATCGGAGTATTTTCCGAATTTTTCGCTGGTTCGTGAATGACCCCATTTAAAAATTATGAAACGGAAAAAAAAAAATTTTGGCTAGTCCGAATATGTTGCATTTTGAAATATTTGCTCCGAAATTTCAGACCGATCGGGGGCTTTTAACGCGTTTTCTCACTGTTTTTTATTGTATTTATTTATATTACTTTCATGTATGACCCACGAAATTGTATTATTGTGTCTATCAGTCATATCAGCCTTCGAATGCTGGTTTTTCATTGATTCTGATTATTTTTTATTGTATTTATCAATACTTATGCCATTTAATTGCTCAATTAATTAGGTTATTTTTCTTATCAATACAATTTAATTGTTTATTTCACAACACAGACTCAAAATTGCAAAAAGAAAACACTGCGTGGAGTTTTCGCAAACACTTTTACACCCGTTGCAATAGGCCACTAATGGGGTTATTCACGAAATGGCAAAAAATGGCAAAAAACGGCAAAAAACTGCGCGAAAACTCGGAAAATGCTCCGATTGATCTGAAATTTTGGGAACTAAGGGAAAAAAACTCTCCCGGACATTCCCACAAAATTTCAGACCAAAATATCGATGTTTAAGAAATATTTCTTTTTTCTCTGAAAATGCTTAAAATCGATATTTTGGTCTGAAATTTTGTGGGAATGTCCGGGAGAGTTTTTTCCTTAATTTCCCAAAATTTCAGATCAATGGGAGCATTTTCCGAGTTTTCGCGCAGTTTTTTTTCCATTTTTTGCCATTTTTTGCCATTTCGTGAATAACCCCATAAAAATTAAATTGAAATTACTAAAATTAAAAAAAAATGTAACCAACTCAATGCATAAGCTGCCAATCCAGGACTGCGCAGCAGGCTTGATAGTTTTTGAAAACAATTGAGAAAGTCGTCAAACCTTGCAGGCTTCTTTGAAATACAAATGAATTTAAAATAAGTTATTGCCAAACAAGAAGTCTCGATGCCCCCTATGAGATTTGAAGTGCCCCCTCTGAGCATTCAGCTGAATGCCCCCTATGAGACTTGTTGAAATGACCCCGATGAGACAGTTGCAAATGTCCCCTATGAGACAGTGCCCCCTTTGAGACTTTGCCCCCTTTGAGCACGATGCCCCCTATTTTTATGACCCCTGGGAGTATGGGCCTGGTGGACGCGGCCACGTTGGCGACGAGTGAGTGCAGAAAATTGTGAGAGCCGTGACCGATGTTTTGCTCTGATTTCTCTAAACCGCCCTCCAAATACATGGGGAATTTTTTGTTCGTTTGGAGCGAGTTTTCAGCGTTTTATACCGAGTATACCGTTTTCTAGTTTTTCTTGACACTTGCCCGGTCTTTTCTGAAATTTGATTATTCGCAAGCCTGCTGCGCTAACCGAAATATACCGTAAAACCTGTAATTGAAGTACATGTACTTCTATTTTTCAAACCCCCTTAATGGGTGTACTTCTAATACAGGTGTACTTCAATTAGAGGGTGTACTTCTATTTTTCAAAAGCCTTTCAGAAAAAAATAACAAAAAAGACAGACGATTCGAGATTCAGACAAAACCGGGGCAAAACGCGAAACCGGGGCAGACAAATACCGGGAAAAACATTTCCAAACCGAGAAAGAAGCCCCACCCATTGCAAACGTGCGACACGAGATTCGTACTGAGAGAGTTATACAATTTTAGAAAAACTGGGTCGCAGACATGCAAATTTTTCCCGGTTTTGGTAATTTTTTCCCATGTCAGCCCCCTCAGCTAATGGCATTTTTACCATAGATCATCTTCTCGTGAGGTGGTGCTCAAAATCCCAACTCGGTCAGTTTCTATTATCGGCCCGCCAAAATGGTCAAACGCGCTCCGCTGAACTCAACGCTATGCGATTTTCATTTTGGTTTCCAAATTCTTTCATTTCACGTTGAATTTACACGTGAAATGAAATAATTTGCAAACCAAAATGAGAATCGCATCGCGTTGAGTTCAGCCGAGCGCGTTAGACCATTTTGGCGGGCCAACAAAAACTGTTGAGATAAGCTTAAAAATCGTCTGTTAGCTACTCTAAAACGATATTTTGGTCGATAGACCATCAGCAGAAAGTCTTGGACCATCCGCTGGGAAACGCCATTTCTATTTGAAATCTGAGGCCGTATTCATGAACGTTTACCGTACGGTAAATGATTTTCCGAAAGGTAAAATATGTTTTCGAAGTGTTCATTAGATCAATTACACTATAAATTCTCCGTAAGCGTTTTTACGGTCATAGAAAATTTTATTTAATGTCAGGAAAATTATTAATCTTTTCATTTACCATGTTGTAAACGTTCATGAATACGGCCTCTGCCCTCGTCAATTTAAATGTTGTAAGTGCTTTTTTCCATGACCGTGTTTGGACACTTCTGTCGCGGGCATTCAAGTGATTTTCAATTCAAAAAGTCTTTAAACCAATGAAAAACGGAAAAAAAAGCTTCAAAAATTGAATAATTTTTTTTTCAAAATAATTCACCCGATGATGTACCTCTATTAGAGGGTGTACTTCTATTTTTCAAAAGCCTCTTGGGGGTGTACTTCTATTAGAGGTGAACTTCTAATACAGGTGTACTTCAATTACAGGTTTTACGGTAACAGCTGAAAACTTGTTTGTTGGTTTTTTTTTTGTCTTTTTTTGAAGCAGTTCTATTTCGGGGTAGCACCGTGTGTAGCGGCTATCTAGGCTATACTCCGCAAATTCTTTTTTTTGTGTTTTTCCCTTAAATACTTGCATTAGGATTTCGATTTTCATTTATCGTGGATTCTTCGAGTATTTTCAATTTCAAAAACAATAATTTGTTCTCTGAAAATGTGCTCAGATATTAGTGTGGATTTTTGAATCAGTTTTGAACTGAATTGAAAACAAATTTGAAAAAACGAAAGTTCGCGCCAAATGGGGCGGAGCGAGCACAGTGGAGCGCAATTGCACTGCCTGGCGCCTTGGGAGGCCGTGCCAGTTCCTTTTGCGGTCCCTACTTATAAGGGATTGCCTATCCCTTACACCATTAATAAAAAAGGCTGTTCAAGCGAAACTGTGCAACATATACGTTTCTAATAATATTTTGCAGGGAAATCATCTACAGTACTGGCCATAAAGAATGCGACAACTAGTTTTTTGACGATAACCTCTTGGAATGTTAACTTTTTGACCCAAATTTTTTGTGAGATTTTTGCAGCACTATCAGAAACCTTTTTGTCAAGTTGATTTTAAAATTTTGTTGAAAATTATTTTTTTATTCAATTTTTTCGAAAATTCAGGAAAATTGACATTTTTGGAGATCTATACAAATAAGCTCTAGAATCACCGAAGGTCAAGAACAAAAGGAAGGTAACTATAAAAAGTGATTTAATACTTGGTTTGGTTGGTTGGGTATCCTTTGGCATCAATAACAGCCTGGCATCTACGTGGCATCGAATCCAGGTGCGTCTGAACCACCGTCATCGGGATATTCTTCCAAGCAGCTTCGAGTTGAGCGAATTTCTGGTTGGCATTGGAGGCTCGGACTCCTTTGAGACGTCGTTCTAGCTCCTACCACATATGTTCGATGGGAATCAAGTCCGGAGACCACTTGGCCATTCCAGAAGATCCACACGGCGACGTCGAAACCAATTGGCGACATGACCCGAAGTATGCTTCGGGTCATTATCCTGCTGAAACACCCACGATCGGCCCAAATTTGCTCTTGCCCATGATCGCATTGTGTTCTCCAGGATGTCTTCGTACACATATCGGTCCATGGTTCCAACAATTCTTTTCAATGGACCCATGGAAGTGTCGGAGAAGTGCTGTCTAGCCCATTCAACGCGAGCTTTCCGGTTTTTTAGACTAACGAGTGGTTTTTTGACTGGTCTTCGTCCGTACAGTCCAGCAACTTGCAGACGTCTTCTAATAGTCCTTCTCGATGGCACCGGCTCATATTGAGACGTCATGGAACCTTGAATATCTGTAGATGTGCGTCTAGGATCTTCTCGGCACGCGCGCAAGATATTTCGATCAATAGCTCTGGAAGTGGTTCGGGGTCTTCCTGGAGATTGACGATGAACTACACCATCCTGAATAGTCGAAATTAGTTTAGAAAGCTAATTGAAACCTTACATCATTACGATTATTCTTCAAAATACGGTAAATTTGGCTAGAAGAACAACCAAACTGAGTTGCGAGTATCTTCGGATGCGCGCCTGGTTCATGTCCACGTACGATGCTTTTTCGAACGTCCACAGTGAAAGTTTTTTTCCCAAATGGTCTGACCATGCCTGAAAAACAATAAAAAACTAATTAGAACTACTCGCAATTAATTTTCATTCAACTTTATACAAAAAACTGAAATACATGAAAAAAGTGCAAAAATGAGAAAAAATTAAAAAATTAAAAAAAAATTTTTTTTTGCAGAATGATGCACTTCGCGAGTACGCATGTTTTTGTGAGGTTCCATTACCGATACAGTAAGAAATTCGGGTCAAAAAGTTAACTTTCCAAGAAGTTATCATCAAAAAACCAGTTGTCGCATTCTTTATGGCCAGTACTGTAGATGATTTCGCTGCAAAATATTATTAGAAACGTACAGTGCGTAACATAAGTATAAGCGCACCCCCAAAATGCATGGTACTGCGTTTGCATGCAATCTGAAGACTCGGGATCTTAAAAATCGCAATCAGCATGCAAAATTACCCCAGGACTACATAGTCCAAGTTAATATTCACAACACTCTTGAAATGGGCCTGAAAAGTCTGAAAAAAGTACTCCTGCAACCGTAACATAAGTATAAGCGCACCTACCAAAACTGATGAAAAAACTCAACAATTTTTTGAAAAAAGTCAATGTGTGTTGTCATGTACTTTCAAAATTTAACAAAAAACTCCCTCGCAGTAAAAACAAAACCGGAAAAGATCATTCAATCATGCCACGTTGCACAAATCAGTCAAACACCGAGAAAACGCAAATCCAAGCTTTCAACACGGCCAGATGGTCGAACTGAGTAATTGTGAAGCTGCAGAATCATTCGACGACGTGCAATAACTATTATATAAGAAATCAGAACCTTTACGAAAAGTTTGGGGTGCCGCCAAAGCCGTCTGTCAGAAAAAGCCAACATTAGTCGACAAGTTTCATGCTCTCTAAAGACGTGCTACGGCCCCAAACGAGAACTCAACGCCTTACTTTACAAGCAAACTTATGGGAAAACAGAAAAAAGTGATCCCAATATCAAATGAGCCGTATTGAGACCTGCGCCGCAACTCACCGACGATCAAACAATTTGTGGTTTTGACTTAAATTCGAATTCAGTAATTGTTTGGTACCAAAACTCTCAAACCAAATCTTATTTGTTCCAATTTGGTTTTTCTGATTGGAAAAGTTCAATTCAAACAACGCGGGTAGTTACGAATACGATTGGCACGATCTCTTCTAGGATCCATTCGATTTCTCAAAACGTAAATTTGGAGGAAGAGGCATAATGGTGTCCGGTGTTTTTATTCTTCTGGTTTACTAATAATACATTTTGTATAAAAGCTACTCAACTTGAATTCATGTTAGAACATCCCAAAACAGCAACTCCACTTGTTCCTCCGTCGATATGGCCTCATCTTCCAACAAGATAACGCATCCACGCATGCCAGTGGACTGGCTCAAGATTAAATACCGCGATGTTTTCACTTGTCCAGGATGCTTTCTGGACTAGAACCTATTGGATAACATCTAGGGACTGTTCCTCGTCGATTTCACAACCAAGAAAAACCATTCTAGCCGATTGCTGCACTGGAGGTCGCCATTCTTTATGAGTAGAGTATCCTGGAGCAGGAATTCAAAAACAACACTAACTAAGACATCCCAGGCGTATCTAATTCGATGTCCAACCGTGATTATGGAGTTAAAAACTTTAATGGTACAGCTACTAATTATCAACTTGTGTTTTTCTTGAGTTTTTCCGATGTTATGTGGGGTGCGCTTATACTTATGTTACGGTTGCAGGTGTACTTTTTTCAGACTTTTCAGACCCATTTCAAGAGTGTTGTGAATATTAACTTGGACTATGTAGTCCTGGGGTAATTTTGCATGCTGATTACGATTTTCAAGGTTCCGAGTCTTCAGATTGCATGCAAACGCAGTACCATGCATTTTTGGGGGTGCGCTTATACTTATGTTACGCACTGTATATGTTGCACAGTTTCGCTTGAACAGCCTTTTTTATTAGTGGTGTAAGGGATAGGCAATCCCTTATAAGTAGGGACCGCAAAAGGAACTGGCACGGCCTCCCAAGGCGCCAGGCAGTGCAATTGCGCTCCACTGTGCTCGCTCCGCCCCATTTGGCGCGAACTTTCGTTTTTTCAAATTTGTTTTCAATTCAGTTCAAAACTGATTCAAAAATCCACACTAATATCTGAGCACATTTTCAGACAACAAATTATTGTTTTTGAAATTGAAAATACTCGAAGAATCCACGACAAATGAAAATATCGAATTCCTAATGCAAGTATTTAAGGGAAAAACACAAAAAAGAATTTGCGGAGCATAGCCTAGATAGCCGCTACACACGGTGCTACCCCGAAATAGAACTGCTTCAAAAAAGGACAAAAAAAAACCAACAAACAGGTTTCGAGCTGTTATATTTTGGTTAGCGCAGCAGGCTTGCGAATAGTCAAATTCCAGAAAAGACCGAGCAAGTGTCAAGAAAAACTAGAAAACGGTACATGTTGACGATAAAATTGTCGAACCATCTGCTGTCGACATTCAATTTTATCGAAAAATTTTTATCAACAAAATGTCGATAAATGTTTGTCGAAATTTTTGTCCATAAATTGTCGACAAAATATCCAATTTTTTATCGAGATTTTGTCGATAAAATTGCGACAAAATTTTATCTTTATCTATTTCGGGGTAGCACCGTGTGTAGCGGCTATCTAGGCTATGCTCCGCAAATTCTTTTTGGTGTTTTTCCCTTAAATACTTGCATTAGGAATTCGATATTTTCATTTGTCGTGGATTCTTCGAGTATTTTCAATTTCAGGAACAATAATTTGTTGTCTGAAAATGTGCTCAGATATTAGTGTGGATTTTCGAATCAGTTTTGAACTAAATTGAAAACAAATTTGAAAAAACGAAAGTTCGCGCCAAATGAGGCTGAGCGAGCACAGTGGAGCGCAATTGCACTGCCTGGCGCCTTGGGAGGCCGTACCCCTTCCTTTTGCGGTCCCTACCCATAAGGGTTTGCCTATCCCTTACACCATTAATAAAAAAGGCTGTTCAAACGAAACTGTGCAACATATACGTTTCTAATAATATTTTTCAGGGAAATCATTAACATCTTCAAAAAAGAACGGATATGAAAATGGGAACGATGGAAATTTCAAAAAACGAAACGTTTCTGTTAATTCTTTGTCAAAATTTGAAGCCTTGTTTGTTTTTTCAATTGCACTGCTGGGAATTAACTTGATTGCGCAAAATTTAACCACAAATTGTCCAAATTCCGCTATGTTAAAAAACATTGTAAACCAAAACGAGGAAGCCCAAGATATTGAAAATATCAATTTAAATATGGGAAGCCTAACACGCGTAATCAATGCAATCGGCTTTCATAACGGTTTTCAAAAAAACACGATAACAATGGAAAATGTTTTAAGAGAAGTGCTTGATGTCCAAGAACCGTATTTGTTTGATAAAATCGATAATACATCCGTCAATAATGTTATAAGTGCTGTGCGGGCAATTGACTCACTAGCTACTCAATCGATGGGTACGGTTAAGGAATTTATAAAAATTTTGAATAAGTTAGACGTTATCAATCATTCTTCATCTAACATACCAAAAAACCAAGATTTGTTTTCTTTAAATGCTTCACATTACGATTTTGGTGAAATACTAAAGTTTATTGGTGAATTGAATTTTGAACTGTATCGGGTTATCAATGAAGTAAAATCACCAACATCAAACCAGGACAGTATAGAAAAAATCCAACGATCCTTGACTAATACATTTATAAAGTATTTCACACAAATGGGCTTGAAAAATTACTTCAACTACACTGAGCCTTTTGTTAACACTTTGCTAAGCGCAAAGCCGTTTATTGCAAACATCGAGCAGTATCAGCTACTCACTAATCAATCATATTTACGGAAACTTATCAGAAGTCTGGAGAGTTTACAATCATCTGCCACAATTCTCGAACCCTTGTCAAATTTCATTCTGGACAAGCATACAAGAGAGCATATCGATGTTATAAATAGATTACTTGATAAAAAAGTCATTATTTTCGATAAGCAAGCTAATATAGGTTTTCCCGGAGGAGTAAAAAATATAGGAACACTTTTAAAAGACTTTGATAATAAGTGGCTAAAAAAAATTTTAAATAACGGAAGCCCTCTGCATGACTTAAACCAAATTTTAACGCCAATTTTAAATTTACAAATTCCACTAGAAGAAATAGACAGCGTATGGAAAAAGTTTGCTCACAATAGGTATTCTACTTTGAGAAAACGTTTAATGCAACTAAAGTACATATATTCTGTGAACGCAACGCTTATATCAAGCTCCATGAAAAGTGTGAGAACCGCTCTGAAAAGTTTGAAACCAATAGCTAACTTAAACAATTCAATCTTGAATAAATTCAAACAATTTTTGAATTCTTGGACGGTTTTCACAAATTTTAGCAATGCGCTTGACATCACTAACAAAACACACGAGCGCCTATACAATATGACCGCTACAGTGTATTTTGATCTAGTTTTTGTAAGTAGTAACCCTGAAAAGACTGTTGCAATTGCAAGAGATGCATATTTAAATAACAAATATGAAGCAGAAACAAATTTATTAACAGTCAGGGCGAGATTTTTAAAGAAAATTAAAAACAATATCACCAGTATATTGTCTCTAACCAGTGGTTTAAAAAATATCCTGACGGATACAGTTTTCATCAACATTCGCGAAATACTTCCACAGAAAAGTATATTGGACTTAAAAGTGATCTTGAATCACGCGCAACGGCTCAATTCATTACTACCTCTTTCAAAAATAGAACGTGAAGAAGTTGATCTATTACCTGACATCTTACTTGCGACCAAAAACAAAATACATGAATGGCGAAATATCGGAAACAAATTCAAAAATAAAACTGAAAAACCTAAGGGCTTTCATCGCCTCTTAAATTTTCCATTTGCTCTTGAGACCGCTTTTCAATTAGAATGTTCTCAAAGAGCTCTGCTGTTTTTTGAAAGATGCAATCTTCGCCATACTGTGGAAAGTTTTGTTGCGAACGGACGAGCGCTTTCTGAGAAAATTAAAAGTCTGCCAATTTTAGAAAAAAAACAAATTAATTCTAGTTGGAGCCACTTCCAATCATTCAATCAATCAATCACCACTTTCTTATTGGAAGCTGAGTTTCTGACGTTCACATTTCCAACTGAAGACCAAGGTTTGACGGCTTTGGGTAACTCCTTGTCTGTTCTGGATCACATGAACGTGTCTACTTTTAACTTCTCTTTAATGATTAAGACGCTTGCTGAGTTGAATGAAACTTCCATTGGTCAATCAAAAGAAGTGTCCGATCTTGAAAACGTTTTAGAGCGATTGAAAGGTCTACAGTGTGCGACCATGCGTGGGAATAGTTCGCTACCTAAGTTGCTTGCTCAAGCTGATATTTTTTTTCAATCGTTCTTTTTGAAGCAAGCAAAGACTGACGGGTACTCTCTCGCACTTAAACTATTTCTAAATTTGGTTTTCAGGGAATCGTTGCGTCCGATTGTTATCGTTTTCGTTATTGTTCTCAGTCTTGTTCTTTTTTCGTTTTGTTTATGGTTCTGGGCAATACAGGCCGAAAAAGCTGGAAAACCGGACAAGGCGGGTGCTTTTGAATTTGGACTAAAGCAAGAAACCAAACAACAATTGAAATCGGAATCTAAGAAAGAAGGAAACTGCATTTTAACATAGACAATAAAAACAATGACACAGCAATGAATTGTATTGTCCATTTTCGGCAAATGTGTGAAACTTTCTTTTTGTCATTTATTATTCTGATTCAATCTTTTTCAAACTTGCCGATATTGGTTTTTTGAAGCTTTTTTTTAATTTTATTAATTTTTCTAGAGCACGGTGTCCAGGATTTGAAATGTGGGTGGAGCCTAATTTGCTGGCGCGTCAGCAAACTTGCACGGCACACTTTTTTAAAAAATGTTTTATTAAAACCTGTTTTTCTTTGTAAAAGGTATGTATTGTATCTTTTAATACCATAAAATTGCCCAAACTTCGATTTTCGTAAACATTTATCCTGCAAAAACACCAAAAACTCACTTTTTAGCTCCGCAATGGTAAAAACGATTATTTCGAAATGGTGGCTGAACCAAATTCGACATTCTTAGGTTTAAAAAATTTCTAAAAACCTCAGCTATAATTCCGTTGAAGCACATGTGGGAAAAATAAGAATTTATGCTTTTTTTTCCCCGAAAAACATAAAAAATGAGTCAAAATTTGAATTATTCTCAATTTTTAATGCAAGTTGGTGTCAGAATGGGAATTTCAAATGTATTATCGGAAGAACTCCCGAAAACACTGTCGAAGGCAAACATTTATCACAATCAGACATTTCATTTTTGATAGTATTAGAAAATTCGAGAAATTATAGTGGTTGGATGAGCTTTTGAAGTTACCGTGCGAGCTTTGGAAATTTCTTTGTAAGATTCGTATATCTGGCTAGTTTTTTGAATTCGCTCATGAAACCGCATGATAATTTACAAATCTCACAAGGAAATTTACGAATATTGCCAGAAAACTTACAAAACTCGATCACCCACAATAATTCTTAGAAATTTTTTTAATATTATTAAAAATGAAATTCCAATACGTGCTGAAAGATTCAAAATAATGCTTATATTATTGTTTTAAAAAAGTTATCACGGGGGTACGACAGAATAGAAATAGGCGAAATAGAAATGGTACAAAATAGAAATGCTACAAAATAGAAATGGAAAAAATAGAACTGAGCGTAATAGAAATGCTACAAAAAAGAACTGCTACAAAATAGAAATGAGCGAAATAGAACTGAGCGAAATAGAACTGAGCGAAATAGAACTGCTACAAAATAGAACTGAGCGAAATAGAACTGAGCGAAATAGAACTGTTACAAAATAGAACTGCTACATAATAGAACTGAGCGAAATAGAACTGCTACAAAATAGAACTCGTGGTGCGATGGAACGCGTTTGCATTATTCTTTCAATTTCTCATTTTTGCGCCGATTATGCTAATTTTTTGGGAAACTGCATTGATTTTATAAAGCGGGGAGACTATCTATTGCAATGTCTTTAAACGTCTAGTTTTTGAAATCATTGTTTATCTCACTTATTTTCTCGTAATTGTTCATAGATAAAAATGAAAAACAGATGGGCATAAAAACAGTTATAACGCAAGACAAAAAAACAACTCACAATGGAATTACATATTGTCGAGCTTATAGAAATTCCTAACAATTTGATGACAGGTAGTTTGCGGTTTGGATTTTCGATTGTGAAATTTCTAGGGTGATTTGGTTGAAAAAAACGAAAACATTTTGAATTGCAATCATCTTAATCATTAATAATTTCAAGTTTTGAAAGCAGAGGGAAAGTGGTTTGAGTGGATAAGAGGTTCGGTAGGCGTCCAGGTAATTGTCGGTTCGTTCACGTCAATTGTGAAAAAATTTTGCTCACGCATTTTTAAACAAAAATGGGAAATGAAAATGAATAATAAAACTGTGTTCCAAATTTAAAAAAATGCTTTATGGGGTTATTCATTTCATGCATTTTGCATTTTTTGTCAAATTTTCCTTATTCATTTCATGCAGAAAACGACATTTTCTGCAGCAGAAAACTGCATTTCGTCGAACTGCAAAATGCGGAAAACTGAATTTCTTCGAACTGCAAATTGCAGAAAACCGCATTTCTTCACTTTTTTTTAAAATTGCACTTTTTGTCATTTTCTGCATGAAATGAATAAGGAGAACTTGACAAAAAATGCATAATGCATGAAATAAATAACCCCATTAGCAAAAGTTTTTTTACAAATAAATGATAAAGAGGAGATTGTCGGTTTGTTCACGTCATTTGTGAAAAAACTTTTGCGAAACCATTTTTTTTATTTGGAACGCATATTCATTTTCATTTTTGTTTAAAAATGCGTTAGCAAAATTTTTTCACAATTGACGTGAACGAACCGACAATTACCTGGACGCCTACCGAATCTCTTATCCACTCAAACCACTTTCCCTCTGCTTTCAAAAGTTGAAATTATTAATGATTAAGATGATTGCAATTTAAAATTTTTTCATTTTTTTCAACCAAATCACCCTAGAAATTTCTCAATCGAAAATCCAAACCGCAAACTATCTGTCATCAATTTTTTAGGAATTTCTAAAAGCCCGTTCACATGTCATACCCACATAAAACGTAAACATAACATAACAATACATGAAATAAAAAATACAGTCTTAAACCATTGCGAGCGCAATCGACTTGAGAAGATCGAGATCGGAGAGAGGTAGTCGGGGAACAACAGGTGTGTTCTCCACCGCACGACGGATTCTCTCGTCTTTCAGCAAGTTTTTCACTTTCCGTGATCGTGAAACCTGAATAATTGCATTCATTTTCTAAATATATTTACGAACTTACACGAAAATTGGGATTTATTTGTAAGTCTTCAAAATCAAGTGTTGTGTGGCGCTCTTCTTGCTGTACCTTCTTGAGCAAATCAGACAAATGAATTCGGCTGAAGCCGTTGTGGCATGTAGAAACCGACTGAAGTTGTCGGTGCCATGCTTCGACGGTGTTTGTCGTGCGATGCACGCTATTTAAAGTTCGAAGGTGGCACGACCATGTTGACGGCGGGAAGCGAGGGACAACGGCGGTTTGAACGTTTCCGATGACATAATACTTCTCGAGGTACTCGAGGTAGTCCGAGAGTTCGGCCGATTTTTGCATCGGAAGAGTAGCCACGATAATATCGTAGTAGTAAGGAATTGAATTTTCTGGGATGAATGGAAGCGCTTTTAAAATTTGCCAGAATTCACGAAGTGAGCCGTCTGTAATTGGTGAACTTTTGTTGAAATGAAATGAAAACGCACCAAAAAATTCAACGTAAATTCCTAGTTTCTCAGCTTTGCGTCGCCAACTTTGCACTATGTGAAAATAACATCCCGCGATGGCACATAGTGGGAATTTGTTAATGAACGAATTTCTGATGTTAGTTTCGTAGTCCGAAATCAGTAGAGTCGGGTTCCATGCACTCAATGCGGGAATCTTGGTGATTTCGTCCAAAAGAGCGGTGCACGAGTTCAACTGTTTGTCGCCAAGAAGTGCGAAGAGAACCGGACGAACATCGTTTTCCGACAACTGAAATTTTTTCCTTGACACTGTACAAATTTTTGTTAGGAAAAAAACGTACGTATACATGGAAAGAAAACATCTGTTGGTATCCAGGCGGACAACAGTCGAAAGTTCCGTCAACGAAAACGATAAACGATCGTGCCAAAAGTTGGAGACCAGTTTCCGATCCAAAGACCAGAAGCCTATGCTGGTTCACAATTTTGTCGACAAGTAGAAAGGGTTTGCCGTCTGAAAATGGTTGAGCATTTCTATGGGTTGAAAAATAAATTATTTTGAAAAATTACCTAATGTCCGAGAGTAAGTCGTTGAGATGTTTCCTCCCTTGTCCATTTCGGTTGTCTCCGGATCGAATCTTGACTTCTCGCGATGAATAATGCGTCTTTTTGTATCGTAAGTTCCTGAAAATTAAGATCTCCTATAATTTGTTCTCACTCGGTAAACTACCAAGTGCCACTGACGCTTCAGCTCCAAATTCAGCTCGAACGTTATCAATAACTTCTCGACACGTTCCATTCCCTGATTTATCTTTCAGCGCTTGCCGCGCAAACCGAGTCTGTAAAAATTCTTGATTTTTGATCGCAGCATTTTGATTATTGAAATATGTGAGTTAATAGTTTTCTTCTCTTTGCGTGGGCCCGCTGAAGGAACATCGCTGAAATAATTTTGATCGCCCGCAAATGCGGCCAATTTACTGCGTACCGACTCATCACCGTGCGCAATACGCTTCGAAATTGAAGCTTCGAAGTAATATTGTGCTTTTCGATCAGGCCACCTACAACAAGGGCAGTCCAGTAGAGAGCGTTTTCTCGATGTTCCCTTGGCGACCCCGTGCGGAGTTATTCGTCAGAAAATTAAAAAAAAATACAAAATGGACCTATTCATAGAACCGAAAAAAAAACGGAAAAAATTGCAGGAAAAACCGGAGAATGCTCCGATTGACCGATATTTTGGTCCAAAATTTTTTGAGCGTGTACAGGAGAATTTTTTCCAATATTCCCCAAAATTTTAGGCCAATCGGAGCATTCTCCGATTTTTCCCGCAATTATTTTCCGGTTTTGTGAATAGGTCCATTTTGTATTTTTTTTTTAATTTCTGTATGCATATTTCATGTTAGAGTGGAGCGCGCTTACTGATCTCCAGTGGTTATACCTGGTTTGCAAGAGCATCTCTTTCGTGATTTCGATGAGGCTTCACAATTCGATACTCATTAGTTACCTTGTTGATAACCCAGGCACCAGGACACTTGTGATGAGAATATCTAAATAAAAACAAATATTTTTTGAATAAACGAAAGAGAAATAAATAACTCACTGTTCAACGCAATAGTATATAACGTCGGATGAATTTGGGTATTCTTTTTTCTTTTTCATCATCCATCCATTAATGTTCTCAGCGATTGTATTCCTTCCACGTCCCATTCTCTGAAAAATTTGTTACTTGTATAAAATTATCAATTCTTTCGGATAAAAGTTGCGTTAAATACGAGCAAAGTGATAATACGCACATGGAGACCCTTCAAATGGACGAAACATTGAAATCTATCGAAATAAATGATTTTTGAACTTAAATTGCTGGAAATACGTACAAAAAAAAGATAATCCGCCCTGGAAGACAGCTAAAATTTAAAAAAAAACCAATAAAGTGTAAATAGTGATTTCACAGTGAATATTTTACTACGTCAAGGCAAAATGCACAAAGTAGGCGGCATTTGCTTGCAACAGTCTGGCACGGATTTTCCAGTGGCTTTATTTTCGAGTTACATGGTGAAGAAAAACATTTCGGCCTTTGTTTTGAAATTAGTTGTTCCTGGGAAAGGAAGTTCTAAAAATGGTAAGTAACCGAACCGGCACACTGTAAAAGAGTCACTGTGGATTTTCCGATGAAAGTTATGGTACGCTCAAAGTAAAAAAATGCAACAAAAAAAAACCCGCCAAGCCGCCAAAAGTTTACCACCAAAACTTCAGAGATAAGTGATGCGCGAAGAGTTGTAAACATGAGTTGTAAACATGTTTTCAATTTTTCAAAAAATGTTTGGCGGTAAACAACAACAAAAAAACAGAAAAACAAAAAAATTATTGCATAATCGGCGAAAAATTGAAAAAATAATGCAAATGCGCTCCATCGCCAAAATTTTTTCTATTTTGTAGCATTTCTATTTCGCTCATTTCTATTTTGTAGCCGTTCTATTTCGTAGCATTTCTATTTCGCTCAGTTCTATTTCGCTCAGTTCTATTTCGCTCATTTCTATTTGTCACATTTCTATTTCGCGCTGTTCTATTTCGCTCAGTTCTATTTTGTAGCGGTTCTATTTTTTCCATTTCTATTTTGTAGCAATTCTATTTTGTACCATTTCTATTTCGCCTATTTCTATTCTGTCGTACCCCCGTTATCACCTGGCGAGAGGCGATAATTCAAAAAATAGGCTCCGCCTCCTCGCTGAAATATTTTTGCACTTTTGCGCGCGCCAATTCGCAATCGCGGTGCGCGCGATTTCATGCGTTTAATTTGCGTTACTTTATTAACAAATGTCCACTTAAGACAATTAAAAACTCACTACATGGCGACCAGGGGTGGGACAAAAAAAAATTTTCTACAAAAAAAAAATGTTTTTGTCCTCAAAAAAATTAACAAAAAAAAAACTTTTTTTGTCTCCAAAAAAAATTACCGAAAAAAAAACTTTTTTTGTCCCCCAAAAAAATTGACAAAAAACAATTTTTTTTTCTTTAAAAAAAACCAACAAAAAAACAAAAAAAAATTTTTTTGTCCTCAAAAAATTTACCAAAAAACAAAAAAAAAATCCAAAAAAAGTATGTATTTCTGCCAGTTAAAAAGAAATTTTCCAAGTTTTTGTTGAAAATTAGAGGTTTTTGTCAATTCGGAGCATCTCAGGCAATTGAAAAAAAATATTATGAGAAATTTTAGTAATATTCTGAGAAATCGTCATATTTTAAGATTATACAATATAATTGGCTGGCGCATTTGTCTTGGCAGGAAAATGCGTCAGCGATGTTGCTAGCGCAATATTAGACAAGATATTTCAAGAAACACGAGATATTATTGTGTATTCAATCGACTTGCGACATGAGAACGCCAGACTCCGCCCACTTTTTTGTGCGCGACCACGCGAACACAGTGATATTTGAAGAGACGCAGACAGGTAGCGCACAAATAAGTGGGCGGAGTCTCGCGTTCTCATGTCGCAAGTCGATTGAAAACACAATACAAGATATTGTAAGATTTCAAAAATCTTGTAAGATATTACAAGAAATTCCAAGATTCTGTGAGAAATTTGCAATATTACAAGATATTTCAAGATAATTCAAGAAATTGCGCAATATTGATTTTTTCATTAATCTATTTTTCCAATCGCGTTCTGCGCAGTTCTGCCGTTTTTCCCTATATTTTAAGATTTTTTTTTCCACGTATTCGTTGATATTGATTTTCACATATTGCACATTCGCGAAAAAAGCAAGTGCGCACCACGAAACTTACAATTAGTACTTCGTGGATTTAATTTTCGTCGCCATATTTTTTCAATTCACGTTTAAATTCAACGTGAAATAAAATAATTTGGCGACGAAAATTAAATCCACGAAGTACTAAGTTTCGTAGAGCGCACTTGCTTTTTTCGCGAGTGGACAATACTTTACTGTTTTCCTTCAATTCATTATTTTTATGTGTTATTATCGAGTCAATTTTTTGCCGGTTTCACGTGAAAATTCTGCAAACACCAGTTATTTTTCAGAAACTAACAATCTGCGTGTTGCCACACTCACTCAACTTTTTGGCTCTGGGACGTTTCGAAACCTGCCATTTCGATACTAGGACGTTTGGAAACTTTTTTGCATTTTTGCTAATGGATTTTCGCCAATTGACACCAAAAAACGCGGGCATTTGGTAATTATTTTTCGTTTTTATCAGTTTTTTTTGGGAATTTGAATCCACTATTGTGTTTCAATCGAGTTGCAGCATGAGAACGAGAGATAAAAATACATGTTTTCTCTGATTCTCTTCGAATCGAACTGTGTTTACGTGGTCGCGCTAAAAAAAAGTGGGCGGAGTCACGCGTTCTAATGTCGCAAGTCGATTGAAAAAACAAGATAAAAAAACCAAAATATATCATTTTCAAACGAGTTGCAGCATGAAAACATGAGCCCGCAACAGGCTTGTGCGGAAACGGAAATCGGCATTGCCGGATTTCCGAAATTTCCGACATTTTTCGGAAACGATTGCCGTCGAAAACGTTTCCGAAAAAAATTTCGGAAAAGCTTTTCCGACGGAAATATTTCCGAGAAAACTCGGAAATTCGGAAATAGGCAAAAATGACTAAAAACCGGCCCATTGCTGAAAAGTTCGAGACTTATCACGAGGGTTCTTCTATTTTTTCGGCATTTGCATAGCTTATTTTTTGGTTTCTCCTAATTGTTTTAGAAGGTTGAAGCAATGTTGTATGTTATCATCGTATGAATACATGCTAAATGTTTAGTTCACCTTGAAATCAGGCTTTTCGAAGCTTCAAAAGTTGAGAATCAGTAATTTTGCTCTCCGGCAATCGCAGCTGGAATAGAACGATAATTCCTGAAAACGAATCATAACGTAAATTTCATGTTTTTTTAAAAGTGTCCTTTATTCTGGCACCTGAAAGTTTAAAAGGCTGAAGTTTAGGAAAGGGGCGGAGCCTAATTTTGAAGTTTAGGAGGGGACAATTTTTTTAAACAATAATAACTGATTTCCAGAGTTCATCTTGTAATGTTCCGATAAATTTGTCACCTCGGAAGCCGCTTGATGTTTGAAATTAGGCTCTGCTTCCTTGCCAAAATTTCAATCGTTAGATTTTCACTGTTAGAAAAGTAAAATCACGTGAAATTTGGAAAAAGGGCGAAAACCATTTTTAATGTTTGCGTGGTTTGCGAGGTGAAAACTTTTAAAAACCAGTAATATTAGTCTTATGCTTTATTTGCTAATCTTTTAATTTCATGATAAAATGATTGGTTAAATTAAAACAAAAAAAACTATTTAATCTTTAGTATTTCCGAATTTTTCCGAATTTCCGAACTTTTTTTCGGAAACGAAAGTCGGAAAGGAATTTTTCCGAATAATTTTTCGGAAACGAAATTCCGTTTCCGACTTTTCCGACTGACCGTTTCCGCACAAGCCTGGCCCGCAATCATCGTTCTGTCTGCGTCCCTTCAAATAGCACTGTGTTTGCGTGATTGCACACAAAAAAGTGGGCGGGGTTTCATGTTTTGACGATGCAACTCGATTGAAAACACAATAAGCAAAAATACCAACAAAAAAAACAAATAAATTTTGACGCTTCGTCATTTCACTTTATTGACTTGTCTCTTACTTTTTGGGACTTTAGAATGCTTTCTTCTTTTGCTTATAGGGTTATTCACAAAATAGCAAAAAGTTGTCGCAAAACTCGGAGAACGCTCTGAGGCCATATGCAAGAAACTGGAAAACGAGAGGAAAACCGTTTTCCGAAAAAAAAAAACATTAATGTCCCACTGTTCATTTGTCACAAATGATCATTTCCTACTGTGATCATATGCCACTCTTCGGGTGCTACCTCGGAATAGAACTGAAGCGAAATAGAACTGTTTTGGAATAAAACTGTTCGGAATAAAACTGTAGCGTTTTGGAACTAAATTAGCAATGGAACGCGGCTTGGCCGTCAAGGCGGTCCGAGAAAAAAATGATAAAAGTTTATTCAAAAAAAACAACAAAACAAACAATTTTTGATGAATAGCTCAAATATAGAACTGTTGAAAAAAGCACGCGCGGGAGAAATTCCAATATTGTATATTAGAGGGGCAAGTCTAATAAAGGGTGCAAGTCTATTGTTCCAACCTCGAAAAGGCTAGGTAGTCTTTTTTTTTTAATTATGTTTCAACAACAACAAAAAATCAAAATCGAGACAGTACGAATTACAGAAAAATGGGGGTACTACGGTATAGAGAAAACTGGCCGTTTTAGCCTAAAATTCTCTGAGCGATTTTTTGGGTCGTACTATCGTATAGAACTCGCACGGAATAGAACTGCTACGGAATAGAACTGCACGGAATAGAACCGGCTGAAATGGAACTGTGCTGAAAAAAACCACTGCACGAAATAGAACTCAGGGACTCACAATTCACAACGAAATACTTCTTCGAGTTGTTCGAGCGGTTCTGTGTCGGTTCAGCTCCATTTCCGGCGGATCTATTCCGTGCAAGTTCTATTCCGTAGCAGTTCTATTCCGTGCGAGTTCTATACGATAGTACGACCCAAAAAATCGCTCAGAGAATTTTAGGCTAAAACGGCCAGTTTTCTCTGTTTTTCAATTTTCATCACTAATAAAAAAAATTCGAAAAATTGAAGTGAAACTACGCAATTTTTGCCGCATTCATTGCGTATGCAGAGGGCCTGGCGAGGCCTTTGAACAATAGACTTGCATGCAAGTTGTTTTGAATTGCGTTTCCCATTTCAGGGATTTGCCCAAACATGTCCCGAATGCCATAAACTCAATAACACAAAGTTCGGTGCTACTTATCGTTTATTTGTTTATTTGCATGGCTCAAGTTAACCTCGATTTTAGGCCACTTGAGTCTTACGTGCTAATGATAAATTACATAATATACAAAAAATGGTGACAATAAAAAGGTGGAAAAAGTGACAAGTGAAAAATGAGGGCCACGAGCGGGCGCGAGCCGAAATTATTTTAGGATTGGTGCATCGACAGGAGCGTGTTTGTTGTAGTGCGTCCAGGTGTATGCGAGCAAGTGTAGTGTTTTGGCGCCACGTTCAAATTGTATTGGAGCTCTCGGGTCGACGATGGCGCGGCTTGCTTGCGACGATGCTTGTTTTCTTCCAATAAAATTGGAATAAAGTGAAAGGATTATGTATTTTGTGAAGGTCTCGATAGGAGATGCTTCTGATGTCTCCGTATTCGTGACACTCCCCCCGGGCGAGGCGAATGCTGTTTGGGATTTCTATGCTTTCACGCATTCTTTCCAATTTTTGATTTGTTACCTGTGATGTATGTATCACAGTTATATGTAGTAGGCTATGTCCTTTTTGGATTTTCTAGGTAGATGAGCTATTTTGTTGTTCTTTTGATCTCATCTTTGCTTGCTCGGAAGTTGTTTGTTTTGAATCGCTATTTTCGGTTGGTTCAGTGGTTGTGGTGCAATTCTTGTTTTTTTTTTTGTGATATCTTACTGCTTCCAAGTTCATTATTATTATTTTTTTTTTTTTTAACTTTTACTGATACGGTTCTAGTTTCTCCCCTGGTAGGGTCTAATAGATGTAATTTTTGATTAAAGCTGGTGGACATTTATGTATATTTTGCCATCAGTTTCTTTTTGACTAGAGCAAGTTGTCCGAATTTTGGAGTTGTCCTACAGTGTAGTCTTTGGATTTGGTTCTGTGACCTTTTGCTGTTTCGTCAGGTTGCTCTTTCTTTATCTTTTTCTGTTCTTGGTTTTTTTCATTGTTGTTTCTCGTGATTTCTATAATCCTATTCGGCTATTCTTATTTTATTTTTGTATTCTTTGTTTTATTATTTTATTAGGTTCAACTGTTGCTGAACTCTGACCCAACGCGATTGGTTGGATTATGCGCCTGCTGCGAGGCGCTGTAATGCGTTGCGACCAAGTCTAATGAGACTTGGTCGTTCCAGCTTCTGTGGAGCTGGTGCTCGATCCGTTGGCTTGGTTAGTGACTGCATCGTGAATAATGGTGTTGTGGCATTTTCTGTAGTTTCTGCACTTGAGTTCGCTGCAAAGGCAACTGTGGGACTGGTGATTTTCTTTGAAGCAGATAAAACACAATTTGTTTGCCTTTGCAATTTTGTGCTTCTCCTCTGCTGTTTTTGTGCATTTCCAGAATACATGCTTGTTCTTCTCTCCATCTTTATGGAACATACATTGGAGTTCGTGACCGCTGCCACTAAGTGGGTCATCCTCTTTCCCATACCCTCTGCTTGCTGTCTCTTTTTCATATTTCTGCTCGACTACCGTTGCTTCGTGATCACTCAACACGAAGTCTTTGACTCCTTTTCCATTTTCCAATGCTCTCTTTCTTTGCACTATTATACTCGGTATAAAACGCTGAAAACTCGCTCCAAACGAACAAAAAATTTCGCATGCATTTGGAGTGAGGTTTAGAGAAATCAGAGCAAAACATCGGCCACGGCTCTCTCAATTTTCTGCACTCTCTCGTCGCCAACGTGGCCGCGTCCACGACTGTGCGAAGGGAGCGCGTTTGCAGCGCTCCGTACTGAGAATAACTTTGAATTAATGATTGTATCCACCCAATCGATGAACGTATCAAAGTCACCGTCAAAGTCTCTGCGTTGCGTTTTCACAGCTAGTTTTTCGCCAATTTCGGATGGTAGCTTATTTATGATCGCCATGTAGATGAGTCAACGTCTATTCCACGATTTTTCATGTCGTAGACAATTGCAGTCAGTTTGCTGATGTCTGCTTTCATTATGGTGAAATTTGTTTGATGGATTTCAGTGCTCAAGAACTTCACGTTGAGTTCTTCTTTGGGACGGACCTTCTCCAAGTAGTTTCTGTCGAGAATTTTCCATGCTAATTGGTAGTTTTCCTTACTGAGTGTTAACCCTGCAAGAAGATCTCTTGCTTCTCCGTCAATACTTGCTTTTAGTTGGATGAACTTAGTCATTGTGGATAGCTCCGCGTTTTTTCCATAACATTCCATGAACATGATCTTCCATTCACCATAGAACATTTTGTTTTTGCCATCGTATTTCGGTAATTCGACTAATTTGACTCGGGGACGCTGTTGGTACGATCTGTGTTTAGTTCTACTGCAATAACCTTCTTTTGCGGTATCGTAAACTGATGTTCCATGGTCCATGCAATTGTCGTCTGATGAAGCTCCCAGTTGGGACTCATCGCTAGTGAATGGTGTGGATTTTATTATTTTCCTTTTATTCGTCTTGTGTTCATGGGTTCTGGTCTGTTTTTGATCAATTTGGCGTGCTCTAGATTTTCCTGACTTTGATTTGTGCTCACTGTCAGTTCTGGAGTTTTCGGTTTTCAGGTTTCTAGTTTTTAGTTGTACTAGTTTAGCCTTTTCTTTATCCAGTTCGGCTTTATCTCTGAGATTTTGTTTTTCAAACTCTTCTCTTTCTTTTTTTAAGTTTTTTTGCTGTTGTTCGACGGCATCCAGTTTAACTCGTAGGAGCTCTTCGTGCAGGGATAGCCCGTGCTGCTCCGCTGGTCGAGCGTGTCTCAACAGATTTAGCTGTTCTTGAATTGTGTTGCTTGCAACGTTTCCACGTTCGTTCAAGTCTTCTTGCTCTTCATGTATGAAGTGTTCTATGAATCGATCCGATCTTGGAGAAGGTGCCTGCGCCTCTACTCCGACCATGCTGTCGATTAGTGCTTTCAGCTGGGTATTCATGTACTCCAGTTTTTTTATCCATTCGGGATACTCTTTCTCGTCGGTATATGCTTTGAGCGTCGCACGATAGTGCTCCGTTCTATCGGGTAGTGCTGGATTCTCACGATCCAGTTGCAATTCTTCCTCGATCCATTCGTTGATGCTTTGCAGACTGTCCAGGCATTCTTCTACCTCTGCTTGCTGCCGTACTATGTCTTCGGCTAAAGCGTGCTTGTCTTTGATTCCTGCTAGAATGTTGATCAGAGTTCCTTGCCCATTTTCAAAACACTCTGTAGCCTTCTTCGCGAATCCCGTGATTCGCTTTTTTTGCGATCGTAAATTCTCATTCAAGATGCGCATGGTTGGTTGATGATGGTGGGTTGTTTTGGTAGATTCTGGAATGCGATACTATTTATTTACCTTACTGGTCCGGACAGATATAA
Source organism: Caenorhabditis japonica (assembly GCA_963572235.1). Classification (NCBI taxonomy): domain Eukaryota; kingdom Metazoa; phylum Nematoda; class Chromadorea; order Rhabditida; family Rhabditidae; genus Caenorhabditis; species Caenorhabditis japonica. Next base: position 8,355,350 of record OY754342.1, read on the forward strand.
ACAATAGTACGAATAAGAAGCAATGGCTGAGAGCGGTTGTGTAAAAAAAAAAGTCAAGGGGTGTTTGACACCCTTTGCTGGTCGTGATTGTAGTCACGCGCTCTGTATTAATATTTTTTCACGTTCAATAGTATGTCTGGCCAGTCCACAGCTATTGCTTCGTGAAAACGGTCGATATAGAACTTAGTTCCTTTAAATAGCCCTCTGTCGTCCTTTTATTGCTTTTTGTCTTTATCAAATTAATTTTCGCAAATTTCCTAGAACCTTAACTTGTAGGCCTTTTATCATTGTTCTGATCTGTGCCTCATAAATTTTGCCACCATTTGGAGATGCTTAATAGTTCCCTCCCTGCACTGGCGTATGTTCTTCGTGATCTGATATATAGTTGGAGATGCTCAATGGTTCCCTCTCATTGTGGAACTATAATCATTGTGATCCGAAATATAATTGGAGATGCTCAGTAGTTCCCTCCTTTCAATACCGTATGTCATTCGTGATCTGATATATAGTTGGAGATGCACAATGGTTCCCTCTCATTGTGAAACTATAATCATTGTGATCCGAAATATATTTGGAGATGCATAATAGTTCCCTCCCTTCAATAAGTTATGTTTGTTCATGATCCAAAAATAAAGAATGAGATGCTCTGTGGTTCCCTCATTTGCTTAATTTTTGTTGAATGATCCCAAATTGTCGCTGGAGATGCCCTCCCTGTCATAACTTATGTTTTGCGATCCAAATTATAGTAGGAGATGCTGGATAGTTCCCTCCTTTCAATTAGCTACGTTTTTTGTAATCCAGGTTCAGCGAATGAGATGCTCTGTGGTTCCCTCACTGGCTTAATTTTGTTTAGATTACCACAATTCTTCGTTGGAGATGCTCGTTAGTTCCCTCCCTTTCGTAACTATTGCTTTGTGATCCGAAATTATAGTAGCTCGGTAAAAGTCGGCAACTTTTACGCAAACTTTGAGGCTGTCGCAACTTTTAGGCAACACTTGTGCAACTTTTATGCGAACTCAGTAAAAGTCGGCAACTTTTATGCAAACTTTAAGGCTGTCGCAACTTTTAAGCAACACTTATGCAACTTTTATGCGTACTCGGAAAAAATCGGCAACTTTTACGCAAACTTTAAGGCTGTCGCAACTTTTAAGCAACACTTATGCAACATCTATGCAGAAACTGCAAAAAAGTACAACATTTATGCAAACTTTAAGATGTCTCGATATTGATTTTTCATACTAATGCGGCCGTGCTCATTCATCCGAATTTTTCGACCCATTTTCGTCTTTAATCGATAATATTTATCACTTTTATTTAATCGGAATATATATTTCTTTTATTTTTATGGTGTGTTCGATGAATGCAAAAAAAAAATAAGCGTTCGATGTATTTAGAGCGTTTTCGCGTATTTTTCGACGGTTTTTTGTTGTGTTGACGGGTTTTTATGTTTTTTCTCTTCAATTTTCTGAAATATTCGCTAAAAATGCTCGAAAAAAATAACGAAATTAATTTTTTCAAATTTGGCAATTCTCATCTGCTACCGGCTCATCTATACGAGACAATACTTGCTTCAGAATTGTCAAAGCAACTTTAGCCAAATATTTTCGACCCGCAAAGACAGTTAAACGCACTCTGCTAATTTAGTACTTCTTGGTTTTCATTTTGGTTTCCAAATTATTTCATTTAACGTTGCATCTATACGCGAAATTAAAAAATTTGAAAACCAAAATGAAAATCGCATAGCGTTCAGTTCAGCGGAGCGTTTGACCTTTTTGCCGGGCAGTCAATACCACAAATACACGAACGCTTATTTTTGTAAATTTTGCATTTTTTTTTCTGCGTTTATTGACCGCACCATCAGCATTCTTTCGATTCAAATTTATAATTTGCAGATTCTCAACGCCACTTCATAATATGGAAATCCCAAACAATAGGGATTTTGGCGAAGTGAAAGCACTGTGGGTTTTTTAAAAAATTTTCTTTGCAACCGTCGTAAAATTGAAAATTTAAACCATTCTCTTTTCCCGAATTCGAAGTTTTTTTTGGCAAGTATGTATTGCCAGCCTGCCAAAATGGTCAAACGAGCTCCGCTGAACTCAACATTTTGGTCCCCAAATTATTTAATTTCACGTGTAAATTCAAGGGGGTACTACGGTATAGAACTCGCACGGATTAGAGCTGCTACGGAATAGAACTGCGCGGATTAGAACCGCCTGAAATTGAGATTTACCGACACAGAACCGCTCGAACAACTCGAATAATTATTTCGTTGTACATTGAGAGGCCCTGAGTTCTATTTCGTGCAGTTATTTTTTCAGTACTGTTCCATTTCAGCCGGTTCTATTCGGCGCAGTTCTATTCCGTAGCAGTTATATTCCGTGCGAGTTCTATACCGTAGTACCCCCAAATTCAACGTGAAATTAAATAAATTTGAAACCAACATGAAAATCACGAAGTACTGAGTTCAGCGGAGCGCTTTTGACCATTTTAGCGGACCGACAATTTTTGTGCAGATTTCATGCCGCTTGTTAATTGAAAAATTTTAACCTTAATAGACATATGTTGCAGCAATGATCGGCGAACGCTCGACGTCGACAAGAAACCAAGAACATCGATCGCTTGTGTAAGTTTTTAATTCCAACGGGTGGCTCTCCATGATTTTTTGGCGAAATTTCGTCAAAAGGCGCGATTGCCGGAAACCCGCGGTGATCGCTTCGTTTGCCGTGGCGTTTCGCCGTGAGATGTCGAGGTCGCGCCGAAATCACGTCTTCTCGGCCTGTGACGATGGCCAGACTTGAGCATACGCCATTTTTCGCGGCACAATATCATGTGCAGCGCGACCTCGGCCTCACACGGCGAAACGACACCACCAGGCTTTCTTAAAAATAAAAACTTCTCGTCCGAGTTTCGTTGGAAAATTCCGGATTTTCTTTTCCGATTTTCCGACGGAATTCCAAATTTTTTATTTTTGTTTCCTGAATTTCCCGAAATTTTGGAAACAGTTTTCAAAATTTCGGGAAATTCCTAGAAAGCCTGGCCACAACAAACGGCGCGATCGCCGGGCTTTTTGGCAAGTGTCTGGTGGAATTTTGCAGACATTTTCCTGAGCTTTGTATGAATTTATTTCTTCCAGAAGTAATGCGAATGTGGTAGCCACCTTGGTTGGAAGACGGAGAGAATGCACCGGACGGCCGCGCGAATTTTTTCGACGAGCAGATGCCGAACACGATAAATAATTTATTAATTTCCCACTGACCTTATTATTTAAAGAGTTTTTCCATAATAAAATATTTTTATATGTTCATATCTATTGATTTATTTAAGAGAGTGAGAGGGTGTGAGAGAAAAAAAAAACAAAATTTGAACGAAAAATGTGCAACTTTTGTTCAGCACTTGTGCAACTTTTAAGCACACTTTATGCAACCATTGTATAAAGCCTAAAAGTAGTGTTGCATAAAGTTTGCATAAAAGTTGCATAAGTGTTGCTTAGAAGTTGGCGACTTTTACCGAGAGGAGATGCTTAATAGTTCCCTCACTTACTATATTTTGCGCTTTGGCGATCACAATCAGGTGCTGGAGAATCTCATAGTTCTCTCTTATACACCAAAATACCCCTTCTTGTCGGATGTAGTTGTGTGGGTGTCGACATGTCCACCTACCCCGATCGATTGAGGTCACTATAATTTTGAATTCTGATTACAATTTTTTTTTGGAATCTGAGTTTGACATCCGTGAGACTTCCTTGTTGGTCGATCTCCTTAGATAACTAACTATAACTTCCATAACATTTAAATGCTGATTTTGTGAACAGACTCTGGCTCCACTTTCTTCCGCGTACTCATGGACGCCCTCTCTGATTTATGTATTCTATGCAGAGAAATTATGACTTTCTTTGATGCTAGTTCACTGTCTTACTTTAACTATATTCCCCTATTCTTATTTTTCAGTTTTATCTTCGTAGGGTACAAGCTTTCGTTCATTAAATTTTTCCATGTTTCATTTAATTATTCGATTTCTTCTCCTTCCTCACATTTCAATTATATTCTGATTTCGTCAGCCTTTCTGATTCTCATTGATTCTTATTTAAGAGGATGTGTAAATTCGCCTCGGTTTTTATGAATTTATTCATCTTTTTATACAGAAAAGTTAAATTAGATTGAGGAATTTCAATTGATTGAAATAAACATGAGATGACATGAGATGACAAACAATATTTAAAAAAATATATGTATTTATTTTTTTTGTTGCTTGTGATTTGGTTGCTTTTTCTGTACACGTGCTTGTTCATCCGTGCTTGCTCTTCTTGTCATTCTCGGGCCTGCTTCTGCATGAAGCCTCTTTCTGGATTCTTCCTTACATCAGTTTGCGCTTGTGCTGACGTTGTCGTTCGGTGGTGCATGGTCCGGCTTTATGTGCCAATGTAACCGCGAGTGTGGAGATACACGTCGGAAAATTGGTGTTCTTCACGAATCCTTGCAACTGACGCATTTATCACTCTCTATCTTATATTGTCGCGGAAGTCGAAGACTCTTCTTCCTCGACCTCATTAATAAATAATAAATAATAAATTCACGTCAAAAATGACCGTGAGGACACAAATAAAAGACTAAATCGACGTGACCTAACTTAACCTACCCTCTGTGCTCGCAATGACGTGGATGACGTGGATGACCCAGATAGCCGCTATAAAAGCCGAGAGAACTCGCCAGTCGACACGCCAAGTCAACTTCGTGACCGGTCCTACTCCTGCTGCCGCCTTCGTCAATATGGCCAAGAAGACATCCGCCGCCGCTGCTACTGAGGTTCACGCCCTTCCACCTGGGGAGGGGCTCCCGCAGATGCTGAGCGTCATGGCAATGGACACTTCGGACGGAAGTGGCCTGCTTTCCGGAGAAGATCGAGCGACCCCAATAGAACTCGGTACGAACGAAGCGTCAGTCATTAATAAAGTGTATCCTCTTCCTTTTCTCTCGTTCTTCGACTAAAGTCGGCACATGGTGCATCGACTGGTTGATAGGACCAAAGAGAAAAAGGAAAAGAGTGAAGAAACACAAAATTTGATTAAAAATCAAAAGAGGCCCTCATTTAGTAACTCTCAGAAAAGAAAGTTCGCGTGGCACTAAATGAGAGCACTCAAATAAAAAAATATATAAAAAAAAACAACGTCCTCTGTTATGAGAATATATATAACATTCAAAAGACAAGTCGTTCTATTCTAAATTTAACTGAAGCACCTACAGTAAATTGATAATCTGAAAAATATAATCAGAAATTGTTAAATATGAGCTGGTAAAGATAACTTTGTCAGAAATTTTAGATTGTTCCCAATCAACTTTAGCTGCCACATGCGCAAAACGGCAGTTGAAGTATGTTTGGAAAACAATCTCTAATTTGAATCTACTTCAGGCTGAAAGTAGATCGGTCCCCTGTGTTTAGGAGGTGCACATCCTAAGGATTCTGACTAGTCCCGACCCATAAAGGGACGAAAAAATAATGGGTAAATGGTTAAACACAGACCAAAGGGTAACCAAGGAGCTGAAACTTTCCTCCATGATAAGGAGATTCACGACTTGGTTAGCCTCTACATTGATTAGATTTCTTGAGCTTGAACTGCTTAAACTTAGATTCTTAAGCTTAAATGGCTTAAAAATCACATTGCTCAAACTTAGATTTCTTATGCTTAAATGGCTAAAAAATCACATTGCTAAAAAAGCGTAGTTGCTTAAAAAATACCATCATTGCTGAAAAGAAAAAGTTATTTTTCACCAGTCTCAATGCTAATCAAGATCATGACAAGCGAAGTAATCTCGTCTCTGTCCGATCATCTTAAAATTAATTGATAAAAGACAATAGTCTCCAGTTTCAAAAAGTTAATCAATCCGTCACAAATAAAGTGACACAATCTCCAAATTGTGGATATGTGGGAAACCGACGAATCACCAACTGAAACAGAGATTTCGGCGGTGATAAACGGTCAAAGTATGAATAGTAGGAGTATCAACTCCACATTGAATAAACTTCTCGAAAGATCGTGGCAATTGGATCTGTTGGGAATAGAACCGCCAACGGCAGTAAAAAATAAACAAACCCTCAATGAAGAACTGATAAAAAGGTTTAAGGCTACGGCCGTAAAAGATAAGGATGATAAAATCCATGTTCAATTTCCATTCAATAGGAAAGAAGAGCATTTGAACGACAACTACCTAGTAGCTGTCAAAAGATTGATATCATTGGTTGAGAAACAACTAACAAATTCTGTGACCAGAGACGCATATCATGATATTATCATGCAACAACTTGCGTCCGGGATTATTGAAGTAGCACCAGAAGCAGAAAAGCAGATGGGACCTCATTACTTCATCCCTCACAGAGTGATAGAAAACCTTGATTCGCTAACAACGAAATTAAGAATTGTGATTGACGCATCCTCTCATATGAAAAATGAACTGTCTTTGAATGACTGCATTTATCCCGGCCCATCGATTCTCAAATCTATAGTTGGAATATTGCTAACTAGGGAACCATTTATCTAATGCATGGACTCTGGCTTAACTGTTGACACAGTTCGAAAGAGGGACTTTTAAAATGTATATTCCAGTTTTCAAAACCTGCTTACGAGACTTCTGAATATATGAAATTTCAGTCCAAAGTTTCACATTTTTAACATTGGTTTTAGCAAAAATAGCCTTTCACGAGCTATTTTTCTCGCCAGGACCACCCCATTTCATAGGTTCCCTCATTGTTCACTTCAAAACATGCGAGGGTGGCGCAGGTGGGAGTAGTGGCGTTTCTGAATATCGAGATGCTGGTTCGACCCCCCACGAAGTAATTGATTTTTTTTCTTTTTCTTTGGAACTTGGCTATGGACCTATTCTGCACAGGTACATGAACAAATCGAAACATTTTTTTCCAAATATGAACTGATTGGAATTTTCAGATGGGATGAGCGCGAAAGCATCTACCAAACTGGCCATAACCTTGATTACAGAAATTTCAGAAAACTTGAAATAATCCATGATATGATATGGAGAGAAAAGTTTCAAAATTGAATATGAATTTTACCATATCCAAAGTGTAAAGGGAAATATTTTACGCAAACTTAAAAAAAATTTTCCAAAAAACTTTATGAAAAATAATTTGAAAAAAAAAAAAAAACAATAACTTCGTGGGGGTCGAACCAGCATTTCAATATTCCGAAACGCAAGTACTCCCACCTGCGCCACCCTCGCATGTTTTGAAGTGAACAATGAGGGAACCTATGAAATGGGGTGGTCCTGGCGAGAAACATAGCTCGTGAAAGGCTATTTTTGCTAAAACCAATGCTAAAATGTGAAACTTTGGACTGAAATTTCATATATTCAGAAGTCTCGTAAGCAGGTTTTGAAAACTGGAATATACATTTTAAAAGTCCCTCTTTCGAACTGTGTCAACAGTTAAGGCAGAGTCCATGCATTAGATAAATGGTTCCCTAGTAAGAGCTCGAAATAAGCCATTCCTGATGGTCGCCGACCTCGAGAAGGCGTTCCATCAAGTAAGATTACAAGCGCAGCACAGAAATGCGACAAAATTTCTTTGGATGAAAAATCCACATAGTCCGCCAACTCCGGACAACATTATAATATATAGGTTTACGCGTCTTCCTTTCGGAATTACAGCGTCGCCATTTCTATTGGCAATAACAATCATACTGTATATGGAAATGGCTCCAGAAGCCATAAACGACAAGATCGCCAAGAATCTGTATGTCGACAATGTCCTGTTCACTCTCTAAACGGCAGACGAAGCTCTGGTAGATTATCGTAATTCCAAACGAGCATTCAATAACATGCACATGAATCTACGAGAATATGTGTGCAATGACAGCAATGTGATGAGTATCATACCGGAACCCGACCGATCCAGCAGCACTACGTGCTAATTACTCGGTCTGTTATGGGATTCAACAAATGACTCACTCAGTATTAAAATTGCAACTCCTCCAGAAAGAGTTCCAACAAAAAGACAATTAGTGGCATTCCAAGCCGCCACATATGATCCGCTCGGACTCTTATCCCCGATAATAGTCCCAATAAAATTATTATCATCCAAAGTATGTGAATCCAAAGTTAAATGGAAAGATCCCATACCTGATAAATACCACCAAGAGTGGATCCAAATCAAAGCAGCATTCACTGAGAAAAAATACACCTTTCCCCGGATGGTGACTCAGTTGAAAGATATTGAAAAAACATCTTTGATCATCTTTTCCGATGCATCAAAAGATCATTACGCAACATGTGCATATTTGGTCTTTGAAAATATAAAGGGTGAAAAATCATCGACACTCATTTTCTCAAAATCAAAAATCCGTCCAATCAATTCGGACAATCTTACCATCCCTCGGATGGAATTACTAGGTGCACTAATTGCAACAAATGCAGCGTCTACACTGATAGACGAACTGCACATACCAATTTCATCGGTAACCTTTTTCTGTGATAACAGCGCAGTTCTCTATTGGATAATCCATAAGAAACCTGTTGACAAATGGGTTTCGAATAGAATAATAACAATTACAGCCACATTAAATAAATTGGCAGAAAAGAATTTGAATCCAAAATTCAGATATGTCCCCACAGGCATAAATCCAGTGGACATAGCAACAAGAGGTGCTACCCTGTCCGAACTAAAAATAAATTCACTTTGGCAAAATGGTCCCTCGTTTTTAGTGGAGAACGAAACCAAATGGCCTCCATCACTTGATGACACTTCAGCGGATCATCAAGAATTTCACTGCTACATCCTCAAAATAAATAGACCAGCAGTTCCAAGAGGTAATACATTATTAGCATCTGAAAATTCTCTCGGATACGAATCAATCGTACCGTATTATAAGACAAATAGTCTGCGAAAATTAGTGACTATCACTAATAAAGTCCTGAATTGGACAGTAAAAACTATGATCAAGCGAAACGCTCGATTTCAAGATAGACCATACATCTGGCAAAATCAGACCATGCAAAAATATGCAATGGCAAACATTACTAAGAATGAAACTCAGAAAAGAGCATTGACTCTACAATATATAATAAAAGACCACTACGTGGATTCTTAATATAGAATGGACATTGAACCACCAATATCTGAACACATCTACAAAGATAAAAATGGAGTGTATCATTATGAGAATTCGTACGTAAATAAAAAGAACGTGAATCTTCCAAAATCATTGATTTATATCATGCACAAACATCCTTTGGCAAGATTAATAGCAGCAGACTCTCATGAAAGTCTACTCCATCAAGGACCAAAAGATATGACCTCCGATATTCAACAGAGATATTGGATAAAAAGAATAACGACCCTCACAAGGTCGATAAGAAAAAAACTGTCTCATTTGCAAGAGACAACACGGGGAACTTTACAAATACCCGTTCGCAACAGCTCTCCCGGCCATTCGCACTCATGCGTGCAGGCCATTTCAGCATGTTGGACTGGATTATTTTGGTCCTATCGGATACAAAACATCATCCGGTAATAATGGAAAGTTTTGGGCTATGCTCAGCACGTGTTTAGTAACACGAGCGGTACATCTGGAAATAGTTCCGGATAATAGTACCTCCAGCTTCTTATTGGGAATGAGAAGACTGATTGGCCGGAGAGGAACTCCGAAGTCAATAATCTCAGATAACGCACCAGCGTTCAGTCTTGGATATGCAATGATTAATGCAGATATCGAAAGCATGATAAACTCGAGTCAAACATTGACATCATATTTAGCTTCTAAAGAAATTGAAGTACGTCAAATAACCCCATTCGCCCCATGGCAAGGAGGCGTGTATGAAAGAATTGTAGCAATTGTAAAAATATGTTTTTTAAGACAATTGGAAACAATCAATTCTCCTACATTGAAGTAGAAACCCTATTGATTGAGTGTGAAGGCATTATCAACAGCAGACCTATCACAACAAACCCAATCAGTATATCGGATACTGAAGCAATCCGACCAATTGATTTCATGCTTCCACTAGCAGAGTTATCACTTCCTAACGGTGTAATCACTGCAAATAATACAAACTCAAGTATCACAGAAAGACAGACAAGAAAATACTTGGAAAGTCTAAATGCAACTCGCCAAAAACTTTGGGACGAGTTTTACAATGAATTGTACACAGGGAAGAAAGCCCCTACTTACAAAAACCGAGCCCACAGCTCAGAAGTCCCTCAGATTGGACATATTGTGTTGGTAGAAACCCCACTTGTACCACGTTACCGTTGGCCACTTGGTCGAATTACGGAATTGATCAAATCGAGCGACGGAAAAACGCGTTCGGTAACTATTAAATGCAAAAGCAAGTTAATCCAGAGAGCTGTCAACCAACTCATTCCCCTGGAATTAACCCAATGAGGTAGTGTAAAGCCCTTTTCCCTAAAGGAAAAAAGGCCTTCGTCTCCGCCCCCAGTGTCGCGGAAGTCGAAGACTCTCCTTCCTCGACCTCATTAATAAATAATAAATAATAAATTCACGTCAAAAATGACCGTGAGGACACAAATAAAAGACTAAATCGACGTGACCTAACTTAACCTACCCTCTGTGCTCGCAATGACGTGGATGACGTGGATGACCCAGATAGCCGCTATAAAAGCCGAGAGAACTCGCCAGTCGACACGCCAAGTCAACTTCGTGACCGGTCCTACTCCTGCTGCCGCCTTCGTCAATATGGCCAAGAAGACATCCGCCGCCGCTGCTACTGAGGCTCACGCCCCTCCACCTGGGGAGGGGCTCCCGCAGATGCTGAGCGTCATGGCAATGGACACTTCGGACGGAAGTGGCCTGCTTCCCGGAGAAGATCGAGCGACCCCAATAGAACTCGGTACGAACGAAGCGTCAGTCATTAATAAAGTGTATCCTCTTCCTTTTCTCTCGTTCTTTGACTAAAGTCGGCACCAGGGGTGCCACAAAAAATTTTTTTTGCGAAAAACAAAAAAAGTTTTTTTCGCAAAAAAAATTGCGAAAAAAAAACAAAAAAACCAAAAAAAAAAACAAAAAATGTTTTTCATTTTCACCGCCTATATTTATCGTTTTTTATCAAAATACTATCAAATTTACCAATTTTATTCCTGCAGAAAGGTGGAAAATTGCGTAAAATGTGCGAAAACCGTTTTCGAGACATCGCTAACACTCGTATTCTAGTATTTAATCCAAATTTTTTTTCCAATATTTGATTTTTTCAAAAAAATGCGAAAATTTTTTGAAACAAAAAATCTATGCGAAAAAAATATAAAAAATTTTTCGCAATAGGTGCGAAAAATGCGAAAAACAAAAAAAAAAAAAAAAAAAAAAACGGCACACCTGGTCGGCACATATATATTATAATGCTGCTTTCATATTTTGATAAGTATCGCTTTAAATTAATTTGGGTGCCGATTCGCCTCTCAACTCGCTAACCATGCGTGAAAATGTGCCTCGCATCTCAATTAATTTGGTCAGCAGTTTGCTATTTAAATTTTAAAAAAATTTGGGCAGCGATTCGCCTTGTAAATCGATTTTTTTACGAACTTTTTGGAACCAATTTTGAGGGCTTTTGAATTTGCCAATATATATTTCTTATTTATTTTTTTTTTCATTAGTCTAAAGCTAATACTCACACTTTGGCTAATTTTATCGATATGAAATCTGTCCGAGACGACATTGCAGCGCCTTTTGATGACCGATCTCGTCTTTTTCGTTCTCTTGCTATCTGAAATTAGCATTTTTATTGAGCTAGCACTCTATTATTTTTTCTTTTACCTTTAACATTGTCCGACGAGAGAATATTTAGGTTTGCACCAAGAATGTGCTGTAGTTCCTGCTGAATTTTGGAATTCTGTGGCTTGGCGGAACGTCTCTCGTCTGCGCACTCTTGCTTTGCTATGCTCTTTTCTCTGCTCTCGTTTCCTGACCTCTCTCTCTGTGCTATATGCTAGAGAATGGGTTTTTCTTCGGCATTTGGGGTTCCGTGGTTATCCTGGAAAAAATAATCAATTTTCAGGATTTCTATTTTATTTTTTGCACGGATCTGATGTCACGCGTCATAAATGCCTTGCCACGGATATTTTCCGGACAAGGTCTTGAAAGAGAGAGAAACAACGAGAAATCATTGATAAAGCGATATGCACATGAAACTTTGGAAATTAGAATTTTGGCAAAACGGGTTTTTTTTTATTTAGGTCGAGATGCACCATGTTTTGAATTGCGTTTCCCATTTCAGGGATTTGCCCAAACATGTCCCGAATGCCATAAACTCAATAACACAAAGTTCGGTGCTACTTATCGTTTATTTGTTTATTTGCATGGCTTAACCTCGATTTTAGGCCACTTGAGTCTTACGTGCTAATGATAAATTACATACAGTACTGGCCATAAAGAATGCGACAACTGGTTTTTTGACGATAACTTCTTGGAAAGTTAACTTTTTGACCCGAATTTTTTACTGTATCTGCAATGGAACCTCACGAAAACATGCGTATTTGCGAATTGCATCATTCTGCAAAAAAATTTGTTTTTTTTAATTTTTAAAATTTTTCTCATTTTTGCACTTTTTTCATGTATTTCAGTTTTTTGTACAAAGTTGAATGAAAATTAATTGGGAGTAGTTCTACATTGTTTTTTATTGTTTTTCAGCCATGGTCAGACCATTTGGGAAAAAACTTTCACTGTGGACGTTCGAAAAAGCATCGTACGTGGACATGAACCAGGCGCGCATCCAAAGATACTCGCAACTCAGTTTGGTTGTTCTTCCAGCCAAATTTACCGTATTTTAAAGAATAATCGTGATGATGTAAGGTTTCCATTAGCTTTCTAAACTAATTTCGACTATTCAGGATGGTGTAGTTCATCGTCAATCTCCAGGAAGACCCCGAACCACTTCCAGAGCTATGGATCGAAATATCTTGCGCGCGTGCCGAGAAGATCCTAGACGCACATCTACGGATATTCACGTTTCCGTGACGTCTCCAAATGAGCCGGTGCCCTCGAGAAAGACTATTAGAAGACGTCTGCAAGTTGCTGGACTGCACGGATGAAGACCAGTCAAAAAACCACTCGTTAGTCTAAAAACCGGAAAGCTCGCGTTTAATGGGCTAAACAGCACTTGTCCTGGGGACCTCGAGAGTGGGCTAATCACATCTGGAGCGACGAATCGAAGTTTAAGCTGTTCGGTACAGATGGTATTCAATGGATTCGACGTCCTATTGGATCCAGATATGCTCCTCAGTACCAATGTCCGGCGGTAAAACGTGGAGGTGGATCTGTGATGGTTTGGGGATGCTTCTCCGACACTTCCATGGGTCCATTGAAGAGAATTGTTGGAACCTTGTACCGATATGTGTACGAAGACCTCCTGGAGAACACAATGCGACCATGGGCAAGAGCAAATTTGGGCCGATCGTGGGTGTTTCAGCAGGATAATGACCCGAAGCATACTTCGGGTCATGTCGCCAATTGGTTTCGACGTCGCCGTGTGGATCTCCTGGAATGGCCAAGTCAATCTCCGGACTTGGATCCCATCGAACATATGTGCGAGGAGCTAGAACGACGTCTCAAAGGAGTCCGAGCCTCCAATGCCAACCAGAAATTCGCTCAACTCGAAGCTGCTTGGAAGAGTATCCCGATGACGGTGGTTCAGACGCTCCTGGATTCGATGCCACGTAGATGCCAGGCTGTTATTGATATCAAAGGATACCCAACCAAGTATTAAATCATTTTTTATAGTTACCTTCCTTTTGTTTCTGACCTTCGGTGATTCTAGAGCTTATTTGTATAGATCTCCAAAAATGTCAATTTTAATGAATTTTCGAAAAAATTGAATAAAAAAATAATTTTCAGCAGAATTTTAAAATCAACTTGACAGAAAGGTTTCTGGTAGTGCTGAAAAAATCTCACAAAAAATTTGGGTCAAATAGTTAACATTCCAAGAGGTTATCGTCAAAAAACTAGTTGTCGCATTCTTTATGGCCAGTACTGTAATATACAAAAAATGGTGACAATAAAAAGGTGGAAAAAGTGACAAGTGAAAAATGAGGGCCACGAGCGGGCGCGAGCCGAAATTATTTTAGGATTGGTGCGTCGACAGGAGCGTGTTTGTTGTAGTGCGTCCAGGTGTATGCGAGCAAGTGTAGTGTTTTGGCGCCACGTTCAAATTGTATTGGAGCTCTCGGGTCGACGATGGCGCGGCTTGCTTGCGACGATGCTTGTTTTCTTCCAATAAAATTGGAATAAAGTGAAAGGATTATGTATTTTGTGAAGGTCTCGATAGGAGATGCTTCTGATGTCTCCGTATTCGTGACACAAGTCTAATACAGGTTTTACGGTAATTCTACACTGGTGAAGCGCCACGGGCCCGCGACGGGCCCGCCAGCGGACCGCTGACAGCTAAAAGAGTACACGCGTGGTGCACGCAGCGGCGGTTCGCTAGCTGCTACATTGCGGGGGTGACTCCCTTTTTGCCTTTTACTTTATTTGATATTTTCTATTGGAAACTAACACTGATGTTATTAATAAGAAAGTTTATTGAAAAGCAAAAAATAAAAATTTATGCAATTATTAGATTATCAGAAAGTTCGTCGATGACGTTGCCAAAATCATCTCTCGTCGATCGTCCTAATCGAGGTGTCGCACGTGTCTGAAAATTCAATCAAGTTTCTTATGTGAGAGAGTTGGCGCTAAGTACGGCATCCCAGGAGTTTATAAAAACTTGATTTCCACACGTAAACCGCGTAGTTTCAAGTGATTTTAAAAAGTTTTCAAAAACAGTTGAAATTCTTTTTTTCTAAATTTTTTAAAACTCTTTTTAAGCCGTAAAGTTTCAAAAAAGTCAAGAAATACCGATATTTTTTTTTGTAAAAAAAAATAAAATTTCCACGGACTTCCTAGAACCACTTGAAACTGTACGCGGTTTAATTGGGCTTCTAACGTTTCTATCTTTCTTATATAGAACATTTTAGATTAGTCTGTGTGTTTGTTTGTGTGTCTCACACACGAGTTTGCAGTCGACAAAACTCGAGCCCTCGACCTGTCGATTGACGTTCAAACGTGCTAACCACTATACCACAAGGGTCCCGAGAAATTGAAAGAAATAGGGAAAAGAAATGATTGTCATCTTTCTTATATCTTTCTTATATAGAACATTTTAGATTAGTCTGTGTGTTTGTTTGTGTGTCTCACACACGAGTTTGCAGTCGACAAAACTCGAGCCCTCGACCTGTCGATTGACATTCAAACGTGCTAACCACTATACCACAAGGGTCCCGAGAAATTGAAAGAAATAGGGAAAAGAAATGATTGTCATCTTTCTTATATCTTTCTTATATAGAACATTTTAGATTAGTCTGTGTGTTTGTTTGTGTGTCTCACACACGAGTTTGCAGTCGACAAAACTCGAGCCCTCGACCTGTCGATTGACGTTCAAACGTGCTAACCACTATACCACAAGGGTCCCGAGAAATTGAAAGAAATAGGGAAAAGAAATGATTGTCATCTTTCTTATATAGAAAATTTTAGATTAGTCTGTGTGTTTGTTTGTGTGTCTCACACACGAGTTTGCAGTCGACAAAACTCGATCCCGCGACCTTTCGATTGACCAAGGAGGCAGTGAAGCGTGGCCGCCCCCCGAAGACCGTCGGCCGACCGCAAAAATCAACTGGAGTGAGCGCGCAACCATCACTCATTTTATCACTGATGAGCCGAGTAGCCAAACTGGAAAATATTGTGACAAAACTTGCCGCCGAAAAAGAAAAGCTGAAGAAGACCATGAAAGAGCAAGATGACATCATCCGCAATCTCCGTTGCTCATTGCCGTCGCAAGGTCAAAATCCTGCCACGAACATCAACCGCACGTGCCCCCTCTACGCCGACATCGTCAAGAAAACGCCACTCGTCTCCCAAGTTACCGCTCAACTACAACTTGCTTCCAACATCAGACAGTACGAGAAGAAGAGTTTTCTGGCAGTTATCGAAAATTTGGAGGATGACAAAACGGATGGACAGTCGGCAAAAGATAAGTTGTTCTTAAACTCTCTGTCTTCAAACTATTCGCTCCCAACGCACACCACGGCGTGTTGGGGACTACGTTTCAGAAAAAAATTTTAGATCACATTTTCGAGTGCCAATTCTCGTGTTTCTGTGTCTCCATTTTTTCACACTTTTTTCTATACTTGGCAGAATGCCACTGTCGAGACACAGACACATGCGAAAAGGCGCGAATTCCTATACGTAGGGTCTAGCACGCCGTGCACACTGACACATTCCGTGTAAAGTGCCGAAACCCGGATGTTTTCGCTCGTCAAACTAAAGTTCGCTTCGAAACGCAATCTGATAGGGACACATTTATAAGAAATTTTTCCAAATGTATTCGTTCGCTCCCCTCCCACCGTGAATTCCCCCGTCCTCTCAAATGTCGCCGCGATATGACTCTTGATGAGCTGACCGTTTTACGCAATCTAAGAAAAACTGTGTACGAAGCAAATTGTAAGGCCGGCGAAATCCGTTTTTATGTTCGTGATTTACAAATATTGCAGTCCTCATCGCCGCGCCCTCTCCCAAACTCGAATGTTTCTGCCGCTCCCATTGCAAGCGCCTAGGAACTATGCCACCGGACCATCTCGAAGCCATCACCTAATTGTTGTTCTCAAAATTTGTTAACCACTAACAAGGCAGGCACTAGTCCGAATTCGCTAACTCGCACGTGTCCGTCGATGGCGCAGCATCTTAACGCTCCGTCCACTTCACTGACTATCCAAAAAACTCTCGCGCAGTGTACGTCTCCGTTATCTGTAAATAACAAATTAAATGTAAATACAGAGTGGGGAATAAATATGGAGCCGTGGCTTTGCGTTAGTTTTGTAGCTTGCAGAAACACAACAGAAACACAAATCGCGTCTACCATATTATTTTTTAACGAATTATATTGTTTCTAACTATTTTCCAACGTTTTATTGTGTTTTCAATCGACTTGCGACGTGAGAACGCGAGACTCCGCCCACTTATTTGTACGCTACCTGTCTGCGTCTCTTCAAATATCACTGTGTTGGCGTGGTCGCCCACAAAAAAAGTGGGCGGAGTCTCGCGTTCTCATGTCGCAAGTCGATTGAAAACACAATAGCGAATAATATGAAACTTGAGGGTAATGATGGCCGCTTCACCACCCCGCTCTGCTACCATTGAGAGCGCGACGTGGCACGCACCTGAGGGCACTCTTCACAGATGAGAAAATATTCACCGTGGAAGCAAATAAAAATGGTCAGAACGACAGGAACATTGCTGTAGACTTCCAGTCTGCCTATTTATTTATTTATTGATTTCGTAAACAAAATCAATAGAATGAAATCCGGTCCCAACCCGTAAGAGTGGGGCTCGGAAGATAGAATACAATTATATATCACAGGAAAAATACATGGGAGAATGTGTACGAATACACGGAATATATATAAAACAATTGTACGTGTAAACTTAAAAATTAGGTGCCAATAAATAATAAGATAAAGTAGGGGAGATACTTAAAGCCGAGACAATGATTTATCGAGAAGGGCAAGAAATTTGGAAGGAGGGAGAAAAACCGGGGTGTTTGCTGTCACTGCATTCCAGATAGGAACTACCTGGGCGAAAAAGTCCTTGTTCGACTTGGAAACGCGCAGAAGATTCATAGGGCGGCGAGGTGAAGACGAAATTTTAATAAAATTGCCTATATTGGGGAAATGAGCGGTGTTGGAAATTATTTTGTATAGAAGCCAAAGTTGGGTTTTAAGTCTTCGGTGTTTTATGGATGCGATGTTGAGAGTGGACAAGCGATATTCGTAAGAAGAGTAAGTCAAGTTGCAACGTTGGTGAACTTTAGCAGAAAAAAAACGAAGAGGTTTTTCAAGTTTGGCTGCAGCAAGCGAGTTGGGGCGAGGGGAAAAAACTGCTGAACCGTATTCAAGTATTGGAAGAACATAAGTCTTGAAGAGATTGGCATATAGCAAAGGATTGTTGGATTTAAAAGATTTCAAAAGTTGTTTGGATCGAAGGAGAGCTACTGAGACAATTCTGTTAATGTGGCTGCTAAAATTGAGTTTGGTATCAAAAAGAATTCCGAGATCTTTGACCGAATTGGAGCAGAGAATGGGAGAACCGGCGATGAAGTACTGATGACCAGGGTTCGAGACAGGATTCAGGTGAAGAAGAGAAGTTTTTGCTTCAGCTAGGGGGAGGCGATTATTGATGGCCCAGGTGTGAATAATATCAATAGTTTTTTGCAGTAATGCCGGGGAGCTTGAATAGATTTTTAAGTCGTCCGCAAAAGCTGTGAAATTGATTTCTTGGGGTAAAAGAGAAAATAGGTCGTTAATGAATATAAGAAACAAAAATGGACCGGACACGGAGCCCTGGGGGACACCAGAAGGGATGGGGTATCGACAGGGGTCGGAGTGAAACCCTACGCGAACAGAGAATGTACGACGTGAAAGAAAACTGGTAAACCAGTTGATAAAAATTTGTGGAACACCAAATATGTCAAGTTTGCGCAGGAGGCTGTCATGGGGAACCTTGTCAAAGGCCTTTTGGAAGTCAAAGAAAACTACATCAAGATGTTTGTCCCTGTCGATAACTGATTTGTATGTTGAGAACGAGTGGAGTAGAGCAGTTGTGCAGGAACGCGCAGTTGTGCAGGAACGAGCAGTTGTGCAGGAACGATAAGAAAGTCAAATGCCTTAATAAAACGTATAATTTTTCATCCATGATGGTCTTCGAAGAAATCTGCGCAGGTGGCAAGACTCAACTGGTTTTCGTGAATGAGGTAGTCAAAATCAACACGGAATACTAAATTTAGAACATTTTGGAGTCCGAAGTGCTTCCTTGGTCCCAGTCCCACTTCGAAAATCGTGATTGAATCTTCCAGCAAGACGGTGCACCTGCTCCATGTGCAAAATCCTCTCAACAGTGGTGCGAAGCCGATTTCCCTGGTTTCCTCAATAGACTGTTTCGAGTCCGGATTTTAAACCGATGGATTTCGCAGTGTGGGGATATTCAACCCAGCAAGTCGCCACAAATTATAACGCAAATTTAGAAGCCTTGTAACTTTCATTGAAGAAGGCGTGGGACGATCTTGATGTAAACACCTGAGTGCCGTCATTGACTCGTACACGAAGAGACTCGGAGCTGTCATTGCGGCTGAAGGTGGACGATTTGAAAATTGTTTATGCCACTTATTTGCTGTTGTTTAATGAACATTTTGTTAGATTTGTAGAAAACAATATCATGTTTAAACAATTTTACACCGTTTTGAATGCGGCTCCATATTTATTCCCCACCCTGTATAAACTCAAATTTAATGACTAACAAATATTTAAATTGCCAACTCGCCAACGCTCGCTCGGTGGCAACCGCCGAACGTCTAACATTTGTACATGAATGTATGCTTGTAAATAATATTGACTTATATTTTGTAACCGAGACTTTTTTATCGCTCCAAGTACCGTCCTCAGTATCGTCTTCGTCGGAAATTTCGTGTTTCGGGGCAGATAGGCAGCCATCGCACCCTAAATCGAGAGGCGGAGGCGTGGCTGTATTTTACCATCGAAAATTACCAATAACACTCGCAGACTCACTCTTACAAGGAAGGTCAGTTTACCCTCCGGTTGAGAATTTTCTTAAAATTTAGGAGGGAGTAGTTTCGAACACGGAGAATCCATTTTTCATAGTCCCAACCAATGTGTGCTCCCGGGACCAAAAAATGAAGATTCCCGGGAATTTTGGAAATTTAATGACTAACAAATATTTAAATTGCCAACTCGCCAACGCTCGCTCGGTGGCAACCGCCGAACGTCTAACATTTGTACATGAATGTATGCTTGTAAATAATATTGACTTATATTTTGTAACCGAGACTTTTTTATCGCTCCAAGTACCGTCCTCAGTATCGTCTTCGTCGGAAATTTCGTGTTTCGGGGCAGATAGGCAGCCATCGCACCCTAAATCGAGAGGCGGAGGCGTGGCTGTATTTTACTATCGAAAATTACCAATAACACTCGCAGACTCACTCTTACAAGGAAGGTCAGTTTACCCTCCGGTTGAGAATTTTCTTAAAATTTAGGAGGGAGTAGTTTCGAACACGGAGAATCCATTTTTCATAGTCCCAACCAATGTGTGCTCCCGGGACCAAAAAATGAAGATTCCCGGGAATTTTGGAAAATATAGTCTTCCCGGGAATTCCTAGGATCCTACCCTTTAATTGGTTTATTTTGCATTCCCGGGAAATCCCGGGACTCCCGGTACTAGTTACCGGGTAGTCCCGGAAAATAAATCCCGACCGCCACTCCCGGGATTCCCGGGAATTATTCTCAGCAAAAACCCACAACGTATACGCAAACTTTGAAGCCTCCTGCAACTTTTACACAAACTATGAAGGTTTTGCAACTCTCACGCAAACGATCCACAATGAACACGCGAATTTCGAGAATCTCGCAAGGTTTACACAATATTTCAGAGAAACTTCGAAAATAGGAAAAAGATGAAGAAGTGGTACAATGTTTACACAAATTTCTCGCAATAATTGCGCCAACTTTGGCCAATTCGCAACTTTTGCACAATGAATCTCTTCCAACAGATGATGTGGCAACATGCGCGATCTTAACACAAACTTTGCACAAACTTTCCGCAAACTTTGCGCGGACTTTGGAAAGTTTTGTTATTGATTTCTTATTTTTCCGGTTTTTGTCAATTTTATACTTTTTATCGTCGATTTTACGATCTCCATATTTCTAAATGTATTATTATTTTATTACAGTATCACTACAGTGTGGAGAACGTTTGACGAAGAATCCGAAAGAAGCGACAGATACAATCGTCCTGCGTATTTCGGTAATTTTTTTGTAAAATTGAACGTTTTGTAACATTTCCAGACAAAAAAAAATCCGCCAAAATGACGGTAAATTAATGAGATCAATCGCAATTTCATAAATTTATCAATTTTCATATTGTCGGCCCGCGAAAATGGTCAAACGCGCTCCGTTGAACTCAACGCTATGCGACTTTCATTTTGGTCTCCAAATTATTTCATTTCACGTTGAATTTATACGTGAACTGCGTTGAATGTTGAATTCAGCGGAGCGCGTTTGGCCATTTTGGCGGGTAGACAATATTACGTATTCCCGAGTACGCGAGATGTCGTAAAATGGGTCTCGCCACGATCGGTGTATGCATACTTGTAAACAATCTACAGTACTTGGGATACTGTAAATTGTTTACATTTTTCGACATGCGTGAATTGGAAAAATCATTTTATTTTTTACATGAATGACCCCCTAAGTATAAAATATACGTTTAAAAAAATAACATGAAAAAATTAAGAAAAATTTTAATTTAAAAAATTCGAAAACAAATATTCAACTCCACAAGTGTGCAAACACCGATCGTGTGAAGACCCATTTTACGACATCTCACGTACTCGGGAATACGTAATAGCACTTTGAATTCCGTCAGAAGTGCGCCAGTGAAAAAACGAGTGGCCATTAAAACTTGGGGAGGGGGCCTTCTCGAAAATGAAAATTTCTTCTCCGGATTCCGCCGGAAATTTCCGATTTTGTAATTTTCTCTCCCGATGTTCCGACGGTATTCCGAATTTTTGATTTTTGTTTCCGAATTACCGAAATTTCAAATTCTCGTTCCGATTTCCATCGGGAAAACAATTCAAAAATTAATAAAAGGTATTCTCAGTACGGAGCGCTGCAAACGCGCTCCCTTCGCACAGTGGTGGACGCGGCCACGTTGGCGACGAGAGAGAGCAGAAAATTGAGAGAGCAGTGGCCGATGTTTTGCTCTGATTTCTCTAAACCTCTCTCCAAATGCATGTGAAATTTTTTGTTCGTTTGGAGCGAGTTTTCAGCGTTTTATACCGAGTATACGTAAACTCGCGTTTTAAATAGGACATTTGCGTCACTTACACGGTCGAATTTGTTTTCACAATAGGGCTAACATTTCACTGCACAGCAAATTTCTATGTTTCAGACTTCGGACTCGATGCACTAGCAGTACACCTTCCGGATGCTCTTTTCACTGGCCCCATCCCATTCACTGACAGGTAAACTCAGTGGACTCAGTGAGAAAGTTTCGATCCCGTCTGATGAAGGATGGAAAGCCCGACGAATACGCCACGGACGAAGCTTCGAATGTCCAGTTCGCCGACTCACCATAACCTTGACGGTGAATTTTCAATTTCGTTGTTTTTTTCTTACTGTTTCACACTTTTTCTTTTTGTTTCTGCTCTATTTTGTTTTCAAGAGCTGTTTTTGTTCTATCGCCATATCTTGTCTTCTCGTTGTCATTTTTTATATTTTCGTTCCGTCGCAATAAATATTATCTCCCGAAATCCATTTGATACGAATCATCCCTTACGAGCGCACTATACAACTATTGCACAATTATTGCACAGATATTGCGCAACATTTTTCCCAATATTTCAATTGTATGGAATTTTTTTGCACAACGTCAGCGCCAACTTCATGCAACCCTGACACAAACTTTACACAGCTCTCGCGTTGTCAGAGATTCGAAGCTGCGTAAAGTTCGTGTAAAAGTTGCAGTAACTTTGCGCTTGAGTTGTGGGTTTTTGCTGAGATTGGTAGTAGTCGCTTCAAATTCCCGGGAATTCCCGGGAATCCCGGGAATTGTATTTTCGGATTCCCGGGAATCCCGGGACTCCCGGCAGTGGTATTTCAAAATTCCCGGGAACTCCCGGGAAATTTTCGGAAACAGTAGAAAATTAAAAAAAAATCAAATTTTTATTCAGAAAACAATGCGAATTTGTATTTTTCACATTTTTTTTTTCATTTTTTGAGCATTAAAGTATTATTAGATTGGTAAATATTGGTTATTTTGAAATATCTAGTAATTACTCTTTACAAAATACCGTAAAACCTGTATTAGTACGGTCCCTTTATTAGAAGAGCCCCTCTAATAAAAGGGCGTCTGCAGAGGCTCATTGAAAAATAGAGGTGCCCCTCTAATAGAAGGGCGCCCTTGCAATACGCAATCAGCACTTTCTAATTTTTGTTGTTTTTTTTTTTTTTAAATTTTTGGCACCATTTTGTTGAAATCTTCTGTTAAAAATAAATTTTTATTTCAAATTCTCATTCGGAACAATAGAAGAGCCCCTCTATTTGAAGGGCCCCTCTAATAGAAGGGCGTCTGGAGAGGGTGTTTGAACAATAGAAGGGCATGCCCTTCTAATACTGGTTTTACGGTATTCGGTATAAAGAAGGTTCGCGATAAAAAAAAAGTTTACATGAAAATGCATATTTTTCTCAGAAAAAGGAGAAAACAAAAATGGAGCTCACTATTTTGACCGGTGTGGTCGATTTTACCGGGGCACGCGGCTAATTTTAAGTATACCGATAGTTTAAGATGTGGGGAATTCATTTCTGAAATCAGTTTCTGTCCTGCTAGTTTCCGATTTTTTTTAAAGCCTGTCAAACTTCAAGGAAAAATTCTAGAAAAATTTCAGCGATGACCCTAGTTTTTTATTTGTGCAATACAAAGATAAACCCTCTTAGAGCTCAAATACAAAAATTTAGAGCACTTGACTCAGTTTGAGCAATTTTATGTACATTTGAATGAAGCATGTTCGCCCAAAACTTTAGTTTTTTGAGGATTTGAAAATCGCAAATATGGAGCACGCGGCTAATTTTTCATATACAGATTCAGCGTAAAATTTGCTACAAGACCATGTAAAAATTAATATTGTGGCTAGTTTCCGCTTTTTTGTTCGTGCCGATTTCTGTGCGAAAAATACCGTTTTCTGTTGAAAATGCTGATCTCGCAAGCAGCGGTGGAGGATATAGTCTCCCTCGCCTCTCTCCATTTCCTGTTGTCTCTCGCTCACTCTCGTTGCGTCGGCGTCTCTTTTCTCGCGTCTCGACGGCCCGCTTCATGCAAATCTTGGGAGGAAACTGAGATACTTTGGGATGGTATAACTCGATAATAAAATATCGAAAATAGTTTCGATGAATTCCTCGATAATTTTTGACATTATCGATAATTATCGACAATTATCGAAAATGGAATGCTTTATTTTGCTAAGGGCAGTTCTATTCCGGACAGTTCTATTCCGGACAGTTCTATTCCGCACAGTTCTATTCCGGACAGTTTTATTCCGCACAGTTCTATTTCGGGCAGTTCTATTCCGGACAGTTCTATTCCGGTCTGTTCTATTCCGGACAGTTCTATTCCGGACAGTTCTATTCCGCACAGTTCTATTTCGGGCAGTTCTATTCCGGACAGTTCTATTCCGGACAGTTCTATTCCGGACAGTTCTATTCCGGACAGTTCTATTCCGCACAGTTCTATTCCGGACAGTTTTATTCCGGACAGTTCTATTCCGCACAGTTCTATTTCGGGCAGTTCTATTCCGGACAGTTCTATTCCGCACAGTTCTATTCGAGACAGTTCTATTTCGGGCAGTTCTATTCCGGACAGTTCTATTCTGGGCAGTTTTATTCCAGACAGTTCTATTCCGGACAGTTCTATTCCGCACAGTTCTATTTCGGGCAGTTCTATTCCGGACAGTTCTATTCCGCACAGTTCTATTCGAGACAGTTCTATTTCGGGCAGTTCTATTCCGGACAGTTCTATTTCGGGCAGTTCTATTCCGGACAGTTCTATTCCGGTCAGTTCTATTCCGGACAGTTCTATTCCGGACAGTTCTATTCCGCACAGTTCTATTTCGGGCAGTTCTATTCCGGACAGTTCTATTCCGGACAGTTCTATTCCGGACAGTTCTATTCCGCACAGTTCTATTTCGGGCAGTTCTATTCCGGACAGTTCTATTCCGGACAGTTCTATTCCGGACAGTTCTATTCCGCACAGTTCTATTCCGGACAGTTTTATTCCGCACAGTTCTATTTCGGACAGTTCTATTCCGGACAGTTCTATTCCGGACAGTTCTATTCCGGACAGTTCTATTCCGGACAGTTCTATTCCGCACAGTTCTATTTCGGGCAGTTCTATTCCGGACAGTTCTATTTCGGGCAGTTCTATTCCGGACAGTTCTATTCCGGTCAGTTCTATTCCGGACAGTTCTATTCCGGACAGTTCTATTCCGCACAGTTCTATTTCGGGCAGTTCTATTCCGGACAGTTCTATTCCGGACAGTTCTATTCCGGACAGTTCTATTCCGCACAGTTCTATTTCGGGCAGTTCTATTCCGGACAGTTCTATTCCGGACAGTTCTATTCCGCACAGTTCTATTCCGGACAGTTTTATTCCGCACAGTTCTATTTCGGGCAGTTCTATTCCGGACAGTTCTATTCCGCACAGTTCTATTCCGGACAGTTTTATTCCGCACAGTTCTATTTCGGGCAGTTCTATTTCGGGCAGTTCTATTCCGGACAGTTCTATTCTGGGCAGTTCTATTCCAGACAGTTCTATTTCGGGCAGTTCTATTCCGGACAGTTCTATTTCAGGCAGTTCTATTCCGGGCAGTTCTATTCCGGGCAGTTATATTCTGGGCAGTTCTATTTCGGACAGTTCTATTCCGGGCAGTTCTACAGGGTGGCGGATAAGTATAGGACGCTCGCTTTCAGCGTTCCCTGGCACGGTGCCAAGGGATATTTTCGAAAAATTTCGAAACTTTTCGAAAGTCCAGAGACTATATAAGTAAGCTTCTCAGTCATTTGTTCTCACTTCTCCATATCGCCGAGCTATGAAAAGTTCTCCTCATCGTCCTTCCATTGAACTCTTGTTCAAGAGAGGCCTCGGAAGTGCTGAGATCGCTCGACGCCTTCAAATTTCGTCTTCGACGGTTCGAATTCTTCGACGGCACTTTGCTGGTGGTCCATTTATCCTTCAACAAGACTGGGCACCGTCCCATGGCTCGAGATCGACATTGGCCGTCTTGGAGGCGCATTTCCCTGGATTCCTGGACAAGAACTTGTGGCCTGCTTCCAGCCCGGATCTCAATCCGATGGATTTCAGCGTTTGGGGCATGTTGGAAGGGAAGATCGCGGGAAAAGTTTTTGCTACTGTCGATGACTTGAAGGCCGCTCTCGAGGTAGCATGGGCTTCGATCGACGACGGATACCTGCGGCGCACTGTCAATTCGGTGAAGAAACGTTTGAGAGCCTGTGTCAAAGCTCGTGGATCCAACTTCGAAATTCTCTTGTAAAATCAAATTTTCTGCTTATTTTTTGTTGTTTAATAAAGGTTGTTCTCGAAAAATCCTCAAATTGAAAAAATGGGAGCACTTTCAAAACGTCCTATACTTATCGGCCACCCTGTATTCCGGTTCATCTAGTGCCGAATAGCCTCCATATAGCCACCAGATAGCCGCCAGATAGCCTCCAAATAGCTGCCAGATTGCCGCCAAATAGCTGCCAGACAGCAGCCGAATAGCCGCCAATTAGCAGCCAATAAGCATCCAAACAGCAGCCAAATAGCCGCCAATTAGCTGCCAAATAGCATCCAAACAGCAGCCAAATAGCAGCCAAACAACCGCCAAATAGCTGCCAAATAGCCGCTAAATAGCTGCCAAATAGCCGCCAAATAGCAGCCAAATAGCCGCCAGACAGCAGCCAAATAGCCGCCAATTAGCAGCCAATAAGCATCCAAACATCAGACAAATAGCCGCCAATTAGCAGACAATTAGCATCCAAACAGCAGCCAAATAGCAGCCAAACAGCCGCCAAATAGCTGCCAAATAGCTGCCAGGTAGCTGTCAAGTCATGAGGAACATTTCTATAGCCGACATCTCAAATGTTCTTCTTATATCATCGAAAGTTTTTTCGATAATTCCTCGATAATGTTATCGAAAAATTTATTTAATAGTAAGAATTTTTCGAAACTGCTTCGAAAATCCACACTATTCCCTATTGATGAGAAATCCGGAAACAGACAAACAGCCTACTCTTTTATCCTCACTATTTGTATCAATTAAACCAACAAAAACTAGATTTCAAAAACAGAAACTCTTTATTTTTAATGATAAACTTCATTTACGAATTCCCGGGAATCCCGGGAAAATTCCCGGGATTTTGTTTTTTTTTTTCTCTCACACCCTCTCACTCTCTTAAATAAATCAATAGATATGAACATATAAAAATATTTTATTATGGAAAAACTCTTTAAATAATAAGGTCAGTGGGAAATTAATAAATTATTTATCGTGTTCGGCATCTGCTCGTCGAAAAAATTCGCGCGGCCGTCCGGTGCATTCTCTCCGTCTTCCAACCAAGGTGGCTACCACATTCGCATTACTTCTGGAAGAAATAAATTCATACAAAGCTCAGGAAAATGTCTGCAAAATTCCACCAGACACTTGCCAAAAAGCCCGGCGATCGCGCCGTTTGTTGTGGCCAGGCTTTCTAGGAATTTCCCGAAATTTTGAAAACTGTTTCCAAAATTTCGGGAAATTCAGGAAACAAAAATAAAAAATTTGGAATTCCGTCGGAAAATCGGAAAAGAAAATCCGGAATTTTCCAACGAAACTCGGACGAGAAGTTTTTATTTTTAAGAAAGCCTGGTGGTGTCGTTTCGCCGTGTGAGGCCGAGGTCGCGCTGCACATGATATTGTGCCGCGAAAAATGGCGTATGCTCAAGTCTGGCCATCGTCACAGGCCGAGAAGACGTGATTTCGGCGCGACCTCGACATCTCACGGCGAAACGCCACGGCAAACGAAGCGATCACCGCGGGTTTCCGGCAATCGCGCCTTTTGACGAAATTTCGCCAAAAAATCATGGAGAGCCACCCGTTGGAATTAAAAACTTACACAAGCGATCGATGTTCTTGGTTTCTTGTCGACGTCGAGCGTTCGCCGATCATTGCTGCAACATATGTCTATTAAGGTTAAAATTTTTCAATTAACAAGCGGCATGAAATCTGCACAAAAATTGTCGGTCCGCTAAAATGGTCAAAAGCGCTCCGCTGAACTCAGTACTTCGTGATTTTCATGTTGGTTTCAAATTTATTTAATTTCACGTTGAATTTGGGGGTACTACGGTATAGAACTCGCACGGAATATAACTGCTACGGAATAGAACTGCGCCGAATAGAACCGGCTGAAATGGAACAGTACTGAAAAAATAACTGCACGAAATAGAACTCAGGGCCTCTCAATGTACAACGAAATAATTATTCGAGTTGTTCGAGCGGTTCTGTGTCGGTAAATCTCAATTTCAGGCGGTTCTAATCCGCGCAGTTCTATTCCGTAGCAGCTCTAATCCGTGCGAGTTCTATACCGTAGTACCCCATTGAATTTACACGTGAAATTAAATAATTTGGGGACCAAAATGTTGAGTTCAGCGGAGCTCGTTTGACCATTTTGGCAGGCTGGCAATACATACTTGCCAAAAAAAACTTCGAATTCGGGAAAAGAGAATGGTTTAAATTTTCAATTTTACGACGCTTGCAAAGAAAATTTTTTAAAAAACCCACAGTGCTTTCACTTCGCCAAAATCCCTATTGTTTGGGATTTCCATATTATGAAGTGGCGTTGAGAATCTGCAAATTATAAATTTGAATCGAAAGAATGCTGATGGTGCGGTCAATAAACGCAGAAAAAAAAATGCAAAATTTACAAAAATAAGCGTTCGTGTATTTGTGGTATTGACTGCCCGGCAAAAAGGTCAAACGCTCCGCTGAACTGAACGCTATGCGATTTTCATTTTGGTTTTCAAATTTTTTAATTTCGCGTATAGATGCAACGTTAAATGAAATAATTTGGAAACCAAAATGAAAACCAAGAAGTACTAAATTAGCAGAGTGCGTTTAACTGTCTTTGCGGGTCGAAAATATTTGGCTAAAGTTGCTTTGACAATTCTGAAGCAAGTATTGTCTCGTATAGATGAGCCGGTAGCAGATGAGAATTGCCAAATTTGAAAAAATTAATTTCGTTATTTTTTTCGAGCATTTTTAGCGAATATTTCAGAAAATTGAAGAGAAAAAACATAAAAACCCGTCAACACAACAAAAAACCGTCGAAAAATACGCGAAAACGCTCTAAATACATCGAACGCTTATTTTTTTTTTGCATTCATCGAACACACCATAAAAATAAAAGAAATATATATTCCGATTAAATAAAAGTGATAAATATTATCGATTAAAGACGAAAATGGGTCGAAAAATTCGGATGAATGAGCACGGCCGCATTAGTATGAAAAATCAATATCGAGACATCTTAAAGTTTGCATAAATGTTGTACTTTTTTGCAGTTTCTGCATAGATGTTGCATAAGTGTTGCTTAAAAGTTGCGACAGCCTTAAAGTTTGCGTAAAAGTTGCCGATTTTTTCCGAGTACGCATAAAAGTTGCATAAGTGTTGCTTAAAAGTTGCGACAGCCTTAAAGTTTGCATAAAAGTTGCCGACTTTTACTGAGTTCGCATAAAAGTTGCACAAGTGTTGCCTAAAAGTTGCGACAGCCTCAAAGATTGCGTAAAAGTTGCCGACTTTTACCGAGCTACTATAATTTCGGACCACAAAGCAATAGTTACGAAAGGGAGGGAACTAACGAGCATCTCCAACGAAGAATTGTGGTAATCTAAACAAAATTAAGCCAGTGAGGGAACCACAGAGCATCTCATTCGCTGAACTTGGATTACAAAAAACGTAGCTAATTGAAAGGAGGGAACTATCCAGCATCTCCTACTATAATTTGGATCGCAAAACATAAGTTATGACAGGGAGGGAACCATTGAGCATCTCCAGCGACAATTTGGGATCATTCAACAAAAATTAAGCAAATGAGGGAACCACAGAGCATCTCATTCTTTATTTTTGGATCATGAACAAACATAACTTATTGAAGGGAGGGAACTATTATGCATCTCCAAATATATTTCGGATCACAATGATTATAGTTTCACAATGAGAGGGAACCATTGTGCATCTCCAACTATATATCAGATCACGAATGACATACGGTATTGAAAGGAGGGAACTACTGAGCATCTCCAATTATATTTCGGATCACAATGATTATAGTTCCACAATGAGAGGGAACCATTGAGCATCTCCAACTATATATCAGATCACGAAGAACATACGCCAGTGCAGGGAGGGAACTATTAAGCATCTCCAAATGGTGGCAAAATTTATGAGGCACAGATCAGAACAATGATAAAAGGCCTACAAGTTAAGGTTCTAGGAAATTTGCGAAAATTAATTTGATAAAGACAAAAAGCAATAAAAGGACGACAGAGGGCTATTTAAAGGAACTAAGTTCTATATCGACCGTTTTCACGAAGCAATAGCTGTGGACTGGCCAGACATACTATTGAACGTGAAAAAATATTAATACAGAGCGCGTGACTACAATCACGACCAGCAAAGGGTGTCAAACACCCCTTGACTTTTTTTTTTACACAACCGCTCTCAGCCATTGCTTCTTATTCGTACTATTGTTTATATCTGTCCGGACCAGTAAGGTAAATAAATAGTATCGCATTCCAGAATCTACCAAAACAACCCACCATCATCAACCAACCATGCGCATCTTGAATGAGAATTTACGATCGCAAAAAAAGCGAATCACGGGATTCGCGAAGAAGGCTACAGAGTGTTTTGAAAATGGGCAAGGAACTCTGATCAACATTCTAGCAGGAATCAAAGACAAGCACGCTTTAGCCGAAGACATAGTACGGCAGCAAGCAGAGGTAGAAGAATGCCTGGACAGTCTGCAAAGCATCAACGAATGGATCGAGGAAGAATTGCAACTGGATCGTGAGAATCCAGCACTACCCGATAGAACGGAGCACTATCGTGCGACGCTCAAAGCATATACCGACGAGAAAGAGTATCCCGAATGGATAAAAAAACTGGAGTACATGAATACCCAGCTGAAAGCACTAATCGACAGCATGGTCGGAGTAGAGGCGCAGGCACCTTCTCCAAGATCGGATCGATTCATAGAACACTTCATACATGAAGAGCAAGAAGACTTGAACGAACGTGGAAACGTTGCAAGCAACACAATTCAAGAACAGCTAAATCTGTTGAGACACGCTCGACCAGCGGAGCAGCACGGGCTATCCCTGCACGAAGAGCTCCTACGAGTTAAACTGGATGCCGTCGAACAACAGCAAAAAAACTTAAAAAAAGAAAGAGAAGAGTTTGAAAAACAAAATCTCAGAGATAAAGCCGAACTGGATAAAGAAAAGGCTAAACTAGTACAACTAAAAACTAGAAACCTGAAAACCGAAAACTCCAGAACTGACAGTGAGCACAAATCAAAGTCAGGAAAATCTAGAGCACGCCAAATTGATCAAAAACAGACCAGAACCCATGAACACAAGACGAATAAAAGGAAAATAATAAAATCCACACCATTCACTAGCGATGAGTCCCAACTGGGAGCTTCATCAGACGACAATTGCATGGACCATGGAACATCAGTTTACGATACCGCAAAAGAAGGTTATTGCAGTAGAACTAAACACAGATCGTACCAACAGCGTCCCCGAGTCAAATTAGTCGAATTACCGAAATACGATAGCAAAAACAAAATGTTCTATGGTGAATGGAAGATCATGTTCATGGAATGTTATGGAAAAAACGCGGAGCTATCCACAATGACTAAGTTCATCCAACTAAAAGCAAGTATTGACGGAGAAGCAAGAGATCTTCTTGCAGGGTTAACACTCAGTAAGGAAAACTACCAATTAGCATGGAAAATTCTCGACAGAAACTACTTGGAGAAGGTCCGTCCCAAAGAAGAACTCAACGTGAAGTTCTTGAGCACTGAAATCCATCAAACAAATTTCACCATAATGAAAGCAGACATCAGCAAACTGACTGCAATTGTCTACGACATGAAAAATCGTGGAATAGACGTTGACTCCGCACTCATCTACATGGCGATCATAAATAAGCTACCATCCGAAATTGGCGAAAAACTAGCTGTGAAAACGCAACGCAGAGACTTTGACGGTGACTTTGATACGTTCATCGATTGGGTGGATACAATCATTAATTCAAAGTTATTCTCAGTACGGAGCGCTGCAAACGCGCTCCCTTCGCACAGTCGTGGACGCGGCCACGTTGGCGACGAGAGAGTGCAGAAAATTGAGAGAGCCGTGGCCGATGTTTTGCTCTGATTTCTCTAAACCTCACTCCAAATGCATGCGAAATTTTTTGTTCGTTTGGAGCGAGATTTCAGCGTTTTATACCGAGTATAATAGTGCAAAGAAAGAGAGCATTGGAAAATGGAAAAGGAGTCAAAGACTTCGTGTTGAGTGATCACGAAGCAACGGTAGTCGAGCAGAAATATGAAAAAGAGACAGCAAGCAGAGGGTATGGGAAAGAGGATGACCCACTTAGTGGCAGCGGTCACGAACTCCAATGTATGTTCCATAAAGATGGAGAGAAGAACAAGCATGTATTCTGGAAATGCACAAAAACAGCAGAGGAGAAGCACAAAATTGCAAAGGCAAACAAATTGTGTTTTATCTGCTTCAAAGAAAATCACCAGTCCCACAGTTGCCTTTGCAGCGAACTCAAGTGCAGAAACTACAGAAAATGCCACAACACCATTATTCACGATGCAGTCACTAACCAAGCCAACGGATCGAGCACCAGCTCCACAGAAGCTGGAACGACCAAGTCTCATTAGACTTGGTCGCAACGCATTACAGCGCCTCGCAGCAGGCGCATAATCCAACCAATCGCGTTGGGTCAGAGTTCAGCAACAGTTGAACCTAATAAAATAATAAAACAAAGAATACAAAAATAAAATAAGAATAGCCGAATAGGATTATAGAAATCACGAGAAACAACAATGAAAAAAACCAAGAACAGAAAAAGATAAAGAAAGAGCAACCTGACGAAACAGCAAAAGGTCACAGAACCAAATCCAAAGACTACACTGTAGGACAACTCCAAAA
Source organism: Caenorhabditis japonica (assembly GCA_963572235.1). Classification (NCBI taxonomy): domain Eukaryota; kingdom Metazoa; phylum Nematoda; class Chromadorea; order Rhabditida; family Rhabditidae; genus Caenorhabditis; species Caenorhabditis japonica. Next base: position 8,388,213 of record OY754342.1, read on the forward strand.
TTCGGACAACTTGCTCTAGTCAAAAAGAAACTGATGGCAAAATATACATAAATGTCCACCAGCTTTAATCAAAAATTACATCTATTAGACCCTACCAGGGGAGAAACTAGAACCGTATCAGTAAAAGTTAAAAAAAAAAAAATAATAATAATGAACTTGGAAGCAGTAAGATATCACAAAAAAAAAAACAAGAATTGCACCACAACCACTGAACCAACCGAAAATAGCGATTCAAAACAAACAACTTCCGAGCAAGCAAAGATGAGATCAAAAGAACAACAAAATAGCTCATCTACCTAGAAAATCCAAAAAGGACATAGCCTACTACATATAACTGTGATACATACATCACAGGTAACAAATCAAAAATTGGAAAGAATGCGTGAAAGCATAGAAATCCCAAACAGCATTCGCCTCGCCCGGGGGGAGTGTCACGAATACGGAGACATCAGAAGCATCTCCTATCGAGACCTTCACAAAATACATAATCCTTTCACTTTATTCCAATTTTATTGGAAGAAAACAAGCATCGTCGCAAGCAAGCCGCGCCATCGTCGACCCGTCTCCGAGTTTTCGTTGAATTTTTTGCTAGTTTCCGTTAATAACCCCATTAATTTTTGTTCTTTTGAAAAAAATTATATTTTTTGTTGTTTAACTTATTCCTAGGAAAAAACTGCTGGCATTTGTGCACTTTTTGGGTTTTTTCATTTAATTCTGAAGAATTCAGAGAGCGAGAATCATGAAAAGTGCGAAAAATTAAAATAAGAAGAGAAAACGAGAAAAATAAAAAAAATTAAACAAAATATGACGAAAACTGAGGTCGAACCTCACAAGTAAGTATATGACAAATTTTTTAAAATTATATTTGTTTCAGTTTGTGGCCTTCCACCCGATATGCAGCGATGGTGGCGACGGGGTCGGATATGGAGACGACTGCGATTGGAGGAATGGGAAACGAATCATCAATCATGGAGGATATTCACGGAACAGCGAAAATGGAGCAAAAGCGAAAAAAAACTGCGCGAAAACTCAGAAAATCCTCTGAGTAATTTGAAATATTTGGGAATAAGGGCGAAAATACTCTTGAATATGCTCAAAAAAATTGAAATGAAGTTTCGATTTCAAAAATTTCAGACTAAAATTTCAATATTTCGGTACAAAACTGTTTGTGCATATTCAGAAGTATTTTTGTTTCCATTTCCCGATGTTTCAGGCCAATCAGAGAATTTCCCGAGTTTTGGAGAAGTTTTTTTTTGCCTTTTTTGCTGTTTCGTGAATAACTCCTCTAAAGCATTTTTTTTTATTGAATTCGCAATAAATTTGTCATTTTTATCAACATTGTATCAATTTTGCAAATAAACTGCCTTGAATACAAATAAATTTGAGCCTAAAGAGCCGGTATATCGGCCTGGGAGCACCTATAATGAGCTAACCGACGAGTTTTGAATGTCCGCGAAAGGCCTATTTATGGATTACAATAGGCTTATTGGTGACCGCGATAAGCTTATTATAGGCGAAAGTCAACCGCGATAAGCCTATTATAGGCCTATTATAGGTGACGGGCCGCAATAAGCCTATAATAGGCTTACTATAGGCTCCTTCGCGGGTACTCGATAGGCCTACCGCGCAACCTATTATAGGCCTATTGCGCAAAACCTGTGCACCTTTCCATTATCAATTGAACACCCAACCACTGAACCACCGAACCGTTGAAATCAACGGGAGACAAAGGCAGTGACCTTCGAGTTGAAAATCCTACTCACGTTTCACTGTTAAACCATAGATTTCATGTGTTAATTTCAGCTTCCAAACTTCCAGACGTTCGTTCTCCATTATGGACCTATGCACGAAATAAAAAAGGCCATTTAAATGAATTAATTTGACAATTTTTTCCAATGCACGAAAGCAAGTTTATTCAATTAAATTGAATAAAATTGACGGCTGCAGAACGGTCGCGTCGAGATATTGCAAGTAAAAAAGGATGTGCGCCTTTAAACTTTGTGTCGATTTACGAGATTTTTTTCGAACATTTAATTTTTTTTACTGTTTAGTTTCTTCTTTTCAAGCGTGTAAATAAATAATTTATTTGATTTTTTCTACAAATTTTTTTTGCATAATTTTCATAAAATGAACAAAGAGCACTTTATGTTCGATATGCGTCGACAAAGTTCAGTCTTCTTCTTCTTCTTCTCATCTTCGTCCATCGTCTTACTCACCTACTCAAAATTCCTCCCATGCTGCGTCCTTATTTGATTATTTCGATACTGATAATACTTTTTTATGTTAATTTTTGTTTTTTTTCCACAATTTTTTATTACTTTCTAAGTCATGATGTTCGCCGTGTCATTTTTTTCATTGTTCCACGTGTTATATTCCCTTCGTCATTTGATTTTCAACTAAATTTTTTTACTGACAACGATTTCGCAAATCACTGATCTAAAAGAAAACGCTTCAAAGCTGTGCGTTGATCTTCTGGACCAGGCTTTCTCGGAAATGAAAATTTCTCTTCCGAGTTCCGTCGGAAATTTCCGATTTTGTAATTTTCTCTTCCGATGTTCCGACGGAATGTGCGACGGAATTTGACACCTCCAAATGCTCGTCTAGTGGAGCGCACTTGCATACCTCCTCGCGTCGCGCGGCGCTCATATATCAAAGCCCATTGCGGGCACTGAGAATGTGTGCAGCGGTGGCCTAGTGGTGAGAGCTTGAGGACGCCAATCTGGAGGTTGTGGGTTCGATCCCCCTCCACGGTTTTTATTTTTATTTTATTCTTTTGTATCTGCTCAGACTAAATCTTATGGATTTTCGTTTCGAATACCACAAAAAAAATTACATTTGCGTGTTGGAGGAAAACGTTGAAAAAATAAAATAAAATTTTCTTTTTTTTCGGACCACTTTAAATTCGTTAGTTTTATTTAAATCCTTCGACAAGTAACTTTTATCCAGAAAGTTCAGCGGCAAAACGCCGGAAGCATGTGTGAAACCTTAAAAATGGGCGACCGGAGGGAGCTCGGCGGAAGCTTGCTTTGAATCTGTGATTCAAAACAGAAAACAAAAAAAAAGTGCACCAAGAGGTATTGAACCCAGGCCTCCAGATCGGCGATCGAAAATGTAGACCACTAGACCATCACAGTACACATTCATAGTGCCCGCGATGGACGTTTATATGATCGGCGCCAAAGGAGGAGGTATGCAAGTGCGCTCCACTAGACGAGCATTTGGAGGTGTCAAATTCCGCCACTGTCCGACGGAATTCCGAGTTTTTCATTTTCATTTCCAAATTTCCGTCGGAATTCCGAAATTTCAAATTCTCGTTCCGATTTCCGTCGGAATTCCGATTTCCGATCGGAAAAATCGGAAATGAACCTGAATAGACCCATAAAATCTTAAATTATCCACTAAAAGTTTAAAAAAGGGGCTCTTTTGGTCGGAAATTCGACAAAATTGAAATGTAACGTTTTGGATATTGCTTGAAAATAGAAACCCACGAAATGGAAATGTAATAAATCAGAAACGTAACAAAATGAAAATGCGTGAGAACAGAAACGTGGTAGAGCAGAAATGTGTCGAATTTGAAGTAAAATGGCAATGGAGCGCGTTTGCGAGATTTATTTTTCAAAACGACTTTTTCGATATTTTTCACGTTTTTCTCGATATCTTCCACGTATGTTTTAATTTTTTTTCCCGTTTTTTCAATTCTTTTCGATTTCGATAAGTGGAAATTTTTTTTTAAAAATTTCGGAAAATCGGATTATCCGATTTTTTTCCGATTTTCGAAACTAAAACTGGATTTTTTTATTTATTTTGTATTTTCCAAAAAATATTCTTAAAAATTGACTCATCTTATTTCTTTGAGAAAAAACGAAAATTAACAAATTAACCAAAAATTCAACAAAAAATAAACAAATTTAAAAAAAATTCAGATTTGAGAAGTTCTTGGTACTTTGAAGCGGCACCTAAGAGAACTGCACTTTCCCGATCATTTTCGGAAATTTTTCCGACGGCAAAATTTTCCGGATAATTAATTCGGAAAATTTTCCGACGGGTAATTTTTCCGAAAAATAAATTCGGAAAATTCGGAAAATCGGAATTTCCGTTTTCCGACTCCGACCAAGCCTGACGCCGACCCCTCACAGAGGCCTCGGAAAATTCGACCTCACCGATGCCTCGGAAAGATAAAACATGAACTCAGGATAAATCTTCAAAAACAGGGTATCTGTTCAGAATTTTTATACGAAGTACGGTAAGGTCGAACCCTTTTTTAAAATAGCTTTGAGGGGTTTGCGTTTTTTCCGGAGTAGCGGAGAGGTCGAAATTTTTCTGAGGCCTCCGCGGGACAAGCGTGAGTCCTCAGAAAAAATCGCTGAGCAATTTTCAAGTTTTCAAAAAATCGTCTTTTCTACTCACCGCAGCAATTTTTTTATTTTTTCATCATTATCCGCTTCACACATGTCTGAATAAACTGCCTGAAATTATTTTTTGAATATATGATGGGATTTTTACAATTTTAGACACATTAATTAAATTCGTAATATTAAACGTTCGAAAAAAAATCTCGTAAATCAACACAAAGTTTAAAGGCGCACACCCTTTTTTACTTGCAATATCTCGACGCGACCGTTCTGCAGCCGTCAAGTTTATTCAATTTAATTGAATAAACTTGCTTTCGTGCATTGGAAAAAATTGTCAAATTAATTCATTTAAATGGCCTTTTTTATTTCGTGCATAGGTCCATTATATGGAAAATGCGTAGGTTGGGACTATGAAAAATGGATTCCCCGTGTTCGAAACTACCCCCTCCTAAATTTTAAGAAAATTCTCAACCGGAGGGTAAACTGACCTTCCTTGTTAGAACAGTTTTACCAACATCATTTTTGCGAAATACTAACAATTGACCATAACCCCTCAAATTCACGATTCATTCTTGTTTATCGTCCGCCAAATTCATCAGTAGACCAAACAAAATGTCTTTTTACAAACATTTCCGAACTTTTAAACTCACCTGAAAAAAACCACAACATACTAGGCGACTTTAACTTTCCGAACGCAACATGGCAGCCAGGCTTGGTCGGAGTCGGAAAACGGAAATTCCGATTTTCCGAATTTTCCGACTTTTTTCGGAAAATGTTCCGAATTTATTTTTCGGAAAAATTACCCGCCGGAAAATTTTCCCGTCGGAAAATTTTCCGAAAATGATCGGGAAAGTGCAGTTATTTTAGGTGCCGCTTCTAAGTACCAAGAACTTCTTAAAACTGAATTTTTTGTTGAATTTTTGGTTAATTTGTTGATTTTTTGTTGAAATTTTGGTTTATTTGTTGATATTCGTATTTATTTCCAAGAAATAAGATGAGCCAATTGTTAAGAATCTTTTTCGGAAAATACAAAATAAAAAAATCCAGTTTTAGTTTCGAAAATCGGAAAAAATTGGATAGCCGATTTTCCGAAAAATAAAATCGGAAAAAATGTCGGATATCCGATTTTCCGAAAATTGAAGTCGGAAAAAATTTCGGGTATCCGATTTTCCGAAAAACTATTTCGGAAAAAAATTTCCTTTTCCGATTTTCCGAAAAGCATTTTCCGAACAAGCCTGATGGCAGCGTAACTTCAAAATACCCGAAGAAATTCCGGAATCGCTCCGAAGCGTCATAATCTCACATAATCTCACGCAAATGGTTCATTTTCCTACTCGCAGCGCATCATCTGGTCGAAATAACTTTCTTGACTTAATTTTCACAAATAATGCTAACTCATTTATCGATTGCTCACCATGCTCTCCTCTAATTTTATCCCATTCTGTTGAACAGTTACAAGCCTGGCTGCATCAAAAGTTACTTTTTATTTCTTTTCATTTCTAAAATGTTTTTTCTTCACTTTCTTTTAAATTCCTTTTTCATTCATTTTCTGCGTGTGCCCTGTGGCGCAGACGGTTAAACCCTTGAATTTCAAGCGAACGACACAAGTTCGAGTTTTTGTGTTGGTCTCGGGCGCTCACACGGGATGTTGAGAGGAACATCAGCAAATGTGCTCCATTGATAACTGGTTGGCACGTCGCCAACAGATTGGAATGGTGCCAACCTCAGGTATCGCGAGTCAAACTTTTCTGATCCCTTTTCAAACTTTTTCAAACCTTTTCATGTAACAAATAAGCAATGCTTCAAAAGGATTAAGTATGGCTTGAAAAAGTTTGAGGACGGCATGAAAAGGGTTGAAAAAGTTTAAAAGTTTGAAATTTTAAAATTGTCTCGATTTTGTTTCTCAAAAAGCCTGCTGCGCAGGCTAATGATGGCTGCTGAATCAGCATTATTGATTGACGCCTTTCACTGTATTTCACACTTTATTTCGTTAACAAAAAAATATACGTATAAAGGCAGTAAGATATGAGAGTTGCCGGTGGCAGTGATCCTCCCTCAACTCCGGCGTTGTCAAAGGGCGCACGCGGTGGCATGCAACGACACTCCGATGTCCCGCCGCGCGCAGTTTAGTCTGAACGGACGGTTCGTTTTTGAGCGGGTTAGAAAACAGTTTTTGTTTTGTTTTTCTGGTTTTGTTGGTTTTTTTCTTAATTTTCTGTCGTTGTTTGTAAATTATTGCTCCTTTAGGGCAATAAAATCGTTTGTTCTTCGTTCTTCGCGTTATTTTTATAAAAGGAACCCAAAGAACCGTTGTAAACGGGCTATTTGGGGGCCGAACCGGTTTTATTGATTTTTTCGGGAAATATTTGATTTTTGCGCAATAGTTTTGAATAAAACTCGGCGTATATTGAATTTTCTCTGAAAAATCGATAATTTTCGCGAATTTTGAATAATTTTCGCGGAATTTTTGAATTTTGAAAGTTTTTCGCAGTTTCGAAAAACAATTGACGTGTGGTATTGAAAATACCCGGTATATTTCGAACGTTAAAGAAAAAATTCATATTTTTCGCGAATTTTGAACAATTTTCGTGGAATATTTTGTTTCACCGGTTGAAAATCGCTGAAATTCGCACAAACCTTTTGAATAAAAGTTTTGTCTGCAGGAAACGACCAAGAACAACGAGACGACGATGGAAGGATTTGGGAAGGAACACGAGGCCATGGAGACGATTGAAAGAGAAGAAGTGGTCCAAAGCGGAGGATCGGTGGGCGACAAGCTCTCGACAACGATTGGATGGGCCGAATGGACGGAGCTGGAGATGCAGGCCGTAAGTCTCAAAGAAAGGCGAAAGAGGGTGCGCGGATTCGCAAAATTCGTGGACAAAAGCGCGAGTGTGGAGAAGGAGTTGGTGGAAAAACTCAAAATGATGACGAAACTCTCCGAAAGGCAGAGAGATATGGTGGCTGCGCCAGTGGCGACGTTTTGCGCAGAGTTGCGCGAGCGTTTTGAGGAAGTGGATAGAGACAAATGGCAGCGTGCGGTGATGAGAATGATGCGTGAGAATCACCTCGAGAATATGGGAATGCTGCGGGAAGCATGCGAAAAAGCCGGACGCACGGAGGGGGAAAGCGCAGAGCCACTAAAAAATGAAATTCTGAAACTCAATGCCGAAAAAGTCATTTTGCAGGACGCGTGGAAAGAGGAGAACGCGATTATCAAGCAAGAGTTGCAGCGGTTAGAGGAGGAGAAGAAGACGGCGCAGGAAATCGTCGACAAGCTCAAAAAGGCACTCAAGGAGGAGAAGAAGGTGGCCGAGGCGATGAAGAAAAATCTCCAGAGTGTACAAGGTGAGCTGGAAAAACGCACACAACTGAAAGTGAATGAAGAATTTCAGGACAACTCATCGAAGCCAGACGCACCACGGAGACAGTCGAGGCCATGCTCGAGGAGAGGGACCGGCGACAGATGCCCAGAAGGTGAGCGAAATGAAAATATAATGAGGGATGGAAGTCCGGAATGGCGCGAAAAGATTGAGAATTGGGAGGTAGACATAGAGTCGAGTTCGTCTAGAGACAGCGGAGTGAAGGAATGGGTGCAAACCATGAGTCGGATGATGAAGTCGTCCGCAAAGGCATCCACGTTGCCTACTCCAAAAACGTTTGATGGGACAGGGGAATTTAGCGAGTTCAAACGTGCGTTCTTACTGAAGTACCGGAATGTGACGGACGGGGACGACGAGATGGTGGCGATTCTAGAAGAACAGTTTCTTAAGGGACCCGCCAAGTCGATATTCAAATCACTGCCAAGGCGATTTGAACGACCGCTCAAAGACCTCTTCGAAGAGTTCGAGAGGAAACTCAGGAAACGCCAAGGCGATGCGAAAGCAGAAGCCTTAAACGTGTTTGAGGGAATGCAAAGACATTCGGGGCAAAAGCTGTGGGAGTACTGCATCCAGCTGGAGAAGTGGTCAAAGAAAGCGTTCCCGGAGGTGGGCGCAGAGACGTTGTCGCAGATGCGGACAACGAAGCTGATGAAAGCAGTGCGGGATGATAAAACACTGCACAAACTTCTAATAGTGAAACGTTTGGAAGTATCTCTCGAAGAGCAGTACGAGCAGCTCAAAGACATCGTGCTACAGCACGAAAACGAAGAAAGTCGAGAGAATGAGCAAAAGAAGGGAGATAGGAGAGGATCCAAAGGAAAGAAAGAGTTCAAGTGGAACAAAAGGAGGGAGAGTTGGGAAACACCGTCCGGGAAGGGCGAAAAGGAAGGCCCAGAAACAAGATGGAAGGGGGAGAACCAAAGCATGGGTAACAGGAAATGTTACGTGTGTGGCGGCAGTGGGCATCTGGCGAGACAATGCACCTCTAAGCCTGTCCAAGAAGTAGAAGCTAAAAAGGAGGACACAGAGGATAGCGTCGGAGCAGAAACGGTAGAGATGGCAGAGATTCTGGGACAGAAAAGGAGGATAGTCATCGATAGTGGAGCAGTCGTGTCGGTGATGTCTTCGGGATTCTGGGAGAGACTGAAGAAAGGCTGCCAGGATTGGGAGAAATACGTGGAAGTTTTAGCGAGACCGGGTCTGACCCTTATGGATGCTTCTAAGAGGCAGATGAAAGTGAAGGGACAGTTAAAGATTCCGATCGAAGTGAGGGAGAGCAAAGCGGAAGTGATTTTCCAATTGGTTGAAAACCAAGGGGATATTTTCCTATTGGGTACGAATGCGTTCAGAAGCATGGGAGTAGAGCTAAAGTGGAAAGCGGAGAGGTCGATGGCTTTAGCAGCGGAGAAACTAAGAGTTCCACCACAGAGCTGTGCACAGATTGTGGTGAAAGTGGAAGCAGACTTGGGAAATAGTGTCTTGCTGGAATCCGACGAGGAATGGATGCCAACGAGTCTGTGCTCGAAGAACGAGAATGGGAATTTGACAGCGTTGGTGTCCAATTGGAAGAACGAACCATTGCTCATCAAGAAAAATCATCGGATTGGAGTGGTTACTCGGGGATGGGAGTTGGTAGTAGAGAAACAACACATGGTCAACATGATGGATCTAGACAAAAAAGAGCCATTAAAGGGGAAGGTTCGAGCCAAGGAAGTGTTGAAGATTCTAATGGAGAATGGAATATTTCCGGACGGAAATATCAGGAGAATTGTCGCGGAGTTTAGTGATGTGTTTGCTATTGAAGATAGCGAGTTGACACAAACTGATATGGTGCAGTGTGAGATTGAAGTGGAGAAAAGTGATCCGATCCGACAGAAATGTAGACCGGTACCATTGGCACTTCAAGAGAAGGTCAAAGTGATGTTGAAGGATATGGAGGAGCGAAAGGTGATCAAGAAATGCAGATCGCCTTGGGCAAGTCCAGTTGTGTTGGTGAAGAAGAAAGATGGGAGCATACGCATGTGCGTAGATTATCGAAGGTTGAACAATGTGATAAAGCTGAATGCGCATCCGTTGCCGCACATCGAATTGACACTACAAGCTCTTGGAGAGAAGAAGTTTTTTACAACTTTGGACCTCATGGCTGGTTATTGGCAGATTCCAATGGAGGAAATGTCGAAGGAGAAGACAGCGTTCGCCGTTCTCAATGAACAGTTTCAGTTTGAAGTGATGCCGTTCGGGTTGGCAATTAGTCCGGCAGTATTCCAAGCGGCTATGGAACAAGTTCTGGGGGAATGGATCGGAAAATCAGTCTTCGTCTATATCGATGATATTTTGATCGCCAGTAAAACAGAAAAGGAGCACGAAGAAGACTTGACGAAGGTGTTGAGGAGAATCAGGGAATGTGGCCTGAAGCTGAAGGCGCAGAAGTGCAAGATCGCACAGAGGGCGGTCGAGTACTTGGGACACATGATTGATGAAGAAGGGATCAGAACGGATGGAAAGAAGATTGAGAAAATGGAGAAGTTTCCGGTTCCGAAGGACAGGAAAGAGCTTCATTCTTTTCTTGGACTGTGTGCATACTACCGTAATTTCGTCCTGAACTTTTCGGCGATTGCTGCGCCTTTGACACCATTGACGTCACCAAAAGTACCATGGAGATGGTCAGAAGAACAGCAGGATGCATTCGACGAATTGAAAAGGAGAATGACATCAGCACCGGTATTAGCACAACCAGACATCGAAGCAGCAAGAAGTTTTGAGAGACCTTTTTGTATTTTCACTGATGCATCAGGGTATGGGATTGGAGCAGTGTTGGCGCAAACGGGAAAAGATGGCAAAGTGCATCCAATAGCGTTCGCGTCTAAAGCGCTAACTCCAGCGGAGAAGAATTATCACGTAAGTGATAAGGAGTCATTGGCAGTGTTGTTTGCAACGAGAAGATTCAAACATTTCATCTTCGGATGTCCGACGACAGTGTTTACGGATCATCAGCCGCTCACGAGTCTGTTCAAGACCAAGAATTTGGCTGACAGATTGTTGAGATGGTCGATGGAGATGCAGGACTTTGCGCTCAATATTGTGTATCTGAAGGGAAAAGCAAATGCAGTGGCAGATGCCTTGTCCAGGGGAGGAGCACAAGAAACAGAAGAGATGAAAGACGCTCATGAACAGGCAAAAATGGAGATTGTCAGAGTAATAAATGAAGTTGCTGTGGTTAGAGAGGGGGAGATAAAAAAGAGAAGCTGGAGAGAATTTTTGGAAAAAGATTCTCGTTGGAAAGAAATCATCGGGAAGTTGGAAAGCGGCGAGCAAGATGGGATGGTCGAGGTTCCTGGCGAAGGAAAAAGAGAACTAAGAGAATTCCTGATAGTTGGGGGTGAACTCATGATGGTGACGAAATATGGGGCAATGCTGAGAGTGGTACCAGGAGAAAAGCAAAAAGAGTTGTTCTTGGATGCTCATGGAGGTCCATTTGGAGGTCATTGGAGCCCAGAAAAGGTTGGAGCGATGCTCGAGAAAAAGGTATGGTGGCCAAGAATGAAAGCATGGATAACAAAATGGTCGAGAGAATGTCAACAGTGTTTGTGTGGAAATGCAAAACATATTTTGACCTCCCCATTGACACCTATTGAGGCCAGTGAACCACTAGAAATTGTGGCGTTGGATTTGTTGGACTTGGGTCGAAGTGCCAACGGAAATCGTTATGTTTTGACGATTGTCGACTTGTTCAGTAAGTACGCTGGAGTTTGTGCAATTCGGGACAAGTCTGCGGAGACAGTGTCAAAGGCGTTCGTAGAAAGTTGGATGCTGAAAGAAGGGAGAATCCCAAAAGCTATTTTGACAGATCAAGGTCTTGAGTTTGCGAATGCAACGTTTGAAAAGGTCGCAAAAATGTCAAACATCAAGATGATACGGACAAAAGGGTATCATTCGAGAATGAACGGTGCGGTGGAACGGTTTAACAGAACTATTCAGACTGTCTTGAAAAAGATAACAATCATTCCGGCCGAGTGGGACGAAAAACTGCCGTATGCAGTTTTTGCGTACAACTCGTGCCGACACGAAGCCACAGGAGAAAGCCCGCATTATTTGATGTACGGACGAGATGCTAGGGTACCGATGAAATCGGATCCGGAAGAACAGATCGGGAAGTATCAGGTAGACGTAGATGACTATAAATTCCGTCATGCTGAACAGATGAATGAGGCTCAGGAAGAGACCAGAGTGCATATTAAGAAAGAGCAAGAGAGTGCGAAACGTTGGTTCGATGAGAAATACAATGTGCAAAAACGAAAGTTTCCGGTGGTGGGAGATAGGGTGTTAATAAAAATTCCAGCAGAAAAGCTAGGATCAAGAAACCCTAAGTTGGCCAATGACTGGAAAGGGCCATACCGGGTGTTGAAAACAACCGATAACTCGGCAGAGGTGCAAATGATTGGGGATGATGAAAAGTTATGGATTCCGTGGGAGCAAATTAGGAAAGTTCCAAAGGAAGTTCCTGAGGTTCATTGTGAAACTAATGCGAGGCGCGGAAAGCGGGGGAGAAAAAAGATCGCTGTGAACAACGTGGGAAAAAGGGAAAAAGCACAGTTTGATGTTGAAAACACAAATTCTTACAGAAATATCATCACGGATGGTTGTGACTGCCCGAGTGGAAAGTGTCAGTCGAAGGAAGGACTGACGACAGCATACTCGGTGGAGGAATTGGCGCTACGAATTCTGGCGAAAGCCGAGAACGTTGCGGCGGAGGATGTCGCCCTGATCATCCACTCGGAGGAATTCAAGAACAAGCTCGGCGACACCGAGAAGATCAGTGCGTTAAGGAGATTTGCAAGAATATGCCCTGCCGTTGCTCGAACAATCATGCAGGACAGTGTCACTGGAGACCGATGGGGGAGCGCAGCGCATAGTTTAAAGGAGGAAGTTAAAGAGAAGAACAAGCCGAAGAAGACAGCGATCAGAGAGAAAGTGGTGGTGATTGGGCCTAAGATGGGAATTAGATCGAGAGCCATATTCGAATTCCGTGCCGCCACCATAGAAAATTGGTCGGAGAAATTCGATTGGACCAGCGTTGAAGACGTGGTTGTGTTGGCAGAGTGGACGAAGACAGCGTCCAACAACGAACTGATGGTAAAGTTGGTGGAAGCGGTTGCCAAAGAAGTCACAAATGTGACAGTGGTGCCAAGTCGAATGACTTGCACTTACGATGAAGTGCCCGCGATCACGGAATACTGGATCAAAGCACTCAAGACGGCGGCTAACGTGGTACTCGTCAACCCATTGATGTTGGTCGGAGAGAAAAAGGCCCCGCTGATACTATCGGAGTGCAAAGGAGGATCGATCGACCGGTTGGTGGAATTTTTGGAGTGGGTGCTGCCAGGACACAAAATAGTGGAGCGTCTTTCGCGAGATGCCGAGGTGGCAGAGCCGAGTGCCAAGAAGCACAAAGGAGCGAGATGAGGCGACGAGTGAGAAATTTTTATATTAATTTCGTGTTTTTTTAATTAGTTAATAAGCGAATAGCTTTAAATTTAAATCCCCAACCCCTAGTAGTTTTGAGGGCAGGGATATTGTAGGTATTTGTAGTTTAATTTGTAAAATCGTGTCGGGTAGCTAAATCTGTAGTGGTGGGAAAGGAGAAGAATGTAAGGCGTGGCCCGTGCTATACCCTTGTGCATCCGGTCGGGGTCCGGATTTGTTGAAGGAGGGGGAAGTTGCCGGTGGCAGTGATCCTCCCTCAACTCCGGCGTTGTCAAAGGGCGCACGCGGTGGCATGCAACGACACTCCGATGTCCCGCCGCGCGCAGTTTAGTCTGAACGGACGGTTCGTTTTTGAGCGGGTTAGAAAACAGTTTTTGTTTTGTTTTTCTGGTTTTGTTGGTTTTTTTCTTAATTTTCTGTCGTTGTTTGTAAATTATTGCTCCTTTAGGGCAATAAAATCGTTTGTTCTTCGTTCTTCGCGTTATTTTTATAAAAGGAACCCAAAGAACCGTTGTAAACGGGCTATTTGAGACAAAAAAATTCGAAAAGTAATTTCGGCGGATGTTGCCTGATGCTTCCTTGTGCTCGGTGGTTGTTTTTTTCCGTTGAAGAATACGCCACCAGCCGATGTTGAGGACCCCTGTAAATAATACTTTTTTTTCCTCCAATTTTTATGCTACGTACAAAGTTTTCAATCAATTTCTAAAATCAGATATTTTATACAGTCCAAAGTTCCAACAAAAAAATTCCCAGAAAAAAAAGTTGAAATACCACTACTAGCAGGTATTCGGCGGATTTCGCTGGTACAATGATGTAAACACTTTAAGTTCTAACAGGATGCTACATTTCAAACTTATCCGATCTCAGAAAACGATTTACACAGAAAATCTCACACGGATTTATTATTACGCGCAATTGTGGTAAAAAAATGTATTTAGTGACAAACCACTTTTTTATGAAAAAATTCCATGTTTTTTTTATTTGGAAACGGAATTACAGTTTGAAAATTACCTTATTGTGAAAACAAAAAAGTTGCAACGCGGTGTTTGCGTACTTTTGAAAATTCAAACGGCAATGAGATAAATAGCATGGAAAATGGAGAGATGTGTTCCCATTTTCGTTTGAATTTTAAAAGTACGCATCCACCACGTTGCAACTTTTTTGTTTTCACAATATCAGTTTTTCTACAAATAAATTACTTTTTAGAACAATAAAGGGAGTAAAAAATCAAAATATTATTTTTTCAATAGAAAAAAATGAAGTAAATTTCAATTTTAAAATGATTATGGGCCTAGGCAGATGAACTTTCCTGTCATTTCTTCCTGGAAACCTACTTTTCAATGCAGGTTAGGAAAAGTTCATCTGCGCAGGCCCATAATCAATTTAAAATTGAAATTTACTTCATTTTTTTCTATTGAAAAAATAATATTTTGATTTTTTACTCCCTTTATTGTAGGTACCGCAACATGTTTGAAAAACATTCGAATCCCGAAAAACTATTGATTTCATTGTATTCTACGTCTCAATATTAGTACATTCCCAAAATTTCATCGCAAAATTCTCGCTATTATGGATTCGTGAATGGGCGATAAAACCGGGTGAATTGTGGGGCAAAAGGTGGCTGGTCTCACCACGATTTTGACAGACTACGGTTAGCGCGAAAATATTTTTTTTATTCTTTTTTTTTAATTAAAACTCATTTTCATAGTTTTTTTCTCAACAAAATGTGTTTTTGAAACGAAATTACCCATTCCAGGTTACACAAAAAATTTTAATAGTGAAAAAATGCTAGTCAAAAGGCAAAAAATCGCGTTTTTATTTAAAACAAAAGAAGAAAAAATATTTTTCGCGCTATCCGTAGTCGGTCAAAATCGTGGCGAGACCAGCCAACTTTTGCCCCACCATTCACCGCGTTTTATCGCTCATTCACGAATCCATAATAGTTCCCGAGTTACAGCCCTTCAAAGTCGCGATTTTTTAGTACTGAATTTCTCTTGACTTTTGGAAAAGGGGTGGAGTCTGCAAGGTGCGGCCTGCGATTTAGCAACTGCCTGGCTCCCTTTTTCCTCGTTTCCCTTGACCGAGTATCACAATATTGATGGTGATTTCCGAGCAAATAATGTATTCTTTAATAAAAAAATTGGATAATTTTGAAAAAAAAAATTGTCGAGTGCTTAAATTAACAAAAATCACCGTATTTATATTGAATTTCACGATGAAACAAAGCAAAGAATGGAAAAAATTTGAAAATGGAATATTTATGAAAAATCCGAATCTTCTTTTATAAAATAACCCGAAATTCTGCGTAAAAATACCTATTTGCAAAAAAAAAAGAAGCCAAATAACTGGAAAACTAATAGTAAGCAAAAGACCAAAAGGAATTGAACCATTGACCATTGACAGCGAGGGCACCGAGCAGCGCCTTGGACCACTACACCAAACGGGACAATTCAGGACGATACCTTAGGGCTTTTATGAGTGTGCCCCGTTCGACGCACGTTTTTGATGATAATTTGTTTGGCGAGCGCTCAAAATCACCACCGAGACATTTTATGATCGCAGATAAAAAAAATGCGGGCAGTTATTTTTTGAAACTTTAAATGTATTTCGATAGAGAATTGAATGCTGATTACGATTCCGATTTGAAACCCTGCGTGTTCGACAGGCAAAAACTCGAAAACTTCAAAAAACATCATTTCCTGAAAACGTGGTTCCCTTTAGGAAGGTATAAATAGCTTAAATTCAGTCCTGGAGTTCTGAAATTTTTTCTGTAGATACTAGAAGAGTTAATAAAGAGAACTTGAAGATAAAAATTGGGGGTCATCGCTGAAAATTTTTTGTAATTTTTCGTGGAAGTTTAACAAGGTATATAAAAAATGCGGGCAGTGGAAATTGAATTCTGTTTAAAAATTTGAATTCTACGTATCAAAAACTATAATAAGCAATCTAAAAATGTAGCGTGTTCGACCTGCATTACCCCCAACGAGTCAATTTTTCGAACAGCGTTTCACTTTTCTGCAATTTTCAGCCAAAAATATAAATTTTCAGACAAAGCTGATAACACCAATCGATTCCTTGGGGTCGATTACATAAGGTTCAATTGTAACATAAGTAGATTTCTAGATAGTATTCGTGCAGTGATAGCTCAAACACCAAAAACCGAAATGAAAGGCCCCGCCCTCCTCTCGTTGCGGTGCCTACTTTATTGTTCTAAAAAGTAATTTATTTCTTGGGAAACAATGTTCTTGTGACGAACTGGCTTTTGTGCACTTTTTGCTTATTTTTAAAAATAATTCTGGAAAAAATACCTTTTCACTTTTC
The DNA here is from genome assembly GCA_963572235.1 of Caenorhabditis japonica. NCBI lineage: Eukaryota > Metazoa > Nematoda > Chromadorea > Rhabditida > Rhabditidae > Caenorhabditis > Caenorhabditis japonica. The sequence continues at coordinate 8,404,753 of OY754342.1, forward strand.
ACCTCCACTGTTATGGGGTTATTCAAGGTCGGAAAAAAATAGTTTTTTTCCTTTTTTTCCTTATTCAAATGACGGAAGAAAAAGAAAAAAATCCGTGGCCGCGAGAGTTTTTTTCCGTTGCTTTTCTAGGCCATCGCAAAAGTTTTTTAGGCCCTCGGCTGTGAGAACTGCGAAATATCGATTTACGGGCGAATAATTTTTGAAAATTGGTTTCGCGCGCAGGTCTCACAGCGGAGGGCCTAAAAAACCTTTGCGATGGCCTAGAAAAGCAACGGAAAAAAACTCTCGCGGCCACGGATTTTTTTCTTTTTTTTCCGTCGTTTGAATAAGGAAAAAAAGGAAAAAAACTATTTTTTTCCGACGCTGAATAACCCCATTAACGCGATTTCGAGATGCCCGATTTCAAGATGTCTGGTTACGAGATGCCTGGTTTTCGAGATGTCGCGGAACCTTAAAAACGCTAAGTTCATTTAGTATTGTGTTTTCAATCGGGTTTCATCATGAAAACATGAAACGCCCACCTTTTTCACGCGAATATCAAATTTTTGCATGAACAAAATGGGCGAGGTTTTACGTTTTGATGTCGCAACTCGATTAAAACCACAATATTGTGTTTTCAATCGAGGTGCGACATCAACTCCACCCACTTTTTTCACGCGAACATTACATTTTAGTGCATTTTTAATTTTTGCGTGAAAAAAGTGGGCAAGGTTCCACGTTTTGATGTCGCAACTCGATTGAAAACACAATACTTACAAATATTTATCAACGCCTAATAATAGTAAAGATAAAGATGAGAAAAATCAAAAACTCAAAATTTTCAACAAAAAGAAACAGCAATTAAATATATGGGCTTAGCCTAAAATCGCCCGAAGATCGGGTATTTTGAATAACGTTTTGAGAAATTTTGAGTAAGTTTAATTTTTCCGGGAAAATAAAAATTATTGTCGAGACAAAACAATCGCCTACGTGCTCTACCGCGCGCGAAGCGTGCCGCGTCGCGGTTCGGCGGGAGGGCGGAAATTTTCAAATGTGTCCGTCTTTTTTTCGATGCTTTTTTTTCCTTTTATTGCATTTGTTTTATTTTTTTCGCGATAATTTTTCTTTCTAATGCGCGAAATTGTTGAAAACATCGTTCTGGCGCTTACCATTTCGTATAAAACTGTGAAATATTGCTTGAACTCTGCAAAAACGAATATTTTTCATCTCAGTGATTAAAAAAAATTATTGGGGTTGTTTTTCAGCTCGGATATTTTTTTTAAACTCTAACGTAAATCGCCGACACGAATTGGGAGCCGCTGCAAGTGCGCCCTATTGCACACCTCAAATGCGCGCGTGATTCAAATTTTAAAATTTTTCGGCTATGTAAATGAGAATCTGAGTCGAAAAAAAAGAGAAAAACCACAGGAAACTTGATTATTTCTTTATTTATGTGAATTTTATGAAATAATTAATATTTTTTGGCATTATGCGGGATGGGGGCTGCCGAATTTTTTCCCTTTTCGTTTTTTTGCACTTTTTTTGTCCTCCACGCTTCAAATTTGCGTTCCAGGTATTTATTCATAACCGGAAAGTTCAGTGGCTACGCTCTGGAAGCATATGTGACACCATCGAAATGGCGACCGGAGGGAGCTGGGTGGAAGCATGATTTGAGAATGTTTTCTGTTATCAGCCCCGGGAAATCGAGACACCAGTGGCCTCCAATCAATCCACAATGCATTCTTTCACCCAGTTAAATTATGTCGGAAAGTTATTAAATATTTTTGCGAAAAATTGAGCGATGAATTTTTAAAATAAAACGACAAAACAAGTCATCGAGCTTATTTTTTATGTCCCGATTGCCATATTTTATGTAAATATTGTCCATTCGCGAAGAAAGCAAGTGCGCTCCACAAAACTTAGTACTACGTGGATTTCATTTTCGTCGCCAAATTTTTTCATCTCACGTGTAAATTCAACGCGAAATGAAATAATTTGGCGACGAAAATGAAATCCACGTAGTACTAAGTTTTGTGGAGCGCACTTGCTTTCTTCGCGAATGGACAATAGCATTTTGGCTAAGAAAGGTTTGTTGACAGATTTCTGGACAAATTTATCGCAAATTTTGTCGAAATTCTTTCTTTTTCCTGCGGCACACATTTCATTCTGTGCACTGATTTCACATCTGCAAAGCCGATAATATTCAAAATTTGAACCTCGCACGCATTTGAGGTGTGCAATAGGGCGCACTTGCAGCGGCTCCCAATTCGTGTCGGCGATTTACGTTAGAGTTTTTTTTAATATCATTAGAAACTATTTCTATCTGTTTCTCGCAAATATCATCAAAATCTGAACTTTTTTAGAGAAATACCCAATTTTTTTCTTGTTTGTGCCGTTTTTTTTGCATTCTCGCTGTAATACTTATTTCCGCTTTTGTATAATTGATTCTTGGTGGAGTGACAATTCACGTGAAAATGGGAGACGAAAAATCTCTTCAGTTATTTCTTTATTTTTCGAATAAAAACGTGAAAAAATTGTCACTCCGCCACGAATCCAATATCAGATCTCGGAATTCACAGTTTACACAGATATTTGAAAAAAACATAATTACCTAAATGTTACGAAAAAATGTTAATAAATTTTTTGCTCAGCTCTGATTTGTATATTTGTGCGTTTTCTATTGTTTGAAGTCAATGATCAAATCTATTTTCAGATATCAGTCATGTATCCAACACCAACGTGGAACGCCCAGTACCGACTCATGAGGGAAAAGCGTGCTAACGAACTGAAGCGGCAGAAGGCGATTGAAGAAGAAGCTGAAAAAAAGAAAAGAAAGTTGGAGATGGAAGAAAGAAAGGTGAATCCGTGTTGATTTTTATAAAGAGTCTCATTATGATTAGAAGAAATATCGGCAATTTTGTTAATAGTTCTTCTAATCTCGGAAACGTTGTTTCCGAGGCCTTACAAGGGAAGTCTTTTCACAAACCATATTGGAATTCTCTGAAACTTGGTGGGCTAATAGAACCTATCTCTGGCTACAGCGTCAAAAAAATTTAGCTGCCCAATTTCAAAAATAAGCTCAAAAAGTTGCTCCAAAGTTCGGCTCCAATCCGCCGCTCTCTCCTCCGCCACTTCTCCCCTTTTTATCACTGCCCTCCAGAGGTGAAAAAATCAACGAAAGGGAGGCGCAGTGGTACACAGGTAAACCGGCATGGCCGAATGGTGGTCCACTGGTGCGCCGCTTGATGCTCGAGTGACGGAACCACCAACGTTTGAATTAGCGGTTTTTCAATGGCCGACTTTTCACGCATCCGCGGCTTTTCAATGCGCGTATTTCTCTCACTGCTCCTGAAATTTACTGATCTCGAGATGGAATTGAGTATGTTTATTAAAAGTTTACCATTAAAAAAACCAAAGCTTTGTGAAAAAATGAAGGTTTGTCTAACAGAAAAAAGTAATTTAGTATTTAAAATCGATGGTGGCATAGGGATCCTCGCACTCGTTCCAATTGGTTCCTGCGCCTTCAGCCAATTTTAGGCAATATGTGATCCGAAACGTGCCGTCGCTGCAAAAATAAAACATTTCATCCAATCGTTACTTAATTTAATGTGGTTTCTCATGATAATAAAAATGACCCTATTTTTTATTACCCTAAACTCGTGAAGATAGGACCGCTTTCCTTTTCTTTGACAGCCGCCTCAGCTAACGTAATGTTTTCCATAGACCATATTTTTACAAAGGGAGAATGGAAAGGACCATCTTCCTGGAGCAGAACTTTAGGAAAATGGACAGTATCAGTGTTGGTCTGGAAGACGGCTTTTTTCCATTTACTGATTGAAAAAATTGAATTCTCTCATTTCTGTTCTTGTTCGCAACGAGCGACCAGAGAAACGAAAGAATACTTTTTAAGTGAGGGCGGCCGTATGCATTGACGGACCTATCTACACAAGTTTAGGGTAATTGAATTTTAATGGGGTTATTCTCGAAATATAAAAAATAGCTAAACCAGTAAAAAACTCAGTGAAGATTCGGAGAATTCTCCGATTGGCCTGACAATGAAACTTTGAGAAACAATGGCAAAAATACTCCCGGACATTCCCATACGTTTTCAGAAAAATCGATACTTTGGTCTGAAATTTTCTGGGAATGTGGTGGAGTATTTTTGCCATTATTTCCCAAAGTTTCAGGTCAATCGAGGAATTTTCCGAATTTTTGCTGGTTTACGCTATTTTTTGTTATTTCGTGAATAACCCCATAATACTTGAACTAAAATGCAGTTAAAAAATTACAGTTTTACTTTCAAAAATAACCTCATTTCTAAAACTCACATTTTTCAACTTTTTCACATTTGAGAATCCCGTAGAAACTTCCGAACGCTCAGACATTTCATCTCTGACGCCGTCATGGAAAATTGGAGATGACGCCTGAAATTGTTTGTATTTAATAGCATAATAAATTTATTGCACTTACTGTTTAAGCTCATCCGAAATACACCATTCTCTGCGTTCTATTGACCGTGAATCTTGTTAATTCGTAAGCAACGTAGCTTCACACGAAATAAGCTGAAAAATCATTATTCGGGAAATTAATAGGGCAATTAAGCAATAATTTAAGTAATAATTGAGACTCACGAGCAAAAAATGAAAAGAAAGAACATTGCATCAGATCACGCGCTAGCGCTGAGGCCGCAATCGATTGTTCGCACATCGGTGGCTCACCAAGAATCTCGATTTGCCCGCCTCGCGCATTGTTTCTCATTCAGCCGTGTCTCACACATTGTTCGAACATCAGCGTCTGTATGTTTCCTTCTCCTCCACCGTACAGGAACCATTCGCGCATTACCGCCTATTGAGCCACTATTCAGACACAGTTCATCCATGCCGGTTTACCTGTGTAGAGTGGGGGTCAGCAGGAAAAAGGTCACGGGTTCGAACCCTCTTGTGGTAAAATTTTTTTTGTTATTTTTTATAAGTATGGAAACAGGGGTGGGACCAAAAAAAAAATGTTTTTTTTTGGGTGAGACAATTTTTTTTTATGATGAAGGTGAGACAAAATTGTTTTTGATTTCTTTTTTTTGACAATTTGACAATTTTTTTGGTTTTTTTTAGAGTCGCGGAGGCGAAGAAGGTTTTTGGACGGGGCTACCCGAGGCAGAAGGTTCCCGTATCGGAGCTGTCCCGAAGCAGAACCGTAAAACAAAAAATATTTTCTCTTCAAAAAATTTAACAAAAACAAGAAATCCCGAAAAGATTTTCGCCTCCGCGGCTCTACAAAAAAGCAAAAAAAAAGTTTTGCCTACGGAGCATTGTCAAAAAAAAGAAATCAAAAACAATTTTGTCTCACCTTCATCATAAAAAAAAATTGTCTCACCCAAAAAAAAACATATTTTTTTTTGGTCCCACCCCTGTTTCCATACTTATAAAAAATAACAAAAAAAATTTTACCACAAGAGGGTTCGAACCCGTGACCTTTTTCCTGCTGACCCCCACTCTACCACTGCGCCTCCCTTTCGTTGATTTTTTCACCTCTGGAGGGCAGTGATAAAAAGGGGAGAAGTGGCGGAGGAGAGAGCGGCGGATTGGAGCCGAACTTTGGAGCAACTTTTTGAGCTTATTTTTGAAATTGGGCAGCTAAATTTTTTTGACGCTGTAGCCAGAGATAGGTTCTATTAGGCCAATACTCAGTGGGTCCCGGATCTTTGGGTCCCAGACTCTTTGGGTACGATGGATCTTTGGGTACGGCTACTCTTTGGGTACCAATTTTGGGTACGGTATCTTTGGGTACGATTGCTCTTTGGGTACGGCTACTCTTTGGGTACCAAATTTGGGTACGGTTTCTTTGGGTACGATGGATCTTTGGGTACGGTATCTTTGGGTACGATGGATCTTTGGGTACGACTACTCTTTGGGTACCAAATTTGGGTACGGTATCTTTGGGTACGGTATATTTGGGTCCGATGGATCTTTGGGTACGACTACTCTTTGGATACTAAATTTGAGTACGGTATCTTTCGGTACGGTATCTTTGAGTACGATTGCTCTTCGACCCATGTGCGCAGAATTCGAGTGCGGTATCTTCCATAAAGCAAGTATTCCAGATCGAGAATGAAAGCGGTAAGTTGCTTTCCGGGCGTGAACTTTATTGTGTAACTAGATTAATTGCTGTATAAATACTGCGTAAGTGTCTTGCTGGTTACTGAAAAGGGAAATGCCCGGAGCAGGCTTTCTCGGAAATTTCCGAAAACTCGGAATTCCGATGTTCGGAATTCCCGAAAAAATTCCGATTCCGTTCCGAGACAAAAATATTTCCGAAAATAATTTTGTTTCCGTCGGAAATAATTTTTTTTCCAATGTCGGAAAAAACATGTTTTTCTGCCGATATTTGGTACGAAAAATCTTTCTTTTTTTTTTTGAAAAAATTCGACCATGTCCGTGACACAAATTTCCTATTCAAAACACGAGTCTACGTATTTTTCCTCAATTTTTTAAACTTTTTTGTGAATAATTTAAGATTTTATGGGCCTATTCAGGTTCATTTCCGATTTTTCCGATCGGAAATCGAAATTCCGTCGGAAGTCGGAATTCCGACGGAAATCGGAACGAGTATTTGAAATTTCGGAATTCCGACGGAACATCGGAAGAGGAAATTAAAAAATCGGGAATTTCCAACGGAACTCGGAAGACAAATTTCTATTTCCGAGAAAGCCTGGTCCGGAGGGGTGTCGCCTGGCACTCGTGGATGGGAAACTTACAGTTTGAAAAAGTTTGAAAAGGTTTGAATATGTATTAAAAAGTTTTAAAAAGTTTACATCAATTTCGACGACAAAAAGATTGAAAACGGCTCAGAAAATTTTCAACTTCCCCTTTTTTCTTCAAAAGGTTTAAAAAAGTTTTAAAGTTGCCCAGCAAAGTTTGACTCGTTACCTGAGTCACTGGTTCGAGTTTTGTTGAATGCAATCTCTTGTTAAAGACACACAAAAAAATACAGACCAATCTAAAATTTTCTATATAAGAAAGATAGTATAATGTATTCGTGACGGAGTGACAATTCACGTAAAACTGGGAGACAAAAAATCTCTTCATTTCTCCAGTTATTTCTTTATTTTTTCGACAAAAAACGTGAAAAAAATTGTCACTCCGCCACGAATCCTCTATAGTAGCAAATATTCCATTTCCTTAACTCACTAAAGTTTTCGCGGCCATTGTGGTAAAGCTGCTAACATGTTTGAACGTTAACCAAAAGGTTTCGGGATCAAGTTTTGTGGAGTTTTATGGAGCGAGACACACAAACAAAGAATATACTTATTCAAAATTTCCATATATATAGTCGGCGAATACATCATCAACCTCGCTCTACTGCAAAATGTCTGTAAAACAGTGTTGCACTGGCAAGATTAACTCGAATTCTATTTTTTATACTTCTTTTTAACGGAAACTGACGTATCCACGACGAATTGCAGGTAAAATTTGATTTTTCGCTTCAAAACAGGCGCACTACACAGTTGAAAATTGAAAAGTGCCGTAGAGCGAGGCTGATGATGCATTCGCCGAGTATATTTAAGAACTATTAGTAAGTTTCCCACCCTCGAGTGCCAGGCGACACCCCTCAGGACGTTTCCCTTTTCACTAACCAGAAAGACACTTACGCAGTATTTATACAGCAATTAATCTAGTTACACAATCAAGTTCACCCCCGGAAAGCAACTTACTGATTTTATTCTCGCCCTGGAATACTTGCTCTATGGGATAAACCGCACTCAAATTCTGCGCACATGGGTCGAAGAGCAATCGTACTCAAATTTAGTATCCAAAGAGTAGTCGTACCCAAAGATCCATCGGACCCAAATATACCGTACCCAAAGATACCGTACCCAAATTTGGTACCCAAAGAGTAGTCGTACCCAAAGATCCATCGGACCCAAATATACCGTACCCAAAGATACCGTACCCAAATTTGGTACCCAAAGAGTAGTCGTACCCAAAGATCCATCGTACCCAAAGATACCGTACCCAAAGATCCATCGTACCCAAAGAAACCGTACCCAAATTTGGTACCCAAAGAGTAGCCGTACCCAAAGAGCAATCGTACCCAAAGATACCGTACCCAAAATTGGTACCCAAAGAGAAGCCGTACCCAAAGATCCATCGTACCCAAAGAGTCTGGGACCCAAAGATCCGGGACCCACTGAGTATTGGCCGTTCTATTAGCCCACCAAGTTTCAGAGAATTCCAATATGGTTTGTGAAAAGACTTCCCTTGTTAGGTGAATGGCCGTGTGACGCAAATATGGTCGGGCCAGTGTTTAGGAAACACATAGGAACATGATTTGCGTCACACTTTCGGAGAATATAAGACCACCACCTTTAATCACAATTCTGTGAAGGCTGCCCGACATGAGATTCTGTTTTTACAAATGTTATTTATTAAAAAAATTATTTATAAAAAAAAATTACACAAAAAACAATTATTTAATATTTATCAGACATTCGATGAGACGGACGACACCTGAAAATAAAGTTTTTTATTAATGAAGTTTTTATTTGTTTTTTGTTGCGTTAACGGCGACACTTTTAAAGGTAAACTCCCGATTACGCCAGTTAACAGGAATGTTTAACAATATAATTGCATGATTATGAAAACTAACTCAAACTTATGGGGTTATTCTCGAAACCAGCAAAAAATAGAAAAAAGATGAAGCTGATATCATCCGACTTTTAAATGAAAGAAACGAAAGCGATTTGCTTAGGAATCTTGAGGAATTTGAAATAGATGATGAGGGAAACTGGCCCGGAGCACTCAATGATTGCATGGGAGAAGACGATGACGACATCGCTCTCGACGAAAAAGATGAGTCCGAAGCACTCGCCGAGGTTCAGGACTATCTCGAGCTTGAGAACGATGACGAGTTAACCGGCGATATGCCGTCAACATCTTCGGCGCCACGCGCGTCAGTCAGCTCTATGGATTACTATTCCTCAGATCTCTTCGTGCACGACTTCTAGTCCCGCCAATTTTTTCCAAGCTTAGCATAATAAATAGTTTTTAATGTTTTTGTTCAGAAAAATTCAACCGACTTACAATATTGCATCCAGCTATCCTGCATACTCGTTGTCCTTTTTTCTGCTTTTCCTTCGTCCAATTTCTGTGGTCGATCGATGTTTTTCTACCTGGAAATAATGAAATTGAACGTATTGTGAAACTCTCACAACTCGCCCTCGTCATTTGTTTGTTAACTAATTCCCGCGTTATTACATATTTAATATTTCTCTTTCAGACACTACGTTGACCTACACTTGGATCTTCCACCATGCGCGCTCACTTGTCTGACCGTCTGCGTCTCGCGCGGCCAAGCGATCTTCTGTCCATTGTCTAAGTCTCACTCAACAACACACGGCTGAACACCACTCTAGGCTACACGCAAGCACAAAGGGACCACAATCATCGAGATCATTTTGACCAACCAACGCATGGCGGGAAATTCCATCTTCCATCCGGATGCGCGGCAGAATGTGCTGGAACACCGCGCCGACGTCTATAAAAGGACTCAACAAAGCTGGTTCGAGGCGATTCTTCACTTTTCTGACTTTATACCCGCTTGCCACCTTGTGTCCCCAATTCCTTGAAACCACACCGCTCGTGTACCAGTTTGCGTTTAACCATAATAAACCTGTGTAAGACCCAATACGCCTCGTGTACCGTTACTGGTATCAGCGAGTGTAGTCTAGGTACTTAGTATTTTTTACTCCCCTAGTCTAAGATCCACCATTAGCGTTTTAGGCAACTAGTAACTAGGTAACTTCCACCACGCGCGATTTTCAGGTTTTCATTGTATTTTTCTTTCATTATAGGTGCGCAACTATCTTGTTAGGAATCCCTTTGAGTACATTAGTAGCAAGCATTTAATTTCAGTTTAGGGAAGAGTGGGGCTAGAAGTTAGGAGGGTTTCCCTACCACAGTGGGTTTTTTCTCAAGAGTAGTTTTTTGGTGCGTAAAAGTACGCAATATAGGATCCTATTGGAGAATAGCGTGGGCTATTCTGTCTCCGCCACACGACTTCAGTTCCCATGCAACTAGTGACTTTTCGTATTTGTTTTTTTTTCTTATACGTTTAATTACTCGTTCGTCGCCGTGAGGAACGAAGCCTCCAGCACCAGGCTGGACGGTTTTGTTAATTTTCAGAAAAAAAAAAAACTGCTAAGGAGCAACAAGCGAAGACCATTCAACATGGCACAGTTAGTTTGGCGAATGGATTCTTGTCTACCCCGTTTCACCGGACATTCGGAAGTCAAGGCTGCTCATCTTCTGGAGCTGAAGAACGCTGCCGTGGTCGACTTCAATGCAATCGCAGCAAAGATGAAGGAAGCCTCGGATCGTGCGTTGGCTGAGATAACAGCTTTTGGAGGACAGATCGATCGTCGAGCCACCAGCGTCACCAACCTGGCACGCGTCGTCGATCAGATCCGTCACCGGATTGAGGTACTCGAGGAGCAACAAGCAAGTCTCATGGCTCAATTGGCCTCGTCACAGTCAGGTATTACTCCCTCTAACCGCCCCATCTCTGGCGTAGGAACGGTTTCCTACGTGGATGGCGCGGGGACGAGCGGAGAAAATCAAGTTCAGGTTGCTAAAAATCCCACACATAAAGATAAAGTTAGTGATAACACTACCCAGAGTGTTCATCAAGAGATCGATCAAGGTAATGATCAAGAGGGAGAAGACGAACAGTCTCCACAGTTAAGAGAGGGTCAAGTGCATCGAGTTAACGTACTCGGTTTCAAATCGACGGTGTCGATAGGCACTTATTCAGGAGCATTCTCGGAAAGTTTGGCATCATTTGTCAGACAATTCAAGGATCAGATGAGAGCAGCCGACGCAGAAGCATCAGACGCGGCACAGGTTAACGCTTTCCTGACATTTTTGGTCGGAAACGCAAGAGACAGGGCAGAAGTATTCCTAAACAGCAACCCTACTTCAAATGTAGATCAACTGGTAACCGATCTAAAGACAACGTTCGAGAACGAACTGACAGGCAAGTTAAAAGAAGCTCAGTTTTCCAGGTGTCGTCAAGAAAGAGGCGAATCAATAGAGACATACTAGAATAGAGTACGTATTTTGGCAGCACAAGCGTTCAGAGCAGAAAACAACGCCGTAATTGAGAAGAGAGCTCGGGAAGCATTTTTGGACGGACTCGACGACAGCATCCGCTACAATGTTAAAGACAAGGACCCGAAGACATGCAAAGAAGCGTTCGATGAAGCAATTCGTCAGGACATCCTCCGCGAGGACAGAAGAGCGTCGCAGCAGTACGCACCAACGGTGGCTTTGCTAGAGGAGATGAGATCTCTAAAACAAGAATGGATCAATACCCAAAGCAAGCCGAAGGACAACTTCCGTAGCAGAGAAGACAACAGGAACAAACCAGTGCGCAGATGTTACCATTGCGACAAGGTCGGTCATTTCATAAAAGATTGCAGAAGAAGGTTGGCAGGTCATCCGAAGGTACAACAGACGAATGCAGAAGCAGTGAGGAATCATCAGATTCATAGAAGACCCGCCCAAGTTAACGTGGCGGCAACAGAAGACCTCCAGGCACAACTCGAGGTATACAAGCAACAAGTAGCCGAGTTACAACGACTCAATGGAGCACTCTTGGCCGAGTCTGGAGCACACGGCGTTCGCAGTCTCGCATGGCCAAGGAACAACAGACAGGAAGTGAAAGGTAAGCAAAATTTCACGGTTAATTCAGCACATATCCCGCCGATGCCGCTAACGGCGCAGATTCCCATCAAGGTCAACGGCAATCCATGTTTTACACTCGTCGACACCGGTTCAACTATCACAGTGGCAAGTCAGTCCTTTAGCAAGAGAATTGGCATTCCGAAGTTGTATCAAGCCAGCGCTCCGCATGCAATTGGACTTGGCGGCAACGCAGTACAAATGGTCGGAGCAGCATTTGTAACCTTCTCAATTGGTTCGCATACAGTTCTACATCGTGTGCATTTCACGAAAGGAGAGTGTACACCAGCAGGCCCAAGGGATTACGACATCATCCTAGGTAATGATATTTTGTCGCAGCTCCCGCAGTTTTCGATAGATTACAAGCAAGCTACGCTTCACATAGGACGGGAAATCATCCCAATAGGCACTAGGCACGTAACGGTCACACCCCAAGTTTTTGACGTCAAGGTTTCAGAAGAAGTAGTTATCCCAGCATGTAGTGAAAAATTTATCAGATGCGTTAAGCCGACGACTGCGGTCGTCCGAGCATCTGTGTTCCTTGTAGCCTCTCAGAACTTGCTCAATAAAAGTTTGATCACAGCTCCGGCTGTAGTAGATCCAGAAAACGTGTGTATTCTGGTGACAAACACATCGGATTCCGATGTAACTCTTCTTTCAGGTACGAAAGCAGCAGAAGTAATAGAAATCTTCGACGACGAGAGCGGAAAGTCGTGTTTTTGACAGCGATTTCAAGTGCAACACTGTGAATATTAAGACGGCACACACCATCGAAGACCCCAAGTTTAAAATATCCCTAGACAAAGCAATATGTACAGAAGAACAAAAAACCATCCTTTCAAATTTATTCGAAGAATTCAGCGACGTTTTCTCAAAAAATTCGTATGACTTGGGCAGCTCTAAGACTGACCCAGTGCACATATACACAAACACAGAAGTTCCAGTGAGAGGAAGACCATACAGAGTTCCAGTGAAGTATCAAGCGGAATTAGAGAAACACATTAACGGTTTGTTATTATCAGAGAGGATAACAGAGTCCAACACTCCTTGGATTAGTCCAATTGTGTTAGTTCCAAAGAAAAACGGTTCATTGCGGGTCTGTTTAGACTTTAGGAAGCTTAACGAAGTGACAATTCCAGACAATTTTCCACTCCCGAGGATAGACAGCATTCTTGAGAAAGTTGGAGGTTCCAAGTTCTTCTCGTCATTGGACATGGCAAATGGATACCTTCAGTTAAGATTGGACCCCGAGTCGTCTTACAAATGCGGTTTCACAACAGAAGACAAGGTATACGCGTACACGCATTTACCATTTGGACCAGGGATGTGCGTGAAATTATTTTTTTCACGGATCCGTGAAAACGTGAATTCACGGTTTTGAAGAACCGTGAAAAACCGTGAAATCCGTGAAAAAACAAAATTTCAAAAATTGATCAAAGTATTGTGTTTTCAATAGGGTTACATCATTAAAAAATGAAATACAGAATTCACCGAAACTACTGTGTGTCGTTGTTTTTGGTTAAACATGACAAACTCAGTCTAGAAGTGTACTAACAAAGGTTTAGAAGTGTACTATCGATTTCAAAATACTTTTGTTATACTTTTTTACCTGAATTTTATTTTAAAAATTGATCACTTTTTAGTTATACCCGCTTTTAGATTTGTGTGGTTTCGAAATGCTACAAAAAAGAAAAAAGCGGTTTAGACTCAATTTTCTTGAGTCTGTTATTTTATTCCTGTCTTTTCAATCATTTTAAATATGATTAGATAGACAATGTTTACAAAGGAAAAAATAACACTCTCACAGGAAAATTAAGTTCTAAACCGCACAGTTATATTTTGTAGAAGTTCTAAACCGCCCAGTTCTAAAAACTAGTATCCCCTTTCATGTACAAGTCTTTTCAAAAACACTGTAAATGGTTGAAATGAGAAGTAAGTAAAATTCTATGTTTTTCTGTCGATCAATTTTCAACTGGTCCTTGCTTTGACGGCCTACAGTACCTTTAAATGGAGTCGTACGAAAAAGTGTTCAACCAGTGAAATGTAGTCTTGAATTTAAAAGTTACACATGATAATTTTGAAACCTTAATTATATTTTTGAATTTGTGGAACTCACTCAGTGTTTTAACCTGCTACTCGTGGGAATACGATTTCACGAAATGAAGTCGACAAGATTCGAGTTTTTCTGGCAATTCAGGGTGTTGCATGCATAATGAGCATTTTTTTTCGAATCTTTGTCGCTTTCTGACAGTAAAAACACTGAAGGGATGATACAGCAGCCAGCGCACTAGCCTTATAAATATTTAACTCAATCACGAAAATTTCACGGATTTCACGGAATATTTTTTCACGGTCCACGGTGTCCAGGATTTGAAATGTGGGTGGAGCCTAATTTGCTGGCGCGTCAGCAAACTTCCATGGCGCACTTTCGGTGCTTGCGCATTTTTTGACTCTCCCATTTTATTTTATTGATTTTATTGATTTTCTTTCAGTAACACCTGTTTTTCTTTGTAAAATGTATGTATTTTATCTTTTAATACCATAAAATTGCCCAAACTTCGATTTTCGTAAAGATTTATCCTACAAAAACACCAAAAAACTCGAAACGAATATTTCGAAATGGTGGCTGAACCAAATTCGACGTTCTTAGGCTTAAAAAATTTCTAAAGACCTCAGCTATAATTCCGTTGGAGCACATGTGGGAACAAAATTAAGAATTTATGCTTTTTTCCCGAAAAACATAAAAAATGCCTCAAAATTTGAATTTTGCGCGAAAAAATCCAGTGGGGCGCGTTTGTTCGGCTCCGCCCACATTTCAAATCCTGGACACCGTGCGGTCAGCCGTGAAATAAGTTTTTTCAAAAAATTCCGTGAAAACCGTGAAATCCGTAACCGTGAAATCACATCCCTGATTTGGACTAAGATCCGCGGCATCATACTTCCAAAGAGCAATGCGAACAGTACTAGCTGGAATGGAGAAAGACGTAATGATGTACATCGATGACGTATTAGTCTTCAGTAAAACCTTCGAATCACACATGCAGACGTTGCGTAAGGTTCTAACCCGTTTTCGTGAGTATAATCTGAAAGCCTCACCGGCTAAATGTGAGTTCGTTAAAAAATCAATCGTATTTTTGGGACACGAGATTCACGAGTTAAATTACTCACCGAATCAAGCTAATCTATGTAGACGCAATTCAGCAGATGCCTGTCCCAAGAGATGTTAAAGCAGTACAACGATTTATTGGCATGGCTGGATTCTTCCGTAAGTTTATTAAGAATTTTTCGGAAATTGCAGAACCTCTGACAAAACTTACGAGGAAGGAACAGTCGTTTGAAGGGGCAACAGAGCAACAACAAGCGTTCGAAACGCTCAAAGAGAAACTGACCAGTAAACCAGTGTTAGGATACCCCGATTACACCAAAGAATTTCACATCTACACGGATGCTAGCGCAGTAGCACAAGGAGCGATGTTAGCTCAAGTATCGGATGACCAAGGAGCAATACAGGTAATAGCTTACGCTAGTAGAACGCTGTCAGATGTAGAAACCCGTAGACCAGCCATTCAAATAGAATTAGGAGCTATAGTTTTCGCTTTAAGACATTTTAAACCTTATATTTGGATGTCAAAAATTACGCTCCACACGGACCACAGACCGTTAGTTCACATATTGGCAAAAAGAAAGGTCAATGAGAGAATAGCTAGGTGGCTAATAGAAATTCAGCAGTACGACATCACTATCGTGCACATCGATGGAAAGAAGAACACCGTAGCAGATTGCATATCACGAGCTAAAGATGAGATTGCACCTCTTCCCACAGAAGAATTAGAAGATATCATCGAATTCCCGGTATGCATGGCGATCGATAGATTGAAAGACCGGGTGCCAAAGCAGTTCACGCCAGCAAGCACCAAGAAGCCAGTAGACTTGGCCACGGAGCAATCAAAGGACAAAGATATTGGCATAATCAAGAGGTTTTTGACAACAACAACGACGCCAATTGGTGGTATTTCAGAGAAATGGACGCCATTTTTGGAAAGAATTCAACTTTCCAACACAGGTATTTTGACGGTAACGTTCGGGGACGGAAATCCAAAAGTAGTCATACCCCAAGCACTGAAAAAATTAATGTTCGACTCTTTTCACAGCAGCCTACTAGGCGGTGGACATTTTGACTGGAGAAAAACGCTCCACAAAGCTCAGAAAAAATATTTTTGGCCAGAAATGCGTACAGATTTTCTTAAATGGTCACTAGAGTGTGTTAAGTGCCAACAGAAACGCAACCCGCATCCATCCAAAAGGGAACCGCAATTAGTAGTAGTCACTACCCAGATCTTTGAGAAAGTAGGTGTCGATTTGACAGGGCCTTTACGAACCTCGAAAAAAGGTAACAAGTATTACATCAACATGATTTGTTGGTTTTCAAAATTCGTAGTATCAGTTCCTTTACCGGACGCCACTTGCGAAACCATATCCAGAGCAATTCTGGAAGAATTGGTATTAAAATTTGGTACGCCAAATCAGATTGTTTCAGACAATGCGTCTTCGTTCACGGCAGCTGCGTTCCAACAGTTTTGTAATCTGTTAGACATTGGACACCATCGAGCTATTCCCCATCACAGCAAGGGCAATGGCGCAACAGAAAGAACGTTCCGTACGTTTCACGCAGTAATGTCCAAGTACGTCAACAAGGAGCACACTGACTGGGATACAATTCTCCCGTTCACGACGTTCAGTTACAACAACACAGTGCACAGTACGACAGGCGAAACGCCATTTTTCATGGTTTTCGGACGGGATCCGACGTTCACGATAGACAGAATAATTGACCCGACCCCCAGTGCTAGAAAAACAGACATCGGATGGTTCAAGGAAAGTTTGACAACAACGCTGAGAGACGTGTGGAAACAGGCAGCAGTTCACTCGAGAGAAGCTCAGGCAAATTATCAGAAGAAGGCAAACGAAGGAGCAGCAGGCTCAGGCATACGACCAGGAGATAGAGTGATGTATAGAGATTTCTCTAATCACAAAGGTCTCTCACGAAAATTAGTGCTCCCATGGACCGGAGACTATCGAGTTGTCGAGGTAAATCCACCTAAAGCAACTATTTATGACAGGCAAAATCCGAAAAAACCGGAGAGAATCGTCCATCTAGACCAAATCAAGAAGATTTTCGCGACAGCAGACATAAATGCCGTCAATACAGAAGATAATCCAGTAGAAAAGCAGCAAGAAGTACCCGACGACGCTGCCAGCGGAAAATCAGTCACAGAGTCCGACTTCCAAGAAAACGAGAAGATCGACATTGAAGAAGACGATCTGACAAATCTCAGAACGACATCAGAAATTCCAAAAAAGTCGAAAATAAATCCGTCGGCAACTCCAGTGGTCGATTCAGCAACAGAAACGATCAGACGATACCCAACACGTCAGAGAAGGGCACCTGCTAAGTTTAACGATTAAGTCGGTAAACAAAAATTTTTTCCCTTTTTCGTAAATTAGAGTTTTCCACGCCATTTCATCAACAAGTAGCAGTAAAATTGTTCTAAAAAACAAAAGTCAAAGATTAAAGGAACATATCAAAAGTTTTTAGGTTACTGTAGTAAAGGCGCATACCCGGCCCGCTCTCTTAGGTCTCCTCGACACGAACGTGGCACCGCCCGTGTTGAAAACATTCTCGAAACATGTTTCTGTTTTGTTTTTGTTTTTTTTTGGCATAGTTCAAGAGTTTTTATCGCCGTTTTTGCAAGTTTTCGTTCACATTTTGGTGCCGTAAGTGTTTATTAGCTTGTACGCTCCGCATTTAGTAGTTTTCTAGACTTTGCTTTACCCCGTTTGGTGGTAGAAATATATTAATTTTTACACTGTTTCAGAACCACAGTTCAGCAGTCAGCGTTTTGTGACTACAATCGTGAAAGATGATCGAGATCAAGCACGACAAGGACATTGAAGACGAGCCGATGGACACTTCGGAAGCAAGAGTCGGCGAGGAACCAGGCTCTGAAGTCCCCGCTGCGCAGAGTAGTGGACTGCGGCCCACTACTGCAGCTGGGTCGGATGAGTCCCCCGCCGACGAAGGTGAGTTTTTCATGTTGATCCATCTCTCGTTATCGAGAACATTATTTGTGACGGAGTAAATCCGTTGATAGACGAAGCGAAGCTTCTTGAGGAAGGCGTCGAGGACGTCCCACCGATCAGTGAAGAGATGGAAAAAGAACTTCTCGGAGGAGGATCTCCACCCCAACAAGGAGGCCCAGCCGCACGGCATGCTGGCACCTACCTCAGTGCAAACGCGCCCCAATCTCACTAAACGATTGATGAAACACTGTGACCCGCCTGTTAAGAGAAAATTCCCTCGCGGCGTTGCCAACACTGCTGCTGTATCAAATGTTTAAAAGAAATAAGGGATATCTGCGGGAAAAAAACATTTTTTTTATTTTTGTTTTCGCGGAACGTACGCAGCGAATTCAACGCGCGAAAAAATCGAATTTCATAAAATGAGACTGAAACGTAGATGCCAGCATGCCGTGAGCCGCGTTGCAGCCTGTCCCAGAGCCGAAGACACCGAAGCATCATCTGCCGACGTTAGAAGAATCTCATCCGTTGGCGGAATTCTATGGTGGACTGGGCGATGAAGAACTCCCGGCGAACCCGATCAGAAGAATGATTGCGTCATTGTCGCTGGATGCCATTCAGAAGGGAAGGAACATGACTATTGCGGCAATCACGGAGGATCAGGTAATTATTAAAAGACCATTTCAGAAAAATCTGACACGCGTCGGATCAATCCATGCACAAAGTCAACAAGGAGAATGTCATGTTGATGTTCACAATTTTAAAGCTGAATCCATGCTTTCTCCAAACCAGTAGTAGTATTGCGGGACGGAAAGCAAATTAAATTTACATTCGTCTCGGCAAGTATACTTGGAGAATGAAATCAGGAAATCATGTATGTTCCGTGAGTTTTCATTAAAGTTTTTCAATAATACAGCCACAGTAACAGCCGAGATTGAGCGAAGGAACGTCATCCTTCGCGCTCGCCTGCTCACCCCCAATCCAGATCTTACAGAAGTGAAAACACTTGTAGTCAGTCAGCAAAATTTAGAGAAAGCTGATTGGGCTCGCCAAGCACCAAAGCTAAAAGAAATACCGCAAGTTAACGCGTCAAACCACGCAATGCGCGCCCTTTCCATAATAAGCGGGGCGGGAGTTCTACCAGCATTAGAAAGAATAGAGGGTTCACCCAACTTCATCGTCGAGGGGTACCACCTGTATGACCAGCAAGAGCAAATAGTTCGCCGTCTTTCCACTGATAGTTTTACGGCTATCACAGTAAATTGCGGTTTCGGAACAGGAAAAACTACTACTCTGGTCTTGTCAGTATTGTGTAGAATGAGTAAAATAAAAGGCGTATCGCTCATGGTGGGCGTGACGAATTCTGCCGTAACGTCAGCAGTCTTCGCTCTTCAGGATATCGATCGCAGTAAGAAGTGCAAGTTCGTACGGTTGATGAGTGATGAGAACCGAACACGAATCGCGTCTGAGTATTTGACTCAGCACGACTATCCACTTAAATGGCGCAGCTATTTTACTCAACGAGTGAGGGAGCAGGACAAGTCGAACTCTCAATTGGATTGGGACGTGGTGGACGCTGCCGTCTTTCTCAGACAGGCCGGCGAGCTAAAAATAAAGGACTTGCGCCGTCGCGATTTCCGCAGTGCGATTTTTAAAAGGGCGCCCGAGATGAGTCGCATGCAACTGTTTTTCCACCTATATCGTCCCGACTTAGTTATGGGAACTATTTCTTCAGTTCGCATGGCGTACTCACATCCGGGTATGAGCAATTTTTCGAGTCAAATTAGTTTGACTTTGGTCGACGAGGCATCGCAGATGCCAAGATTTGCGTTTATCACTCTGTGCCAATCTTTCCCGACTTCAAGGCTGGTATTATTTGGTGATATCCGACAATTGCCACCCTTTTCCGACAGTCAGCTTCCAGCGGATCTTCACAGATATGCAGTTGGCAATATACTGGAAGACGCCTCCAGCTACAATAGGTTTCCACAGTTGCCGTTGTTCAAAGTGCATAGATGTCCACGTCAAATCACAACATTGTTGAGCAACACATTTTATGAGGGAAGTTTGGTTTCAGACAAGGATTCGTGCGTGTTCTTTCCAGAGTTGCGGAGTCTCGGACTTCCGTACACTCACCCACTGGTTTTCGTAAACCACAACTTTAAGCACAAGGCTGACGGAACGTCTGTGATCAACGTAGAAGAAGCTCTGTTGGCTATTCATTTCGCGAAAGGTTTGTTTCGGGCTCGTCGATACGCCTCATTTGCCGTGATGTCATTCTACAAATCCACCGCCGCTTTTGTGGAGGACAACGCGCCAGAGTTTCTGCAGAACAGTACAGTTGATGGAAGCCAAGGTCGCGAGTACGACTACATTTTCATTCTGACGTCGCGTACAAGTGGTAACCAGTCGTTCCTCGACGATCCAAAGCGCATAAATGTCGCTATATCACGTACCAAGGTTGCGTGTCTTGTTTTAGGGTCAATTGACTACCTGCGTTCAGCACGCACATGGTGTCAAATAATGAAGACTCTCTCGCAGGAGAATTTTGCGTATAATTATTAGTGCTCGTTGCACAGTTTCAGGTTTTCTAATTTATTATTGTAGTTCGAGGACGAACTTCGCTGAAGGAGGGGAGGTGTGAAACTCTCACAACTCGCCCTCGTCATTTGTTTGTTAACTAATTCCCGCGTTATTACATATTTAATATTTCTCTTTCAGACACTACGTTGACCTACACTTGGATCTTCCACCATGCGCGCTCACTTGTCTGACCGTCTGCGTCTCGCGCGGCCAAGCGATCTTCTGTCCATTGTCTAAGTCTCACTCAACAACACACGGCTGAACACCACTCTAGGCTACACGCAAGCACAAAGGGACCACAATCATCGAGATCATTTTGACCAACCAACGCATGGCGGGAAATTCCATCTTCCATCCGGATGCGCGGCAGAATGTGCTGGAACACCGCGCCGACGTCTATAAAAGGACTCAACAAAGCTGATTCGAGGCGATTCTTCACTTTTCTGACTTTATACCCGCTTGCCATCTTGTGTCCCCAATTCCTTGAAACCACACCGCTCGTGTACCAGTTTGCGTTTAACCATAATAAACCTGTGTAAGACCCAATACGCCTCGTGTACCGTTACTGTATTACAGCGAGAATGCAAAGGAAACGGCACAAACACGAAAAAATTGGGTATTTCACTAACAAGTTCAGAGATTTTGGTGATATTTGCGAGAAACAGATATAAATAGTTTCTAATGATATTAAAAAAAAGATATCCGAGCTGAAAAACAACCCCAATAATTTTTTTTTAATCACTGAGATGAAAAATATTCGTTTTTGCAGAGTTCAAGCAATATTTCACAGTTTTATACGAAAATGTAAGCGCCAGAACGATGTTTTCAACAATTTCGCGCATTAGAAAGAAAAATTATCGCGAAAAACATAAAACAAATGCAATAAAAGGAAAAAAAAGCATCGAAAAAAAGACGGGCACATTTGAAAATATCCCTCCTCCCGCCGAACCGCGACGCGGCACGCTTCGCGCGCGGTAGAGCACGTAGGCGATTGTTTTGTCTCGACAATAGGAGATGAGCAAATAGAAAAAAAAACACATAAACAGAAAAAAATTGAGCAAAATAATTTTCGAAAATATGAAAACGCGCGCACGCGTTAAAAGAGTCTGCCCTCTCTTATTTTTGCACACTCTCGTTCAGTACGCAGTTCCCAAACTGCGGAACTGACGACAATTGGTAAACCGTATACGGCCGCAAGCGAGGTTTGAAAAGGTTTGAAAAGGTTTGAAAATGTTTGAAAAAGTTTAAAAAGATTTCCAACTTGTGCCGACAACAAAAGTTTGAAAAAGTTTGAGAAGCGCTCGGAAAAGTATGACGAGCGACGTTTGTCTTGAAAAGGTTTGAAAAGGTTTGAAATGCGATCAGAAAAGTTTGACTCGATACCTGAGACTGTGCAAACACTTTCACGGCACAATGCACTCAATTTTTTTGTTGGCAATTAATGAAGCATTATTTTTGGCGCTCCCTCCCACACGTACGTGAGTTTTCCCTACAAATTAGCAACTTGAAATTCAAAATTTACTAATTATTACATATTTTCAGATGAAAATCGCTCAACATCAAGCAAGAACGAAGCCAGAAGAAGAACCCGAAAGAATTGGAACAAAATGTGAGGTAGTTATTAAAATTTTATGTATTTCTTTTTAAACACAACAACTATTATTTTTGTCATGGGGGTTGTCACGGAACCAGAAAAAACTTCAGCGAAAATTCGGAGAATGCTTCGATCAATTTGAAACTTTGGTAAATCATTAAAAAAAATACTCTCGGACAAAGTTTCAGACCGATCGGAGCCAATGTGCTCCACCGGTGGCAAAAACAGATAAAAACCGGTGTTTTTTAGTACCGGTGAAAACCGGTAGAAACCGGTTTCCACCGGTTACAAAAAAACCGGTTTCCACCGGTGTGAAAAAAACCGGTTTCCGCCGGTTTCTACCGGTTTCCACCGGTGAAAACCGGTGTTTTGTGTGCAAACACAGCGACGCGCAATTGCGGACCAAAGTTGTTTTTTATTAATTTTAAATGTTCAAATCTTGCTTGCTTTTCTATTTTTATCTTTTTTTTCCTCTTTTTTTTATAAAACTCCCCAAATTTCGAATTTTTCAGCAAAATGACGTTTCCAGTATGCAAAGTATTTGATAAGTCGATTGATTCGAGTCAAAAAATTGTGGGATGTTCAAAAAAATTATCGAAATTAAAAAATACTCACTTAGATGAATACGCAAGAAGGACAAAAAGGTATTGTCGGCCCGCCACGTCGGTCAAACGCGCTCCGCTGAACTCAATACTACGTGGATTTTATTTTGGTTTCCAAATTTTTTAATTTCACGTATAAATTCAACGTGAAATAAAATAATTTGGAAACCAAAATGAAATCCACGTAGTATTGAGTTCAGCGGAGCGCGTCTGACCGACGTGGCGGGCCGATAATAAGCTAGGAAATTAATTTTTTGAAACAAATTTTTTTCTTATCTTCAACGGCGGAGCCGAAAAGATCTTCTTCAAAATCAAGTCCTCGAACAACAAGGAGTATCGCATCACCCCAGTCGGTTCCAAGGACGTCGCCATCTCCCGTAACACCGAAGCGCCAAAGAAGAACAAGCCTCTTGTTCAATTCGCCCCAGCTCCAGCTGACGCCCTGGCTGCTTTCGCCTTTGTCCCATCGGCCGGAACCCTGACCATCACCGTGTCGGTGTGTTTCGAAACTCCTCTCAAAAAGTAATATTTTCCCCAATGATAAGTCTGGATTATTTCATGCTATTTTTATTCCAGGTTTGATTTATGAGACGAAAACGAAGACACCGCAGACGACATCGAGTACGATTACATTGATACGGAAGCTGTGGAAGATCCAGGAAAAGTCAGAGCGGAATCTTAAAATTCTGAAAACGAGGACGATTACTTTTGTTCGACTAGATTTAGCTGATCAAATTACTAAAATACATTTGTTTTTTTATTCATTCGTTCTTTTTTTTTTTTACTTTTTGTTGAAATAAAACGAAATTTATAAATTACCAAGAGAAATATAATTTTCAAAGATGAAAAAAACGTAAATTTCAACATGAATGAAGAATTAATTATTCAGACCTTGTGGAGCCGCAAAAAAACAACTTTGCGCGTACTGTTCAATGTATCTGCAATTGCGCGTCGCTGTGTTTGCACACAAAACACCGGTTTTTATCAGAATAGAAACCGGTTGTTTCGAATAACCGGTTATTCGAACAACCGGTTTTTTTCCACCGGTTTTTTGAATAAAAAACCGGTGAAAACCGGTTGTTGGAAATCGGTTGAGCACATTGATCGGAGCATTATCCGAATTTTTGCTGGTTCCGTGAATTACCCCATTAAAATAGTATATTTTAGGAACTCCGTATGCGCAGAACTCGGATTTGCATGATCGTCTTCGCCTCAAAAAAATACGTGCGCAGCAGATTGAGTAAGTTATTTTAGAGAAATTCAGCCGATTTATACTTTGGCGTGTTCGATTAAGCAAAGAAGGCTAATTACTCGAAGTAGATGGGTTTTTAAGTGAAACTTGGCATATTCAGAGGTTTTGACCAAAACTGAGAAATAGATAGAAACTCTTTCTGCGCTTTCGAGAAAATCGCACAAGATATTAACTACTGAATTTTTCTTCAGAAAGTCGCACAACACTTCGCATACCGAACACAGGAGAAGAATACGTCGGCATTTGTGGCAAAATATAAGGTAATTATTAAAATTGTATCTATTTCCTACTACTTTGTTATTATTTTTTCTGTTAAAATTGTATATTTCAGCACCGCCGTCTGCACAGAACACGCGAGCTTTCTCCGTCACTCTCTCCCAGCTTGGAATGAAGCGTCGAGAGGAGCTAAAAAGTGAACATGCTGAGTTCTTTCAGCAAAATAATATAAATTATACAAAATATATTTAAATTATACAAAATATACATAGATTATACATTAATTATACAAAATATACAAATTATATTTACAAGAAAAATGTCGTCTTTCTTGTTTCCTCGAATCCCGCCTTTGATTGCTTGTCTATCTGAATAAATAAATTTATTTTAATTTTTTTTTGATTGTGGCTGCTATGGACTACAGATCCTTCACAAATCCATACATGGAATTTCACAAAACAAGCAAACGTTTCTCATTGGCAGCTAGACGAAAAACATGAATTCCTCGGATGAAATGAGAAGACTCGTGAACCACAATGTGAGACTCTTGGAGATTCTTCGACGTAACACGCTAGTAAAGAGAGAGGACGAAGTAAGAATAAATCAACTGAAAGCGCAACTGGAAGCTAAGGGTCATGAAGAGCAGCGACTTAAATCAATTACAAGGGTGAATTTAATACGAATAATTAGTTTGTACACTAAATAAGGTTTAGACTCTTTACGAAGAAAAATCGCGCTGGCTAGAGGGAGAAAACAGGCTCATTAGTTCCAACAGAAATCTTGAGCAGACGATTAGCCTTCTTAGAACGGAAATGAAAAAAAGGGAAGAGCAGAAAACAGTAAAAGAAAACACGGAGAAGGGGGATGAAAAGAAAGGAAAGGCGTTCAGTGACCTTAAAAACAAAGAGTGCAAAATGCGACGTGTGACAGATGCTGTTAACTATTTGAAGGTGATTGGAGGTAATTGATCGGAAAATCAAGGAAAATTTAAAAAAAAATGGGATTGCAGGGTCGGAATTCAAAACTTTCATGGTCAGCATCCTAAAGGAACTCGACCGCTCTAAAGCTTTCAAAAGTTTTCTGACATCCTTCGAAGGATTCCAACTTTATCAGAAAGCAAATCTCACACGGAAGTCATTCAACACTATTAAGTCACTGTTCCGCCGGGCTGGTATTCTTGATCCGACCCCTTCTAGAGAAGAAATTGAGAAAAACGAGGACATCTATGGCGCTAGTACAATGTTCACTGTTGTCGAAACAAATGAAAAAAATGCACGCGGTGACATGGTTTATGTGGCGATGCTAAGAGATGTGTCGTCTGTGATATCTGAAAGATGTCAAGAGTATTTGGACAACGACATTTTCTTCTTCGATGACTCTACAAAACAAGTTCTTTGGTTGGGCATTCTCGGTAAACTTGCTTAGAAATAGTAAAAATACATTTTATAAAATTAAGGTGACAAAGGGGATGATAGCACGAAGCTTTGCTTAGCTATCGGAAACATTGCCAAGTCGAACAGCGCTCACCACCTCATCCCGCTTGGTATATACAATGACGACGAGAGCGCAGAGAACATGAATAAATATCTCCACGCCGTCATCAAACAAGTCAATGAATTGGAATTCATCAGCTTAACGATAGACGGAGAACCAATACAACTCCCAGTAAATCAGTACTTGGGGGGAGATATGAAATTCGTCTACTCCATGCTCGGGCACGAGGGCCAATCGGCAAAGAAAAGCTGTTGGAGGTGCTACACTGAAAACCGACTCATCATCGGCAAATATCAACGTGGGGTGACTGCGGAAGAGCGCTCTCTCGATTCGTACCAGGTGGACAGTATGAATCATCTAAACAACATCAAAATGCAGTCTTCCTTTGTTTTCACGAGAATTCAGCTCAACCGTGTTGTCCCACCGTGCCTCCATGTTCTAATGGGAATAACAGAGCGTTATGCCTTTACCCCGTTACGAGAAATGGCAGATGAAATCGATAGCAAAGGAGCGAAAAAAGGAAGAACGATGGCAAGAAGGAAAGAGAGGGAGATGACTGTCGAGATCGCAGCTTTAGAAAAAAGTTTCAAAATCATTGGAGCGAACATTAGATCGATGGAGCATGTGGCGGCAATTCTCAGTAAGTTCGCAGATAAGAAGGTCGATTCGGCAGGACGGGATGAGATAGCATGCCAGGCAGAATTTTGTCTTTTCCGTGATAAAGCCATGAAAAAGGCATCTTTTTTCAACGGCACGAAAATTGATTGCCATGACTGCTATCTGTCCATGCATGCTGTCTGTGCTGGGATTTGGAGAGCTGAGGAATGGCAACTCACTCACGACGTCGACCAGACATTCAGCTGCTTGAAGTGCTCGGGATGCTCTGGCAGTGTTTCCTGTATGAAGAAAGCGATGGGTACGATTGGAAGTTT
This sequence comes from Caenorhabditis japonica, assembly GCA_963572235.1. NCBI lineage: Eukaryota > Metazoa > Nematoda > Chromadorea > Rhabditida > Rhabditidae > Caenorhabditis > Caenorhabditis japonica. Next base: position 8,431,218 of record OY754342.1, read on the forward strand.
GAAAAGAAGGGAGATTGAGGAAAAGAAGGAAATTGAGTGAGAAAAATAGCATTCCCTAACTTAAGCGACTTTAAATGATAGCATTATTCCAGGCAGAGGAGAAGAGAGAAAGAAGAGTATGTCACAAGCGGCCCAACCAGAAGTTCCTTAGAGAAGGTGTGGAAAAAGTATGGCGCTGATGTATGCGCTTTTAAGCAAACATTCTGCGGGAATCACGTTTATAAATTGCTTCATACCAGGGCGATTAATGAATACAGTACCGGACAAAAAGATATCATATTTTGGTTTTTGGAGTATAACTTTTGAATGGAGAGGGTTATGGTTCTGAAAATTTGCATGAATCTGTCCCGTAATGTTTTTGACAAGCTCCCAAAATGGATTTGGTCATTTTTGAAAACTGCAGATTTTTCGAAAAATTTCAGATACCAAATTTTCGACCCAAAAAAAATTTTTTTTTTCAGATTTTTCAAGGCTCGAAATTTATTTTTAAAATGAAGTTTCAAAACTAAAAGTATGATTTTAGTTTACTATGGGTCGATCGGACAATTTTCAGCTGACTTACAGCACTTCGAATATCAAGGTCCACATGGGTAAGTCAACTATCACCTTTATTGAGGATCACCAAAACCGAATAAAACCAAATAAAACTTGTTTTTTAACAGTTTTTATCTAATTTGCTTTTGTTTTCATTGGTTTTGGTAATTCTCAATAAAAGTTATAGTTGACTTACCCATGTGGACCCTGATATTCAAAGTGCTGTAACTCAGCTGAAAACTGTCCGATCGTCCCATAGTCAACTAAAATCATACTTTTAGTTTTGAAACTTCATTTTAAAAATAAATTTCGAGCCTTGAAAAATCTGAAAAAAAAAAATTTTTTTTGGGTCGAAAATTTGGCATCTGAAATTTTTCGAAAAATCTGCAGTTTTCAAAAATGACCAAATCCATTTTGGGAGCTTGTCAAAAACATTACGGGACAGATTCATGCAAATTTTCAGAACCATTACCCTCTCCATTCAAAAGTTATACTCCAAAAACCAAAATATGATATCTTTTTGTCCGGTACTGTATATGCTTGTATTCCCGCCAACGCCCAACAGAGATCGGATTCGCGACCTTTTGCTAGCTCTTGGGGATGTGATGAAGTTGTGCGTTTCAAGTGCGCTGACAGAATACGAAATGGACGAGCTTGAAGACGGCATCGTAATATTTTCGAGCTAATATTTTAATATTTTTTATAATTTAGGCAAGAATTTGGGAAAGCCTACAAAATTGTGCACCTCACGACACCATCACTCCAAAGCTGCACATGCTAATGGAGCATGTGATGCCCTTCGTCAAAGAGCACAAAACGTGGGCAAAAACATGCGAGCAGTCGATTGAAGCATTCCACGCCGTCTTCAACAGACTCAAAATCCGTCAACGCTCGACAGTCGAAAAAAAGAAACAACTCACACTCATTTTCCGCAGTCTCCTGTACTTGAACCAAGTTGCACGGTGTCCCGCACGCGATGCGCGCCAGCATTTTTCTGTTTCGCCTGGCACCCTCTCGCTCTCTCGCACGCTGCTTGATCAGACTACAGTAGATTTCCATAATTGTTAAAAGCAAGAAAACCATTATTTTTTTGAACTTTCTTTTTGGAATTACATTCGAAAACTATTTTACGAAGACATTTGGACGTACGAGCATAAAAAAATGCGCCAGAATAATAAGAATGCACTTTCAATAGATTTAAGTAGATTGGACCTATATTTTCAATAATATCGCTTCCATATCATTATACTTTGTTTAGAAGTATTCTTTAAGACAATGTTCATCATTCACAAAGCTACAAAAGAAATGGGCGACGTCAGGAAGGTTTCTGTGCGCATACAGTACTCCCCCTAGTGCTACTGGAACTTATTCAAACATTAATAACTCAATTAGTTGGAGGCCAAATAACTTGTTTGACATCTTAAAATGACCGCAAACAAATTTAGAAACTTTGCAAGGCAACGAATCTTTGAACCAGGCTTTTGTTTTATTGAAATTTTCAAAAAATGACCCGTTTTTTCGAGTTATAGTGCAAAACTTGATTTATTAATAACTTCAGTAGTTTTTAACCAATTTACTTGATCAAAAGCGGAAAATAACCGTATTCAACATGCAAAATTCTGTAAGGCAGCCGATTTTTGAAGAAATACTTTTTTGGCGAATATGGGTTACAGTATCCTAAAATTCATATTCCGAGCCCTTAAATTCAGGCTTTCTGATATCGAATGTGGGTTTTTTGTTCATTTTATATTTTGTAGAAGTGAATTGAACAAACAAGTCAAAAAATTCACAAAGAATACGGGTATACCTTAGCTACAGAGCCTCATAACAGAGTAAACTTCGGTGTGTCATTTAAACTAGTATTGAATTTTTTTTTGTACAGTTTTCTAACTCAAAAATTAATTTGAACCTTTTAGTGTCTGTTTTATTTGTTTTTTCTTCAAAAAATCCATTCAATTTCTTTTTTTCCAAGTGTTTTTATGGGGCACATTTTCCAGACGAAATCCGATGCAATCGCGCTCCACCTGCACGCATGAGAGATGAGAGACGCCGAGGCGTCTCTTTTCTCGATCGCCGGCGTCGCTTTTCTCGTGCGGGACACCGTGAAGTTGCCGATTCTCAGGCAATTGAAAAAAAATATTATGAGAAATTTTAGTAATATTCTGAGAAATCGTCATATTTTAAGATTATACAATATATTTGGCTGGCGCATTTGTCTTGGCAGGAAAATGCGTCAGCAACGTTGCTAGCGCAATATTAGACAAGATATTTCAAGAAACACGAGATATTACAAGATATTGTAAGATTTCAAAAATCTTGTAAGATATTACAAGAAATTCCAAGATTCTGTGAGAAGTTTGCAATATTACAAGATATTTCAAGATAATTCAAGAAATTGCGCAATATTGATTTTTTCATTAATCCATTTTTTCAATCGCGTTCTGCGCATTTCTGCCGTTTTTCCCTATATTTTAAGATTTTTTTTTCCACGTATTCGTTGATATTGATTTTTATAATGGATTCGTGAGGGAGTGACATTTCACGTGAAACTGGGAGACGAAAAATCTCCTCATTTCTTCATTTTTAAAATAAAAACGTGAAATTTTCTGTGTTATTATCGAATGGCAAAAAATAGAAAAAAAACTGGGGTAATAGGAAAATGCCCCGATTGACATGAAATTTCGGGAAATAAAGGCAAAAATAATCATGGATATGCTCCGAAAAATTTTGACCGAAATACCAGTTTTAAAAATCTTCGGGAAAAAATCAATATTTCTTTAAATCGATACTTCGGTCCAAAATTTTCAGAGCATATTTATCCAGGAGTATTTTCGTATATATTTTTCAAAATTTCAGGCCAATCGGAGCATTTTCCGAGTTTTCACCCAGTTTTTTTTGCTATTTTTGCCATTTGGTGAATAATCTGATTAGGTCGCTGTCGGAGTCGATGTGTTGGTGAGCCGGCCGTTTTGGAGTCGATGTGTTGGTGCGAAGGTCAAGTCGGCGTTTTCTGAAAAAAAAAGGAGCAGAGCAAGAAGAACAAATTACCCGTAGAACTGACGGCCCACGAAGCCCTCAATCGTTTTGTCCATTGATTGTTTTTCTTGGATTATTGCTTTCACCTGAAAATAAAGGAAGAATAATGGAAGATTGCTACTTTTTGTTGCTGAAAAGCATTGCAAAATCGCCTAAAGCTAAGCGCTGGGGAACAGAGATGTGATTTCACGGCATTCTTTGAAAAATTCAGTCAAAGATTTTTATAGCATGTCCGACAATATTTATGACAATGTTTCTCAAAATTCCACGTCAAGCGGAACATTTTCCGTGTTCTCCCCGATTTTTTCGTCATTAAAAAAAATAAATTCAATTGTTGTCTTGTCTTTTTTTGAAAAATGCCTGATTTGGTTCATCAAAGACGCAATAAATGTTTTTTTTTTAATTTCGGCATGACGTGGTGAGAAATTTTTTTTCGTGGACAATCGATTGCAATCATGCAATAAATATTTCTCAAACTTAAAAACTTACCACTCGCTGCATTCCCGATTGATTCGAATGCTCCCGATTCGACCATAGGCCGTATTCATGAACGTTTACCGTACGGTAAATGAAAACGGTAAATAATTTTCTCGACAGAAATTTAAAATTTTGGAATTCTTAAGGGGTTCATGGAACTATAAACGACCCGTGAATCGTTTCAGGAATAACAAAACTAATATTTTCGGTCAATACATCCATTTACTGTTCTCATTTACCGTACCTCACGCAATTGAAAAAAAATATTATGAGAAATTTTAGTAATATTCTGAGAAATCGTCATATTGTAAGATTATACAATATATTTGGCTGGCGCATTTATCTTGGCAGGAAAATGCGTCAGCAATGTTGCTAGCGCAATATTAGACAAGATATTTCAAGAAACACGAGATATTACAAGATATTGTAAGATTTCAAAAATCTTGTAAGATATTACAAGAAATTCCAAGATTCTGTGAGAAATTTGCAATATTACAAGATATTTCGGTAAAATTACAGAAGTGCACCCCCAACATTACAGTTCAGGACCCCACGGGAAACCCCCAGAAGAGCCCCCCTCACGATTAAAATAAAGTTTCACGTAAAAATTTTTTATTAGAGAAAAATATCATATAAGCGTGACATCTAAATGCGTGGCAAGACATACACGTATTTTCATATTCCTTTTCTCTCTTTTATTTCTCATTTTACCATCGTACGTGGCAAAACGATGCTTCTCAATTTTATGTGCGGCCCTATAAAGATCCATCTATATCTATATAATATCTATAACAATTGATCTATAAATGTGAGCTTATCGCCAGGGAAACATGTAAGTTACTTTTAAAATAAAAAACCCAGAAGATTTATCAAATTTGGATGAAATCCGTAACGGGGGCTTCTTCTGTAATTTTCCTGAGGGGGGCGGAAATGAAATGTTGTGGGGGCGCTTCTGAAAGATTACCTATGCTTACAGAATCGACCCCCCTCTCAGTTATGGGGGGACACTTCTGTAATGATGACATTTCACAAGCACCCCCCTCACACAAGTGCCCCCCCACCCTGAGTCGGGACTAAAAATGAACTGATGGGGGGCCTATTCCGGTTGTGGGGGTGGAGTAGTGGTGTGGGGGGCACTTCTGTAAAATTACCGATATTTCAAGATAATTCAAGAAATTGCGCAATATTGATTTTTTCATTAATCTATTTTTCCAATCGCGTTCTGCGCAGTTCTGCCGTTTTTCCCTATATTTTAAGAATTTTTTTTCCACGTATTCGTTGATATTGATTTTCACATATTGCCCATTCGCGAAAAAAGCAAGTGCGCTCCACGAAGTACTAAGTTTCGTAGAGCGCACTTGCTTTTTTCGCGAGTGGACAATACTTTACTGTTTTCCTTCAATTCATTATTTTTATGTGTTATTATCAAGTCAATTTTTTGCCGGTTTCACGTGAAAATTCTGCAAACACCAGTTATTTTTCAGAAACTAACAATCTGCGTGTTGCCACACTCACTCAACTTTTTGGCTCTGGGACGTTTCGAAACCTGCCATTTCGATACTAGGACGTTTGGAAACTTTTTTGCACTTTTGCTAATGGATTTTCGCCAATTGACACCAAAAAACGCGGGCATTTGGTAATTATTTTTCGTTTTTATCAGTTTTTTTTTGGGAATTTGAATCCACTATTGTGTTTCAATCGAGTTGCAGCATGAGAACGAGAGATAAAAATACATGTTTTCTCTGATTCTCTTCGAATCGAACTGTGTTTACGTGGTCGCGCGAAAAAAGAGTGGGCGGAGTCACGCGATCTAATGTCGCAAGTCGATTGAAAAAACAAGATAAAAAACCAAAATATATTATTTTCAAACGAGTTGCAGCATGAAAACATGAGCCCGCAACAGGCTTGTGCGGAAACGGAAATCGGCATTGCCGGATTTCCGAAATTTCCGACATTTTTCGGAAACGATTGCCGTCGAAAACGTTTCCGAAAAAAATTTCGGAAAAGCTTTTCCGACGGAAATATTTCCGAGAAAACTCGGAAATTCGGAAATAGGCAAAAATGACTAAAAACCGGCCCATCGCTGAAAAGTTCGAGACTTATCACGAGGGTTCTTCTATTTTTTCGGCATTTGCATAGCTTATTTTTTGGTTTCTCCTAATTGTTTTGAAAGGTTGAAGCAATGTTGTATGTTATCATCGTATGAATACATGATAAATGTTTAGTTCAACTTGAAATCAGGTTTTTCGAATCTTCAAAAGTTGAAAATCAGTAATTTTGCTCTCCGGCAATCGCAGCTGGAATAGAACGATAATTCCTGAAAACGAATCATAACGTAAATTTCATGTTTTTTTAAAAGTGTCCTTTATTCTGGCACCTGAAAGTTTAAAAGGCTGAAGTTTAGGAAAGGGGCGGAGCCTAATTTTGAAGTTTAGGAGGGGACAATTTTTTTAAACAATAATAACTGATTTCCAGAGTTCATCTTGTAATGTTCCGATAAATTTGTCACCTCGGAAGCCGCTTGATGTTTGAAATTAGGCTCTGCTTCCTTGCCAAAATTTCAATCGTTAGATTTTCACTGTTAGAAAATTAAAATCACGTGAAATTTGGAAAAAGGGCGAAAACCATTTTTAATGTTTGCGTGGTTTGCGAGGTGAAAACTTTTAAAAACCAGTAATATTAGTCTTATGTTTTATTTGCTAATCTTTTAGTTTCATGATAAAATGATTGATTAAATTAAAACAAAAAAAACTATTTAATCTTTAGTATTTCCGAATTTTTCCGAATTTCCGAACTTTTTTTCGGAAACGAAAGTCGGAAAGGAATTTTTCCGAATAATTTTTCGGAAACGAAATTCCGTTTCCGACTTTTCCGACTGACCGTTTCCGCACAAGCCTGGCCCGCAATCATCGTTCTGTCTGCGTCCCTTCAAATAGCACTGTGTTTGCGTGATTGCACACAAAAAAGTGGGCGGGGTTTCATGTTTTGACGATGCAACTCGATTGAAAACACAATAAGCAAAAATACCAACAAAAAAAAACAAATAAATTTTGACGCTTCGTCATTTCACTTTATTGACTTGTCTCTTACTTTTTGGGACTTTAAAATGCTTTCTTCTTTTGCTTATAGGGTTATTCACAAAATAGCAAAAAGTTGTCGCAAAACTCGGAGAACGCTCTGAGGCCATATGCAAGAAACTGGAAAACGAGAGGAAAACCGTTTTCCGAAAAAAAAAACATTAATGTCCCACTGTTCATTTGTCACAAATGATCATTTCCTACTGTGATCATATGCCACTCTTCGGGTGCTACCTCGGAATAGAACTGAAGCGAAATAGAACTGTTTTGGAATAAAACTGTTCGGAATAAAACTGTAGCGTTTTGGAACTAAATTAGCAATGGAACGCGGCTTGGCCGTCAAGGCGGTCCGAGAAAAAAATGATAAAAGTTTATTCAAAAAAAACAACAAAACAAACAATTTTTGATGAATAGCTCAAATATAGAAGCGTTGAAAAAAGCACGCGCATGAAAAATTCCAATATTTGAATGAGCAAACAATGCAATCGCGTTCCATTGCTAATTTAGTTCCAAAACGCTACAGTTTTATTCCGAACAGTTTTATTTCGCTACAGTTCTATTCCAAAGCGAGTTCAATTTCGCTACAGTTCTATTACGCTTCAGTTATATTTCGAGGTAGCACCCTTTTTCGATAGTATCATTTCCCACCTTTTTCAAATGTTATGTTTCAATATACTCGGTATAAAATGCTGCAAACTCGCTCCAATCGAACAAAGAATTTCGCAAGGTTTAGAGAAATCAGAGCAAAACATCGGCCACGGTCTCTCAATTTTCTGCACTCTCTCGTCGTCAACGTGGCCGCGTCCACCACTGTGCGGAGGGAGCGCGTTTGCAGCGCTCCGTACTGAGAATATACATATAGTGGATTCGTAGCGGGGTGACAATTTTTTCACATTTTTATTCGAAAAAATGAAGAAATAACTGAAGAAATGAAGAGATTTTTTGTCTCCCAGCTTCACGTGAAATGCCACTCCGTCACGAATCCATTATATTTTTTGAGTGGAATACTCGGCGAATGCATCATCAGCCTCGCTCTACGGCACTTTTCAATTTTCAACAGTGTAGTGCACCTTTTTTGAAGCGAAAAATCACATTTAAACTGCAACTCGTCGTGGATACGTTATTTTTCGTCGAAAAGAAGTATTAAACTAGAATTCGAGTTAATCTTGCAAATGCAACACGGTTTTACAGGAATTTTGCAGTAGAGCGAGGTTGATGATGTATTCGCCAACTATACAATATTTGCCCGCTCAAAAATGTTTTTTGTTCTCTCCGTTCAGCGATTATAAAAGTGAATTAGAAAAGTAATAAAATAAATAAAAACATTTATAATGCCATTTTACAACAAAAAATAGGCCAAAAATCAATATAAAACACGATTTTGGCATGATGCCAATATTCAATCTGGCTGGTTAAGGTAGTCTGGTAGAGCGCGCTTTCTCGATGTTCCCTCGGCGACCCCGTGTACCGGTGGGGACCAGGGCTGTGCGAAAAATTTTTTCGGTTTTTTCGGTCATATTTCGAAAAATTTTTCGACCGAAAAATTTTCGGTTTGAAAACTTCGAAAAATTTTTCGAAAAATTAGGATGCGTTCAAGACGCGGAGTATGTGCGCAGAATAACCAAGATTTGTATAAAATGTTTTTTTCATCAATGTATTTTATATTTTTGCACTTATTTCAATTAAAGGAGGTCCCAACTTTTTGGGAAAATTGCTTAAATTGTAGTATTGGGTGGGGGATTTACAAACATCACATCGAAATCGCAAAAAAAATTATCTGGTTTTTTATGATAATAGTCATCGAATCGACCCGTGTGCCATATGTATTTGGCGCACGTCTCGAATTCGATGGCTATTCGCCATTTTCAAGCGGCGCACGTCCCGAAAACGATGACTATTAGCCGTTTTTTATGGCAATTATCCGTTTTCCATGGCTCTTAACCACACAGCTGCCAATTCCTGCCGAATACGCGCCAAAAACTCTAGGAAACCGGTGACCAGCATTTTTTCCAAAAATATTCCTTTTTGAAATGGTCAAAATGTATATTCCCGCCGGCCTAGAAAACCGGGCGCGCTGGCCTAGCAAATCTCGACTTCGTGTTCTCCCCGTGGTTTTTTATTTTTTTTTTAATTTTGTTGTAAAATCCGCCAAAAACCAGAGAAATTTTTTGTGCGATTTCGGTATGATATTCGTAAATACGTCACTAATGTATTAAATGAATAATCTGTTTTTAACTGAATTTCAGGAAAAAAACAACATTTTTCGAAAATTTTCGGTTTTTTCGGGAAAATAAAACCGAAAAATTTTTTTTCGGTTTTTTTTTCGTCTTAAAAAACTCGAAAAATTTTTTTTTCGTTTTTTTCGGTCTAAAAATTTCGAAAAAAAAGTTTTTCGAAAATTTTTCGAAACTTATTTTTCGCACAGCCATGGTGGGGACGTAAAATTTGAAAAATAAAGGAAATGATATTCTCAGTACGGAGCGCTGCAAAAACGCTCCCTTCGCACAGTGGTGGACGCGGCCACGTTGGCGACGAGAGAGTGCTGAAAATTGAGAGAGCCGTGGCCGTATCGTTTTCCAGTTTGTTGCATATGGACTCTGATTCGCCTGGAACTTTAGAAAATAACAAGCCTGCCTGCATCAAAAGCTACTTTTGATTTCTTCTCATTTTTAAAAATGTTTTTTCTTCACTTTCTTTTAAATTTATTTTTCATTCATTTCTTGCGTGTGCCCTGTGGCGCAGGCGGTTAAGCGCTTTCCCTCCAAGCGAACGACGCAGGTTCGAGTTTTTGTGTTGGTCTCGGGCGCTCAATTCGCTTCCGCCATGCAGTTTGGAAACAGACACACCAAGAAACTCAGTTACAGACCCAAACGGAATTTTATATATAAGAATGATGTTTAAAAAATTCCCAAGGTCATATGCAAGGAAGTGGAAAACGTTATGCCGCGTCAAAAGTTCAAAAAATTCCTGAAATCAGGAGTTTTTTGCAGTCTAAAGTTCCGAAAAATTTACCAGAAATAACATGCGGCCACAGTTGAAACCGGCGTTACCGTATTTGCTTCGCTACGAGACCTTCTATGTTTAAACTTGAATTTTCCCACAATTTCTCAATTTTTTCTTTTACACGGGAAAATTCAAGTTTAAACATAGAAGGTCTCGCAGCGAAGGAACTATAACGCCGGTTTCAACTGTGGCTGCCTGTTATTTCTGGGAAATTTTTCGGAACTTGGGACTACAAAAAACTCCTGATTTCAGGAACTTTTTGAACTTTTGACGCGGCATTAGGAAAACCGTTTTCTGGGAAACAAAATGAGAAAAATGCCCATGAAAAAACAAGAAACATATTTTCCGGGAAAAATCGTTTCACGTTTCTTGCTTACGGCCTCCAGAGAGGCTCAGAAAAGTTTGGACAGAAATATCGTTTTTTCTCAAAATTTTAAAAAGCGATATTTTGGTTCATAAATTTTCTGAGCATGTTCGGTATTATTTTTTACATTTTTTTCTTAATGTGTCAGGTCGATAGAAAAATTATCCGAGTTTTCCCACAATTTTTTGCTATTTCGTAAGTAGCCCTATTAATTTTAAATTGCTTAAGGTCAACTCAATAAAATGGCAAAAACCGAGTTTGGTTGAGCGGAAAGACAATTGCTCAAAGGATCGTTAAGCAGAACAGAGGAAAACAATGAGTGGATGGAAGCATCGAATCAACAAATGCAAAAAAAGTCAACGAATTCTGGAAGAGAAGACATTTAATTTAATTATGGATTCTGCAAATCGGATGATGTTCTTGTTCCCGACATTTTTCGATGACCCACTTATTGAATTTTGATTTTTTACTTCAATAAATTTTTAAAAATCTTCAAGATATCCCTAGATAATTCGGTAGTATTATAATAAGAACACGAAACTTTACTAGATAACTTAGTAATATTACAAGAAAACTCAATAATATTACAAGAAAACTCAATAATATTACAAGAAAACTCATTAATATTACAAGATGCCTCTGTAATATTGCAAGAAATCCAATATATTACAAGAAATTCTGGCAATATTATTGTGCCTCACAACATTCTTGTAAATCTTCGCCAATATTACTAAAATTTCTCATAATATTTTTTTTTCAATTGCCTGAGACGGTAAATGTTCATGAATACGGCCTCATATGTGAACATCTGAAAATAAAAAAATTGGTATGACGAAGATAAAGAGAAAAAAATGTAATGAGGCTAACCGGGTTAATCATTTTTTGCATCTTGCATTTTTTCTCATTAATTTCACGCAGAAAACTATTTCTCTCCAGAATAAGTGCATAAAATGCCGTTTTCTGCAAAAAATCAAAAGGAAAATAAACATTTTCAGATGCACAAAGTGAATAACCCCATAATCTCGGTAAACGCCTGCAACTGTTACGCAGACTTTGGCAACTTTTACGCAGCTCTTACGCAACTGTTAATTTACGCGCTATGGGTTTCTGCTAAAGATCTGCTCAAAAGCTGCGCAACTGAGGGGCTACTACTGCTTTCACTTTGCTTTTCGTTCCTTTTCTCTTTTCTATTAGAAAATAAAACATACTTTTATAATTATTATTTTTATTTAAAAAAAGAAATAGCATTTAATACACATTATTTTCATCTCAACAACAAAAGAGCCGTGAAGGGCATGAGTGTCGGCGGTGGCTGGAAGGCGTCCTGTGAGAATGTCACGGCGAAGTTGGAGGAAGACGTAGTATCGTGCGTGATCGTCGACAATAGTGGTGGGTGTGGTCGGGTAGAATTTGACCTCAAAAGAGAACTCCCAAGGAAGGTCTGTAAAGTTTGTCTTGGGCTTTTAAGTCAACTGGGAATCATCAGAACACCAAAAAAAAAACCAACTTTTCAATTGCTTATCATTATACAACCAGTGTCTGATGCCTTCCTTTGTCGTAGAAGCAGTGAGAAAAGTACTAGCGTTCTTCGATCGACAAGTCGCTCGTCACCTGACTGAACAATGCTTCACCCTCGGAGCCGCGCTGAACGATATATTTTTTTATTTTTGTTATTTTAAGTTTTACGCCCGTTCAAACAACTTACGTTAACCTCAAACTCCTTGTAAACTCCATCCGGCAGGCGAACTCGTGGCGCCTGCATTTTGGGATCTCTCGGGTGTTGGCTGGGCGCCGGTGACGTGGCGGATGGTGGATGGTGTTGTTGGTCGACGGGTTCTCTGTCTTTACCCATTTGCTCTGGAAATTAGGAATTTATTTGGCGCTCTCGGGAAAGAGAGAGAGAGAGAGAGAGAAAGAAGTTAGACGGTTATAGAAAACGAGGCGCGTCATCGGTGCCGCGCGGGTGCATTTGAATCGCAAAAATGCTGTGACACTTTTCAAAAGGGCGACCGAACTGGGCGGAAGCATGCTTTGCGGGGGGGGGGGAGTTTTTGTGATTAAAAGTTTAAAGGTGAGCCTAAAAAGATAAAAAAAAGGTTACTGGGAGCCGATTAAACACTGTAAAAGCCTTTAGACTTTAAATCACAAAACATTCCGTCACAAAGCAATCTCCCTCCGGTCGCATATTTGAAAAGCATCACACATGCTTCCGGCGCGTTGCCGCTGAACTTTCCGGACAAAAAATCAATGCAGAATTAGATTAATATATGAAACAAATCAAAAGCGATGCGAAACCGCACAAAAAAACGAGCAAAAAAAAAGTTTTTTTGGGTTGGGCAAAACACGAACCCGCGACATTTAGATTTGTAATCACGGGCACTACCAACTGAGCCACAGAGGACAGAAATCTCTGCAGAACTGAGTGCTTATAAATGAATGATTAAGAGTGTAACGTGAGAAATAGTGGCGACCAGGCTTGTGCGAAAACGAAAACGAAAATTTTCGATTTTTTCAAGATTTTTCGAAAAAAAATTTCGACGAAAATTTTTTCGACATTTTTTTTTCAAAAAAAAAAATCGAAAATGAAATTCGTTCTCGACTTTTTCGATCACCCCGTTTTCGCACAAGCCTGGTGGCGACGAAGTAAATATTCGCGCAAAAATGATTTTCTTATTATTTATTAATCACATTTTCTTTTTTTTTTCCTCGAAAATATTTTTTGAAAATAAATGAACCTTCCACGTTTCCGAAAAACATAAAAATTTGAAAACAAAAAGACACAAAACGCGTTTTTATTTGAAAAAATGGAAGAAAAAAATAATTATTTTGCGCTATATAATGTGGAATTCGTGACGAGAATGTCTTTTTTCATCTTTTAATTTACCACGGAGTAAAATAATGATAAAAAAATTGCAAAAAAAAGCAAAATACCGACGAAAAAACGGAAAAAAACAAGCAGAGAACAGACGGGCGGTGCCACGATATTTTGTCGCCAAGTGCGGCGCGTGTCGTCGCCAGGTGCGGCGCGTGTCGCGTTTAAGATCTGCGTAACATCTGCAGCCACTTGGGTGCTGCTGCGGCCGCTTTTAAGATCTGCGTAACATGTGTTGCGATCTTCAATGTCTGCGTAACATCTGCTACTGCGTTTAAAGTCTGTTTAAAGTCTGAAAGGAGCTCCAAGTCATGCGCAAAAGCTGCTATAGCCTCTTAGATCTGCGTAACAGTTGAAGGCGTTTACCGAGATGGTCATTTTCAAAGTATACAAATCCGAAAAAACATTTTCCGCTTCTGAAAAAATTCATCCATGCCGAAAAAGACAGCTTTTTTTGGAATTTTTGTATAGCTTTAGGCTACAAAAATTGCAGTAAATTTATGTACTAATTTGAACGCAAAAAGGAGAAAAAATGTTGGAAAAAAACGAAAAAAAAAAAAGAAAACAATGAATGAAAACAATGAAAAAAAAATCACCTACTGCCTCTTTCTCTGCGCCTCCTCTCTCTTGGCCTGCGTATCCTTTTTGCACAGATGAGTGTCTGCGCAGCTAATGCAGCCTACTGTAGAAAAAAAATGCGACCACGCTTAGGCCAGAATTTTTTTTTTGGGAAAAAAGCCCGCGCAGTTTAAATTTTATTTTCCAACGTTCCGCTCAACACGCCGTGAGAGACCGCAACGCGGGTGGGCGGGGCGAGTGAAATTTTTCTCAACAGATTCGCTTCGCCACCTTTACCGTCCTGTACTGCAGCTCCTGGGTATTGGATCGATAAAAATTTTATATGTTCTTATGTAATCGACTGCGTAGAACACAATGGTATTATTCATTTTTCTTCAAATGATTCAGTTTTTGAGAAAAATACGGGAAACGGTCGGAATTTTCGAAGTGATTCGAGAAAAACGGAAAGTATGGTGTTACGCAGGTCCGTAGCGCACGTTTTTATGAGTGATATCGATAGATCTTGACACGCTGAATCGTTTGAAAAAAAATCAAAAATTCGCTCGTGCAAACATCCTGAAAATTTCAGTCAAAGTAGCACAACATTTTGTGAAAATTTTTCAGCGATGACCTATGTTTTTTATTGTTTTATTGCATAATACACATCTTTTTATGTTTGTAATACAAATTTCAGACATTTTCTGCGATTCTAAGTTAGTTTTTTTCTCATCCAAAAGCCCGACTCTCAACGAATTTGGTAGTTTTTCCGCTTTTTCGGTATTACGCAAGGCCGTAGCGCAGGAGTTCTCTTTACCATTGAATTCTACGCAAAATTTGGCATCGATACTCAAAAAAAATCAAAAATCGCCTTGTGCAAACATACTTTTTTATTCGGTTTTGTATCATTTCAAAAGTAGTTTTTTTGGAAATTTGGGAAAAAATTTTGTGGAAAACATGACAAAACAGTTCGATAGACAGCTGCGAAGTGTACGACTAAAGGGGTTCAGTTCGGAAGGCGCTGCGTGGTGTACACAGGTGATTCGCGTGACGCAAATAATTTGTCAAAAATTGTTCGCGCGTTTGCAAAATGGGTACGCGTGAACATTACTTTTGTGCGCGCACAATTCGCAGTTCGCGACAATTTACATGTAATTTTTAAATTGTATGTGCATCCCGAAAAAAATGACCAACAATTGGCAATTCACGAACTAAAATTTTCGCCGACAACAATTTTGTTCGCACACAAATGACAAATCCCGAAAAATTTCGTTCAATTAGCCGATTAAAAGTTCTTGGATCGCATAATTAGTTGGCTTATTAAGCTTATTAATTTCATATGTACTTTATAACAAGACTATGTTATTTTATTATGTATCAAACATTTAAAAAATTGCACGGTAATACCAAAGGCAAATTAAAAAAATCATTAGATATACTCGGTATAAAACGCTGATAACTCGCTCCAATCGAACAAAGAATTTTGCATGCATTCGGAGCAGGGATGTGATTTCACGGTTACGGATTTCACGGATTTCACGGTTTTCACGGAATTTTTTGAAAAAACTTATTTCACGGCTGACCGTGAAAAAATATTCCGTGAAATCCGTGAAATTTTCGTGATCGAGTTAAATATTTATAAGGCAACGTGAAACGATTTTTCCCGGAAAATATGTTTCTTGTTTTTTCATGGCTGCTGTATCATCCCTTCAGTGTTTTTACTGTCAGAAAGCGACAAAGATTCGAAAAAAAAATGCTCATTATGCATGCAACACCCTGAATTGCCAGAAAAACTCGAATCTTGTCGACTTCATTTCGTGAAATCGTATTCCCACGAGTAGCAGGTTAAAACACTGAGTGAGTTCCACAAATTCAAAAATATAATTAAGGTTTCAAAATTATCATGTGTAACTTTTAAATTCAAGACTACATTTCACTGGTTGAACACTTTTTCGTACGACTCCATTTAAAGGTACTGTAGGCCGTCAAAGCAAGGACCAGTTGAAAATTGATCGACAGAAAAACATAGAATTTTACTTACTTCTCATTTCAACCATTTACAGTGTTTTTGAAAAGACTTGTACATGAAAGGGGATACTAGTTTTTAGAACTGGGCGGTTTAGAACTTCTACAAAATATAACTGTGCGGTTTAGAACTTAATTTTCCTGTGAGAGTGTTATTTTTTTCCTTTGTAAACATTGTCTATCTAATCATATTTAAAATGATTGAAAAGACAGGAATAAAATAACAGACTCAAGAAAATTGAGTCTAAACCGCTTTTTTCTTTTTTGTAGCATTTCGAAACCACACAAATCTAAAAGCGGGTATAACTAAAAAGTGATCAATTTTTAAAATAAAATTCAGGTAAAAAAGTATAACAAAAGTATTTTGAAATCGATAGTACACTTCTAAACCTTTGTTAGTACACTTCTAGACTGAGTTTGTCATGTTTAACCAAAAACAACGACACACAGTAGTTTCGGTGAATTCTGTATTTCATTTTTTAATGATGTAACCCTATTGAAAACACAATACTTTGATCAATTTTTGAAATTTTGTTTTTTCACGGATTTCACGGTTTTTCACGGTTCTTCAAAACCGTGAATTCACGTTTTCACGGATCCGTGAAAAAAATAATTTCACGCACATCCCTGATTCGGAGTGAGGTTTAGTGAAATCAGAGCAAAACATCGGCCACGGCTCTCTCAATTTTCTGCACTATCTCGTCGCCAACGTGGCCGCGTCCACCACTGTACGAAGGGAGCGCGTTTGCAGCGCTCCGTACTGAGAATATAGCCTACAGGTTTGAGAGGTGGGGGGGGGGGGGGGTGTTCAAAGAAATATCAATAAAAAACATTCGGAAAAAATGAATAGAGAATGCTCCGATCAGGGCATGAAAAGTTTCGAACCGGTCGGAGAAAATTGTTTTAATTAATCCTTGCTCTCCTTGCGCTGACGACCGTCGTTTGCAGCTGCTTGTTGATCGTACTTCCCTGAAAAAAATTGAAAATTAAGCATTTGCGAATCGGTATTATTATCTTTCAGGAACTTTTTCGCGCATGCACTCGTCTATTATTGAAAATTTTAAGCGCCGAAAATAAGTCACCAACTTTTAAAGTAATGTAACGGCGAAAATTTCTGTCTCGCAATTTTTTTGAATGGCGCAAAAAAGTTCGCCTTCAAATTTTTTTTTCGAAAACGTAGTCTCGAGCACGCCGTGGAAAACTGAGCATATTTTTTCTAAATTTTAATTATATTTTTTTAAATTTTCAAATTTAAGTTATTCATTACTGAAATTTGAAAACTCACATTTGTCTTGGTCACCGCGTGCCATTTTTGAGAATGACTGTCCGGACGCCTGGAAATATAAAATTAACCGAAGAAAAATCAATAAAAAAGGAAGAAGGAATAACAACTATAAAAATATTGAAGCATTTTTACGAAAAACCCAAGAAAAGTAGCATAAAAATAACATATTTGTGGCAGAAATAAATTAATTTGGGCCTCAATCAATGGGGGTACGACAGAATAGAAATAGGCGAAATAGAAATGCTACAAAATAGAAATGCTACAAAAAAGAACTGGAAAAAATAGAACTGAGCGAAATAGAAATGCTACGAAATAGAACGGCTACAAAATAGAAATGAGCGAAATAGAAATGCTACAAAATAGAACAAATTTTGGCGATGGAGCGCGTTTGCATAATTTTTTCAATTGTTCAGTTTTTCGCCGATTTTCCACTTTTTTTTCTGAAACTGCATTGATTTTATACCTTTCTTCATTTTCGATGTTGTTAAGTGCGTAAAATATCTGAAAATTATTGAAAAATCCTATAATAATCGGAAAATTCGAAGAATAATGCAAACGCGCTCCATCGTACTGATTTCTATTTCGCTCATTTCTATTTCGCGCTGTTCTATTTCGCTCATTTCTATTTTGTAGCCGTTCTATTTTTTCCAGTTCTTTTTTGTAGCAATTCTATTTTGTAGCATTTCTATTTCGCCTATTTCTATTCTGTCGTACCCCCCAATCAATGATGAGGAAAGTTTCGCTGCGAGAGTTCGTTCGGGATTTGCCAATTGTATTTTCGCGATTTGTCAATAATTTACCGATCATTGGAGAATTCCGACCAAATGTCGACTATGCATTTTTTACAAATTGTGCTCAAATCGCGATTTTCTTCTTCGCGATTTGCGTGCAATTTATAAATTGTTTGTCTGCCCGTATAATGCATAAGTCGCGAATCACCTGTGTAGTGGTTAGAGCGGATGCTTTGCAACATTTTGGCCCGGGTTCGATTTTTGTGCAGTTTGAAAATATTTTGCGCCGGAATTTTTCGAAGTTTAATGATGAATTCTCATTTAAAAATGGTTTTTTTGTTCATTGGATGATATTTTGCGTATTTTTAGAACAAATTTACGTTTATTTCTTTCATTTTTTCTTCAAATTGAAAGAAAAAGGTGAAATTTCCTGTATTTAAATAAATTTTGTCAGAAAGTTGAGAATGAAGTGAAAAAATTATTAAAAACAATTAAAAAGTGATATTTACAAAAAAAATAAGCCCAATTTTGCAAAAAAATAAACTTCCATCGTGAAAATCTCATATTTTTTTTTCAAAGCCCCTAGAAATCGATTTCTTAAACTTAAAATCGACAAGTTTATGTTCATTAAGTCATAATCTTTCTTATATATAAAAACCCAGATCGGGATGTCTGTGCGCGTCCGCACTTGCCTTTTTGCAAGAAAATGCAGTCGACAAAACACGAACCCGTGACATTAGGATTTGTATTCAAGCGCACTACCGACTGAGCCACAGAGGACAGAAATCTTCCCAAAACAGAGTGCGTATAAATGAATGAGGAAGAGTGGAACGTAAAAAAATAGAATGTGGCGACGAAGTCGCCAATAGGCTGCGTCAGCAGCCGCGCAGGACTGCGCAGCAGGCTTGTTAAATATAAGAACGATATGTTTTCCCATTCTTCTCATTTCAGATCTTTTTCGCAACATTATTCACCCTTTGAAGCCGAGCAAATAGAGTGGGAATCAAAGTGCGCAGAAAGATTGCAGCGAAAACCCCGCCCACCTTTTCGCGCCGCGGCAACTCGCTGTGAGAAAATCAGTAGTAATGAGGAGCGCACAAAAATGACTCTAACTCGGCTCATACTGAATTTTTTTCGGAAAAAATTTGGGAACATATTTTTATCAAGAGTTGGAACATATTCCAATCGTCAGTTCGTCAAAATTTGGACTTTTGTCAAACACGTTGCGGTCCCTAGATTTACGGGCTGAATTCGGGAACATTTGGGCATTATGAGGCACCCGGACCTGTGGCAGCCCTATTATAAGCCGACACGCAAGTTTTGAATGGCCGCGAAAGGCCTATTATAGGCTTACAATAGGTCTTTTGATAGCCGCGATAAGCTTATGATAGGCGAAAGTTACCCGCGATAAGCCTATTATAGGCCTATTACAGGCGCCGGCCCGCGATAAGCCTATAATAGGCTTACTTTGGGGTCCTTCGCTGGTACTCGGTAGGCCTATTGCGCAACCTATTATAAGCTGAACGCGCACTACCTGTGCACAGAGGACAGAAACTTCACAAAACAGAGTGTGTATAAATGAATGAGGAAGAGTGGAACGTAAAAAAAATAGAATGTGGCGACGAAGTCGCCAATAGGCTGCATCAGCAGCCGCGCAGGACTGCGCAGCAGGCTTGTATATATATATAAAAAAATTTAATGCCGGTTACGATCCCGATTTAAAGCCCTACGTGTTCGACAGGCAAAGACTCGAAAGCTTCAAAAAACATCATTTCCTATAGGTTGCATTCAGTCCTGGAGCTCTAAAATTTGTTGTTTGAATACTAGAATAGTTGATAAAGAGAACTTGTAGATAAAATTAGGGGGTCATCGCCGAAAATTTTATGTAATTTTTTGTTGAAGTTTAACAAGGTATATAAAAAATGCGGGCAGTGGAGATCGAATTCTGTTAAAAAAATTTGAATTCTACGTATTAAAAACTATGATAATCAATCTAAAAATGTAGCGTGTTCGACCTACATTACCCCCAATGAGTCAATTTTTTGAACAGTGTTTCACTTTTCTGCAATTTTCAACCAAAAATATAAATTTTCAGACAAAGCTAATAACACCAATCGATTCCTTGGGGTCGATTACATAAGGGTCAATTGTAACATAAATAGATTTCTAGATAGTATCCGGACAGTGATAGCTCAAACCCCACAAACCGAAACCCACGACAAAAAATGAAAGGCCCCGTCCCCCACTCGTTTCGGTGCCTACCAGTGATGAGCGGAAACCCTTTTTCTGAAAAACAGAAGGCGGAAACGGAAACGGAAACATATTTCTAGTTCTGCGGAAACGGAAACGGAAACGGAAAACGTATTTTATCGTTCACGGAAACGGAAAAAACGGAAACGGAAAACGTATTTTATCGTTCACGGAAACGGAAACGGAAAAAACGGAAACGGAAATGGAAAATCACTTATAAATCGGAAAACAAATATGCTAGAGAGCAAAATCAAAGCAGAGAAACAGAGGAACATAATGGTACGTCCAAAGTAAAAAAAAAAGCGCAAAAAAAAACGAAAAAAGGCGTCCAAAGTAACTTTGTTTTTGCGTCTTTTTTCTCTACAGTATACCGCAGAGTCTGCAGATCAAACAAAAACAAAAAACAACTAAAAACATGTTTCAAACACTCAAAAATGTAAAAAAAAAAACATGTGAAATTCAAATTATTTGCTTCGCGCGTCGCTAAGATGTGCAGGTTTGGCGGGATACTGTAGAGAAAAAAGACGCAAAAACAAAGTTACTTTGGACGCCTTTTTTCGTCTTTTTTTGCGCTTTTTTTTACTTTGGACGTACAATAATGCTGAGTCCAAAGTTTAAAAAATTCCTGAAATCAGGAGTTTTTTGCAGTCCAAAGTTCCGAAAAAATCCCAGAAATAACAGGCGGTGACAGTTGAAACGGGTGTTACTGTAGTTGCTTCGCTGCGAGACCCTCTATGTTTAAACTTGAATTTTCCCACAGTTGCTCAATTTTTTATTTTTTGCGGGAAAATTCAGTTCAAACACAGAAGGTCTGGCAGCGAAGGAACTACGGTAACACCGGTTTCCACTGTCACCGCCTGTTTTTTCTGGGATTTTTTTCGGAACTTTGGACTGCAAAAAACTCCTGATTTCAAGAATTTTTTTAACTTTTGACGCGGCATAACAAAACATCAACTCAACAGTGTAAAAATAATAAAAAAGTTCAGGAGAGAATGAAGATTTGCATGTCTAATAATGTTTGCATTGCAGAGCGATGTTTGCATTGCAGAATATGTACTTCTACAGGGTTTCCTTCCCAATACGATTCCTTTTGGGAAAGCAAACTTAACCGGCGATTGAGAAGAGTCGTTCCCTTTTAGCCGAAGTGTCTGGCACAACCAGAAGCTTTTGGGCCATAGATTTAAGCCGCGGAAAATTCTGATTCTCTCTCCAAAACTTGAATGGGTCAGCGGCAGGCTTGTGCGGAAACGGTCAGTCGGAAAAATCGGAAACGGAATTTTGTTTCCGAAACATTATTCGGAAAAATTCCTTTCCGACTTTCGTTTCCGAAAAAAAGTTCGGAAATTCGGAAAAATTCGGAAATACTAAAAATTCAATTGTTTTTTTTTGTTTTAATTTAATTAATCATTTTATCATGAAACTAAAAGATTAGCAACTAAAACATAAGTATTACTGTTTTATAAAAGTTTCACATCGCAGACCACGTGAACATTAAAAATGGTTTCCGCCCTTTTTCCAAATTTGACGTTATTTTGCTTTTCTAAAAGTAAAAATCTAACGATTGAAATTTTGGCAAGGAAGCGGAGCCTAATTTCAAACATCACGCGGCTTCCGAGGTGACAAATTTATCGAAACATTATTAGATGAACTCTGGAAATCAATTATTATTGTTTAAAAAATTGTTACCTCCTGAACTTCAAAATTAGGCTCCGCCCCTTTCCCAAACTTCAGCCTTTTAAATTTTCAGGTGCCAGAATAAAGGAAAATTTTTAAAAAACATGAAATTTACGTAATGATTGGTTTTCATGAATTATCCTTCTATTCCAGTTACGATTGCCAGAGAGCAAAATTACTGATTCTCAACTTTTGAAGCTTCGAAAAACCTGATTTCAAGTTGAAAAATAAACATTTAGCATGTATTCATATGATGATAACATACACAATTGCTTCAAGCTTTCAAAACAGTTCGGAAAAACCAAAAAATAAGATAAGCAATTGCCGAAAAAATGGAAGAACTCTCGTGATAGGTCTCGAACTTTTCAGCGTTTCGCATTTCGTTTCGCATTGTTTTAAAATAATTTTTTGCCGGTATTTAAATTTGGTCAAATTCGCCGAGCTCATGCTTTGTCTTTTGTTGAGTGCTTTACCGGTAAAACGCTTAAGTAAATTTTCTGATAAATTTAACGAACCTTTACCGGTGATTTATTTTATTTAGAAAAACTTCAACCGCGTGTCTTGCATCGGCCAGGCTGAGCAACGGAATTTCACAAAACCGGTAAAAACTGCGCGAAAATTCGGAGAATGCTTAACCTGAACTTTCGGAAATTTATGGAAAAATGCTCAGAAAAATTTGAACCAAAATATTGATTTTTTCTAATACATTGTCATTTTTCTGCTTTACCGGTAAAGGTTCGTTAAATTTATCGGAAAATTTACTTAAGCGCTTTACAAGAGAGTTAAAAAATGACAAAACGAAAAAAGAAAATGAATAGTACGTGAAAAGAGTTTAAAACAATGACAAAACGAAAATAAACATTTAATGTGCGTGTGTTCTGGTGTCACTAGTGCGTACACCGTGACGCACAATTGCACTCAAGGTTTTGAACCGTCCTAGTTTTGAAGTGGCAGGTTTTGAATCGTCCCAGTTTTGAAGTGTCCCAGTTTTGAAACGTCCCAGTTTTGAAACGTCTTGTTTTGAAACGTCCCAGAGCCATAATTGTGGAGTGTCGTCGGCGTGAAGTACACGCGGACAACAGCAGCTATTTCAAGCTAAACATATTTCCGTCTAAATGCGGATAACGGAAACGGAAAAACAGTTATACTTTCACGAAAACGGAAAAGGAAACGGAAAACAATTTTTTATTCCGCGGAAACGGAAACGGAAAAAACACTCCCAAAAACGTCACGGAAAACGGAAACGGAAATTCCGCTCATCACTACCTATGAGATGCAGCGACGCATTTATTTAATGTAGGAAAAATAGCCGCGTGACCGAAAAAGCCCAATGAAATAAAGGCATTTTCAGTTTTCGCGTTCTGAACTGACCTTATCAAATTGATTTTTTTTTTCTGATTTGCCGAAATCTTAAATATTTGTTCATTACTGATTCGAAATCTTCAATCGATCGAAATCCTTAAAACACACATAAGTAAGCGAACAAAAAGTAAGTTTGAAAGTTATGTTATTGATATACTTA
This sequence comes from Caenorhabditis japonica, assembly GCA_963572235.1. Lineage (NCBI taxonomy): Eukaryota > Metazoa > Nematoda > Chromadorea > Rhabditida > Rhabditidae > Caenorhabditis > Caenorhabditis japonica. The sequence continues at coordinate 8,454,623 of OY754342.1, forward strand.
TATATTGATTTTTGTCTAGTGAAACGTTCATCGTTTGAGCTGCACTCATGTGAAGCACTCGATGGATTAGTTGCCGCCACTTTACGTAAGTATTCTCAGTAAATTTTTAGCGAATAAATCGAAATATGCTGGAAAAAAACTTGACGCAAAATAAAACCGCTTGAAATATAACTGTTCCGAATAAGAATTGCAAGAAATAAAACCCAGTCACACGGTGTCCCGGACGGGAAAAGCGCCTCTAGGAATAAATGCTGGCGCATCTCTCGTTCTCTCTCCCTCACCACCGCAGCACAGTTATTTTTCAACTGGAATTTACTTCTTTTTTGATTTTTAGCTAAACGGATCCATTTCGCAAAGTACATTTCACGGCGTGCTAGGCCCTACGTAAAAGAATTCGCGCCGTTTCACATGTGCCTGTGTCTCGACAGTGGCATTCTGCCAAGTCTAGAATAAAGTGTGCAGAAATGGAGACACAGAGACGCGAGAATTGGCGCTCGAAAATTTGATCTCAAAAGTTTTCTGAAACGTAGTCCCGAACCAGCCGTGCATTTATTGTGTTTTCAATCGAGTTGCAGCATGAGAACGAGAGAAAAAAAGACATGTTTTCTCTGCTTCTCTTCGAATCGAACTGTGTTTGCGTGGTCGCACGAAAAAAAGTGGACGGAGTCACGCGTTCTCATGTCGCAAGTCGATTGAAAAAACAATATTAGTTCAAAAAAAATATTGTAGGAAAAAAGCTTCAAAGTATAGTCGGCGAATACATCATCAACCTCGCTCTACTGCAAAATTCTACGCGCCCGTTTTTTTTTTGAGGGGGCATTTTTTTCTCAGTGGTTTTTTTCCACACAAAACACTTCCACTTTTCGGACGGGCATCAAACCCGGGACATTTCGCTCCGAATTCAATGTCTCTATCCACTACACCAGAGGGGCCACGCTAGTATTACTATCAGACGGTTATAGTCGGCGAATACATCATCAACCTCGCTCTACTGCAAAGTAAAATAGTTTAGCACCAGCAAGATTAACTCGAATTCTAGTTTTATACTTCTTTTTAACGGAAAATAACGTATCCACGACGAATTGCAGGTAAAATTTGATTTTTCGCTTCAAAACAGGCGCACTACACTGTTGAAAATTGGAAAGTGTCGTAGAGCGAGGCTGATGATGCATTCGCCGAGTATATAATAACTTTCACGTTAAACGTTTATGGCCATTTTTTTTTTCTCTGCGAGTTCCACGTTAGTGAGGTTTTTTGAACCAGGTTTTTAAAACGTTTTTTTTTCACGTGTTTTTATTTGATTTTCAAACACTTCCGAGGGTCATGTTTCACGTGTTACAATGTTTAATTTCTACGTGCCCCAATGCTCCTCTCCCTGTTATTCTTTTTCTGCGCGTACAAAATGCCCCCTCGTGTGTAAATACCGGTATATCAAAATTCTTGTAAAACCGTGTGGCACTTAAAATATTAACTCGAATTCTAGTTGTATTTTAAATGACGTATCCGCAACGAGTTGCAGTTATAATTTGATTTTTCGCTTAAAAAAGGCTGTGCGGGGATAGGTTGCAGGGAGTATGGAGCTCCCCCTATCCCGCGATAGACTAGTCTCGTGCGTGTGTGTGTGTGTGTGTGTGTGTGTGTGTGTGTGTGTGTGTGTGTGTGTGTGTGTGTGTGTGTGTGTGTGTGTGTGTGTGTGTGTGTGTGTGTGTGTGTGTGTGTGTGTGTGTGTGTGTGTGTGTGTGTGTGTGTGTGTGTGTGTGTGTGTGTGTGTGTGTGTGTGTGTGTGTGTGTGTGTGTGTGTGTGTGTGTGTGAACAGTTTTATTTAGTCGGGGGAAGAAAAAGGTTGGGAGCCTAAAAAAAACTTCCCCCTCCCTCCAAAACGAGTGAGCCGCATCGGAGGCGGACTCACGAGGGAATCTCTTGCACTCAAAAAATGTAAAGAGGTTAATAAAATATAATGTACAAGGAAGAGATAAAAAAGGGTTAAAGATAAAACGGTTTTCGTCGAAATCGAGCGTGGCGAGTAAAAAAAAACGGATTCCTACCGCGCGTCGTAGGATGTGTGTGTGCCGCAGGCGGTCGAGCAGTAAGTAAAAAAAGGAAAATAAATCTAAAACATGTCGCTAATCAGCTTCTCGTGGACCCCACACAGGAGCCCTTATCGCTATTTATGAGGTCCGACGACCTGTTCCCTGCTTACCATTTCGACTCGAATGAATCTCGCCGCCGCCGCTCCCGTTGCGGTCGCCACCGTAGTTATGGGGTTATTCACGAAATGGCAAAAAATGGAAAAAAACGGCAAAAAACTGCGCGAAAACTCGAAAAATGCTCAGATTGATCTGAAATTTTGGGAAATGATGGCGAAAACTCTCCCGGACATTCCCACAAAATTTCAGACCAAAAATATAGATTTTAAGCATTTTCAGAAAAAAAATCAATATTTCTTAAAAATCGATATTTTGGCAAAATTTCAGATCAATCTGAGCATTTTTCGAGTTTTCGCGCAGTTTTTTGCCGTTTTTTGCCATTTCGTTTTTTGCCAATAACCCCATTATGGGGTTATTCACGAAATGGAAAAAAATGGCAAAAAACCGCGCGAAAACTCGGAAAATGCTCCGATTGATCTTAAATTTTGGGAAATAAGGGAAAAAACTCTCCCGGACATTCCCACAAAATTTCAGACCAAAATATCGAATTTTAAGAAATATTGCTTTTTTCTCTGAAAATGCTTAAAATCGATATTTTTGTCAGAAATTTTGTGGGAATGTCCGGGAAAGTTTTTTCCCTTATTTTTCAAAATTGCAGATCAATCGGAGCATTTTCCGAGTTTTCGCGCAGTTTTTTGCCGTTTTTTGCCATTTTTTTTCCATTTCGTGAATAACCCCATTAGAGACGCAGGCAAGGTCTCGCCGCGAGGCGACCTGTCTGCCTCTCTGGGTGGGTGTCCGTGTATGCTGCTTTATCTTGTTGCAGTGAGGTAGCGCCCACGCGCAAGATCGTTTCATAAAAAACTATAGGAATCAATAATAAAAAGAGTGGGACTCAACATGGAAAGACCCTAAAACTTCGATTTTCTAACTCTCGCTTCATTTTGTGTTTCGATTTCGGCTGGAATTAATGATTTTTCAGCAAATCTGATAACACCAATCGATTCCTCGTGATCGATTACATAAGGGAGCATCTTAACATGGATGCTCAGGTAAAAAACGGCAATGGTGCGGCATAGGTTTAGCAAGAGTGCGGCACTTTGCCGCTCGAAGGTGTGGCTTAGGTACGGCACGCGTTTAGCAAGGGGGCGGCATGAAAATGGCAAGGGCGCGGCATGGGTCCGGCACTTTGTTGATCGACACCATGATGCATGGGTGGGGCACGGATGCGGCATAGAAGTGGCGATGGTGCGGCACAGGAACGGCACGGGTGCGGCAAGGGTGTGGCATAGATGCAGTCGCGCACCACGGACTATGACTGTAGGCGACGCAGAGACGATGTGACGCGTGCGCGGTCGTGGGAAATCTTCGTTTATTTCGAATGTCTGTTTTTTCCTTTTCAATTCAATTTTAATTTTTTTTCTCTTTCAAATTATTAAATTAATATCATTTTAACTATTTTTTTATCCATTGCAAAAAAAAAAATAGTTTGCCATTGCTGCTAATGTTATATATTTTTTCGAAATAGGATTGCGTTACAAAAAATGATCACTTTCTACTTCAGTTTTTACGTTAAATAAAATCACCAAAAATTACAAACAATAAATTTAGCCCATAAATTTGGTTTATTGTAGTTTCGAAATATTTTATAACGCAATTAAATTCTCTTAAATTTTCGGCATTTTCTGTTTTCGAAAAAAGTTAAAAATTGCCTTCCTTCATATTTATTTGCTATATATTGCTAATGGAGATATTCATGCGAGGAAAACCGCTTTTCTTTTTGTTTTTCATGTTTGAAACTTTTTTTTCGTTGTTCTTCCTTCTCCGAATAAAAACTTGTTTTCCTCGACATGAATAACTTCATAGGCGTTGATTTGTCTGTATCCGTGTGAGATTTCTTGAATAAAGAGTTTTTTTCAGCTACTACTGGACCAATGCATTGAACTGGTCATACTCCAGATGACATTCGGATAAATAGTAAGTTTTGGTTAAAATAAATTACTTTAAAATTTCAAATTCAGACATCAATCATGACGGGCACAAAGAGGAATTTGGCGATCACTTCTCCAGCAAAAAGTGAAATACGAACATCTGCTATGTTTTATATATCTTTCAATGGACCGTTTTATGGTGCGTACAAAGTAAAAAATTACTTTACTCAGACGACCAATTTCGATATTTATCGTGGCTGGATTAGATTCGTAAATTTTCTCATGAGATTTGTGCATTTCCTTGTAAGATTTGTAAGTTTCCTCGTGAGATTTGTAAAAAAAAAAGGTCTCCCAAGGAAATATACGGATCTCCGCAAAAAATTTATGAATCTCATCCAGCCACGATAATTATTCGAATAAGTCGTTTCAGATCCGTGAATTTTCTAAACGCTGCGTTAATTGCACAAAAACATCGCTCACTTGTGCTGGAGCGCACTTGCTGACTCTGGGTCTCTCTGTTTCTAATGCTATTTCTTCTCTCTCTCCATTTGCACACTTATTTCTTTCAATTTTAAATGTTTCTCTCTTATTTTTTTAGCTAGAATTATTAAAAAAATATAATTTAGGCCTGAAAAAATGATACAGTCCAAAATCTTTTGAGATACTTCTTTCGAACAGGTGTTTCACTATCTCACTCATTTATTAGTGTTTTTGAGTTTAAAATAGTACTCAAAACGTATTAAATACACCAGAAATTGTGAAAAATAATTTTTCACATATAAAAATAATTTGAAGTATTGTCGGCCCGCCACGTTGGTCAAACGCGCTCCGCTGATCTCAATACTACGTGGATTTTATTTTGGTTTCCAAATTATTTCATTTCACGTGTAAATTCAACGTGAAATAAAATAATTTGGAAACCAAAATGAAATCCACGTAGTATTGAGTTCAGCGGAGCGCGTTTGACCAACGTGGCGGGCCGACAATAGTTCGAAAAAAAAATTTTTAAATGTCTTCCACCAACACACATAACTTCGAAAAATGTGCTTTCCTAATGGTATTTGTAGCCAATTTCTATTATGATATGTCTCATGTGGGTCAAAACAAGAGAAAAAAGTCTGATAAGGGTCATCAAGAAAAAAAAAAGAAAAAAACCGAGGAAGGATTCGAACCCCCGAACTCGAGATCGTCGGCACAGGTTTTGCGCGATAGGCCTATAATAGGTTGCGCGATAGGCCTATCGAATACCCGCGAAGGACCCTATAGTAAGCCTATTATAGGCTTATCGCGGCCCGTCACCTATAATAGGCCTATAATAGGCTTATCGCGGTTGACTTTCGCCTATAATAAGCTTATCGCGGTCACCAATAAGCCTATTGTAAGCCATAAATAGGCCTTTCGCGGAAATTCAAAACTCGTCGGTAAGCTCATTGTAGGTGCTCCCAGGCCGATATACCGGCTCTTTAGGCTCAAATTTATTTGTTTTCAAGGCAGCTTATTTGCAAAATTGTTAATAAAAATGACAAATGTATTGTGAATTAAATAGAAAAAAAGCTTTAGAGGAGTTATTCACGAAACAGCAAAAAAGGCAAAAAAAAAATCTCCAAAACTCGGGAAACTCTCTGATTGACCTGAAAAATCGGGAAATGGAGACAAAAATACTCCTGAATATGATTAAACAGTTTTGTACCGAAATATTGAAATTTTTGAAATCAAAATTTCATTTCAATTTTTTGAGCATATTCAAGAGTATTTTCGCCTTTATTCCTAAATATTTCAAATTAATCAGAGCATTTTCTGAGTTTTCGCGCAGTTTTTTTTTTCGCTGTTCCGTGAATATGCTCCATGATTGATGGTTCGTCCCATTCCTCCAATCGCAGTCGTCTCCATATCCGACCCCGTCGCCACCATCGCTGCATATCGGGTAGAAGGCCACAAACTGAAACAAATATAATTTTAAATTTGGTCGTATTTACTTACTTATTATCCATTCCCGAAGAAAGCAAATGCGCTCCACGAAACTTAGTACTTCGTAGATTTCATTTTCGTCGCCAATTTATTTCATGTCACGTTGAATTTACACGTGAATTGAAATAATTTGGCGACGAAAATGAAATCCACGAAGTACTAAGTTTTGTGGAGCGCACTTGCTTTCTTCGCGAATGGACAATACTTGTGAGGTTCGACCTCAGTTTTCGTCATAATTCGTTTAATTTTTTTTTTTCTCGTTTTCTCTTCTTATTTTAATTTTTCGCACTTTTCATTTTTTTTCTTTTTCATGATTCTCGCTCTGCGAATTCTTCAGAATTAAATGAAAAAACCCAAAAAGTGCACAAATGCCAGCAGATTTTTTTCCTAGAAATAAGTTAAACAACAAAAAATATTATTTGCTCATATTGCTCTGAAACTTTGGGAAATCATTTAAAAAATACTCTCGGACATTCCTAGAAAATTTCAATATCGATTTTTTAACATTTTCAGAAATAAAAATCGCTATTTGTTAAATCAATATTTCGGTCTAAAATTTTCTGGGGATGTCCGAGAGTATTTTCATAATGATTTCTCAAAGTCTCAGATCGATCTGAGCATTCTCCGAATTTTCGTTGAGTTTTTTTCTATTTTATGTTTTTTTTTTGCTGGTTCCGTGAATTTCACTCTAAATGCATGCGAAATTCATTGTTCGATTGGAGCGAGTTTTCAGCGTTTTATACCGAGTATATTGAAATGAGGATATTTTGATTTTGCTCGTCTTTTGCTTGTTCTAAAAAATATTTTTTCCTGGGAAAAAGCTGCTGCACACGGCACCCCAGCCTTCCAAAATTTTTTCTGGTTGGCGCATTTCGCGTGCACTGGAACGGCATGGTCGTACGGCCGTGTACTCCACGTGGACAATGTGATTTGCGCAATAGCAGAATTTTTTCCATTTTTATTTGATTTTTAGATATTTTTCACAAATTTTTAGGCATAACTATTCTGAAAATGAATAAAAATTGATAATTTATTAATTTCTATCTTTTTATTATGTGATTGCTCAATATTTTATCGTAGAAATCGTAGATGTTTTTCAAACCCCTAAGGCTCGGCCATTTCTGAATTTTTGTTGACGTCCAAGTGCTCGAAATGTTCGCAAGAAACTCCTCTATCGGCAAATGATATTCATTTTTCAAAAATATAATTATTCGAGTGAAATAATGCAAAAACTGATTTTTCAGTACAAAATTACATTCGCCGCTGGCGAATGATGCAAGCGCGCACCACTGCGAAATTGCTGGCGCATTGGAAGGAGGGGGAGCCGTGCTGCAGAGATCAAGGTTTTTGTTGAACTGGCGTTTGTGAACTTTTTAATAATTTTTTTCATTTAATTCTGAAGAAATCAAGGCACACTGCACCTTGCATGGGGAGACTAGATTCAAAATTCAGAGGAAATGGGCAATAGAGCGCAATTGCACCGCGTCTGCCTGCGTCTCTTATCTCGGCACACTCTCTCGCTCACTTTTTTTTGAAACAGATAATTAAAATCCATTTTTCAGCATTTTCTCGTTTCATTTTTTTTTAAATCGCTCTGTTGAATGGAAGTAAAAAATTTTAGAATGTTTTTAAAACAAAGTTTATCAAAATTGGCCAATAATTACTTGTACGCTGTCAATTTTTTGTTTTTCTTTCTTTTTTGCCGACATTTTTTAGCCATAGTTTTGAATTTTTGTGTTGAAATCTTTTTTTCAAGTCTTGTTTCGTTCTGGAATACGGGATTCGACAAAAATTTCTAATTTTCACAAACGTTTTGGCACTTCAACCAACAGTGAACAAGAAAAATATTGAATTTGTATGTGATTTTAGCGATTTACATAAGAAAAATAATTGATATATCAGTTTTCAAGTTAAGCTAAAAAAAAAAAGAAATGGGATAAAGTACTCGTTGCACAATTTTTCCGTAAGTTTTGCATTGCAATTGTACAATTATGGTTTTTCGCCAAACCAAAGGCTGGTTTTCGTTGAATGGCACGTAAAACTGTAAATTTCAGACAAAATAAATATTAATTGAAAGGGAAAAATAGAAAATATGAATTTTCGAATAAAAAAATGCCTGCGAAAATAGAAGAACAACTAAAAATCGATAGGGTGCACGGAAGAATCGACCAATTTTCGAAAAATTTGATTTAAAAACACTCTAAAAAAAATTTGCTACCTTTTAACAGAGAGATTTTTCCAAAAATGGAACGAGAAGATACTTTAAAATGCATTTTAATGCTCTGAAAAACATATTTTCAAAACAAGTGGACGAGAGAGTGTGCCGAAATACAAGACGCAGACGCGGTGCAGGCGCGCTCTATTGACCAATTTCTCTAGTATTTGAAGCGAGTCTCCCAATGCAAGGTGCAGTGAGGCAGGACATTTCCGAAATTTATCCAATTTTTACAACACGAAGTAAAAACTCACTTTCAAATCGTTGGCACGGCGTTTGACGGTGTCGGGTGGATGGCGAATGGGTGGCGTCGGGCAATCTGAAATTATAAAATATTGATGGAATAACGAGAACGGTGCGAATTGTTTTTATCGAGAAAAATCGATAAATGTTTATTTGACAGGATATTTTATTTTCCATAGACTTTTCAATTGTTTTCAATTGAAGAGTCGATTGAAAACATTAAATTTTTAAATTTCCTGACCAAATTCGTAAATTTCCGCGCGAGACATCAGAAGAATTTAAAAATCAGAAAAAATTCAGCGATCTCACGACGAAATTTACAAATAATTTCAGAAAATATATCGAAAAATTAATTTTTTGGCAATATTCTTAAATTTCCTGTAAATTCTCTGGAATTTCACGAGGAAATTTACGGATCTCCAGATATTTGAAATCTCACAGTAAAAATCAGCATTTTTGATAAACAAAATTATGTTTTTTATAAAACAAAAAAATATTTCTTGTCCCACAATTTATCTCGAAATGCCAATCTTTACGAATGCGCAACAACAGCAAAAAACAAGCACAATTTATATTTATTAAAATAAAAATGAAATATTATTAAAAAAAAACGGAAAAGAGTTAAATGCGACGGCAAAAAATTAATTTAGGCCAAAAAAATGTGGTTTTTTGAAAGTCGCTGACGAGATAGTCTAGCCATAGAGCGCGTTTGCATTGACCTACAAATAGGCCTACCGCGGTCGCCGCACACCGCGTCCTCGATAAGCTTATTACAGGAGGGTAGGCGCTGCCGCCCGCGATAGGGCAAATACTCACTTGCTTGAGGATCATTTGCTATTTTTACCATTTGCTATTTTGGATCATTTGCTATTTTGGATCATTTGCTATATTGGATCATTTGCTATATCTCATTTGCTATATTTGTCTCATTTGCTATTTCTCATTTGCTATTTTTGTCTCATTTGCTATGGATTGGCTCATTAGCTATGGGTTGGATCATTTGCTATTTTGGATCATATGCTATTTCTCACTTGTTTTACTTGTCTTATTGGCATTGATAGCCCGAAATAGAGTGAAAACAAATTTCGGAAACTGGCCGATGACGACGCATAACCTTGCCGTCCGCTTGCCGATTTTGTAGATTTTTCCCTTCAATTCGAATTATTGTTATAATTTTATTGTAAAACAAGCTTGCAGCTTGTGGCGACTAAGTCGCCTTCGTCAAATGTTTATTTTTACTGATTTTTGTTTTTTTTTTTTTTAATAGAAATGGCAATCATTTCTTTTCCCTATTTCTTTTAAGTTCTCGTGACCCTTGTGGTATAGTGGTTAGCACGTTTGAACGTCAATCGACAGGTCGCGGGATCGAGTTTTGTCGACTGCAAACTCGTGTGTGAGACACACAAACAAACACACAGACTAATCTAAAATTTTCTATATAAGAAAGATTGTAAATTAAATATAATGAAAATTGTAATGGGGTTATTCTCGGAACCAGCAAAAAAAAGCAAAAAATAGAAAAAAAAACAACAAAAACTTCAGCCAAAATTCGGAGAATGTACCGATTGATCTGAAACTTTGGTAAATTATTTAAAAAGTAATTCCGGTCATTCCCTGAAAATTTCAGACCAAAATATCGATTTTGAAAAGTTTCAGAAAGAAAATTGATATTTTTTAAAATCAATATTTCGATCTGAAATTTTCAGGGAATGTCCGAAAGTATTTTTTAAATGATCTCTCATAGTTTCAGACCGATCAGAGCAGTCTCCCAATTTTCGCTGAATTTTTTGCTGGTTTTTTCTATCATTTGCTTTTTTTTGCTGGTTCCGAGAATAACCCCATAAGTACAATAGAAAAGTTTGAAAAAAAAGAAAATTATAAATAAGAAGAAATTAAAGAAAATGGCACGAGAAAAAATTGGAAATAACTGAATTTCTAAAAAATGAAGAACAACCATTAGCTTCGTTTCGTTTCATCCGTTTTTGAATTGGCTTGTCACGCTGAAAAATAAATGTTTTATCTGATTTTTTGTTTTCCCCCTTTTAGTAAATTTTTGTAAATAACGGAAATCATTTATTATCTCGGTTAGGGTAGGCCACTGCTTAATTTTTCGGAAATTTTCTTAAATGTCAAGCTATTTGTTTACAGAGGTGTTACTTAACAAGCCTGAGCTGGCGCCTATCGGCGACAGAAAAAAAAAACTTAAACGTGAAAACCAATTGAACTTGACCATGACCTTTTAAAGTGAACAGATGGACATGTTGACTAGCGTAATATATATGAGAAAGATTTTATATGCTTTATTAGTTTTTTTTTTCTAAAAATAGTTCAAATCGGTAAGTTTGTCACATTTATTCACAATCACTGCCAGTTTTGGGAACTAGAACGAGAACAAATTAGGCAAAAACGGCAAGAAAATTATTAAAATATATTTTTTTCCCGAATCTTTAAATTTTTTTTGCCAAAACTCAGCGAGAACCTCGTTGAATTTAAAGTTTTTTTTGTGTTCAAATAACGGAAAATTTTGGAAAAACAACTAGACATCAGTAAGCACGGTGTGCTATTTTTGGAAATGGATTTTCGGAGGTCATCTCTTTCGCATTTAGCTAAACGTGACATAATGCCACTTGAGACGCAGATAAATGCGACAGGGCGCGTTTGCCGTTTCTTAGGTTCTAACACGCCGATTTTTAAGATGTTTTGTTGTTATCTTGTTGTTGTAAAAAGGAATAAGTAACTGACAAGGAGGAAATAAAGAATTTTTTTGTCATTCAATTTGGCGTGAAATGTTACTTACAGTCTGAAGATGCACGAAATTCACAGAAAAACTATTTGGAGTCGTTTTCAAAGTGTTGGTATTTTTCAGGCCACGTAACATTTTTGGATAGAATATATATTTTTTAAACAATTTTTATTTGAAAAAACTCACTATCAATATTTTTACTTGACAGTTGACAAAACTCTTCTAAAACGTTCTCTTCGTATTCGGAAGTTGTTGCCATCGAAGTCTCGTCATCGTCCTCTGAGTGGAACATTTCTAAAAAATTATATATATTTTTTTGAATAATTTTTACTGCAAAATAATTCAATATGTACTCTTTACTCACGTTTTTTTAGATGAGAATTGCCAGTATTGGGAGAAATGCACCGCGGGTGAACCAATCGCCCAAAATCCTTCAGCAAAATTGATTTTTGATGCACCACAGGTGTCAGACTGCAATAAATATTTATTATAATACCAATGTAGCGATTAAATGTTAACAAAAAATACGAAATTAGCAAAAAAACAGCAGAAACCCGATAGGAAACCAAGAAAATTAATTCAAAGCACATATTTTTTGGGCAATTTGGCTGCCAATGCTTTAACGTTGGATACTCAGCCAACGCCGGGCCTAACTTTTTCGCGCGTTTCCCAAATTTTCGCGTTTTTTTTCACAGCTTTTTAAAAAAGCCTTTTCGTTTTATACTTTCTGCTGCTTTTTGGCTGATTTCTTCTTTTTTTTTTTAACATTTAATCGCTACTTTGGTCTTATAATTGATATTTATTGTAGTCTGACACCTGCGGTGCAACAAAAATCAATTTACCTGGAGGATTTTGGGCGATTGGTTCACCTGCTGTTCATTTCTCCCTATTTTGGAAATTCTCATTAAAAAAGTGCGTATGGAGTACATATTGTTTTATTTTAAAAAAATATATTTTTTTTTAGAAATTGTTCACTCAGAGGACGATGACGAGACTCCGATGGCAACAATTTCCGAACACGAAGAGAACGTTTTAGAAAAGTTTTTTCAACTGTCAAGTAAAAGGATTGATAGTGAGTTTTTTCAAATAAAAATTGTTTAAAAAAAATATATTCTATCCAAAAATGTTACGTGGCCTGAAAAATACCAACACTTTGAAAACGACTCAAAAATTTCTATGCAAAAAAAAAAACTGAAAATACGGCGCTACCTCGAAATAGAACCTTTTCAAAATAGAAATGTGCCGAAATAGAACGTGACGCGAAATAGAACCGCGTGAAATAGAACTGTTCTGAATTAGAACTGTTCCGAAATAGAAATGTTCCGAAATGGAACCGCGTAAAATAGAACTGTTCGGAAATAGAACCGCGTGAAATAGAACTGTACTCCGTTTTAGAGCGTTTCAGCGCAATTGGGTGAAGAATATTGAATAAATGGCCAAACAGAAAAAGTTCCACTCAGTGGCGTGACCTGTAACAACCGTGGCACTGCGTTGGATTTCAGTTGAGGAGCGTTTTCTATTTATTGACTGGGTTCTATTTCACGCGGTTATATTTCGGTACAGTTCTATTTCACGCAATTCTAATTCGGGACAGTTCTAATTCAGAACAGTTCTATTTCACGCGGTTCTATTTCGCGTCACGTTCTATTTCGGCACATTTCTATTTCGAAAAGGTTCTATTTCGAGGTAGCGCCGAAAATACATGAAAAATCGTAGTTTTTTGTGAATTTCGTGTATCTTCAGACTGTAAGTGACATTTCACGCCAAATTGAATGACGAAAACATTCTTTATTTCCTCTTTGTCAGTTACTTATTCCTTTTTACAACAACAAGATAACACCAAAACATCTTAAAAATCATTTAAAATTATCAAACTATTTGTTTGAAATCGCCGTGATTTATCACTTTTTGTTCAAAAAATTACGATTCACAGCGTGTTAGAACCTACGAAACGGCAAACGCGCCCTGTCGCATTTATCTGCGTCTCAAGTGGCATTATGTCACGTTTAGCTAAATGCGAAAGAGATGACCTCCGAAAATTCATTTCCAAAAATAGCACACCGTGCTTACTGATGTCTAGTTGTTTTTCCAAAATTTTCCGTTATTTGAACACAAAAAAACTTTAAATTCAACGAGGTTCTCGCTGAGTTTTGGCAAAAAAAATTTAAAGATTCGGGAAAAAAATATATTTTAATAATTTTCTTGCCGTTTTAGCCTAATTTGTTCTCGTTCTAGTTCCCAAAACTGGCAGTGATTGTGAATAAATGTGACAAACTTACCGATTTGAACTATTTTTAGAAAAAAAAACTAATAAAGCATATAAAATCTTTCTCATATATATTACGCTAGTCAACATGTCCATCTGTTCACTTTAAAAGGTCATGGTCAAGTTCAATTGGTTTTCACGTTTAAGTTTTTTGTTTCTGTCGCCGATAGGCGCCAGCTCAGGCTTGTTAAGTAACACCTCTGTAAACAAATAGCTTGACATTTAAGAAAATTTCCGAAAAATTAAGCAGTGGCCTACCCTAACCGAGATAATAAATGATTTCCGTTATTTACAAAAATTTACTAAAAGGGGGAAAACAAAAAATCAGATAAAACATTTATTTTTCAGCGTGACAAGCCAAAAGCCAATTCAAAAACGGATGAAACGAAACGAAGCTAATGGTTGTTTTTCATTTTTTAGAAATTCAGTTATTTCCAATTTTTTCTCGTGCCGTTTTCTTTAATTTCTTCTTTTGTATAATTTTCTCTTTTTCAAACTTTTCTATTGTACTTATGGGGTTATTCTCGGAACCAGCAAAAAAAGCAAATGATAGAAAAAACCAGCAAAAAATTCAGCGAAAATTCGGAGACTGCTCTGATCGGTCTGAAACTTTGAGAGATCATTTAAAAAAATACTTTCGGACATTCCCTGAAAATTTCAGATCGAAATATTGATTTTAAAAAATTTCAATTTTCTTTCTGAAACTTTTCAAAATCGATATTTTGGTCTGAAATTTTCAGGGAATGTCCGAAAGTATTTTTTTTAAATGATCTCTCAAAGTTTCAGACCGATCAGAGCAGTCTCCGAATTTTCGCTGAATTTTTTGCTGGTTTTTTCTATCATTTGCTTTTTTTGCTGGTTCCGAGAATACCCCCATTACAATTTTCATTATATTTAATTTACAATTTTACAATAAAATTATAACAATAATTCGAATTGAAGGGAAAAATCTACAAAATCGGCAAGCGGACGGCAAGGTTATGCGTCGTCATCGGCCAGTTTCCGAAATTTGTTTTCACTCTATTTCGGGCTATCAATGCCAATAAGACAAGTAAAACAAGTGAGAAATAGCATATGATCCAAAATAGCAAATGATCCAACCCATAGCTAATGAGCCAATCCATAGCAAATGAGACAAAAATAGCAAATGAGAAATAGCAAATGAGACAAATATAGCAAATGAGATATAGCAAATGATCCAATATAGCAAATGATCCAAAATAGCAAATGATCCAAAATAGCAAATGGTAAAAATAGCAAATGATCTTCAAGCAAGTGAGTATTTGCCCCGCGATAGGCCTATTATAAGCTTATAATAGGCCTATATTTGGCCTCAACCTATTATAGGCCTATCGCGCAAAACCTGTGGGAGAGAAGTGCACACCAGTACACCACCGATGCACACTTTCACCAACCCCCGGAGGCCGCTCATATGATCGGCGGCCCGCAGCGAGCTGCTATGCATGTGCGCTCCACCGAAGTGAGCGATTCGGCTTGTATAAATAACGAGACCTATTTTCTAAAAAATAAAACAAATGAAATGCCTGAATAATCTGGGTTTTTTTGGCATTTTGTACTGCAAAAATTCCTGATTTTGGAAATTTTTCAAAACCTGGCTTTTTCAGAAATTTCCAAAAAGTCATAATTCCAGCGTCGGAAATTTTCAATTTCCGTGCAGAGGCGGTTTCATTCGCAAAAAAAAGTTCAGTTCCGAGCAGGATTTCTTGAAAATGAAAATTCATCTTCCGAATTCCGTCGAAAATTTCCGATTTTCCAATTTTTTCTTCCGATTTTCCGACTAAATTCCAAATTTTTTATTTTTGTTTCCGAATTTCCTTCGGAAGTCCAAAATTTCACACTAATGTTCCTAGTTGGGTCCGAATTCCGATTTCCGATTGGAAAAATCGGAGATTAAACTCCAAAAAATTATAAACTCTTTACAAAAAAAAATTGAAAAATGTGAGTAAAAACTAGTGTTTCTAATTTCAATTGGACATTTGCGTCACGGACATGGCCGATTTTTTTCCGAATAAAAGTTTTTCGTACTAAAATTTTCGACACGGGGTTTCTGGCTTTTCGGAAATTTCCGAGAAAGCCTGTTTTTGAGACAAAAAATCTTCCTTACGGGATTATTCACGAAATAGCTAAAAACAAGAAAAAATGCAGAGAAAACTCGAAAAATGCTCCGATTGGCCTGACACTTTGGTAAATAATGGAAACAATACTTCCGGACATTCTCTCGTACTCGGGAGCAGGCTTTCTCAGAAATTGCTGAAAAGTCGGAAATTTCCGATTCCGTTCCGAGGAGAAAAGATTTCCGAAAATAATTCCTTTTCCGTCCGAAATAGTTTTTGTTGGAAAAAAATCTGTTTTCCTGTTGAACATTTGGTACGAAAAATCCTTTTTTTTTTTTTTTTTTTGGAAAAATTTTACCATGTCCGTAACACAAATTTCCTATTTAAAACACGAGTTTACGTATTCTCAGTACGGAGCGCTGCAAACGCGCTCCCTTCACACAGTGGTGGGCGCGGCCACGTTAACGACGAGAGAGTGCAGAAAATTGAGAGAGCCGTGGCCGATGTTTTGCTCTGATTTCTCTAAACCTCACTCCAAATGCATGCGAAATTTTTTGTTCGTTTGGAGCGAGTTTTCAGCGTTTTATACCGAGTATATCTTTACGCAATTTTTCTATTTTTTTTTTGTGGATAATATAAATTTGATGGACATATTCAGAGGCCGTATTCATGAACGTTTACCACACGGTAAATGATTCTCCTGACAGTAAATAACAATTTCATTGGCCATAAAGACACTTACGGACTATTTATAGTGTAATTAATCCAATTTATAATTCGAAAACTTAGTTCACCTTGCGGAAAATCATTTACTTTTTTATTTACCATAAGTAGGGACCGCAATGTGTTTTCTAAAACTGAAATTTTCCGAATATTTTTGGTTGGAATGTGTTCTTTGGCTCAATATGAGTACGCTGTAAAATTTTTATCAAAAATTGTTCGGTAATTCTCGAGTTATACCATCCTAAAGTAACTCTGTTGTCTCCCAAGAATTGCATGAGGCGGGTCGTCAAGACGCGAGAAAAGAGACGCCCGACACAGCGAGCGTGAGCGAGAGACAACGCGAAATGGAGAGAGGTGGGGGGGGGACTGTATCCTCCACCGTTGCTTGCGCGATCAGCATTTTCAACGGAAAACGGTATTTTTCCCTCAGAAATCGGCAAAAAAAAAATCGCAGAGTTACCACGATATTAATTTAAACGGGGTTTTGTAGCAAATTTTACGCTGAATCCGAATATGGAAAAATTAGCCGCGTGCATTATATTTGCGATTTTCAAATCTGCGAAAAACTGAAGTTTTGGTCGAACAGGTATCATTCAAATGAACATAAAATTGCTCCAAGTGGGTCTAGTGTTCTGCATTTTTGTATTTGAACTCTAAGAGGGTCTATCTTTGTATTCGATTATGGACCTATTCATAGGAGAAAAAAGACAAAAAAAAACGTTTTTTTTCCTATTCATAGATGTAAAAAAACGACAAACAATGTCGAAAAACGAATGGTAAACAAGTGTTTATTGACCATGATAGACCATTGATAGTGAGGAGGCACAGAGATGTTTACAACCCCGTGGGAACGGACTTGTTTACTATTTCATGCAAACTCCGCCCCTTTTCTGCGCCTCCTCTCTATCAATGGTCTATCATGGTCAAAAACACTTGTTTACCATTCGTTTTTCGACATTGTTTGTCGTTTTTTTACATCTATGAATAGGGAAAAAAACGTTTTTTTTTTTGTTTTTTTTTCTCCTATGAATAGGTCCATTAATAAAAAACTAGGGTCATCGCTGAAATTTTTCTAGAATTTTTAGTTGAAGTTTGACGAGCTTTTAAAAAAATCGGAGAGTTCCAGGACAAAAACTGATTTTAAAAATGAATTCCCCACACCTTAAACTGTCTGAATACTAAAAATCAGCCGCGTGCCCCGGTAAACTCGACCACACGGGTCAAAAAGTGAGTTTCATTTTCGTTTTCTCCTTTTCCTGAGAAAATGGTACATTTTCATGTAAAACAGACTTGTTCATTAGATTCAGCATGGCCGATTACATTTGAAGAGAAAGTTTTGAGTATCATACTTCAATCCGGGGCCTTCTTACAGGCCTGTAAACATGCGCGCGCAAACTGGGGAGAAAAATCGTCTGACTCCGCCCACGCGCTCCCTAACCATAAGGTAAACGTTCATGAATACGGACCCAGGTTCATTTCTGATATTTCCGAGCGGAAATCGGAACGAGGCAAAAGCTCCGTTTCAAAAAGTGTATTATAGATAGGGAGCGCAAAGGGGTGGGCGGAGTCAGACGATTTTTCTCCCCAGTTCGCGCGCGCATGTTTACAGGCCTGTAAGGAGCCCCCGGATTGATGTATGATACTCAAAACTATCTCTTTAGATGTAATCGGCCATGCTGAATCGAATTAACAAGTCTGTTTTACATGAAAATGCATAGTTTTCTCAGAAAAAGGAGAAAACAAAAATGGAGCTCACTTTTTTGACCCGTGCGGTCGATTTTACCGGGGCACGCGGCTAATTTTGAGTATACAGATAGTTTAAGATGTGGGAAATTCATTTCTGAAATCAGTTTCTGTCCTGCTAGTTTCCGATTTTTTTAAGCTTGTCAAACTTCAAGGAAAAATTCTAGAAAAATTTCAGCGACGACCCTAGTTTTTTATTCGTGGAATACAAAGATAAACCCTCTTAGAGCTCAAATACAAAAATTTAGAGCACTTGACCCACTTTGAGCAATTTTATGTACTTTTGAATGAAGCATGTTCGCCCAAAACTTCAGTTTTTTGAGGATTTGATGGTCGCAAATATGGAGCACGCGGCTAATTTTTCATATACAGATTCAGCGTAAAATTTGCTACAAAACCATGTAAAAATTAATATTGTGGCTAGTTTCCGATTTTTTTTCGTGCCGATTTCTGTGCAAAAAATATCGTTTTCCGTTGAAAATCTTGATCGCGCAGGCAGCGGTGGAGGATACAGTCTCTCCCCCTCTCTCCATTTCTCGTTGTCTCTCGCTCACTCTCGCTGCGTCGGCGTCTCTTTTCTCGCGTCTCGACGGCCCGCCTCATGCAAATCTTGGGAGAAAACTGTGCTACTTTGGGATGGTATAACTCGAGAATTACCGAACATTTTTTGAAAAAAATTTGACAGCGTACCAGGCTTGTGCGGAAACGGAAATCGGCATTGCCGGATTTCCGAAATTTCCGACATTTTTCGGAAACGATTGCCGTCGAAAACGTTTCCGAAAAATTTATCGAAAAAGCTTTTTCGACAGAAATATTTCCGAAAAAAATCGGAAATTCGGAAATAGGCAAAAATGACCAAAACCTGGCCCATTGCTGAAAATTTAGAGACTTATCACGAGGATTCTTCCCTTTTTTTCGGCATTTTCTTAGCTTTTTTTTGGTTTTTCCTAACTGTTTTGAAAGCTTGAAGCATGTTTGTATGTTATCATCGTATGAAAACATGGTAAATGTTTAGTTTAACTTGATCAGGTTTTTAAATGCTTCCAAAGTTGAAAATCAGTAATTTTGCTCTCCGGCAATTGCAGCTGGAATAGTACGATAATTCTTGAAAGCTATTGTTGGCCCGCCAAAATGGTCAAACGCGCTCCGCTGAACTCTGTACTACGTGGATTTCATTTTGGTCTCCAAATTATTTCATTTCACGTGTAAATTCAACGTGAATTAAAATAATTTGGAGACCAAAATGAAAATCGCATAGCGTTGAGTTCAGCGGAGCGCGTTTGATCATTTTGGCGGGTCGACAATAATTTTAACGTAAATTTCATGTTTTTTATTATTTTTCTTTATTCCGGCACCTAACAACTTAAAGGGGGTGCCAACTTTCTGGGGAAAGTTGCTTAAAATATACTCTTGAGTGGGGGATTTACACGGAGTAATGGCGACTGCCTTTTTTCAAACGACTTTTTTTGGCGCGGGAACACGCACGACGCTCTCGTCTTCTCCGTCTCGTCTCTTTTTTCGCTCGTCTTCTCCGTCTCGTCTCTTTCCTAAATGTTTGCATTGGCACAGTGCCCAAAATTTTTGCCGTCGAATGCGGCGCGTGCGCGTGCGCGTGTTATCAATGGAACACGTTTGCACCAGGTCATTCGCCATTACTCCGTGGATTTACGAATATCAAATCGAAATCGCACGAAAAAATTTTTATGATTTTTGGCAAATTAAAAAAAAAGACCACGGGAAGTACTCGATTTGGCGCGAAATTCAAACGCCATTTTTCTTTTTCACCATTTTTCTCCCGTCTTTTTTCAATATTTTTGCATTAATCTTTGGGAAATAATTTACAAACATATAACATTATTCGCATTGATCACAAAAGTAATGATAAAACAAATGTGGAACAAAATTCTCATATAATGGATTCGTGACGGAGTGACATTTCACGTGAAACTGGGAGACGAAAAATCTCTTCATTTCTTCAGTTATTTCTTCATTTTTTTGAATAAAAACGTGAAAAAATTGTCACTCCGCCACGAATCCATTATACCTTTAATTTTTTCCCGTTTTCCTGCTCAGTTCCGCATTAAATTCACTCTTTTATCTGTAACTTTTATATTCGAGCAAAAATTTTCACCAGTATATATTCAAAAAGTTGAATCCTAGTCTACGGCCACGATTTTCACTGGGGTATGAGGAGGGAGTGAGTAAACGCGCCCGGACGCACACACGCAACGCATCAAAATGAGGCCCAAAAAATAATAAAGGCGCGCGAAAATTTTCGCATCATCGGAGAGAAAAACCAACGCAAAATCGTGAAAATTACGAAATCCTATCCAAAATTATTTCGCGCGCGTTGATTTTTCTCTCCGATAATGCGAAATTTTTCGCGCGATTTTTTATTTTTTGGGCCTCATTTGGATGCGTTGCGTGTGTGCGTCCGGGCGCGTTTACTCACTCCCTCCTCATACCCCAGTGGATTTTTTGTGTACTCCTGGTGGTCTTCTATTTTTTTTTGTAAAAATCATAAAAAATCAGAGAAATTTTTTTGTGCGATTTCAATGTGATATTCATAAAACCCCCACTCAACAGTATATTTTAAGCAAATTTCCCCAGAAAGTTGGCACCCCCTTTAAAAGGCTGAAATTTGGGAGAAGGGCGGAACAATACTTTCAATGTTCACGTGGTCTGTGATGTGAAAACTCTTATAAAACAGTAATACTAGTCTTGTGTTTATTTGCTAATCTTTTAGTTTCATGATAAAATGATTGATTATTAAATTAAAGCAAAAAAACTATTGAATCTTTGGTATTTCCGAATTTTTCCGAATTTCCGAGCTTTCTTTCGGAAACGAAAGTCGGAAAGGAATTTTTCCGAATTGTTTTTCGGAAACAAAATTCCGTTTCCGACTTTTCCGACTGACCGTTTCCGCACAAGCCTGCAGCGTACTCATATTGAGCCAAAAAACACATTCCAGCAACAAGTTATCGGAAATTTTGAGTTTTGGATAACTCGTTGCGGTCCCTAATTATAGAAACACGCATTTTACTCAATTTCTACAGGAAGCTTGACGGACGACGTCAACTACGCAACTTCGGAGGGAATGTTGGTCGGATCGTTGAAACTCACTTCGATTTTTGTCACCTAGTTTTTTTTCTTTCTAATTAATAATTAAATGTTTTTTCTTGTAATTTTTGATATAATTCTGGTTTATTGGCAATAGGCTTTCAAATTTCTATCATGTCCAGCACTGGTATAGCAATAGAGCGGCAAGGGTGAGCAACGAAGCGGCAAGGGTACGTCTCGTCAGGGGTTCAGCAATGTTTGAAAAATTGCTGATGAACTTCCTGACAAATTCCGGCCATTCCCAAGAATCTGAAAACGCCTTTTGCGTCCTTCGGGATTGGTAACTGCTTAATCGTATTGAGGTTGGCTTCGTTAGGATAGTAGCTTGCCTCATTGATTTCGTGTCCTAGAAATGTTATTGATTTCTTAACGAACTCACATTTTGCGGGTGACGCCTTCAGGTTATACGCTCGGAAACGTGTCAAAACCTTCTTCAGTGTTGCTACATGACACTAGAATGTCTTACTAAATATTAAGCGTTTCAGTCTATTTTATAATCGGAATTTCTCATACTAAAACGTTTTCGAGGTGAATTGCGAAGTCGGGATTTTGAAAAGTGGCAGAATCCGAAAACATCACGTCGATTCCTCATCTGTTCGGCGCTTTGTTACTTTTTGTCAAGTTTGGCCGAGATCATTGCTGAAAATGCTTGTATTTTTAGAGATAATTGACTTACAATCAATTTATCGTGCGATGCTGGCCCTCATTTCGTTCGACATGAGTACTTTTAAAACTATTGTGTTTTCAATCGACTTGCGACATAAGAACGCGTGACTCAGAACGCGTGACCCCACTTTTTTTCGCGCGACGACGACAGCGCCGGAAATCGACACCTTAAATGGCTCTTCTAGCGGAGCGCATTTGCTGACCCCCTCCTAGTCCCCGAGCTCCCCCCGCGAAATTTATCATTTCAAATTTACATCAATTTTCTTATTGATATCTCTTTTATTCCATTCTCATTTCACATCTTTTTTTTTTTTTTGATTATGAAAAAATATTAATTAATTTTCCAAGTAATTTGCCATGAACTCCTGCAATATCGATTTTTCTTTCATGAAATGCTTTTCTCATTTTTCTCCCTTTACCGTTGTTTTTCATGCTGAATCTGACTATTTCGCTTTTTAAATACGGTTTTTGAGCATTATTTCTCTATGACGAATTCAATTTATTCGTTACAGAGCGACTCTGACGGCTCACAATTCAATTTCGACAACGCCATCGAGGATAAGCCAATGGGAAAATCGCTGGATGCGATGGAAGTTGACGAGCAAGAGTCGGACGGAGATTATGAGGGGGAGGTCAGTATTATTCTTGTGAGTTTGCATCGTGGATTGATCTGCGCTTGCTCTTTCTTTGGTGTTTCATTTCCGATTTCAGACGAATCTTCTGGATCCCTTCGACGTCTGGCAGTATGTCTCTTTCAGCTCACCAATATTTTTATAAATCTTTATGGAAAAGACAACTTGAAATTAAAAATTCTGTCGTCAATAAAAACTTAATAAATATATCGTCAATAGAAATTAAAAAATGCATCGTTATCAAAATTAATAAATTAATCATTTCTCATTCACATCAAACATCTTTGCATCACTACGCCGTTCCTTGTCGCTGCCGCTCTGAAACAAAATCTTTTATTATTTTGATAGTGGTTAAAAAAATGATTCCGTTCTAATCAAAGTGTGTTTCTAATGGCTTCAGATAATATTTTTTAATATTGTTCGGTGAAGCTATTTTGGTGCAGTATACCGAATTTTTGAAAATAGTTGAATAATTTGCAAGTACTTTCTGCGAAAATGAATAATTTTTTGTATTATAAAAGCGAAATAGTCAGATTCAGCGCTTTTTTATTTATTAAACCTCTGTCTTGAACAATTTAAAGAACAGAAGCGCATTTTTAAACTAATTTTGTCGATAAAATGATGATAAAAATTTGTCAAAAAACTCACAAACTCCTTCTGAAATTTCCTCATCTCGACCTGCGGAGTGACAACTTCCAACGTCTCAACCCACGGAAGAACTTTCGCCAGTTCGACCCACTTCTCTTTCATTTCTTCAGACCGTCTTTGAGAAGCCCGGCGGCGAACGCGGCTTGGAGCTGAAATTGTCTACGTTTTTCGGAATAGCCATAGCAAATTTAAAATGTATACTTCCTTCTTATCATCTCCGTCCGACTCTTGCTCGTCAACTTCCATCGCATCCATCGATTTTCCCATTGGCTTATCCTCGATGGCGGTGTCGAAATTGAATTGCGAGCCGTCAGAGTCGATCTGTAACAAAAAATTGAATTCGTCATAGAGAAATACTGCTCAAAAACCTCTGGCTCCAGGGCGGCGTTTCGCTTTTTCGAGTTGCGAGCGACAGCGGACCATGCTCGTTTTGCCACGAGTATGTATATTCTTCGGCGGCCGTACCGGAGGTTGCCCCTTAGTGCCGGGATAGTTGAATAATTTGCAAGCACTTTCTGCAAAAATGAATAATTTTTTGTATTATTTATAAAAGCGAAATAGTCAGATTCAGCATGAAAAAAAACGGAAGAGGGAGAAAAATGAGAAAAGCATTTCATGAAAGAAAAATCGATATTGCAGGAGTTCATGGCAAATTACTTGGAAAATTAATTAATATTTTTTCATAATCAAAAAAAAAAAAAGAAAAGATGTGAAATGAAAATGGAATAAAAGAGATAGATAAGATAGAAAAGAGATAGACAATAAGAAAATTGATGTAAATATGAAATGATAAATTTCGCGGGGGGGAGCTCGGGGACTAGGAGGGGGTCAGCAAATGCGCTCCGCTAGACGAGCCATTTAAGGTGTCGATTTCCGGCGCTGTCGCGACCACGCAGTTCGATTCGAAGAGAAGCAAAAAAAAAACATGTCTTTTTTCTCTCGTTCTCATGCTGCAACTCGATTGAAAACACAATAGTTACCAAAGTTTCAACCAATCTGAGCATTCTCGAAGTTTCCTCCAACTTTTTGCTTTTCCTGTTTTCGCATTTTCTATGAATAGTCCCATAAAGTAATTAAAAAAAACTAACCTGTCGGAACGAAAACCATACAATTGATTTGGCGCATCGACGAAGATCTTTAAAAATTAAAATAAAATAGAAAAATAATCACGCGAAACGAAAAAAACTGTGAATAGGGAAAACAAAGGTTATTTAATCAATACATGAAAAACGACGAGAAAAATTGGTTTATTAATTTTTAAAATACGAATTTGAAAAAAAAAATTTGTTCTGCCCAGCATTATTCAAATAAGCCCCGAAAATAAGTCCCGAAACTCGAAAAAAATATACCCACAAAACGCGCAAATACAATGCTGACGTGTTTTGCGTGCTTTTACTGTAGGCTAATTAAAGACTAGCTAGATTTGGCACCTATCGATTAGAATCGGCACTATAACTTTTATTGAGGATCACCAAAACCAAAGAAAATCAGGGAAAATTAGATAAAACTTTTAAAAAGCAAAGTTTATTTGATTTTATTCGGTTTTGGTGATTCTCAATAAAAGTTATAGTTGACTTGCCCATGTGGACCCTGATATTCAAAGTGCTGTAAGTCAGCTGAAAATCGTCCGATCGACCCATAGTCAACTAAAATCATACTTTTAGTTTTGAAACTTCTTTTTAAAAATAAATTTCGAGTCCTGAAAAAAAAAATTATTTTTGGGTCGAAAATTTGGCATCTGAAATTTTTTGCAAAATCTGCAGTTTTTAAAAATGACCAAATCCATTTTTGGAGCTTGTCAAAAACATTACGGGACAGATTCATGCAAATTTTCAGAACCATAACCCTCTCCATTTAAAAGTTATACTCCAAAAACCAAAATATGATATCTTTTTGTCCGGTACTGTAATCTTACAAGTGCAACACTGTTTTACAGGAATTGAGCACGATGCCCCCTATTTTTATGACCCCTGGGAGTATGGGCCTCAAATTTTAACTGCAACTCGTCGTGGATACGTAATTTTCCGTTAAAAAGAAGTATAAAAACTAGAATTCGAGTTAATCTTGCAAGTGAAGCACTGTTTTACAGGAATTTTGCAGTAAAGCGAGGTTGATAATGTATTCGCCGACTATATTAAACGTAGAAAGTTTATTGCTTTTCAAAAAAAAAATTTCGAAGAAAAACAAATCTAAATATTGTGTTTTCAATCAAGTTGCGTCATCAAAACGTGAAACTCGGCTCACTCCTTTTGACGCGAAAATGGAATTTTGGTGAAATTGAATTTTTGCGTAAAGAAAAGAGAAAAAACGTAATTCCAGTATTTTTTTTTTAATTTGGACACGGCATTAGATTTTTTGTATTTAGCGGTGGGACACGTAAGTTATTTCTATTACCTGAGAATAGAACTAGATCTGATGCGTTTAAACTAATTAATGTAATTTGTTTGAAATTTTACATTCCAAAACTATTTTCAGAAGATCCATCACCGACTTCAAAAATATCATATTACATAAGAAACAAAAATGAAATTTTTGAAAAGTGGACGGTAATATCAACAATGGTTTTCCTCGCGTTTATTGGGACTGTCTTGCTTAGCCAATATGCAAATTATACCTCTTCTGTAATTTCAAATTTAGAGCATTCACGCAAGTATAATGTGTTACAAGACCCTAATAATTTTATGGTGAATATGAAAACTTTAACACGTTTGAAGAATGCCATTATTTTTCAAAATGATATGAGGAAAAACATTAGTGAACTGGAAAAAGTATTCGCGGAAGTTTTAAACATTCAAGATGCCCAGTTATTTTATCAGATCAATAAAACGAGTTTTTATAATGCTATAAAGCAAATTAAGAATAAAAATTACTTAATTAGCAAAGCATTAAACACAACAAGTGATAGCATAAAAAAACTTTATGCGCTCAATTTGCAAAGTGAATATTCCATTAGGATTGAATCAATTCACAACATTTTGAACTTTTTTCGCAATTTGACCAATAGCCTGACTTCAATAACAAATAATATTGATAAGCAAATAAATCTGCCAACGGCCACAACGGTCCCTGATGCCCTATTTTTGATCGGCATAATAGATGATCTAGACAAATTGTTTTTTTTTGAAGATGACAAGTTGATTGACGAGTATTTAAAAGATGGTAATAGTTTTACTTTAAGCATTAATCAATATCTACAGCTTACTGATCCAATTTTTTTGAATCACCTGTTCTTTGATTTTAACAGTATAGTGTCATCTGCAAAAAAATTTGAATCTCTCTCAGAATTGAGACACAACAATGTTACGGATACACTAGATGTGATAAAGAGATTGATTAGTCCACCTGTTCTAATTCCCCATGACCCCGTGCTTAAAGGATTTCCCCGAGGTTCGAAAGATATAGAATCACTTCTAGAAGATGTTGACAAAAATCGGTTTGAAAAGCTGATAAATCGTGGAAAGACTTTAGATGGCGTGAAGAAACTTTTAGTGCCACTCTCAAATTTCAAGACAAAACTAGCTGGTCTCGAAAAAATTTGGAACATGTCAGTTAGACAAAAGTATTATGATTTTATTCGTTGTAGCATTACAACATATAACATCATTAATTCGTCAAAACTAGTGTTTGTCTCTAATTTTACGTCAAATGTTAATGCGACTTTGAAAAAACTTACGCCAATTCCTGGTCTGAAAAACTCATTACTGAAAAAGTTTGTGCACCTTTTGAGCTGGTCACCCATTTTGAAAACTGTGAACTCGGAGTTACGAGAACTTTATGCAATGAGAAAAAACGTTGGACCAATCGAGAAAGGCATTGTACAGTTGCAGCGAAATCCACCAAACACTTCTGAAAAGGGCGACGAATTGATAAATATTATCCAAACTAACTTTACCAAATTTATTAAAGCGATAACTTCTAAGGTTGAGCTTCTTAAAAACGAGAGCAAAAATATAACAGATTTGCTGGTTAGTATGACTGACTACCAAAACACAATCACTGACCCCCTATTAAAAAGTATTATTGAGACAGTTCAACAACCACAAACTCTCAAATTAGAAACAGAAGCAATACTTAACTGTGTGGAAGCTTTGAAGACTGTATCGCCGCCAATAAATATAAAACAAGATGAAATAAATGAACTATCAAATTTTCTGTTTGATGCAAAAGAGAAACTAGTTGAGTGGAAAGAGTTTGCAAAAAGTTTCAAAACAGAAATTGCGGAAGCCCAAAACGAACATTCAAATTTGATATGTTTTGGGCAATTTCCAAATGCTCGTGAAAACGCTTTTCAACTCGCTTATTCTCAACACACTTTAAATTTTTACCAAAAAACCAATCTTCTTAAAATATTACCAGTGTATTTAAAAGACGGATTGGTGTTGGGTAAGAAACTTGAAATTATGCAACCGAATGAAAATAATACAAATAGTGATGTATATGCCTATTTCTTCTCTCTAAATGGTAGCATGAAAAATATTTTAAATCAAGTAAACAAGCTACCTTTAAAATTAACCATCGAAGGCCACGATCTGGAAAAGACGGAAAAAATAGTGAGTAGTTTGGATGAAGTGTTGGTTTCAAGCGTCGACTTTTCTCACATAATTTCAATTATTGAACGTTTGAAATGGACGGAGATCGGTCAATGGCATGAATTTGCGAAAATAGAGAAAAGTCTAAAGAAGTTAGAAAACATACAATATGCGGTTTTGCGTACAAACAAAACTTTTTCGTCACTGTTAGCCGAGGCTGAAGGTTTTCTACAATGTCTTTCAGCAAAGAGCGTGCCTTATGATTATCCAAGAGTGTAATAGTTTTAAAAAAATGTCATGCTTTCATAATACTTTTTTAGGCCATATTTAATGATTTTTGTTTCATTGGTGGCTTTAGCGTTCACATCGTTGATTATATGGGGAATTAACTGGTTCAGAAAGTTTTGGGAGGAAGTTGAAAGGCAAACAGGATATGACAAATATTGACGAAAACGATTGTACAAAAGGAAATAAATAAAGCTTGAAAAATAAACATAATTTAAGCTACAGTACCGGACAAAAATAAATCATATTTTGGTTTTGAATGGAGAGGGTTATGGTTCTGACAATTCGCATGAATCTGTCCCGTAAGGTTTTTGAAAAGCTCCAAAAATGGATTTGGTCATATTTGAAAACCGCAGATTTTTCAAAAAATTTCAGATGCCAAATTTTCGACCCAAAAATAATTTTTTTAAAGATTTTTTAAGACTCGAAATTTATTTTTAAAATGAAGTTTCAAAACTAAAAGTATGATTTAGTTAACTATTGGTCGATCAAACAATTTTCAGCTGACTTACAGCACTTTGAATATCAGGGTCTACATGGGTAAGTCAACTATAACTTTTATTGAGGATCACCAAAACCGAAGAAAATCAAATAAACTTTGCTTTCTAACAGTTTTTATCTAATTTGCCTTAATTTTCTTCGGTTTTGGTGATCATAATAAAAGTTATAGTTGACTTACCCGTGTGGACCCTGATATTCAAAGTGCTGTAAGTCAGCTGAAAATTGTCCGATCGACCCGTAGTCAACTAAAATCGTACTTTTAGTTTTGAAACTTTATTTTAAAAATAAATTTCGAGTTTTGAAAAATCTGAAAAAAAAATCTGCAGTTTTCAAAAATGATAAAATCCATTTTGGGAGCTTATCAACAACATTACGGGTCAGATTTATGCAAATTTTCAGAATTGTAACCCTCTCCGTTCAAAAATTATACTCGAAAAACCAAAATATGATATCTTTTTGTCCGGTACTGTACATTATATTCATGAAATCAGTTTGCCATATCTCGTATGGTTCTATCAAAATTGATTGTTGTTCAGTTGTCATCGTCTATTCGCCACGACGATTGCGAACAGACTTATACTGCAACAGACTTATTGCGCACGCGGTGTGTGCGGCGACCGTGTTAGGCCTATCGCAGAAAACAGAGCGATGGAAGCGCGCTCGACGGCTATTATTGTTTTATTTAAGTTGTCGCGCGGTGTTTGCGTACTCGAGTTGTCGCACGATTAACGAGGCTCCTCCCACTGCATTGCATTTATTTTTTTTTTCACTTTCATTTTTTTTTTGACATTTTTTCCTCTTAATTATTACTGCGTCGCAAAAACCAGTCAGAGCGGAGTGCTGTGGTCTCGCCGCGAAATGTGAGTCACAGCCGAGTCACAGCAGAGTCGCGCGCCTTGCCACAGCAGCGTCGCGCGCTCTGACAGATTTTCGCGACGCAGTAATAGTTTTTTTTTAAGTTGTTTAGTTCAGATCGATAAAGGACGTGTTGAAATGAAAATTTTGCAAGAAAATTTGGAAAAAGTATATAGAACAAATGACGGCCAATGCAAAAATCGATAAAATACCACTGGGGTCTGAGGAGGGAGTGAGTAAACGCGCCCGGACGCACACACGCAACACATCCAAATGAGGCCCAAAAAATAAAAAAAGGCGCGCGAAAAATTTCGCATTATCGGAGAGAAAAACCAACGCAAAACTGGCCGTATCAAAAACTACTTTTGATTTCTTTTCATTTATGGACCTATTCATAGGAAAAAAAAACAAAAAAAAACTTTTTTTTTCCTATTCATAGATGTAAAAAAACGACAAACAATGTCGAAAAACGAATGGTAAACAAGTGTTTATTGACCATGATAGACCATTGATAGTGAGGAGGCACAGAGATGTTTACAACCCCGTGGGAACGGAATTGTTTACTAGTTCATGGAAACGGCAAATTATCATTACCTACCTTTTCTTTACCTACTTTTGTTCAGTTACCTACCTTGATCATTACCTACCATGATCTTTACCTACTAAAATCGAAAACGCTCTTTACCTACTTTATCACTACCTACCACAATCTTTACCTACCTTCATCACTACCTACTTTGATCATTACCTACCGTGATCTTTACCTACCAAATGCAAAAACGTTCATTACCTACCTTTAACAATATCGTATTGTTTAAAAAATCAGACACATTTATGCAAAGTTATTACATGTTTCTCCGATGTTTTTTTAAGAATTTGCAATTTTTCAGAAGTGAAACATACTTAGAAAAACATCCTTCTGAAGCACGAATTTTGCTGTGGAAATTTGCAAGTTTCTTGTGATTTTTAACGTTTTACATGTACAGTACCGGACAAAAAAGATATCATATTTTGGTTTTTGGAGTATAACTTTTGAATGGCGAGGGTTACGGTTCGGAAAATTTGCATGAATCTGTCCCGTAATGTTTTTTACAAGCTCCAAAAATGGATTTGGTCATTTTTGAATACTGCTATTGTCGGCCCGCCAAAATGGTCAAACGCGCTCCGCTGAACTCAAGGCTATGCGATTTTCATTTTGGTTTCCAAATTATTTCATTTTACGTATAAGTTTAACGTGAAATTAAATAATTTGGTAACCAAAGTGAAAATCGCATAGCGTTGAGTTCAGCGGAGCGCGTTTGACCATTTCGGCGGGCCGACAATAATTAAAAAAAAAATTTCAGATGCCAAATTTTCGACCCAAAATTTTTTTTTTCAGAAATTTCAATACAAGATTACAAGATTACAAAGTCGATCCGTTCTTTTTTGTTCGTTTCTCTTCAAGTACCGAAGGTACTTCGAAATTTATTTTTAAAATGAAGTTTCCAAACTAAAATTATGATTTTAGTTGACTATGCGTCGATCGGACAATGTTGGGTAAGTCAACTTTACCTTTTATTGAGAATCACCAAAACCAAACATAACCAAATAAACTTGGGTTTTTAACAGTTTTCATCTAATTTGCCCTAATTTTCTTCGGTTTTGGTGATCCTCAATAAAAGTTAAAGTTGACTTACTCATTTGGACTGCTGTAAGTCAGCTGAAAATTGTCCGATCGACCCATAGTCAACTAAATGCATACGTTTAGTTTTGAAACTTCATTTTAAAAATAAATTTTGAGTATTGAAAAATCTGAAAAAAAAATTTTTGGGTTGAAAATTTGGCATCTGCAATTTTTTGTTTTAATTTGCAGTATTCAAAAATGAACGAATCCATTTTTGGAGCTTGTAAAAACATTACGGGACAGATTCATGCAAATTTTCCGAACCGTAACCCTCGCCATTCAAAAGTTATGTATACTCCAAAAACCAAAATATGATATCTTTTTTGTCCGGTACTGTCCATGTAAAACGTTAAAAATCACAAGAAACTTCCAAATTTCCACAGCAAAATTCGTGCTTCAGAAGGATGTTTTTCTAAGTATGTTTCACTTCTGAAAAATTGCGAATTCTTAAAAAAACATCGGAGAAACATGTAATAACTTTGCATAAATGTGTCTGATTTTTTAAACAATACGATATTGTTAAAGGTAGGTAATGAACGTTTTTGCATTTGGTAGGTAAAGATCACGGTAGGTAATGATGAAGGTAGGTAGTGATGAAGGTAGGTAAAGATTGTGGTAGGTAGTGATAAAGTAGGTAAAGAATTTTTTTGCAAATGGTAGGTAAAGATCATGGTAGGTAATGATCAAGGTAGGTAACTGAACAAAAGTAGGTAAAGAAAAGGTAGGTAATGATAATTTGCCCATGGAAACTCCGCCCCTTTTCTGCGCCTCCTCACTATCAATGGTCTATCATGGTCAATAAACACTTGTTTACCATTCGTTTTTCGACATTGTTTGTCGTTTTTTTACATCTATGAATAGGAAAAAAAAAACGTTTTTTTTTTGTTTTTTTTCTCCTATGCATAGGTCCATTATAAAGTCTTTTCTTCTTCATTTTGCAACAACAGCAACAAATAGTCGGGTAAACGCTTGCCCGGTTAGCAACAGACGCGAGTTCGAGTTTTCGTGTCGGTCTCGGGCGCTAAGTTCGCTTCCGTCATGCAGTTTGGAAACAGACACACCAAGAAACTCAGTTACAGACCCAGACGGAATTTTTTATATAAGGATGATTTTTCGCCTTTTCTTTGGTAAAAAACAAGCCTGGCTGCATCAAAAGCTACTTTTGATTTCTTTTCATTACTAAAATTCTTAACACGTGAAAAAATAAGAAATATAAAATTTTTTTCTTCTTCAGCTTTATTTTTAATTTCTTTTTCATTCATTTCTTGCGTGTGCCCTGTGGCGTAGGCGGTTAAATGCTTGCCCAGTAAACGAAAGACCGGAGTTCGAGTTTTTGTGTTGGTGTCGGGCGCTCAGTTCGCTTCCGCCATGCAGTTTGGAAACAGACACACCAAGAAACTCAGTTACAGACCCAAACGGAATTTTATATATAAGGATGATAATTGGTGAGTGTTTTTTTTTAACATTTTAGAGCACAATTTTTAATTTTCCTTTTTTTTTCGGTGTTTAAAATCTGTGGAAGTGAAATATCGGTAGAAAACGGTTACAATTGCGCCGTTTTTCACGGCCAATACTCAGTGGGTCCCGGATCTTTGAGTCCCAGACTCTTTGGGTACCATTTTTGGGTACGGTATCTTCCAGGTACACGGTGTCCAGGATTTGAAAAGTTGGCCGAGCCGAGCAAACGCGCTCCACTGTATTTTTCCCGCGAAATTCAAATTTTGAGGCATTTTTTTTTATGTTTTTCGGGAAAAAAAAAGCATAAATTCTTAATTTTTTCCCAAATTTGCTCCAACTGAATTATAGCTGAGGTCTTTAGAAATTTTTTAAGCCTAAGAACGTCGAATTTGGTTCAGCCACCATTTCGGAATAATCGTTTTTAGAATTGCGGAGCTAAAAAGTGAGTTTTTGCAGGATAAATCTTTACGAAAATCAAAGTTTGGGCAATTTCATGGGGAATAATTCACTTTGGTTATGAAAAAAAAAATCAATAATTGCTTGAAAAAACCCCGATTCGCAGTCTCACGACGAAATGTTTCAGTACCGCTCTTCGATGCGTATTTCTCTGTATTTTTAGTCATATTCGGATTTTTTTTGTTAATTCCAAGATCGTATGCATTGTTTTGACTTCAAAATTCAAGTCTTTTGTCGGTTAAAATAAACTCGGGTGGAGTATAACGCTGAAAATACGTTTAATGCAGTGAAATCTCTCAGATTTTTCCAGCCTGCAAGAAGTTTAGGGGTTTCATGCTTCAAAGTGTAATATTAGAGGTAAAGATACAATACATACATTTTTTAAAGAAAATCTGGTTTTACTGAATGAAAAACAATTAAATCAATTTTTAAAAAATGCGCAAGCACCGAAAGTGCGCCCTGCAAGTTTGCTGGCGCCAGCAAATTAAGCTCCGCCCACATTTCCAATCCTGGACATGGTGGGTTCAATATCCCCACACTGCGAAATCCGGTGCTATTGTGTTTTCAATCGACTTGCGACATGAGGACGCGAGACTCCGCCCACTTATTTGTGCGCTACCTGTCTGCGTCTCTTCAAATATCACTGTGTTCGCGTGGTCGCGCACAAAAAAGTGGGCGGAGTCTCGCGTTCTCATGTCGCAAGTCGATTGAAAACACAATACTTTGGAATAGAACTCGCTCGGATTAGAACTGTTCGGTATAGAACTGTAACGAAATAGAACTGTTCTGGAATAGATTTGTAGCGAAACGGTAGAACACTTATTCGAGCTGCTCTAGCTATCCTGGGTCACTACAACTCCACTTCAGGCAGTTCTATTTTGCTACAGTTTTATTCCACTACAGTTCTATTCGAAAACAATTCTATTTCGAAACAGATATTCTCAGTACGGAGCGCTGCAAACGCGCTCCCTTCGCACAGCGATGGACGCGGCCACGTTGGCGACGAGAGAGTGCAGAAAATTGGGAGAGCCGTGGCCGATGTTTTGCTCTGATTTACCTAAACCTCACTCCAAATGCATGTGAAATTTCTTGTTCGATTGGAGCGAGTTATCAGCATTTTATACCGAGTATATATTTCGCTAAAGTTCTATATCGTGCGAGTCGACTCGAAGCGACTCGAAGCAGTCCATTCGGCGGCAATAATGATCAAATAATTCCGATTTTGTACATTTTGATATATTTATAGAGCTCTTCACAAATAAAAAAAAAACAATGGAGCTGTCTGTGGCTATTACAGTATACAAAATCGATAAATTCGGGGCTGTGAAAACTAGAGTGGGAGAGAGCATGGGAAACCGGAGGGAATAGAGCGAGAGAGAGAGAGAGAGAGGGTGAAACAGAAAAACGTAAATTTTGTATGGTTGGGGACCCGCGTTTGGATATTTTCAGTGCCTGCAACAACAACAATATCAAAAAGTTATCTGGAACACAAATGTTACAGAACACACGAAAGAGAGTGGAGGAGAGAGAGAGAGAGGGCGCAGAGATATCAGAGAGAGGGAGAGAAAGATTTTGTCCGAAAGTTTATGATTTTTTTGTGGGTGGGTGGGGGAGTACCAGTTTCGAGTGGGGCGGAATCCCGTGAATTCCCCATTTGGCTTAATTCCGAGGTACTGTAGGCAGCTAACTAGGAAAAACACACAATTCCGCCCGCGAAATTCATGTAATTATTATAAAATGAATAAAGCGAATTATTATAACACATTACGATTGAAAATATCCCGGAGTTGGTCTGTGTGTGTGTGTGTGGTGAAAAAAATAGGCGGGCTGGGGCGAAATTTTTGGAGAAGCTGCCATCGTAAATCCACAATGTAGAATTACGGCCGCAGCAATAGGGGTAAGTAAAACACAACGAGCGAAAAAAAAATAATAAAAAAATACGACGAACAATTGGAAAATAGTACCGGAATTTTTTAGGGATTAGGCAAAAAGGGAGAAGAGTGATATAATAGTAATACAATCGATATTAACTGGGTGGAAAAAAAAAGAAAAAAAAAAGAGGATGATAATAATAAAAATAAGTCATTTGGCGGGAAAATCGACTCGGGCACTTATGGACCTATTCATAGGAAGAAAAAAAACAAAAAAAATGTTTTTTTTTCCTATTCATAGATGTCAAAAAATGTCAAACAATGTTAAAAAACGTTAAAAAACGTTAAAAAATGTCAAAAAACGAATCCTATGAATAGGTCCATAAGGCTCGTGCGCGCCGGGTGTTTGTCTCTAAACAAGAGTAACGGGAAAATGAGAAATAGGAAAACAACAAAATTGGTTAGATGGAGAGGAGGCTTTGGGTCTCGACACGAAAATGTTTGCTAAAAAGAGGAAAAGGACCCATATCTACGAGAAATGAGGAAAACTAGCACGGGGTGGCTGGGGAGAAAAGAAACAAAAAAGAAATAAATTCTAGGCGGCACTTTTTTGGTTTTGAGTAAAATTTTATGGAGAAAAAAAAACGGGGATTTTTTGTATTTGTTGATGATGATGAAAACTGTTATCAGTATGAGAACAAGGAAAGAGAAAAAAGGGTAAAAATAGAAGAAAAGGAGAACGGAGAGCGGTGAGGAAGAGAAGGAAGACCAAATGTTAGTCGCTCATCTCTGAAGACGGTTCGCCTGAAAACTAGAGGGAAGTTTGAAACTGTGATATTCAGAAATCCACCACCCAAGAGTATATTTTAAGAAATTATTTTTCAGAAAGTTGGCATCCAATTTAAATTTTTTTATGTGCTTATTCACGGAACCAGCAAAAAATTCGGAAAATGCTCCGATCAATCTGGAACTTTGGTATTTTTTTTGAACATTTTCTTTTTTTTTAACAAATCAATATTTCGGTCTCAAATTTTCTGGCAATGTCCGAGTGTATTTTTTTAATGATTTCTCAAAGTTTCAGACCGATCGGAGCAGGGGTGGGACCAAAAAAAAATGTTTTTTTTTTCGATTTTTTTGTTTTTTCGGGTTTTTTTTTTTGGATGAGACAAAAAATTTTGTTTTTTTTTTGATGATGCGCCGTAGGCGGTTTTTTTTTTCTAGAGCCACGGAGGCGAAAAAAAGTTCCGGTTTTGGGCAAAAACTTAATCGGTTTTTGCTCCGAATTGACAAAAACCTCTAATTTTCAACAAAAACTTATTCTTTGACATTTTTTTTTGGTAAATTTTTTGAGGACAAAAAAAAATTTTTTTTTTGTGGAAAACTTTTTTTGTCTCACCCCTGGATCGGAGCATTTTTCGAATTTTCGCTGATTTTTTTGCTGGTTCCGTGAATAACCCCATTAAATAGCTTTTAAAAATGAGTGTAAAAACACCGCGAAGACAAAATGCAGAAAAACTTTCGAAACGTCCGAGAGCCTATTCTTTTGAGGGTACGACAGAATAGAAATAGGCGAAATAGAAATGCTACAAAATAGAAATTTTTGGGCGATGGAGCGCGTTTGCATCATTTTTTCAATTTCTCAGTTTATCGCCGATTTTCCATTTTTTTTTTCTGAAACTGCATTCATTTTATACCTTTCTTCATTTTCGATGTTGTTAAGTGCGTAAAATATCTGAAAATTACTGAAAAATCCTATAATAATCGGAAAATTCGAAGAATAATGCAAACGCGCTCCATCGTACTGATTTCTATTTCGCTCATTTCTATTTTGTAGCTGTTCTATTTTTCCAGTTTTTTTTTGTAGCAATTCTATTTTGTAGCATTTCTATTTCGCCTATTTCTATTATTTCGTACCGCCATTCTTTTGTTCCGATAATAAATAATTATAAAATTTTGCGGGACTGCAATAATCAAAATTGGTCCGACTACACTCAAAAATCACCAAATTAGCCTCAAACCCCTCTTCTAGACAGATAGCGTACCGGTGGAAAAAGCTGCGGTTGATGGTGCACAATTTCGGAGGAATGGTGAGCGGAAGAAGATGGGCCAGACGTGGTGCTCGAGGTGGTGGATTTCGTGTCGAGACCACACTCGTTGTTGCGATGTTGTGGAATGGCGGGCGGAGCCTGAGGAGGTGATGACATGTTGGTTTTGGCTGTAATTTTTCGTCATAATTTCCAATTTTTCATCATTAAAGGTACCCAAATTCGCCGCTATAACATTCCAGGATCGTTCTTTAAGCGCTGGTGGTGCTGGCGGCGATACTGGAGCTGAAAATGGGATGTTTAATAGAATTTCGGAACTTTTAATGGGGTTAGTCATGAGAAAAAAACGGGTTGTTTTTGTTTTTTTTCCAATTCACGCGATGTCGAGAATTGTAATAAAAAAATACAGGTAGAGAAACGGGATATAGCATTGATAGTAAAGAGACACAGAGACTGCCCACTTTCTTTGAACTCCTCACCTTCTGCGTCTCTTCAATATCAATGCTATATCAGGGGGAACCCCCGTTTCTCTACCTGTATATTTTTTACAATTCACGGCATGCTGGACCCTACGAAAGTGCAAACGCGCCCTGGCGCACTTTTGCGTTTTTCTCTGCGCCTCCATATATTTCTCCTGGAGTATTGCCAAAAATCTTTGGCGCCTTGCCAAATATGTTTTTTTTTAGCTAAATACAAGCCTGCTGCGCAGTCCTGCGCGGCTGCTGACGCAGCCTATTGGTGACTTCGTCGCCACATTCTATTTTTTTACGATCCACTCTTCCTCATGCATTTATACACACTCTGTTTTGTGAAAGATTTCTGTCCTCTGTGGCTCAGTCGGTAGTGCGCTTAAATACAAATCCTAATGTCAAGGGTTCGTGTTTTGTCCAATGCATTTTCTTGCAAAAAGGTAATGCGGACGCACACAGACATCTCGACACGATGGGTTTTTTGAGAGCGTGACAAAACCGGGGAACACAAAACCGGGGAACGCAAAATCGGGGAAAAAATGTCAAAAACCGGGGAATTCGACACTGTCACGCAAAATTGCGGACAACGCTGAATTTCAAAACTTGTCTGAACATTTTCCGCAATTTGCGCGGAAAATCAGAGTCATCCGCAATATTACGTGACAGTGTCGACTTCCCCGGTTTTCGAAATTTTTCCCCGGTTTTGTCACGCTCTCGGTTTTTTTCCTGGAAAACAACCTGCATAGGGAAAAAAACGGCGAAAATCGGTTTTTTCATGCGCTGAATAGGTCCATTAAAATCAATTTTCCAACAAAAAAATTTATCACATTAATCTAAAAAATATAATTTTTTTGAAATGAGAAACAAAAAATAATAATAAATGGCTCCGCGACATCTCGAAACCGCGACATCTCGAAACCGCGACATCTCGAAACCGGACATCTCGAAACCGCGACATCTCGAAACCGCGACATCTCGAAACCGGACATCTCGAAACCGGACATCTCGAAACCGGACATTTCGAAACCGGACATTTCGAAACCGGACATCTCGAAACCGGACATCTCGAAACCGGACATTTCGAAACCGGACATCTCGAAACCGCGACATCTCGAAACCGCGTTAACAGGGGGAGGGTGGTTGAAAAGAGAGGTAGGAAGTAAAAAAATTTTTTTTCATAAATCAATGACTATTCAACAAAAAATCAAAAAGTGCAAGATTTGAGCATCATTTCTTTGGCGGCCGCCAAAAAAAGCTTACAGTACGCAAACTGTAGCTTGCATCAGAGGCAGGGGTGGGACCAAAAAAAAAGTTTTTTCGGTCGTTTCTTTTGCTTTTTTTGGGTGAAACAAAAAAATTTGTTTTGTTCATGCATGTAAGAAAAAAAGTTTTTGTTTTAAGTCGCGGAGGCGCAAAACAATGCCTGTATAAACAAAAACTTAGCCGGGATATGCTCTGAATTGACAAAAAACTCTAATTTTCAACGAAAACTTTGGAAAATTTCCATTCAACTCGCAGAAATACAATTTTTTCTCCTGTAAACGTGTTTCGAGAGAGGGTGACGAAACACGAGACGCAGACATCGGTGCAAGCGCGCTCTATTGTCAATTTTCTCTGCTTTTTAAAACCAATCTCCCGATCAGGACAAAAAATAATTTCACAAAAAAAAAATTTGTTTGTCCTCAAAAAATTGAAAAAAAAAGTATCAAAACAATTTTTTTTCCTCAAAAAAAAAACAGAAAAAAAAATTTTGTTCAAGAAAAAAATATAAAAAAAATTGTATTTCTGCGAGTTGAATGGAAATTTTCCAAAGTTTTCGTTGAAAATTTGAGATTTTTTGTCAATTCAGAGCATATCCCGGCTAAGTTTTTGTTCATACAGGCATTGTTTTGCGCCTCCGCGGCTTTAAAAAGAAAACTTTTTTTTCTTACATGCATGAACAAAACAAATTTTTTTGTTTCACCCAAAAAAAGCAAAAGAAACGACCGAAAAAACTTTTTTTTTGGTCCCACCCCCTGCCTCTGATGCAAGGTACAGTTTGCGTACTGTAAGCTTTTTTGGCGGCCGCCAAAGAAATGATGCTCAAATCTTGCACTTTTTGATTTTTTGTTGAATAGTCATTGATTTATGAAAAAAAAAATTTTTACTTCCTACCTCTCTTTTCAACCACCCCCCTGTTAACGCGGTTTCGAGATGTCCGGTTTCGAAATGTCCGGTTTCGAGATGTCCGGTTTCGAGATGTCCGGTTTCGAAATGTCCGGTTTCGAGATGTCCGGTTTCGAGATGTCCGGTTTCGAGATGTCGCGGTTTCGAGATGTCGCGGTTTCGAGATGTCCGGTTTCGAGATGTCGCGGAGCCTAATAAATGGGGGGTACTACGGTATAGAACTCGCACGGAGTAGAACCGCTATGGAATGGAACTGGATATGCAATAGAACTCGCACGGAATAGAACTGCTACGGAATAGAACTGCACGGAATAGAACTGCTACGGAATAGAACTGCACGGAATAGAACTGCACGGGATAGAACTGATACGGAATAGAACTGCTACGGAATAGAACTGCACGGAATAGAACTGCTACGGAATAGAACTGCACGGAATAGAACTGCTACGGAATAGAACTCGTACGAAATAGAACTCGTACGATTAAATTAATCGACGGAACATATCGCTAAACAACACGCGGTTCGTAATTTCGGAGCGTCGATATGGTTTTTTCAAATTTAAGAATTCAAATGATAGCGATCGCGGACCCGTGATTTGTCGGTACAAGAAACTAGGTATAGCCGGTCGCGTTCTCCAAGAGGACAGCTACCAGACAGCTACCTGGCAGCTACTTGGCAGCTACTTGGCAGCTACTTGGCGGCTATTTGGCAGCTATTTGGCAGCTATTTGGCAGCTATTTGGCAGCCGGGATAAAACTCGTACGGAATAGAACTCGTACGAAATAGAACCAGGCAGCTGCCAAATAGCAGCAAAAAAGCAGCCAAATAGCCGCCAAATAGCCGCCAAATAGCAGCAAAATAGCCGCCAAATAGCCGCCAAATAGCCGCCAAATAGCAGCAAAATAGCAGCAAAATAGCCGCCAAATAGCTGCCAGGTAGCTGTCTGGTAGCTGCCCTTTTTTCGTCGATTAATTTAATCGTACGAGTTCTATTTCGTACCAGTTCTATTTCGTACGAGTTCTATTTCGTACTAGTTCTAATCCGTAGCAGTTCTATTTCGTAGCAGTTCTATTCCGTGCAGTTCTATTCCGTAGCAGTTCTATTCCGCACAGGTCTATTCCGTGCAGTTCTATTCCATAGCAGTTCTATTTCGTAGCAGTTCTATTCCGCGCAGTTCTATTCCGTAGCAGTTCTATCCCGTGCAGTTCTATTCCGTAGCAGTTCTATTCCGTGCAGTTCTATTCCGCGCAGTTCTATTGCATATCCAGTTCTATTCCATAGCGGTTCTACTCCGTGCGAGTTCTATACCGTAGTAGCCCCAATAAATGAGCAAAAAAAAATAACAAAGAAAAGTAAGAAAGAAACAATAAAATCTCGTAAATCGACACAAGTCTATGCGGAGGAGACGCAGGGACGCGAGAGTAGAGTAGCGCGCGCGAAAATTCGCTTTTGAAAAATAATTCAAAAACGTAGCCTCCAACACGCCGTGCAATTCTCGACATCGCGTGAATTGGAAAAAAAAAACAAAAACAAACCGTGTTTTTTTCTGGTGAATAACCCCATAATCAACTCACGACTTTTCACATTTCCATTCGCCACATCCGCATTCATAGAGCCCACGGACGACTTTTTTTTGACAGCGTCCGCATATTTTCGTGGCGCGGGCGGCTCACTACACCCGTCGGGTGTCAGTGTGGCGTCCTTGTCGTCTAAATTGGACGAGGCGCCCGTCAGTGTCGAATTCGAATCGACGCTCTTGTTCGCTTCGGTGGCGGTGGCGGCGGTTGGTTGAAGTTGCGGACGAATCACGTACGCTGGATATCCGCCACGCGGACGGCTTCGCGAGTCGGACGAGTGGCGGGATCCGCGCGAAGAGGCGGAATTTCCTCGCGCACGTCTTCCACGTTGCGACATGTTGTGATTGTTGTTGTTGTTGTTGTTGTTGGCGGGCCAGCGATTGTGTTGTTGTTGTTGTTGTTGATGTTGATGTTGCTGGTGCTGGTGCCGCTGTTGTCCTTCCGATCCATCAGATCCCTGAGAGTGATTCCGATGGTAGTGCGAGTGTCTTGGGCGTTGCTGCTGATACTGATGTTGGCACGTCAAAGTGCACTGTTGGTGTGACGGGCGGTACTTTTGCTGGTTGTTGTAGTAGTTGCCATTGTAATTCATCGAATTCGACCCCGCCGCTGCAGCATAATCAATGTAGCCTTGATTTCGCGGGTATCCATTCTGGAAATTCGTCTGCGTTCGTTTCGAATTATCTTTATTGTTCTGTGATGTCGCTGCAGCCGTCTTCGACGCCACCACTTCACTAAACGGTTTCTTAAACTGCACAGCGCTAGTCACCGCATTTCGATTGCTCGTCGCACCGTCCTCATCGTCTTCAGAAGAAGGTGTGCCCAGAGAAGAGCCGAGACCAGGCGAGTCAGTGTCTTCGCGTTCCGACACACTTGCCGCCGTGGAGACGGTAGCCGATGTGTTGACCGATGCGGTTGAGATTGGCAGTGGAGGTCCGGAAAGACCGAGATCAGGTAGAGCCGAGGCAGCCAAAGGTTTTGAAGCGGCTGGAGCTGCGGTTTTTCCTGTGGCTCCTTCCTCCTCGAGTATCTTTAGTCTTAGTTGCTCAATGACCTGATTTCGCACATCGTCCGCCGGATTCACTATTTTCAACGGTCGTGAATCGCGTTTATCGTATCCTCCCGGCGGAATCCTTCTCAGCCAACCATACCGCGACAAGTCAACAGTCGGCGAGACCAGAGTGTTGTGCAATAGGTTCAAATCGTACGAGGCTGACGTGTTGTGTCGCGAGTAGGTGATCACACCAGACATTAGCCAGTTTCGGTAAGTCAACTCTTTGGCCGTGAATGGCATTATCAAATGGAGCAGTGAGCCCTTGTACACCTTGGTCGTCAACTCATTTCGTCCTTTTCGCTCGCGAAGTGTAACAGCCACCATCAAAATCTGCAGCGCCTGTCCAAAAGCGTTAGCTATCGACGAAAAGTTGTATGTGGATCGTCCAACGTCGTTGGCAGTGAGCAGCGGATCTTCGAGAGCTAGATTGCCAGGCTGCGCCCGTTTAACTCCATATCGCGCACCGTTCGCCGATTTCGGTATGTAACACGCCTGTCCGGCCGATATTCCCATCTCCTCGTAGTTGAACTCTAGCGAGTAAAGCTCTAGAAAGCGGAGCAAAAGGTATCCGAGATTGACACCCCGGTCGTAGATTGTTCGATGCCGCATGTTGAGGGCGTTGAGTTGGAAAAAGTTGACGAGAAGAAGGACGAGACCGTACGATGAGAGACCGCCCGTGAATGTCTGATTGAGATTACGGTAGTGGAGGAACTGTTTGAGCAAGAGGACCAACGGCTCGATCAGCGGAAATTCCTCTTTCACTTTTGCAATGTAGGAGGCGGCGCGGACGCCTTGCACCGTGTTGAACGATATGTCAATGCTCAATCGCGTGTCTCGGTCCACCATTTTGACGATTGGTACGAAGGCGCCACCGTACACCATTACGGATTCGGCAATGTCGTCCTCTTCGAGCCCGCGAGCCGTTTCGTGTAGCCACTGAAAATTGAATTTGAAACAATAAAAAGTTTAATTTTTTGTTTTTAATGAATATCGGCAGCTGAATTTCCCTGCTACAAGGTGTCCAGGATTTTAAATGTGGGCGGAGCCTAATTTGCTGGCGCGCATGGCGCACTTTCGGTGCCAGCGCATTTTTCGACTCTCGAATTTTTTGGATTGATTTTATTGTTTTTCTTTCAGTAAAACCTGTTTTTCTTTGTAAAATGTATGTACTGTATCTTTTAATACCATAAAATTGCCCAAACTTCGATTTTC
Organism: Caenorhabditis japonica; assembly: GCA_963572235.1. Classification (NCBI taxonomy): domain Eukaryota; kingdom Metazoa; phylum Nematoda; class Chromadorea; order Rhabditida; family Rhabditidae; genus Caenorhabditis; species Caenorhabditis japonica. Next base: position 8,497,887 of record OY754342.1, read on the forward strand.
GTAAAGATTTATCCTGCAAAAACACCAAAAAACTCAAAACGAATATTTCGAAATGGTGGCTGAACAAAATTCGACGTTCTTAGGCTTAAAAAATTTCTAAAGACCTCAGCTATAATTCAGTTGGAGCACATTTTGGAAAAATTAAGAATTTATGCTTTTTTCCCGAAAAACATACAAAATGCGTCAAAATTTGATTTTTGCGCGAAAAAATCCAGTAGGGCGCGTTTGCTCGGCTCCGCCCACTTTTTATATCCTGGACACCGTGTGCCAGTTTTATGCTCATGCAAAATTACATCTTGCAGCTTTACAATACATTTTCTTGCTTTAAAATGCAGGTTTTCACAGAAATGTATTATCTAGTGCCAGTTTCACGCTTGAAATCCAAAGCCACACCCCCTCAGCTTTTTCAACTGAACGCAATGAAAATAGCTGATTTACTTTTAAGGATTTTACAGTTTTTACAAATTTTTCGGGGTTTTGGGGCGCCGTGAAAATTGTACGGATTCCGTGAAATCCGTAAAAATTCGAATGGGATTATTCACAGAACCAGCTGAAAATTCAGCGAAAATTCCGAGAATGCTCCGATCGATCTGAAACTTGGGGAAATTGGTTCAAAAATACTTCCGGTCATTCCCTAAAAATTTCAGACCAAAATATCGATTTTGAAAATTTTCCAAAATAAAAATCGATATTTCGGTCTGCAATTTTCAGGGAATGCCCGGGAGTATTTTTTAAATGATTTCTCCAAGATTCAGACCATTCTCCGAATTTTCGCTGCATTTTTTTGCGATTTTTTTTTCTATGTTTCGCTTTTTGCTGGTTCCGTGAATAACCCCATAAAGCTATTTTGTTCAATTCGGTGAGGAAACCCCAAATTTTTGTATTTTTCTTCGATTTTTTTTTTTGCAAAATTATTTCAGAAAAAGCTCTATTGTCGGCCCGCCAAAATGGTCAAACGCGCTCCGCTGATTTCAACGCTATACGATTTTCATTTTGGTCTCCAAATTATTTCATTTCACGTTGAATTTATACGTGAAATGAAATAATTTGGAGACCAAAATGAAAATCGCATAGCGTTGAGTTCAGCAAAGCGCGTTTGATCATTTTGGCGGGCCGACAATACATATTTTCTATGTTGCATACTAAAACTAAACCAGAATAATGCATCCTTCGAATTTTATGGACATGTTTTTTCCGGAATATTTCAGAAATACCGTATCATCATAAAATTCTCTCAAGACAACAACGGAACGGAAATACCCAGAAAATTTTCGTTATTATGGATTCATAATTGAGAGACAAAACGCGGTGAATTGTGGGGCAAGAGTTGGCTGGTCTCGCCACGATTTTGGCAGACTACTGTTAGCGCGAAAATATTTTTTTTTTAATTAAAAATCATTTTCATAGTTTCTCCTCAACAAAATGTGTTTTTGAAAAGAAAATACCCATTCCAGGTTACACAAAAAAATTTTAATAGTGAAAAATGCTTGTCAAAAGGCAAAAAATCGCGTTTTTATTAAAAACAAAACAAAAAATATATTTTTCGCGCCAACCGTAGTCTGTCAAAATCGTGGCGAGACCAGCCAACTCTTGCCCCACAATTCACTGCGTTTTGTCGCTCATTCATGAATCCATAATAACGAAAATTTTCTGGGTATTTCCGTTCCGTTGTTGTCTTGATAGTATTTTATGATCATATGGTATTTCTGAAATATTCCGGAAAAACACAATTTTCTAATATTCATTTTTTTTTTTCGAAAAATGATAATTCTTATTTTTCATTCACGCGGCGTTTTCAGCATCGATTAATAAGTTTTTAAAAAACTGAATTTTCTCCGAGTCAGTTTTTCATGCTAAAAAAAGGGCAATTCTCAAATCGCACCTTTTGCGTCTCATTCGGATCGCCCGCCTGTCCGGCCCAATCCTCGCACTCGACGAGCACGTCAATGTCCGATGTGGGCAAAAAGAGGTTCGTTCGTAGACTTCCAAACATTGATATTTTGATCTTTTTGTGCGGCATCCATCGTTTCAGCACCGAGTCTCGCACTTTTTCAAACACTTTTACGCGCAGACGAGACTCAATTTCGTTGGGTTTTATCCAGTGATACATGTCGACAATCTCTTCGTGCAGGCCTTGAACTGTCAGCGCGTATCGTTTCCGTCGCCATGGTGCGAACGGGATGGCGTCTTCGTAGCCGAATTCACGCTGAAAAATTGGATTTTATAATAGGGTTCTTCGCGGAACCAGCAAAATATGCAAAAAAATTCAGCAAAATTCGGAGAATGCTCCGATCAGTCTGAAATTTTGGTTAAAAATGTCAAAAATACCACTGGGCGTGTGCAGAAAATTTCTGACCGAAATATCGATTTTGAAAATTTTCAGAAAAAATCGATATTTTGGTCTGAAATTTTCTGCACATGCCCAGGGGTATTTTTGACATTATTTACCAAAATGTCAGACTGGTCGGAGCATTCTCCGATATTTCGCTGAATTTTTCGCATATTTTGCTGTTTCCGTGAATAACCCCATAAGCTTGTTGCGCATTTTTTCAGTCAAACTGAAGTTTATTCTTTAATATTTTCTGATGTTTTAGCCCGAATTCCAAATTTTTCCGAAAAATGGAAAAAGTAGTGGGAAAACTCGAAGAATGACCCCAGTAGCCTTAAACGTTGGGAAATAATTTCAAGAATACTGCGAAAACGTAATTTTCTTTTTAGCGCCATTTTTGACGTGACACTTTTCTTCAAACAATAACACCTTCAATATCCGAATATTATCCATCTCTGAGAGTTCCACCGCTCGCACACGGACTGCGGACTTTGCCGCATTTCGTTTTCGTCTCGCGTCTCTCAATTTCCAACGTAAAAAAATAGTTATTTCGCTTAATTTTTCTAAAATCCCCAAAACGCACTTTGCAATTCTGCGATGTGGACGGCTCCTGCGGCTGTGGTTCCTTCTTCTCCGCGTCTGCCGGCGTTTTTGAGACGTCTTCCGAAGTCTTCGACGTCGCGAACGATGTTTGCGGTTGTGTCGTTGATAAACTACTTTCTTCGTCCATCTGAAATCAATAAATTGACACAAGATAGAAAAGACGGGCCAGAAAATCGATAATGACATCGAGATTAGGTGTTAAAATGATAAGAAATCTCCATCTTTCCTCCATTCTTCCAGTGAGCAGTAGAAAAGTAAAAAAAAATAAAACAAAAAACCAAGATGAGGGCGAGAAGCGAATAGAGAGCGTGGAGTGTCGAGAGACGCAGTGGGACGAGTGGGAACCACGTTGTTTCGTTTCCGCAATCTTTTCGGGTCCGCCAGGCGAGCCGACTGACAACAAAACAAAACAACTGTCGGCTCAGAGCGGCTCTTTTACGGGCGGTTTGCATGAAATTTTAGGAGATCTTAAAATCTTAAAATTAAAATATTTATTGGTTGGCCAACAAATTAAAAATTAAAAATTCCGCGCCCTTGCAGTGGAGCGTACTTGCACAATTTCGGTCAAAAGTTTTAGAACAAAAATTAATACTTTTTCCGTCATTTTTTTCAGATTTTTCGCCTTATATTTAGTACAATTTTCATAGTTGTAGAACATGAGAAGAGAAAGAGGCAAAAAAGAGAAAAGAGCGAGAGGAAATGAAGAGTAAACAACACATCAGCGGCCACGAAATGGTGGCGGAGAGCATTCAGAAACACACAAAAAAAGAAGAAAAAGAAAAAGAAAAGTTCAATTTTCCGGGAATCATCATTTCTTCCGCCAGGGAGGAGAGCACGAGAGATCGAGAATCACACGAAAGTATTTAAAGGTTTTGTTTAAAACTTGTAAAGAATATTTAGAATGCTCCGATCGATCTGAAGCTTTGGGAACTCATTGAAAAATAATCCCGACCATTCTCTTAAATTTTCAGACCAAAATATCGATTTTGAACATTTTCAGAAACAAAAATCGATATTGTAATTTTCTGGGAATGTCCGAGAGCATATTTTAAATAATTTCTCAAAGTTTCAGACCGATCGAAGCATTCTCCATATTTTCGCTTATGGGGTTATTCTTGAAACCAGCAAAAAAAGCAAAAAATTCAGCGAAAACTCGGAGAATGCTTCGATTGATCTGAAACTTTGGGAAATCATTAAGAAGATACTTCCGGTCATTCCCTGAAAATTTCAGACCAAAATATCGATTTTGAAAATTTTCAGAAATAAAAATCGATAATTTTAAAAATCAATATTTCGGTCTGAAATTTTCAGGGAATGACCGGGAGTATCTTCTTAATGATTTCCCAAAGTTTCAGATCAATCGAAGCATTCTCCGAATTTTCGCTGAATTTTTTTCTGGTTTTTCAATTTTTTGCTTTTTTTTGTTAGTTTCGTGAATAACCCCATCAATTTTCCAGAGACTTTTATTCATTTGCAGTCTTTTTACGCATTTTTCCTGTCTTTCTAATCATATTTGAAATGCTTGGAAAGACAGGAAAATTCCGAATATTAGATTTTGAGCAATTTTAAAAAGATTGATGTGGAAAATAAAAAAACGAGAACTTTCAGAAAAAGAACTATACAATCAACATGAATTATCGAAATTTTCACGAAAGTAAATATTTTGTTTTAAATCGAGTTGCGACATCGAAACGTGAAACTCCGCCCAGTGCATTTTGAAATTTTGCGTGAAAAAAATATTGAAAAGTTTTTAAAACTATTGTCCATTCGTGAAGAAAGCAAGTTCGCTCCGGTGAACTTGGTGCTTCGTGATTTCCATTTTGGTTTCCAAATAATTTGATTTCGCGTGTAAATTTATACGTGAAATTAAATAATTGGCGACGAAAATGAAAATAACGAAGTACTAAGCTTCGTGGAGCGCACTTGCTTTCTTCACGAATAGACAAAAAATCAGCAATAGTTTGGGGAAAAAGTGAATTTTATCAAAAATTCAGAAAATTGGATTTTGACGAACAAATTTCCTATTACTAGCAAAATATATTGTGAAAACAAAACAATTGCAACGCGGTGTTTGCGTAATTTTGAAATTCAAACGGCAATGAAAGAAATATCATGGTAAATGAAGATATTTGTTCCCATTTTTGTTTGAATTTAAAAAGTACGCAAACACCGCGTTACAATTTTTTTGTTTTCACAATACTTACGACGCTCCGATGTTCCGCAGGTCTCGCAGCGAAAACTGCACGATCGGTGCGTCGTAATTGAATTTCGGTCATGGGAAATTAGCAGTCTCCAAAATTTTACCGCTGCAAGACCCAAAAAAAAATATATCCGCTCTCTCAGCCATCTGCAACATTTGTAGACATTGGCGCGGCGACGGGCGGAGATCCGCGGATGTATCGAAGCAATGAAAAACGGGGGAAAAAGAAACGTTCCCGAAAAAGCAGACGAGGCAAAAGATATCGTGGGGCTGTGGCGCCCGGCCGCAGAAATTTTGTCTATCGGACACGGACGGACTGGTGGAAAAAGGAGGACGGAAAAAGACAGCAAGAGTGAGAGAGAGAGAGAGAGAGACGGGGAGAGATTGGCGATGATCGAGAAAGCAACGAGAGGCGGAGAGAGGTGTAATAACAAATACAATCATCTATCACACTTTTGTGCAGCATGCCTATTATTATGTGGGTTCCAGAACCTAATGGACCTATTCACAAAATCGGAAGAAAACGGAAAAAAATTTCGAGAAAAATCGGAGAATGCTCTGATTGACCTGAAATTTTGGGAAATATTGGAAAAAATTCTCCCGTACATGCTCAAAAAATTTTGGACCAAAATATCGATTTTAAAAATTTTCAGAAAAAAATTCGATAATTTTCAAAATCGATATTTTGGTCCAAAATTTCTTTAGCGTGTACAGGAGTGTTTTTTCCAATATTTCCCAAAATTTCAGGTCAATCGGAGCATTCTCCGATTTTTCCCGCAATTTTTTTTCCGTTTTTTCATTTTTTCATGATTTGTGAATAGGTCCATAACTTTCCGCTTTTCGTCGTATTACGCAGCAGGCTTCGCTCAAAAATGCCCAAACGAACTCAAATTTCCACAAAAACCAAACTACTCCGGGAACTTTGGGCTCTTATCCTTATGATATGTTAGAACTACTTTTTTCAGACGTCAAAAAAATTCCATCCAAACTATTGTTTTGAAACGAGTTGCATCATGAAAACATGAGTCGGCTATCCCTTTTTTGTCTGCGTCTCTTCAAATAGCAATGTGTTTGAGTGGTCGCGCACAAATAAGTGGGCGGAGTTTCGCGTTCTCATGTCTCATGAGGACTGATATAGTATTGTCGACCCGCCGTGTAAATTCAACGTGAAATGAAATAATTTGGAGACCAAAATGAAAATCGCATAGCATTGAGTTCAGCGGAGCGCGTTTGACAATTTTGGCGGGCCAACAATATAGTAGTTAATATATATTTCTCTCACTCGTTTTTTTTCCTCCTTTTTTTGCGTGTCGACGCGGCCGCGTCCATTCGTCCACCGTTTTATCAGACTAGCCGCTTGCAGTTTGCACAGCAGCAGCAGCCTCTTCTCCACCTCCGCTCGAAAATAAATTGATGATAGAGTGGAGGGGGAGGGAGGACGAAACGGAACGGAACGGAACGCAAGAAAACTGAACTGAAGAGAACGGGGCGGGACGGGACGAGACGCGGCACGCATGCGGAAAGAAGGATCGCAAAGTTTAAAATGTTGCCGATTCTCCAAAAGGAGTACACGAAAGCAACGGCGGACACATTTACGTGTCTGCTTTTGGGGTTATTCATGGAAATAACCCCATAAGTGGCGTGTAAATATGTCTGCCGTTCCTTTCCTGTACTCATTTTGGAAAATTGTCAACATTTTTACAGAAAAATCCCCAAGTGTACTCACAAAAACAAAGCGTGTCCTCAGAATCTCGTTCGTTTCGCAACAAAAAAAAACAAAATCCCATTTTTCTTTGGTGCTGAAACCTTTTATCGTGTCATCACGTGTACGTTTTCACGTAGCGATTCACGTTTTTTTTCCGTCATAATTGGCCACCGTGGATAATAATAGCGCATGCATTATGCATATGCGAATAAATTGTGTGCAAATCGAATTGCGACAAATCATACTTCAATTTTTTTCAGTTCATACCTTTTCTCTTGGGCGTTTCGAAACGTTTTGGCATTTTCGCGTAGCGGTGTATTCGCCAAGCGACAACAAAACACACGTGCATTCGTACGTGCATACTAGCATTCCGCAAAAATGAACAAGTTTCGAAACGTCCCAGAGCTACTTTTGGTCGACGGTATTGACAAAATTCGGCAAAGGATAGAATAATTATCGAATCTTTTATCGGTAAATTCGGCGAATTCGTCAAAATTTACCGGAAAATTTAGCGCTATTTCAAAATGCTCTAGTATCGAAATGTGTCCTAGTTTCGAAGCTACAAGTTTCGAAACGTCTTGTTTCTATTGTTCTGGACCTATTCACAAAACCGGAAAAAAAAACTTCGGGAAACATCGGAGAATTCTCCGATTGACCTGAAATTTTGGGAAATATTGGAAAAAAACATTCTCCTGTACATGCTCAAAAAATTTTTGGACCGAAATATCCATTTTTTAAATTTTCAGAAAAAATCGATATTTTGGTCTAACATTTTTTGTGCGTGTACAGGAAAATTTTCCCCAATAATTCCCAAAATTTCAGGTCAATCGGAGCATTCCGGCAATTTTCCCGCAATTTTTTTCCTTTTTCTTTCTTTTTTTCCGGTTTTGTGAATAGGTCCACTCCATTTTTCTTTAAATTTTCTATGCGAATATTGTGTTTTCAATCGACTTGCGACATCAAAACGTGAAACTCCGCCCATTTTTTTTCACGCAAAAATTCAAAATGCACTAAAATTTAATGTTCGCGTGAAAAAAAAGTGGGCGGGAGTTCACGTTTTGATGTCGCAAGTCTATTGAAAAGATAATAACACCATAAAAATCGGCCCTGGGACGATTCGAAACGTCCCAGAGCCTAAAAATCAATTTTAAAAAGATGGTGAATCGCCAAAAATAACCACATTTCTCAGACTTTAATAATCGAATTTCGAAATATTCTCCATTTGCAAAATACTTGGAAATCCTATTATTAAGATCTGATACATTTTTATTGCATTTTGGTGACTGGGCGTAGTTTCGAGGGGACTTTGCAATTTTTTTTTTTGGAAAAAAATACAAATAGAACACGCAACTGGTATATCGGAATGTGGAATGTGGAAGGCTGGAACGTTGAACGTTGAAAGCAAAAAAACTGGAAATGGATGCGGAAAAGATAAGGGTTTCGACAAAATTTTGTAGCGAATTTTCTTGTTCTGCTGAAAAAAAGCTGCAACTATTAAATAGCAGTAGTTCAGATTCTTATTAGACTTCCAATAAAACAAAAAAAATGAAGCAGCAAACCGATTAGTTAAACGCGCTCCGCTGAACTCAACGCTATTCGATTTTCATTTTGGTCTACAAATTATTTAATTTCACGTCGAATTTATACGTGAAAAAATAATTTGGAATCCAAAATGAAAAGTCGCATAGCGTAGAGTTCAGCGGAGCGCGTTTGACCATTTTGGCTTGATTTCCAAGCCTATTTAGACAAGCAGAGAGAAAAAATCACCGAGCCGACTCTATAAAAGTGCTCCCCGCTCGGCTCGGCTCGCAAAACCAAAAACAGGAAAACGACGAATCGCTTGACCAATGATGACAGAAAATGAAATGCGAATGCATTCTTTATAACTAGGCACGTCTTCTCCTTCTCCTTCTTCATGGTTTTCATCTCCTTCCTCCTTATCTTTAGACAACAATCACATTTCCATCGCCTTTTTGCTTCTCCTACTTCTTTTTCTTCGTCTCAGCGCGCTACCCATTCTGATAAGATATGTCAACCAACCAATGACGATTTGTCGGTCTCCATGTCCGCCGTTTCACGGATTTTCCATCAACCAACGTGGCGCATGGACGGAGAAGAAAAACTGGAGGAAATCGAAATGCAAAGTATACATATAATCTGTGATCGCCTACGAACCGAGAGAAGCGACGCAGGTGGAGGAAGAAAAGAACTTGGCAAAATCGAGAAATTCACTGACTGAGTGATTTTGAACTGACGAGACGGCCTAACCGGTTTTTCTGGCCGAGAAAACGAGACGCAGGCGAGTTAGGGAAAAGTTTGTTTAGGATTGCGAAATCGCGATCGCGCATGGTTCCTAATAAGATTTGTTTCCATTTTCTGTTTTTTAAACGTTTTTTTAACTGTTTTGTTGATAAAAGATAGCGGAATTGGGTCGGTTAATTTCTAGATTAAAAAAAACTGCAGCCAGCCATATCAAGAGATAAGAGATTGTCGCGCGCGATCTGAAGAACATTTTTGAAGAAAAATGGCGCGAATATCTAGATTTTAGTGATTGAGGCGGGAGTGATGAAACGCGCCCGGACGCACAATCCCAATGGGCGGGTCACACTTGGACGCGTCGCGGTTGTGCGTCCGGGCGAGTTTTCTCGCTCAAACCTCATTTCACTGTAGACAAGCTGAATTTCTCGACAATTAAACATTTTTCGAAAAAATCCAAAACTTTCGTACATGAATTTTCGGAGGCACATGCGATGGGGCTCTTTTGGAACAGAAATTCGACAAAATAGAAATGTCACGTTTTGGAAATTGCGTGAAAATAGAAACCCACGAAATAGAAATGTAATAAATCAGAAATGTAACAAAATGAAAATGCGTGTAAACAGAAACGTAGCAGAGCAGAAATGTGTCGAATTTGAAGTAAAATGACAATGGAGCGCGTTAGCGAGATTTATTTTCAAAACGACTTTTTCGATATTTTTCACGTTTTTCTAGATATCTTTTACGTATTTTTAGATTTTTTTTCACGTTTTTTTGTCGATAAAAAAAGTAATTGAAAAAAAAACGTGAAAAAAATCGAGAAAACGTGAAAAAAAATCCAAAAATACGTGGAAGACATCGAGAAAAACGTAAAAAATATCGAAAAAGTCGTTTTGAAAAATAAATCTCGCAAACGCGCTCCATTGCCATTTTACTTCCAATTCGACACATTTCTGCTCTACCATGTTTCTGTTTACACGCATTTTCATTTTGTTATTGTCCATTCGCGAAAAATGCAAGTGCGCTCCACTGAACTTAGTACTTCGTGAATTTCATTTTCGTCGCCAAATTATTTTTTCTGTTTTTCTTCGATTTTCTGTTAAATATCCTTGTTTTTCATGTTTTTTCTTTGTTAAATTAATTAATTACAAGCAAATTTGTAATATTTAATGAAAAATGTCCGGATTATGTCCAATTTTGGTCAAAATTCGCCATTTTCGAAATTGCCGCATTGAAAAAATTCCAAACGCTTTTATTTGTCAATGGCCGAAATTCGGTCAAATGTTCATTAAAATCGATAATTTTTGTGAAAAAAAGAAAGAATATACTGTCCATTCGCGAAAAAAGCAAGTGCGCTCCACGAAACTTAGTACTTCGTGGATTTCATTTTCGTCGCCAAATTATTTCAATTCACGTGTAAATTCAACGTGAAATTACATAATTTGGAAACCAAAATGAAATCCACGAAGTACTAAGTTTCGTGGAGCGCACTTGCTTTTTTTGCGAATGGACAATACTAAAATAAATAGTTCTTATTGCGTTTTAACAAAAAAAATTGACAAATAAAAGCGTTTGGAATTTTTTTTAATGCGGCAATTTCGAAAAATGGCGAATTTTGACCAAAATTGGACATAATCCGGACATTTTTCATTAAATATTACAAATTTGCTTGTAATTAATTAATTAAACAATGAAAAAACATGAAAAACAAGGAATTGTAACAGAAAATCGAAGAAAAACAGAAAAAATAATTTGGCGACGAAAATGAAATTCACGAAGTACTAAGTTCAGTGGAGCGCACTTGCATTTTTCGCGAATGGACAATACGTTTCTGATTTATTACATTTCTATTTCGTTGGTTTCTATTTTCACGAAACTTCCAAAACGTGACATTTCAATTTTGTCGAATTTCTATTCCAAAAGAGCCCCATGCGATATCTCGACATGATTTGCGAAAAAAATAGGAACAATTTTTTTGATTGTATATTGCGTATTTCGTGATTTGGGATCCTTCGTCAAATGGTGCACATTCGGGTCTCGCCACGACGGTGTATACAAACTTGTGGATTTACTGAAATTCAAAAAGAAAATTTTCAAATTTTCGCGTAAATCGACAAGTGTGTAAACCATTTGACGAGATATATCAAATCGAGGAATACGTAATATTCAACTGAACAGCCAAAATCGGCCACCCGCACGAAATCCTCGGTCACCTTTACACGATTAGCACCAGAAGAGCAACAAAAAATCCAAAAAGAACAAAATTCATTGCGTGCGAGCGCAAAGACTCGTTCAAACACACACCTAACTCGTTATTTGTCGCGATTTACGACCCAAGGAGCGTCGTAGATCAAAAAACAGTGCGCTGCGGCAACTAGAGGTGCTCAAGCCGTTATTACTGCAAAATGAGCTAGGTAGACAAAGAAATGCAAATTGTTTACATTCTGCTGCATTTTTTGTTGGGAAAAAAAAATATAAATAAATGCATGGAAATGCACTTTTGGAAGAATGCATAAATCGAATAAACAATGGGAGATGAAGAAAACAGAACAAAAAAAAAAGAGGGAAAAAAAGAGAATGTATGTGGAAGAAAATTATCAGTAGAGCGCATTTTAGCAGTTTTCAACTTTTTAAAGAAACGGAAGAAAGAAAAAAAAGCGCATCTCTTTTTTTTCGTCACGCTGCTGTCAAAAGCTTATCAGGGAGAAATATTTCAAGGACAGACAAACGGAAATGAGAAAAAAAAGATACTGGGAGAATTGGCGGAGAAAAAACAACAAGAAAATAGCAAGAATTTGCACTGGAAGATGTGTAAAAATTGGCGCAAAAATATAGGCTAAAAGTTATATTTTCGCGGGATTTTTTTTTCGAAAAATGGTTTATGATAGTTTAAAGGCGCATGACATGACGAAATTAAAAAAAAAATTACAAAACGGGAATTCCCGTTTTGCTATTTTTATGGGGTTATTCACGGAACTTGCAAAAAATTCAGCGGAATTGGGGATAATGTTCCGATCGATCTGAAACTTTGAGAAATCATTTATTTACAAAATACTCTCGGACATTCCCAAAAAATTTCAGACCAAAATATCGATTTTGAACATTTTCAGAAATAAAAATCAATATCTCTGTCTGAAATTTTCTGGGAATGCCCGAGAGTATTTTTTAAATTATTTCTGAAAGTTTCAGATCGATCGGAGTATTATCCCAATTTTCGCTGAATTTTTTACTGGTTTTTTTTTCAGGTTCCATGAATAACCCCCATTACTTTTTTCAGCCAATATTTCGTAGAAAGACCAAAAAAAAATTAAATTAGAAAGCTATTTACAAAAGTTACGTAACACGCATATTTCCCCCAGAGAAGTAAAAAAAAACAAGTTATTATTTACCGAAAATAACTTGGAGAGCGCCGAAAATTAGGCGCATATTTTTTTTGTAAATAAAGAAAAACTTGCATATGGTATTATGTATTCCCGAGTACGTGAGATGTCGTAAAATGGGTCTTGACACGATCGGTGTTTGCACACTTGTGGATTCGAATATTTGTTTTGGAATTTTTTCAATTAAAATGTTTTCTTGTATTGTTGGCCCGCCAAAATGGTCAAACGCGCTCCGCTGAAATCAACGCTATTCGATTTTCATTTTGGTCCCGAAATTATTTCATTTCACGTGTAAATGCAATGTGAAATGAAATAATTTGGAGACCAAAATGAAAATCGCATAGCGTTGAGTTCAGCGGAGCGCGTTTGACCATTTTGGCGGGCCGACAATAATTTTTTGTTTTTGAAAACTTACATTTTATAATTAGGGGGGGGGGGGTCATTCATGTAAAAAATAACATGATTTTTCCAATTCACGCATGTCGAAAAATGTAAACAATCTACAGTATCCCAAGTACTGTAGATTGTTTACAGGCATGCATACACCGATCGTGGCGAGACCCATTTTACATCTCGCGTACTCGGGAATACGTAATAAGCTCCGAAGTTTCAGATTAAAATTTTGGTTGCAAGAATCAAATATTAACATTATTGTGAAAAATGCAAAATTATTTCGCATTTTCACTGAAAAATTTAACAAATGCCGTATTCTGCCAAAAAAAAGGTAATGGAATAATGAGAAATGGAAAACTATTGAAAAAACAATTTTTGGCGCAAAAAATGGCTTATGGTATATAGTTTAAAGGCGCATGACGGAATATGGAATAATATTTTATGCCTTTTATCGCGAAAAAACAATATTTTCGCCATTTTTTCTTACAATAAGCTACAAAATGGCAATATTCAAATTTTCAGAGCCCTTCTTCCCCTATTGTGAAAACAAAAAAATTGCAACGCGGTGTTTGCGTACTTTCGAAATTCAAAAAGCAATGAAAGAAATACCGTGGCAAATGAAGAGATTTGTTCCCATTTTTATTTGAATTTTGAAAGTACGCAAACACCGCGTTGCACTTTTTTTGTTTTCACAATAAAACCCTTTACAAATTTTCGTTTCGCGAAAAGACCCAAATAAAAACTACAAAAAACATTCAAAATCAAAATCAAAACACAAATGAATTGAAGAATGTGTTGGAGGCGAGACGAGACGGGCGCAATGCAGAAATGAGTGGAAGATGATGAGCGAGCGAGAGAGTGTGGAAAATGAGAAGGGTGGCGAGACGACGAGACGAATAGAAAAAAACAGAAGAAAACAACGGGGGTCTTGAAACGAATTTAATAATTTTGGGTGGAGTGGAATGGTAAAAAATGGAACTATTTTTTGTCTGTCTTTGTAAATAAATAAATACGTTATATAGTTCGCTAGACTGTACTCTTTCTGTTCAGACCTAAAAACCATTCAGTCACGGCTGCAAAAGCTAATAGCACAAACAATGTTAATATTATTATAAATATATCATCATTATTATTCTTAATATTAAATACATTAATTCCACATCTATCTATAATACAAAAAAGCGCAAAAACACAAAAGAAAGACTGCTGGTGGTATTTGTTGAGGCGACGATGACGGAGAAGAGAGAAAAAAATGGTGTTGTGAGAGGATGGAGACGCAGATGACGAGCGATGAGAGAGGCAGAGACTATTGTGAAAACAAAAAAATTGCAACGCGGTGTTTGCGTACTTTTAAAATTCAAACGAAAATGGGAACAAATCTCTTCATTTCCCAATCCATTTTTTCTTTCATTTCCGTTTGAATTTCAAAAGTACGCAAACACCGCGTCGCAATTTTTTTGCTTTCACAATAGAGCGAATGTCCGGCTAAATGCGCTCTATAGATAATTATTTTTTAACATTTAATGTGCATTGACTAACTATCTAAATAAAAAATTGAAAAAGAAATAAGAAAAAACTTTACTACTGCAAAAAACAATTCAACATTAATTGACCTAAAAATTGTTTTTTATGCACCACTGTAACCTGAAAGTTGATTTTTCACCAATATTCACCGAAAATTCCAGTAAGATCAGTACTTTAGCCAAAAAAGTCTAGTTATAGCAAAATGTACCGATTTTGTCACAAAAATCAACAAAAATAATACGTTTTCAAAAAACATTTCGTCCTGCGCCTTTAAGCCTACAGTAACCCAAACGTTTTAATTTTGTTAAAAACCTTTGCACCGGCATTTTTGGGGAAAAATTCTTAATTTTTTGGAATGTTTCCTGCAAAATTCGGGCAAAAACAAAATGTATTTATTTAATAATTCTTTGGTTTTGCGCCTTTAATCCTACACCCCCAAAAATTTCACCATTTATATTTTTAATGTTTTTTTTTCGATCAGAATAGAATAAAATAGCGAAAATTTAGTTGTATAATACGTTTTATGGGTAATTTTATCGGCGGAAGGGCCATTTTCAGTTTTTTTTTTAAAGGCCAAAATGGCAAAAATTGAGCTTTTGGAATATTCTGGCAAACTTTGAATTATAATAGGCGTATCCGATAGAAACTCGAAGAGTGAAAATGTTTTTCGTTACAGCTCTCAAAAATAATAAATAATTAATGATGACAATACAATAATGGGTCAAAAGCAAAAAAGAAAAGGAGGCAAAAATCAAAATCAAAGTCCACTTTTTTTTTTCGTCACCTCGCTCCTCCATTTGATTGTTTCCCAGTAATCGACACAAGGGGTCGAAAATAGAAAACTGGCCGATTGGCGGAAAGAGTGAAAGAGAGAGAGTGTGGAGAAGCGATGAGAAGCAGAGAAACAAGAGGAAGGCGAGAAATGTGAACGTGTGGGCGCCGACGCGTGGAAGACGAAGGAGAAGAGAAGGACTGCATTGAGAATATAATGTTGCGTACGGTAGAGATGGTGGACTATAATTCGTGCAGTTTTCTAGGCCAGCGACCGCGATATGGTGTAGTCCACGTTGACAGTTTTTTTCGTGGTTTTTTTCTCTATGCAGGTGGTTTTCCAGGAAAAAAAAGAGACCCGGCAGCGAAAAAAAAAATGCAATGCGCCTTAAATTTTCAATGGGGATTCGGTTGAAATTTAAAGGCGCATCCGGTTATTTCATCGGCCGGTCTCGACACGACAAGTTGTTTACGTCAAAAAACCTCCGACTACTGTAGTTTTTTTTGTATCTTTTCCTCCATTCTGCATAGGGAAAAAAACCACGCAAAAGGGTTTTTTTTTGCTGTGCTGAATAGGTCCATAAAATTCGGCAAAATAAATTTTCTAAACGAATTTTCATGTGATCCCCCACGTAAAACTATTCGCACTTTAAATTTAATCCAATTTACCTGAAAAATCGGCACCTCATTTGAAATATCACAAAAACATAGAAAACCACTGGGAGTACACGAACTCCGAGGCCGTGGCCTAGAAAACCCGCGGCAGCGCTATTAAGCAGAATTTGTTTCCAAGTTTCATTCTCCGCATTGCTGGCGCATTACACGACGAACTTTCTGGCTCATTGGACAACGGGGGAGGCGTGCTATGCAAACCTGCATTTTAATTAATTTTTCTGCATTGGAATAAAATGGCAGGAAAATTCATCTGTCTTCGCATTATCTCCAAAAAGATTAATGCAAAAAATTAGGAAACATTACGAGGAATAGGGGAAAAATAATGAAAAAGAAAATATAATTGCGTCTACAATTTAAATAAAGTTCCCAAGAAAGTATGCATCTCCTTTGAAACAACTAAGTCTGCAATCACCGCCACGTTAAATGGCACAGGTTTTTTTCATACAAAAATTACTTCGCTGCGCAGCAAATTCCTCGAAAATGAGTCACACAAACACACACAAAACTTCCAAAAAAAAAAAAAAAGAACAATTGTAGCGAAAAACGTCACTTTTTAAACATTTTAGATTCTATCTCAATATGAGAAATCTGTCAATCAAAAATTCGAGAAGATTATTTCCAAAAAAATATTCATTACACATTCTCTTAAAATTATCAAAAATTGGCTGTAAACCAGCCGGGAGTGTTCATTTTTACGGGGAAACTGACTATGAGAAAAATAAATGTCTTTTGTTTACAATCCTCTTTGTTTCGTGTTTTTGTGTTCACTTTTTTTCTGTTATGGCTTCTGGCCACGCCCAGTTGGCAAGTGTGCCATTTGTGCGATGAATTAGACTAAAATATTGTGAAAACAAAAAAATTGCAACACGGTGTTTGCGTACTTTTGAAATTCAAATGAAAATGGGAACAAATCTCTTCATTTCCCATGCTATTATGTTTTCAATCGAGTTGCAGCATGAGAACGAGAGATAAAAATACATGTTTTCTCAGCTTCTCTTCGAATCGAACTGTGTTTGCGTGGTCGTGCGAAAAAAGTGGGCGGAGTCACGCGTTCTCATGTCGCAAGTCGATTGAAAAAACAATTTTTATTTCTTTCATTGCCGTTTTAATTTCAAAAGTACGCAAACACCGCGTTGCAGTTTTTTTGTTTTCACAGCCGACAGAGTGCGTTTTTGCGATACATTTTGGGAAACATTGGATGAAAATACACAAAAGTAATGTAAAAACACAAAAATTTGCCTGATAATGTTAGCCACGCCCCTTTCTGCAATCTGCGGCACAGCGTATTGGACGGGACATTGGAAAATTAAATTTAAACTGGGCGGGTTTTTTTCCCGAAAAAACAATTCTGACAAACCATGGTCGAATTTTCTACGTATGCTGTGTTAAGCTGCATATTCTCTCGAAGGGATACAGACACGCAGTGGGGCGCATTTGCGTCAACGTTTCAGGCAGAACGTCGTGAATACCCCAGAAAAACGGAAAAAATAAAGTGGGCGTGGTTTGAGAAGTGTTGCTCCTTTTATTGTGTTTTTAATCGATTTCCATCATCAAAAAATGAAATCTCGTTTTTTAAGTTGAAATTTAGAAATTCGAAAAAACAACGACTTTTCTGCTTGTGTTTTAAATCGTTTTTTTCTGATTTGTGCGCATAATATTTGACGTTTGCTAAAAGTTTACTAAATTGCGCATAAAAATCCTCCAAATCCGAAAATTCCCGAACTATCCTTTTACTCTCGTCTCAGAAGCAGCTCATAAACTTTGTAAATAGCCAATTTTCCCACGAATTATTTCGGAGCGCATTGAAACAGTCGTAACCCATTAAAAATGTAAACAAGTCCAAAAAATCACGAAAAACAAGAGAAAAGAATTAATGGACCTATTCATTACAGGAAAAAACCCGATTTTGTGGTTTTTTCCCTATGCAAAATTGAGGAAAAAAGACAAAAAACTACAGTAGTCGGAGGTTTTTTGACGTAAACAACTTGTCGTGTCGAGACCGGCCGATGAAATAATCGGATGCGCCTTTAAATTTCAACCGAATTCCCATTGAAGATTAAAGGCGCATTGCATTTTCCACTGCCGGGTCTCGACGCGATGGTTGTTTTCCTGGAAAACAACCTGCATAGGGAAAAAAACCGCGAAAATCGGTTTTTTCCTATGCTGCATAGGTCCATAAGAACGATAAATAGAACTTGTTTACATTTTAATGGGTTACGGTTGGAACATTGCGGTAAATTGCGAGACAATAACCCTCTTCATTTTTTCTATCACTTCTTAGGGGGTGCTACGGTATAGAACTCGCACGGAGTAGAACTGCTACGGAATAGGACTGAGCAGAACTTGAGCTGTACCGACCTACATAGAACCGCTCGAACAACTCGAAGAATTATTTCGTTATACAGTGTGAGGCCCTGAATTCGATTTTGTGCAGTTGCTTTTTTCAGTACAGTTTCATTTCAGGCGGTTCTATTCCGCGCAGTTCTATTCCGTAGCAGTTCTATACCGTAGCACCCCCACTTCTTAAATTTTAGCCATCTCACGGTGTGTTGGACGGAACGTTGGAAAATAAAATTTAAACTGCGCGGGCTTTTTTCTCGAAAAAAAAATCTCGCCTAAGCGTGGTCGCATTTAGCTGCGCAGCGTTTTTCTGCGTTAAACTGATACGAAAACTGATACGCAGACAAGAAGAGTGTGAGGATACTGTTGTTTTTGCACTGGGGTCTGAGGAGGGAGTTAGTAAACGCGCCCGGACGCACACACGCAACGCATCCAAATGAGGCCCAAAAAATAAAAAAGGCGCGCGAATAATTTCGCATTATCGGAGAGAAAAACCAACGCAAAATCGTGAAAATTACGAAATCCTATCCAAAATTATTTCGCGCGCGTTGATTTTTCTCTCCGATAATGCGAAATTTTTCGCGCGATTTTTTATTTTTTGGGCATCATTTGAATGCGTTGCGTGTGTGCGTCCGGGCGCGTTTACTCACTCCCTCCTTATACCCCAGTGTTTTTGTAGCAAACTCTCGCCGGAGAGACGCAGACACTCAGCGGAGCGCATTGCCAATAACGTTCCGGGCAGCACGCCGTGGCCATCTGTAAAAAATGTTTTTCCCTGAAAGTGTCAATAAAATGCCAAATTCGATATTTCCAAAATTCAAACTTCGCTCCTTAAGTTTTCCCGCCAAAACATGAATTCGAATTCTAAACGGCCTAGAATCCCAAAAAGTCGTCTGCTCGGCCACGCTAAATTATCGATTTTTTCTTTCGAAATTTCTCCGGTGCAAAACATTTTTCAAACGTCTTTTTCTGGTATTCGAATATCGAAAAATCGTGTTTTTGGTGTCAAAAAGGCTCGACGTCGGACACGAAGCATCGAGAGAGTGTGCGACGGAGAGAGAGCGCCAGGCGACTAGGCAAATTATTGATTGAAATGAGCGCACCGAGCGGGCGGCCTCTCGTCGTCTCGTCGTCGTCGTTTTTCTTGACGACGGCGTTTTTTATATTCTGGTCCTTTTTTTTTTCTCCGACATCGTTCGGATTATTGATTTTTCATTCTCAATCCGCCCCGCCCATCTACTCTTCTCGTCTCGTCATGTGACACGTTGGCGATAATTCATTTCTTTTTCTTTTCTTTTTTTTTCTTCCAGTTCCCCTCTTTTCTACTCTCTTCGTTTTTAAAAAACAGCAGGTAAACTTACTGTTTTCGTATTTCTTTATTAAATATTTGTGTTGTTTTTTTTTCCAAAATGCACACAAAGTCGTGTTAATTTTCAGATGCTGTCCGCACTACGAACTGTGGGAGCCGTCGGTGCTCGCCGACTCGCCTCGACTCAGGCGATCGCCAGCCAGAGTGAAGCGCCCAAGGGTATGGCCACCACAGGTATGTTTTTTAAATTCTAATTGTAAGACAAAAAAAACTGAAAACAGATAATTTCCATGGAAACGGGGTAAAATTATTATTTTTTTTTTTGAAAGGATTAAAACCAACAAGAATGATTTTTGAATAAATACGAAAGTGAATATAAAGGTTCTAATTGTGTCAGTTGGAAATTATCGAAAAAAAAAAACCGGAAAAAAAATCGGAGAATGCTCCAATTGACCTGAAATTTTGGGAAATATTGGGAAAAGTTCTCCTGTACATGCTCACAAAATTTGAGACCAAAATATCGGTTTTGAAAATTATCGATTTTTTTTCCTGAAAATCTTCAAAATCGATATTTTGGTCTCAAATTTTGCGAGCATGTACAGGAGAATTTTTTCCAATATTTCCCAAAATTTCAGGTCAATCAGAGCATTCTCCGATTTTTCCCGAATTTTTTTCCGCCGACTATAAAATTATATAAAGTTATTGGAACATGTTTTATGGGAAATTAGGATTAAAATGGGCGATAATTGCAAGAAATTTATAATTTCTGGGTAAATCGAACTTTCTAGAAGCCGCGGCCGCAGGTTTCCTAGGCCACGGCCACGACTTTCGTGTACTCCTCGTGGTTTTCTATTGTTTTTAAAAAATAGTTTTTTTTTTCCTTTTTTTCCTTATTCAAATGACGGGAAAAAAAATAAAAAAAATCCGTGGCCGCGAGAGTTTTTTTCCGTTGCTTTTCTAGGCCATCGGAAAAGTTTTTAGGCCCTCCGCTGTGAGACCTGCGAAATATCGATTTACGGGCGAATAATTTTTGGAGAATTGATCGTATTTTATTGCTTACTTCCAATGAATTTCTGTATTTTTTCAACAAAAAAAATGTTCAAAAATTATTCGCCCGTAAATCGATATTTTGCAGGTCTCACAGCGGAGGGCCAAAAAAACTTTTGCGATGGCCTAGAAAAGCAACGGAAAAAACTCTCGCGGCCACGGATTTTTTTCTTTTTTTCCGTCATTTGAATAAGGAAAAAAAGGAAAAAAAAACTATTTTTTTTTCCGACCCTGAATAACCCCATTAGAAAAATCATAAAAAATCAGAATTTTTGTGCGATTGGAATGCGATATTTGTCACCCCCGGAGTGAAAAATACAACTCAATTATCTTCTAGGAACCCCATTCTTGAACCCGTCATCAAAAGCCGAGTACGCTTTGGCGCGTCTCGATGACGTTCTAAATCTGGCGCAACGCGGCTCGATCTGGCCCCTCACTTTCGGTTTGGCGTGTTGCGCCGTCGAAATGATGCACTTTGCCGCGCCACGCTACGATATGGATCGATACGGAGTTGTGTTCAGAGCTTCACCAAGACAGGTTAGCCAAAAAGAATGCGCTTGTAAAACGAGCATGTTATTGTGTTATTTAAATTGTCGCGCGGTGTTTGCGTACTTGTGTTGCAAACGGATTTACGAGACTCCACCCACTTCCCTGCTATTTTTTGCTGTGATTTTTCCTTTTTTTTCACATTTTTTCCTCATTTTCCAGTTTTCCTTCTGTTTTTCTTTAATTCATTTTTGTTTCAGAAATAAATAGCGTATGAGAATGAATATTAAGCGAGAAAATTCGAGAAAAAAATTTTGCAATGGCGGATGATGTAAAAATCGAAAAAAGAAAATGTTTTTCGTCTTTTCATGATAATTTTTGCAGTGTTTCTACATTTTTTTCGGAAATAATTGATTTCAGGTCGCTAAATGTGTTGAAAAATCCCGCACTTTCTAATCGAATCCCTATTCGAACAACACAATTAGCGACCTGAAATCAATTATTTCCAAAAAAAAAATGTGGAAAAATGCAAAAATTACCATGAAAAGACGAAAAATATTTTTTTTTTTTTTCGATTTTTACATCATCCGCCATTTTTTCTCTTTTTCTCGAATTTTCTTGTTCAATATTCATTCGCATACACCATTTATTGATTTGAAACAAAAATTTGTTTGAAAAAACAGAAGAAAAAGTACAAAATGAGGAGATAATGTGAAAAAAATGAAAAATCCCAGCAAAAAATAGCAGGACAGTGGGCGGAGCCTCGTAAATCGGTTTGCAACGCGAGTACGCAAACACCGCGCGACAACTTAAATAAAACAAAAATAATTCCAGGCAGATTTGATCTTCGTTGCCGGCACAGTAACCAACAAAATGGCGCCCGCGCTTCGCCGCATCTACGATCAGATGCCCGAGGCAAAGTGGGTGATTTCGATGGGATCGTGCGCCAACGGTGGCGGTTACTATCACTACGCCTACTCGGTGCTTCGCGGATGTGATCGTGTCATTCCGGTCGATATTTATGTGCCCGGATGCCCGCCGACTGCTGAGGTAGGCTTTATGAAATTTCTTATGTTATGGATTCATGAAACGCGGCTAATTGGGTTCTCGGACGTTTCGAAAGTTTTTTTAATAATCATTTTAGAAAGCATTTTAATGGGGTTATTCACAAAACCGGAAAAAAAAGGAAGAAAACGGAAAAAAATTTCGGGAAAAATCGGAGAATGATCCGATTGACCTGAAATTTCGGGAAAAATTGGAAACAATTCTCCTGTACACGCTCACAAAATTTTGGACCGAAATATCGATTTTAAAAATTATCGATTTTTTTTCTGAAAATTTTTAAAATCGATATTTCGGTCCAAAAGTTTGTGAGCGTGTACAGGAGAATTTTTTCCAATTTTTCCCGAAATTTCAGGTCAATGGGATCATTCTCCGATTTTTCCCGAAGTTTTTTTTCCGTTTTCTTCCTTTTTTTCCGGTTTTGTGAATAACCCCATAAGGAAAATTCCTCAAACACCGCGACGACAAAATGCAGAAAAACTTTCCAAACGTCCACTTTCGAAACGTCCGAGAGCCGCTAATTGTGGTGGAAAAGTTGGCTGGTCTCGACGCGATTTGGACAGGCTACGGTTATCGCGAAAAATATTTTTTTTTTCAATTTAAAACGCATTTTTTAATAGTTAAAAATGCTAGTCCAAAAGCAAAAAAATTACATTTTTTTTTTAAATTAAAAACAAAAGAAATATTTTTCGCACTTACCGTAATCTGTCAAAATCGTGTCAAGACCAGCCCGGATTCGTTTTAATATTCTTTTTTTAAGAACTTGCAATGAGAATTGACGAAAGTAACACAAAAATTGATTTTTTTGGTCGCAAATTTTGGTAACTAATGACCTAATATGCGGTTATTCACAGAACCAGCAAAAAAAAAAAATCAAAAAATAGAAAATACCAGCAAAAAATTCAGCGAAAATTCGGAGAATGCTCTGATCGGTCTGCAACTTTGAGAAATCATTTAAAAAATACTCTCGGACATTCCCAGAAAGTTCCAGACCGAAATATTGTTTTAAAAAATATCGATTTTTATTTCTGAAAATGTTCAAAAATCGATATTTTAATCTGAAATTTTCAGGGAATTCTCAAAGTTTCAGACCGATTGGAGCATTCCCCGAATTTTCGCTTAATTTTTTTTTGCTGATTCCGTGACAATTATTAAAAAATTATTCAATTTTTTCGTTTTTTTTTCCTACGAAAAGAGAACAGAGATTTTGGGTCTTGCCACGATTTCGAAACCCGAAAAATTTGAAGGATCCAGCTGTGGCGTAAAAAAATCAGGAAAAAAATATACGGTAATATTGATAATCGTGGCGAGCCCGTGCAGATAAATCGATTTCTTCCTAAAGACGAAAAAACGGGCTCTGGGACGTTTCGAAACCTTTCATTCCGCAACTTTTGTGCATTTTTTCTGCAACACTAATTCGAAACGTCGTAGAGCCAAAAAATAGTCTGAAATTCCATCTAAATATACTTTTGTTTCCTCTCTCTCCTCACGTGTTTTTCACGAACCCATCACGGCATGCTGGCACCTACCTCAGTGCAAACGCGCCCCAATCACACTAAACGTTTGATGAAACACTGTGACCCGCGTGTTACGAGAAAATTCCCTCGCGGCGTTGCCAACACTGCTGCTGTATCAAATGTTTTAAAAAATAAGGGTTATCTGCGGGAAAAAAACCTGTTTTTATTTTTGTTTTCGCGGAACGTACGCAGCGAATTGAACGCGCGAAAAAATCGAATTTCATAAAATAAGACTGAAACGTAGATGCCAGCATGCCGTGCCCATTCACGTGAGATTCTCGTGTGTAATGACGTCATCGTGCGTACTTTGTACACATAATTATCGATTGAATTGGCGGGTGTTTGGGGCCGAGGCTCTCGTCGCCTCGTTCCTCTCGTTCCTCTTTGTTCTGTTCGCTTTTTTTTCGTGCGAAATGAGAATAAGTTTTTGTTTCGATACCTGCGCACCACCGATAGCAGATTATGCTCCAAGGCTTTTAGATATTTAATATTTTCTTAATATATGAGCCATAAAATAAACGTGAAATGAAATAAAACCAAAATGAAAATCACCAAGTATTACGTATTCCCGAGTACGTGAGATGTCGTAAAATGGGTCTTGGCACGATCGGTGTTTGCACACTTGTCGATTTGAATATTTGTTTTCGAATTTTTTCAATTAAAATTTTTCTTAATTTTTTCATGTTATTTTTGTGTTTTTTTAAACTTATATTTTATGAATTTCCGACAACAATATACAGTCCCAAGTACTGTAGATTGTTTACAAGCATGCATACACCGATCGTGGCGAGACCCATTTACAACATCTCACGTACTCGGGAATACGTAATGTGGAGCTCGGCTTTTTATTTATGTTTTTTTTCCAAAATTGTCATATTTTCGTTTTTTCTCTCTATATATCTCATAAATGCCGTTTTCCAGGCTCTTCTCTACGGTGTTCTTCAACTTCAAAAGAAGATCAAGCGCAAGCGCGAGGCTCAACTCTGGTACAGACGTTAGACAGATTAAACAGAAAATAGTGTACGAAAAAGAGAGACGGAGAGCAGAAAATTGAATTTTTTATTTTACGAGTAAGACCTCTTTATTTTCACCCTTTTTCTCTTTTTTCTTCTTTCTAGATTTTTCAATAAGTAGTAGATTATTTGTTTTATTTTTTCGTTTTGTATTTTTTTCCCTCCTGACCTCTCTGAAATTTTCTTCGAAACCACAAACAAAATGAATGAAAATTGTGGATTTTTATTTAAAAAAAAAAGTGAAAGCTATTCGGTTTAAACCCCGCACCTTTATGGTTATCTTTACCTTTTGTTACTTTTATGGTTGCTTATAGAAATGGCGAGAATTGTAAACTGTCAAAAAAAAGGCGAAATATCGTGTTTTCAATCGAGTTGCATCATGAAAATTCTAAACCCCGCTTACTTACGGGGTTATTCATAAAACCGGAAAAAAGGAAGAAAACGGAAAAAATCGGAGAATGCTCCGATTGACCTGAAATTTTGGTAAATATTGGCAAAAATTCTCCTGTACACGCTCAAAAAATTTTGGACCAAAATATCGATTTTGAAAATTTTTCAGAAAAAATCGATATTTTGGTCTCAAATTTTGTGAGCAGGAGAATTTTTTCCAATATTTCCCAAAATTTCAGGTCAATCGGAACATTCTTCAATTTTTCCCGAATTTTTTTTCCCGTTTTCTTCCTTTTTACCGGTTTTGTGATTAACCCCATTATTTGTGCGCGGCCACGAGACGCAGACAAAACGGTGTTTGCGGACTTGAGTTTTCATGAGATACAACTATTGAAAACAGTTTTTACAGTTTGGTTTTTTGACATTATTTCTCGAAATTTCTATGAAAGGCCATTTCTGATCGAATGAAAAGGGAGATCAAACGCTTTTCTCGGAACGCTGCGAGTTCAAAAACTTGTTTTGGACCATTTTCTGTCGAAAAAAAATGTGTGGAAAATTTTTCGATGGGCTCTTTTCAAAAAAACTGCGCAACAAGAGAAAATACAAGCAAATCCCTTTTCCGCGCGATTTTTGAATTCAAAAATGTCCATTTATAAAATAACAAAATTCACAAGTCTCAATCCACACAACGCACAATTTTTGAACCGCGTATTTTCGATTTGGCACCCATAAATGGACGCAATAATCTCAAGCTCAGTTTTATTTTTCCGTTTTCCAATTTGCTGCGGCTCTGTGCGGGATCGGAGAGAAAGAGTGAGAACTTTGAGAAGGAGAAGAAGGGACGAAATTGGTGACGAAATGAATCATCAGATGGGCGCGAACAATGGACTCACACCCGATCAGAATCAACAGGCTATTGTAGGCAAAATATCCTTTTTTTATTGTTTTCTTATTCAAAAACGTAATTTTTCTTTTAAACAGAGTGCTATCAATAAATTGAAAGTACACGACCTATCGGTGAGTTTGATTATTTATTTTATTTAAATACCTACAAAAACTGTAAGGTAAAATGGAAAAGTTCTCAGAGCATCATCAGTCAGTTGAACATTCGACGCCCCCGCGCCAACAAGCAGGAGCAACAAAAAGCACTGTTCAATGCACTTTTCGATCCGCAAACGGCGCGCACGTGTTGGCAAATGGCGGTCGCGTTGAGTTCTGGAAGTTATGAGGTTGGTTTTTTTTTGTTGAAAAAGCTGGAAATTCTTTTGGATTGGAAATTCGACAAAATTGAAATTTGACGTTTTGGAAATTGCGTGAAAATAGAATTCCACAAAATAGAATTGTAATAAATCAGAAACGTAACAAAATAGAAACGCGTGAAAACAAAAACCTAGCAGAGCAGAAATGTGTCGAATTGGAAGTAAAATGGCAATGGAGCGCGTTTGCGAGATTTATTTTTTAAAACGACTTTTTCGATATTTCCACGTTTTTCTCGAAAACTTCCACGTATTTTTGGATTTTTTTCACGTTTTTTTTTCGGTTTTTGTCGATTAAAAAAAGTTTCCACGTATCGAAATGGAAAAAACGTGAAAAAGATCCAAAAAGACATCGAGAAAAATGTGGAAATATCGAAAAATTCGTTTTGAAAAATAAATCTCGCAAACGCGCTCCATTGCCATTTTACTTCCAATTCGACACATTTATGCTCTGCTACGTTTCTGTTTTAACGCGTTTCCATTTGGTTACGTTTCTGATTTTTTACATTTCTATTTCGTGGATTTCTATTTTCACGCAATTTCCAAAACGTGACATTACAATTTTGTCGAATTTCTAATCCAAAAGTGCCCTTATTTTTTACGGATTCTGTAAAACGTAAAATTTACAGTTTAAAAATCCTCATAAATCCTTAAAAACTGTAAAATTGCAAATTTCACTGTTCAGTTCAGAAAATAAGTTGCTGAAACCAGAAATAATAACCAAAATTGAAATGAAATTGACCAAAAACAAAGAAAAGCAGCAGATTGGAAATAAGCCACTAAAATTCGAAGAATGCATTATTCTGGTTTTTTTTCAGTATGCAACATCAACTAATATGTTGAGCTTTTTCTGAAATAATTTTGGATAAATCCCACTGCATTGAAAACTGGATTTTTCAAAAATTTTCACAAGAAATTATTTAAAACGTTGAATCGAATGACAGCCGATTATCGATTTTTCGATATTTATGACTAAAATGTGTTTTCGCGATTATCTAAAATTTCAATAAGCGATTAGAGCATGTTTTATTGAAAATCGATGATAAACACGAGGGAAATTACAAGAAAAATAAGTATTTCTCGTGAAAATGGAAGTTTCTAGAAGCCGCGGCCGCGGGTTTCCTAGGCCACGTCCACGATTTTCGTGTACTCCTCGTGGTCTTCTTTTTTGTTTTTGTTAAAATCATTAAAAAACAAAGAAATTTTTTGTGCTTTAAGAATTTTTCCGGATTTTACGGAATCTGTAAAATTTTTACGGTGCGCCAAAAATCCGTAAAATCCGTCAACGTAAAATCCCACCCCTGGTGTCCACCAAAAATTAAAAAATGTGTAGATTTCTGACGAGGATTCAAACTACCGTAAAATCTCTATTAACCCCTATTTGAATGCCACTTCTAATAGAATGACACTTCGGTAAAAATTTAAACTATTTTTAATTGTTTTAAGAAAAAAACAATGAATTTTGCATGTTTTTTTCGGAATGTTGTGTACCGTAATTTCCAAGCGAACGGTTTCCAAATAATTCGAAGATCGAAACCGGAAAAAAAGGAAGAAAACGGAAAAAATTGCGCGAAAAATCGCTCCGATTGACCTGAAATTTTGGGAAATATTGGCAAAAATTCTCCTGTTTTTAAAATCGATATTTTGGTCCAAAATTTTTTGAGCGTGTACAGGAGAATTTTTGCCAATATTTCCCAAAATTTCAGGTCAATCGGAGCTTTCTCCGATTTTTTCCGGTTTTGTGAATAGACGGTATAAGTAGAAAATACTTTTTGCCACATTTTAAAGGGGGTGCCAACTTTGTGGGGAAATTGGCTTAAAATATACTCTTGGGTGGGGGATTTACGAATATCACATCGAAATCGCACGAAAATTTTTTTCTGATTTTTTATGAATTTTACAAAAAAAAATAGAAGACCACGGGGAGTACACGATTTGGCGCGAAATTCAAACGCCATTTTTCTTTTTCATCATTTTTCTCCCGTCTTTTTCCAATATTTTTGCATTAATCTTTGGGAAATAATGTACAAACATCATTTCGTGATTTCAGATAGCAAATTAATGCGTGTTGATCACAAAATTAATGATAAAACAAATTCGAAACAAAATTCTCATACCTTTCATTTTTCCCGTTTTCCTGCTCACTTCCGCATTAAAATCACTCTTTTATCTGTAACTTTTATATTCGAGCAAAAATTTTCACCGGAATATATTCAGAACGTTGAATCGAACAACAGGCAAATATCGATTTTTCGATATTCATGACTAAAATGTGTTTTCGCGATTATCTAAAATTTTAATAAGCGATTAGAGCATGATTTACCGAAAATCGATGATAAAAACGAGGAAAATTACAAGAAAAATAAATATTTCTCGTGAAAATGGAAGTTTCTAGAAGCCGCGGCCGCGGGTTTCCTAGGCCACGGCCACCATTTTTTCGTGTACTCCTCGTGGTCTTCTATTTTTTTTTGTAAAAATCATAAAAAATCAGAGAAATTTTTTTGTGCGATTTCAATGTGATATTCTTAAATCCCCCACCCAAGAGTATATTTTAAGCAACTTTCCCCAAAAAGTTGGCACCCCCTTTAATTATGGGGTTATTGACGGAACCAACACAAAATATAAAAATTCAACGAATATTCGGAGAATGCTCCGATTGTTCTGAAACTTTGAGAAAGTAGACGGATTCAGACCAAAATATTGATTTTTGGGCATTTTCAGAAATAGATATTTTTGAATGATTTCCCAAAGTTTTACATCGGAGCATTATTCGAATTTTTTTTTGCTTTTTTTTCTGTGAATGCTTCAGAAATCAATATATATTTTTTTTAAACCGAGTGGACGTGTCTAGCGAATACTGTAACTGAAAAAGAGCCATTATGGTACGTCCGAAGTAACAAAAAATCTCGAAGTTGTAAACATGTTTAAAATTGTTTTTTTTTTTTGCTTGTTTGGCGGTAAACAGAGAAAAATGACGCAAAAACAAAGTTACTTTAGACGCCTCTTTTCGTCTTTTTTTGCGTTTTTTTTTACTTTGGACGTACCCATTACAAGATCAATAATTATGGGATAAATAATTGTTTTAGGTGCCAAGACGTGGAAACCAACAAACTCGAGCGCACCCATACGTTCTTCCGTCACAACAACGCAATGGCGCCAGCAATCATTTGGTGAGCCACCATCAGCAGCAACAAATGCAACAGCATCACAATCTATTGCACCAACACCAGATTCTGCACAACTTTAACTCGAATCCGACGATGGTCCAGCATCTTCAGCAGCAGCAACAATCTGTACGAATTTTTATTTGGAAAAAATAAATAAATACAATTTCAGAGCCGAAACATTGCCCCGCCACCGTTTGAAATTGTGCCATTGCCGTTTTACGACGTCGTCGCCACATTGCTGAATCCAGTCGAGTTGCACGCCTCGGCAAATGGTCAAAAACAGACAAAAACGGTGAGATTGATTGTGAAACAAAAATCGACAATGCAATTCATGCAACAACTTTAGCAATCGTTTATGTTCCAACTGAGCGCAGACCAGTCGTCCAAAATATCGTATCGAAGTGAGTCAACGCCGTTGCCACGTCACGAAGTCCAACTTCGTTTTTTCAATATTACGGAAGTGCAAGGACCGCAAAAGGACGATTTTCCGCTCAACGCCTACGTGCGGCTAAACGAGGCTGTCGTCACGTTACCTGTAAGTTTTTTTTGGTTGTTGTTGGAAAGTTATCGATAAAATATGTGAACCCACGGTGTCCAGGATTGGTAATGTGGACGGAGCCTAATTTGCTGGCGCGCCAGAAAATTTGCATGGGGAACTTTCGATGCTTGCGCATTTTTTAAAATTGATTTTATTAATTTTCTTTCAGTAAAACCTGTTTTTCTTTGTAAAATGTATGTATTCTATCTTTTAATACCATAAAATTGCCCAAACTTCGATTTTAGTAAAGATTTACCCTGCAAAAACAATGCAAAAAACGATTATTCCGAAATGGTGGCTGAACCAAATTCGATAATTCAGTTGGAGCAAATTTGGGACAAATTAAGAATTTATGCTTTTTTTCCCGAAAAAACATGAAAAACGCCTTAAAATTTGAATTTGGCGCGAAAAATCCAGTTCGGCTCCGCCCACTTTTCAAATACTGGACACCGTGGAATCTAAAAAAAATTCAGCAATAAAAAATAACAATAGTTTGCCTAACTAATGAGATTTTTGAAGAAAAAAAATGAAACTGTTAATTTTCGAAAAACGAGCCAAATTTATTCTAAAACTGCGAGAAAATTATGGACCTATTCAAAGTACTGTAGAAAAACGGAAAAAATGACAAAAAACTGGGAGAAAACTCGGAAAATGCTCCGATTGGTCTGAAACTTTGGGAGAAACTGTCAAAAATGCTTCCGGACTTTCTCAGAAAATTTTGGACCGAAATACCGATTAAAAAATATATTGATTTTTTTTTCTGAAAATTTTCTAAAATCGATATTTCGGTCCAAAATTTTCTGGTCAAACCCGGAAGCATTTTTGACAGTTTCTCCCGAAATTTCAGACCAATCGGAGCATTTTCCGAGTTTTCTCCCAGTTTTTTGTCATTTTTTCCGATTTTCTACAGTACTTTGAATAGGTCCATTACTGAAATTGGAATTAATTCAAAAATTTTGAATTTTTCGAGAAAATTTATAGCTCTGGGACGTTTCGAAACTTGGGCATTTTTGCGGCATACTAGTGGATTTGAATTCCTAAAATATATAAAATTGATGAAAACAAAAAATTAACACTAAATACATATGTGATTTGGTGATACATGGCGAAAACAGCCAGCAATAAGCAAAAATTCCCAAAAGTTTCGAAATTACAGGTTTCGAAACGTCCCAGAGCCAATTTTATGGGATTATTCATTTCCTGCATTTTGCATTTTTTGTCCAATTTTTCTCATTCCTTTCATCAGAAATCGAAATTTTCTGCATTAGTAAGGAAAAGTTGACAAAAAATGCAAAATGCACGAAATGAATAACCCCATTATTGATAGCCGGAGGCCGTCTGAAAAAAAACTGGTAAAAACCGTCTCACACTACTATCATACAACAATTTTGTTTCTCGAATTTCGTTTTCCGGAAAACAGTTTTCCTGTCGTTTTCCAGTTTTTCCAAAAAATTGAAAATCCACATTTTTAACGTAAAAACCGGTTATTTATGGAGTTATTCACTAAATGGCAAAAAACGGCAGAAAACTGCGCGAAAACTCGGAAAATAAAGGAAAAAATTCTCCCGGCCATTACCCCAAAATTTCAGACAAAAATATTGATTTTAAGCATTTTCAGAAAAAAAAATCAATATTTCTTAAAATTGATATTTTTGTCTGCAATTTTGTGGGAATGTCCGGAAGAGTTTTCCCCATCATTGCCCAAAATTTCAAATCAATCGGAGCATTTTTCGAGTTTTCGCGCCGTTTTTTGCCATTTCTTGCCATTTCGTGAATACCCCCATTAAAAACAATATTGTCGAACCGCCAAAATGGTCAAACGCGCTCCACTGGACTCAACGCTATGCGATTTTCATTTTGGTTTCCAAATAATTTTTTCGCTTTTTCTTTGATTTTTTGCATAAAATCTTCTTTTTTCGTGTTTTTTCCTTGTAAAAATAATTGTTCGAGACCAAATTCATGAAGTTTTGTCAATATCTTCCGCATATTTCCGAAATTCAGTGAAAAATCAATATTTTTCGATTTCTGTGCACTTTAAAAAATTCATAACTCATTTGTTTGGAAAGATTTTTGTTCAAACTCCATCATTATGATGTTTGTCAATGTTTTCTTACTTTTTACCCCGAAAAGTACTGATTTTATTATAAATTCCACCTTTTTTCCGCCGAAACGGCAAATTTTCACTAAAATCAGTAATTTTGTGGGTTTTTCTCCGCTTTTCCACTCTTTTTCTCTCTTTCAATCGTGTATATTGTTTGTATTTTTAATATTAAAATCTTATTTTTGCAGGAGGAGACCGCAAAGCGACACGAGGCCGACAACTTCTGCTGAATAGTTGGGTGAGTTGATTGTCAAATTTATTGTCCAAAAAATCCAGAATTCTTATAAATTTAGTTCAAATTATTAAAATTAATCCTTAAGCCACTTTAACAAAGTGATGAAAACCTGCATTTTTATGCAAATTGCACAAAATTTCACAAAGATGCAGATTTTCATTAAGCTAAAATGGCAGAAAAATGATTTTTTCGACTATTTTGCAACAAAAACGTATTTTTCGAGCTATCTTTATTTCTCACGAAACAAATTCATGCTTCAAATTTTTATTTTCAGACGAACCGTCGACGTGACCCCGGAAAACCAATTGATTGATCAATTTTTTCTTCGTTTCTTCTGTAATTATGTTTTAGATTCATCTGTTGGATATTTCTGTATTTTTTTAACTTTCCTTAATAAACTTGGACTCTATCCAACATGAAATTTGCAAACTTCCCTTACAGAAACGCAAAATGGAGCTCCATGGAGCAAATACCGAATTGAAGCAATGGAATTTGAGTTTCCCAGAGATTTTTTGAGGTTTTCTTCTCAGGCTTAACACTGAGTCAAATAGTCATTCTACAATTGAAGCTTAAATGAAATTTTATTGATAAAATGGAAAAAAAACCAAAATTAAAAAATCAACCGAAAAAGTTACAGAAACGAAGAAAAAATTGATCAATCAATTGGTTTTCCGGGGTCACGTCGACGGTTCGTCTGAAAATAAACATTTGAAGCATGAATTTGTTTCGTGAGAAATAAAGATAGCTCGAAAAATACGTTTTTGTTGCAAAATAGTCGAAAAAATCATTTTTCTGCCATTTTAGCTTAATGAAAATCTGCATCTTTGTGAAATTTTGTGCAATTTGCATAAAAATGCAGGTTTTCATCACTTTGTTAAAGTGGCTTAAGGATTAATTTTAATAATTTGAACTAAATTTATTAGAATTCTGGATTTTTGGACAATACATTTGACAATCAACTCACCCAACTATTCAGCAGAAGTTGACGGCCTCGTGTCGCTGTGCGGTCTCCTCCTGCAAAAATAAGATTTTAATATTAAAAATACAAACAATATACACGATTGAAAGAGAGAAAAAGAGTGGAAAAGCGGAGAAAAACCCACAAAATTACTGATTTTAGTGAAAATTTGCCGTTTCGGCGGAAAAAAGGTGGAATTTATAATAAAATCAGTACTTTTCGGGGTAAAAAGTAAGAAAACATTGACAAACATCATAATGATGGAGTTTGAACAAAAATCTTTCCAAACAAATGAGTTATGAATTTTTTAAAGTGCACAGAAATCGAAAAATATTGATTTTTCACTGAATTTCGGAAATATGCGGAAGATATTGACAAAACTTCATGAATTTGGTCTCGAACAATTATTTTTACAAGGAAAAAACACGAAAAAAGAAGATTTTATGCAAAAAATCAAAGAAAAAGCGAAAAAATTATTTGGAAACCAAAATGAAAATCGCATAGCGTTGAGTCCAGTGGAGCGCGTTTGACCATTTTGGCGGTTCGACAATAGTTGTTTATGGAAACGTCGAGAAAGCAAACAATCTACTATAATGAAATTGTTAGTCAAAAATACTCTGACATGTTCGGAAGAATTTTTGACGGAAATATCGCTCCTGATTTTTCTGAGGATGTCCGCCAGTTTTTTGCAGTTTTCCTATATTCTTTTCAATGAATATTCCTTTAAGAATGTAACTAGAAAAAACATGAAAACCTATTTTCCAGAACGTTATCCCAACAAACAAGGCGAACGTGGAACCAAAACGACCGTCTCGACCGGTCAATTTAACTCCGCACATGTCACGTTACGGTGGCCAATCAGCTCGACTCAACGTCGAATGGCTGGCGGATAAACGAGTGTGGGCGTGCGTCGTTTATTATGTGAGTTGTTTAATAAAATTTGAAATTAAATCAATTCAAACCGTCATGTTAATTAATTATCCTCAATTTTCCTGCACCGTTGAGCTTTAGCCTTTCTGAAAAGGCGTGTACTCTGAGTGGACAAGAAAAAAAAATATGGCATTAAATGCATATCGGGCACATTGATGGGTTATTCATGGAACCAGCAAAAATGCAATAAAATAGAAAAAAATTCAGCGAAAATTTGGAGAATGCTCCGGTCGGTCCGAAACTTATTTTCGATTTTTTTGTTGTTTTTTCGGGTTTTTTTCTGGATAAGACAAAACATTGTTTGATTTTTTTTCGATGGTAATGAATGGGTCGATTCACTGGACCAGCAAAATATGCAAAAAATTCAGCGAAAATTCGGAGAATGCTCTGATTAATCTGAAATTTTGACAAAAAATGTCAAAAGTACTCCCGGACATGTGCAGAAAATTTCAGACCAAAATATTGATTTTCAAAATTTTTGAAAAAATCGATATTTTGGTCTGAAATTTTTTGCACATGTCCGGGAGTATTTTTGACATTTTTTTTTCAAAATTTCAGATTAATCGGAGCATTTTCCGGGTTTTCTCCGAGTTTTTTGTCATTTTTTTCCGTTTTTCTACAGTACTTTGAATAGGTCCATTAGTCGGTATATGTAGGGACCGCAACGAATTTGAAAAACCTCAAAATCTCGGGAAACCGTTGGTTTCATCGTGTTCTACGCCTCAATATTAGTACACTCCCAAATTTTCTCATCGAAATTCCTGCTAGTTCTCGAGTTTCAGACGTTTAAAGTCGCGATTTCGAAGTACTGATTTTCTCTTGGCTGTGGGGGTGGAGCTTGTTTGCGGCCGCGCGGCGCGCATTTTCTGGTGGCCCCTGCAGAAGATTGCATGGCATTAATCCGTTGAAAATAGTAATTTTTGTCGGCTAAGCAGATAAATAGTGAATAGCAAATTTAAAAATATTTTTTCCAATTATGAAATTGCCAACATTTTCGTAAATTTGTCCATTAACGAAAGAAATATGTGAGATTCATTGAAAAATCTAAAAAATAATGAATTTGAAGGATTGCTGGATTTTATTAATAATTAAAAAAAATTGTGACTTTTTTCAAAAATTTTCTCTATAAAAATATGTATTTTTCAAGAAAAAAAACCTTGAAAAAAAAAATGATTATTCGACAAAACTCGAACCTGCGGCATCAAAATCACCATTCCGGCGCTCTACCACTGCGCCACCACGCAACATTTTATGAGCTCACTCGAATCCGTATACAAATGCGCGT
Source organism: Caenorhabditis japonica (assembly GCA_963572235.1). Classification (NCBI taxonomy): domain Eukaryota; kingdom Metazoa; phylum Nematoda; class Chromadorea; order Rhabditida; family Rhabditidae; genus Caenorhabditis; species Caenorhabditis japonica. The sequence goes on from OY754342.1 coordinate 8,533,357, forward strand.
ATGCCTAGACTATAAATACACTCCACCACAATGCTGGTTTGTAATAGAAATTCCAAAAAAGAGGTGATTTTGAGTTTTCGACACGATTTTCTGCCCCTTTACAGTCCCTACTGTAAAAATTGTTAATGTGGATTTGATAGTAAATTTAACGTAGAATACGATTATCCAATAAAAACATGCGTGTTCGACTGGGAAAAGAGTGAAAACCGCAAAAAACCATGTTTTTCCCAAAACAGGTCACTTTCTATCTTCACTTTTTGTGCTTTAAAGTTATCAGATTGATCTAAAAATTGTTTTAGAAAATGTCAGAGAGTTAATAAACATATTTAAAAAATAAAAAATGGGGGTCATCGCTGAAAAATTTACGCAATTTTTCATGCAAGTTTGAAGGCGTGCAGAAAAATTTCTCAGCACGATGGAGAAAAATGAGCTGTAAAATTAAATTCTACGTATCAAAATGTACCGGAATCACAAAAAAAATGATGCGTGTTCGACCTACAACCTTTCGAAAATCTCTATTTTCCGAAAGTGATTTCACTTTTTTGCGATTTTCAGCTTCAAAAACTCATTTTAAATAAAATCAGATGTCACCAATCTATTCCTTGGGGTTGGTTACGTATAGAAATGTTTTAATATATAGGGATATGCCGTTAGTATTGGTGCAGTTGAGTCGCAAAGTGCCAAAATCAAACCCAAGAGAAAAAATGAGCGACTCCGCCCCCCTCCTTTTGCGGTCCCTAGGTATATGGTCCGAATTGACAGAAACCTCTAATTTTCAACAAAAACTTGGAATTATTTATTTTTTTTTTGAGGCCAAAAAAATTTTTTTTTTGTGTCACCCCTGCTCAGAAGAGACTTTTTCATTACGGAGAAAGCCTGGTCTAGGCGTGATTTGCAGAAAGGCTCAAATTCAATGGACCAGTAAAATGCAGCTGAATTGATTAATATTTGAGTGTGCATTGAATATACCCCATTCTCTTTTTCAATTTAAAACTTTTTAGGTGCACCGCGTCGATTCGAAAATTCTCTTTAATCGTGTCGAGCAGAATTCGGCCAAACACAAGTTGATCGAAGAAACGAAACGCGAGGTGATTCAAAAGTTGACGGGTGGCGGTGAGGATGATATAGCGATGGATCAGCTCAAAATTAGTCTACTAGATCCGGTAAGCGTGTTCTTTTCATGCCTACTACTACTCACTTTCTTTATTTGAAGCTCATTAAAACGCGAATGGTGACTCCATCGCGATGCATCGATTGTACTCACTTGCAATGCTTTGATCTCATGTCATATCTGATGATGAACGAGAAAAAGCCGACGTGGACGTGTCCCGTATGTTCTGGATACTGTCCGTATAATCGTCTTATTGTGGATGAGTTAGTTCTTTATTATTATTATTATTATTGGGATTGTTGGAGTGGCACGTGAAAGTTAAATTGTATGGATTATAGAAATTGGTCCAAAATTTCCTGAACATGTCCGTTCTTATGGATTTATGGGCCTATTCAAAGTACTGTAGAAATACGGAAAAAAATGACAAAAAACTGGGAGAAACTGTCAAAAATGCTTCCGGACTTGCGCAGAAAATTTAAGACCGAAATATCAATTTTAAAAAATTTCAGGAAAAAATCAATATTTTTTAAAATCGATATTTCGGTCCAAACTTTTCTGAGCAAGCCCGGAAGCATTTTTGACAGTTTCTCCCAAAATTTCAGACCAATCGGAGCATTTTTCGAGTTTTCTCCCAGTTTTTTGTCATTTTTTCCGTTTTTCTACAGTACTTTGAACAGGTCCATTAGTGAAAAAACCACGAAAATCTGTTTTTTCCTGCTCTGAATAGGTCCATTAGGATTTAAAAATTTCTAAAGATCTTGTCAGTTGGGAACTGTTTGGGAAAAAATAAAGAATTTTTGCCTTAATTCCCGAAAAACATGAAAAAACGTCTCAAAATTTGAATTTTGCCTGAGCTCTGCCCACTTTTCAAGTCCGGGACACCATTTAAATATTCTAGAAACTTTAAAAAAATTGCTGTACTGCTCTTTTATTGAGGACAGCCCTTCAATTAGAGGTGCCCTTCTAATAGTGTAAATATGGCATTTTCCAAAATTGATCCCCCATTCTTCACAACTAGCTCAAATTTCGAAATTGACCCACTATTTTCTCTTCTTATCACTTTGCCATTTTCCCGATTCCAATCGAAATGGACAGTACTCGACACCCAAAAATAGCCAGCCAAGAGGTTGATGTAAAATTGTACTGATAACAATGCGTATTCGATGAAATTAGGCACGGTTTGCAACATTTTTAGACGTTTTGCGTCTAAATTTAGACGCTCTTTTTTCATACAACCGACTAGGAGAGCAAACACGAAATCACGGAATCAATCGCTTATCAGTTTCAGTTGTTTAGCTCAACTGACATCAAAGGAGCGTCGAATGCTCAAAGGTCAAACATTGATAGATTGAATAATGAGAAAAATTGTGTAGCGTAACGGATACTGTAGTTTAAATGGGCAAATAATTCAAAGAAATTTCAAAAATGATTCTGGACATGCCAACAAATTGTTTAGAAATATTGTCAAATCGCGAAGAAAGCAAGTGCGTTCCACGAAACTTCATCGCCAAATTATTTCAATTTATGTGTAAATTCAACGTGAAATGAAATAATTTGGCGACGAAAATGAAATCCACGAAGTGCAAAGTTTCGTGGAGCGCACTTGCTTTCTTCGCGAATTGACAATATTGTTTTTTAAATTTTTATACAAATTTGGATTGCAAAAAAGAAAAGTCCCTCGAATTTCAGTTTTCCATCCACATTTTTGTTGGTTGTTTACCCCATTTTTCCCCCACATTTTCATGAGATTGATTCCGACAATCAACACTATAGTATGAGCCATGGGATGGACAAACAAATGGACCGTCCGAATTGATGTGTTTGTGAAGCTTTTTGTGAAAAAAAATGGTGAAAAACTGAGAACATTTGTGCAAATAGTGGAAATGGGTTGCGAAATTGAACATGAAAATGAACCGTTTTACGAAAAACTTTGCAGAAAACATGGGCACGGTGTGCAAAAGTGAAACGAGAAGCAAATGCGCGTCGTTGTGTTTTCACACAAAACACTGGTGGATACCGGTAGAAATCGGCGAAAACCGGTTTTACCCGTATTAAAAAACACCGGTTTTTGCCACCGGTTGAGCAATTTGGTTATGGAATCATTCATGAAATAGCAAACAATTCAGCGGAAGTTCGTAGAATGCTCCCATTGGGCTGAAACATTGGGAAATATTGGAAAAATACTCATGGATATTTCCAGAAAAATTCAGACCAAATTATCGATTTTACAACTTTTCAGTAAAAATCGATATTTTGATCTGAATTTTTCGGGGAATATCCGTGAGTATTTTTGCCAATATTTCCCAAGGTTTCAGGTCAATGGGAGCATTCCGAATTTTCGCTGAATTTTGAAAGATGGATTCAGCTATTTTTACGGCTCTGAGACGTTTCGAAACCTGCCATTTCGAAACTGGGACGTTTCGAAACTTGCGCATTTTTGCGGCATACTAGTGGATATAAATTCCCATAATAATAAAAATAATAAAAAAAAAACCGAAAAATAAAAACCAAATGCGCCTGTGTTTTGGAGTCAATTGGCGAAAAACCATACGCAAAAATGCAAAAAAGTTTCGAAACGTCCCAGTTTTGAAATGGCAGATTTCGAAACGTCCCAGAGCCATTTTTACGGCTCTAGGACGTTTCGAAACTTTTTTGTCATTTTTTTTCCGTTTTTCAACAGTACTTTGAATAGGCTTATAAGGGCAAAATTACTCACGGACATGCTCTGAAAATTTTGGACCGAAATATCGATTTTGAAAAACTTTAGAAAAAATCAATGTTTTTTAAAATAGATGTTCCGGTTTAAAATTTTCGGAGCATGTCATTTCCAAGTCAATCGGAGCATTTTCATAATAAAACTGATTGAAATGAAAAATAAAATCCAAAAGGATTTAATGAATTTTTTAAATCCAAAACCACAAATTGCAGCTATTTCCGCGATATGCTCGAAAAGGTGGACAAGAGCACGACGGAAGTGGAGTTGAAAGAGGACGGCACGTACGATGTGGTCACCATCGACGACATTGAATGTCTGTCGGATGACGACGAAATGGACGTGAAACCAAAGATTACGAACACGGTTACGTCTTCAACGACCAACGGATCAACACCAGCGACAGCAGCACCACCGCCGGAAAATGGTGGCAAAAAGAAGAAGCCGCCAGTGATGGACGACGACATTATAGTGTTGAGCGACGATGACGACGACACGGATGAGGCGAATCTTCATCAAGGTATTCAGAATTCATTGAACGACTACACACGGTCTGATGATCGATATCCGACGTCAGGTTAGCCATATATTGTGTGGTATCGTATGCCAAAACCAGGGGTGGGACAAAAAAAAATTTTCCACAAAAAAAAAACTTTTTGTCCTCAAAAAAAGTTACCAAAAAAACAAAAAAAATTCAAAAAAAAAGTACGTATTTCTGCCATTTAAAAAGAAATTTTCCAAGTTTTTGTTGAAAATTAGAGGTTTTTGTCAATTCGGAGCATATACTGAATAAGTTTTTGCCCAAAAACCGGAACTTTCTTTCGCCTCCGTGGCTCTAAAAAAAATTTTTTGCCTGCGGCGCATCATCAAAAATTCAAAAAAAAAAAAAAAAAATTTTCTTTTGGTCCCACCCCTGGCCAAAACCTTTTTTGAACGAATATCGAAAATGCAGCGTGTTTGAAAAAAAGGCGTTGAATTTATACGTGAAATTAAATAATTTGGAGACCAAATCGCATAGCGTGGAGTTCAGCGGAGCGCGTTTGAATTTTAGGTAATTTTTCGGGTTTTTTTTGACTATTTTATTTCCTAAAATCCAAAAAAAAAATGTGAAGAGGCTCTTGGGCGTTTTGAAAATACGACTTTCTGCATTTTGTCGTCGCGAAGTTTGCACATAACCTTCAAAAAAAATCTTGATTGTGTGCAAACACCGCCACGACAAAATGCAGAACAACTTTTGCTACTGGAAACGAGTAGAAGGAAGAATGAAATAAAGGAACACTGTTTATTCCTATTTTACGGTCCTAATTTTTTTAGCCCCTGCCGCCTCATCAAACAGTCCGAAAACGCCGCCGCCACGCGTGGTCGCTGCTCCAGTCGCCATGAAAAAGTCGCACAATAGCAACGATATCGAGATTATCACGCTCGATGACACGCCGCCACGTCCGATCACATCCTCGGCTGCTCCATCTCTTCGCCACTTGTCACAACCGACGTCTTCTGGATGCACGTCTACAGTGACGGCCACTTCGTCAATCGGAAATTTGAGCGATGCGCTCGCCCAAATTGGAAACGGAAATCCGCCACGAGTGAGTTTTTTTTTTTCTGTTTTGTGAACTTTTGAACATTTCCCTGATTTTTTGAGTTTGTTGATGGGTTGCTTGCCTGGAATTTGCACTGTTTTTACTGGAAAATAGTTACGAGTCGATTGACACTTGTCTGTTTAATTCTGACGGCCCTCGGTGTTTGCGGACTTGGGCGATGGCTTGTGCTTCCATTTTAACCGTAATGTGGCGCACAAAGTAAAAAAAAGCACGCGTGAATTTGCAAAACACGCGCACAAAGTGACGCAGGATTTGAGTGATTTTGAAGCGCCATTTTTACAAAAATATGTTATTTCCCTTTAAATTTCATACGGTACATGCTATTTTTTCAGTAGATTTTTTACACATGTTGCGGCGAATTGACGTTTTAAAGGTGTTTCCTCAATAAAATTAATTTATTTAACCCTAATTGAAAGTATATGCGTCATGTAATCACTATTTTTCTTATTCAAAGTGAATTTTCATTGTCTAGAAATGTTTATTTAAAAATTTTTGCCGTCATGTCTGCAATTCAAATTTTTATTTATTTTGTTTTCTTGTGTTACAGAAATTGAATTTGATGGAGAAGATGTGGTTGCTAAGCCTCCGAGAAGGCTGGCGTCTGCCAAAATCAATGTGGAATCGATAGGCAGTTTTTCTTTTTTTTTTTCATGATCAAACTCGAGTGAAACTACAATTTTCTGTTATCTTGTTGTTTAATTTTTGAAATTTGAATAAAGAATTTGCCCGTTTGAAATTTAATTTACAAAACTGTAAAAATGAAATGTTGATAGGTCGGAATTATTGTATTTAATTGGAAAAATATCTTTGAAACCGCAAAAAATGAGACCCGACGAAAAAGGGGCGGGGAAGTGTTGAAACGCAGGAACGAAAAGGGGGAAAATGGGCACAGTTGTGTGCAAAAGTGCCGCACGGTTTTTTCTGCATTTTTGGAGAATGAGAAATAGTGTTTTTTTTTCCTGCTTTGTTTTGCTGGAATTTAGTATTTGAAATGCGGAAACATAGAAACGATTAAAAAATGAAAGGAGCGGAAAAGCTGCGAGAGGTCTACAAAATTATTGATTTTAGTGAAAATTAATATTTTTCGCGAAAATTCGGGTGATTTCGCATTAAAAGAGGAAATTTTTGTGCTAAAAAGAAAGAATACATTAAAATACATCGTCATTTGAACTAAAAACTTTTCAAATAAATAATTAAGGCATTTTTAAAGCAGCGGCAATTTCGAAAAATGGCGAATTTTAACTAAAATTGGGCATAATTAAGACATTTTTTTTCAAAATATTACGAATTTGTTTGTTATTAGTCATTTTAACAAAGAAATATTGAGGAAAACGAAGAATATCAGAAAAAAAATCGAAGAAAAAAAGGAAAAATAATTTGGCGACGAAAATGAAAATCGCAAAGTACTAAATTCAATGGAGCGCACTTGTTTTTTTCGCGAATGGACAATAAATACACAAAAATACTAAATTCCAGCAAAACAAAGCAGGAAAAAACACTATTTCTCATTCTCCAAAAATGCAGGAAAAAACCGTGCGGCACTTTTGCACACAACTGTGCCCATTTTCTCCCCTTTTCGTTCCTGCGTTTCAAAACTTTCCCCCCTTTTCGTGGGGTCTCCAAAAAATGCCAATTTGCCGCAACATTTTCAAAAAATTGACCGAAAAAATAACATGTACCGTATGAATTTTTAAGGGATATAACATATTTTTGTAAAAATGACGCTTCAAAAGTGCGCAAATCCCGCGTCACTCTGTGCGCGTGTTTCTACATTTTTCACGGTTCATGTACAAAAATTGTGTCGCAGAATTGCAAAACGCTCTCGAAACTTTGCCCATGTTTCGTATAGTTTTTAATCTTGAGTTCAGCGGCAATGCGCCGGAAGCATGTGTGACACTTCAAATTGGCGACCGGAGGGAGCTGGATGGAAGCATGCTTTGCGAGGGGATTTTTTGGGATTAAACGCGTAAGAAGATGAGAAAAAGTTACCGGGAGTCGATTAAACACTCGTAACAACAAAGCAAGCTTCCGCCCAGCTCCCCCGTTGCCGCTGAACTTTCCGGACAAAAATACATGCTGAATGAGATGAATATATCAAACAAATCGAAAGTGATGCAAAATCGCCAATAAAAATGAAAAAAAAAATTTGTTTTGAGTGCCTTGGTTTTCGCAATCTTGCTCGAAAGTTAAAAGCTGTTTGGAAATATGCGGTGTCGGACAATTAGAGTAAATTATGGACCCATTCACAAAACCGGAAAAAAGAGATAAACGGAAAATAATGCGGGAAAAATCGGAGAATGCTCCGATGGACCTGAAATTTTGGGAAATATTGGGAAAAATTCTCCTCTACACGCTCATAAAATTTTGGACCAAAACATCGATTTTAAAAATTTTCAGAAAAAATCGATATTTTGGTCCAAAATTTTGTGAGCGTGTACAGGAGAATTTTCCAATATTTCCCAAAATTTCAGTTCAATCGGAGCATTTTCCGATTTTTCCCGCAATTTTTGTCCGATTTTGTGAATAGGTCCATTAGAAACGATGCATGATCAGTTTTGCACTTTTTCAGTGTAGATTTAAGACGGGTGCATGCATGCACAATTGAAAGTTATAGTAGTAACCAGTCCAGCCAGTGTCAGTGTCTGTGTAAATTTGAACCTAATCTATGCTTCTTCTTTTTTGTTTTGTTTAATTTCAATTTCAAGTCTTCACCCCTCATATTGGTGTTTTTCTCTGTTACAGTCCACTCCGTCCACCACACAGACGTCAACAGTGTCGTCACTACCCGCCACGTCATCGTCTGTCTCCCAACAGCAGCATCAAATGCTCCACCAGCAACAACAACAGTTTCAGCTACAATTGGCGGCGGCACAGGCGGCCACGTCGCAATACGGATATCCGGTACGAGACCCCCCGAACTAACCTTTCCAAAAAATTAACACGCTTTAGTTTTCTTACCCCTCTTTTTCTCTCGTCTGAAGGATAAAACGCACTAATCTGACTGCTATTGGCGTATTTTTGCTAGAGAGATTTCCTGTGGATTTACGCACTCTGTTAATCATCCAGAAAAATATTATAATCCACGATTTCAGAGTGTCCAGCAATCAATAATGCACTCTCACTCGTCACCACAATTCCAAATGCAAAACGGACTGATTGGACGGGCGAATCAGATGGCTCAGAACGGTCAGCCGCAGGTTTTGAACTCGCAATACTTTAATCCGAATGCCGGACAACAACCGATGGCTGGTTAGTGATTTTCGGCGTGTATACTTGGTATAAAGCGCTGCGAGTTCGCTCCAATCGCACAGTGAATTGGAGTGAGTGAGATTCAGAGAAATCAGAGCGACGCTCTCTTAATTTTCTGTACTCTCTCGTCGCTTACGCGGCCGTCTCTTTGAGAGCGTGACAAAACTGGGGGGAAGTTCAACACTGTCACGTAAAATTGCGGAAAATATTCAGATTTTTAAGATCAATTATATTATTGAAATAATTTTGTTGGCATGTTATGGATAAAAAATTCAACAAAAAATCTTTGAAAAAAAAATAATGCTGAATTTTGAAAAATGTCACGTAAAATTGCGGACAAGGCTGAATTTCAAAATTCAGCATTATTTTTTTTTCAGAGTTTCAAAGATTTTTTTGTTGCAATTATATGGGGCTCTTTTGAAATCGAAATTCGACAAAATTGAAATGTCACGTTTTGGAAATTGCGTGGAAATAGAAACCCACAAAATAGAAATGTAATAAATCAGAGACGTAACAAAATGAAAACGCGTGAAAACAGAAACGTAGCAGAGCAGAAATGTGTCGAATTTGAAGTTTGGCAATGGAGCGCGTTTGCGATATTTATTCATTAAAACGACTTTTTCGATATTTTTCGTTTTTTTTTCGGTGTCTTCCACGTATTTTTTAATTTTTTTCACGTTTTTTCGATTTTCTTTCACGTCTTTTTCAATTCTTCTCGATTTCGATACGTGGAAATTTGTTTTTTTTCAAATCGACAAAAAAACGTGAAGAAAACCGAAAAAAAACGTGACTAAATCTAAAAATACGTGGAATATATCAAGAAAAACGTGAAAAATATCTAAAAAGTCGTTTTAAAAAATGAATCTCGCAAGCGCGCTCCATTGCCATTTTACTTCAAATTCGACACATTTCTGCTCTGCTACGTTTCTGTTCTCACGCGTTTCCATTTTGTTACGTTTCTGATTGATTACATTTCTATTTTCGCGCAATTTCCAAAACGCCACATTTCAATTTTGTCTAATTTCGATTTCAAAAGAGCCCCATATAATTGATATGATATTTAAAATGTTAAAAATCTGGAAATTTTCCGCAATTTTACGTGACAGTGTTGAACTTTCTCGGTTTTGTCACGCTCTTTTGTTGTTCTAATGGAGCGAATTTGCAGCGCTCCGTAACGGGGTTACTGTAAATGAAAAGTTTGCCTTGCTTATTCATCTATCCCCCCTGCACCCCTTTTCCATGCCCGTTCACAATTTATTTTTTGATAATTTTTTGTTTGATAACTCTCACTTTTTTTTTCTATCAACATTGCGTCTTGCCACGTCACCTTTCAGAAAACGTCGACAACACGGCTACTGTCAAGGATAAGTCCAAGACGCAGATACGGACCTCTCCGTCACTGTCTTCCATCTCATCGTCCTCTTCCGAAGCACCGTTTCAACCGTCAAACGGTGGCCGTCGCGATTTTCAATTTTCGGCGTCAATGGTCACGCAACGGCGTAGAATGTAGCGGAAAAGGAACGATGCCATCTTTCTAGGTGGTAAAAAGGCGGACCGACAGGGATTTTATGGGGTTATTCAGGGTCGGAAAAAAAATAGTTTTTTTTCCTTTTTTCCTTATTAAAATGACGGGAAAAAAAAGAAAAAAATCCGTGGCCGCGAGAGTTTTTTTGTTTCCGTTGCTTTTCTAGGCCGTTGCAAAAGTTTTTTAGGCCCTCCACTGTGAGACCTTCGAAATATCGATTTACGGGCGAATAATTTTGACATTTTTTTTTTGAAATTTCAAAATTTATTCGCCCGTAAATTGATATTTCGCAGGTCTCACAGTTGAGGGCCTAAATAACTTTTGCGATGGCCTAGAAAAGCAAAGGAAAAAAACTCTCACGGCCACGGATTTTTTCTTTTTTTTTTCCGTCGTTTGAATAAGAAAAAAAAACTATTTTTTCCGACCCTGAATAACCACATTAGTTTAATTAGGAAGAAAATTTGAGAAATTGTCGTAAAATGTTCTCGAAATCAGTTAAAAAAAGCAAAAAATTGAGCGAAAATTTGGAGAATGCTCCGATTGGCCTGAAACTTTGAGAGATCATTTAAAAAATACTCTCGAACATTCCTTGAAATTTTCAGATTGAAATATTGATTTAAAAAATGATATTTCGATCTGAAAATTTCAGGGAATGTTCGAGACTATTTTTTAAAATGATTTCTCAAAGTTTCAGACCGATCGGAGCATTCTTCGAATTTTCGCTAAATTTTTTGCTTTTTTTTGCTGATTCCGAGAATATCCCCATGAAATTTTGAGCATATCTGTGAGAGATTACGGCCGCTATTTTTGGAAATGAACAACCCTTTTTGGACCGGACCTATTCATAGGAGAAAAAAAACAACAAAAAAAAATGTTTTTTCCCTATGCAAAAATTTACGGGGTACTGTGGTATAGAACTGGCACGGAATAGAACCGCGTGAAATGGAGCTAGATCCGCTTGAACAACTCGAAGAAGTACCGCTCCATTTAAGCCAGTTCTAGTACCCCCTATACACAGGCCCATTAAAGCAGAACTACCGTAATCCTGTCGGTCATCGCCCTTGAAAAAAAAATGTTTGCATTATTATTTTTTTTTGTTTCAATTTTCCGTTGTGAAATATTTGCTCCTCGATCCCCTTTTCGATTATTTGTCATCAAGTATTCTGTGTCGATTTGTCTGTTTTTTGTCTGCGTTTGCTGCTTTAAAACGTTTCTAACTTTATCGATTGATTTTAAAAATGATTTGAAAAAAAGGGTGTCAAATGAAGCATGGAACGTTTTCTTTTTCTACCTTTTTTTTTGTTTAAAAATGCATGATTTTGGTTCATAATTGAATACTTTGAATGATGTAGGGGAAACTGGACTCACAGGTGAAATGCGGTGGATGCATATAGTGTCCGTATTTGAATCATATCGTGCATTTATGTACACATTTTACTAATTCAGCCACAAAAATCACGAAATTTGGAAGAGCTGAATACAAAAATCAGTGCAGTTACAAGAAAAAAAAAACTTTTAAGAAAAGTGAAAAAAAGCAGGGGCAAAGTCGCCAAATGTCGTAGGCTTATGTAAAAAAAAAAGGCCAAAAAAACGACATGATTAAAATACGGACACTATATGCATCCACCGCATTTCACCTGTGCTGTTGATTTAAATTATTGTGCATTTTCAGGCTACTATTTCCCGACAGCGTACCAGCAACAGCAGCAGCAGCAGCAACAACAGTACCGCCCGAATTGAAAATGCACCCCCATTTATTTTGTTTCACCAAATTTTTTTCTAACCTAAATATTTAAATATTCATCTTTTTTTTTCTTTTCTTTGATCCGTTCCTTCTTTCTCGCTCGATCCTCAAAATTCCTGGAATTTTTTTTTTCATTTCCTTTTTCTGCTCATTTTTGGCTCTTTTCTTACTGTTGAAATATGTTCTCCGATGATCCTTTTTTTTGTTGAAATTTTTTTGAACTCGTGTGTACTTTTTTTTTCTCTCATTCTCTCATCATCATCGACTACAAAAAAAACAATATTTTATTTATTGATTTATTGATTCATCAATACAATATATCACAATATCACTAAGTGGTGGGCGGAGCCAACAAAAAATCAATAATAATTGGTGGGGATAATTGACCGGGACTACTGTAGGAACAAATAGGTTGCGGGGAAATAATCAATCACAAGGTGGGGGGAAAAATAAATATTTTATGGTGCAAAATTGAAAAAAATGACCCGAAAAATCAATAAATTTATTATTTTTTTTGTTGCTTTTTTCAAACATTTTTTGGGTGATTTTTCTAGTTTAACATTGGGATTTATGGAATGTGGGGAAGAAAAATAATAATGATGCAAGTGCGCTCCATTGAACTTTTTTGGGAAATTTACAATGGCTACGGTTTTCAGCGCAATTTGCGAACTTTTGAGTCTTTCCAGGATAAAAATAGGTGAAATTTGCAAGCCTGCTGCCCCAAAAAAGGTTTAACTTCGAAAAAAAAAATTTTTTTTTTTATTTTTCAATAATTTTTGAAAAATAAAATGTAGCAAGCCTGCTTTGCACCGAAACGAAACGACAAGCAAAACTCCAAAATTTCGCTGAAAAGGCCGTTTCGGAGCATCGTACTAAACAAAAAATGCCTGCTACGCCAAGCAGACTTTAAAAAAACCACCAAAAATCACGTCAACTGTTGAGGCCGCCATTCGGTGGTAATACGTGGACGTTTCTGTGGCGGCGAGTGCGGTTCCACTTTTACGTACGCATCCGGATCCAGCTTATACTGTGGTACAGCTCCCGGTCCTCCGCCGCCGCCGCCGCCACCCAAATCCAGTACAGTATGACCGTTGAGAGCCGTGGACACTTGCACAGAGGACGGAGAGATTAGCGAGCAGAGACCGTTGGATGATGAGGAGGAGCCTGGAAGAAGGGAGTTTTAATGCTGATGTGAAATATTGTTGTCCCAATTAATTTGTTATTTTAGAAAATTTTTTTACTGTTTCAAAAAGAAACCTTAATTTATCAAATAGCTCTTATTTCGCTGTATTTCTTTTGCTGTTTTCATAAAACTTAAAAACGACAGGAAAAGTGATGCATTTTGTATGCTGGTGGTGAGAGACGCAGAGGAACAGACAAGTCCATTTTCCGGAAACTACTGTTTTCCTATTTTATGGATCCTAGCTCTCATTTAATTTTTGAAAAGAATTTTCGCTTACAATTAATATTCAGAAATTTGAACATATAATCCCATGCCTTGGGGTACTGTACCTTTAAAGGTGCAGACCAAAAACTTTTTAAATACGTTTTTTCGAGACCCCACGAAAAGGGGGGAAAGTGTTGAAACGCAGGAACGAAAAGGGGGGAAAATGGGCACAGTTGTCTGCAAAAGTGCCGCACGGTTTTTTCTGCATTTTTGGAGAATGAGCAATAGTGTTTTTTTTCTGCTTTTTTGCCTGAAATTAGTTTTTTTGGGTATTTATTGTCCATTCGCGACAAATGCAGGTGCGCTTCATTGAACTTCGTACTTTGCGATTTTCATTTTCGTCACCAAATTATTTTTCCTCTTTTTCTTCGATTTCTTGCTAAAATTCTCCGTTTTCCTTGATATTTATTTGTTAAAATGACTGATAACAAACAAACAGTAATATTTTGTGAAAAATTTCCCAATTATGCCCAATTTTAGTTAAAATTCGCCATTTTTCGAAATTGCCGCTGCTTTAAAAATTCCTAAATCATTTATTTGGAAAGCTTTTAGTTCAAATGATTTTATGACGATGTATTTCAATGTATTCTTTCTTTTTAGCACACAATTTTACTACTTTAATGTGAAATCACCCGAATGTTCGCAAAAAATATTATTTTTCACTAAAATCAATAATTTTGTGGACCTCTCGCAGCTTTTCCGCTCCTTTTATTTTTTAATCGTTTCTATTTTGTCTCCGCATTTTAAATACTAAATTCCAGAAAAAAAAGCAGGAAAAAAACACTATTGCTCATTCTCCAAAAATGCAGAAAAAACCGTGCGGCACTTTTGCAGTCAACTGTGCCCATTTTCCCCCCTTTTCGTTCCTGCGTTTCAACACTTTCCCCCCTTTTCGTGGGGTCTCGTTTTTTCTTGATTTTTTGAAGGATTTTTTTTTGCAAAAAAACGCGTATAATAGTTCAAAAAGACGATAAAAACCATCAAAATCGAAATAAAATTATAAAGATAAATTAAAATGTTAAATATGACTTTTGGATGTATGGTTACGGTATCTTTAAAGGCTCTTGGTTACTTACTGGGTTTTTTTCTCACTTATCATAATCTCATTATTCAGGATGACATCATCATTTCCATTCAAAAACGAGGCCTTTTTGTCAGAAAATGACCGAGCCTTAGGGTTTTAAAAATGCGCCAGGTAGAAACAAGTTAGGAAGGCTGGGGTGCCGTGTCAAGTTCTATTGGGGCACAGTTATATTTCAAAAAAGTTATATTTCGAGGTGAAAAACAACTTTAAAAAGTTTGAATTGGCCACAAAACCCCTTAAAAAAAATGAAAATCCATCCTTTTTGAATTAAAATGATGGTGTCATTCTGAATAATCAGATATTCTCAGTACGGAGCGCTGCAAACGCGCTCCCTTCGCACAGTGATGGACGCGGCCGCGTTTGCGACGAGAGAGTGCAGAAAATCAAGAGAGCCGTGGCCGATGTTTTGCCCTGATTTCTCTGAACCTCTCTCCAAATGCATGCGAAATTCTTTGTTCGATTGGAGCGAGTTATCAGCGTTTTATACCGAGTATAATGATTCGAATTTCTCAAAAAAGTAAATTTTCGAGTGAAAAAATAATTACATTATCCGACGAACTAGGTGGCGCATTGGACGACGGGGGGAGGCGTGCAAAGTTAGGTTTCTTGTTAGGGTTCTTTCTTGTCTTCTTTTCTAATATTTGCGTAGCCTTTTCAACATACAACAAAATTCAAAAATTCCGTCTAAAAATCAATCCCAGAAACCCCCTAATGGGAAATTCATAGTTTCTTAACGTTGAGATCAAAATACACTGTTTTTTTGTGCTGTGTTGACCCCCTCTTGAAGTGTGCCAAGTACTAAAATAGTACACAACTAAATAAATAGATGACCTTGTTCAGGAGGAAAAAATAATAAACTCTCGAGTTTTTGTAACAAAAAAAAAGAAGCAATGAATGAGATTTTTGATATGAAATATAATTGTGTTTTTAATCGACTTGCAGCATGAGAATGCGAAACTCCGCCCACTTATTTGTGCGCGACGACGCGAACACAGTGATATTTGAAGAGACGCAGACAGAACGGTGATTGCGGACTAATGTTTTCATGCTGCAAGTCGATTGAAACACACAATATTTGAGCCGAGTATCGTGAATATGTAAACAGTTTACCAACCATTTTCAATAGAAAAACAAAATCCACTCACCACTAGGCGCCGGTTGCGACACTGGTCTCTGTTGCAACGCCGTCGTCCATATATTCTGATCGGCGGCTCGTGACGATGGCACCAGGTCCAGATCGGCTTCTGTCGCAGCTATTGGATGAAGGCTTGACGTGTCATACGCGAAAGAAGTCGACGCGGGAAAATCGAGATGTTTGGAGGCCAGAGATGGTTCGGTTCTGCAAGAAAATTTGTTTTTTTTTTTTGGAACTTTTTATGCGTAATTTTTCGTCACTTTTTTAAAGGTACATTCGCTCCAATCGCACAGTGAACTGAACTGCGCATGTATTTGGAGTGAGTGAGATTCAGAGAAATCAGTGCGACGCTCTCTCAATTTTCTGAACTCTCTCGTCGCCAAATTTGCCGCGTCTCCACTGTGCGAAGGGAGCGCGTTTGCAGCGTTCCGTACTGAGAATATCAGAAACTGTTTTCCTTATTCATTTTATGGAGAAAAATACACTTTACGCGATTTTTCTGGTACTACAATTTTCTTGGAAACAATGCAAACTTTTAACAATTTTTCAAGTTTCACCGAAATTTTCGCTTTTTTGGTAGCCAAAACACTGCACCAAATTGAGAAAGGGCAATTCAGATAAAATAACAGTTTAAAAATTACTAGCAAAATGCATTAAAAACAAAAAAATCAAAAAATCGCTAAAATTTTTTTGTTTTATTTTAGCGGATTTTTCGATTTTTTGCGCTCAAAAAAGTTCTCTTTTCTCTTTATTTTAGGTTATTTTGAACTGAAAACTACTTATTTTATAAACATGAATTAGAAAATACAGGTGTACCCTAAAAAAAAACGAAAAAATCGACAAAAAAAAATTTTTTTTTTTCAATTTTCAGCGAAATTTTCGAATTTTTGTGGTCCAAAAAGTTATTTTAATGCCTTTTTTAGCAAAAAAAAACTACACATTTCAAAAAAAATTTAGCCCAGAAACCACCAAGGTAACCCTAGAAACATCGAAAATTCGATGAAAAAAATTTTTTTTTTTTCAATTTTTAGCGAAATTTTCGATTTTTTTTGCGGTCAAAAAGTTGCTTTGTTTTCTAGTTTTTGAGCTTTTAAATGAGTAAAAAACTTGCAAAATCAGGAAAACCAGCCCACAAAACACCTGGGTAACCACACAAAATCGAAAATATCGCTGAATTTTTTTTCAATTTTAGCGAAATTTTCGACTTTTTTGCGGTCAAAAAAGTAGTTTTTTCTAGTTTTTGAGCTTTTAATTGAGTAAAAAACTTGGAAATTGAGGAAAACCAGCCCACGAAAATCGAAAAAACCTACAAAAAATTTTTTTTTTCAATTTAGCGAAATTTTCGATTTTTTTTTTGCGCTTAAAATTTTTTTTTCATTTTTTAAGCTGAATATTTTTGATTAAAAACTACAAGTTCCAAAAAAAAAATCATCCCAGAAACTACCAAGGTAACCCCACAAAAATCGAAAAAACCTACAAAAAAAATTTTTTTTTTTCAATTTTAGCGAAATTTTCGATTTTTTTTTGCGCTTAAAATTTTTTTTTCATTTTTTAAGCTAAATATTTTTGATTAAAACTACAAGTTCCAAAAAAAAATCATCCAAGAAACTACCAAGGTAACACCACAAAAATCGAAAAAATCGCTGAAAATTTTTTTTTTCAATTTTTAGCGAAATTTTCGATTTTTTAATGTTATTTTCAAATGAAAGCAACTAAAAATTACCAGCAGAAATAAACTAGACTACAAAGGCTAACACCATTCAAAAATATCCCGGCACAAGAAAGATACAGCCACAAAAACCAACCTTTGAGGCAAGTGTCTAGTGTAATTCTGATTGAAGATCAAGTTCTGGTATATGTTCAAATTCTGATGTCGCTGTGCATTGGAAGCCTGAAGAGCTGCAGCAGTCGTCGACGCCTGTTGCTCTACAGCGGCAACTGCGGCCGCTGCAGCCGCCACTGCGGCTGCACTGGCCGACGCGGCCGAGGCGACCGATGTGGAAGAGGCGGTCGAGTGTCCGTTGGTGGACGTGGCTGGCATTTGTATGGTGGGAATTTGAATCGCTGGCGATGTGGACGGTCCGGGCGATTCGTCGTCGGAATTGCCGCCGCCCTGATTGCCGTCTTTGCGGCTTAACACGTCCATTATGTCATTGTTGGTACGCGACTCGTGAGGTTCGTTGTATTCCGTGTACTTTAAAAGCACCTTGTCCATGTCGGTGGACGCGTATCTGAAATTGCGGGTTTGAGACAGTGTCTGGCGAACAAAATATAAAGAGGCGACCGGTAGTACAGTAGCCCAAAAATGCGATTTACAGAGTGTTTTGTCCTGGATTTGAAAAAAAAAAAGTGGGCAGAGCGATAGCTTTTTACACAAAATTCAAATTTTGAGCCGGATTTTACGGAGAAAAAATAATAACACATGCAGCTAAAGGCAGTCTACTTACTGCGCGGGGTTTTTTTCCGAAAAAAATATTCGCATTTTTCTACCGTAGGCTGCATTTATCTGCGCAGCGTTAAACAGATACGAAGAGGAGACGCAGACAAGCAGAGTGCGAGGATATGTAGCAAACCCTTGCTGAAGAGACGCAGACACTCAGCTGAGCGCGTTGCCAATAACGTTCCGGGCAGCACGCCGTGTACTGTATGAAAATTGCGACCACGCTTAAAGATGAGCTACTCACTGAAAAAGCTTATTAGTCGAGTTGAAGACGATCAGGGCTATTTCACAATCGCAGAGAACTGACAACTCGTACGCCTTCTTCATCAAACCAAACTTTCTTTTCGTAAATGTCACCTGAAAAAACGAGAAGGGGGGTTTTTTTTTTTTGAATTTCTTTAAAAACCTAATTTTAACATTTCAGTTTTAAAAATTCGTCCATGGAACTCGAAAGTTAGGCCCGTCTGATCAAAAAGTTGTCTGTCACGTTACTAGCTCTCATAAGGGTGCATATTCATAACCTGGATTTGCTCGTTTTTATACGTACAATTTCAAATGAAACTGGTTTTCCGTGGTGGCCGAACTCATTTTCGCGAACTCAATTGCCGCATTTTGCAAAAAGGGGAGGAAACTCCGCCCACTTCATGTGATGAGACGGTGAGAGAGTGCGAGGGGGAGAGAGGAAATACTTGAGATCGGGGGACTAGAAATGCGTGGCCGATAGTAAAAGAATCACAGTTTAAATAAGGAAGAGTAATGCAAATTTTAGGCCATATGAGAATTGTTTTATTTTCGGCGAAAAATTTTGAATTTCGCACTCAATTTTTTTTGGATTTTTTATTTATTTTTTGATCTAAATATATGAAAATGACAATTTTGGAGTGCCTGGAAGAGAAACTGCAAAAATTCGGCCATCAACGAATTTTTTGATTTTTCGCGAAAATTTTTGAATTTCGCACTCAATTTTTTTTGGATTTGTTATTTATTTTTTGATCTAAATATATGAAAATGACAATTTTGAAGTGTCTGGAAGAGAAACTGGAAAATTCGGCCTCGGAATGCAAAATAAGGCTTGCAGTGTTTTGATGGAATTTTGAACGAATTTTTCGATCTTTTCCTTCAAAATTTTCCGATTCTCTCCTACATATGTTACATTAATTTAATGATACATTCAACAAAATTTAGAAGTGTTTGGAAGAGAAATTGCAAAAATTCGGCCATGAAATGAAAAAGTTAGGCCATGTGAAAATTTTTTGATTTTTCGCGAAAATTTTTGAATTTTGCACTCAATTTTCCTGGATTATTTTTTGATCTAAATTTATGGAAAATACTTCTTTTTTTCCCCGAAATTCGGTCAAAATCTGGCAGAGAAACTGCAAAAATTCGGCCATGAAATGCAAAAGTTAGGCCATCAACGAATTTTTCGATTTTTCGCGAAAATTGTTGAATTTTGCACTCAATTTTCTTGAATTTTTTATTTATTTTTTGATCTAAACTAATGGAAAATTCATTGTTTTTACCTTTAAATTTCGGCCGAAATTTGGCAGAGAAATTGCAAAAATTCGGCCGTTAAATGGAAAAGTTAGGCCATGTGAGAATTTTTTGATTTTCCCCAAAATTGTTAAATTTCCCACTCAATTTTCCTTGTTTTTTAAATTTATTTTTTGAGCTAAATTTCTGAAAACTTCAATTTTGAAGTGCCTGGAAGAGAAATAGCAAAAATTCGGCCACGAAAAACAAAAGTTAGGCCATCAGAAGAATTTAGCGAATTTTTCGATTTCTGACGACATACTCTTCGAAAAATGGGAAAGTTTTGTGTTTCTAGAAGAGAAATAGAGAAAGCGAAAGTTTTGGCGTATTTTTCGATTTTTCGTTAATTCTCTGGTCCGGCAGACTGTTTCGTTTCTAATTAGGTTCCGATACCCTTTTACTGGTCTCCACCACCAGCTAAGACCCAAACTCAAAAGTCTGCCCAAAAATACCCGACTCGGTCTATTTTGGATGGTTATCGATTCTAAAAATAGTCAGTCCCCGTCCTTTTTCCGTCGTTTCTTGTCCCCCGCCGACATCATCGTCCGCTGCTCTTTCTCCTCTCCGCCGCGTGCTTTTTTTGCGCCAACTTGTTGTCGTCGTTTTCTCTCTTTTTCGTCTCGCACTCTCTCGCCTCGCCACACTCTTTCGCCGCGTCTGCGTCTCCGATTTCGTCATCGCCGGCGGCGAGACGCGGGGAGAGAGTGTGGCGGCGGGAGAGGTGGCGAGTCGGTGAGAGGGATGGGTGACCGAGAGACGCAGAGAGTGGGAGGGAGAGAGGGAGAGCGGCGTGTGACGTCATGGCGAGAATCGAGAAAATGGAGCACGAAGGCGGGGGCAGATGGGAAGAAAAGAAGAAGGAGAGGGGAATGGCACTTTTTCTCTTTTTTTTTCTTGCTTTTTTTTTTCTTTTTTCTGTTTCCGCGCAGAGAAAAGAGAAGAAAAAATGAGAAGAAAGTTATGAGCAAGTCTAAAAGAAAGTTTTAGAGTATAATTAGAAGTATACTAGGAAAATCGCAGTAGCAACATTTTTGATCCCTCCACACAAAATGTCGTCAAATAAAATGCCTCGCCTCTTTTCCCACCGGACATTGGGAGGCAAAACACGGATAAATAATTTTTCAATTTCCTGTAATCTCGGCTGAAAAAAGTGCGGAATTTCCTCCCCTTTTTCATCGAAAAATTGTCAAATTTTGCCAAATCGGTAATCAATCTTCTCACCGGTTAATCAAGGGGTCACTCGCCACTGCGAGACTAGTTTTTCGCGTGATTCTCACGTGGGAATTGACGGGGAACGAAATGAGAGACAAAATACCGCGAAATTAATGAGTTTCAGCGAATTTCAATGTCGAAAACAGGCGAAAACAGTCAAAAACTACAGTAGCCAGCAAAGTTTTTGCGCGTCGGGTTACGGTAGTCTTCGAAAGTGTGCATACACCGCCACTATGGAATTAATCGATTTATTCATGAATTTTTCATTATTTTTCGTTATTTTTCGCTTTTCTTTTGTTTATTTAAACAAAACAAATAAATAAATAAATACCTGTCTATTTCTCTCATCTTGTATCCTTTGAATTTGAATTTTCTTGCGACCCATCGCCGTCTTCACGTAACGATTGCTCGAACCTTGAATTTTTGCAAGCGGAAGGTGCGAAAACCTGCAAATTTGCGCATACTTGTCAAGTTTGTGATCAGAAAAATGAGAAGAACGTTGAAAAAAGGTGTGATCAACAATATTTTGAAAAAAAAACCGAGAGAAAAGCGAGAGAATGGAGGCGCAGAAGGGTAGAGAACAACGCTTGAAAAATTCCCGTTTTCTCGCCTTTTTGTAGGCGGAAAGAAAAAGTATGAGAAGAAACATAAATACACTAATGATGATTCCGTTATAGCAAGAAAAAAAAGAAGGAGCAAAAGTGGAAAAACGAGACGAGTAGACAGGCCACGCCCACTCCGGAAATGGGGCGGAGCTTGAGAGGATTGCGGGAGAGAGAGGCGCAGAGAAGGAGAGAGAGAGACAGAGAGAGGCGGAAAATGAGTGATAAGGGGGGGGGGGGTTAAAATTGGAGTTTTGAGTTGGGGGGGGGGGGGTTATAGCATGTTTTTAGGGTTTTGGGGTCATATTTCCGCTAATTTAAGCGAGCGCATGCCCTTCTATTGTTTTATTTCATCACAACTGCCGGGTGTTTAGAGGTTTGCACAACAAACTCGACAAAACACCCTTTAACCAATTTTTCAGTCAAAAAATTGAAAAATAAAAACAAATTTTGTAGTTTGCAGACTTGCGACATGAAAACGCAATTCAAGTCTGCATTCACCGTTCTGTCTGCGTCTCTTCGAATATCAATGTGTTCGCGTGGTCGTGATCGCGCACAAATAAATGGGCGGAGTTTCGCGTTCTCATGTCGCAAGTCCATTGAAAACACAATAAATTGAATGTTTTTTGACAATTATTATATCAAAAATTTGAATTTTTAAATAAATAAAATAAGAAACACACATTTTTTAATGGAAATTTTTGGGTTTTTCACAGAAAAATGGCAAAAAAATTTTTTTTTTTGGTTATCAATAAAAAATTCAATTTTTTTTTGTTGTTAAATATATTTTTGTGAAAATTTTGTTTTTTTTTTCAAAAGGAGTCATCTAAAGTAAGGTATTTTTAACGTTCCTGTTTCAAAACAAATTATCTAAACATCCCCCAAATTTTCAGATCTTTTTTTGAATTTTTGACCTGAAGTAGATGAAAAAGCTATTATTTTTATTATTGTTAAATCTTATTAATACAAAAAGTACGAAAAAATGTATTATCTCTGATCTCTGGCACATTTAATCCACACCAGAATCACTAATCTCTTTTCGAGAAACTTTTTTAATGGAAATGTCGAAAAAAAATTTTTTTTTTACATTTTTAAAAGTCTAATCAAGGAAAAGGCGAATGCAAAAAAGCCAAGCGACCGTTTGATTTAAAATTTTTTTGTTTTTTCACCACTTTTTCGATATTTCCTAGCTCAGATGACTTTTTTGAGCGTTCCAGATGCAAAACTTCTCGAAATTTGAGTTCCAAATGGTGATAAATCAGTAAAAGTTGTAAGTTTTGAAAATTTTAATGCGTTTTGCAGTACTAAATCTACAGGAAGACAATTTCAGTAATGAAGATGCGAGAATTGCTCTTTGGAAATGAGATGGTGAGGAAAAGTACACATAAAAAGAAGGAGTTCCATAAGATTTTTTGTAAAAGAAAACTCTTGTCAAGTGGTTACTTTTTTATTTTGTTATGGACCTATTCAGCAGAGGAAAAAAACCGATTTTCGTGGTTTTTTTCCCTATGCAAAATTGAGGAAAAAAGACAAAAAACTACAGTAGTCGGAGGTTTTTTGACGTAAACAACTTATCGTGTCGAGACCGGCCGATAAAATAACTCTATGCGCCTTTAAATTTCAATCGAATTCCCATTGAAAATTAAAGGCGCATTGCATTTTTCACTGCCGGATCTCGACGCGATGGGTTTTTTTCCTGGAAAACAACCTGCATAGAGAAAAAAAACCGCGAAAATCGGTTTTTTTCCTGCGCTGAATAGGTCCATTAGATTAAACATGATTTATTTTCAATAAACTTGTTGTTTTTTTTTCCCTTTATTGCAAAAATTACTCGAAAAATTATCTCCCGCGTGCCGGGGCTGGGCACGGGCACTAATTTTCTAGGTTTTGCGCCCGGCCCGGCCCGTGGCATCTATGGAAAAAGGGAAAAAATTTGGAGCGCTTTATATCGAGTACAAAAGAAAATAACTATTAAAAATCATCAAAAACTGGCAGAATTTTATTAATTAAAGCAAAAATCATTCGAACTTCAACAAAAAAAATAGAACAGTGGGCGGAGCTTTGTAAAACCGTACGCAACGCCGAGACCCTGACAAAACAGGGGAAAAACATTTAAAAAAACCGAGGAAGAAGCACCGCCGAGTTTTGTACAGAAAGTGCTATACCGCAGAATTGCAAATTTTCCCCGGTTTTGTCAGGGTCCCGCAAGTACGCAAACTACTTATTGTGTTTTCAAATGACTGACGACATGAGAACGCGAAACTCCGCCCACTTGTTTGTGCGCGACCACGCGAACACAGTGCTCGGTGAAGAGACGCAGACAGAACGGTGAATGCAGACTTGCGTTTTCAGTCGATTGAAAACACAATACAAGTGCCAATTCAAGTAAAACGCAATTATAAGTTACTCAAAAGCGATAAAAATCTCCTAATTAAATGAAAACAAAAAATTATCGGTGAAAAATCTGAAACTGGAAAAAAGTTCCTTTCGAGAACCATTTTTTCAGTGAAAACTTGTGAGACGCGCGAAACTTGATGGATTGAGTGACGAAAAATGTTTTCACACGAAAAAAAAACGATTAAAAAACATCATAGATTGAATCGCCTTTCCTTTTCTTTTTTTTTTCTTTTTTCGAAATTTAAAAAATTTTCGAAAAAAAAAATTGTTTTTTTTTTGAATTTTTCAAAAAATTGAAAAACAAGACAAACTTGTGGTCACATTTTGTTTTCCAACCCAACAAAAACTGCTCCTATGATTTTATTTATTCTTGCGATAAATATAAATATAAAATCGAAAAATTATGAAAAAAATGAAGAAGAAGAAGAGACGCAAAGAAGTTCTCTCTCTCTCTTTTTTTTCAACTTTACACCGAAAATTCCTGTGACTTTTCGATGACTTTTGAAGGGCGAAGGTCAAGGGGAACATCAGCGTTCAAACGATTTTTTTGTGTTAAAAGTTTGGAAAAATATTTAAGCAAAAAATTACAAAAATTCCAAAAAATTTTTTTTTCATTTGTTTCCATTTTTTGACATTTTTGCCGAAAATCTTGGTTTTTTCCACTAAGTTTCAAAAACACGGAAAAAATCCAGATTTTCCCCCAAAAAACATGGCCCCGCCCCCTTTTGCATCCTGGGCACAGTTATTGGTAAGTCTGCCGCACGGTTTAATTTTTTGAAGTTTTTGGTGATTTTTTCTGGTTTTTGAGACGGAATTTTAGTGAAAAAGCAATAAAAAGTTAGGAAACGGACCAAAAAAATCCGGAAAACATTTTTTTTTTTTGAAAAATTTGAAAAAAAACTTTTTTTTTGAAAATTTTGAAAAATCCAAAAAAAAAGTTAAAAAATCGAAGAAATTATTTAAAAAATTAGTAAATTAAAAAAGAGAAAATTCAAGACAAGAATAAAGAAAAAAATCAATAAAGAACCCCTAAAAACATCAAAAAATCCCCATTAAAAATGTCAAAATACGAAAAAAAAAAAACTAAATAATAAAAGCCAACTGATAAGTGAACAAGACGTAATGACCAAGTGTCCAAAACAAAAAAGTGGGCGTGGTCTGAAAGGGCGGGAGAGATTTAGGTACTTAAAGAGACGCAGAGACCACAGTTTGTCGCCTTATCAGTCTTATCAATATGTGGGAATTTTCACAATTTTATGTTAATTTTTAACCTTTTTCTTTTATGGGGTTATTCACGCTGTGAAAAAAATGTTTTTTACATTTTTTTCCCCTATTCTGGCGATGTCAAAAAATGCAAAAAATGAAAAAAACTCGAGTGTGCGTCGACTTTTTTGACATATTTTTTCTAGGCCAGGAGGCCACGGCCATCAGTTGTGTCGATTTACGGGATTTTTTTTCACAATTTTTTTGGCAGTTTCAGTCAGATTTTCACAATTATTCTCAAGTTTCTTTTTTCTAATGTGTTTTTTCTGTATTTTTTTTCAAATTTCTGTTTATTTATAGAATCCATTTAATTTGTGAATTTTTTTCTTCAAGTAAATCGAAATTTTAAAATTTTTCTCTGAATTCAAAAGTTCTGCTTCCATTTTTTTGTTTATTTTTTAAACTATTTATCTCTTCAAGACTTCTTCTATTCATGTTTCAGAATTACCGTAAAAACTCTAATACAACAGCATGCCCTTCCATTGTTTCATTTCATCACAACTGCCGGGTATTTTGAGGTTTGCACACCATACTCGGCAAAAAACTTTCTGACCAAGCAAGCATGAGACGACCGAAGTTTGGTGTCCAAACCTCTAATTACCTGGTAGTTTTGATGAAATGAAACAATAGAAGGGCATGCCGCTGTATTAGAGTTTTTACGGTACAAGAAAACTAAATTTTCGTAAAGGGAAAATCATCAATTTATAGGGATATCAGACGATTCGGATGATGAGTCAGTTATTGTTGATAGTGAGCAGCAGCAACCACAGCCCGAAGTGAATATAGACAAATCGAAGAAGGCGGGAAGGCCGAGAAGAGTAAAGATCCGCGTTCATTGACTATCTTTTGAACAATAATTAAATTTTCAATCGAGTTTTTTGTTTGAATTTGTTGTTGTTGAACCTATTGAATAAATTTTTTTCCAAAATTTAGTGCATATTACTGAAAACCGTCTAAAAATTTGAAAACAAACAGCAATGGGAAAGAAAAAAATTAAAAAACAATTTTTTACCACAATTAAATTATTGGAAACTGGCAAAATTGACATAAAATGCGAAAATTTGACTGAAATTGCGAAAAACAAGTGAAAAAAAATTCCCCGTAAATCGACACAACTGATGGCCGTGGCCTCCTGGCCTAGAAAAAATATGTCAAAAAAGTCGACGCACACTCGAGTTTTTTTCATTTTTTGCATTTTTTGACATCGCCAGAATAGGGGAAAAAAATGTAAAAAACATTTTTTTCACAGCGTGAATAACCCCATTAGAAATCAAAGAAAAACTCTTTTTGTATCGAATTTCTGCGCGCGGGAAGAAAGAAAAGATCTCCGATTTCTGGGAATTAACATTTTTTTTCTTTTTTTATTTCGTATTCTTTTAAGCGTTTTTTTTTCATGGCAGGTGTTTTTTCTTCTAAAACTTTACTGATAAAGTTAACTTAAAAGTTCAGCTTGAGTATTTTCAGCTGGCCACGCCCCGCCCTCTTTAGCAACCTGCGCACAGTATTTTGCAAGTTTTGCTCAAGCCGCTCGTTTTTTCTCATTTATTTTTAATTGTCGAAAAAGCTGACAAAAAACGTTCTTTTAGAGAAAAATAAATCTTTTTTTCTGATAAAAAAACGGTTTTTCGGCGAAAAAATATCAAAAAAATTTTGGAAAATTTTTTTATCGGAATTTTTTTCCTAAATTTTATACCTAAAAACCACGTCTTTAAAACTATTTTAGCCCAAATTCAACCAAAAACAATAGTAAAATAGCCCAAAACATTTGAAAAAAAAAATCAGGCCGCAGACTTGTCAAAAAGTGTGCCAGGGTTGCAAAAAGGGGCGTGGCCAGTTTTTTGACTCGAAAATAGGGATTTTTTGCGCGTTTTTTTCAACGGAAACAGTTGAAAAATAATGGAAAATCAAGATTTTTGACGAAAAAGTTAAAAAAAAATTAATTTTAAAAACAATTTTTAGAACTTTTTTTTCCAATTTTTCATAATTTTTGCTCAATTTTTCTACAAAAATTGTTTTTCGATGTGCTTTTTTCACTGAAATTCGAATTAAAATAATGAAAAAGTCACTAAATTTCAAGAAAAAACAAGGCACGCGGCAAACTTGCAAAAAACTGTGCCCGGGTTGCAAAAAGGGGCGTGGCTAGTTTTTTTCGTTGTTTTTCTACAAACTTTTTTAAAAGATGTGCCTTTTTCATTTAAATTCGAATTAAAATAATTAAAAAGTACCAAAAACTTCAAAAATTAAACCACGCGGCGGACTTTCAAAAAACTTTGCCAGGGTTGCAAAAAGCCACGCTTTTCTCATTTTTTCCCTAAAAATCGTATTTTAGCGTATTTTTCAGGCTACGCCTGACAAAGGAGAGGCTTTGCACAAAAAACAAATAGTGGAAAAATGTTTTTAAAAAAGTGATTTTTGGGGAATTTTTTTCAATTTTTCCTATAACGTAGGCTTTCGATAGTTTTTTTTTCTAATTCCACAAAAAAAAAACAAGGTAAAAGAGACAACTCTTCAAAAATAAAAAGCGAGCCGCAAACTTGCAAAAAACTATGCCCAGGTTGCAAAAAGGGGTGTGGTCAGTTTTTTCTTAATAATCCTTATTTTCTCATATTTCAAGCAAAAATTTCACAGAGAAACAAGATCTTTGATCATAACTGTTCAAACACAAAACCGCGCCGCAGACTTGCCGAAAACTGTGCCCGGGTTGCAAAAAGGGGCGTGGTCAGACCCTTTTGTTCTAAACGCTTCTTGTAATTGTGAGTGATACATATTCAAGTTATTTTAATTGCATTAAACCAAAACAAAACTAAAAAAATTGAAAAATACCGAGAAGCAGGAATAATTCGCGGAATTTCACAAATTCCAGCTATTATTGCATTGACCAGCCGAATGACGTCAACACGGACAATCGAATTCGAAAATAACAAGGAAAAAGGCTGAAAAAAGACGGCTGGAAACAAAAAATAGCCCGACGAGAAGACGGAAAAAGAAGAAGCGGAAAAGTGGGAGGAGAGGGAGAGAGAGAGAGAGCTCGAAGAGCACATCATCATGTTGCTTTTTTTTTCTCTCTTTTTCTCTCACTTTCTTGTCTTTTTTTCTGTGTTGCTGCTCAAGAAACTGAGATATATGGAGCATGGGAAAAGAGAAAAGAGAGGAGCTTGAGATGGGAGCTGGTGAGCTGGTGAGGTGAGGTGAGGAGAGCAAGATTTGAGTGAGATTGAATGAGATTGGATGATGGAGTGGAAAAATGAGTATGATACTTTTAGCGAACCGGAATATTAGTATGAAAATGGCAGAAACCGAGGAGAGAGTCTGATTTTAAAACTGTAGAAAAAACAATTTAATTTTTTTTTCTTTTAAATATACTCGGTATAAAACGCTGCAACCTCGCTCCACTCAAACGAACAAGTTTCACATGCATTTGTAGTGAGGTTTAGAGAAATCAGAGAAAAACAAATCGGCCACGGTCTCTCAATTTTCTGCACTCTCTCGTCGCCATCGTGGCCGCGTCCTCCATTGTGCGAAGGGAGCGCGTTTGCAGCGCTCCGTACTGAGAATAATAATAATCGATTTTCCTCAGGAAATTTTTGGCGCGTTATGGCAAGATTCGGCGTCTAGGTGGCTAATAGCCACTGAAAATGGCTAATAGCCGCCTGAAAAGGCTAATAGCGGGCGATAATGGCTACTAGCCGACGAATTTGGCTATTAGCCATTATGGCTATTAGCCGTCGAATATGGCTATTAGCCGCCAAAAAGGGCTATTAGCCATTATGGGGTAATACCACCGTCTATGAAAAATTCGTATGTTGGAAACGCAGCTATAAAATGTTTACTTGCAACAATTAGGGGAAACAGTATCCGCGCTTACTCAGTGCTTCTGCGACTTTTTCCAGCCACAATATGACCGAAATTTGAAATGGAAAAATTTTGAAAATGATAGCCGACTGCAACGGCTAATAGCCATCGAATATGTGGAGTGTGCCAAATACATATGGCACACGCCCCGAATCGGTGGCTATTAGCCGTTTTCAATGGCTATTAGCCAAAAATTTCCTGAGTCCACATACTTTTCTTTAGTTTTTATATTTTTTTTCAAAGGAATTTTAAAACATTTGTTTTCAATCCAGTTTGAAAACTGCAAAAAAAAAACATTTTTTTTTGGTTTGTTCCCTAAAAATTGGCAATTTTTTCAATTTTTTAAAAATATTTCCGGTCTTAAAAAATGATTTTTACTATGAAAAGTATAGAAAAAATAAATATTAAAGCAAATTCCAGAAATTCTGGAAAAAATTTTTTTCAAAAAAATGTTTTTTTTTTCAGAATAAAAAAAACCTTTTTTTCTCCTTTAAAACTGATTATTCAAACGTTTTTTTTTCCAAGAAAAAACACAGAAAAAAGAAGAAAATTGGTTTCTTCCCTTTGCCGGAAACCGTGAGAGAAATGGATTTTTTTTTTTTGCCAACAAAAATTTTTTTTTTCAAAAATTTTTTTATTTTTTGACATTTAAAAACCTTTGAAATTTCGGTTCAAAAAGTTAGTAATTAATAAGAAAAATTTAAGAAATTAATTCGAAATTAAAAGTATATCCCATGCGATTTTTTTAAAGTGCAAACTCTGAAAATAGAGCAGCAGCTCTCTTTAAGATTAATTAGCTTACAAAGAGAATTTTCGGGTTGATTAATAATGCAAATGGTAATGATATTGACGTAACACAGAGCAAGATAAGTGAGTCAGAAAATTTGAAAAAAAAATTCAAATTTTTAATTTTTTTTTTGAAAAATTAACAACTTTCCCGCGATTTCTAGACATTTTCAAAATTAGAATGCAGCAACCCGAGCAAAAAAATTAATTTTTTCTCACATTTTTCCGATCAAAGAGCAGAGCGAAAAACATTTTTAATTAGTGCAAGCTACTTTTTCTGCTTTTCTTTTTTCCTCCATTTGTGTGATTCAAATATCCCAAGTTTCATGAATGTTTATGGTAATTTGAGCCTAAAAATCCATGCTGAAAAATTGGAAACGTAGTTAAGCGGAAAAAAAGAAAAAAACAAGCAAAATCTTGGAAAAATTGAAAAAAAAAACAAGTGCGCGCGGGTTGCAAAAAGGGGCGTGGTCACCGCAGTAAAATAAAAATGTTTAATCCAAATCGACTTGCGACATGAAAACGCATTTCAAGTCTGCATTCACCGTTCTGTCTGCGTCTCTTCAAATGTCACTGTGTTCGCGTGGTCGCGCACAAAAAAGTGGGCGGAGTCGCGCGTTCTCATGTCGCAAGTCGATTGAAAACACAATAACACCAAATTTAATTCGAAAAATTGAGAAAGATCGATAAATTCAAACAAAAAATCGCTGATTGGCTTAAAAATGTTGTGGGGGCGTGGCCAACCAATCAGCGTGTTGCAAATTTAAAAACTCGAGAAAAAACACTCGATTTGACGACATGTTGCGGGTACGAAAAAAAAGAAGAAAATTCTGGATAAAGTCACGAAAAATTGTAAATTGTGTGCTTGTGAGCGATAATCCGCTCCCCGTTTCCGGCTCGATAAAAAAAATAAATTCTTTTTTTTTTCGCATATTTTTGCAGTTGTATGTATGTATGTATTAAAAGAGATTATCACGTGTGCACGACAAGCACTACGTGTGACTCAGTTTGGAGCAGGGGAATTTAGAAAATCGGTGTGAGATTTCGTGGTGGGGGCGTAGATTTCTCAGCTTCTACATATTATCCTATTACTCTCGTCTCAGCAGCTGCTCATAAACACAAAAGGTCTCGAAGCGAGCGCATTTGTCGACACAGTTTAAATGAGTGCGACCGTAACCCATACAAAAAATTTGAACGCATGGTTACTGTCGCACTGATTTCAACTGTGTCCATCAATTTGTGCTTCGAGATATCTGTTGAGACGAGAGTAATATATGTAAAGGCAAACCAAACGCGCTCTATCGCATTCTATTCTCTGCGCCTCCACAATGGAGACGCAGAGACGCGAGCGATTTGCACCAAAATTGGCGCCCATAGTTTGGTGGGAAACGGTCAAGTCTCACCGGCCTAGACCAGCAAAAATTTACAGTTTGATTAACAGAAAAATAATAGAAAAAAAAGATTTTAAAAAATAAGAAAAAAAAAGTGGAAAAAAATCTAGATTTACCAGTCTCTAGGCACCTAACAAATTATTTCCTCACAACAATAACAAAGCTGTAAATTAGAAAAACAATGAAAACTAGCCGTGGCCTCAGAGCCTTCCAAGTCACAAAACACACACACACACACGTCAGAGCCGCCACGAATTTCATGAGACGGTGCGGTGTCCAACTTGTCTAGTTTTGCTGCTGCTGCTGCGTGTGATCAAATATTTTCCCCGCTTTTCATTTTTTTTTTGGCCGTGTGTATGTATGTATACTTAGGCTGACGCGATGGTGAAGATTGGAGACGAAAATGTCCAGTTTTCGTTTTTTTCACCCAGCAGCAGCATCAGCAATGAGCAACTCAGAAAAAAAACGACTGTTTGGATAACCGGTGCTTTCCGAGTTTCTTTTTTGTTTTACAAAGTATCTTGATTTTTTGGTTTTTCTTTGTTTGCTGGGGTTCAAAGCGGTCGTGAAATAGCTGTAGAAAACAAACGTAGGAAATATTGTTTTAGACTCCGCCCACTTATTTCACCCGAGAATTAAATTTTAGTGCATTTTGAATTTTTGCGTGAAAAAATTGGGCAAGGTTTCACGTTTTGTCGCAACTTTATTGTGTTTTCAATCGATTTGCGACATGAAAACGCATTTCAAGTCTGCATTCACCATTCTGTCTGCGTTTCTTCAAATATCACTGTGTTCGCGTGGTCGCTCAGAGAAAAGTGGGCGGAGTCTCGCGTTCTCATGTCGCAAGTCGATTGAAAAAACAATTTAAAAATAAGGATTTTGAATTGCCGACATGTTATGCCCGCTATAAATCACTGCAAATTCGCTCCAATCGCACAGTAAACTGAACTGCGCATGCATTTCGAGTGAGTGAGATTCAGAGAAATCAGAGCGAAACATCATCTACGCTCTCTCAATTTTCTGCACTCTCTCGTCGCTAACGTGGGCGCATCCTTCATTGTGCGAATGGAGCGAATTTACAGCGCTCCATATAGAGAATAGAAACAAAGAAATTTAATTCTCAGAGTGTCAAAAAAATTTTTTTTTTTTTTTTTCAATTTTTGGAGCCCGGAAACTCCATAAATGGCAAATTTTAATTGCTAAAGTATAAAAGCTGCTGATTTTGAATTATCGGTGGGTCAAAATAGACAATTTCGAATTGCCGGAGTGTCAAAGGCCGGTTATTTTGAATTGCCGGAGTTTCAGGTCTGGGTGATTTTGAATTGCCACAGTATGAAGCGGCTGAGATCGGCAATTTAAAAAAAAAACAGGACTAAAACAATCATGGTAGGCTGGATGGTCAACGACCGGTATTTTTTGAAAATCCGGAGTGCTAGAAAAATGCAATTTTCAATTGCCGGAATGGTAAAGGCCGGAAATTTTGAATTCCCGGAAAGCTAGAAACAATAAAATCAGATTGCTGGAATTGAAATTACTGTTAAGTTTGACTTGCCGAAGTGTGAATGTCTAGCAATTTTGGCAAACTGCAAAAATTCCGAAATTTTGTATAGGAGTGAGATTGACCGGTAACTATGAATTAACGGAGTGCAAGAAACATGCAATTTCAATTGCCGGAGAAACAGAAATCGAGAAATTTCGAATTGCCGGAGTGCCAAAGACCGGCAATTTTAAATTGCCGGATTGCGAAAATTCAGAAAATTTCAACCGCCGGAGTATGAATGGTCAAGAGTTTTGAAATTCTGAAATGTCAAATAGCGGCAATTTTGAATTACAAGAGTATTAAAAACCAGCAATTTGGAATTGCCGAAAGTCTATAATCAGCAGTTCTGAGTTGCCGGATTGATAAACAATTCTAGAGTGACGAAGTCTGAATGAACGGTAAATTTTAACTGCCAGAGTGTCAAAAACAAGAAAATTCAATTGTCAGTGTATCAATGACCGGCAATTTTGAATTTCCGAAATCTCAAATAACGACTGTTTCGAATAGCCGAAACAAGAATATCCGGCAAATTCAGATAGCCGCAATGCTTGAAAAAGCAAGCTTCAATTGCCGGACTGCGAGGAAAAAAAATCAGCTGCCGCAGGGTCATGAGCTGGTAATTTTGAATCGCCTGAGTATCCATAACCGGCAATTCCTGATTGCCTTGCTGGGCTAGGAATAATCGGTAATTATTATAGATGTGGTTCCAAAAATTAGCCAATTAAATTGCCGGAGATTCAGAAATCGGAAATGGGAAAAGTCGGATTGTTCAAGCCGAGCAAATTTGAATCGCCCAATCGTCAGGAATTGGCTATTTAGGACTCGATATAAAAAATTGTTTTTGATAAATATGGGTAAACAAAGTCGGCACAGGTAGATGGCCCCGCCCCTTTTTTGCAAAGCATAGCAAACGTCGGAACCCGTGAGTTGTCGGCTATAGAAGTATGTATAGCCGCCAGACATAGCACGGTCTTCAAGACTTGGCAGTTTCTTGTCAGCTGCCTGGCGGCTGTTTGGCGGCTATTTGGTGGCTATTTGGCTGCTATTTGGCCTCTTTTGGGCTTCCATTTGGCGGCTGTTTGGCTGCTATTTGGCCGCTATACCAAGTATCTAAAAATCGGCTAGCCGGAATAGAACCGCCCGAAATTTATGGAGAAATTTTTCGAAAATACACTCGGTTTTTAAACGTCGATGTTATGAAATGACTGGTTTTTAAACGTCACGGAGCCCAAAAATTAGCCAATTAAATTGTCGGAGATTCAGAAAATGAAATTTTGAAAAGTCAGGGTGTCAAAGTCGAGCAAATTTGAATCGCCCAAGTGCCAGGAATCGGCTATACTATCTAGCCGGAGTACCAGGAATTGATACGTTTGTTTTGTCGAGGTCCGAAAACAAGACAATTGCTTTTTTGATAGGCCGATATGTAAATAACCGGCAATTCAAAATTGCCGGAGTTTTGGAAACAATGAAATTTAATTGCTGGAATGAAAATTATTGGTAAATTTGAATTGCCGGAGTGTCAATATCCAGCAATTTTGGCTAGCCGGAGTGTCAAAGTACAGCAATTTTAAAGTGTCAAAAAGTCAATGACCGGCATTTAGAATCGCCGGAGAGCGAAAATTGAGAAATTTTTAATTGCCGGAGTTCCAGGAATTGGCCATTTAGACTTTCCGCGGGCCGAAAAAAATGGAAATTGAGTTGCCGTAGTGTGAAAATTTAGAAATTTTGAATTTTCAGGGTAACATTGACCGGCAATTTCGACCAGCTTGAGGGTCAGAAGCTGGTAAATTTGACTTTCCGAAGTTTTAAATTCAAAAAACAGTTTGTACATTTCAGGAGTTTCAACATCGGCAATTTCAAATTGCCATAACGCTAAAAAAGTTCAAATTTTAATTGCCGGCTAGTTTTGCCCTAGGCGCCGCCGTATCCTCAAATAGTATCAAGTTTCGTGCCATTCAGAAAAAAGTAAGAAAAAATAGCGGCGATTGTTGATTTTCGCTCACTTTTTCCACGGAAATAACTCAAAAGAAGAGTAACCAAGTGTTGTTGGTTTGGCCGAATGAGCCAGTTGAACTGTACGGTTTTTTTGGAGAAAAAAGGGAAAAGAAGGGTTGCAAAGAGTGTGTAAATAATAAAAAGAGATGTTGCGAAAAAATATATGTACATGTAGCTGATCGGCTATGGCTGAGTTGGCTTTGGCGATTCGAGAGATCGGCAATTCTTGGATAGCCGATTTGGAAGATCGATGACTTCAAAATAGCCGATTGAAGAAATCGGCAATTTTTGAATAGCCGAAATGACAGATCGGCAATTGAAAAATGGCCAATTTGAGAAAACGAGCGGCAATATTCCGGCAATCAAAATGGAAACCATTCAATTTGAAACTTGACAGTAAAAGTTTCCAAATCAATTTTCGGACTTACTGACCACCGGTCATACTTCGGCAACACTCCGGCAATTGTCAAATAACTACTTGGATCATTTTAAAATTACTATAGTCGGCGAATGGATCATCAGCCTCGCTCTACGGCACTTTTCAATTTTCAACAGTGTAGTGCGCCTTTTTTTAAGCGAAAAACCCAATTTTAACTGCAACTCGCTGCGGATACGTCATTCTCCGTTGAAAAAAAGGAATACAACTAGAATTCGAGTTAATATTGCAAGTGCCACACGGTTTTACAAGAATTTTGCAGTAGAGCGAGGTTGATGATGTATTCGCCGACTATAAACATTCGGCAATTGATTGGGCTATCATGCAAATGTAACTTAACTTAAGTTAGCAGATTGCTAACAATCCGGCAATTCAAAATTGCCGGTCTGTCAGATTGGCAATATCCGGCAATAAAAATAGCCAATGCTAACACAGCTTCAATTCTAGTAAGGTGCAAAAAATTCTAAATCTTAGGTTCTTAGCACTCCGGCAATTGGCAATTGCCGGAGTGACAAGAACGGCAATTCCGAAATTCCCGATTTTCCGCTTTTCGAAGACAAGAAAGAGCAGAAAAGAGACCCTGTGTGACGTCACTCACGCAAGGTGTCAGATTCAGCAAGCAAATAATGAGCGAAAAAAAAAAAACGAAGCAAACTCCGCCAAATTAAAAATTACACAGACATCAGACAAACTAATTAATTAACGAATACCAAAAGCAAGAAAATTCAAAAAAATCAATCAATAATTCCCAATGACAGTATTTTCGAAACCAAATTTTTCGACGACCCGAAAAAAAAGTGGGAGGCGTCGGCGCACGATTTTTCGGCAGTGTCTGTCAGCGCGCTCGCTCACAAAAAGCAAACAAAACGGACGCGTTTTCCGCGCGGAACGCACGCCGACACGCCCACATTGCGTGACGCTGTGCGGAGCGGAGCGGAGCAAACACACGCGGATTGTTTGCGGAAAGACGCGCGCGCCCACTTTTTTCCGCTTTTTGAAGCGGAAAAGCGAGCGCAAAGAGGGATTTTCGGAAATGGAGTGAAATTGATCATGCCACGTACGTCCGTCAGTCGGGGACGATCAAATGATCAGAGCATGAATGAGGGGCGAAAAAATATAGCCTGGGCCAAAATTATGTAGACGAAGTCCAAAAGGAGTCCACGAGGTGTGGCCGTTGGTCTAGAAAACAGACGGCCAGCATTTTAAAGTTATTGGGCGCCAATTATTTTTCCATTTCTTTCCATATTTTTCAAAAATTTTCGAGACATTTTTGTTCAATTTTGTTAATTGCGATAATAAAAAATCGATATTCAGCAATTGTAAATTTCGCGGGAAATATATTGTCGGACCGCCAAAATGATCAAACGCGCTCCGCTGATTTCAACGCTATGCGATTTTCATTTTTTCATTTCCCGAATATAAAAACCATAGAAAAATGGGCAAAAAACAATGGCACCCATGAAAAACGAATAATTTATACAAAACATCGAAGATAAACGAAAAAAAAACTAAATACTGAGTCCAGTGGAGCGCACTTGCTTTCGCGACGGATGTACAATAAAATGTGTCTTTTTTTATCCAAAAACTTCAAAAACCCAAAAATTTCTAGTTTATAAATATGAAATGAGCCGGTTGACTCGATTTGTTTATCATCTAAATGAGAAGAAATCAGAAAAAAGTGTCTAATTTCATATTCCGGTGCTAAAGTTTTCGCATTTATAAACACTCGAGCATAAATACTAATCATATCATCAAAAATCAACCGAAAAAAATTGGGAATAAAATAGACACTTCCGGTTGCTTATCCTTATCCCGCAGACTGATTGTATTGATAATGATATTGATAGTGAGTGATCAAAGATTGTTGTGTTCTGGGTCTTGAACGGAAGTATTGGAAAAATTGGTGAAATTCATTGAAAAAATTGAAAAAAAAAACACATAAACATTGCGCGGCAAACTTGCCAAAAAATGCGCGCCTATTGCAAAAGGGGCGGGGCTTGAGGAAAATCGTCATTTTTTTTTCATTTTTTATCAAACATTTCAACTTTTGGCACGGTGTCCAGGATTGGGAATGTGGGCGGGGGCTAATTTGCTGGCGCGCCAGCAAATTAGCATGGCGGACTTTCAGTGCTCGCGCCTTTTTCGACGCTCGCATTTTTTTTTATTGATTTTATTTTTTTTTTTTCAGTAAAACCTGTTTTTTTTTTGTAAAATGTATATATAGTATCTTTTAATACCATAAAATTGCCCAAACTTCGATTTTCGTGAAGATTTATCCTGCAAAAACACCAAAAAACTCACTTTTTAGCTCCACAATGCTAAAAGCGATAATTCCGAAATGGTGGCTGAACCAAATTCGACGTTCTTAGGCTTGAAAAATTTTTAAAGACCTCAGCTTTAATTCAGTTGGAGCACATTTGAGGAAAAATTAAGAATTTATGCTTTTTTCCCGAAAAAAATAAAAAAAATGCCTCAAAATTTGAATTTCGCGCGAACAATCCAGTGGAGCATGTTTGCTCGGCTCCGCCCATTTTTCAAATCCTGGACACCGTGTATAAATGTTTAACTTTTTGTTTATTTATTGATTTTCAATCGACTTGCATCGTCAAAAATTAAACCCCGCCCACTTTTTTACGCGCGACCACGCAATTACAGTGCTATTTGAAGAGACGCAGGCATGCAACTCGATTGAAAACACAAAAAACTTAATTTCAGAATTTCAGATCAAGAACTGTCTACCTCCGCATCAATACACAGCTGAAAATAAAAGGCAACGGCAGAAAAGGTACCTAAACATAGAAAATGTCTATTTCCGATACGTGATAAGACGAAAAAAGACGGCGATTTCGCCGAAAATAGAAAAAAAGATTGATAAATGATAAAATGATAGTAAACCGACGATCGTCGTTTCCTTTTTAAAAGAAGTCGCCGTCGTCATGTGATAAAGAAATATATTATCGATTTAAACATGAGAATTAGACGGATTATTTACAGCATAAATATTTGTATTGTGAAGGATTTATTGAGAAAGTTGGGAAGGGGTGAGTGTATTGAGAAGTTTCGAAAAATCTGAATTTTATCGTATTTTCGGAATTTTTAATCAATTTTTTGTAAATAAATTTCCTCTACTTAAAAAAAAATGTTTTGTTTATTATGTTTTCAATCGACTTTCAACATGAGAACGCAAAACTCCGCCCACTTATTTGTGCGCGACCACGCGAACACAGTAACATTTGAAGAGGCGCAGACAGAACGGTGAATGCAGACTTGACTTGCGTTTTCATGTCGCAAGCCGATTGAAAACACAATACATTAAAAATTCAGTGATTTTCATAATTTTTTTATGAATTCCTTTTCCAAAATTATCGATTTTTAGTAAAATTTCTGAAAATTCTTCGAGTTTTCGTCTTTTACAGACCATTTTTAACACTTTTTCAGCAAAAATTTGTTTGATTTTTCCAAATTTTCGTTGAAAAGCAAGTGGAAAACAAAAAACGTGCGGCAGAATTGCCAAAAACTGCGCGCTAGAGGCAAAAAAAAAATCAATTTTGTTTGAAAAAATTGTTTTATCACGCGCTTTTCTCTGATTTTCGCGCAATTTTTGCGCCAAAATTTAGAGAAATTATCATATGCGAGGAAATTCAAAAAAATAATAAAACCGATTGCGCGTCAGGTTTCAGAAAATTGTACTCTTTTTGGCTAATTTTTTAAATTTTATTTTGAAGAAATGTAAGCTTCATTCCTGTTTTTTCCAAGATTTAACAACATTTTCCATGAAAAACCCAAAAAATTGCCAAAAATAAGTCCGCGCGGCACACCTGCGAAAAACTGTTCGCACTTTGCAAAAAAAGGATTGACCACTGCAGTTTAAAAAGGGCCAAATCTCATAATGAAAATTTAACTTTTTTGTGCTAAATTTTCGTTTTTTTTTTCTTTTTTCAATTTCCATAAAAATTCAAAATTAAACAAACAAACAAAAAAGTCATTAAAAGCGTGACATAAATAATTATCTGTCTAGGCCAAGTTTTACGTGTTTTTAACACGTCTTCACGTATTTTTGTGACGTGCGGGGAGGGCAGAAAATAGAGGAAATGGGGGAAATATGTGGCTAAAAATAGAAGGACGCCTCCGGCTGCTTTTCATGCTCCTCCGAGTGACATCATCTTGAGGAAAAATCTGAAATTGTTATCCGACTTCTCTGCGTCTCCTTTTCTTCATAGATTAGCAGGATGTAGGGGTTGTCATACAACGAACCAGGAAATGCTTTTCATTGTTAAAATTCTGAAAATTGAAGGGAAATCTGAAATTGTTACGAAACATGACGAGATAGTGGGCAAAACGAGGAGAGC
Organism: Caenorhabditis japonica; assembly: GCA_963572235.1. Taxonomy (NCBI): domain Eukaryota; kingdom Metazoa; phylum Nematoda; class Chromadorea; order Rhabditida; family Rhabditidae; genus Caenorhabditis; species Caenorhabditis japonica. The sequence goes on from OY754342.1 coordinate 8,572,759, forward strand.
GCAGTGAAAAAGCCCGCGGACTAGTTTCTCGCGACCGAGAAACCCAAACGCGCGAATCATTGAATTTCAAATTGAAATTGAAATTCTCTTTTCCTTTTCTTTTCTTTTTCTATTCTCACCATTTTCCGGACCCCATTAAAATTATCGATTGATTGCCACCATGGAAGCCTCAAATTCGACGGATACCACTGCTGAAATTGTACTAATCGAGGCGAATGAGGTATTTTATTATTTTTAAGGTGTTTTGAGTTTATCAGAAATTTAGAATCAGGCAACTGATGAGGATCAGATGACACCGTCCAAAGGTGTGAAAAGAGTGGCGGCGACGCCGCCCGAGAAAGAGGCCAAGAAACCGAAGGTATATTTTTGTGGTTTTGCTCTTTTTCTTTCTGGAAAAAGCAATCTTTATAAATGGTTGAAAAAGCTCCGAATTTTTTGTGGGGTTTTTTGAAAAAGTTGGCCAATTGGCGTAAATATTCCCGAATTTGGCTCTAATGGGGTTATTCAGAAAAATTTAAAAAAAAAAGAGATAATACTCGAGAATGTTCCGATTGGCCTGAAACTTTGGGAAATAATGTCAATTCTCCGAGCATGTTATTTCCGGGACTATTTTTGACATTGTTTCCCAAAATTTCACGTCAATTTTGGCCATTTTTCTGAAAATCGGCGTTTTTTTTCGGTGTTTACGTTATTTTTATATCACAGAAAAGTCATAGAAATGTTGGAAAACGCACTGCCTCCAAAAGTGGGAAAGTGCAAAGGGTTGGCGCACTTTGCGTGCGCCAATGAGCGCTCATTTTCCACTGAAAATGTGGTTTTCTTAAATTTTTTCTTCAATTATACAATTTTTAGTTGTTTTTAGATTCAACTTTTGTTTAAATAGGTATTTTCGATAATTTACGAGCTCGCTCAATAAAATCGGTGGAGAAATGAGGACGAAATACAAAAAGTTGTAATATCTGAAGGAAAATCATATTTTTTCAAATTTTCTGCCGAATGACTGGATATTTCCTTATTTTTCGATTCAAGTTTTGTAGACATGACCGAGACAAACATTTCAAGCGCAGAACCGGTCGGAAAAGTTAAAAATTGGCGGCGAAATATGAATTTGAAATATCAGAAAATTCCCCTTCTGGCATAGAATTTCTGAATTTCTGATATAATATGTGGTTTTTTTGTTTCTTTTGTACTTTGTGAAGGTACATTCAATTAAAAATTTAAACATTTCGCAGAAATATAGCTGCAGCGCCTCAGAAAGCGGTCAGGCGTTTTTTAAATTGCCATCTAGCTGAGTGTAGAGAACATTTAATATGTGTTTAACGTTTCGAAAAATAGCTTTAATTATTTTATGTCGATGTTATACATTTTTTCTTCAAAAAACCAATTTTCTTCACGTTTTTTCATTATATTCGAAAGGTGCAATAATTCTCGGCGAGGTAGGATGCATTTGCGCTCTACCTGCACGCATTAGAGATTAGAGACGGAGAGGCGTTGTGCTAAATTCTATGTCTCTGCGTCTGCAAACGCAAAGTGCGCCAGCCGATGTTGTTTTGCGCTTTCCCGCTTTTGGAGGCAGTGAAACGGTCAAAAATTGCAAAGTTAGTTGAAAAAAAAAAGCCGACAAGAACCCAAATTATTAAAGAAGTTTCGAGGCTCTGGGACGTTTCGAAACCTGCCATTACGAAACTGCATTTTTGCGGCATACTAGTGGATTTAAATTCCCATAAAAATAAAAATAGTTGATAAAAGCGAAAAATAAAAGCCAAATGCACTTGTGTTTTTGGCAAAAAACGCTACGCAAAAATGCAAAAAAATTTTGAAAACGTCCCAGTTTCGAAATGGCAGCTTAAAATTATTTGGTTCTGCTTTTTATTTTGAAAATACCAGTAATTTCAGTCTTATCGGGGCATTTCGAGATTATTTTTGGCACAAATTTTCAATTTTTCAGACTGATTAGAGTGTTTTTGCAGTTTTTTTTTTTTTTGGCATTTCTAGAAAATACGAAAAAGCTGAAAATATCTGAAAAATAATCCCACAATGGACCTATTCACAAAACCGGAAAAAAAGAAAAAAATGCGGGAGAAATCGGGGAATGCTCCGATTGACCTGAAATTTTGGGAAATATTGGAGAAAATTCTCCTGTACACGCTCAAAAAATTTTGGACCAAAATATCGATTTTAAAAATTATCGACGTTTTTTATGAAAATTTTAAAAATCGATATTTTGGTCCAAAATTTTTTGAGCGTGTACAGGAAAATTTTTTCCAATATGTCCCGAAATTTCAGGTCAATCGGAGCGTTCTCCGATTTCTCTCGCAATTATTTCCGTTGTTTTTTTTTCAGGTTTTGTGAATAGGTCCATTACGATAATGCTGAAAATATGTGAAAAAATTATTTCATAACGGCAAATGTTGTATTTCCTAGAAACTTCAAAATCAGGTCGAATACCATGTAAAAAAGTTATTTTTTTTTCAATAACCATTTCCAGCTCTCTCCCAGCTCCTCCGTAGATGGCGCATCCCCCAAAAATTCAGCCCAACAAACTCCGAAAACCCCAAAAACGCCAAAAATCACAAAAGAAGAACGGGAAAAGCTGAAAAAGGAGAAACAGGAAGAAAAGGAGCGACAAAGAACTGAAAAGGAGCGAATTCTAGAGGAAAAACGGGCGGAAAAGGAAAAGTTGGCAGAGGAGAAGCGACTGGAGAAGGAGAAACGGGAAAAGTGGGTGGATTTATTAAAATTTGAACTGTTTTTTTTATAGAGAAAAGCTTGAAAAGAAGCTGGAAGAGGACCGTAAACGAGAGGAGAAGAAGCGGGAGATTGAGGAACGGAAAAAGAAGGAGGAGGAGGAAAAGTTGAGAAAGGAGGAGGAGAAAAATAGGAAAAAGCTGGAAGAAGAGGAGAAAAAAGAGGCGAAACGGAAAGAGGAAGAGGAGAAGAAAGAAGCGAAGAGGAAGGAGGAAGAGGTGGTTATTTTTGAAATTTGAATTTTTATTTACGTTGTTAAATATTCATAAAAAAATTGGGCCAAAACTTTGAGAAATGATGTCAAAAATTGACCGAAATATCGTTTTCTGAAAAGTTTTAAAATCGGTATTTATTTATACGGTGCAAAATTTTCTGAGCAGGTCTTCTCTTGGAAATTTCCGATTTTCAAAATTTCTCTTCCAATTTGTTCGGAAAAATCGAAAAAAAAAAACCAATGGTCGGATCCATGAAACAGGAAAACTGTATTTTCCGGAAAATGGGCTTGTCTACTTCTCTGCGTCTCTCATCACCATCATACAAAATTTATCAAATTCCAAATTTCGTTTTCCCGTTTTCCGGAAAACGAAATTCGGAATTTGGTGAATTTTGTAGGATGGTGGGGAGCAGGGGTGGGACAAAAAAAAATTTTCCACAAAAAAAAAAAAACTTTTTTTGTCCTCAAAAATATTACCAAAAAAAAAAAAAACTTTTTTTGTCCCCAAAAAAAGTTACCAAAAAAAAAAAAAACTTTTTTTGTCCCCCAAAAAAATTACCAAAAAAAAAAAATTTTTTTTGCTAAAAAAATTAACAAAAAAAACAAAAAAAAATTCCAAAGAAAGTACGTATTTCTGCCATTTAAAAAGAAATTTTCCAAGTTTTTGTTGAAAATTAGAGGTTTTTGTCAATTCTGAGCAAATACTGAATAAGTTTTTGCCCAAAAAACGGAACTTTCTTTCGCCTCCGTGGCTCTAAAAAAAGTTTTTTTGCCTGCGGCGCATCATCAAAAAAAAAAAAAATGTTTTGGTCTCACTTTCACCATCAAAAAAAAAATCAAAAAATTTTTTGTCTTATCCACATACTCAAAAAAAAAACAAAAAATTTTTTGTCTCATTCAAAAAAAAACCCGAAAAACAAAAAAAATCGAAAAAAAATTTTTTTTTTGGTCCCACCCCTGGTGGGGAGAGACGCAGAGAAACAGACAAGCCCATTTTCCGGAAAATACAGTTTTCCTGTTTTATGGATCCTGGCTCTGAATAAATTCTAAAAAATTGAGAAAAGGTGCGCAAAAATCGTTTTTTAATTGCGAATTTGCGTCACCGCCATAGTCGTATTTTTTTCCAAAAAAATTTATTTTTTTCCGGCACGGAAATGAAGTTTTCGGGAATCATTTTGTCTCGGAACCGGAATCGGAAATATCCGAGCAAGCCTGCAAATTTTTCAAAAAAAAAAAAAGGTTTTATGCCTACAAGAAATGTATAGGGTTATTCACGAAATAGCAAACAATTCAGCGAAAATTCGGAAAATTCTCCGATTGGTCTGAAATTTTGGGGAATAATGGCAGAAATATTCCCGACCATGACATTTCCAGAAAATTTTAGACCAAAATATCAATTTTAAAATCGATATTTTGGTCTGAAATTTTTTGGAAACGTCCGGGAGTATTGTTTTCATTATTTCCCAAAATTTCGGGCTAATCAGGGAATTTTCCGCATTTTCGCTGAATTTAGCTATTTGGTGAAACATAAATATTACCAAAAAAAAAGTGAAAATTCAAAAAAAAAATCCCAAAAAAGGCGTATTTCTGCCATTTAAATGGAAAATTTCCAAGTTTCGTTAAAAATTGACGTTTTTCTTTGTCAATTTAGAGCTTTTACCGACACATTTCGGCTCTACAAAAAATGTTTGTTTCACCCAAAAAAAACCGGAAAAACATTTGTTTTGTTCCCATCCCTGCTCGGGAGTATTTTATGGGGTTATTCACGAAATGGTAAAAAACTGCGCGAAAACTCGGAAAATATTCCGATTTACCTGAAATTTTGGGAAATGAGGGGGAAAACTCTCCCGCTCAGGCAACTCATTTCTTGCTATAATAGGAAAATTTGGAACTATAAATTAGTAATTTATAGATATTTGGCGACCTCTTATAATTCCAAAAACCCCTGCTCAGATTCCAAAAATTTCTGCCAAGATACGCATCGCTGTACAAATTCCAAAAATTTCTGTACAGATTCCAAAAGTTTATGTACAGATTCCAAGAATTTTTCGAATCTGTCAAGATCCCTTTATAGTTTGTAAATTTCTATATAAGATTTGTATTTCCTAACAAGATCTGAATTTTCTGGACAAGTTCCAAAATTTCCTATTCAGATTTGGATTTCCTATTATAGTAAGAAATTAGTTGCCTGAGCGGACATTCCTACAAAATTTTAGACCAAAATATCGATTTTTAAGAAATATTGCTTTTTTTTCTGAAAATGCTTAAAATCGATATTTTTGTCTGAAGTTTTGTTGTAATGTCCGGGAGAATTTTTCCCCTTATTTCCCAAAATTTCAGGTCAATCGGAGCATTTTCCGAGTTTTCGCGCAGTTTTTTGGCCGTTTTTTGCCATTTTTAGCCAATTCGTGAATAACCCCATTAAACAATTTTTCACACCAACCGGAGCATTTTCCGCGTTTTCCCCATTTTTTGTATTTTTTTAAATCTTTGTCGACACCCATTAGAGAAAATACGCCAATTCCCAATTTTCCAGGCACTTGAAGCTCGTAAAAAGCGCCAATCTGAAAAGTTCCTCGGATTCTTCTCAAAAGTAGAAAAGCGCACACCCGTGGAGCCGCCCGTCACTTCTTCCACATGGTACCGCCCATTTCAACAAAAGGACGGAATGACGATGGCTCCGATTCTGCCCAGAAAACCGCTTGACAACGATTTTGACATTTTTGAGCAGAATGAGGAGGTATGCATATGAACTGGAGTATTTCAGATTTCAATTTTTTATTATTTTTCAGATAAACACCCTCTCGGAGTTCCTCAACTCGGCCACCAAATTGGAAAAACCAAAGCAGAACGACATGAAGGCGAAATTCTACCAATTCCACGAGAATCGCCGTCCACCGTACTACGGTACGTGGCGTAAAAAGTCGACGATAATTCGTGGATGGACGCCGTTTGCCGAGGAGACTGGAATCGATTATGAGGTTTGAAATGAGGCTTGAAACAAAAAATTGAAAAATGTGTTCAGGTGGATTCGGATAACGAGTGGGAGGACGAACCGTCAGACTGTGAAGAGTGCAATTCGGATGATGATGCGGTGAGTTTTCTTTTTCAAATGGGAATGAGAAGTAAAAATTGCGAGAAATTCGATTTTTTGGCTCTGGGACGTTTCGAAATTTTAGTGCATTTTTGCGGCAGTGGATTTATATTCCCAAAAAAAATTGGCAAAAACGAAAAATATAAACCAAAAGCGCGTGTGTGTGTGTGTCTTCAGGTGTCGGTTGGCAAAAAAAATTCGAAACGTTCCAGTTTCGAAACGTCTTAGTTTCGAAACATCCCAAAGCCAAAAATGCACTAAAGTTTCAATACGTCTCAGTTTCGAAATTACATGTTTCGAAACGTCCCAGTGCCGATTTTTTTGCGGTGGCTTATTATCAATTTTTTTTTTCACGGGAAGAAAATTTTCAAAACGAAATTAAGCATTTTTTAAAACTCTTTTTCTTTCTTTTTTTTTAAATCAAAATCTGAAAATTCGTCAATTTGCGTTTTTTTGAGAATGTTTTTTGAGTTCCCACAAAAAAGTTCGTTTTCCACGTGGAGTACACGGAATGGCGGGAATTCAAAATGGTTTTGCTAAAATTACACGAAAATTTGAGAGGGATCGCACGGTGTCCAGGATTGGAAATGTGGGCGGAGCCTAATTTGCTGGCGCGCCAGCAAACTAGCATGGTGCACTTTCGGTGCTTGCCCATTTTTCGACTCTTGCATTTTTTAAAATTGTTTTTATTATTTTTGTTTCAGTAAAGCCTGTTTTTCTTTGTAAAATGTATGTATTGTATCTTTTAATACCATAAAATTGCCCAAACTTCGATTTTCGTAAACATTTATCCTGCAAAAACACCAAATTGCTAAAAACGATTATTCCGACATGGTGGCTGAACCAAATTCGACGTTCTTAGGCTTTAAAAATTTCTAAACACCTCAGCTATAATTCCGTTCGAGCACATTTAGGAAAAAATTAAGAATGTATGCTTTTTTCCCGAAAAACATTTAAAAAATGCCTCAAAATTTGAATTACGCGCGAAAAATCCAGTGGAGAGCGTTTGCTCGGCTCTGCCCACTTTTCAAATCATGGACACTGTGGATCGCCATAAAAATTATCCAAAAATAGCAAAAATTGACAAAAAAAAACATTAATTTAGAAATATGGCCGTGGAAGAAGTTTAGCCTGGACAACCCTTGTGCGAAAACTCTTCCATAAAATGCAAAAGGATTGCATGCATTTAGGAAAAAATTCGCGGAAAAAATTATGCTTTTTATCGAAAAATTAGCGCTATGACAGGAAATCCTCTTTCTGGAAAAACAATTTCCAATCGCGTGGTTTTCCTCTCGTTTCAAGTTCAGAAAAACGGCATTATTTTAAGAAATACGCTATAAATAACTGCATTCAGAGTTAATTTCGCTGAAGCGCGTTAACATTTTCGTAGACCTTCCATGACTAACATTTAATGTTCAGGACAAGGACAATGAAGAGGATGAGAACGAAGAAGACGACGGATTCTTTGTCCCACCATGCTATCTTTCCGACGGAGAAGGCGAAGAAGACGACAATTCGGACGGAGAAATAACAACAGTGAAAAAGGCTGGAAGTCGTGTGAAAATCGATTCGGACGACGAAGATGACAATGAGAAAGGCCAAGACGACGTGTCGGACGAGCATCGGAAGGCAAGAATGGCTCAGAGAGCATCGGAATGGTCGAAACGAACGGAGAAGAAGAAGGCGTTGAATATAATCCCACGTGCAATCGGACCGGTTTATCGGGAGGAGGACGCGCCGACCGAGTTCAAATTTATGAAGGCTTGTCATTTTTATTGATTTTTTTTTCCAGTATTTCCATCTTTTTCGGTTTTTTTTGGGCTATTAGGAGTGTATATTTACGCACACTATGTAAATCCACACAATATAACACTAAAAATTTCCCTTCGGGACCCAATTTCTGGTATTATTATTATATCTATTTTTGGGAATATTAGAATTTTTACATTGTCATTCCTCCCACGAAACTAAACACGCTGTGAATAATTTTTTGTTGAAATTTTATTATTTTTGACACATTTATTGGAAAAGAGATGAAGAATTAGAGGTGGAAAACATGCTTTTTTTTATTAAAAAAAAATTTTCAAGTAAATATGAGGAAAAGAGGCTTAATTAAACTTTGAATTTGTCTAATTAGACGCGGAAATCAGTGGAGTATCGTTGGTTTTTATTGTTTATATCAGGCGTAAATATATTAGATGTACGTTTTAATTCAATGAGTTGGAATTTTTCTGATCTTTTTTTGTTTTTAAGTATTTTTTTTTGTCGATTTATATCGTATTTTTTGCGTTTTTCACATACATTTACGTATTTTTTAACTTGTTAAAATTTAAAATTATGTCGATTTCAGATTGTTTTGCGCCCCTAAATGCGATCATTGATCTTTTTGGTTGGAAATTTTGATGCTGTAAATCTGATAATTATTAATTCTTTTTTGAAGAATAAAATTTTTTCGCCATTTTTGGTTTTTATTGTTCTGGGAAAATGTGCTGATTCGGAATAAAACTCGCCCGAAATTGAACTGTAACGAAATAGAACTAAATTAGCAATGGAGCGCGATTTCATTGCTTGGCCGTCTTATAAATATAAAACTGTTCAAAAATACACGCGCATGACAGATGCCACAATTAGAATAAGCAAGCAATGCAATCGCGCTCCATTGCTAATTTAGTTATATCTCTCTACAGTTCTATTCCAAACCGTTCAATTCCGAAGTAGCGCCGGGGAAGACAAAACAGAATAATTTTTTTTTAATGGAAATATGCACGAAATAAAAAAGGCCACTTGAATGAATTAATTTCACATTTTTTTCCAATGCACGAAAGCAAGAAAATTAAATTAAATTGAATAAATTTGAACGCAGAAAAAAGTTCGTGTCGAGATATTGCCACTGAAAAATTGCGTGCGCCTTTAATAAATTGTGTCGATTTACGAGATCTCGACACGAACGTTTTTCTGCGTTCAAGTTTATTCAATTTAATTGAATTTTCTTGCTTTGGTGCATTGGAAAAAATGTGAAATTAATTCATTTATTGTCGGCCTGCCACGATGGTCAAACGCTCCACCGAATTTAGTACTTCGTGATTTTCATTTTGGTTCCCAAATTATTTTATTCCACGTATCAATTAAACGTGAAATGAAATAATTTGGAAACCAAAATGAAAATCTCGTAGCATTGAGTTCAGCAGAGCGCGTTTGATCATCGTGGCGAGCCGACAATATATGGCCTTTTTTATTTCATGCATAGGTCCGTCAGTGAGGAAGAAGCTCCACCCTGTGCAAGTATGCGGCATCGGTTTTGTACCGGAACTGTTAAAATTTCATGAAAAACTGTGCCGCAGACTTGCTAAATTTTCCTCGGTTTTCAAGAAGTATTTCCCGATTCCTTGAAGAATTCATCTTTGGAATTGAAAATTCGAGAAAATTAACTTTTAAAATTTTCTGAACACTTTTTATTAAAATTAAGGTTATTTTTTTTGTTTTGAAACCAAAAAATTCAGAAAAAACGGAAAAAATTATGACAATTTTCCACAAACATTTAAAAAAAATTAAAAATTCTTGAAAAATCTAATTAGATTTGACACAATTAAAAAAAATACACAAAATTTTTCAATTATTCCAATTTTTTCATTACAAAAACTATTTTCCATTTCACAAATTTTGGTTCTCTTTTGGCTCACAAAAAAACGAGAGCAACGAAAAAGAAGAAGAAGAAGAAGAAGCTAAACGGCTCCAGCAAACGAGAGCAGAGACGACGAGAGAGAAGGGTGAGAGAAGAGACGCAGAGTGCGTCGCGTGTTTCGCAACGCGGCCGCTCACTCGCTCTTTCTCTTTCTATCCTCTCGATTTTCTCTGTTCTTTTGGACTTTACCGGATTGATAAGGACCCTGATATGATGATTATCAGGGCTTTAATGGACCTATTCAAGAGAGAAAAAAAAGAAAAAAAAGAAGTTTTTTCTGATGCAGGAACGGCAAAAAAAGAAAAAAAAGGAAGAGAAAAATTCATTTTCTGCCGATGATAAAGTAGTCATACGTGGCGAGACCCATTCAAATATACCGATGCGCCTTTAATGAACCTATTCAAGAAAGAAAAAAAAAGAAAAAAAAGACGTTTTTTCCGATGCAGGAACGGCAAAAAAAGAAAAAAAAGGAAGAGAAAAAAGGAAGGAAATTCATTTTTCTCTTCCTTTTTTTTCTTTTTTTGCCGTTCCTGCATCGGAAAAAACTTCTTTTTTTTCTTTTTTTTTCTCTCTTGAATAGGTCCATAACAGTTTGAGCTGAAGGACCATGTTGGACTCTTTTTTTCTTTGTTGTTTGGGCTCTTTTTTAAGTTTTTGAAAAAAAAAGGTTTTTTAAATTTAATTTTTCAAATTCAGAATTTTGTTTAAAAATTGTTTTAAATACTCTACTCTAAATTATGTAACTTAATGATTAAAAATGTAACAAAAAAAAATTTTAAAAATGTTTTTCTTAAAACAATAATAATTTTTCAAATGTTCTGTTAAATAATTAAATCCTTTCTAAATTTAGTGTAAAAATGCACTTTTTATACGAAAAAAATAAAATATATTTTGTTGTTGTTCCATATTGAATTTATGAAATTCCAAGGAACCTAAATTTTTATGCATTTTTCTGCCTTTCTGTGTTAAATTTTAAGTTTTTTTTTTCATTTAGTTTATTGGATTTCAAATTAATTGAATACTTCAGATTTTAAACAAACATTTTTTTTGTTGCTAAAAACAACAAAAATTCAGAAAATTGCCATTTTTTGAACTTTAAATAAAAATAAACAAAACTCTAATTTTCGAGGTTTTGAGAGGAAAAATTGGGTGTTTTCGGAATTTTATTGCAAATTTTCTAAGAATTCGCAAACGGAATTTACAAAATGGTTTAAAAAATTCTGAAATTTTTGAAGAAAATAAAAATTAACTATTGTCGGCCCGCGAAAATTGTCAAACGCACTCCAATGAACTCAACGCTATGCGATTTTCATTTTGGTCTCCAAATTATTTCATTTCACGTTGAATTTATACGTGAAATGAAATAATTTGAAAACCAAATGAAAATCGCATAGCCTTGAGTTCAGCGGAGCGCGTTTGACCATTTTCGCGGGTCGACTGCAAAAAATGAAATCCCAGACGAAAAATCCCCAATTTTTTATTCCATCATTTATCGATTTTTTTTTCACGTCGCCCACTTTTCTCTTCTTTTCCCATTTCTCTTTTACTCTCACCAATGCGCACACACTCTCGCCGCTTGCTCTCTTTTGCGCAGCTTCTTCTTCTTCTTCTTGAGCCCACAGCAGAGAGAAGAAGAAAAAGTGTGTGGAGAGAAGAGCAACACGGAGCGAGCTCCGAGCTCGGTGCGATGCGGTGCGGCAAGAATGGACAAAACGAGAGTGAAATTGAGAGGATTAGAGAAAAATAGAAGTGGGAGAAGGAGAGGGAAGTTGAAGCTATCGATCCGCGCCTTTCGCTGCCAAGGATTCTTTTTTTTTGTTTGGAGTTTTAAAAAATTCTGATAGGAACATTTCAAAAGTGGTGGGTTTTTTTTGTTGTTGTGGAATGGTTCAAAAACTAACATTTGTCTAAAATCTTCGGAAAATTGTATCCGTTTTTTCTGGAAATCTTCTTGAATTAGTAATTTTTTTAAATAAAGGATTTTCAATCAAAACTTTCCATTGAGATTCCAAATTTTCTTATTGGGTGATGCAAACTGCAGTGACCCTATTATGGATCAGTGACGTATCGAGGCAGCGTATCAAGTTATGCGTCAGCAAATTTTTCGTCTCGCCACGATTCAGCTCTTGGCGGCGTGAGAGGAAACAATTTTTTGCTAATTTTTTTTTCATTTTGCTGGCGCACAACTTGCAGCAACGTGTTGCTACGTCACGAATTCATAATATAAGGAAAAAACACGAAAAAAAAATACAGTTTGTATAAGTTTTTTCGTTTAGAGTTGTCCAGAAATGTTCCAGAATTTTTTACAACAGAGTTTAATTTTTTGAAAATGCCCAGTCATTTTTCGGTGTGAACTTTTTTCCAATTTTTAGAATTATTCTTCTAAAATTTCCATCAGAATTTTCTTTATTTTGTAGTGAGTTTCATATTTTTATTTTTTTTCTGAAATAAAAATATTCTAATGGGGTTATTCACGAGAAAAAAAACCGTTTGTTTTTGTTTTTTTTCCAATTCACGCGATGTCGAGAATTGTAAAAAAATACAGGTAGAGAAATGGGGGTCCCCCTGATATAGCATTGATATTGAAGAGACGCAGAAGGCGAGGAGTTCAAAGAAAGGGGGCAGTCTCTGTGTCTCTTCACTATCAATGCTATATCCCCGTTTCTCTACCTGTATTTTTTTTACAATTCTCGACATCGCGTGAATTAGAAAAAAAACAAAAACAAACCGTTTTTTTTCTCATGAATAACCCCATAACGGGGTTATTCACAGAATCAGTAAAAAAAATGCAAAAATGAAAAAAAAATGCAGACCAAAATATCGATTTTTGAACATTTTCAGAAATAAAAATCGATATTTTTTAAATCAACATTTCGGTCTGTAATTTTCTGGGAATGCCCGAGAGTATTTTTAAAATGATTTTTCAAAGTTTCAGACCGATCGGAGAATTCTCCGAATTTTCGCTGATTTTTTGCTGGTTCCCCATCCATTTCTTAAATTTTCTGGCATTTTCTTAAATTTATAGATATTTTCGGAATTTTTTTATTATAGGTTTATTCTCGGAACCATCAAAAAAAGCAAAAAATAGAAAAAACGAGCAAAAAATTCAGCGAAATATCGGAGAATGCTCCGATCGATCTTCAGACCAAAATATTTATTTTGAAAAATTTCAGAAATAAAATTCGATATTTTTTAAAATCAATATTTTGGTCTGAAATTTTCAAGGAATGGCCGGAAGTACTTTTGAAATGATTTCCCAAAGTTCCAGATCGATCGGGGCATTCTCCGAATTTTCGCTGTTTTTTTTCTATTTTTTGCTTTTTTTTGCTAGTTCCGGGAATAACCCCATTAAAATTTCAAGGCATTTTTTTCAAAAGTTTTTCCCTGAAATTATTATCTTCTAGAATTTTCGTCCAATTTTTTCTAATTTTTTGAAAAACATTTTAGTGTTATTTTTTCCGCACTTCTCTATAATTATCAAGAAGTTTTCAACGTTTTTTTTTCTGATTTTTCAGAATTTTTTTTTCCTTTTTTTGTGTTTTCAATCGAGTTTCATCATAAAAAATGAAACCCCGCCCACTTTTTTCACGCGAATATTAAATTTTAGTGTAATTTTCTTTTTTGCATGAAAAAAAGTGGGCGGGGTTTCATGTTTTCATGATGCAACTCGATTGAAAACACAATATTTCTTGTAAAATTTGTAGAAATATCCCAGATTTTTTCTGGAATTTTAATGGGGCTATTATCGGAACCAGCAAAAAATTCAGCGAAAATGCGGGGAATGCTCCGATTGATCTGAAACTTTGGGAAATCACTTAGAAAATACTTCAGGTCATTCCCAGAAAATTTCAGACTGAAATAATGATTTTAAAAAATATCGATTTTTATTTCTGAAAATTTTCAAAATCTATATTTTGGTCTGAAATTTTCAGGAAATGACCGGGAGTATTTTTTAAATGATTTCCCAAAGTTTCAGACCGATTCTCCGAGTTTTCGCTGAATTTTTTGCTGTTTTTGCTGGTTTCGAGAATAACCCCATTAAACTTTTAATTTTATTTTTTATACTCTTATTTTCTAGAAATGATCTTTATTTTTCACCACTTCTAAATATATAATTGTTCGTGAATATTTCCTTTTTTGTTCATTCAAAACATTTTCTTCCAGACACTGCATTCCTCGCGTGCTTGCTCGAGCTGAGCTCTTTCGGCTCCGCACGAAAGAGAGAGAGTGAGAGCCAAATCGAGAGGATAGTGTGTAGTAGGGCTCCGCCCACTCTTCTTTCTCTGTCCCTCTAATCCTCTCCCGTCTGCCCGCTCTCTCGCCTCTCTTTGGAACAATTCACCGCGGTTAGGCTTCTTCTCGGAAAGGTGGCGCTAACCGCGGAATGCGACAGCATTCCATGGCAAACTCAAAGAAAATACAGGAGGTAAGCGTGCTCTAATGATAAATGTGGGTATTTTTGGATTTTCGGGGGAATTTTGGAATTTTTGGAGCGCAAATTTGATTTTTTTCAGAAAATTGATTTTTTTTTAATTATACTCGGTATAAAACGCTGATAACTCGCTCCAATCGAACAAAGAATTTCACATGCATTTGGAGTGAGGTTCAGAGAAATCAGAGCAAAACATCGGCCACGGCTCTCTCAATTTTCTGAACTCTCTCGTCGCAAACGCGGCCGCGTCCATCACTGTGCGAAGGGAGCGCGTTTGCAGCGCTCCGTACTGAGAATATAAAAAACAAAATGCAATTTAAAAAAATTTGAAACAAAAATTAAAATTTAAAAAAAAAATGCGAGATTAGGGGTTTTGAATTATTTTCAATGGTGCAATTTTGTTGGGAGAAAAATGATTAAAAGTTGAAAGTTTGCAAAAAAAAAAGTGGGAAAAAAATACAGAAAATTTGAAAAATTCAAAAAAAAATATATATAAAAAATTTGTTTTTTAATCCGAGAAATGGCAAGATATGAAAACATATAATTTGATGGACCTCTTCACCTGAATTTTCCTGCGTTTTAAGCATTTTAATGCAGAAAAATTCTCTTTAATAGGTCCATTACAGATGAAAAAAATCCTCCAGAAAATTATTCAAAAATCGAAATCAATAAAACACACCAAAATAGGCTTTAAAAATTACAAAAAAAAAAAAGAAACGGTCGTTTTGTCCGTCGCCGCCACCGCCCACTATTATTTGAGGATACACTTGAAAAAGCTGAGATCCTCGTCACCCACGCACAAATCAAACAAAACGAGAATATAAAAAAATAGTGGGCGTGGCGTGCATTGATCGGTTCATTCCACGTGGAATGCACCAGCGTGTTGCCACCAAAATCAGAGTTTTCTAATGTGCGGAGTATTGCAGCTGGTGCACGAGTGCAACGTGCAACTCGCCCTCTTCCGCTGCGCCACCCAAGGAATCGGCACCGCGCAGGACGGAGCATCGCTCAGGAGGTATGCGCAATTTTATTGAATTTGTTGTTTTTGGGGGTTTGTGGTGGGGAAATTGAAGGTTGCTAGTCTAATTAGACTCGGAATGTTTCTAATTAGACTTGAAATTTTTAATTAGGTAGGAAATTATTTCAACTAAAATATATTCAATTTTTTTCTAATTAGACTAGACATTTTTTGAAAACCGATTAAAAATGTTGAATTTAATTAGAATTTCAGTATTTCGAAATCAACTGATTATTTCTTATGACTTTAAAAATTCCTAATTAGGCTCACATTAATTTTTTTATAATAAAACCAAAAAAATCTTGAAAATTTTCAAACTATTGGGTTTTCAATTGACTTGCGACATGAAAACGCAAGTCTGCATTCACCTTGTTGTCTGCGTCTCTTCAAATATCACTGTGTTCGCGTGGTCGCGCACAAAAAAGTGGGCGGAGTTTCGCGTTCTCATGTCGCAAGTCGATTGAAAACACAATAGACGGGATATTTTATAATTAAATTTGGAAATCAAGCCTGTAATTTTGACAATTTCTTCAAGTTCCAACTAGACTCAAATTAATGTGTCAACAAAAAATCATAAAAACCCAGAAATTCAAATTACAGAGAAGTGGAAACGGCGGGTCGAGCATGTCAGAAAGCGGTAGAAGCGGCGAACACTGTGGTCCTGCCGCAATTGAGAGCTGATGGTGGGTTATTGATTATTTATTTTTACCCTGATAAAATCGGGGAAAAACCGAGAAAGAGACTCCGCCCCTTGCAATTCTGCGGCACGAGTTTTGTCAGGGTCTCGAAAATCCAGCAGGAAAATTATGAAAATGAAAAACGAAACACTATTGTGTTTTCAATCGACTTGCGACATGAAAACGCAAGTCTGCATCAGTGTGTCGCTTCGAAAAAAATGTTTCGAAAGAAGGGGCCTTTCGAAAGATTTTCGAAAGATTTTTCGAAATTTTTTCGAAAATTTTTTCGAAAGATTTTCGAAACTTTTCGAAACTTTCGAAAAAATTTCGAAACATTTTCGAAAAATTTTTCGTATTTCGAAAGATTTTCGAAAGATCTTTCGAAATTTTTTCGAAAGCCAATATTTGAATTTCGCGGCGTGAGCAGTGGTGCAATGGAGCGCGCTTACACTGCATCATAGCGAATTCTATTTTTCTTTTTTTCAAAAAATGTGTTTTCTTATTATTGGCCATTCGCGAAAAAAGCAAGTACGCTCCACAAAACGTGGATTTCATTGTGTTGTGAAATGTCTTAAATGCCAGAGGGAAATAAAGTTTATGCCGCGTCCAAAGTTCAAAAAATTCCTGAAATCAGGAGTTTTTTGCAATCCAAAGTTCCACAAAAAATCCCAGAAAAAACAGGCGGTGACAGTTGAAACCGGCGTTACCGTAGTTCCTTCGCTGCGAGAACTTCTGTGTTTGAACTTGAATTTTCCCGCAAAAAATAAAAAATTGAGCAACTGTGGGAAAATTCAAGTTTAAACATAGAAGGTCTCGCAGCGAAACAGCTACGGTAACGCCGGTTTCAACTGTCACCGCCTGTTATTTCCGGGAAATTTTCCGGAACTTTGGACTGCAAAAAACTCCTGATTTCAGGAATTTTTTGAACTTTGGACGCGGCATTACTGGCACCACCACATTACTACTGAGCCACCTGTCTACACACAACACGGACACATTGGAGACATTAAATGCTCTTTTGACGCTTGCAGAGAAAGTGGAAATTCAGTAAGAATACTGTAAACAAAGATATTCAATTGTAAACTTTGCGGGCGTCAGACAAACGAAGCAGCAGAGTATGCAGATTGCGCGTCAACACCGATTTTTTGAAGAACGAAAAAGAGGAGGAAGATGTGAACAATGTTTCGATGCTCAGTGCCTTTTTTCCCTAATTTTTTTTTGGAACCGCTATCACGGGGTGCTGGCGACTGCCTTTTTTCAAATTATTTGTTCACATCAAAATCCAACGAGCTAAGGTCGTTACACGTGGCAAAGCGGTTTTTTTCTGCGTCTCATCAATTACACGCTTTGTGATTCAAAATTCATTCCAAAAAAGGCGAATTCGCATAAATGGGCACACTGCCAATATTTTTTTAAATGGAGTGCGTTTTCTCGAGGGCAATCGCCAGCGCCCCGTGCGCTATAAAGTAACAATTGAATGAAAAATGATCTCAAAAATCTTTCGAAAATCTTTCGAAAAAATTTCGAAAAAAGTTTCGAAAAAAATTTCGAAATTTTTTCGAAAGATTTTCGAAAGATTTTTCGAAATTTTTTCGAAAATTTTTTCGAAAGATTTTCGAAACTTTTCGAAACTTTCGAAAAAATTTCGAAAAATTTTTCGTATTTCGAAAGATTTTCGAAAGATCTTTCGAAATTTTTTCGAAAGCCAATATTTGAATTTCGCGGCGTGAGCAGTGGTGCAATGGAGCGCGCTTACACTGCATCATAGCGAATTCTATTTTTCTTTTTTTCAAAAAATGTGTTTTCTTATTATTGGCCATTCGCGAAAAAAGCAAGTACGCTCCACAAAACGTGGATTTCATTGTGTTGTGAAATGTCTTAAATGCCAGAGGGAAATAAAGTTTATGCCGCGTCCAAAGTTCAAAAAATTCCTGAAATCAGGAGTTTTTTGCAATCCAAAGTTCCACAAAAAATCCCAGAAAAAACAGGCGGTGACAGTTGAAACCGGCGTTACCGTAGTTCCTTCGCTGCGAGAACTTCTGTGTTTGAACTTGAATTTTCCCGCAAAAAATAAAAAATTGAGCAACTGTGGGAAAATTCAAGTTTAAACATAGAAGGTCTCGCAGCGAAACAGCTACGGTAACGCCGGTTTCAACTGTCACCGCCTGTTATTTCCGGGAAATTTTCCGGAACTTTGGACTGCAAAAAACTCCTGATTTCAGGAATTTTTTGAACTTTGGACGCGGCATTACTGGCACCACCACATTACTACTGAGCCACCTGTCTACACACAACACGGACACATTGGAGACATTAAATGCTCTTTTGACGCTTGCAGAGAAAGTGGAAATTCAGTAAGAATACTGTAAACAAAGATATTCAATTGTAAACTTTGCGGGCGTCAGACAAACGAAGCAGCAGAGTATGCAGATTGCGCGTCAACACCGATTTTTTGAAGAACGAAAAAGAGGAGGAAGATGTGAACAATGTTTCGATGCTCAGTGCCTTTTTTCCCTAATTTTTTTTTGGAACCGCTATCACGGGGTGCTGGCGACTGCCTTTTTTCAAATTATTTGTTCACATCAAAATCCAACGAGCTAAGGTCGTTACACGTGGCAAAGCGGTTTTTTTCTGCGTCTCATCAATTACACGCTTTGTGATTCAAAATTCATTCCAAAAAAGGCGAATTCGCATAAATGGGCACACTGCCAATATTTTTTTAAATGGAGTGCGTTTTCTCGAGGGCAATCGCCAGCGCCCCGTGCGCTATAAAGTAACAATTGAATGAAAAATGATCTCAAAAATCTTTCGAAAATCTTTCGAAAAAATTTCGAAAAAAGTTTCGAAAAAAATTTCGAAATTTTTTCGAAAGATTTTCGAAAGATTTTTCGAAAAAATTTCGAAATTTTTTCGAAAGATCTTTCGAAACTTTTTTCGAAATTTTTTTCGAAAATGCTTCGAAGCGACACACTGGTCTGCATTCACCGTTCTGTCTGCGTCTCTTCAAATATCACTGTGTTCGCGTGGTCGCGTACAAATAAGTGGGCAGAGTTTCGCGTTCTCATGTCGCAAGTCGATTGAAAACACAATAAATTTTTATTGATTTTCAAATACTTAAGAAAATAAATTTTGCTGTTCATAAAATTTGCGGCTAAAATGTTTTATCGATTTTTCAATGACCATAAAAAAACTAGAAGAAAGAAGAATTTATGCAAAACAAAAAAAAAAAACAGAAAAAAATAATTTGGTGACGAAAATTAAATACACGAAGTCATATTATGAATTCGTGACGTAGCGAGACAGCGTTTCAAGTTATGCGTCTCGCCACGATCCAGCTCTTGGCGGCGTGAGAGGAAACAATTTTTTGCAATTTTTTTTTCATTTTGCTGGCGCACAACTTGCAGCAACATGTCGCTACCAGGGGTGCCACAAAAAATTTTTTTTGCGAAAAACAAAAAAAGTTTTTTTCGCAAAAAAAATTGCGAAAAAAAAACAAAAAAACCAAAAAAAAACAAAAAATGTTTTTCATTTTCATCGCCTATATTTATCGTTTTTTATCAAAATACTATCAAATTTACCAATTTTATTCCTGCAGAAAGGTGGAAAATTGCGTAAAATGTGCGAAAACCGTTTTCGAGACATCGCTAACACTCGTATTCTAGTCTTTAATCCAAAATTTTTTTTCCAATCTTTGATTTTTTCAAAAAAATGCGAAAATTTTTTGAAACAAAAAATCTATGCGAAAAAACAAAAAAAATTTTTTCGCAAAAACTGCGAAAAATGCGAAAAAAAAAAAAAAAAAAAAAAAAAAACGGCACCCCTGGTCGCTACGTCACGATTCCATAATAAGTTCAGTGGAGCGCACTTGCTTTCGGGCGGCTCGACAATTGTGATATTATTATGGACCAATGCAGATAAATTTTCCTGCCATTTTAATCCTATTCAAACCTAAATGTTGACACAGGAAAATGCATCTGCATAGGTCCATTAGACAAGAAAAAAAATGTGAAAAAAGTTTTCTTTTTCCAAATAAAAAATAAATAAAACTTCTTTTTCAGAAGCAGAAATCTCTCGTCACGGAAGTTTGTTCATCGGATGTGTGGGCGCGTATCTGATCGAAATGAAGCGTTGCGTGAAGCTTGAGAAGACGTTTCCGGCGCCGACAGAACCGTCAGTGACACGTACACAAGTGGAACGTGTCGAGAGCATTTTGGACACGCTCGAGAATTTGATCACCGTTCACTACTCGACGAATGAACAACCTGCGTTGGATAAGGTAAATATGTTTTTAAATTCCTGTTTTCTTTTCAAATTTGGTTTATCTTGGTTTTACGGACTTGCTAAATTAAAATTAAAAAATGTTGGATAATTTTTAAAATTGATTATTTTCAAAAAAAAAATTCTCGATATTTTCAACCCGATTGATAGCAAATATATTTTTTTTTATTAAGAAAAACGTGGGCGGAGCCTGTAAAGAAAAAAAAACGAGACGATGAACATTACTAATTGGTGAAAGTTTTTTTTCCAGCTCCAAGTGACACCACGCCGACGACGAGCCACATCGTGCCGGCCGCAATGCGTGTGCTCAAAACTGAAGACGAGCTATGCGTGACAGACCCGTCACGTCACATGCCTCTCAAAAAGCTCCCCAACACACACAAACACATCTCACGAATGATTCTCGCCAATTCTCTCCTTCTTTTCATAGGTGCGTTTTTTCAATTTGAAAAAAAAATTTTAAATTACGACTTTAATTTAAAAGTCTTCAAGTCTAATTAGATAGAAAATTATCAGAGAAATGTCAATTTCAGTTTAGGAAATGTTGTGTCTGATTAGGAGTTTTTCAAGTCTAATTATGACAGCCTGTGTTTGAATTAAAGTCTGTTTGAGCTGATTTCTTGGGCACGTTTGTGGAAATGTACCCACCGACAAGCCGTGTATTATCAATCTCCGAAAGTTCTACCGGAACCCTATCGGAACCTAGGCCATGCAACGCTAGGCTAATGGAGAAATAAGCATATTCTACGTGGGAACTGGAGAGACGCGAGACGAAATGCGGGAAAGTCCGCTGTACACGGTCCGTGTGCGGGCCGTGGAACTCTCAGAGATGGATAATAAGAAAACTGTACGCAATAAACAATACCAGTTTTTACGTGTTTGTGGTTAAAAATATCCGGTCTTATCCACAAGAGATTATGTTAATTGC
Organism: Caenorhabditis japonica; assembly: GCA_963572235.1. NCBI lineage: Eukaryota > Metazoa > Nematoda > Chromadorea > Rhabditida > Rhabditidae > Caenorhabditis > Caenorhabditis japonica. Next base: position 8,593,830 of record OY754342.1, read on the forward strand.
ATAAAAACTTTGCATCTACACCCCTTTGCATCTAATGTACATGTTAAAAAATCCTGAGCCTAATCAGAATAATTTTTTATCGAATTAAAAGAATTTCGAACCTGGGTAACAACATTTTGGGTCTAGTTAATTTTTTTGAGCATTTTGAGGATCAAATTTTTTTTCAGTAATTTTGCTCTCCGGTAATCGCAGCTGGAATAGAACGATAATTCTTGAAAACCAATCATAATGTAAATTTTATGTTTTTTTTAATTTCCCTTTATTCTAGCACCTGAAAATTTAAAAGGCTGAAGTTTGGGAAAGGGTCGGAGCCAGGCTTGTGCGGAACCAGTCAGTCGGAAAAGTCGGAAACGGAATTTTGTTTCCGAAAATTTTTTCGGAAAAATTCCTTTCCGACTTTCGTTTCCGAAAAAAAGGTCGGAAATTCGGAAATACCAAAAATTAATTAGTTTCTTTTGTTGTTTTAATTTAATCAAGCATTTTATCATGAAACTAAATTTTTGGCAAGGAAGCGGAGCCTGTTTTCAAATATCATGCAACTTCCAAGTTGACAAATTTATCAAAAAATTATTATATGAACTCTGGAAATCAGTTAATATTGTTAAAAGAATGTTCCCTCCAAAGCAGTATGAACTTCGAAATTAGGCCCCGCCCCCTTTCCCAAACTTCAGCCTTTTAAATTGTTAGGTCACAGAATAAAATAAAAGTAAAAAAAAAAAGAACCATGAAGTTTACGTTATGGGGGTGAGGAAAATCAATTTCAAGTTCATGCGGCATTGGTGATGACAATTTTCTTGATAAATAATATTTATAAAACAAAAGTTGAGACCCCGCCCACTTTTTTGTATCAAAAACTTAAATCACGCTACAACTGATAGAAAACACGTTAGCTTTCTAAAATCGTTCAGTTCGAGATATGATTGCCGGAGAGCAAAAATTACCGTTTTTTTTTTTTTTTAATTTAATTGAAAAGAAGGGCATGACCATTTATACTATCAATGTTTACAATAGAAATAGATTTACAATACATAGAGATAGAAGGTGTGTCAGTATGTATGACAATTGAGACGAAGATATTCATGAAATTTCAATAATTTGATGTTGTTTTTAAAGGAATTAGTGGAAGGTTTGACAGGAAAAAACATGAGAAGGGAGATCATTCCAACATTTAAGAACACGGTTAGAGAAGAATTGCTGTAGGGGTTTAGAGCAGACATGTCGTGGGCCGGGCCGGGCCGGGCCGGGCCGGACCCATGGTGAAATTTTGTCGGCCCGGCCCGGCCCGGCCCGGTTGGCCCGATCGGCCCGGAAAATTTTATAATACGTGAAATGAAGAGAAAATATCTGCTCAAAAATAAAAAATGTAATCACAACAAACGAATTTTACGCGAAACTGTGTGACATTTCACGTGAAACTGTGAGACAAAAAAATATCTTCATTTTTTTCCTGATATTTGTTCATTTTTTCGAATAAAAACGTGATAAAATTTGTCACTTCGCCACGAATCCATTATAACAACGAAATTACTTCGAATATTCGTTTTTAATTGAAAAAAAACGAAAAAACTTACGAAAAAAAAACCGAAATAAAAATTGATCGGGCCGACCGGGCCGGGCCGGGAAAATTTTCTACCGGTCCGGCCCGCGGGCCGGCCCGGGCCGGCCCGAATTTCGACATGTATGGTTTAGAGGAATTTTTGAGAGAGCACCGGAGAATGAAAGAGTGACGTCGGAGAGATCGTAAATTAGCAAAGGCAAGAGATGGGGATTCGTGTAGATGGGTGTCACCGGTAATAAAGATTTTATACAGTAAAGTGAGATCAAATAAAAGACGCCTGTATTCTAGCGAATCAAGTTTACAGTAAAATAGAGACTCAAAATATGATACATATTATTCTAAGTACGGAGCGCTGCAAACGCGCTCCCTTCGCACAGTGGAGGACGCGGCCATGTTGACGACGAGAGAGTGCAGAAAACTGAGAGACCGTGGCCGATGTTTTGCTTCGATTTCTCTAAACCTCACTCCAAATGCATGCTATATTAATTGTTCGATTGAAGCGAGTTTTCAGCGTTTTATACCGAGTATATCAATTCAATATTGTTGCCGGCTACCACATGCGCCCGCGAAAGTTTTATAATAGACGCAGACATAGCGACACATGTCTGCGGCGACACACCCGCTCACATTTTTTGATCTACGTTCAGTTGAATTCCGTTGAATCCAGTTGAAAAGACCTGATGGGGCGGAGCCTCGATGTTTCGCGCCACTGCTTACTGTAGCCGGCAAGACTATTGAATTGATAATAAGTTAATTTAAATTTTTTGAAACAACGATAAATAAAAGTCTTTTGTACAGACTCTAGGAGAATAGTATGAGACATGAGACTGGGCGAAAATATTTCACAACCATATTCAATCAAGGGACGGATGTATACAGTAAAACACCGGATTTTCAACTTTTGAAGCTTCGAAAAACCTGATTTCAAGTTAAACTAAACATTTACCATGTTTTCATACGATGATAACATACCAAATTGCTTCAAGCTTTTAAAAGCTTCAGGAAAAACCAGAAAAAAAGCAAAGCAAATGCCGAAAAAAAAAGAAGCATAACCCTAGTGATAGGTCTAGAAAATAAATTTTCAGCAATCGGCTGGTTTTTAGTCATGTTTGCCTATTTCCGAATTTCCGAGTTTTTTCGGAAATATTTCCGTCGGAAAAGCTTTTCCGAAAAATTTTTCGGAAACGTTTTCGACGGAAATCGTTTCCGAAAAATGTCGGAAATTTCGGAAATCCGGCAATGCCGATTTCCGTTTCCGCACAAGCCTGGTCGGAGCCTAATTTTGAAATTCAGGAGGGGACAATTTTTAAAAACCAGTAATACTAGTCTTATGTTTAAGTTGCAAATCTTTTATTTTCATGATTATTGTGTTTTCAATCGACTTGCGACATGAGAACGCGAGACTCCGCCCACTTTTTTGAGGGCGACCACGCGAACACAGTGATATTTGAAGAGACGCAGACAGGTAGCGCACAAATAAGTGGGCGGAGTCTCGCGTTCTCATGTCGCAAGTCGATTGAAAACACAATAAATAAATGATTGATTAAATTAAAACAAAAAAAAACCATTGAATCTTTAGTATTTCCGAATTTTGCCGAATTTCCGAACTTTTTCGGAAACGAAAGTCGGAAAAGAATTTTTCGGAAGCAAAATTCCGTTTCCGACTTTTCCGACTGACCGTTTCCGCACAAGCCTGCTAGGTATACATTCACTTTTTTGTCTGCGTCTCTTCAAATATCACTGTGCGCACAAAAAAGTGGGTGGAGTTTCATTTTTTGATGATGCAACTCGATTGAAAACACAACGTGAACAAGATTTCAAGTCTAAAGCTTTGCTTTTATATTATCTCTGAAAAGGGGTGGGACAAAAAAAAGTTCTCCACAAAAAAAAAATTTTTTTGTCCCCAAAAAAGTAATCAAAAAAATTGTTTTTTGATCTTTAAAAAATTAACAAAAAACAAAAAAAAAATTTTGCCCTCAAAAAATTTACCAAAATAACAAAAAAAAAAATTCCAAAAAAAGTACGTATTTCTGCCAGTTAAAAAGAAATTTTCCAAGTTTTTGTTGAAAATTAGAGGTTTTTGTCAATTCGGAGAATATACCGAATAAATTTTGCCCAAAAACCTGAACTTTTTTTCGCCTCCGTGGCTCTAAAAAAATTTTTTTGTCTACGGCGGATCATCAAAAAGAAAAAAACAATTTTTTTTTGGTTTTACCCCTGCTCTGAATGTTCCACCGGGACCCTTTCGGAACCTAGGCCATGCAGAACAAGGCCAACGGCGAAAACCTATTTTCTACGTGAAAATTTGAGAGACGCCAGACGAAATGCGAGAAAGTCAGCAGTGCACGGTCTGTGTCCGAGCGGTGGAACTCTCAGAGATGGAATCTGGAAATATTGAACACTCAGAAATCAATACTTATTACAGGTGCAGGCCATGGTCCTCCTTGTTTTCTTCCCCTTTTAACTGCGGTGTCTCCCTCTCCTTCTTCTCATCGAAAAACATCAAAAATCGCCCGGAAGAACAGAACAGAATTGAAATTTTCCCACACAAAAAGAGAAGAAAATGTCTCGAATTTTCTAGCTCCTCCCCGCTTTCAAATTACCTCAAATCGACCAAAAATGATTGATTTTCACCCCTTGAAAATTTGAAAATTTTCAAATTTTTTTGTAATTAATTATCTGTAATTTTTCTTATCCATTTCATACCTTTTGTGGCTCTGAATTATCGATTTTTTTTTCGAAAAAAATGTTTAAAAAAAATCAAAATTCCTTTAGGCATAATTTCATTTTTTTTTTCTTCTTTTATTTTTTTTTTTTGCATAATTTTGATTTTTTTTTCCTTTTTATTTTTTTTTCGAAACCTTTTGTACATCCATCTTATCAATATCTTCTCCTCCCTCCCTCTCTCTCTCCATTTTTGATCAAAATATTGATTTTTTTTTTGGAAATTTTGAATAAATATGTAATACATAGTTTTGCATTTTTTATTGTTTTCAAAAATATGTAGTATCACAATGGGGAAACACAATGTACAAAAGGAAATAGGAAGAGAAAAAATTAGAAAATAAAAAAAATGGAAAGAAAAGAGTGACCGGATCGTGTGTGAGGAGGGGAAATGTTCAGATCACAATTAGAGGGTAATCAAGGGGGTGGGGAGGCTCTGGGACGTTTTGAAGCCGGTTGCGAAATGTCTCGGTTGCGAAATGTCTTGGTCGCGAAACGGCTTGGTTGCGTGTTTTATGTCAAACTTTGAAAACTTGCAACCGAAAAAAAATTGGTTGCGAAATGTCTCTGTCGCGAAATGGCTTGGTTGCGAAATGTCTCGGTTTCGAAACGACTTGGTTGTGCGTGATATGTCAAACTTTGAAAACTTGAGACCGAAAAAAAAAATTTGGTTGCGAAATGTCTTGGTTGCGAAATGTCTCGGTTTCGAAACGACTTGGATTTGTGTGGCATGTCAAACTTTGAAAATTGCAACCGAAAAAAAATTTGTTGCGAAATGATTAAAATTCGAAGACCAGACATTTCGCAACAAGTACCCTTCGCCACTAGGTGTTTTGAAACTGAAAAATTATTTGGTTGCGAAACGGCTTGGTTGCGAAACGTCTTGGTTGCGAAATGTCAGAGTAGCTATTTGAAAAACTTTGAAACTGAAAAAAGTTTGATTGCGACATGGGAAAATCGCAACTATGCCATTTTAAAATCGAAAAAAAACATAGTTGCGAAATGTCAAAGTTGCGACATGGTAAAATTAGATATTTCGCGTTCATCACTTCGCAACCATGTCATTTTCAAATCGACAAAAAGATGTCAAAATAACTCAGTTGCGAAATGTCTTGGTTGCGAAACGCCTTGGTTTCGAAATGCCTTGGTTGCGAAACGCCTTGGTTGCGAAATGTCTTGGTTGCGAAATAACAGACATGAGATTTGAAAATTTTTGAAACGGAAATAAATTTGGTTGCGAAATGTGACAAACAAAAAAAACTTTGTAGCGAAGTAATTTCGCAACTAGGCCAATTTGGCACAGAGAAAAATTTGGTTGCGAAATGTCAGTTGCGATATTAAAACAGCAGAGCGAGACAATTTGAACCCGAAACAAAACTTTGGTTGCGAAATGTGAGCCATAAACTGCTTCTAGTTGCGTGTTAAAAATACAAGACATTTCGCAATGTTTCAGTTGCGAAACGTCCCCGAGCACCGCCATCAACTATGTACATTATTACAACACAAAAAACACCAGTTTCAAATGGGAATTCAAAAAAAAAAAAATTAAACTCGAAGTTCGCCAACTTTCCGCCGCGTCAATTGTTGTGGAGTGGGCGGAGCCGAGTCGACTATCACAACACTCTTCTTTCGCTGTTCGTTTCCTGAAGAACATTTGGTTTCATAACGTTGTGTGATTAAAAAAAATCAATAATATTTAATTGACTAACCTACAACTCTAACTATAAAATGAACGCACCACAGAAACACGTTATGGACCTCATGTTTTTTAAATTTATTTCCAATCGAGTTGCCATTGTCGAAAAATAAAGCGGTGACCTACAGTAACCCGATAAACAGGATGTTTAGACAACGCCCCTATAAATCATGTTTACCTCCTTGTTTTTCGTGCTTACGCTTATATTTTTGCGACAGGGTGTGTGGTCATTGAAAGATAGTACTAAAGTTTCAAAACGTCCCAGAGCCGCAATTTTTCGTCGCGGCGTTCGCCAAGTGACACCGAAATCCACGCGCAAGTTTCGAAACGTCTCAGAGCCAAAAAGTGGGAGGGGCATCATTTTTGATGTGAACAGCAACTCGATTGAAAACACGTAATGATTAGTTTGCCTTCAATTTTCTTGCCGGTATTGTGTGTTTCAATCGACTTGTGACATGAAAACGCAATTCAAGTCTGCATTCACCGTTCTGTCTGCGTCTCTTCAAATATCACTGTGTTCGCGTGGTCGCGCACAAATAAGTGGGCGGAGTTTCGCGTTCTCATGTCGCAAGTCGATTGAAACACACAATAATTTACAATAAGAATTGTAAAGGGACACGTCTTCAACTGTCTGCACTCTCTTCTTTCACCCTCTCCACCGCAGCGCCCTGATTTTTTCAGCTGGACTTCGTTTCTTTTATGATTTTCAGCAAAACTAGACCACTTTTTGGAACTCTGGCTGGCATTAAAATATATTCTTCAGATCAAATGCTTTCTTCTTTTTTTTTACAAAAAAACCACGATTGGTGCAGAATTGACGGAGGAGATGCGATGCATTTTAAATTTTTGAGACATCGAGAAAAAACCGAATTCGCACGTTTCGAGCTGGTCGTGGTGTGGTATTAAAAGTTTTAAAATGTTCACGAGAATATTCTGCACAACGGAGACAAACAAAATGCATTATTATGTTTCAGAAATCAAGTTTTAAGTAAAATTCTGTACTAATTATTTAAAAATATGTATATCTCCTCCGTCAATTCTACAACAATAGCGGGGTTTTTGTAATAAAAACGATGAATGTTCGTTGGATAATGAAATTATTTTTTCACTCGAAAATTTACTTTTTTGAGAAATTCGGATCATTGTCTGATTATTCAGGATGACACCATCATTTTAATCCAAAAACAAAGCCTTTTTGTCAGAAAATGACCGAGCCTTAGGGTTTAAAAAATGAGCCAGGTAGAAACAATCTTTGAAGCTGTTTTCCAAAAAACGGTTTTCCTATCTTTTTCCAGTTTCATGGATCCAGCCTCTGTTTACTGCATGTAACCGGCAAAAAATAAGTTATTGTGACACTTCTATTCAAAATAACCATTTGCTTTACAAGTGGAACTAAAAGTGATTGTGAGTGCGTTCTAATGATTAAAAAACAACGATATGTAATTATCTAGTGACATGACAAGAGTGGTGTGCAGAGAAAAAAGGAAACTTCTTTGAGATCAAACTATTCTCGCGTATCTGCGTCTCCATTTTTGCACGCGTTTAGCTTAACTTGGCAGAACGCCACAGTGGAGACGCAGACACATGTGAAAAGAGGCGAATCCATTTACGTACGGTTTAGCACGCTGTGTGAAACTCCGCCCATTTTTTAGTGCAAAAACACGCAAAAAACAGCTTTTAGAATTGTGCGGTTAACCGCGGTTTAGAAGACTTTCTTGAGTCTTTTATTTGTTTTCTGTATTTCTAAGCATTCCAAATATGGTTAGAAAGACAGAAAATTATTATCAGGCTCAATGTCAGGTAAATTGTGTTCTTAACCGCATAGTTCTAAAAGCGAGTAGCCCTGAAAAATCGCACAAAAAGTGGGCGGAGCTTCATGTTTTCATGATGAAAATCGAGTTTAAAAACGCCTCAAAATTACATTTCACATAAAAAAAATTTCCAGGTTAATTTGGATATAAAATTCCCGGAAAAAATACATTTGTCATGCCAAAAAAAAAAAAAATTTTTTCCCAAAAAAAAATTTTTTTTTTTCGAAAATTTTGAAAACCCCAACCAATTTCCCTTTTTTCCACTGCACACCCCCACTCTATCTATGTACATGTGTGTGTGTGTGTGTGTGTCAAGGTTCTATAAACCAGGAAAAAAAAAGAAGCGAACAAAAACGAACCGACGCCACCATAACGCTACCTCTGAGCAGTTCGGCGAGCGACGAGAGCTCACGCGAGATGTCGCTCAGTTGATGCTCGATGGCTGTGATACGTAGGGATAGGCCTTCTTGTGTCGAGTGGACGTCGTGTACCAGTTCGTACGTGTTTGATGATGTCTGGAATTGTGTTTGCGGACTTTTGGGGATACAGTATACCATTATTTATATTTTCTTCGAGTTTTTGTTGAAATTTTGGTAATTTTCTTGTTTTTCTGTGAAAAAAAAAAGTGAAATGCTGTGTTTTTTATAATTTAAAAAATAAATTGGAAGAAAAAAATCTCACTCAAAAAAAAAAAATTAAAATTTTCTTTTTTCGAATTTTTTTTTTTGAAAATTTAAAGTTCTTTTCTCATATTTATTTTCTTCCAACTAAGCAGTACGGTTGATCAGACTACTCAAAATAATTTTATACATTTTTTAACAACATATCTAATGACTATTACCTTTGCCACGTCGCCCAACGACACCAAATTCTCCGCCAGCTTTCGTTGATCTCTTCGCACTCGTCGCATTCTGAAAGATACCAAACTTTATATGTATTTTGTGTTTTGTGCTTTGTTTTTCAAATATGTTTTAAAATATAAATGCTGTTCAAAAACTTGCCAAAAAATTATTTTTTCAAAAAATCTTTTAAATTTTTTTTTTCACATTTTTTGAAAAAAATAATTATTTTTTTCAAATTGCCACGTTTATTTTATCAATCGATAGAAAATTTCACGCTGACAGTTTTTATTTACTGCAGTTATTCATGAAAATTCAGTTAAAACATCGAAAAACGCGAAAAAACGTACATAGAAAAGTGGGCGGAGCTTAGACTGGAAAATTATTAAGTTGCTCTGAATTTTACAAAAATAATATCAATCAGTAGCTAATTTTATGCTGATCATCTTTGTCTCTTATTATTTTTAATGAAAAGATAGTTAAAACATCGAAAAACGCTAAAAACCGCACCTATAAAAGTGGGCGGAGCTTAGACTGGCAAATTTTTAAATTCCCCTCAACTTTTACAAAATCCTATCAATTGATAGAGAATTTTACGCTGATCATTTTGACTACTTCAGTTTAAAAAAAAGTTAGTTAAACTCTTGAAAAACGCTAAAAACCATACCTATAAAAGTGGGCGGAGCCAAATTACGAAAGTTTTCAAATTACTACAAAAAATATATCAATCAGTGGCTAATTTTACGCTGATCACTTTTGTCTCTTATTATTTTTAATGAAAAGTTAGTTAAAACATCGAAAAACGCTAAAAACAATACCTATAAAAGTGGGCGGAGCTTAGACTGGAAAATTATTAAATTGCTCTGAACTTTTACCAAATACTATCAATCGATAGAGAATTTTACGATGATCATTTTGACTACTGCATTTTTTTATTCAAATTCGGTTTAAACCCAGAAAACTGCTTAAAACATTAACAATAAAAGTGGGCGGAGCTTCGTTTGGAAAAAAAAAACAAAATGTTCTCAAATTGCCACGTTTATTGTGTTTTCAATCGATTTGCGACATGAGAACGCGAGACTCCTCCCACTTATTTGTGGGCGACCACGCCAACACAGTGATATTTGAAGAGACGCAGACAGGTAGCGCACAAATAAGTGGGCGGAGTCTCGCGTTCTCATGCTGCAAGTCGATTGAAAACACAATATTATATCAATCGATAGCAAATTTTACGCTAATTAACTCTGCCTCTTGCTATTTTCTTTTAAATGGCTGTTGGATCCTTGAAAATCGCTCAAAACCGTAATAGTAACAGTGGGCGGAGCTTCGATCGCCAAATTTTGAATTTTTTCAAAGCATACAAAACAATATATCAACTGATAGAAAATTTTGCGCTGATTAACTTTGTCTCCTACAGTTTTTAATGAAAAGTAAGTTTAAAGATGGAAAAGTGCAAAAAACTAAAAAAAAAAACATTTTTTGTTTTTTTTGCCTAAAAATTGAATTTTTTACAATGGAAAATTTAAAGGAACTTTGTCTTACAATTAGGTTTCTTAAAACAGAAACAAAAAAACTGAAAAACTACAAAAAAAAAGAAGCCAAAAACCCACTCATAAATAGCCAATAAAAATTTGCGTTGATGTTGTCGGACCTTTCCGAAATCGGCCTTCTCCACCAACTTCCGATACTTGTAAATGAACCACGTCTCTCGCAGAACGTTAGCCGCAGAGTGCTTGAGCTGTTTTGTCAATTGGGTGTCCTGCATGAAATTGTGAACGTGTTTCTCGGCTCGTGTCAACTCGAGTTTCCGCGCAATCACCGCCACAACCATCGATGACGCACATGTTCCTAGGATACCGGTGATGACAGCCATGGATCGACCACAGTACGTTTTGGGGACAATGTCTCCGTAGCCGACGGACAGGAAGGTGATGGCGACTAGCCAGATCGAGTTGATGTAGTCAATGTCTGAGAGTTAAGTGTCGTAAAAACTGTATTAAAGGCGCATGTGTTTCTATTTTCAAGCCTATTTTTGGTGCGCCTTTATTAGAGGGCGTTTCAATTTGATGGGTGGGGGGGGGCTGTAATATTGTTCTTGCGGTAGCTACGGTCTTGATATATGCATTGGTTTTTTTCGGAACGCCGGATTATTTTTCGAAACATAATTTTTGAGTAGATGCTGAGCAGGGGTGGGACAAAAAAAATTTTCCACAAAAAAAAAAAACTTTTTTGTCTCCAAAAAAGTTACCGAAAAAAAAAACTTTTTTGTCCCCCAAAAAAATTACCAAAAAACAAAAATTTTTTTTGCTCTTAAAAAAATTAACAAAAAAACAAAAAAAAAATGTTTGTCCTCAAAAAATTTACCAAAAAAATTCCAAAAAAAGTACGTATTTCTGCCATTTAAAAATAAATTTTCCAAGTTTTTGTTGAAAATTAGAGGTTTTTGTCAATTCGGAGGATATACCGAATAACTTTTTGCCCAAAAACCGGAACTTTTTTTCGCCTCCGTGGCTCTAAAAAATAACAAGCCTGGCTGCATCAAAAGCTACTTTTGATTTCTTTTCATTTTCAAAATGTTTTTATTCTTCATTTTAAACATAACTTTTATGCAATTTCCGCGTGTCCCCCTGTGGCGCAGTCGGGTAAACTCTTGCCCGGTAGGCTGCAGACCAAAGTTCGTGTTTTTGTGTTGGTCTCGGACGCTCAGTTCGCTTCCACCATGCAGTTTGGAAACAGACACACCAAGAAACTCAGTTACAGACCCAAACGGAATTTTATATATAAGAATGATTTTTTGCCTGTGGCGCATCATCAAAAAAAAAAAAATGTTTGTCCCACTTTTATCATCGAAAAAAAAAATCAAATAATTTTTTTTCTCATCCACATCCTAAACAAAATCCAATATCAAACCCACCTTTAACATTATCACTCGACACGTACTCCCTCTCGCACAACCGCAGAATCCATCCAGCAATTATCCAGAGCGAAGCGGTGAATATCATTAGCATGGTGCCCGGACACATTGTCATTAGCGTTTTCAGAATGAAGCGAGCGTTGAAGTTGACACGGTTGAGACCGGCAATACTTCGGCTACTCGCGTCGGTGAAAACTCTGAAAAAAGGAAATGGAGGTCAAAATGCCACACTTTATGGAAAGTTTTAGGTAAAACGATATTAAGCTAATCGTACGCAAATTACACAAAGTCAGAAGTTGAAATGCGTGCGATTAGTTTAATATAGTTTCAACTGTATGCTATTGTGGAATAGAACTGTAACAAAATATTATCAATTCAGTATTCTTGCCGGCTGCAGTAAGCAGTAGCGAAACTCCGCCACTCAGGTTTTTCAACTGAACGCAGTGCAAAAATGTAAGAGGGTGTGTCGTCTCGTTATGTCTGCGTCTATTATACAATTTTCTCAAGAGCATAAGGGATCGGGCAAGAATATTAAAACGATAATAGAAATGAAGAACAATAAAAATGCCCGAAATGGAGCACTAAATAAAAATTTTGGACAAAGTTAACTCCATAACAGATCATGTAAAAAATTTACAGCTCAATTTCGGGCAATTCGATTCCGCAATATCACCTTCAACTGACAATGAGATGGCAAACTGCCAAAATCTCAAATCCCGTGGCATCTGACCTACCTTGAATGCAACAACATGACCCTGCACAGCCAATACAGCCGGAAGAACATCATAATCGACAAGAAGACGTTGACAGCATAAAGCGTCTTTCCGTGTATTCGTTCGTTCATAAACGGAGCCATGAGCTCTATTGGCAGAGGACACAACATGCAAATTAACAGCTCGAGTCCAATTTGAAAAAATCTGCGGAGTGTTAATGCCACCATCCAGTCGTCTGCTGCGTTTGCGTTCATGAAGAGCTGGAAAACCAGAGAGTTTTGTCTTTTTTATTTCTCAGCCTTGTAATGTTGGCTCTGCGACGTTTCAAAACCAGACGTTACAAAACTCTTTTTTCAGGACTCGATTGAAAAAAAAATTGTTTTTGATAATTATGTGTAAACAAAATCGGCTCAGGTAGATGACCCCGCCCCTTTTCTGCAAAGCATATCAAACGTCGGAACCCGTGAGTTGTCGGCTATAGAAAGTATGTATAGCCGCCAGACATAGCACGTTTTTAAAGCCTTGGCTGCTATTTGGCGGCTATTCGGCTGCTATTTGGCTGCTATTTGGCTGCTATTTGGCTGCTATTTGGCTGCTATTTGACTGCTATTTGGCGGCTGTTTGGCTGCTATTTGGCTGCTGTTTGGCTGCTATTTGGCTGCTATTTGGCTGCTATTTGGCGGCTGTTTGACCGCTATTTCAAGTATCTGAAAATCGGCGAGCCGGAATAAAACTGCCCGAAAATTATGGAGGAATTTTTCGAAAATACACTCGGTTTCGAAACGTCGCGGAGCCTTAATGTTTTGAATTTTTTTTATTTGTTTTTTATTTGCCTGCATTTTGGCAATCTTCAAACGTTTGTGAGTGTCTAAACGGAGTAAAAATTTTTTGACTCCGGACCGGTGCAACTGTTACGTTTTTGGTGTTCTCGTCGTAATAAACACATCTTCTCTGACAATAAATATTCCAAATGGAGCAGACTTTTGAATTTTTAAGACTTTGCGGAGGAGACCGTTTGCTTTGCCTCCGCCCACATTTGAAATCATGAGCACCGTGTTTTAAATTGCCCTGCTCACCTGAATTTCAATAACATGAAAATAGCCGACAAAAGTCAGCAATGCTGTCGTGGTTCCAATAATGCACACTTTGAGGAAATGACTGAACGATGATTCCGTTTTTATCATGTTTGACGATCGTAGCTCATTTTCAATTATCATTAGGACTGTAATCAATAAGATTTCCCTATAGGGTAATTAGACGGTTAAACTCACTGATTCCCATTATTGCAAATGCCAACGCTTTGTCGCACACCATTCGTCGCTTTTCGTGAAGGTACTCGCGTCGGATTAAGCGACCGCCACTGAAATAGAAATGGGATTTAAAAAAAATTTTTAAGGGATTTTTTTGCCCTTGAGCCACCAGTTTAAGAGATCCAACGGCCGGATCCATGAAACTGGAAAACAAAGTTTGGAATTTGATGAATTTTGTATTATATGATGGGATGAGTGACTCAAAGAAACAGAAAAGCATATTTTCCGGGAAATGTCATTTTTCTGTTTCATGGAAGGGAATTGAAATGACAATAAAATTTAATAAAAAACCTACCTATTCTCATCCTTATCATCCATCAACGGCATCGTCGAATCGTCACCCGGACCACCGCCATTTCCAGCGCATTTTCCAGCCTCCAAGTCGTTTGAATAGGCAATAGATACTGATTTTCGGGACGCTGTTTCTCCTAGAAAATGGGACGGTTAAAAAGTGGTGATCAAAGGAAACTTGCTGTTCTGCCTGGAAAACTATACAGTCTATACATTTGTCGAGGTGATCTTAAAACCCATTTTTTCATTTATTTTGATTGCTATTAATGAACATTAAATACTTGTTTTTTCACGGCGTGCTGCCCGGAACGTTATTGGCAACTCGCTCCGCTGAGTGTCTGCGTCTCTTTTGGCAAGAGGCGACAATATCCTCACACTCTGCTTGTCTGCGTCTCCTCTTCGTATCAGATTAACGCAGAAATTTTCTTTATTTACCTCTAGAATTGTATGAAAAAAGCAATTTTGATATCCTTTTCGATTTAAGCTTCTTTTTTTTTGAAACAGTAAAGGTTTTTCGCAATTTTTAAAATCTATTCTTGCCCCAATCATATTTATCGAATTCTCAAAATATAAAAAAAATGTAATTTCAATTTCTTTGCCGGCTACAGTATGCTCTGACGCAAAAAATGCACAGAAGTCACGAAAAGATCTCGACAGATTTATGTCCGATTCAGTGAAAAAAGTTATATTTTTTGCGTTTTTAAACTTTAAGCAGAATCGTGAAAAACCGTTAAAACGTACCGTATCTATTGTGTTTTCAATCGAGTTGCGACATGAGAACGCGAAACTCCGCCCACTTATTTGTGGGCGACCACGCGAACACAGTGATATTTGAAGAGACGCAGACAAAACGGTGAATGCAGACTTGCGTTTTCATGTCGCAAGTCGATTGAAAACACACAATAAATGTTTTTGATTGACAACAACCTTTCTTGTCGAACCTGGGTGTTCAAATAAGCTAAGCGCCTTTAAATATTGGCCAAAATTATTGGATTTTCTATGGAAAATCAGCATTTTTTAAAGGCGAATTGCATTATTTTAATGATGGGCCTGCCTTGACTCAAAAGGTTAAAAACACATAAAAAACAATTTTTTTCAGCTTCGAAAAATTCCATTATATTGTTTAAGTTTCCACGTCAGTGCCTACTGTGGCCAACCAGAAAAACCACATACTATCACACGAGATCCACGATAATCCCTGTGGCCCGAGAATCCTCCGCAGCAAGGCTTGCTCCCTGGACGGCAAATACGCCATCGACATTCGCCTGCCCCCACTCCCCATCACTTGTGAATCGAAATTTCGAAACATGGACTCTGAGTTGGACCTCTGTTTCACATCCGACAACCGCCATTTCGACGGATCTCGTCGCATCGCATTTGTGTTAGCCAAGAGGCTACTGCCAGCCCGAAGTCGATGCGGCCTCTCAAACATGTGATAGGAGCCCGTGGTGGACACGCATGAGCTTTTTGGCGTCGGTGTCGGTGTCGGCGAGCTGGGCACATCGAACGAGAGTTGTTTGGGTGTGGCGGTGAGTTGCGGTGCTCGGAGGATGGATTTTGGGGCTGATGGGGAGCTGGCAGAGCTCTGATGGAGTAGGAGTTGGAGCAGGATGGGATCGTCGGGTGGTGGCGGTGGTGTTTCTTCCGTGTGGATCATTGGGAGTGACGAACGGTTGGGTGACAGTTTTAGATGGTTCTGGAGAATGGGAGGGTAAGATTGAGAGAAGAGTAGGAGGTAGGAGGTGGAGGACGAAAAAAAAGAAAAAAACAAATTCTGGTTAAGCTCTGAAAATTCGCTCCAATCGCACAGTGAACTGAACTGCGCATACTTTTGGAGTGAGTGAGATTCAGAGAAATCAGAACAAGCCTCCAATTTCCCGGCATTTAAAGAAAAAAACGGCATATGATTTCAAAAGGAAACAGACGGAAAAAGAGAAGCCAAAGAGACAGAGAAAATGAGAAATATAGAGATACGCAGACAACAAAAACCGCGGCTGGTCGTTTCGGTAGAGCGCGAAATAGATTTTAAACGTTTAGGAAACCTTATAAAGTGAGAAAATAGGATGTTAAAAAAATAGAAAAAAAATTTCAAAAAATTACAAAAAAAATGAAATTGAAATTTCGAAAAATTTCGAAAAAATAATTTTTGAAGAAATTCGAAAAAAAATCGTTTCAATTTCTTGTATTAAAAACTTTTATTCATTTTTTTTAATATAGCATCTTCTATTTTTCGGCTAAAAACTTTAAAAGTTATTGTGTTTTCAATCGACTTGCAACATGAGAACGCGGGACTCCGCCCACTTTTTTGTGCGCGACCACGCGAACACAGTGATATTTGAAGAGACGCAGACAGGTAGCGCACAAATAAGTGGGCGGAGTCTCGCGTTCTCATGTCGCAAGTCGATTGAAAACACAATAGCGGTAAAATTTTGAGTATCAATTTTTTCAAAAAAAAAAAAACAAAAATATTTCCAAAAAAAATTTTTTTTTGCCTTTTTTTTTAATTAAAATCATATTTTAGAGTGCAGATATTACAATTTAAATGTATAAAAAACTATTTATTTTCATTTTTCAACACAAATAACCTAGAAGTTGAAAATTTGGGTGCCCTAAAATCACAATTTCAGCTTGTTCATTAGAGCGCATTTGCATCATTATTTTACTTTTTTTATATTGATTTTTGAGGTGTCAACATAGCTTTTTAGTTCGGAAAATTGCATTTAAATGCAAATAAACTTGAAAATAGGTCCTAAAATCTGGAAAATTGATAAAAAAAATTTTCAATAAAGTTTCAAAAAAAAAAAAATTGTTTAAAAAAAAATATTGCACTGTGTTTTTTTTTGTGTTTAAAAACTTGTTTAGGCTTATTAATATCATCTTATTAATTTTTAAAACTTAAAATTCATTAAATTAGCCAAAAAAAACCTAAAATTCTGAAAATTTCAGTGTAAAACGTCATCAATGAAATTTGTTCATTAGAGCGCGTTTGCATTATTATTTTACTTTTTTTAAAAATTGATTTTTGAGGTGTCAACATAGCTTTTTAGCTCGAAAACTTGCATTTAAATGCAAATAAACTTGAAAATAGAACCTAAAAACGTGGAAAATTTCAAAAAATTAAAAAAAAAAATTTTTTTCACGATTTTTTTTCCCGTTTTTTTGTTCGAAAACTTGGTTAAGCTCATCTCATTTTTAACATCTCATTATATTATTAAAAAATTAAATGCATTGATTTTGCCAAAAAAAACCTGAAAATCTCGAAATTTGAGTGCCTTAAAATCACCTTGTTTATTAGAGCATATTTGCATAATTATTTAAAAGTTTTTGGTTCTTTCTGTGTAATTTATTCGCTTATTCAATTGGTAATCAATACAAAAAACTTAAAATTCAGGCCTACAAATTTTGAAACAGTACATTTATTGAAATTAATTTCCAAAAAAAAAAATTTTTTTTTAATTTTTAAAAAAACTTTTTCGATGAATCTCTAAAGGCATGGTGTAACTGTGCTTCTAGTCAAAAAACATTTCAAAAAAGACAAGTAAAATTCTAATGATATTCGTTATCACGAGTAACAAGTCATGTCATGCATGACCGTTACCAAGGTATCGGAGAAAGTTTTAAAAAAATTAAAAAAAAAAGATAAAATAGGTTTTTGTTGCCCTTGAAATGTGCATTGCAGCATAATTGCATTATATATTTAAAAAAAATGATAATAGAGAATAGTTCATATTCAATGAAGAAAAATGACAAAAAATTATTAAAAAAATTTCCAAAAAAAAAAAAAACACATTTTTTTCCGAATTTTTTCTTTGAATTTTTCATCGAAAAAGATTTTTTTTCAAAGCATATACATCTATTTTTAAACATCAAAAAGTAAAAGTAACAACTTTCCCTACTAAAAATGGTTCTAGACGAAGAGTTCATCAAAGCGCACATGCATTATTGATGAGCTTGAAAAGTGGAGCAATTTTTCGAGAAAAGACAATAAAAAGTCTAGTCGATTAAAACGCTTCTCGTGTCCCTCCTCGCGCGTCCCTTTTTATAATTAGTTTTTTGTTTGCCCCCTCTTTTTCGCACACGCGCTTTTATATTTTTCCCACACACAGACATACAAAAAAAAATTGAAAAATCTCATTTTTATGAGCAATTTACATAGGAGAGCGAAAGAAGAAGAAGAAGAAAACAAAACGAAAGCGAGGCAATTTTGGCGAACGAATAATAGCTGAAAATGAGCAAAAGTAACAAGCCGCTGTTCAGTTCTTCGAGAAAATGCTTATATTTCAAGTTTTTGTGGTTGCAACAAAAAAAAGGACAGAGAAAAAAAATGTTTTGTTTATTTGAGAACACGTGGGTGAAAGTAGGTGTCAATGGAAATTGATTAAAATGGGCGCGTCCAAAAATAGAAGACTTCCAAAAGGAGTACACGAGATCCGGGCCTAGAAAACCGATGGCCGTGATGTTGTTTTGTTCATTTTGGTTTTTTTTCTAATAAAAAATCGGCAAAATGCATCAGATACGTGAAAAAGGTACAGAAAAAGTTAAATCTTCATTAAAAAAATATTATTTTTTTTTTGAAATTTTTTAAAAATTTTCAAAAATTTATGATTTTTTTCCTAAAGTTTGATTTGGTTTTTTTTTTCTGAATTTGATGATTTTATCAAAATTTCAAAAATAAGGTTGTTTTTATTGAATTTATGGAGTTTGTTTGATACCAAAAAAAGAAAAAAAATTTTTTTGAAAAAAAATTATTTTTTTTAATTTTTGAAAAAATTTCAAAATTTAGAATTTAGAATTTATTTATTATCCGTCACAAATGAATACATTACAAATTAAATCAAAGAAAATAAATATATTGGGATAATAAAAGTAAAATGACCAGTCAGACCAGCAATAAATTCAAAAATTAAAAATTCAAAAACCCCAAATTCAAATGTGAAACGATATAAATGGAGTAATTTTAATTACTTTGCTTGCAACTAACACGTTTTCTTTTGAAAATTTGACTTTTAAAAAATCATACAATAAAAAATAAATTTTCTGCAAAATATATTTTTTTGACCATGAATTTTTGGATTTTTCATAAACTTATAATTCTATTACATAAAAAAAAAATTTGAAGCAGAATTAGGTACTAATTAGGCACCAATTAGTTAAAAAAAAGTGAAAAAAAATTTTTTTTTTCCATTAAAAAAAAAAATTTGTTTAATTAAAAAACTCCAAATTTTAAATGTGAAACAATAAAAATTGATGTTTTTTATCGTTTTTCTTGTTTTCCATTCAATTACCATGTCTTTAATTATGTTTAAATCATTAAAATTAAATTAAAAAAAAAAAAAAAACATTTTTTAACAATTTTTTTGCTCCCAAAATGTCCGGTTTTTCAGAAAATAAAACTTAAAAACTTTGTGGCCGAGAAAAGAGTGAAAAACTGATTATCTTTGTTCAAACATCCTAACGAAACAACTGGATTTAAAAAATAAAGATAAAAAACCATTTTTCATAATTAAAAAAAAAATTTTTTTTTTTCAAAATTAAAAAAAAAAATTTTAATTGATTTCCGCATTTTTTTAAATGCACAACAATTTTAAGAAATACTGTAATTTTCCTTAATTTTTTCGATAAAAAAATTCAAAAAAATGTAAAAAAAACGAAAAAAAAATGTTTTTTTCAATTTCAAAAAAAAAAAAATTATTTTTTTGAATTAAATCAATTTTTTTAATCTCAAAATTCGATTTTTCGTTAAAATAAAACAAAGTTGAATTGAATTTCCCAAGATTTATCGATTGGCAACTCCAGTTTAAGCGTCAATCGCCTTAGGTGTCAACTATGCGCCTATATATGGCCGGCCTATTTAATGTCTAAAGCCATTTTCAATGGCTAATAGCCTAAAAGCTGCCTTCCTTCATGCTCAAAACCGACAAAAAAAACAAAAATGGAACCGGGAAGGAACAATAAAAACCCAAAACCCAAAACCCAAAAAGCAAGCTCCTCAGGTCACTGGGACTGTAAACAGTACACTTGACAGGAATGACAAAAGGGGCGTGGCTTATTGACCGGTTATAAACAAGCCGCAACTCAATTGATGCAAAACACAGAATACGTATTTACATCGCACGATGGCTATGAAAGGTGCGAAATGAGGCGCTAAATTAAAGGAAATGAGGAGGAAGAGGAGAGGAGAAACACACGTGTGACGACGACGACGACGGGGCGTCAAACATCTCTCTCTCTCTCTCTCTCTATCTCTCTCTCTCTTTTGCTTTTTCTAATCTCCTTAAAAGTTGGCAACACACTGGCTCACGCTGAGCCAGCCAGCTCCTCCCCGTGCCGACACTAAAATAAAATGTCGCTTGAAAATTGGAGAAATTTCGAATTCCGTTGGCACTTTTTGTGGTGTGGACATGTCACTTGCACACAGACCACCGAAAAACGACGATAAAAACGGGGAGGAGAGGGGAGCAAAACGGCGGAAAAACAATGGAATAATTGATGGCGGGACGGACGTTCAAACAAACTTGTTCTTCGACCAGACCACACAATTTTAATCAACTTTGCCTGTCTTTTTGATTGGTTGTGGCTTTGGCTCTGGCTCTGACTAACCCAATTGTGTAAATTTAAAGAATTTCCAGACAAAACAATTCAATTTTTGACCGCTACGCCACTAAAAATAGAAATTAAAAAAAATATTGGAGCCCCGGGGTGTTCGGAAATTCGTTTTTTTCAAAGGATGACAAAGTGAGACTGGCTGTTTCTTTGCGTTTCTGCGTCTTTATTCTTGTACTATTTCTGCTAAAATTCAGTGACCTGCACTGTGGAGACGCAGAGAAATGGTACGGGGCGCGTTTGCATTTTCTCGCGTTTGGACGCTATGGGATCGTATTTGGCACATTTTTGGCGGTATCTGGTGATAGTTTGAAAGTATTTGAGCTAGCTAATAGCCAGAAAACTTTCTGAGAACTTTGAGAGCATGATTCATTTGGAATTTCCGTTCGAACCAAACGAACCAAACGAACGAACGAACGAACGTCACGATTCAATCCGATGCGATCCGACTTGAACAGATTAATATTATTTCCTCACAAAACTAGGCTTTAAAAAATTACAGCAGGAAATCAAAAATCAAACCATTTTTGGAGCCAAAAAAAAAAAGAAAAAAAAATGAAAAAAAAAAAATTTTTTTTTTCGAATTTTTTGGACTTTTAAAACATTTTTTCGCATAATGGAAGAGTCATTTTAGAGTAAAAGTGATTAAAAATGTAGTTTTGAAATAGGAATTTAAGAAGATGATGTTAAAAGTTAAAAAAAATTGTTTTTTTTTTCAAAATTTTCAAAAAAAAAATTGCAAAATTTTTTTCTGCAACTTTTAATACATTATTTTTGGGTAAAGGAAGAGTTATTTTATCAAAAAAAACGCTAGAAAAATTGCAAGTTTAAAGAAAAAGTAGACAAAAAATTTGAACAATTAATTTTTTTCTCAAAAAAAAAATTTAAAAAATTTGGATACAATTTTTTTTTCCTCAATTTTTGAAACAAATTTTCTGCATTTTCTGTCATTTTTTGAAGCTTAAAAAATGCAATTTTTAATAACGACTTAATGTTTATTCTTCGTAAAACTACACTGAAAGCTCTTGAACAACTAAAAACAACACCAAAATCAATAAAACTATTTAAAAGACAAGTCTCAAAAAAAAATGGAACCACTCGGGGGAAGGAAATTCGAGAATTTGAGACCTTGTTTTGATCGAATTTCTTGATTTATTGGCATGAAAATTGAGCATTTTAGCTAATATTTTCATATTTTTCCAATTCTGACAAATAAATTTGTCCAAAATGGAATTGTAGACAACGGGCAAATACTCAAAAATTCCAAGGGGAAAACAAAACATTGGGGAGTAAGTTGTGTGAAAATAGGTACTTAAAGTTCATTGATTAAAATAGCCAGATAATTACAAGCAAGACCCATTTAATTAAACAAAAAATTGTGACAAAAATTTGAAGAAAAAAAAATTTTTCCAAAATTAAAAAAAAAATTTTCTTAATGTTTTTAAAATTGCAAATGCGCTCTATGGAACGCGAAGGTTCAAAAATAATTTTACAAACTTTAAAAGCGTAAAATAAATGCTGAAAAGCCCATTTTGACTTGGAAAAAACCTTCAAAAACTGTCTGGACGGAAAATAATTTTTTGAAACAAGTCTGAACAAAAAAACGTGCATTTTTTTGCAGAAAGTACTCGTTTTGGCTCAACATAATCGTGATGTTATAATGAGATGAAATTGGATACCAAACAAGAGGGGAAAAAAAGAGAAGAGAGAAAAGTTTGTTTGACCGAAAAAGAGGGCTTTAAAGAAGGAAAAGGACAAGCCGATAGGCTGTGGAAGGCTGGATGACGGGAGACGGAAAAAGGAAGGCGGAAAAGGGAAAGACGGAATTTAAAGATAAATTGACAACGATAACCACCCAGAAATATAGAAAAATAGGTTAAAAAATCAAAAAATTCGATAAAATGCCAAAAAAAAAAATTCTAAATTTTCAAAAATTTCAAAATAGCGTAGAGCGGAATCAAGAGCTGAGAGAGAGAGAAAGGACAAAATTCAACAACACTAAATAAGAATAATACGTGAATAAAGTTTACTAGAAACAGTAAAAAATTTTTTTTTTTTTTGGAATTTTGAAAAGAAAATTTAATTTTTTTTAGCTTATCGGAAGGCGGAACCAATACAGAAAACAGTTGGAAACTAGATAGAATTTGCGCTGTATTATAGTCTAAAGCAGATTGTGTTTAACCAAAAAAATAAAGAAAAGAAACCAAAACCGCGTTTAAAAGTGTGCGGAAATGAGCGCGAGTCTCAAATTTCCAGACAATGCACTTAGACAACGTTCAGCTACAAAAAAGAGAGAAAAAGCGTATAACTAGTCAGAAAAAACCGCAAAAACACGATGTGCTCTAACAGGTGAAATGCGGTGGATGCATATAGGAAAGTACAACTTCATAGACTAGATCAAAGATTGATAGAAGTTCACTTTTTTATGGATTGTACTCGATCGGAAGGTGTATATTTTTTGACGGAATTGCTTGGCGGTCCACTCGATAGTGATACGATACGATTGTTGTTGGTGTGCTCCTGTCCGTAGGCGAAAGCGCGCCTCCAACTCCGAGGCGCTTAATGTTGGTGGTCTTGATACCGTATCCAATACGACGAACAGACGGTATGCTTGTCGTCGTATGGGACGTGGAACACGGTCTTGGTGTTCGGTTGAAAGGCGATGTCTCCTGGTGGGACTTATTGGGCCATGGTGGTTGTTGTGGAAGGAGTTGTGAAGTGTCCGTATTTGAAGCATATCGTCCATATATGGGACCATTGGAAGCTATAGCCTTTAGAATCACTATTCATCGATTTCTCGCATTAAAATAAGAAAAAGTCTGCCGCAATTGGCGTCTTTCATTATTAAATTTCTAGTGGGGTTATTCTCAGAACCAGCAAAAAAAAACAGAAAAAATTCAGCGAAAATTCGGATAATGCTTAGATTGATCTGAAACTTTGGGAAATCATTTAAAAGATACTCCCGGTCATTCCCTGAAAATTTCAGACTAAAATATCGAATTAGAAAATTTTCAGAAATAAAAATCGATATTTTTTAAAATCGACATTTCGGTCTGCAATTTTCTGGGAATGTCCGAGAGTATTTTTGAATTCTCCCAATTCTCGCTGAATTTCTTGCTGGTTTTTTCTATTTCTTGCTTTTTTTGCTGGTTTCGAGAATATACACTATAGTGGATTCGTGGCGGAGTGACAATTTACGTGAAACTGGGAGACGAAAAATCTCTTCATTTCTCCAGTTATTTCTTCATTTTTCGAAAACGTGAAAAATTGTCACTCCGCCACGAATCCACTATAATTTTCTCGAAATTCGTGATTTTTGTGGCTAAATTAATACAAAAATAAAACGTTAATATATAAAGTCTAACATTCATAAATTCACAAAAAATTGTTCAAATACGGACACTTCATACATATATCCATCCATCGCATTTCACCGAACACAAGAGACACAGACTGAGAAACAGCATTCTCCCGCGACGCAACCGCGGCGCGTGGCAACAGCTCGCCGCGAAAAACAAGACGTTAATGAGTTTCGCTTTTCTTCCGTGTCCCAAAAGGAGGGATCATCCTATCCGGAACAAGGACGATTTAAAGCTGATTGTGAGCAGATCTGGTCTGATATCAGTTTAGCCGCCGAGGCGAAATTCTGACAAATAAAGGGAAAAGACGTCAAAGATTCAATGCGTTTCCCCGGAAAAGTGTGAGAAAAAGGGCCAAAAATGTTTTTTTTGTTGGATTTTTTGATCAGACGGCTCAGGACACGAAAAAAGATTAGAATTTTGAACTTTTCGGTTGTTTTTCCGGTTTTAGTTCTTGGATTTCGAGAAATGGAAAGCGGAAATAAAAAAAAAACACCAACTCTAAATTTTGAACATTTTTCAAAACCCTGCCATTTTCAACCATATATCCTCTGTTTTTAAGCTTTTCCTTTTGTTTTAAACTAAAAATTAACGACCAATCTGCAATTTGTCTTACCTGCTGCACACGCGGCCGCCACGTCCGCCTGGGTGCCGCTCAACGAGAGTTTTCCGTCGATGCTCGCATCGGCGGCGTGCATCCGTCGGAGGGAGCCAATACGGGAGATTTGTGTGGTTGATTGGGAGTTGTGAATTACTGTTTTCTGAAAGAACAACATTTCGGGTGAAAAAAAAAAAATTATTTTGAATTTTTAAAAAAATTTTCGAAAAATTTTCGAAAAAAATTTTTTTCTGTAATTTTTAAATGTGCACTGAACCGTTTAAAATTTTTTTTGTTGTAAAAACAAATCAACATTTTATAAGCACAAAATTGAGCAGAAAAACCAGGAGAAACAATTTTTTGGGGGGGGGGCTGAAAATAACACGATTTGGGTTACTGTAGTCCGTCGATTTTATTTTTGTTTTTCGCTACTAATTTCGGGCGTTTTAAAGCATTTGTGGATCCAAAATGCGCTTAAAACAATTAAAATTGCGTAAAAAAATTTAAATTTTCAAAAAAAAAAATTTTTTTTTCATTTTCGAAAATTGTTAACTTGCTAATTATAGTTTAACAGGCCAAAAAAACCTTGATTTTAAGCAATTAAAAGCTATTTTTAACATTCTTGAAACTGATAAAACAGTTTTTTATAAAAAAAAAGGAAAATTAAATTTTTTTGTTGAAAAATTAGAAAAAATTGTCAAAAAAATTTTTTTTTTTTTCAAAATTTGTATTATTAAAATCACCAGTTTAACGCTTTTTTTCGAATGCAAATTCAATGAAAAATTACAAAAAAAAATGTAGAAAATGTAGACAGCTTCCGGAAAAACTTAAAAAAAAATTTTTTTTTCGAAAAAAATGCAAATTTTTTTTCAAAAATCAAAAAAAAATAGAAAGAAAACCCGGAAAATTTTTTGATTGGGCTGCCTAAAACTATTGAACGTAATGAAAAATTAGTCCCAAACACGCACAGAAAATTTTGGACCAAAATAACGAGTTTAAAAAATTTTCAAAAAAATCGATATTGTCGGCCCGCCAAAATGGTCAAACGCGCGCCGCTGAACTCAACGCTATGAGATTTGCATTTTGGTCTTCAAATTATTTAATTTCACGTTGAATTTACACGTGAAATGAAATAATTTGGAAACAAATATGAAAATTGCATAACGTTGAATTCAGCGGCGCGTGTTTGACCATTTTGGCGAGCCGACAATATAAAAAAAAATTCCCGTTTTTACTCTATTGACCTGTCATGCCGGTCTATTAAAGGTACCAGGCCATTAAAACAAATCCAGTATTCAAAACCAAACTCACCTTTGGCGTATGTGCTCCATTTAGAAATGGTCGGAGTGACGGACCGAGTCCGTTCATTCGCATCCAGTTCATCGAGATCTGAAGTTTAATTTTGAATTATCTCTGTCCGGAAAGCTGCAAACTCGCTCCCTTTGCACAGTAGTGGACGCGGCCACGTTGGCGACGAGAGAGTGCAGAAAATTGAGAGAGCCGTGGCCGATGTTTTGCTCTGATTTCTCTAAACCTCACTCCAAATGCATGCGCAGTTCAGTTCACTGTGCGATTGGAGCGAGTTTGCAGCGTTTTATACCGAGTATAACAGCTAATTTCCTCTTTTTAACCCCGATTACTTGATCATAATCAACCCGTTTTCGTCGCAGACGCTGTCCGCGTATCGCCGGATCGAGCAGGTTTATTCGGTCGCCAGGCCGGCGTGGCGGCGCAATTATCATTTTGGGGCTGGGAAATGTGCTGAAAATGGGGGAAAATGCATTCAAAAAGCAAAGAAATGTAGGGAGAGAGAGATATGGTGTTTGCGGACTTGTTTAGTCTACCGTAATCTAGTTCTGTTCAGGAAAAGCTGTGCTTTCAGTTGGCCGTGCGCAGTGAGGCGGCCGAATCGAGGAGACGCAGAGAAAAAAACAAGTTTATTGATTTATTGATTACTGCCAGCTCCGATTGCAAGGTAAGATTACGGTACCAAAACAGAAAGAAAAAAGAAAAAATGGTGAAAAAACGATATGAAATGGCTTTAAAATGCAAGAAAAAAACCAAAAAATGTTTCCGAAATTCCGTTTTAGAATACGATTTTTTAAAGTTCATTTATTTCTTACTTGAGACACATTTTGACGGAAAATTTGGTGCCAAAAATCAATATTTAAACATGCAAAAAAGAGCGAAAACACCAAAAAAGAAGGAAAAAAACAAGTTTCTTGGAAGTGGCAAAATGGGTAATTAAATATGCTCTTTAGGTTTAGCAGACTACTAATAATGGTCGAGACAAACATTCCATTTTTTCCGGGTTTCTAAGCAGGTTTTCTGCTTAGAAATGCTGGGATTTTGACGTCGAAAAACAAGCCAAGGCGGAACGTTGGAAAATAAAATTTAAACTGCGCGGGCTTTTTTTCTCGAAAAAAAATTATCGCCTAATTGTAAGCGTGGTAGCATTTAGCTGCGCAGCGTTTTTCTGCGTTAAACTGATACGAAAAGGAGACGCAGACAAGCAAAGATACTGTTGTTTTTGTAGCAAACTCTCGCCGGAGAGACGCAGACACTCAGCGGAGCGCGTTGCCAATAACGTTCCGGCCAGCACGCCGTTTACCGTTTATGGTCCACAAAATTCTCCATTATTTTTTGATCTAGATAGTAGACATTTACCTAACAAAAAACACCTAAAAACAGGGATGGAAAAAGGTGAAATTCGATACACTTTTTGTATTTATTTATTCTTTTTCCATGTTTTTTGTTATTTCTGGGGCGGTCGGTCGGTCGATTCTGCCCGTTTTTTATGAGCGATAACAGCTGGAATTTTTAATTATTGGCGCATGAGTCTGTATTTCTGATGTTTTTGTGATGAACATCGGGAGTTTGTTAGGTAGTTTTGGAATTTTCGAACACTTGGCCAACTAGTTTTTAATGTTTTTTTGCGGTAGTTATTCTTATTTTCTGTCAAATAAATGTTCAAAACAGATGAAATCATTGATGCAAGTCAATATACAAAAAAGTAAAATTTTCAAATAAATGATTTTTTCTCGAAAACTGACTCTTATAATTCTCCGAAACTTTGCCAGTTTGTTTTTCAGAGCATTTCTAACATTCAACAATAAAATTATACACTTTTAAGACTTCATTTTCGAAAAAAAATTCGAAAAAAAAAATGAAAAATGTGAAAAATTTTGAAAAAATTTTTCTCGAAAACTAACTCTTAGAACTTTCTGAAACTTTGCCAGAACTTTTTTCAAAGCATTTTCTAATTTTTAACAACAAAATAAAACACTTTTATGACTTGATTTTCGAGAAATTTTTTTTTTGAAAATTTGAAAAAAGTGAAAATTAAAAAGTGGAAATAAATTTTTTTTTCCCGAAAACAAATCCTTAGAATTTTTTGAAACTTCGCCAGAACGTTTTTCAGAGCATTTTCTGATTTTTAACAGCAAAATAAGAAACTTTTATGACCCAATTTTTGAGTAAAATTATTTACGAAACAATGAAGAAAAACAATTTTTGAAGAACAATTTTTTCTTAAAAAATAATTCTTAGAATTTTCTAAAACTTTGCCATACAGCTTTCCAGACAATCTACAAAATTTTGTATTTAAAGTTATCCATTTTAAGACTCAATTTTCGAACAAAGTTATTTACAAAATATTGAAAAAAATTTTTTAACGTTTCAAAAAAAGATAATTCAGAAAAAAAAATGTTTAAAACATTAATTTAAAAGTTCTTGAAAGCAAATTTCTGCTGAAAAAGCGTTAAAAACTCGTTAAAACTGTTTCAGAATCATAGAAAAATTTAGAAAAAAAAATGAAAAATTTCAAAAAAAAAAGTTTTCTGTTTTGAAAATTATATTTTCACGTAAAAAAAAACCTGAAAAAAAGCCTATAAATTTGTCTAAAACTTTTTAAAAAAATTGAACAATAAGAAATAACACAATACAACAAATCCTGAAAAAAAAAATCTGGAAAAAGATTTTCAGAAACTTTGAAACATAAAAAATTTGAAATTTATTATTATTTTTTTAATTAATTTTTTTAAATCTAAAATTTTACCATCAAAAAATGATTGAAATTAGGCTAAGCAGCACAGAAAACCAGAAAAAACTCTTTAAAAAAATACTAGAATAGTTGTTTTTTTTGTTTTCATAAAATAAAAAAAAATCGGATCAGCTTCAGGAAAAAAAGAAAACAGAATCCGAGATTATCCTAGTGAGATCAAAAAAATGTCTCTTTTATTGGAAAATTACACGCAAAAATATGTAGATTAAAAGTGAGCGTTGATAGGAAAATGATTAAAAAAGAAACTGATTGTGAGAACACCGATTGGCTTCAAGGGAAATGAGAAATGAGAAATGGCTTCTTTTTGCCACGTTTTCTTGCTAGAATAACGAATAATGGATTTGTCAGCGATGGGAATGGGAAAAATTATGAAAAAAAATTGGGAAAACACCCAAATTGTGGTCGGAATGGAGCGGGTAGAAAAGACCAAGAAAATACAAAAATTTGCAGTTATTTGTATCTGAAAAGCTTTGCAAGGCAGCTAAAACGCTATAAGCTTTAGTTTTAGGAAGTTTGGGAAATTTTGAAATTTTAAATTTTTGAAAAAAAAATTTTTTCAGTTTCAAAAAAAAGGAAAAAAAATTTTTTTTTTTTTATTTTTTAAAAATCCCAAAAATTCTAGAAAAAAAATACATAATTTCCTGAACAAAAACTTTTAAAAAAATACCAAAAAATAAACACCAAAATACAGAAAAAAAAGGTCTTAAATAATACCAAGACGCGTATGACGTCCTTTTCCTCATTATGGTTACTTGTATTTTATTTTCCCTTGCATTTTCATAGGTGTCTATTGACTGACAAAATAGTAATGATGTCTATTATTCACAACATAAAATTCTTCCAGAAAATTTCAGAGATCATGGGGAAAAAAATTTTCAAAAAAAAAAAAAACATTTTTTTTACAATTTTTATTTTATTTTTAATTTTTTTTTGTGTCTAGACAGGCAGTTTGCAAACAGTCTGTAGAGAATTTAAAAACGGAAAACACAAATTTATTCAAAGAAGCTTCCCTATTTAGACCATGTAAAATTAAAAATAAATGTTTTTCTTTTTTTTTGGAAATTGGAGAAAAAAAGTTCTGAATTTTAGAAAAATTCAGCATTTTTTAAAGAGAAATGGGTACTGTGAAGTAGAAAAAAATGCAGAAAAAAGAGAAAAAATACAAAGAAAAATGCAAAATAGTAAACAAAAAATAATTAAAAAAAAATTTTTTTTTGAGAAAAAATTTTTCAAAAAAAATTTTTTTTTTCAAAAATGTTTTAAAATTGTTTTTAAAACCTGCTCGATCCGTGCTTTTTCCCACAATTTTTCTGATAAAACTACAGTATACCGTACCAAATCCCTTGAGATTATTATATTAAAAAGGCACTTCCAATATAAAAACCCCAACAGGCATTTTTTCGAAATTTACAAGAGTGAGTACATATGCCCTTCTAATAGAGGAAATACGGTACTTTTGACAGTTTTCTTACCTGTGCAACATCCTGATTTGAATCAAATGACGATTGTGGTGATCGGCCGCCGAGCGCTGGGAATCCGCGGCCATTGGAGACACCTTAAAAAACTGATTTTTATTCAAAAAGAAGCCATCTTTTTCTTTGGCTGATAGCTTTGGCTAATAGCCATTGAAATTCCCAAACTCGATAGCTATGAGCTGTTTACCAAGGCTATTAGCCACTATACCCGTCATCTACGCGCTGAAATTCCCCAAAACGCGCTAGAAATTGAAAAGAATAGCCCTCGAATTCTGCACGTGCGCCAAACACATACATATGGTCCACGAGCCGAGTTCGATGGCTATTAGCCACAAATTTCCTGCCATGATTTGAAAAATTTTATTAACATTGAAATGTACTAGTAAACTCAATTAAAATCACATTGAAATTTCCCTGTTTTTTGATGTTTTTTGAAGATTTTTACAAAAAAAAATATGAAATCCACGTGGAGTACACGAAGGCGAGATCGCGACTTCTAGAAAATTCGATTTTTTCAAAACGTATTGGACTTTCTTGAATTTTCCTTCTATTTTTCACTAAATAAAGCACTTACAGTATCCCGAAAATCACAATTTACCATGGTGTATTAGGCCACGCCCCTCCCTCAAAAATTAAAAAAAAGAAGTTATTTGACCCCAAAAGCAATGATTATTTGACCGTCATATTCTCAAAATTATTGATTTTATGAAAAGTTTCGAAACTAGGGCGTTTCGAAATTGGACGATTCGAAACTGAGACGTTTTGAAACTGGGACGTTTCGAAACAGGGACGATTTGAAACTGAGTCGTTTTGAAACTGGAACGTTTCGAAACTGGGACGTTTTGAAGCTGGAAAGATTTTAAACTGGAATGTTTTGAAACCAGGACGATTTGAAACTGGAACTTTTCGAAACTGGGACTTTTCGAAACTAGGACGATTCGAAACTGGGACGATTTGAAACTAGGACAATTTGAAACTAGGACGATTTGAAACTTGGATCGAAACTGGGACAATTCGAAACTGAGACGATATGAAACTGGAACGATTTGAAACTGGAACGATTTGAAACTGGGACGTTTCGAAACTGGGACGTTACGAAACTGGAACGATTTGAAACTGGGACGTTTCGAAACTGAGAAGTTGCGAATCTGGAATTTTACGAAACTGGAACGATTTGAAACTGGGACGATTTGAAACTGAGATGATTCAAAACTAGGACGTTTTGAAACTGGGACGTTACGAAACTGGAACGATTTGAAACTGGGACGTTTCGAAACTGAGAAGTTGCGAATCTGGAATTTTACGAAACTGGAACGATTTGAAACTGGGACGATTTGAAACTGAGATGATTCAAAACTAGGACGTTTTGAAACTGGGACGTTTTGAAACTGGAACGATTTGAAACTGGAACGTTTCGAAACTGGGACGTTTCGAAACTGGGACGTTTCGAAACTGGGACGTTTCGAAACTGGGACGTTTTGAAACTGGGACGATTTGAAACTGGGACGTTTTGAAACTGAGACGTTGCGAATCTGGAACGTTTCGAAACTGAGACGATTCGAAACTGAGACGATTCGAAACTGGGACGTTTCGACACTGGGACGTCTCGAAACTGGGTTGTTTTGAAAGTAGGACGTTTCGAAACTGGGACGATCCGAAACTAGGACGTTTCGAAACTGAGACTATTTGAAACTGGGACGTTTTGAAACTTGGACGATTCGAAACTAGGACGTTTCGAAACTGGGACCATTCGAAACTGGGACGATTTGAAACTGGGACCATTCGAAACTGAGACGATTTGAAACTGGGACGATTCGAAACTAGGAAATTTTTTTTTTTAAAGTCAAACTTTTGCGGACCGTTTCTCGCTTCTCTGCGTCTCTTTTTTGCCCGCGCTCTACAGTAATCCCAAGTAAGGATGAGCAATGACCCTAATGTAAGCAAGTAAAAAAAAAACTTTAGGTGGTCAGGGGCGTGGCCTAAAGGGTAATTTCAGACCGTCTTTTCATTTTTTCCGACAAAAAGCCCCACCTGCACTACTATACCCATTGCCACCGGAACACGCAAATGGTCCGTCCCTCTGAACGCCGGTCGAACCGCCCGAAATCCCGGCTCGTCGTTTCCTCTGTTGTCGGTACTGCAAAACGTGTTTTATAATGAAAAAATTGTGATTTTAGTTGTCCCAACTGGACTGTGTGACACTCCGATCAGACTGCTCTCGTCAAGGCTGTACATGTGTTGGAGCATTGGTGACGCTGAGATTTCTGGGGATTTTTTGGTGTCTGTAATGTGGAATGCAGAGCAGAGGCTGGATAGGGTGTGAAAAGTCAAAAATGTGAAGAAAAAGCGGAAAAAAATAGATAACTGAAAAAAAACCCGAAAATTTGAAAAAAATTAAAATTTTTGAAAAAATTTTTTTTTCAAAATTTCCGAAAAATTTAAAAAAAATAAATGTTTGTTTTTCAATTTTTAGGGCAATGTGGAAAACAAAACAAAACAGTATTCGAGTATATTCTTCTTTAACAAAAAATCACAAAAAAAAGTTTTGAACCCCCGTGAATCCACACAACTCTCGTAAATCTACACTAAAACTACTGTAGCTGAAGCTATGCGAAAATAATGTTTTTCTTTGCATTTTTGGGCTGTTTTTTTTCATTACTTTGTTAGTTTTTCCGTATTTTTGCAGTAAAAATCAGAAACAATGGAAAGAAAAAATAAAATTTTTTTTTCGAATTTTTGCAATTTTCAAAAATTTTTCAAAAAATTGTTCTTTTATTTTTTATTTTCTGGACATTTAAAATGGGAAAAACAAAACTGAAAACGTATTTAAAATTCATTGAAACCACCACCACCACTGCCAAAACCTTCAAACTCCCCGTAAATCCACACAATTCCCGTAAATCTACACTTAAACTACAGTAGTTGGATCTATCTAAAAAATAATATTTTTCATTCAACTTTGGGTATTTTTTGGCTGTTTTTTTGCCGGTTTTTTGTTAATTGTTCTTTATTTTTGCAGTAAAAATCAGAAAAATTGTCAAGAAAAATTTTTATAAATTTTTTCGAATTTTTAAAAAATTCAAAAAAAATTTTTTTTCGTGTTTTGGACAAGTAAAATGGGAAAAAAAACCAAATACATACTTTAAATTCATGAAAACTACCACCACCACCATCTAAACACCTTTCATATCCCTGTAAACTTACACAATCTCCGTAAATCTACACTAAACTACGGTAGCTGGAGCTACCCAAAAAATGTGTTTTTCTTTCAACTTTGGGAATTTTCAGGTATTTTTTTTTTGCGTGTTTCTGTTGAATTTTCCGTGTTTTTGCAGTAAAAATCAGAAAAAATGGAAAGGAAAAATCACAAAAAAAATTTAAAAAATTTTTTATTTTGAATTTTTAATTTTTTGCACAAAAACTGCTCAGTAATAATACAAAACTACTAAATTAAACCAACAATCAACACCAAACCAAAAAAAAAGACGAGAAAATGACGTGGAGTGAATGAGCTATTTTTCGATAGATCAGAGCCAGATTGACTTGCTTTTTTTTTCTGTTTTTTCCCTCCTTTTTTGGATCCTTCTCATGTGTTTTAATCTATTTTGCAATTCAAATGATGTCAGATGAGCTGAATACTAGAATAAACGTGTGTGTTTTGTTATGCAGGCGGAAAATTTGAAACCGGAAAAAATGAGGAAGCTGCGTTTAATTGCAGGGTATTGAGACTGGGACAACTGTTTGTTTTGCCGCTTTTGTAGCGTGGAGAATATAAAAAAAATGCTTTCTATACTGTGGTTTTGTGGATTTTTAGTTTTTTTTTCCAAAAAAATTCAAATTTGGAAAAAAAAAATTTGTTTTCAAAAAATTGCAAAAAACATTTTTTTTTGATAGTTTTTAAAAATTTACAGGGTGTTAGGTGTTTGAAAAGGTTTTTGCAACTCTAAGAAGACATGCCCAGATTGAATAAAAAACTAAGAAATTGTTTATAAATTTTTTTTGAAACACAAAAATTTTCAAATATTTTCAAAAAAAAAAAAATTTTTTTTAATTTTTAATAGCATTTTGCTAAAATTTCTAGTTTTAAACACTTTGATTTGTGTTTGAGAACTCAAACATCTTAAATTAAATAGAATAAAAATCGGAAAAATCGAAAAAAATCGAAAAAAAAAACATTTTTTCACTTAAAAAAAATTTAAAAAACAATTTTTTTTCATTTTTTTTTTGTTTTTGTAAATTATTCTTTAAACAATTTGGGAGTTTTATGATAATAATTTATGTACATTTTCATTCCTAAAACCCCCAAAAAACAACTAAAATTATTTAAAAAAAAAACCAAAAATATGGAAAAAAAAATTTTTTTTTTGCCTGAAAATTTTTTTTTCAACAAAAATTTTCTAGCAAAATTAGCTCAACTTCTATTGAAAAAACGTGTAAACACAATTACTTTTCTTTATTTTTCCGAGCTCTTTCCCTAGATTAACTGATAACAAGAAAAAGAAGGACCAATCAAAGATCCATGGGAAAAAAGAAAAATGCTGGGAAAAACACTCATTAGAATGCCGATCAGGATGCGCGAAAAATTGCGGAAATTTGAGCAAATGAGCCATTTTCCGAATAGTTTGATATGATTCATCGACGGGGAAAAATAGGAAAAAAAATTTTTTTTAACTTTTTTTCAAAAATTTTTTGGAATATTTTGAGCACCTGGCAGGTTTATAAATGTGATGAATTGTTAGTAAAAACAAATAAAATTCGAAAAAATATAAGAAACCGCCAATAGTAATCCGATATTTTTGAATTTTCCACCCCCTAAAAAGGTCAAAATTGGCAATAAAGGTTAAGCGTTGTGCGCTTTTCTTCTTCTTTAAAAACAGATTTTCAAAAGGAAAAACATGTGGAAAAAAGCGCAAAACTTTGCGTCCTTTTGGCCAGAAATCAAAAAAATTCGAAAAAAAAAATTTTGAAAAAAAAAAAAAAAAATCAAAAATTTTCAAAAATTTCCAAAAAAAAAATTTTTTTTATAACATTTTTTTTTCAAAATTTCAAAAAAAAAAAAAAAGTGGCTGTTTATAGAATAGATCCGAACAAAGCTATGAACAAGTCAAAAACGGAAAAAAAATAGAAGGAACAACAGAAGAAATGACGAGAATTCGTCATCCGGAAGAGTGGAATGAGCTCATTTTAGTTGGAACGGTTTCCCGGGAAAAGGCGGGTAAAAATAGGCGGAAAGTCACATTTTTTAACAATTTATGGAGCAAAACAATGCGATAAAAAACCTGCTACAGAAGTCAAACTTTTAAAAAATTAATTTTTTGAGGAAAAAAATTTGAAAAAAAAAATTTTTTTTTTGAAATTTTTTGAAAAATTTTTTTTGGCAAAGGCGCACAATTTCTTGTCTAGTTGGCATTGTGCCAAGTTTAGCTGAATGCTTACAAAAATAGGCAAATGTATAGACGCAGAGACTCGTGTAGTACAGGTGAAGCAAGAAAGAAAGAAAGAGTTGTGTTTTTTGATCCAGCCTTTCTTTCCGTTCTGTTCCAAATTCAATTTTCCCCTTGAAATTGGACGCCAATTCCCTCCCTCCATTTTATGGCTGGCGTCTGCTCAGACCTGCTAGCTGGACAGAGGACAGAACCAAAAAAAGTGGAACAATATACATAATTACGCTCTAATGCAATCCAATCAATTTTGCCTGCCTGCTCAGGTTTTTTGACTTGATTATGGCAGCTGTGTGGCTAATAGCCATTAAAAACGGCTAGTAGCCGCGTTGGGCATGGTTATTAGCCTATTATTAAGATTCAAATTGGACGCGGAAGACTAAAAAATTAAGAAAAAAAATAATTTAAAAAAAAAAAATTTTTTTTTGAATTTTGAAGAGCATAGTCATTGGGAACGGCTAATAGCCATCGAGTTTGATGGATAGTAGCGGTTTTTCGTGGCTATTAGCCACACATTCAAGAGTTTTGTGAATAGAAAAAAAATCACTGGTGTCCCTTCTCAATTTTGTTGTTGTTTTTTTATTATTTGGGTAAAATTCAGAGTACTTTTCTCTCCTATAAATGACCTTTTTTACACAGAGCCTTGTCGTTTTCAAATGTTGCTAAAATCAACATAAATAAGGTTTTTTTTCAGAGGAAAAATAATGAAACAGAAAAAAAAATTTCAAAAAAATAAATGTTTTTTTTTTTCCAAAAATTTTTTAAAATTTTCTTTTTCAAATCAATTGGTTTTATTATTGATTTTCTGCGTGAAATTGATGACAATATGATTTTAAAAGTGTTTTAAAAAATACAAAATGCGATTTGACACCAATTTTTCAGCAAAAAAAGTGTTTAAAATTTTTTCAAAAAAAAATAATTTTTTCTAAAAATTTTAAATTTCAAAAAAACGTTTCCTTTCAATTCCAGAGATAATGTGTCAAAAAACCAAAAATTCAGACAAAAAAAAATTCAAGAATGGTACGCAAAAGTACAAAAATTGGAAAAAACAAATTTTAATTAAAAATTGGCAAAAAAAGTTTTTTTTCTTAAATTTTTAATGGTCAAAAAATCATTTCTTTCTAATATTAGAACAGTTAATGTATCAAAAAATACCAAAATGAACCCAAAAAACATTCGCAAAAGAACTAAAATTTTCGAAAAAAAAATTAATTTAAAATTGAAAATTTTTCAAAAAAAAATTTTTCCAAAAAAAAAATCAATATTTTTCTGAATTTCATGAATGTTTTTTGGTTTTTTTTTTCAAATAAAATTAATGTTTTTAAATGCAATTTAATTTAAATGAATAAATGACAATGCCAAATCAGAGAAATAAAAAAAACGATCAAATTTAGCAAAAAAAAAATTTTTTTTCAAATTTTTTTTTTTAATTTTTAAAATCCAATTTTAATTCTCAAACTGAAACTCTCAGTACATAGCGCTGCAAAATCGCTCCATTTGCACAATGGCGGACGCGGCCACGTTGGCGACGAGAAAGTGCAGAAAATTGAGAGACCGTGGCCGATGTTTTGCTCTGATTTCTCTAAACCTCACTCACTCTAAATGCATGCGCAGTTCAGTTCACTGTGCGATTGGAGCGAGTTTGCAGCAGGTTTGCAGCGTTTTATATCGAGGTTCATTTGCCTTCAAAAACAACTTCAAGAAAGACCCATTTATAGTTAACCCTCAACAGGAAAAAAAAAATGGACGAAGCAACCAAAAAAAAGCACAAATTGAAGGAGAAAATTAAATTGTCCTTCCTCCCTTTGCTGCTCAGAGATGACGTCCAAAAATACCCTGCACCAGGAACCAAAAAAGTCTCCCAAAAAAGGCTCGCAAAAAAAGAGCGGGATCAGTAGATCAAAAGTGATCTCATTGGAGCATATTTGCATTCTCATTTTTATATCCATTTCTGCGACCAACGGAAACAATATTGTGCATATTAGAGTAGGTGAGGCAAGGCGAGCAAGCCATAAAATGGACGAGGAGAATTGGCGGTCAATTTCCAGGGGAATTGCAAATTTTTGTTTATCGCCACGATACTATACGGGGCACCAAATATTGGAGAAGGGGAGCGTTTTTCCACAAAGACGGAGCATTTTGACGTTTTGGCACGCTTAAAACATGAACGGTTGCATCATGAAAAGATAAGTCGGCTATCCCTTTTTTGTCTGCGTCTCTTCAAATAGCAATGGGTTTGGTGGCGCGTGGTGGCGCGCAAATAAGTGGGCGGGGTTTCCTTGAGAACACAATAGTTTAGAAAAGTTGTTTTTTTAATGGTTTTTTCTAATCCAAAACGATAGCATTCTCCACGTGGAGTACACGGGGTCGTGATAATTAAAAATGGTTATTTTTTTGTATTGGGGGCGGGAGAAGGGGGCTAAAAATAAAGATATTTTAAACAAAAAAAAACGTCCGAACTGTAACAAAAATTGATTTTAATTTCAATTTTTTTTAAAAAATTTCAAAATTAAAAAATTTTTTTTTTTAAATATTTTTAGACTTTGGAATCTTTAACTGCTAAAAATATTTGGTTTTTTTATTTTCTATTATTCCAAAAATATTTGAATCAGAAAAAAATGCGGAAAAAATTACAAAATTTTTTTTTGTGTTTAAAAAAATGCACTCATTTTGAATATGACTGTCTAGTGCTTACAATTAGTTTTGCAGCTTTTAGAACTAAAAATAAGCAAATTTAAACAGCAAAAGACATTTAAAAGACCAAAATTCAACTATAAATTGAGTTTTAATAATAAAAATTTTTTTTTTTTATTTTTAAAAATTTCGAAAAAAAATTTTTCTCAAATTTTTTCCAATCGTTTTTATCGTTTTTAGAGCTGAAAATAGGTAAATTTCAGCAGAAAATAGCACTGTAGAAAGCAAAAATGTAATAAAATTAGATTTTCAAGTTTTTGAAGATTTGGATAATATTTGAAACACAAAAATAAAATTTGTGTAATTTTTTTAGATTTTTGGGAAATTATTTGCTTTGTCGTGTTTTTAATGATACAAATGCTTGTTGTAGTATTTTTAAGTTAAAAAACCTAAATTTTGCACCAAAAAAAAACCAAAAAAAAAAATTTTTTTTTTTAATTTTTTTTTTTTGAAAAATTTGAAAAAAAAAAAAATTGTTTTTAAATTGTTTTTTCCACAATAAAAATAGCCAAATCCTTGTTATTTTTGAGCATAGTTGCTGTAAAGTCAAAACCAAGACAAAAACTCATCTTAAAAAGTCCATAAAATGACATTAAAAAAAACCCGAAAAACCACGAAAAAAATTCAAAAAAAAAAAAAAAATTTTTTTTAATTTTTTAACTTTTCCAGCCCATTTTCTTGCTAAAATCACAAAGCAAATCTTCGGAAACCTATTCATCAATTAGTTTAGTGTTTTATTTGTTTTTGCGACAAAGAGTAAGTCACGTACGGCTCCCCAGAGGATTGATTTCTGATTGGATTCCTTCTTTTGCACAACACAATTCGCGGATAAAAAAGGAAGAAAACAACAACAACAAACGAGTAAGGAAAGAGAACCACGTCAGAAGACACTTTTGAAAATGGAAGAAAAAGGAAGGAGGAATAAGAAGGGGGCGGTGCTCAATGCATTCGAAATGAAGAATGCTCGGTGGAGGGCGCCAGGAATTGTTTCCGGTCGCCGTTTGAACACTATACACGTTTAGACGTCAAAAATTGTGTTTTCAATGCTTTTTGGTAGCGATGGGTAGACCATAGACCATAATTGAAGAAGGAAGTGCAATTTTGGCACCCCAGCCTTCCAAAATTGTTTCTACCTGGCGCACTTTTAAAACCTTAAGGCTCGGTCATTTTGTGACAAAAATGCCCCGTTTTTGGATTAAAATGATGGTGTCATCCTGAATAATCAGATAATGATTCGAATTTTTCAAAAAAGTAAATTTTCGAGTGAAAAAATAATTTCATTATCCGACAAACTTGGTGGCGCATTGGACGACGGGGGAGGCGTGGGGGACCAATTTGAGGAAGAAGAAGGTCCAATTTTATGGTAGCATCAGTATTGAACAAGTTTGAGGATCATTTTCTGAGAGGGAAAACTGTTTTTGAAGCAGGTGAACCAATTTTGAGACTCATTAACTATTTTCGAAAATGGACCTACATATTTCAACCAACAAGAATCATTATGGTGATGCTATTTAGGACCATTTTGAAAAGGTTAAACCGTTTTTAAAGCTAAAAAAATAATTTGAAAATATAAAGGCCTTAAATTGCTAACAATAAGCAAGTCTACTTCAGAAGTGAGACGAATATTTTTAATAGCATCGAGTCGGGTCGATTATGTGTGATCGCGAAAACAATTTAAATGCGATGGGGCTATGTACTTTTGCAATAGAAAAAAAAAACTATTTTTGAGACGAAAAAATCTTATTCAAGGTGGCAAAACGATATTGGCGCTTTTAGGACACATTTCAAAGCAGAATGACAATTTTCAAAATCCCAAAAACCTGGAAGAGCAGAGCATGCAACTCGGCTATGGTCTCGCCGCGAAAAGTGTGTCGAGCCACAGCCGAGTCGCGCGCTCTGCTCTGACAGGTTTTCGCGACGCAGTAATAGAATAGTATATTTAAGGTAAACGGACCAATTTAGACATGATGTGTGTTCAATCGAGTTGCGACATGAGAACGAACGCGAAACTCCGCCCACTTATTTGTGCGCGACCACGCGAACACAGTGATATTTGAAGAGACGCAGACAAAAAAGGGATAGTCGTCCCATGAAAACACCTTGAAAACACGATAATATAATCACATTTTTGAATACTCAGCAAAAACCCGCAACTTTAGCGCAAAGTTACTGCAACTTCGCATCTCTGACAGTGCGAGAGCTGCGTAAAGTCTGTGTAAGGATTGCATGAAGTTAGCACAGTTCACGAAATTTTACTAAATTATTGTGTAAACCTTGCGAGATTCTCGAAAGTTGCGCGTTTGTTGTGGATGGTTTGCATGATAGTTGCAAAACTTTAAAGTTTGCGTAAAAGTTGTGGGTTTTTGCTGAGATAGTTATTATCCCAATTCGAATGGGAAGAACCTCTTGTGCGGTGGGGTGCAATGATCATTCCTAAGGAGTTAAAATCATTGAAAACGAGAAAAACGCATTTTTGTGGACAGGACAGCGCACCGTTTTTGAGTATGCTTCAGCCACATTTTTGTGGTGTTTGAATCATTCTCCAGAAAATAGGTTAATATTAAAAAGGTTTGGAGAAATTTTGAGCGCGCCGTACGCCTCCCCCGTCGTCCAATGCGCCACCAAGTTCGTCGGATAATGAACTTATTTTTCCACTCGAAAATTTACTTTTTTGAGAAATTCGAATCGTTATCTGATTATTCAGAATGACAACATCATTTTAATCCAAAAAAAACGTTTTTTTGTCAGAAAATGACCGAGCCTTAGGGTTTTAAAAATGCGCCAGGTAGAAACAACTTTGGAAAACTGGGGTGCCGTGCGCTGTATCATTTTACAGCAGATAGACCTTTTCTAAAACAGTATAATTTTTTTTTTGAGGTAGAAGGAACAATATTATCAGGAAGGGCTGTTTTTAAAAAATCAAAGACGTTTTTGAGTTGAGATTGCGAATTTTAAGATAAAAAGAAAAATTTAGAGGTTGGGAGGATGATTTAAAAGGCAAATACACCATTTTCCATCGGGGATCACCATTTTTAAAGTTCTTGGACCAATTTAAAATTTCAGAACCATTTTTAAAGTAGCCAGGCTATTTTTGTGGTAGGAAAACTATTTTTCGGAAAATATAATCATTTTTGAGAGGAGATGACCAATTTTCAAAGGGGACGGAGATTTTCGAGAAAAGTGGATCATTTTTGAGCAGACAGGATAATTTACGAGCTCAGAGAACCATTTTTAATGAGAACAAACTAATTGCAAGGTTGAAAGATCAATGACGAGGTTAGAGGATCATTTTCAGGAAAGAACATTCATTTTTAAGGATTAAGGATACTTTTCAAGGTAGAAGGAAACATTTTGAAACAGGATGAATGTTCATTGAAAGTGTGGACAATTTGTTTTTAAAAAAATGCAATCATTTTTTGAACTAGTAAAACCATATGTATATGAAATGACAAAATTGTTTTAGGGCTCACAAGAAGATTTCTGAAGTGTGAAAAAGTATTTTCAAGAAAAAAGGTCCATTTTTGTGGTTTGAGAGCCATCTCTTTTAAGGTAGGAAAACACTTTTTGAGAAAACAGGACTAGTAGGGCCATTTTAGTGAGGCAAGGCTATTTTTTAAATGTTTGGAAAAACAAGGATTTTTAAGATTAACAAACACTTTTTTGAGCTAACTGGATCATTTTCAAGGTCAGGGAGCCATTTTATTGAGAATGGACTAATTTTGTGGTTACACGGCATGTTGAAAGGAACGTTGGAAAATAATATCAAAAATTCTGGCCTAATTGTAGGCGTGGTCGCATTTTTCTACCATAGACTGCATTTTGCTGCGCAGCCGCTCATCTGCGTTAAAATTATACGAAGAGGAGACGCAGAGAAACAGAGTGTTTTGTTTTGTTGCGACTCGCACCGAAGAGACGCAGACAAGCAACCTTCCCACCAGTCAGCAGAGCGCACGACCAATAACGTTCCGGTCAGAACGCCGTGAGGTTGGTAAAGCATTTTCAAAGCCTCAGTACAATTGGAAAGGTAGAAGGATCGATTTTAAGAAAAACTGACTTTTTATGAGCAGACAGGATCATTTTCATAAAGAAAAAATTATTTTTCCTAGGAACGCATCAATTCCGAGGATTTTGAACTATTTTTAAAGCATCAGAACGATTTTAAGAGAAGGTGACAATTTTCTAAGCTATGGGGCCACTATTCTAGTGAAGTGAAGTGTCCATTCCTACTAAAAATAGAGCCAATTTTGAAAGTGGCAGGACCAAAATCTGGTTGAGATGTTTGAGACAACCATATATGACAAATTGTCAACACTTTAAAATTTTTACGAGCCGTGTCTTTTTGGTTTCTACAAAAAGTTTAAACTTTTTGTCCCAAAGTTCGTGAAAAATAGAGCACTCGGAAAGAGAAATGCACGCAAAAAAAAAAGAAAAAGAGCAGCCCATTCAGACAACAATGAATGAGATTTACGCCTAGTTCTTTCCACTCTATTCTCGTTTCTTTTTTCATGTTTTTTCTCTTTTTTTTTCTGGGGTCGAATCCATGAAACTGTAAAACGACGGGAAAATCGTTTTCCGGAAAACGGAATTTGGAAATTGATGAATGGTGAGAGACGCAGAGAAACAGACAAACCAATTTTCCGGAAAATGCCGTTTTTTAGCTACAAGTGTGGAGGGTGCTGGCAGCTATGTGGCTAATAGTTATTGAAAACGGCTAGTAGCCATCTAATGCATCTGGCTATTAGCCAAAAGTTCCCCCAGAACGAAAGAAAGTAGAGCTCGATCAAAAACTCTGCAGTTCAGTTCAGTCCAGTTCTCCAAATGATGGATAGCGTGTTGATCATGCAATTCTGATTATTTTCTCACATTCCTCGTCCCCTAGCTGACATCATATCAACAGGAAAAGACAATTTTTTATTAATCGAACAGAATGCGCAAAAGTTCACCGGGTCTCACAATCAAAAAATGTTCAATTCAATACGGCGGAAAATCTGTGGTATATATAATTGCCGGATACTAGGTGTCTCATGCCCTTTTCCCCTGGAAAAAGGTTAAAAACTTCCGCTTTCCGTGATATTGAAGGACATTGCAAGAACCGCAAAAAAAAAAATCAAATTTTGCAAAGTTGAAAAACTCTTGACTTTTTGTCACTCAAGAGCCGTCATGTGACATAGTTCTGATGTAAGTGCCTGAATTTTTAAAATCTTTTTTCTCGTGAAGATTAAAGATCAAGAAAAAATAACGACAAAAAAACTGTCAGAATTTTTGAAAATCATTGAAAAACATTGGAGAGTGCAGAAAAAAAAAGTTAAAATCTCAAAATTCAAAAAAAAAATTAAATTTTTGCTATTGTTATTTCGAACGAGTTTCATCATAAAAACATTAGTCGGCTATCCCTTTTTTGTCTGCGTCTCTTCAAATAGCACCGTGCTTGCGTGATCGCGCACAAATAATTGGGCGGAGTTTCGCGTTTTCATTTCGCAACTCGATTGAAAACACAAAACCATCGGTTCAATATTTTTGCCGGCTACCATATGCTTCCGCGCTATTGTCCATTCGCGAAGAAAGCAAGTGCGCTCCACAAAATTTAGTATTGCGTGGATTTCATTTTCGTCGCCAAATTATTTCAATTCACGTGTAAATTCAACGT
The DNA here is from genome assembly GCA_963572235.1 of Caenorhabditis japonica. NCBI lineage: Eukaryota > Metazoa > Nematoda > Chromadorea > Rhabditida > Rhabditidae > Caenorhabditis > Caenorhabditis japonica. Next base: position 8,637,566 of record OY754342.1, read on the forward strand.
TAAATTAAATAATTTGGCGATGAAAATGAAATCCACGTAGTACTAAGTTTTGTGGAGCGCACTTGCTTTCTTCGCGAATGGACAATAGTTTTATAATAGACGCAGACATAACGAGTCGACACACCCGCTCACATTTTGCACTGCGTTCAGTTGAAAGACATGAGGGGGCGGAGTTTGGTCACTACTTACGGTAGCAGGCAAGAATATTGAATTGATAATAAAAGTGCCAGTGCAAAAGCGCTCCATAGAACTTAATTTCTTTTCGAAGCTCAATAAAGCGCATTTAAACCGGAAAAAATACAATTTGAAAAAAAATAGAAAAACCAATTTTTAGGTCGTTTTTACTGAAAGTAGGCATCTAAACATGTAAAATTTTAGTTTTTCTAATTCAGAAAATTCATTTAACAAGCATATCATCTATTTTAAAGGAAGTAGGCGCATTTTCAAGGCACTAGACGCATTTCAAAGGCGTTGGACTCATTTTCAAAGCAGTTATACCATTTTTAAAGCATTAAGTGCAATTTCATGGCTTTAGACCTATTTTCAGGGCATCCGACCCATTTTTGGAGTATTTCAAACCATATTGTGGCACCCAGCCCATTTTCGAAGCATTAGAGGCATTTCTGAGGCATTTAGCCTGTTTTGAAGGCGATAGGCGCATTTTTTAGGCATTATGGTAATTTTTAAGCAGTTTTTGGCATAAGCGACTATTTTCAAGGCATTAGACTCATTTTTGAGAAATTTGGAGCTACAGTACTGGCCATAAAGAATGCGACAACTGGTTTTTTGACGATAACTTCATGGAAAGTTAACTTTTTGACCCAAATTTTTTACTGTATCTGCAATGGAACCTCACAAAAACTTGCGTATTTGCGAATTGCATCATTCTGCAAAAAAAAATTTTATTTTTTATTTTTAAAGTTTTTCTCATTTTTGCACTTTTTTCATGTATTTCAGTTTTTTGTATAAAGTTGAATGAAATTTAATTGGGAGTAGTTCTAATTAGTTTTTTATTGTTTTTCAGCCATGGTCAGACCATTTGGGAAAAAACTTTCACTGTGGACGTTCGAAAAAGCATCGTACGTGGACATGAACTAGGCGCGCATCCGAAGATACTCGCAACACAGTTTGGTTGTTCTTCCAGCCAAATTTACCGTATTTTGAAGAATAATCGTGATAATGTGAGGTTTCAATTAGCTTTTTAAACTAATTTCGACTATTCAGGATGGTGTAGTTCATCGTCAATCTCCTGGAAGACCCCGAACCACTTCCAGAGCTATGGATCGAAATATCTTGCGCGCGTGCCGAGAAGATCCTAGACGCACATCTACGGATATTCAACTTTCCGTGACGTCTTTAAATGAGCCGGTGCCATTGAGAAGGACTATTAGAAGACGTCTGCAAGTTGCTGGACTGCACGGACGAAGACCAGTCAGAAACCACTCGTTAGTCTAAAAAACCGGAAAGCTCGTGTTGAATGGGCTAAACAGCACTTGTCCTGGGGACCTCGAGAGTGAGATAATCACATCTGGAGCGACGAATCAAAGTTCAATCTGTTCGGTACTGATGGTATTTAATGGATTCGACGTCCTATTGGCTCCAGATATGCTCCTCGGTACCAATGTCCGACGGTAAAACATGGAGGTGGATCTGTGATGGTTTGGGGATGCTTCTCCGTCACTTCCATAGGTCCATTGAAGAGAATTGTTGGAACCATGGACCGATATGTGTACGAAGACATCCTGGAGAACACAATGCGACCATGGGCAAGAGCAAATTTGGGCCGATCGTGGGTGTTTCAGCAGGATAATGACCCGAAGCATACTTCGGGTCATGTCGCCAATTGCTTTCGATGTCGCCGTGTGGATCTCCTAGAATGGCCAAGTCAGTCTCCGGACTTGAATCCCAACGAACATATGTGGGAAAAGCTAGAACGACGTCTCAAAGGAGTCCGAGCCTCCAATGCCAACCAGAAATTCGCTCAACTCGAAGCTGCTTGGAAGAGTATCCCGATGACGGTGGTTCAGACGCTCCTGGATTCGATGCCACGTAGATGCCAGGCTGTTATTGATGCCAAAGGATACCCAACCAAGTATTAAATCACTTTTTATAGTTACCTTCCTTTTGTTTTAGACCTTGGGTGATTCTAGAACTTATTTGTATAGATCTCCAAAAATGTCAATTTTCATGAATTTTCGAAAAAATTGAATAAAAAAATAATTTTCAGCAGAATTTCAAAATCAACTTGACAGAAAGGTTTCTGATAGTGCTGAAAAAGTCTCACAAAAAATTTGGGTCAAAAAGTTAATATACCAAGAGGTTATCGTCAAAAAACTAGTTGTCGCATTCTTTATGGCCAGTACTGTATGTTGAAGCATACAGCCCATTGGAGCATTTTTGAATCATTACCACCATGTTAAAGAAACTAGGCGTATTTTCAAACCATTAGACGCAGTTCTAAAGAACTACGGTCATTTTTAGGAAATTTGGGGCATTTCTGAGGTATCATGTCCATTTTTAGGACTACAGACCATTTTCAAGGCACTAGACCCATTTTTTGGGCAAGTTGGAGCAAAATCGAGGCATATAGCTAATTTTAGAAGCTTATGGAGAATTTCTGAGCCATTTAGCCCATTTTTAAACACTAGAGGTATTTCTGAAGCTTTTTGAGGCATTAAATGAATTGAAAATTCACTAGGCTTATTTTCCAGGTAGTAGACCCATTTTTAAGTTATTTGGAATTTATGGCATTTCCGAAGCATTACCACCATTTTAAAGGTGAAATTAAGGCAATTCTAAAACATTATACCCATTTTGAAGACATTTTGGGTAATTTGAAACAAAATTGAAAAATTCATTTCTGAGGCATTCGGGTTATTTTTAGGCGATTTTGGGCATTTTTAAAGCCTTAAGACAATTTTGAAGGCACTATGCGCATTTTTGAGGCATTATACCCATTTTCAGAACATCAGAAGCATTTAAAACGCATAATATCAATTTTGGGTGAATTGAAACAGTATAGAGGCATTTAGCACACTTCTGGAACCCTAGACGCAATTTTGAAGCGTTAGGGCTCCTTGAAGGTACAAGGCGCAATTTTTTAGGTATTCCAATATTTTTCAAGTGTACTGACTATAGTTTTATACACTGATTCTAGTTTTATCATCACATTTCAGCCATTTTAAGGCATTTGGGGCCTCAGAAACATTTTTCAGGCACTACGATCATTTTTGAGACATTCTGATTAATTTTGGGTGCACCTGCACTCCAACACGTGTACATGAAGTTGCTCTAGGTACAACAGAGCGTATTTCACCTGGAAGATACATGGATGGATCAAAAACCGACTGACCGCGTTATCAATATCATTGCAGCTGGCGAACAAATCCTCGCTCGATGCCGACGGTCGATCTTCGAACGAGTGGTGCATAGAAGTGCCTGAAATTTGATAAATACATTCTTAAAAAAACGAGGGTCAATGGCTATTAGCCAACAATTTTGAATTTAACTTTTGCAAAAAAAAATTTTTTTTTTTTTTTAATTTTTTTTAAATTTTCTAGACTAGTTTTTAGCTGAAATTTTAAGTATAAATGACTATAACTGCTCCAAATATTTATCTATGAACCCAGTGAATGGAAAAAGAAAAAAAGGCTTCTTGAATAAAGAAAAAGCGAGCAACTATGGGCGTCGAATAGACAATAGGAAAATGTGTGAAAACAAGTGAATATTTGAAAACGGGCAGGTGTTTGGAAACTTTTCAGAGAAAAAAGACAAGAGAAAGCAGAAAAAGCATGCAAAACTAGAGAAATTTTTGAAATTTTTGAAAAAAAAATTTTGCAAAAAAAAAAACGTTTTTTTTTTAAATTTTTTCAGCAAAAAAATTGTTTTTTTTTTGTTCCAAAATTTTCCGTTTAATTTGTCGCATTTCTGTTTTTTGTACAAATTTTTCAATTTTTAATGATAAAAAATGATTAAAAAACAACAAAAACTATAGTTTTTTGGATTTTTTAAAATTTAAAAATTTCGAGAACAAAAAAAAATTTTTTTTTTAATTTTTCACATTTTTTTAGATTATTTAAATTCAAAACAAAACAAGTTACAGTGAATAAACATTCAACAAACGTGCCACACTCATTTGCAGACTCTTTTTTAACAAATATGAACCGGAAAAAGTACTACTACTACTTGCTCTCTTTTTGCTCCCTACTAAAAAAAAAAAGACGAATCAAAAAAAAGGAGAGAGAAGAAGCCGTATGATTTTTGATTCAGATTTTGGACATCATCATCATTGACACTACGAAAACGGATTATTTTTAGGAGCAAAAAAAACCAACAAAAAAAATAAAATTTTTTTTTTTTTGATTTTTTCACTTTTTTTTCCCAGGTTTTTCAGTGTAAATTTACGAGGAGCATGTTCAAAATGTTTATATTTGAACCTACCTTGACAAAACAACAAAGTAGTGTGACTGCTACGCATTTTTCAAACTTTTCAGCGGTCAAAAAAGGTATCAGGGGAGGGGGTAAAAGTGTGACTTTTCACACTTTTTTCTTTCACATTTTCTGGGAAAATTTGAAAATTCGGGAAGTTAAAATCACCTGCATCGACTTTTTCATTAGACTTATTGTTAAAAAGTAGAAACAATTTTTTTTAATTTTTTTTCCAAAATTTTTTTTTCCGGTTTCTTGAGAATTGGGTGTCCAAATTAGTAAAAAATGGTTAAAAATCAATAAAAAAAGTCTCAAAAAAAATGCCCAGCTTCCTTTTTTTTATTTAGATTATATGTACAAGTTATGAACATTCAAAAATGGTAAAATTAAAAGAACAAATTTTTTTTTGAAAAATTTGAAAAATTTCAAAAAAATTTTAACAAAAATTTCAAAAATTCCAAAAAGTCTTCAAAGTTTTTCCTATACATTTAGAATTTTAATTACTGATTTTACCTTTTTTAACGGTTTGAGAGCAGCTAAATAGTGAAAAATAAACTTTTTGGATTTATAAAATTTTAGAAAAAAATTTTTTTTTTGAAAAATTGAAAAAAATTTTTAAAAAGGCATAAAATTGGGTTTTCTATGTTTAGAATCTAAAATGCCAATTCTTAATAATCATGTAACAATTTTTACACTAAATGGTTAAAAATCAATAAAAAAATTTTTTATAAACATTTTTACACTTAAAAAAACCAAACAATCCCCAGAAAATGTTCAAAAAAAATAAAAAAAAAAAAACAATTTTTCAGGAATTTTTTTTTGTGAAAAATATTTTTTTGTCAATTTTTTAAAATTTCCAAGTCTATTTTGATTTTCTTCAAGACCCATGTTTTTTCCTCTTTTTTTTGTTCCTGGAATATTAAAAACAGAAGCAAAAATAGGAAAAAAAAAAAAGAACTTGGCAATCACGCAGTGAGACGGAACGAGAATATTCACAATAAATTTCTTTATTTTTTCCATTCCAATGACCTTTATTTCAAGGATATCGGAAAGCGGAAGGTGGTATTTCTGTTATTTTTGCCGAAAACTATTTGATTTCCAATGAAAACGGTAAAAAATGAGTTTAAACTCTACCGAAATGGTAGGCGTTTAAAAAATCGGGGAAAACATATTGAAAACTGTTGAAGAAAGTGGAAAACCCCTTTTAAAAAAACCTACAGTAATAATTCCTTGTTTAAAAGCGCAGAATACTCAAGAAATTTTCAAAAAAAAATTACAAAAAAAAAAAAAATTTTTTCAAAAATTTTCAAAAAAAAAAATTTTCAGACGAAAAAAAGGAAGCGGAAACATAACTGAAAATAACTAAACATGTATTTTTTGTTTCAGTTTCCGTTTCCTTTCTCATATATGCACGGCCTTACAATTCAATTTCCTAGCACATAAAAAAGGAGAATGTAGAGGGAGTTGGACATCCCCTTCTCCTCCTTCTTCTTCTCCATAATTTTAGTACATTGTACATCTACAGTACTGGCCATAAAGAATGCGACAACTAGTTTTTTGACAATAACTTCTTGGAATGTTAACTTTTTGACCCAAATTTTTTGTGAGATTTTTTCAGCACTATCAAAAACGTTTCTGTCAAGTTGATTTTAAAATTCTGCTGAAAATTAATTTTTTATTCAATTTTTTCGAAAATTCATTAAAATTGACATTTTTGGAGATCTATACAAATAAGCTCTAGAATCACCGAAGGTCAAAAACAAAAGGAAGGTAACTATAAAAAGTGATTTAATACTTGGTTGGGTATTCTTTGGCATCAATAACAGCCTGGCATCTACGTGGCATCGAATCCAGGAGCGTCTGAACCACCGTCATCGGGATACTCTTCCAAGCAGCTTCGAGTTGAGCGAATTTTTGGTTGGCATTGGAGGCTCGGACTCCTTTGAGACGTCGTTCTAGCTCCTCCCACATATGTTCGATAGGATTCAAGTCCGGAGACTGACTTGGCCATTCTAGGAGATCCACACGGCGACGTGGAAACCAATTGGCAACATGACCCGAAGTGTGCTTCGGGTCATTATCCTGCTGAAACACCCACGATCGGCCCAAATTTTCTTTTGCCCATGGTCGCATTGTGTTCTCCAGGATTTCTTGGTACACACATCGTCCATGGTTCCAACAATTCTCTTCAATGGACCCATGGAAGTGTCGGAGAAGCATCCCCAAACCATCACAGATCCACCTCCATGTTTTACCGTCGGACATTGGTACCGAGGAGCATATCTGGAGCCAATAGGACGTCGAATCCATTAAATACCATCAGTACCGAACAGATTGAACTTTGATTCGTCGCTCCAGATGTGATTAGCCCACTCTCGAGGTCCCCAGGACAAGTGCTGTTCAGCCCATTCAATGCGAGCTTTCCGGTTTTTAGACTAACGAGTGGCTTTTTGACTGGTCCTCGTCCGTGCAGTCCAGCAACTTGCAGACGTCTTCTAATAGTCCTTCTCGATGGCACCGGCTTATTTGGAGACGTCACGAAAACTTGAATATCCGCAGATGTCCGTCTATGATCTTCTCGGCACGTGCGCAAGATATTTCGATCCATAGCTCTGGAAGTGGTTCGGGGTCTTCCTGGAGATTGACGATGAACTACACCATCCTGAATAGTCGAAATCAGTTTAGAAAGCTAATTGAAACCTTACATCATCACGGTTATTCTTCAAACCACGTTAAATTTCGCTGGAAGAAGAACCAAACTAGGTTGCGAGTATCTTCGGATGCGCGCCTAGTTCATGCCCACGTACGATGCTTTTTCGAACGTCCACAGTGAAACTTTTTTCCCAAATGGTCTGACTATGGCTGAAAAACAATAAAAAACTAATTAGAACTACTCCCAATTAATTTACATTCAACTTTATACAAAAAACTGAAATACATGAAAAAAGTGCAAAAATGAGAAAAACTTAAAAAATTAAAAAAATATATTTTTTTTGCAGAATGATGCAATTCGCAAGTACGCAAGTTTTTGTTTGGTTCCATTGCAGATACAGTAAGAAATTCGGGTCAAAAAGTTAACTTTCCAAGAAGTTATCGTCAAAAAACCAGTTGTCGCATTCTTTATGGCCAGTACTGTACATATACATAGATGGATGGACAAAAAAGCAGTGCAGTGATCTGGATGATGCCGTGACCCTTTTTTCCTCCAGAACAGAAAAATCCGAGCACGGGGGAAGGAGGGACATCGTTAAAAATCCAACGTTGCTTTTTTTGTGGTTCCAAGAACAAGGCAATTCTATTTTGGATGATGTTTGGATGTGCTCTTTTTCTATTTATCCGTTCTGTTTTTTTCCCAATTTCTAAGCCACTTCCAAGTTTAAAACAAGTAGGTACTCACAGAAAATTCAAAAAAAAACTTTTCCAGGATTTCCGTCAAAATTTGTACTTTTCTAAATTATCCTGCATTCATTCCAGAAAAAAATAACTTGTATATTCGGTATAAAACGCTGATAACTCGCTCCAATCGAACAAAGAATTTCGCATGCATTTGGAGTGAGGTTTAGAGAAATCAGAGCAAAACATCGGCCACGGCTCTCTTGATTTTCTGCACTCTCTCGTCGCAAACGCGGCCGCGTCCATCACTGTGCGAAGGGAGCGCGTTTGCAGCGCTCCGTACTGAGAATAACAATTCCCGTCAAAATGATTGAAAAAAGTCAAAATTAAAAAAAATTTTTTTTTTAGTCATGCACCTTTAAATTAGAGGGTACTGTAGAAAGTCAGAACTCGTCATTAAGCCCGATTTTTGGTTATTTTTAACCCAGTTTTAGTTCTGTTTAAAGCTAAAAACCACTTCTTATTGCTCGCTTTTTGTCAAATCTTTTTGCAAAAAAAAAATGAAAAGGAACTTTTTTTTTTTTTGCTCTATTATTTTGGGTATGCACCTTTGAACGAGGGTTACTGTAGCTTTAGTGGGTTTTAGATTTTTCTATATTTTTGGTGTAGAAATGGTGAAAAAAAAAAGCCTCCATTCAAACGAAAACCATTCAAAAAGTTGAGGTTTTTGCAAAAAGTGTTTTTAAAAAAAGAGCTGTGCAAGAACATTTTTAGAGCTCTTTTTTGGCTATTTTCAAGCTATTTTTTGCATTTATTTTGCAATTTTTATAGGTGAAAATTTATATGGCGTCATTCTTAAAATTGACAAAGAATGATTTTTTTTCTGAATTTTAAAAAAATTAAAAAAAAATTTTTTTTTGAACAAAAATTAATTTTCATAGGCATGTTCCATTAAATAATTAATACTGTAGATTATCAAAAAATTTATGAACTTTACGATTTTTCTTTGGAATCACGGAGAATGCTCCGATCGATCTGAAACTTTAGGAAACCATTTAAAAGATACTTCCGGTCATTCTCTGAAAATTTCAGACCAAAATATCGATATTTTTCAAAATCAATATTTTGGTCCTAAATTGTCATGGAATGATCAGATAGACTTTTCAAATGATTTCCCAACGTTTCAGATCGATCTGAATTTTTTGATGGTTCCGTGAATTAGAAAAAATAAAATTTAAAGAAAATTGGATAACGTTAGCGCCTTTAAACCAAGGGTACTGTAGTTTATTATAATTTTTTAGCGTTTTCTTTGTTTTATAAGTATTATCAATACAATATTCTTGCCGGCTACAGTAATCAGTGGCGAAACTCCGCCCTTTTAGGTATTTCATTTTTTTTCCGAATTAAAAAAAATATTTTAAAAAAATTGGAAAATAATTTTTTTTTTTGCTGATTTTTTTCTCCGCTTTTAACAAAAACTCCACAGAATTACAGCAATTTGCATGCAAAACCAGAAAAAAAAAACTAAAAAAGCGGCTTTATACACAAGACTAGAATTTCCAAAATAAAGAAAAACGAACCCCACAATTGTTGTCGTTCGGCTGCAGATATTGGCGACGCTGAACTCAGGCACCGCCCGCTTCCCATTCCTGCAAAAATTGATAAAAAAATTAATCGAAAAAAAGATAAAATCGTGTGTTTTTTCCGGCTATTCACATTCCAGACTGGTCCTTCTTTTTTTTTTAATTTTTCTTTGAATAGACTCCTTGTTTTTTCTGTTTTATAAAGATTGGGTCCGGCAAATTGGCTGAGCCAATTTGTTGCTTTTTCTGCTTGCTTTCACTGAGCAAAACACACAAGTCCGCATCGTAAATCTACATGAAATCTTGAAAATGTCCCTGGGGGCGGAGCCTAGTAAATCAACACTTTTTTGAAAAAATGGGCGTGGCCTCGTGAATCCAGATAAAAACTTTAAAAAATGACCTTGGGGCGGAGCCGAGTAAATATACAATTTTTTGAAAAAGTGGGCGTGGCCTCGTAAATCTAGGAAAAATATTTAAAATGTCCTTGGGGGCGGAGCCTAGTAAATCTACACTTTTTTTTTGAAAAAGTGGGCGTGGCTTCGTAAATCCAGTTAAAATCTTTTAAAAAATGACCTTGGTGGCGGAGCCTAGTGAATATACACTTTTTTTGAAAAAGTGGGCGTGGTCTCGTAAATCCAGATAAAATATTTAAAGTGTCCCTGGGGGCGGAGCCTAGTAAATCTACACTTTTTTTTAAGTGGGCGTGGCCTCGTAAATACACACCTAATTTTCAAAAAAAAATAGGCGGGGCTTCGTAAATCTACACAGCTTTTCGAAAAGTGTGCGTGGCCTCGTAAATCCACACTTAATTTTCAAAAAAAAATAAACGGGGCTTCGTAAATCTACACGAAATATTAAAAGTGGGCGTGGCGTCGTAAATCCACACATAATTTTCAAAGAAAAGTAGGCGGGGCTTCGTGAATCTTTACCGCTATTTCAAAAAATAGGCAGGGTTTCGTAAATCTACACAAAATATTAAAAGTGGGCATGCCCTCGTAAATCCCCACTTAATCTTTAAAGAAAAATAAGCGGGGCTTCGTAAATTTACACGGACTTTTCAAAAAGGGTGGCTGTAAATCTACACAAAGTTTTAGAAAAGTGGGCGGGGCATGGTAAATCTACACATACTTTTAAAAGTGGGCGGAGCTTTATGAATCTTTGCCGCAATTTCGAAAAATAGGCGGGCTTCGTAAATCTACACGGACTTTTTAAAGTGGCGTGAAAAAATCTCGTAAACCTACACTTTTTTTTTTTGAAAAGTGGGCGGGGTCTTGTGAATACCGCACATAATTTTCAGAAAAAATAGGCGGGGCTTCGTAAATCTACACAGAATTTGAAAAGTGGGCGTGGCCTCTTAAACACACACTCAATTTTTTTTTAAATAGGCGGGGCTTCGTAAATCTACACTATTTTTTGGAGAAATGGGCGGGGCATGGTAAATCTAAACAATTTTTTAAAAGTGGGCGGCGCTTCGTGAATCTTCATCGATTTTTCAGAAAATGGGCGGAGCCTGCACGTTTTTTTTTGAAAAGTGGGCGGAGCTTCATAAATCTTTAGCATGTTTTCGAAAAATGGGCGGCGCTTCGTAAATCTTCATTGATTTTTCAGAAAATGGGCGGAGCCTGCACTTTTTTTTTTGGAAAAATTGGCGGGGCCTCATAAACCTACGCTAAATATCTATAAAAGTAGCCGGAGCTTCCAAAATTTTCACCGCTTTGTCAAAAAATAGGCGGAGCCTCGTAAACCTACACTAAGTTCCAAAATGGGCGGAGCCTCGTAAATTTATACTGTTTTTTCATTGACAACATCTCGTAAATCCACACCACATACCATCCAAAAAGATTCCATTTGTATAATCGAACATGAGCTGTTCCGGGGAAAGAAGCATAATTTTTGGCGTTGTCGACGTGGACGGTAGATCAAAACCCTCCGCTGAATCAGTGGGATGACAGCGTTCCGTCATTTTCAAAGCACAAATAATAGTAAAAAGGCGAGAGCAATTAATTGGGGATCTCTAGAATGCGGCGTTCCATTCCCAATAGACAAATTCGAAAAGACAGCAAAAAAAAAAACAGAGTCGCGCGAGAACAGACACCAAAAACATCAGCCAATTATTCACGTCACGCACGCCACGCTACTGGCTTAATACGTTCCGTTCTCCCAGCACTTTTTCTTTATTTTTTTATTTTTTTCGGCCCGAGATTCATTGGGAATTCTGCGCTTCTCCCAGGCCAAAAAAAACTCCACAAAAATTTCAAAACGTGCAAAAAGGCCAAAAAAGCCCAAAAAAAAATCAAGGTATGCGCCTTTAAACCGGGGTACTGTAGCGAAAAAATTTTTTCACCGATTTTTTTGATTTTTTCTCGATTCTACTGTGTTTTTGGCTCATTTTTTGTGGTTTTTAATTTTTAAAAGCTATTTTGGTCACTTTTTTGCACTTTGTCTCGTCTCAATTGTTTTCTTCTCTCGCTAGTTTAAAAGACAGAAAACAGAGATTTGGCTGGAAGATGGAAGAGGAACAATTTAGACGGGGGAACTCTGCAAAATTGTGTTAAAGTAATCGTATTTTGAGTAAAAGACGAGGCAAATGATGGACACTTTCAAAAAAGTGACGTGGGATAGAGAACATTGGAAAAATCGGGGCTTCATAATATTGTTTGTTTTTCTGAGTTTTTTCAATTTTTTCATTTCACTTTGCAGTTAAATTGTGCTAAAATATGTGAAAATATGTTTTTCTGAGCAAAATTGAGAAATGTCGTCAAATCTGGTGTTTTGTGTGCAAACACCAAAGTTCAATAATGCGGACTTTTCAAACTACAGTAACCCGTTTTGTCATCTTTCTACTCTCTTTTTTAATTTTCGAATTTCTTTGAAATAGGCCCCGCCCTAGTGTGGATTTACGAGGTTTCGAACCATTTTTAATGCCACAAAAAACGAAAAATCAAAAAAAAAACTGACCACCAAGATTGTTCCACTTCATCGTCTGCTGCACCACTGAGCCAAAAGACACTTTTGGTGAAGCGTGTAATCGTCCAGAAGTGTTGTTGATACATGATTGACCTGAGAAACAGAACATAAAATAATATAATTGAGATGGGATAATTATAGGTTAACACTTTTAGGGGGCTTTATAGTAAAAAGTGTTTTTATGTCGAATTGATCTACCATAGCTGCGCAGCCACTCCACTCATCTGCGTCAAATCGATACGAAAAGGAGACGTAGAGAAGCAGAGTCTGTTGTTTTGTTGCGACTCGCGCCGAAGAGACGCAGACAAGCAGCCTCCGCGCTCAGCGTAGCGCATTGCCAATAACACGGGGGAAACGCTGAAAACTTGCTCCAATCGCACAGTGAACTGATCTGCGCATGCATTTGGAGTGAGTGAGATTCAGAGAAATCAGAGCGAAACATCGGCCACGGTCTCTCAGTTTTCTGCACTCTCTCGTCGCCAACATGGCCGCGTCCACCACTGTGCGAAAGGAGCGCGTTTGCAGCGCTCCGTACTTATGGGGTTATTCACGAAATGGAAAAAAATGGCAAAAAACGGCAAAAAACTGCGCGAAAACTCGGAAAATGCTCCGATTGATCTGAAATTTTGGGAAATAAGGGAAAAAACTCTCCCGGACATTCCCATAAAATTTCTGACAAAAATATCGATTTTAAGCATTTTCAGAGAAAAAAGCAATATTTCTTAAAATTCGATATTTTGGTCCGAAATTTTGTGGGAATGTCCGGGAGAGTTTTTTCCCTTATTTCCCAAAATTTCAGATCAATCGGAGCATTTTCCGAGTTTTCGCGCAGTTTTTTGCCGTTTTTTGCCATTTTTTTCCATTTCGTGAATAACCCCATTAGAATAATGTGTACAATTCGCCGTATTGGGTAACTGCTAATATGGTTTCAGAAGTTTAAAAAAAAATCTTTGAAACAGTGAAAAGTAGCGTAAAATATTTAAAAAGTTTCCGTGGAAAACAATGAAAAAAAAGCGAAAATTTTGGATTTTTACAAAGCTTTTTTTCCAACTTTTTTAGTTTTGTAATAGACCTAATCAGCACAGGAAAAAACCGTGTTTTGTGTTTTTTCCCTAAGCAAAATTGCAACAAAAAAAAACGAAAAAAAACTACAGTGTGTAGTAGCCAAAGGTTTTTTTTTTGACATCGTGTTGAGAAAAATCTTTTTGAACATCTTGCGTAGAGTTAAAAAAAATAATATGAAAAACAGCACTGTTCTGGCGCTGCATGAGTCCATAAAAATAACAAATTAATGGGGGTGCCAACTTTCTGGGGAAAGTTGCTTAAATTATACTTACGAATATCACATTGAAATCGCACAAAAAAATTTCTCTGATTTTTTATGATTTTTACAAAAAAAATAGAAGACCACGAGGAGTACACGAAAAATCGTGGCCGTGGCCTAGGAAACCCGCGGCCGCGGCTTCTAGAAAATTCCATTTTCACGAGAAATATTTATTTTTCTTGTAATTTTCCTCGTTTTTATCATCGATTTTCAATAAAACAAGCTCTAATCGCTTATTGAAATTTTAGATAATCGCGAAAACACATTTTGGTCATAAATATCGAAAAATCGATATTTGCCTCCTTTTCAACGTTTTAAATAGTTTATTTTGAACATTTTTTGTTCAAATATAAACGTTAAAGATAAAAGAGTGAATTCAATGCGGAAGTGAGCAGGAAAACGGGCAAAAACGAAAGGTATGAGAAATTTTGTTCCGAATTTGTTTTATCCTTACTTTTTTGTGTAACACGCGTTAATTTGCTATTGTTCATTCGCGAAAAAAGCAAGTGCGCTCCACGAAACTTAGTACTTCGTGGATTTCATTTTCGTCGCCAAATTATTTCAATTCACGTGTAAATTCAACGTGAAATTTAATAATTTGGAGATGAAAATGAAATCCACGAAGTACTACGTTTCGTGGAGCGCACTTGCTTTTTTCGCGAATGGACAATATCTGAAAACACGAAATGATGTTTGTAAATTATTTTCCAAAGATTCATGCAAAAATATTAGAAAAAGACGGGAGAAAAATGATGAAAAAGAAAATGGCGTTTTAATTTCCCGCCACTTCGTGTACTCCTCATGGTCTTCTATTTTTTTTGTAAAATTCACAAAAAATTAGAAAAATTTTTTCGTGCGATTTCGATGTGATATTCGTGAATTCCCCACTCAAGGGTACATATATTGTAAGCCACTTTCCCCACAAAGTTGGCTCCCCCTTTAAAAGATTTTAGAAGCCATTCACTGGTGGAAAAATACTGAGTTTTTTTGAAACACGAAACATTTTAAATTATGGTTTTTTGGTTGGAAAGGTCTAGAAAACGCATAAAATGTGATTAAAGAACACTTTTTTTTTTTTTTGAAAATTTTCAGAAATAAAAATCGATATTTTGGTCTGAAATTTTCAGGGAATGTCTGGGAGTATTTTTTAAATGATCTCTCAAAGTTTCAGGTCGATGGGAACATTCTCCGATTTTTTGCTGTATTTTTCGCTGGTTTTTTCTATTTTTTGCTTTTTTTTGCTGGTTTCGAGAATAACCCCATTAAATTAAAAAAAAAAAGTGAAAAAAAAACAATTTTTTTTTTTGAAAATTTTGCAAAAAAAATTTTAAAGTTTTTCTCCTATTTTGAAAATATGAGAAAAACGGCCCGTAGCAAGTATTCTATTTTCTAGAAGTATAGAACTTGTTTTAAGAGTGTTTTATTGATTATTTTACAATAATTTTTGGTGCGGTTTTGTCGGATATAAGAAGCTGTAATTAATTTGACCCGCGAGCCAAAACTAACGGCTGTTAAATAGCTATTAGTCAAAAACTTTTGAAATTTTTTTTACTATTTTTAATCAACGTTTCTAACTTCTAAAGACGGTGCTTCGTATTGCCCGAAATGGGACTGCACTGACATAGAACATCACGAAAAAATATTCCATTGTACATGTTGTACATGGTAGATTACTGAGTTCAATCTCTTGCAGTTATCATTCTCGTAAAGCTCCATATCAGGCCGTTCTATTTCGCCACAGTTCTATTCCGCCATAGCACTTTTAAGACCAGTCCAATAGAGCGCGCTTGCTCACTCACCAGCTGCATTTCTCAAGTCAAGACAATCGATACTTTTGGCGCGGTGGCTCCGCGCCACCGGCACTTCTAGCAGTTGTACCATGGGCTGGAGATAGTTAGAGATTGATGAGAGGGAGGCGGAAAGCGGAAAACGGAAAATACATTAAAAGCAGGAAATGGAATGCAGAATATGGAAGAAGAAAAAAAGGGGACCCGTTTTCAGAAAACTTTCGGCTAATAGCCATTGAATGGGGACATGTGCCAAATGCATTTGTTGCAGTCTTTTTCAATGGCTATTAGCTATTTTGCATGGCTATTAGCCATTTGGCAAATGCCCAGAACTCGATGACCACTAGTTTTTTTTTTTCCATGGCTATTAGCAACATATGTAGCTAACTTCCTTCAGGACTTGAAATGCAAAAAAATTTGAAAAAAATCACCATCAAAAACGGCTAATAGCCATAAAAGAGAGAGGGGCAAATGTTTTGAAATGTTTTGAAAAAAATAATTTTTTGAAAAATGAAAAAAAAAATTTTCGACATTTTTTTATCGCTGGAAAAATACGATGAAAGCAAAAGGTAAAACACCATTTTTATCAAGCAAAAAGCACAAATTCTTCCAATCAGAGCCAGAAAAATAAACAAATTTTTTGAGCAAATGTTGCCAAAGCCGGAAAAATTCAAGGAAAATGAAGAAGGCGTGGGAAAAACCTAAACGGGATTACATAGTGTTTCAGAGCTTTTTATCCCAAAATACCTAAAATTCCATGCATCGATTTTACCGCCAAAATATTATTTTGGTGCATTTAGATTGATTTACGATCGATCGTAAATGAATCCACAAAAATTTTTTTTTTTTTTTTGAAAAATTTTAAAATCGATATTTTGATCCTAATTTTTCTGAGCACTTCCTGGGGTATTTTTGATATTAGTTTCCAAAATTTCAGGCCGATTTTCATCAGTTTTTTACTGTTTTTTTACTACTTTTTTGAAATTTCCTAAATAACAATAACTCCATTACAGTATACCCACAACAACAACAAAAAATTTAAAAAATAAGAAAAAGAAAAAGAAAAAGTCACAATAAAATGTAAAAAAGAAGAGGGATCAATCACAAAAAGAAAAAAAAAACGATAAAAATTGAGTTTATTAGAAGGCAGACATGTGAAGACAACGAGGCGACTAAAATTGGATTTATAGATGACAAAAAAAGGGACAAAAAAGCGAGACTTTTTTTGTATTCGTGTACTATTTTTGTGTATAAAATGACTACACTTTATTTGATCAGTGGAACAGAGAACGGAGCAAGAAGGAAGAAATTTTTTTTTTTCGAAGAATTGGAAAATTTCGAATTTTTAACAGAATTTTAACGTTTTTGTTTTGATTTCAATGCGCTCTAAATATGTATTAAAATTACAATAAAAAAAATCGAAAACCGGTTTAAAAAATACCAAAAAAAAATCGAAAAAAAAAAAATGTATTTTTTTTCCAAATTTTTAATTTTTTTTAAATTAAATTTTTTTCGTTAGAACAGGTTTAAAAATAAATAAAATATGAGAAAAAACCTTAAAACGTGTTTAAAATGCTTTAAATTCACTAAAAACCTGTTCGAAAATTTGAAAAAAATAACTTTTTTAAAATTTTTTTTCACAAATTTTCAAAAAAAATTTACGTCCATTCTTACCAGTTTTCAGATGTAACATAAAATAAACAACACAATTTCCCTATTGCAAAAACCTCAAAAACCATAGAACAAATAGAAAAACCCCCCAAATTCCCTGATAGCCCCAAGACCGATCATTGTGGTGAGTAAGTTAGAGAGACAAAAATACATTGGGGAGCCAATCAATCTGTCAGAAATTTCAGCACAAACTAGAAAAGATGAGAAAAAAAGAAGAAAATGTGTCAATTTTGATGAAAAAGCGTCGAAAAGTGGACACGTGGCCGAACTTTTGCAGGTGGCCTAACTTTTGAGCGTGTGAGAGAGTTAGGCCATCAGAGTGAAAGGGGGGAGGAGTGTATTTAGTAGCAAGAAAAATGAAACAATTCTTGTAAATGCTAAATAGTCACAAAAAATGTTCAAGAAATTGTTTTTTGAAATTTTTTTTTTTGAAAATTGAAATTTTTTTTTATTTTACCGTTTTTTTGGATTTTAAACTGGTTTTACTTATTTTTGAACGATAATTTTTGTTTGCATCATTTGGCGCTCTAAAATCAAGATCCAACAAAAAAACAACCGAAAATGTTTTAAAAAAAAATGTTTACTTTAAAAAAACATTCAAAAAATAATTTTTTTTGCATTTTTTTCCGTTTTTTCATTCAAAAACCTATCTAATACTACTTAAACATTTATAAAAATAATATTACATAAAACTCTGCCAGCAAAAACAACAAAAAACCATACAAATTGAAAAATGGCCTAACAATTGCAACGTGCAACAGTTAGGCCATCAGGTCATTTTTGTGAATTTTTTTTTTCCTGAATTATTGTGTTTTCAATCGACTTGCGACATGAGAACGCGAGACTCCGCCCACTTTTTTGAGGGCGACCACGCGAACACAGTGATATTTGAAGAGACGCAGACAAGTAGCGCAAAAATAAGTGGGCGGAGTCTCGCGTTCTCATGTCGTAAGTCGATTGAAAACACAATATGTGTATTTTTTTAAGAATTAAAAGCCTAGGAAACTTTTATTTTTCCCTAAAAACTGAAAAAATTGCCAAAAAAAATTTTTTTTTTTTTCATTTTTTTTAATTAAAAAAAAACGAGGTAAGTGGAAAACGTAGCGGAAAGCGGAAACTACACACTTTTGACTAAAAAACACAGTAGATTCTAGCCTACACGTTAACTTGTTTACTTTTAGTATACTTTATGCAAATATCACGTTTCCCTTCCTTCTTGTTAATTATAAATATTCCCATGAGGTCCCCCCACCTCGAGAGTTTCTCACGTGAAAACACGTTAGAAATGCCCCTATCACCAGTCATTTGTCAGTGAATTGATTGACAATGACTGAGATAAAAAGATTTGTCAAAAGATAGAAAACGCGCCCTTTTTTCTTGTCACACTTTTTGATGAGATCAGAGATGAGAGATGGCTGAAAAACAAAAAGCAACAAAAAAAGAGAAGAGGATAATTGCGGCATTTTTCGTAGACAATTTCAGATTAGAGTCACGGGAAAAATAGCAGGAAAAAATGTAGGGGAAGCCAAAAAATTTGACATATCCAGACACTGTCCACTTTTTTAAAAGTAGGATAGATTTACGATCCCCGCCCATTTTTTTCAACAAAAAATAAAGATTTATGAGACTCCGCCCTTTCCTATTTTTCCAGCTTCAATGTAGATTTACGAGGCTCCGTACCATTTCTACTTGAGGAAAGTGCACTAGGTTTACGAGACTCCTCCCACTTTTTCTTTTTCAAAAATTGAATGTAGCTTTACGAAGCTTCGCCCACTTTTTCAAAAAAAAATTATTTTTACGAGACTCCGCCTACTCTATTTCGGAAAAATGTGATGTAGATATAAGAGGCTCCGCCCCTTTAAAAAAAAAGTGTAGATTTACGAGACTCCGCCCACTTAAAATGTGTTGATTTACGAGGCTTCGCCACATTTTCAAAGGTGGAAGAGATTTACGAGACCCTGCCCACTTTTTGCAACAAAATAGTTTAAATTTACGATGATCCGCACACTTTTTTTTACAAAAAAGTTTATGTAGATTCACGAGGCTCCGCCCATTTAAAAAAATGTGTTGATTTACGTGACTCCGCCCACTTTTTCAAAAATGGAATTGATTTATGAGACTCCGCCCAACTTTTCGAAAGAAAATATTTTAGATTTACGAGACTCCGCCCACTTTTGGCAAAAAAAAACAATGTGGATTTACAAGGCTCCGCCGAAATTTAAAAAAATGGTGTAGATTTACGAGACTTCACTCACTTTTTTTTAAATTTCATGTAGATTTACGGGCCTCCGCAAATTTTTATAAGAGTGTAGATTTAGGAGGCTCCACTCATTTAAAAAAGAGTGTAGATTTACGAGACAAGACTACGCCTACTTCCAAAAATGGAATAGATTCACGAGGCTCCGCCCATTTTTTAAATATGAAAGATTTACGAGACTCCGCCCACTTTTTTCTTCAAAAATAAACGTAGATTTACGAAAGCCCGCCCACTCCTTTTTTTTTCCAAAAATGGTGTCGGTTTAGAAGACTCCGCCCACTATTTAAAAAAAGATCCAAACCACTTTTTAATGGGCGGAGTCTCGTAAATCTACCCAACTTGGAAAAAAAGTGAGCGGAGCCTCGTAAACCTACATTAATTATTGGGGAAAAAAGTAGGCGGGGTCTAGTAAATCTAAACTTTTTTTTTTTTGAAAAAGTGAACGGAGACTGAATCAAAAATTTTTTAACGATTTCAGTAACCTTGCAGTAAGTTTTTGGTGATTTTATTGTTTTTTTTTTTTTTAATTTTCCGCTTATTTTTTTTAAGTCCTTATTGTGTTTTCAATTGAGTTGCGACATCAAAACGTGAAACCCCGCCCACTTTTTTTCACGTAAAAATTCAAAATGCACTAAAATTTAATGTTCGCGTGAAAAAAGTGGGCGGAGTTTCACGTTTTGATGTAGCAACTCGATTGAAAACACAATAAGTTACCAGCTATTTCAGTCCTTTTTTTCGACTTTTAAAGTAATTTTAAACACTAAAAACCGGCTTTTTAGACGACAAAACAAAACATTTTCAAATCCAAAGGCCATTTTCAAATCAAAGCAATCAAAATTTGGTGCAAATCGGACTAGTTCCAAAAGTAGAATACTTGGAATTTTCACTGACAAATGCCGCCCAAAATATTCTAGTTTTATCAAACTTAAAATGCTCTAAAAATCCAAAAAATTACCAATAGAACCAGCTGGTCGTTCCGTAGTTGGCGATAGGGTCGTGGCTGTTGAGGTCCTGGCGATTCGGGGACGGTCCCGTAAATCCAAAGAGTTTTTTGCAGACACTGACGATTGGAAGTTCTGTTTTGAATAGAAAATGTGTGTAAAAAATTGTACATGTACAAACCTGTCTCAATCCGCTGCTCGATTTACGAATTTTTTCCGGCTCCGGTTCGGCGTTTCTTGCCATTCTAGGCTCCGAATCGGTTTGTTGGCTGCAAAAATTGATTTATCAAGCGTTGATTTTTGTCAGATGCAGCTTTTTTTTCAGTTTCTACTGGACAGATTTGCTCCAAACTTGGCGACAAGTTTGAAGGGTTTTAACCATTGCTCCGGCGCTATTGTGTTTTCAATTGACTTGCGAAATGAAAACGCAATTCAAGTCTGCATTCACCGTTCTGTCTGCGTCTCTTCAAATATCACTGTGTTCGCGTGGTCGCACACAAAAAAGTGGGCGGAGTTCCGCGTTATCATGTCGCAAGCCGATTGAAAACACAATAATTATCAGGCATAAAAGAGCCGAGCAGAGCTCGTCTTTCTCGTAAAAATGAAACCGGCCTTATACATAAACAAGATATTACGATAATAATTAAAAAAAAACGCCCCTAAACGCCAACCTGGTCCTCCACGTAACACTCGGATGGGGATTTGTGGCGTCGCTGGTAGACGACGAGTTTGAGAGCAATAGTACAGGGTAATGGGATACCTTAAATAGGGTAATTAAATGTAATTAATAGCGGTACGTGTGGTTTGAAGAAACAAGATCAAAGATCCAGGTTTTGGAAAATGAATGGGGAAAAACTGCCAATTGGCCCACAAACACGTGCCACCTTTTTTTCTTCTCTCACATTCAGGAAGATAAATTCCCTAAATTCCTTGTCTTGTCAGTTTTGGGATGGTTTTTATCTGTTTTGCAAGGTATTGTGTTTTCAAACGAGTTGCAGCATGAAAAATGCGTCTGCTACTATCCCTTTTTTGTCTGCGTCTCTTCAAATAACACTGTGTTCGCGTGGTCGTGGTCGCGCACAAATAAGTGGGCGGGGTTTTGCGTTCTCATGTCGCAACTTGATGGAAAACACAATTAATAAAATAAAATTGACAACAATTTGAAATATTAGAGCCCCATACAACTTATGCACCCCAAAAAACCACGAAAAAAGTACCTGCAACGACGGAAACTTCTTGCCAATCATTCCAGACTTGCGTCGAACAATCGGATGTGGTCCTCCTGCGCCATTCTGACCTCGTGTCACTTCTGTCACGTCACCAGCGCTTGCTGTCGGTTTCGGTGGTCCTTGTGATTCGCCTAATTTCATTTTTGACTGTCTGGAAGAATGGGGAATTTAGTTTTAAAATATTGAGTGGACGGACGCTGTGGTATTGTCATTACGGAGCGCTGTCGCTGCAAATTCGCTCCATTTGCAAAATGGAGGACGCAGCCACGTTGGCGATGAGAGAGAGAGAGAGAGAGAGTGCAAGAAATTTAGAGAGCGTGGTCGGTGTTTCGCACATAAGCGCTTGGGATTGGAGCGAATTTTCAGGGCTTTTATTTTCTAAAAACCCAAACATAAATAAAAACAAGTTTTGCACTTTTTTAGAACTTTTAATTTTTCTAATTACAATTAAAATATTTCGAATTCACGGCGCCTCTCTCTCTCTTAAATTTTTGGCGCGTGCGGCAGTTGCAAAAAGGGGCGGGGTAGGTAGCAGGCCTGCCGTTCTCAGGTTTTTTTAACAATAAAAAAGAAAACGTGTATTTTTAGAGAAGAACAGAGTTCAAAAAAGGAAGAAAAAGTGATTTTTAAAGGAAGAAAAGAAAGACGGAAATTAAGGGAAAACTCTAACGGAAATTGGGAAGAATTCAATTTTTTTATTTTTATTTTGCCTATCTCCTAGTTTTGACAAGGTTTTTGAACGAAATGTGTGTGGGTGGGATAGCTGGAAAACCATAATAATCACTTCTTTTTATTCTATTTATGGTTTTGAATTTTAAAAAAAAATTTTTGAATAAAAATTTTTTTCAACTTCGTTTTTATTTACTCGGTATAAAACGCTGCACACCCGCTCCAATCGCACAGTGAACTGATCTGCGCATGCATTTGGGGTGAGTGAGATTCAGAGAAATCAGAGCAAAATCGGCCACGCGCTCGCACTTTTCTGCACTCTCTCGTCGCCAACGTGGCCGCGTTCACCACTGTGCCAAGGGAGCGCGTTTGCAGCGCTCCGTACTGAGAATAAAACTTTCTTAAGAAAAAGAAGAGATGCAGAGATAGCAAACATTGCTTTCTATTTTAAAATAATTACAATAATAGTAACAAACAAGTTACAGAGTCCACTAAAGCGTCTAGAAAAAACCAATAGAAAAAATGGATTAATCTCGAAATTAAAACGCAATAGTTATATTATATACCCACACAATAAAACCAAAAATCTAGAATCAGAATCTAAAATAAAAGCACCATAAAAAACAGATGTGAACCTTGAGAAATGAAATGCGGAAGCAAGAATTCTCAGCGTTTTTTTTGTGCGAAAATTTTAGAGAAATGTACATAATTTCATTCAATGTTTTTTTAAGAAAAGCTTGGTAAACAAGATGTCAAAAAGTAAAAAGTAGAAAAGAAAAAAAACTACATGAGCTGGATTGGATTTTGAACAAAAAAAACATATTTTTTTGAGAAAATTAGATCTGGAAAAAAAAAGAAAAAACTTACTTGTAATTTTTTTTTTGGTAGTTTGATCAAAAGTGGTCTTTTTTTGAAAAAAAAAAATTCATAAAGTTTGGCTATAATTAGAGAATTTTTCCGTGTATTAAAAGTTCAGAAAAATGTTCTTTTTTTTTTTTCGAAAATTCGAAAATTTGAAAAAAAATTTTAATTTTAATTTTTAATTTTACTAAAAATAAAACCGCCTACAACTGAAATCTAATGTAAACAATTTTTGTGTAGTCAGAGTGTTTTAAAACCTTGAAATAATTCAAAAAAGTAAAAAAAAAATTTTTTTTTCGATAATTTGAAAAAAAAAATTTTTTTTTTGAAAATTTGATTTTGAAAAAAAGTATTTATTTAAAAAAAGGATGGAGACTGGAAAATTGAGAGAATTTAGATGAGAAAAGCACTGATAAAAAATTTTAATTTAATTCGAAAATTTTGGAGTCTAATTAGAAGTTAAAAAAAATTTTTTTTTTTAAAAATTGGGTATTTCCGGCGAAAAAAAACTGTAAGAAGTTGTGAAAATATCCACAGTTTAATTATAATGTCTTCAAGTTTAATTAAAAGTTCAGAAATATGTTACTTTTTCAAAAAAAAATTTTTTTTTTTTCGAAAATTCGAAAATTTGAAAAAAAAAAATATATATAAGGGTATTTTCTTAAAAATAAAAGAGCTTAAAACTCAAATCTAATGTAATTAGTTTTAAGAGTTTTTCAGCTAATTAGAAGAGTTTTAAAACTTTAAAAAATTTTTTTAATTTTTTTGAAAATTTGAAAAAAAAAATTTTGTGAACAATTCCTGAAACCGTTATTTTTTTTTAATATTTTTAAAATAACTCTGAACAAAAACACAGAAAACATTTGAAACAAAGCGCCAAAACTTTCTCAGTTTTCCATAAATTTGACCACACCGACCGTAAAAATATGAGTAAGCAGAAATGTGCAAATGACTAGAAAATAAATGAAAACTTATATTTTGTTGCGTAAAACGATCAACAAGATACGGCTCACGGAGCGGATGAGACGACGAAGGCGGAAATAATTGGGAGAGAAAGGAGGAGAAAAACTTAATTAGCCATTTTTCTAGACATTTCCACTTTCTTCTCCTCCACCCATCATATTCTATAGATACGAGAAATTCGCGTTCTTTCTTCCTTTTTTTCTTTCAAAAAAAAAAGAAAAAAAAAAGACATGGAAATAATAGGATTTTATTTTTCTTACTGGTGGTGTGGCTACCAAAACTGAGAAAACATAATTTTGGAATTTGTTCGTCGCGCATTTTGAGCTGGAAAGCAGAAACGGAAAAGGAGAAAGAAAAATAGAAAGAGTCAATAATAATCGCAAATTTTTGTTTACCTGGGAGAAAATTAAAAAATTTTATTTTTGGAATGGCGATTTCTGGATTAAAAAGCTGGAGCGAAAATTGGAAAAAAAAAGTGTGAGAGACATTGAATAGGAAAAGGCCAGAGTCCAGTTATTTAGAAAAGTTTGTTGGGACAAGTTTAGAGTCTAATTAGAATACATTTTCAGTGAAAAACAAACAAAACAAATTACAGTTTCCTCCCATAATCAACACATCTTTGCGCTGCCAAAACCGTCCAAACGGAGTCTTGTTGTTTTTTACATTTTCACACTATCGCTTATTCTCACAAAACACATGTCTCATTCTCCGCAAAAACGCAATTTTGGTGTCTCAAACGGCCGTTTTTGCTAATTTTAACTCAATTTTGTGTCGTTTTTTCGTACGACACGCACGGACCAATGATGTCATTGTGGTCAGTTTTGGTCTGCAGTGGAACATTAATTAATTTTATGGGTTTTGAGCAGTGTGCTTCACCGATTAAATTTTGGGCAATTTATCGATTAATTAATCGATTAATAGGTCAATCAATTAATCGACTGAAATTAGTCGTTTAATCGATTATTAATCGGTGAATTAGTCGTCGATTAATCGTCAATTAAACGAGCTGTACCGGCACGGTCGCTCGAACAACTCGAAGAATTATTCTGTTGTGCATTGCCAAAAAGCCGCTAGATAGCCGCCAGATAGCTGCCAAACGGCCACCACATAGCTGTCAAATAGCCGCTAGGTAGCTGCCAGATACCCGCCAGATAGCTGCCAAAAAGCGGCCAGATAGCTGCCAAATATCCGCCACATAGTTACCACATATCTGCCACTTAGCTCCCAGATACCCGCCACACAGCCGCTACATAGCCGCCAAATAGCCACTAAATAGCTGCCAAATAAACCGCCTCATAGCGCCTCATAGCCGCCACATAGCTGCCAAACAGCCGCCAAACAGCTGCCACATAGCCACCGAATTTCCGCCAAAATTTTTGTCGGTACAAGAAAGTATGTATAGCCGGTAGCGATAGCGCGTTCTCCAAGAGGGCAGATACCTGGAGCTATCTGGCGGTTTTTTTGGCAGCTATGTGGCGGCTATTTGGCAGCTATTTGGCAGCTACCTAGCAGCTATTTAGTGGCTATTTGGCAGCTAATAGGCGGCTTTTTGGCAGCTATTTGGCAGCTATGAGGCGCTTTTTTGGCAGCTATTTGGCGGCTATTTATTACCCGCCAAATAGCCACCAGATAGCTGCCAAATGGCTGCCAAATAGCTGCCAAATATCCGCCAGATAGCAGCCAAATAGCTGCCAAATAGCCGCCACATAGCTGTAAAATATCCGCCACATAGCTGCCAAATAGCTGCCAAATAGCCGCCAAATAGCTCCCAAAAAGCTGCCTCATAGCCGTCAAATAGCGGCAAAAAAGCCGCCAGATAGCTGCCACATAGCCGCCAAATAGCCGCCAGATAGCTGCCAAATAGCCGCCTCATAGCCGCCAAATAGCGGCCAAATAGTGGCCAAAAAGCCGCCAAATAGAGGCCAAAAAGCCGCCAAATAGCCGCCAGGTAGCTGCCAAATAGCCGCCAGATAGCTTCCAAAAAAGCCGCCAGATAGCTGCCAAATAGCCGCCTCATAGCCGCCTCATAGCCTCCAGATAGCTGACAAAAAACCGCCAAATAGCCGCCAGACAGCTGCCAGATAGCTGCCAAAAAGCCGCCAGATAGCAGCCAAATAGCAGCCAAATAGCTGCCAAATAGCCGCCACATTGCTGTAAAATATCCGCCACATAGCTGCCAAATTGCTGCCAAATAGCCGCCAAATAGCTGCCAAAAAAGCGCCTCATAGCCGCCAAAGAGCGGCTAAAAAGCCGCCAGCTAGCTGCCACATAGCCGCCAAATAGCCGCCAGATAGCTGCCAAATAGCCGCCTCATAGCCGCCAAATAGCGGCCAAATAGAGGCCAAAAAGCCGCCAAATAGCCGCCAGGTAGCTGCCAAATAGCCGCCAGATAGCTTCCAAAAAAGCCGCCAGATAGCTGCCAAATAGCCGCCTCATAGCCGCCTCATAGCCGCCAGATAGCTGACAAAAAACCGCCAAATAGCCGCCAGACAGCTGCCAAAAAGCCGCCAGATAGCAGCCAAATAGCAGCCAAATAGCTGCCAAATAGCCGCCACATTGCTGTAAAATATCCGCCACATAGCTGCCAAATTGCTGCCAAATAGCCGCCAAATAGCTGCCAAAAAAGCGCCTCATAGCTGCCAAATAGCTGCCTCATAGCCGCCAAATAGCGGCCAAATAGAGGCCAAAAAGCCGCCAAATAGCCGCCAGGTAGCTGCCAAATAGCCGCCAGATAGCTTCCAAAAAAGCCGCCAGATAGCTGCCAAATAGCCGCCTCATAGCCGCCTCATAGCCGCCAGATAGCTGACAAAAAACCGCCAAATAGCCGCCAGACAGCTGCCAAAAAGCCGCCAGATAGCAGCCAAATAGCAGCCAAATAGCTGCCAAATAGCCGCCACATTGCTGTAAAATATCCGCCACATAGCTGCCAAATTGCTGCCAAATAGCCGCCAAATAGCTGCCAAAAAAGCGCCTCATAGCTGCCAAATAGCTGCCAAAAAGCCGCCTATTAGCTGCCAAATAGCCACTAAATAGCTGCTAGGTAGCTGCCAAATAGCTGCCAAATAGCCGCCACATAGCTGTTAAATAGCCGCCACGTAGCCGCCACATAGCTGCCAAAAAAACCGCCAGATAGCTCCAGGTACAGTGCCGTGCAAAAGTATACGAACCGGGGTGATTTTGACTGTAACTCAACTTCGGATGGTCCGATCGACCCCAAACTTGCAGGGATTGAGAAAAACGCTTAAAAATGAGTTTGAATAACAACACAGCAAATTTACTCAATAAAAAACATCATCCTTATATATAAAATTCCGTTTGGGTTTGTAACTGAGGATCTTTGTGTGTCTGTGTCAAAGGCGCATGGCGGGGTCGAACTCAGCACCCGCGGCCAAATAAAAATTCGACGGGCAAGCGTGTAACCGCCTGCGCCACACGGGACACACAGGTAGTGCGCGTTCAGCTTATAATAGGTTGCGCGCAAGGCCTATCGAGTACACGCGAAGGGCAGCGAAGTCAGCCAATAAAAGGCCTATCGCGGCTCGACGCCTGTAATAGGCTTAGAATAAACTTATCGCGGGTGATTTTTGCCTACAATTTGCTTATTGCGGTCAACAGAAAACCTATTGCACGTTAATAATAGGCCTTTCGCGGCAATTGCAAGTTCGAACGTAGACGTACCGCGACATATTAAAACTGAAATGTTCTTAAACAACTTGAAATCAACCATTTATTTCAACATCAATTTATTTAGAAATCATTTAAAAAAAATGCAAATACAATTTAACAAAAGACAACCACAAAAAGAAAACATGTAGAATAACGAAAGAGCATCACAGAGAAAAACAAGAAGGTTAGGGAAAATTTTGGCTGCCTGGAGAATGTTTTACTTTTAAAAAGAAATACGAAATATTCACTATATGGTAAAAAAAAGAAGGAAAACGGCAAAAAAAACTGCGCGAAAACTCGTAAAATGCTCCGATTGACCTAAAATTTTGGAAAATAAGGGAAAAAATCTCATAAAATTTTGGACCGAAATATCGATATTTTGAAAATATTGATTTCAGGTCAATCGGAGCATGTCCCGAGTTTTCGCGCAGTTTTTTGCCGTTGTCTTCCTATTTCTGCCATTTCGTGAATAACACCATTATGTAATGAATTCGTGGCGGACTTTAAAAAATGTTGCCCCAGACAGCCGGTTAAAAAAAGGAAAACAACTTATAATATCGATCCTGTCCAAAGTCGCTCAGCTGTGCTCCTGTCCTGTCGCTCTGCTGTGCTCCTGTCCCATTGCTCGGCTGTGCTCCTGTCGCCAGACACAAACAATCTGAAAATTTTAGTACTTAATTGAGTTGCTGAACCTTCAAAAAAAAACTTCAATCGAGATTGCCAAAAACTGTTTTTTTTTAGACACGTCGAAATTCGGGCCGGACCGGTAGAAAATTTCCCCGGCCCGGCCCGGTTGGCCCGATCAATTTTTATTTCTTTTTTTTCAATTAAAAACAAATATTCGAAGTAATTTCGTCGTTATAATGCCGCGTCCAAAGTTCAAAAAAAAATTTGGACGCGGCATAGTGGATTAGTGGCGAAGTGACAATTTTTATCACGTTTTTATTCGAAAAAATGAACAAATATCAGGAAAAAAATGAAGATATTTTTTTTTTCTCACAGTTTCACGTAAAATTCGTTTGTTGTGATTACATTTTTTTATTTTTGAGCAGGCATTTTCTCTATAATTTCACGTATTATGGGGTTATTCACGAAATGGCAAAAAAATGGCAAAAAACGGCAAAAAACTGCGCGAAAACTCGAAAAATGCTCCGATTGGTCTGAAATTTTTAAGAAATATTGATTTTTTTTCTGAAAATGCTTAAAATCGATACTTTTGTCTGAAATTTTGTGGGAATGTCCGGGAGAATTTTTTCCTATATTTCCCAAAATTTCAGATTAATCGGAGCATTTTCCGAGTTTTCGCGCAGTTTTTTGCCGTTTTTCGCCATTTTTTGCCATTTCGTGAATAACCCCATTATAAAATTTTCCTGGCCCGGCCGCGATATGTCTGCTTTTTTTACTACACAAACTAAAAACTTACATTCTGCAGTCGGGTAGTCGGGCAGCGTCGGCTGAGCAGGTGGCGTCGGGCAATCTGAAAGTAAAAATTAATTTGCGAAGGAAAAAAGGGCGCGATACCGGTTAGTGAGGGCCACCCAAAAAAGTGTTTCATATTTTTTGTCGTTCTCGATTTGAATATACCTTTGAAACAATTTTTTGAGTCCCTCTCCCCTCACAAAATGGCGCGAATGTGTTTTTTGAAAAAATCGATAAATGCCGATTAAAAAAATTTGTGTGATTAAAATCGAGTTCCATCAACAAAAAATTAAACACCGTCCATTTTTTTTACACGCAAATTTTAAATTTCAGTGTATTTCGAATTTTTGCATGAAAAAAATGGACACTGTTTAAGTTTTTGATGATGAATCGATTGAAATCACATAATATTAATTTAAAGATAATAATTTGCAAAAAAATAAACTAAAAACAGTAAAAGTACTTCCAAAAAGCGACGGAGTAGGGCAAAAAGGCCCAAAAAAAATTAGGCAGCTCAAAAATGTCTCTGCGTACGCTGCGTCTCGTCTCGTAGCCGTCGAGCGCGCTTGCATCGTACAGCCGGCGTGGCGGCGCCTCTTGTAATAGGCCTAACGCGGTCGCCGCACACACCGCATGCGCGATAAGTCTGTTACAGGAGGGTAGCCGCTGCCACCCGCGATCGACTTATTTTAAGCCCAGAACAGGCCTATATTTGGCTTACACCTATTATAAGTTGGACGCGCTTTACCTGTGCACATGCAATGAACGCTCTCGATGAGTAGATTTGTTCGCGTCTGGCAACATGCCGTTGCGTTCGCCACTGGGTAGAGGAAAAGGTCAAATAAAAAACAGTTTAGAAATGAGAAAAGATCAAAAATAGTTTTTGATTCAGCCAGGCTTGTGTTTTTGAAAAAAAATTAAAAACATGGAAAAAATGGATATTTTGATTTTTGATATTCAGGGCGAGAAAAAACAAAATGACAAGTTAAAAACCGGGGAAAATGTTTCAAAATGATTCAATTAACTTAATACATAGTCGCCATGCCTTTGGCTTTCATAACGGCCTCACATCTTTTTGTATGGACTCGATCAAATTCGTCAGGGTCTGAAGTCGGATCTTGGTCCATTCTTCCTTGAGTTGCTCGAACTTCTCGGTACAATTTTTTGGCTGTTTTGTTTTTTAAACGTCTACCAAGAACCTCCTAGAGATGCTCGAAGGGATTCAGGTCGGGAGATTGGCTTGGTCAGGTCATAACGTTCACTCGATGCTGTGCGAACCAGTCCTTGAAAAAGTGGGAAGAGTGTTTCGGATCGTGTTCCTGTTGGAACAACCACCCACGACCCATCTGAAATCTTCCAGATGGTATCATTTCCTTCTCCAAGATTTCCTTGTACATGTAGCTCTCCATGGTTCCGGTGATTCGGATGAGTGAGCCTACGCCATTTGCGCGGAAGCAACCACACATCATGACGTTGCCACCACCGTGCTTAACGGTCGGAACCTGGTGTTTGGGATCGTTCCTTTTGTCACCTGGACGTTGTACATAAGTGACTCCATCCGTACCAATCATCAAATACTTTGACTCGTCGCTCCATAGTACCTTATTCCACCCCAGTGCCGATGATCCTTTGTCTACTTCAGTCGAGCTGAACGGTTCTTCTCAGGAATCATTGGCTTGTTCACTGGGCGCCTTCTGAAGAGTAAAGCGTGGCGCAGACGTCTTTTGACAGTGTCCTTGGACACCTGGAAGCCATGTCAACTGAAATTTTTTGAGAAATCTTCAAAAAACTAACCTGAACTCCATATTGGTCCTTAAGCTCTGAGTTGATATCCGTGCTTGTCAGCCGGGGATTTTTCTCGCTCATCCTGAAAATAATTATGTCGTCTCCTGATGATGTATTTAAAGGTCTTCCAGTAGCTTTAGATAGGTTTGGAGTGTTCAAAGTCGCCGAGATAACCGATTTTGAAGTCTTGAACTGCTTGGCGAGGGTGGGCATGTCCAGACCCATCTGACGACCACGGATGATAGCCATCCGCTGAGAATTAACGAAGTACGAAATCCACGAGGTCTACCCATTCTAAATAACAACATTTATGCATGAAAACACGATAATAATTGAAAAAATGAAAAAAAGCAAAAAAATCGGATTTTATCGATTTCCGAAAATTTTGAAAATAAGTCTGCAATTGTTGCTGCTTACCGTAATATTTTATTCAAACTCATTTTTTAAGCATTTTTCTCAATCCCTGAAAGTTCGGTGTCGATCGGATCATTCGAAGTTGAGTTACAGTCAAAATCACCCCGGTTCGTATACTTTTGCACGGCACTGTATCTGCCCTCTTGGAGAACGCGCTATCGCTACCGGCTATACATACTTTCTTGTACCGACAAATCACGGGTTTCGACGTTCGCTATCATTGGCATTTCTTTAATTTGAAAAAAGCATACCGACGCTCCGAAATTACGAATCGCTTGTTGTTCAGCGAAATGTTTCGTCGATTAATTTAATCGCGATTAATCTATTAATTCACCGATTATTAATCGAAAAAACCGCGGTGAATTTTTGATCGTTGAAACACACTGGTTTTGAGGAACGTACAGTAGCGGCCACTGAAATATCCCCTTTTCGTTTTTCAGCTATAACTTTTTTTAGAGAAGAGCTTGGAACTTGATGTCAATTGTGAAAATGTTTCAAAATAAGCCAGAAATTTTTTAGCTTTTACCGATAAAAAATTTGTTTTTTTAAATATTCAAAAAGTTCGATTTTTCGACTTTGAACAAAAAACCGTTTATTGAGATTTCACCCGGGTAACGACTTGTAAATGTGGTAAAAAGCAATAGAAACAGTTTCAAACTGATTAATACTTAGCTGCAAACCCTCGAGAATCGATAACAGCTTGACATCTTCTCAGGAAATTTTTGGCTAATAGCCATTGAAAACGGCTAATAGCCACCGATTCGGGGCGTGGGCCATATGTATTTGGCACACTCCCCATATTCGATGGCTATTAGCCGTTTTCCATGGCTATTAGCCGTTTCAGTTGGCTATCATTTTCAAAATTTTTCCATTTCAAATTTCGGTCATCTTGTGGCTGGAAAAAGTCGCAAAAGCATTGAGTATGCGCGAATACTGTTTGCCCTAATTGTTGCAAGTAAACATTTTATAGCTGCGTTTCCAACAGACGAATTTTTTATAGATGGCGACATTACCCAATAATGGCTAATAGCCCTTTTCGGCGGCTAATAGCCATATTCGACGGCTAATAGCCATAATGGCTAATAGCCAAATTCGTCGGCTAGTTGCCATTATCGCCCGCTATTAGCCTTTTCACGCGGCTATTAGCCATTTTCAGTGGCTATTAGCCACCTAGGCGCCGAATCTTTCCATAACGCGCCAAAAATTTCCTGAGTTCTTAGCATCGACTGGATCAGGCTGGTTAGAAAAGACTTTGGAATCTGAGCCCACGCAGTCTGCAACTGAGAGAATTTCTCGTCGGCATTTCGAGCACGGATGCCGGAAACGCATCTCTCAGGCTCTTCCCACAAGTTCTCGATAATATTGAGGTCGGGGCTCTGGCTGGGCCACTCCATTACGGTCACACGGTTGGTGGCGAACCAATTCTTTAAAAAAAATATACTGATGGTTTGAGACATTTCACTATTTTTGATGTGGTTGGACGTGTGTTTCGGGTCATTATCTTGTTGAAACAAGTAACAAACCCTTACGGAGGCACGAGCGAACGGGAGCATTACATTTTGCAAGATCTGTTCGTATACAAAGTTGCCTCGAATGCGCTCGGTAAACGCCTGTAACTGTTACGCAGATCTAAGAAGCTATAGCAGCTTTTGCGCATGACTTAGAGCTCCTTTCAGATTTTAAACAGCCTTTAAACCCAGTAGCAGATGTTATGCAGACATTGAAGGCTGCAACACCTGTTAAGCAGATCTTAAAAAGGCTGCAGATGTTACGCAGATCTTAAACGCGACACGCGCCGCACCTGGCGACACAAAATCATTGGCACCGCCCGTCTGTTTTCTGCTTGTTTTTTTTCCGTTTTTTCGTCGGTATTTTTCTTTTTTTTGCAATTTTTAATTATTTTTTTACTCCGTGGTAAATTAAAAGATGAAAAAAGACATTATCGTCACGAATTTCACATTATAGAGCGCAAAATAATTTTTTTTTTTCTTCCTTTTTTTCGAAGAAAAACGCGTTTTGCGTCTTTTTGTTTTCACATTTTTATGTTTTTCGGTAACGTGGAAGGTTAATTTATTTATTTCAAAAAATATTTTCGAGGAAAAAAAAAGAAATTGTGATTAATAAATAATAAGAAAATCATTTTTGCGCGAATATTTAAATAGATACAAGCCTACTGGCTTCGTCGCCACTCTTTCTCACGTTTCACTCTTTCTCATTCATTTATAAGCACTCTGTTCTGCAGAAATTTCTGTCCTCTGTGGCTCAGTTGGTAGTGCGCGTGATTAAAAATCCAAATGTCGCGGGTTCGTGTTTTGCTCAACCCAAAAAAACTTCTTTTTTTTTCGTTTTTTTTTTGCGGTTTCGCATCGGTTTCTGATTTATTTCATATATAAATCTCATTCTGCATTGATTTTTTGTCCGGAAAGTTCAGCGGCAACGCGCCGGAAGCATGTGTGATACTTTTCAAATATGCGAAAGTGTCACACATGCTTCCGGCGCATTGCCGCTGAACTTACCGTGCATTGATAAATGCTCAGAAACGCATATTCAACGCGTGAACAACAAAAAGAAGTGAAAAAACAATTTTTGGGTATAATTTATGTCAAAAATTCTCAAGTTTCGGTCGGAAATCAATATTTCAGTGCGCTATTGAGCATTTTTGCGATTGAAATGCACCCGCGCGCCACCGATGACGCGCCGCTTTTTCTATAACCGTCTAACTTCTATCTCTCTCTCTCTCTCTCTTTCCCGCAGAGCGCCAAATAAATTCCTAATTTCCAGAGCAAATGGGTAAAGACAGAGAACCCGTCGACCAACAACACCATCCACCACCCGCCACGCCACCGGTGCCCAGTCAACACTCGCGAGAGATCCCAAAATGCAGGCTGCACGAGTTCGCCTGCCAGTTGGAGTTTACAAGGCGTTTGAGGTTAGCGTAAGTTGTTTGGACGGGCGTTAAGCTTAAAATAACAAAAATAAAAAAATATATCGTTCAGCGCGGCTCCGAGGGTGAAGTATTGTTCCGTCAGGTGACGAGCGACTTGCCGATCGAAGAACGCGAATACTTTTCTTTCTGCTTCTACGACAAAGAGGAAGGCATCAGACACTGGTTGTATAATGATAAGAAGATATTAAAGCAATTGAAAAGTTGGTTGCTTTTTTTTTTTGGTTTTCTGATGATTCCCAGTTGATTTAAAAGCCCAAAACAAACTTTACAGACCTTCCCCAGGAGTTCTCTTTCGAGGTCAAATTCTACCCGACAACACCCACCACTATTGTCGACGATCACGCACGATACTACGTCTTCCTCCAACTCCGTCGTGACATTCTCACAGGACGCCTTCCAGCCACCGCCGACACTCATGCCCTTCACGGCTCTTTTGTTGTTGAGATGACAATAAAGTGTATTAAATGCTATTTCTTTTTTTAAATAAAAATTATAATTATAAAAGTATGTTTTATTTTCTAATAGAAAAGAGAAAAGGAACGAAAAGCAAAGTGAAAGCAGTAGTAGCCCCTCAGTTGCGCAGCTTTTGAGCAGATCTTTAGCAGAAACCCATAGCGCGTAAATTAACAGTTGCGTAAGAGCTGCGTAAAAGTTGCCAAAGTCTGCGTAACAGTTGCAGGCGTTTACCGAGCGGTGAAGAGGTCCGACCCCATGGCTGCTGAAGCAGGACCATACCATCACGTTGCCGCCACCATGTTTTACGGTCGGAGTTTGGTATTTTGGGTTGAATCTGGTCCTTACTGGTCGTCTCACATAATAAATTCTATCCGAACCAAATAACATGAGCTTTCTCTCATCACTCCACAAAACTCGTTCCCACTGACTTTGAGTCCAGTTGAGATGAGATAGCGCCCCGACAACACGAGCTGCTCTATTGCGGTCAGAGATGTACGGCTCTGTTACAGGTCTTCTTCCAAACAGTCCAGCATTGTTTAGACGCTGTCGGATCGTTCTGCCGCTTGCAACAGGTGATCCACAGAGAGAAACCTGATCGAAGACTTCGGGGGCACTGAGCCTAGGGTTGATTCTCGATGCGCGTACGATGTTTCTGTCTGTTAGATGGCTTGTAACTCAAGCCGGTGAGTGTCTTCTTTTTACTGGTTGTCTATTTTGAGCTCTCCAGCGCTTCAAAAATTTTCCAATTGTGAAATGATCGAAGTTGAACTGCTCAGCAAGTTGCCTGAGAATTCGTCCCTGCTCGCGTCCTCTAGCAATAAAAAATTGCTGGTTATGGGTCAAATATACTTTTCTTTTAATTTTTGTCATTATTCAAATCAATAGATCTTGAAGACTCTGGAAAATATTGGAGTTGTAGCTTTATAAAAAAAAAATAGAAAAACGATCAAAATCGTGAAAATTGAAGAAAAAAAAATTAGAAGTATTTTTATCGGTAAAAGCTAAACTGTATCATATTTCTGGCACATTTTGGAACATATTCACAGTTGATTCAAGTTCCTAGCTCTTCTCTAAAAAAAAATTAGAGCTGAAAAACCAAAAGGGGATATTTCAGTGGCCGCTACTGTACATATCTGGGGATAATTTTTCAGGAATTGTTCTGTTAACAGCCATGGAAAAGGGCTAACAGCCATAGAACTCGGGTCGTAGGCTAGATGCGTTTGGCGCAAATCTATAATTTGATGGCTATTAGCTTTTTTTTATGTGTTTATTTTTCAAATTCTAATTGTAAGCACTCCACGGCGTGTTGGACGGAACGTTGGAAAAAAAATTTAAACTTCGCGGCGTTTGCATTAAACTGATACGAAGAGGAGACGCAGAAAAGCAGAGTGTGAAGATTTGTAGCGACTCTCGCCGAAGAGACGCAGACAGCCAGCCTCCTTCCTTAGCGGAGCGCATTGCCAATAACATCGTGCATTCTCAAGAAAGAGTTTGGCGCGTCTATGGCGGGTATAGGGGGCTAATAGCCATTGAAAAGTGGCGTTATACCAAGTTTAGCTAAATGGAAGGAAAAAATGAAGGTAAAAGTGGTTCAATAACGTAGTCCCCACCATGTATTGTAGCAAGTATCATGTACCGCACAGTTCTACGACGGAAATGCAACAAAAAGGACAATAAATAAAAGGTACAAGCAGACAAAAACAAAAAGATGCAAACTGCCAAATTATTAAAAATTCACGGGTAAAACGAGAGACAACTCGTGCGTCGATTTTTCACATCAAGAGGCCGTGCACTTCTCAGAGCCCCTAGGGGTGGCACATATACATTTCGATGACCATTTTTCCAATTATCTTCTGCTCTGCCGGACAGAGAATTGAAAGCAAGCAAAAGAGGTTTTGAATGTGCGTTTTGAATTTTGAGTCAGGTGATTTTTGGTGGCCTCGCTGGATAGCAATCGCTTAGAAAACACACATTGGAGAGGACAACAAAAATAAATAGGTATTGAGGTGGAATTTGGGAAGAAGAAAACGGGGTACAATCGATTTTAAAGTCAGAAAAAAAGTTTTAAAATTTTCCAAAAAAAATTTTTTTTTTTTTTTTGTAATTTTTGAACAATTTTTTAAAATGTTCTTTAAAAATTCGAGACTTTAATTTTTCTCAAACTAGTACACTGGTCTGATTAAGTTCTAAATTGTTGAATTTTGAATTCAAAGTAGTTCTTTTTAGATCGTTATTACTCCTAATTAGACTCTAAATGCCTCTAATTAGTCTCGAAATTTTTACAATCTTTCTCATTGTTTTTTTTTTGGGGTTTTCGATCAAATTTTATGACAGAAAATTGCATTTTTTTTTTCGCAAAAATACAAAAAATGCGCTATTAAAATGTTTCTGCATTCTTAATTTTTTTTTTTTTTTTTGGAAAAAAAATTTTTATCAAAAAAATGTTTTTAAAGATTTTTTTTTCAAGTTTTAAAAATTCAATGGAATTGAAAAACTAATAAAACACTGTTTAAATTGAAGAAAAATACATTAAAAACTGTTATTTAGGGAATGAAAAAAATTGGAAAAAAATTTGCAAAAAAAAATTTTTTTTTTTTTTTTTTTGAAAAAATTCCCAGTTTCACACTGAACCACACTTAAAATTCGTTAGAAAAACTGATCACCGATCAAGAAAACGGGGGAAAGTTTACATTTTTAATGCAAAAAATGTTTTTTTTTATGGTGGGAAAACCTGTGGAAAATTGAAAAAAAAAGTTTCAAAAACTTGTAAAAAAAAATTTTTTTTCTTACATTTTCGTTTGATTTCTAAATGGGAAAATGCTATGAATAATCAAAAAAAATTGATATCACAATTAAAATATTATACTCGGTATAAAACGCTGATAACTCGCTCCAATCGAACAATGAATTTCGCATGCATTCGGAGAGAGGTTTAGAGAAATCAGAGCAAAACATCGGCCACGGCTCTCTCAATTTTCCGCACTCTCTCGTCGCCAACGTGGCCGCGTCCATCATTGTGCGAAGGGAGCGCGTTTGCAGCGCTCCGTACTGAGAATATTACAATTTTTAAAAATGAAAAAAAAAATTTTGAAACCGAAAAAAAATTTTTTTTTTTTCAAATTGAGAAAAAAATTTTTTTTTCCCACAATTTCCCCATTTTCTTTCTCTGAAAAAGCAGAACAATGAACCAAAAAAATGAGCACGAAATCAAAAAAGAACAAAATTGAAGAAAAAGAATGGAACGGCGGGTGGATAAATGAGGGAGAAGACATCATAAATCTGCGTTGCTGTTCACTGGCAAAAAAAGAGCAATTCGTTCTTTTTTTTTTTGAAAAGTGCATTAATAAAACAGGCGGGACGAATGAAAAAGAAGAAACCGAGTGGGGATAAATCAGAGATTAGCAGGACGGAAATTGTGGGGACAACTGGTGTTTATTGGTGATGCTAGACGAGCCATCAATATGATTCTGGGACACTTTTTGACAGCATTGTTTTTGTTTTCTTTTTGAGATTCTTCATTTTTAAAATTTATATTTTGAGCTTTGCTTTTCGCTCTACGCACTTTTTGCACATTTCTGATAGTTTTTGGTTTTCTCCGTTCGGAATTTTTATTTTCATTATTTTTAGAGTTTGGAGCACGCTCAAAATGCATAAACTGCGCGGGCTTTTTTTCCCAAATGAAAAATGCTGGCCTAACACTCGCCGGAGAAACGCAGACACTTACCAGATACGTTCCGGGCAGCTCGCGTATAATGGGCATAGAAACTAGTCTTACAAAATGTTGCAAACACGCCCCGTGGCACACCTACCTCAAATCTCAATAGGAAGCGCATACCGAGCGCTTCCCAAATTATTGACCTATGGTGCAGTTCTCGTGTACTCCCCGTGGACAATCCGACGATTTCGCCACATTTTGCCATTTTTTCTTAATTTCCCCATTATTGGTCAAGTTTTCAGACATGACTGAACTTGGCAGAACGCCACCATGGAGACGCAGACAAATACGACAGGGCGTGCTTGGTCTGCCATTGTTTCTCGCGGTACAAACTGGACTAGGGTTGGCAACACGTAAGTGGGAGGCTCCCAATTGCCGGCCCTCTAAACTGGACAATTATGTGATTTTTCGACAGTAAATCTGGACACCACTGTCTGGCACAGGAGCGTCCAATACTTGTGTAGAAGGGGCTTCATGGTCTAAGAATCCTATGGGTTCATCTCTGACCAATGACAACAAAAACAAATCAAGAAAACTACATAAAAACCAATTTATTACCCAAAAAAACAATGCCATTCTACCACTTTTTCTTAAACTCATCCACCGACAAATCACCAGGACCAGTGTGCATCAAAAGAAGCAAACCGCCAACTGCGGAAAGCGTCTGGAAGAAATCGTAGCGAACAGTGTCCGAGCGAGTTTCTCGATTCCAGAAATCATTGGTGAACATGTTAAAGACAAAGAGCCAAATGGCGAGCACAAACGACATGGCTCGCGTTTTGTAGCCACACCACACAAATATCATCAAACCTGAAAGTTAGGAAAAAATATTTTTTGTAATTTTATTGAAGCTGAAAAATTTTTTTGATTTTTTTTTTGTCTTTTTGGACTCCCCTTACCGATACATTTGCATGGTTTCTAGGAAAAAAGTGAACAATAGTTTAGGGAACGAATTGTTCAAATTAATCCCCTCACCTTTTTTTTTTCAAATTAAAAAACTTACCATAAGAAATAAAAGAAACGATGAGGCGCGAGAAACTGAATTCAATCTTAACCAGAGAGACGAGAATTAGGTTCAAAAATAAACGGCAGCCGCAGAGAATTACCGACGTCATCTGAAAAGCAGAATCCCAATTATTAATAACTTCGGACTACGGTAGGTAGGCATTCCGTGATTGGGCAGGTGGTGTTTGCGTACTTTTTTAAAAATTGCGATTTTAGTGGAATATTTTGGTTTTTATCAATTGTTTTTGAATTTAAAAATAGTTTTGATGATTTTTTTAAATTATGATCACCTTTCAAAAAATATCGTAAAAAACGTTTCAAAATTTTTTTTTTCAATTTATAAAAAATTAAAATCATCAATCGATAGAAAATTTTACGCTGAACAACTTTTTCTGTTGACATATTTCATAAAAATTGCGGTAAAACAGCGAAAAAACGAAAAAATGCCTGAAGATTGAAAATTAGCTTG
The DNA here is from genome assembly GCA_963572235.1 of Caenorhabditis japonica. NCBI lineage: Eukaryota > Metazoa > Nematoda > Chromadorea > Rhabditida > Rhabditidae > Caenorhabditis > Caenorhabditis japonica. Next base: position 8,677,455 of record OY754342.1, read on the forward strand.
CATGACAAGAGACGCAGAGATTTTTAGAGAAAAATGTTTGAAATTGCTGGAAAAATCTGTTTATGTGACATTTTAGGCTAAAAAAACAGTTTTAAACAAATTTTCCACATCAGTTCTAATACATTTTCAGTTAATTTCGTTAAAAAAAAATTTTCTTCTAAACTCGCCAAAATCAACATCAATCGATAGCAAATTTTACGCTGAATAACTTTTTATCTTGACATATTTCCTAAAAACTGCGAGAAAACAGCGGAAAAACGAAAAAATGCCTAAAAATTGAAAACTAGCATGCATAACAAGAGGCGCGGAGATGGTTAGAGAAAATTGCAGGAATTTCAATTATTCTGACATTTTTTTGTGAGAAACTTAGTTAAAATAACTTTTTCCATGCATTTTCGTTAGATTCCCAAGTTTTCAATGTATCAAAAAATTTAAAAAAAAAAACAATTTTTTTTCATTTTTATTTCTGTGAAATATAGTCGGCGAATACATCATCAACCTCGCTCTACTGCAAAATGCCTGTAAAACAGTGTTGCACTAGCAAGATTAACTTGAATTCTATTTTATACTTCTTTTTAACGGAAACTGACGTATCCACGACGAATTGCAGGTAAAATTTGATTTTTCGCTTCAAAACAGGCGCACTACACTGTTGAAAATCGAAAAGTGCCGTAGAGCGAGGCTGATTATGCATTCACCGAGTATATGATTTTTTTTTTCTTTCAAATTTCTCAAAAGTCACACCAATTAATAGAGAATTTTACGCTGAAAAAATGTACCCACGTTGTGTTGAGAAGTACATGAAACTTAAAATTTAAATTTCGCGGGAAAGTTGCCACGTCACTCGAGAAAAAAGCGCGCGAAATGGTGTGTTAAAAACGTCGTTATTGCGGCGCCACAGCTATTTTTATATATTTTTTCCTTGTGGATTCATATCTTTTGCATGATTCTATATATTTAAACAATATTTCCCTATTTATTTTATGCAGAAAACGTTTTCCGCCAGCGCCTCGTTTTTGAAAATCCAAACCGTTTCAAATCTGTAACAACCGCGTTTCCTCAAATCTGTGTGAGCAGTGGAGCGCATTTTCACGATGTACTCTTCAACACGCCGTGTGTATCTCTTGACATTTTTCATAAAAACTGGCCCTAAGCATATAAAAAACGAAAAAGTGTCGCAATGTTAACTCACATCCACTTCATTCTCATCTCGTGGCAACTGATCGTATTGTTTCGGCTTGCGCAGCATATTTTCCATGACCAAAAGCAGAAGAGCAGCAAAGATAGAAAAATTGCGAATGAGCAGACGATACGTGGTGAGCAACTCGTACAGTACTATTTCGACAAAGAGCACGACGGCGAGGACGCCGCAGAGTTCGGTGACCTGAAAAAGGAAGGATTGGGGATTTTGAAAGATGGGGTGTTTAATTTAAATTACTCTCCCCCCCCCCCTCCTATTGTAGGCGTCGAGCCTATCCTACGCCCGGCGCCCAAAGAGCCTATCCTAGGCTGGGCACTCGCCTGGCCTATAGTCAGCTATCTGCCGTTAAGCCTATTATATGCTAGGTGCGGCATCGGCAGAACCTAAATTAGTCCCAGTACACGTTGAGCCAATTTTAGGAAAGCCTATGCTAGGCCATGTGCCCTTCGAGCCTATCTCCGAGCCGGAAACCGTCGAGCCTAGCCTAGGCACAACACCCCTTTAGTCTAGCCTAGTCACGGCGCCCGACGAGCCTATCATAAGCCCGACGCGTGAAGAGCCTATTCTAGGCACGGCACTCGTTGAGCTTAATATAGCCGACAACTGATTTTTCGTTTGAAATCTCCTTAACGACCCCAGCAACAACACTCCGCCCGCATGACTGGTCTCACGATAACCCGCCGACTCACCTTAAATCTAGCCAGCACCAAAACCGGCACCACTAGCAGCAATATGGCCATAATCAGAGTGACACAATAGAAAAACGCATAGCCGCCCCACCAAATCGAAGCAAAGTGATCTGCGTGGATGGACAGGTTGAACATGAGACGAAAACCGTCTTCGAGAAACGTGGAAACGAGGAGCACACGGCCAATCGTCGGAAGCACCTTTTTCGTTTTACGTATCACCTGGAAAAGTTTCCCTTTTTATTATTGAATATCCTGACCGAATATCTTGAAAAGAAAACCAAGAAGGAAAAAAAAGAAAAGAAAGAAACGTACATCCTCAGTGTAATCCTCGAATTTCGAAATCCACAATCTCATTCTGATTAGAACAATTGCTCGAAATGACAATAGCCGAAAATTCAGAGAAAAATCAATGTGTGACGTGGAATATGTGGACGTGATTTTGCGGGGTTTCCTGACCAGGCCACGCGCCACGCGTGGCAACAATTTTTTTTAATTTTGTTTTTTTCTTTAATCTTTGAAGCATCACGTGACTTCCTTACTTAATTATTTATTGATTAAATTAAATTGCGCGTCAATTTTTTTAAAGCGCTATTCGGTCGGCCGCGGGCATGTCCATGTGCACGGCGTGCTAGGCCCTACGTAAAGAAATTCGCGCCTTTTAGCATGTGTCTGTGTCTCGGCTGTGGTGTTCTGCCAAGTCTAGCAAAACGCGTGCAAAAATGGAGACACAGACTCGCGAGAATTGGCACTCGAAAATTTGATTTTAAAAAAAGTTTTCTAAAACGTAGTCCCCAACACGCCGTGATGTGATCTTGCAGCGTTAGAAGAAAAGTGGCAGAGAAAAGGCGGCTAGAAAATATGGTCTAAAAATCATCCGCACACCCAAATTCTCAGGGGGTCCTATATTTTTTGGACAGCCAAAAATAGGACTTTTTTGTCGTGTGCGGGGACGAGACATGGTAGGATTATAAAAAATTGGTCCTGGTGGTTATTTTTAATTCTAAATCGAACTGCATTCACAAATTTTTCATATCTCTTTTGGTTTTGTCTGGGACCCCAAAATCGAGGGGGGGGGTCCTAAAATTGTTGGACGCACTGTATCAGAAACCTTTCTGTCGAGTTGATTTTAAAATTCTGCTGAAAATTATTTTTTTATTCAATTGTTTCGAAAATTCATGAAAATTGACATTTTTGGAGATCTATACAAATAAGCTCTAGAATCACCGAAGGTCAAAAACACAAGGAAGGTAACTATTAAAAGTGATTTAATACTTGGTTGGGTATCCTTTGGCATCAATAACAGCCTGGCATCTGTGTGGCATCAAATCCAGGAGCGTCTGAACCACCGTCATCGGGATACTCTTCCAAGCAGCTTCGAGTTGAGCGAATTTCTGGTTGGCATTGGAGGCTCGGACTCCTTTGAGGCGTCGTTCTAGCTCCTCCCACATATTTTCGATGGGATTCAAGTCCGGAGACTGACTTGACCATTCCAGGAGATCCACACGGCGACGTCGAAACCAATTGGCGACATGACCCTAAGCATGCTTCGGGTCATTATCCTGCTGAAACACCCACGATCGGCCCAAATTTGCTCTTGCCCATGGTTGCATTGTGTTCTCCAGGATGTCTTCGTACACATATCGGTCCATGGTTCCACAAATTCTCTTCAATGGACTCATGGAAGTGTCGGAGAAGCATCCCCAAACCAGCACAGATCCAGCTCCATGTTTTACCGTCTGACATTGGTACCAGGGATGTGCGTGATATTATTTTTTTCACGGATCCGTGAAAACGTAAATTTACTGTTTTGAAGAACCGTGAAAAACCGTGAAAACCGTTTTAACGTGTAGGTTAGGTCGTTTCGTCAACGCTCTAATGCAATAATTCAATACAACTTAAAAGTGTTATAATATACAGTCCGTTCCATAAGTATAGCGCCCCCCCCTCAAAGTATTCTGCCTTGGCACGCCCGGGCAAAATTGCAACATGAAACCTAAAAAAACGGATTCAGCATGCAAAAGTACCTCGGAAATAACTTTTGTGCCTGAAGACATCCATGAAGCAGATAGATGTATGAAAAAATGGCTCCTGCAACCGTATTCTCAGTACGGAGCGCTGCAAACGCGCTCCCTTCGCACAGTGGTGGACGCGGCCACGTTGGCGACGAGAGAGTGCCGAAAATTGAGAGAGCCGTGGCCGATGTTTTGCTCTGATTTCTCTAAACCTCACTCCAAATGCATGCGAAATTCTTTGTTCGATTGGAGCGAGTTTGTAGCGTTTTATACCGAGTATAACATAAGTATAGCGCCCCCCTCGGAAATTTCCAAAAAATCAAGATTTTTAATAAAATCAATACTTTATTGACGTTCATTAGACGTAACCAAATTGTAAACGCAATTGGGCATACAATTAATAGGCTTTGGGATGTACTGGATGATCTTGTTCACGAATTCATGCTCTTTTTTCTTCCACTCGTACAAAGGTCCAGTTTTCATAACATTGACAAAGTTGTATTGCCTACTCTGGGCAGAAAATTTTTGCACAAGCTTTCCTCAGGTGTTCTCCATAAGATTCAAGACGTGTGCACACCTAGAACATAGAAACAAATCGACATTTTTAGATTTAATCCAGTCCAAAGTCTAGATACTCACATGGATTGCAGCATTTTTCGCTGAAAAACAAAACAATACCGCTTGAAAAAACGTCAGAATAGTAATAGGTGGTTCTCGATGATTTCCTCATACTCGGGAAATATCATCCGAGTGGAGACAAACGTTAGGTCCAACTATCCAGCAAGTGAAAATACTCCTTTTATCAGGCATAATGAACATGGGTACTGTAACAATCCGAATCGTCTCCATTTAAGCTTTTAACCCTAGAAAAGATTATCTAAGTTCCTGATTCGAGTTTTGTAGCAACTAGCTAACAACATTTACCTCATTCAAGTTTGTAGAAAAACTTTTACGCGTGAACTCAAAATCACGGACCTTGAAAGGATCGGTGAGACGTGGAGCGGGCTTCATAACTTACTGGACAGGGTTTGGATCCATTTCATTGGCTCTCCAGATGCTCTGTTTCAAAACATCGCGGTTCAGCTCTTGATTCATAGCAATGCAAGTCTTTATTGAGTTCGAAACATGTCGTATGATGTTTCACCTTGTCTCTTTGGTGGTGCTCCAGACTTCGTAGACTTCTTATAACGGCTCGGATTTTTAATAAAATTGTTGATTCACTTCTTTGAACACTTCGAGTGTTGTGTAATTACTCAAATTGACCTTCCGGCTGTTTTGCAGGCGTCAATTTGGAGTTGTTCGGCGCCAGAAAAGTGTTTTCCACGAAACATGGTTGAATTATGCACAATATAGACAAAAATATGAGAACTATAACCACATGTTATTTAAAAGCGCATAAAGCATAAAATTGAAAAAATCCAGTCACAGATTTCCTCATTAATAGGGATTTTTAAGAAACTTCCGAGGGGGGCGCTATACTTATGTTACGGTTGCAGGAGCCATTTTTTCATACATCTATCTGCTTCATGGGTGTCTTCAGGTACAATATCACGAAACGGATATTTCCGGGGTAGTTTTGCATGCTGAATCCGTTTTTTAATGTCCCATGTTGCAGTTTTGCCCGGGAGTGCCAAGACAGACTACTTCGAGGGGGACGCTATACTTATGGAACGGACTGTATAATACTTCGGGTCATGTCGCCAATTGGTTTCAACGTCGCCATGTGGATCTCCTGGAATGGCCAAGTCAGTCTCCAGACTTGAATCCCATCGAACATATGTGGGAGGAGCTAGAACGACGTCTCAAAGGAGTCCGAGCCTCCAATGCCAACCACTCAGAAAGAGGGGCGGGCAGGAAGTCGGCAGCTAAAAATGCGTAACCCGGCGTGATGTCGGCACGAACTCGGCAAGTTGCCGACTTGCCGCCCGCGGCAACTTGCCGATTCAGGCGGCAAATTGCCGACATATGGGGTATTGCTGACGCATAGCAGTGCGCTGGCGCACAATTCTTGTTGCCATTTCTTTGTACCTATTTCACGATTTTTACGCCGCGTTTAATGTAATTCTATATTTTTCAACGTCGATATTAAACTCACATTTTTTTAAACGTTTTACTGAATATTTTTAGGTTCGGCAGTCATGTAGGCTCAAAAAGGCACTGCATAGAGAGAAGAAAAGTAAGTTAATTATGTAAAGTGTAATTTAATACACAATACCGTAAAACCTGTAATTGAAGTACATGTACTTCTATTTTTCAAACCCCCTAAATGGGTGTACTTCTAATACAGGTGTACTTCAATTAGAGGGTGTACTTCTATTTTTCAAAGGCCTTTCAGGAGAAAAAAAAGAAAGACGATTCGAGACGCAGACAAAACCGGGGAAGACAAACCCGAGGAAGACAAAACCGGGAAAAACATTTCCAAAAAAATATTTGGTAATTTCTTCCCCTGTCACCCCCTCAGCTACGACATTTTTTCCATAGACCATCTTCTCGCGAGGTGCTCAAAATCCAAACTTGGTCAGTTTTCCAAATTTCCCAATTCTATCTTTTTTTTGAACAGTTTCTACTCTCGGCGAATACGTCATCAACCTCGATCTACTTCAAAATTCCTGTAAAACCGTGACGCACTTGCAAGATTAGCTCGAATTTTAGTTGTATTATTTTTTCAAAAAAAAAGACGTAGCCACGGCAATTTGTAGTTTAAATTTGATTTTACAACAAACAACAATAACGCTTCAAAAAAGGCGCACCACACTGTTGAAAATCAAAAAGTCCGGTAGAGCAATGCTGATGTGGCATTCGCCGAGTATAACTGTTGAGATAAGCTTAATAATCTTCTGTCAACTACTCTAAAACAATGTTTTGGTCAATAGACCATCCGCAGAAAGTCTTGGACCATCAGATGGGAGACGCCATTTCCATTGCGTTAAGGGGGCTGTTCCCCGGTTTTGTCAGCGTCTCGAAACTTTGAAGTCTGCGCTCGTCAATTAAAACGTTGCAAGTGTATTCCTCCATCAACGTGTTTGGACACTAGTGTCGCTGGCTTTCAAATGATTTTCCATTCAAAATATCTTCAAACCAATGAAAAACGGAAAAAAAGCTTCAACAATGGAATACAATTTTTTTCAAAATAACTCACCCGATGATGTACCTCTATTAGAGGGTGTACTTTTATTTTTCAAAGACCTCTTGGGAGTGTACTTCTATTAGAGGTGTACTTCAATTACAGGTTTTACGGTATTTTTTGAAATTTTAAGTTTTAGAATGCGCATCGTGGAGAGATTCGAGGAAGCATACGATTTTGGCTTTTGATGTCTGCTCAAAACGATTTGGACAGCGGATTCGATGAATTAATGGATCAGAGGCGATTTTTCAATAAAAATAGTAGTGAGTTTCACATTTATAATGTGAACATATCAATTAGATACATATATTTTTGTTATTGTCGTACCGCCGGAAGTGTCAAACGCTCTTTCCAGAGGCCGCATTCGTGAACATTTACCGACCGGTAAATGAAAAAGGTAAATGATTTTCTCGTCAGAAAAGCAATAAAATTATAACAAAGGAATATCACTTCCCGTCCGTTTCTTTATATGTCAAACCGTCCCGCTCGTCCAGATACCCTTATTTGTTAACGGCTTGTGGAAAGTCCTCAAAAGGCTTCCTCCATGCCAATTTGTCCCTGTGGAACCGTGCCGCCAAAGTAATACCAAAGAGATTGCATCCAAAGGCTTTTGCTGCGCGCCTAGGCGCTATTCCCCTAGACATCTTAACCCACACCCCCACTTGACCAACTGGACTATTGCCGGTCCGATCGGTCATTTTACATTTTATTTGCTCTGATTTTATAATTCGTACGTAACCATTATGTTGTAATTACACTTGAAAGCAAATAAATAAATAAATAAATAAAAGCAACATTTTGGAATTTTTTTTTTACCTAGGTTCACTATAAACGACCTGTGAATAGTTTCAATAATAATAAAACTAATCGTTTCGGTCAATACCCCCCCTCCCCCCCCCCCATTCACTTTTTCATTTACCGTACGGTAAATGTTCATGAATACGGCCTCAACATTCATTACTTCGCGATTTTAATTTTGGTTTCCAAACTATTTCATTTCATCTCACAAATTTGTCAGCAAATTTATAGCTAATAGCTATCGAATCGAGCCGTGTGCCATATGTATTTGGCGTACATCGCGAATTCGATGGCTATTCGCTATTTTTCATTTGGCTTCCTGATTCGATAGCTATTACCCATTTTCAATGGCTATTAGCTAAAAATTTCCTGAGAAACGCATATGGCACATGATCAGATTCGATGGCTGCTAAATAGCTGTTTTCAATGGGTTATTAGGTCAACATTTCCTCTGTTGTATAAATTATAAGTGGCATGAGAGAAATGATGTGGAAATCAGAGTGAAAATCACGAAGTACTAACTATAAGTTAAGCGGAGCGCGTTTGAACGTCGTGGCGGGTCGACAATACACGTTGTTTTTTCATTTGTTTTTTTATGGGTGCTACGGTATAGAACTCGCATGGAATAGAACTGCTACAGAATAGAACTCGCACAAAATAGAACCGCCTGAAATTAAGCTTTACCGGGACAGAACCGCTCGAACAACTCAAAAAAGTATTTCGTTGTACATTGTGAGACCCCGAGTTCTACTTCGTTCAGTTGTTTGTTCAGTACAGTTTCATTTCAGCCGTTTCTATTCCGCGCAGTTCTATTCCGTAGCAGTTCTATTCCATGCGAGTTCTATACCGTAGCACCCCGTTTCTTTACGATGTTTTTATTGATCGGTCTTGAAAATAAAATATTTCTTTTTAAAAAATCGATAATCACAAACGAACATTGAAGCACACTGCGGCAAATTGCCGTTAAAGTCGGCAAATTGCCGCGGAAATCGGCAAAATTGCCGCGAAGATCGGCAAATTACTGCCCCTATGCGGCAATTTGCCGCCTAAATCGGCACCTTTGCCCACAGGAGTCGGCCAGCCCGCCGATTTCGGCGGCAAATTGCACATAATTCTCTGAGCAGAAGTTCGCTCAACTCGAAGCTGCTTGGAAGAGTATTCCGATGACGGTGGTTGTACCAAGTATTAAATCACTTTTAATAAATACATTCCTTTTGGTTTTGACCTTCGGTGATTCTAGAGCTTATTTGTATAGATCTCCAAAAATGTCAATTTTCATGCATTTTCGAAACAATTGAATAAAAAAATAATTTTCAGCAGAATTTTAAAATCAACTTGACAGAAAGGTTTCTGATACAGTGCGTCCAACAATTTTAGGACCCCCCACGGCCTCCCAGACTCCCAACGCGCCAACCAATCACTGACGCATTTCTGGTGTTGGCGCACAACTCGACGGCGCGTCTTTGAGCGCTCTGATGTTCTTGTGTGCGATTTTCTCGTGAAATAATAAGTTTTTAACAAGAATTATATACGGAGATAATGTAGAGAAACGTTTAAAAGAGCAAAAAGTGAGGAAAAGCGTCGAAAAGCTCACAAAATCACCGATGTAATTGGAAATTAGCCATTTCGGCGAGAAACAATTAAAATTTTCATTGAAATCGGCTATTTTCGAGCAAAAAATAACACAACTTCAAAACAAAGCACCGCACGGTGTCCCGGACGGGAAAAGCGCCGCTAGAAATAACTGCTGGCGCATCTCTCGTTTTCTCTCCCTCCCCACATCAGCGCAGCTATTTTTTTAAAGAGAATTTGTTTCACTTTTGATTTTCAGCAAAACTAGACCACTTTTTGAAAATCTGTAATTAAAATATATTCTTCAGGTCAAATGCTTCATTTTTATTACAAAAACACCACGATTGGTGCAGAATTGACGAAGGAGATGCATGAAAAAAAATTAGTACAGAATTTTACTAAAAACTCAATTTTCTGCAACATAATAATGCATTTTAAATGTCTCCCTTGTGCAGAATGTTCTCGCGAACATTTTAATACCACGACCAGCTCGAAACGGGCGAATTCGGTTTTTTTCTCGATGTTTCAACATTTTAAAATGCATCTCCTCCGTCAATTCTGCACCAATCGTGGTATTTTTGTAATAAAAATGAAGCATTTGACCTGAAGAATATATTTTGATGACAGATTTTCAAAAAGTGATCTATTTTTGCTGAAAATCAAAAAAGAAACAAATTCCCGTTGAAAAAATAGCTGCGCTCACGGCGCGGCCAAATCGACGTGGCCGAGAAAAATTCGGAAACTCGGCCACCTCCTTTTTAATGCATTGCGCCGAGAGGCAACTATGAAACTTCGTTTTTTTGCTGTTTTTTTTTCGTGTTTTTCATTATATTTTTGTAAATAAATGTTTAAAATAAACTTTACTTTCAGGATAACTCACAACCGAGCTCGGATTTGTTCCGCACACTTCCCTTCGCGAGTCTTCAAAGTAGTGAGTTTTTATAAATGTTTTTCTCGAAAACCAATCCTTTTAATTCTCTGATTTTTTGCCAAAACTTTCTCCAGGCAATTATCTTTCGTTCGATGCCAAATATTTGAAGTTGTATGTATGAATTTTGAAAAAAAAAACTACGAAAAGTCGAAAAATGTGAAAATTTCAGACAAAAAATGTTTTTTCTCGAAAACCAATCCTTTTAATTCTCTGATTTTTTGCCACAACTTTCTCCAGGCAATTATCTTTCGTTCGATGCCAAATATTTGAAGCTGTATGTGTGAATTTCGAAAAAAAAACCACGAAAAGTCGAAAAATGTGAAAATTTCAGACAAAAAATGTTTTTTCTCGAAAACCAATACTTTTAATTCTCTGATTTTCTGCCAAAACTTTTTTCAGGCAATTATCTTTCGTTTGATGCCAAATATTTGAAGCTGTATGTGTGAATTTCGAAAAAAAAAAACCACGAAAAGTCGAAAAATGTGAAAATTTCAGACAAAAAATGTTTTTTCTCGAAAACCAATCCTTTTAATTCTCTGATTTTTTGCCAAGACTTTCTCCAGGCAATTATCTTTTGTTCGATGCCAAATATTTGAAGCTGTATGTGTGAATTTCGAAAAAAAAACCACGAAAAGTCGAAAAATGTGAAAATTTCAGACAAAAAATGTTTTTTCTCGAAAACCAATCTTTTTAATTCTCTGATTTTTTGCCAAAACGTTCTCCAGGCAATTATCTTTCGTTTGATGCCAAATATTTGAAGCTGTATGTGTGAATTTCGAAAAAAAACCACGAAAAGCACGGCCTGCTGGCCAGAACGAGATCGGTAACGTGCTCCACTGCACACGCTTTTTTTCTCTCGGTCTCTTCGACGAGAGCTCTTGGCATGGTGCCAACAACAAACTTTTTTTTATTTCTTCTTTATGAATGCTGATTTTTCATGTATTTATTTGGCATTTACAGTGGAAAATTTAGGTAAACTTTTTATAAGTTCGAGCAGATCGATTTTCCCGTTTTAATTCTGCAGTTTCTCCATCTGGTCAAACAAATTTATTTAGTTGCCAATTTTCAAAATAATTAAACTCTTCCAATTTATTTTTTAAATGTTTTAAAATAAGGAACAAATAACTATTTAAGCCGCAGTCGGAGTTGGCTTGTTGGTTGGACGACGAAGTGTTTGACGTTTCTGAAGAAAAAAAAATGAAGAGCAACGAGAAAAAAAATTACCGAATGGGCCAGCGACTAATCCAAATCTAGTAGCCGTGCAGCACGCTCTCCTATGTTTCTTGCTCATCAATCATTTTCCGTTCACGATTTGCCTGAAAAAAAAATATTATGGCACAATTTTTTGCTTTTTTTTTAATAAAAAATTATTACAAAATCGCCTAAACCTAAACGCTGGGAAGGATCTGGGAGAGGAAATATCGTGTTCACGCATTTGAAAACGACGTTAGCGTTGTTTCGCAGTCTCTAGAATCAAAACTTTACCAGAAAATGTTAAGTATCACACAAGTAAGTAAGTAAACTTTTGGAGTTGAAATTTGCTCCATGTGACCAGTGGCCTCGTGTGAAATATTTAATGACTAATATTAAATGTGCGTTTGATTTACGCTAAAATTCTCAAATATTTGCCAAAAATTCAGGATAAAGCCTTTTCAACCAAAAACTTGCATAATGGTACGTCCAAAGTAAAAAAAAAGCGCAAAAAAAGACGAAAAAAGGCGTCCAAAGTAACTTTGTTTTTGCGTCTTTTTTCTCTACAGTATACCGCAGAACCTGCAGATCAAACAAAAAAAAACAACTAAAAACATGTTTCAAACAATTAAAAATGTAAACAAACATGTGAAATTCAAATTATTCACTTCGCGCGTCGCTAAGATGTGCAGGTTTGGTGGGATACTGTAGAGAAAAAAGACGCAAAAACAAAGTTACTTTGGACGCCTTTTTTCGTCTTTTTTTGCGCTTTTTTTTTACTTTGGACGTACCATAAAAGAGCTAAATCAAACTGTGCGACGGAATTTGACACCTCCAAATGCTCGTCTAGTGGAGCGCACTTGCATACCTCCTCGCGTCGCGCGCCGCTCATATATCAACGCCCATTGCGGGCACTGGGAATGTGTGCAGCGGTGGCCTAGTGGTGAGAGCTTGAGGACGCCAATCTGGAGGTTGTGGGTTCGATCCCCCTCCGCGGTTTTTATTTTTTTTAAATTCTTTTGTATCTGCTCAGACTAAATCTTATGGATTTTTGTTTCGAATACCACAAAAAATGACATTTGCGTGTTGGAGTAGAACGTTGAAAACAAAATTAAAATTTCCTTTTTTTTTTCGAACTACTTTAAATTCGTTAGTTTTATTTAAATCCTTCGGCAAGTAACTTTTATCCAGAAAGTTCAGCGGCAAAACACCGGAAGCATGCGTGAAACCTTGAAAATGGGCGACCGGAGGGAGCTGGGCGGAAGCTTGCTTTGAATCTGTGGTTCAAAACGGAAAACAAAAGAAAAGTGCACCAAGAGGTATTGAACCCAGGCCTCCAGATCGGCGATCGAAAATGTAGACCACTAGACCATCACAGTACACATTCTTAGTGCCCGCGATGGGCGTTTATATGATCGGCGCCAAAGGAGGAGGTATGCAAGTGCGCTCCACTAGACGAGCATTTGGAGGTGTCAAATTCCGCCACTGTAAATCAAACACATTAGCGTCTTTGTTTTTATCTAATGCCCGAAAAAAAATGCAACTAATATTATAAAGCTATTATCGATTTTTATAGCGCTTCCAAACTAATGGTGTTGTTCACGAAATAGCAGAAAACGGCAAAAACTGCGCGAAAACTGGGAAATGTATAAAAAAAAGTAATATTTTTAATATCGATACTTCGGTCCAAAAATTTCTGAGTGTGTTTAGGAGTATTTTTGCCTTCATTCTCCAAAATTCCAGGTTAATCGGAGCATTTTCCGAGTTTTCGCGAATTGTTTTGCTATTTCGTGAATAACCCCATAAAAAAAACTGGAATCAGACATTAAAGTGGTGCGAGCATGTTTTTCTTTTAATTTTTTTGAAACTTTAAATCGTCTATTTTTTCTGATTCCAGGATTTTTTTACTTCAAGCGAAGCATTAAAAATAAAAACATACCAGAACGGCGGCGAGTCTTGCAGTTGTTGTTCTCCATTGTTCCCTGAAATTAAAAATATTATTAAAGTGGCATAATGTAAAAAAAAAAGAAGAAAACAATACATTTCGCAAAAAGAAATTCGGAAATATTACAACAAAGCTCAGAATAATCATTAAAAAATCGCAGAAAAAAAACGTGGCAACGAGAAAAGCGTCAACAATATCGAAAAGTGCGTCAGCGATACGTAGCCAACGTGGCTTTGTGCGGTATATACCGTATTAGGTTGCTGCGAAGCGAAAATGCGACCACGCTTATTCCGAAATTTTTATTTTTAGGAATTTTGGCGCGCAATTCAAATTTAATTTTCCAATGTAGTGCGCAACACACCGTGGAAAAGTCGAAAAATGTGAAAATTTCAGACAAAAAATGTTTTTCTCGAAAACAAGTTATTTTAATTTTCTGATTTTTTGCCACAATGTTCTTCAAGCATTTTTCTTTCTTTTGATATTAAATATTTAAATCTTCATGTACAGATTTTCGAGAAAAACCACGAAGACTCGAAGAATGTGAAAATTATCAGACAAAAACCATTTTTTCTCGAAAAACAGTCCTTTTAACTCTCAGTTTTTTTGCCACAATGTTCTCGAGGCAATTCTCTTTCTTTTGATAACAACTACCTGAAGCTGTATGTAAGCATTTTCAAGAAAAACCGCGAAGAATAGAAAAAATGTGAAAATTTTCAGAAAAAAAAACTATTTTTCTCGAAAATATGTAGGTATAGTATTCTGAAACATTCCCCCAACGTACTTCAAATAATTATCTTGTTTTTTTTTGTCAAAAATATTAGGTTTTCACGACTTGTTATATATTTTCTGTTTTTTGTGGCTATTCTGGTACTTTTCCTCGTTTTCTTGTTGTCCGATTCTTATTTTATGATTGTATTTTATTTTTCTGTTGTTTTTTAAACATTTTTAATAAAATAAAGCAACTAATTTCGCTGTTAACAACTTTAAAAAGCAAAATTAAAACCAAAACGAATTGGTGATGACGCGCAATCTGCACTGTTGCGCCGCGGTGTTTGCACACCAGTTTCGCTGCCAATACTGCTGTACCATTACAAGTTTTTCCTCGGCCACGTCGCGTTGGCCGGGCCGTGGCGCTGCGGTGGTGAGGGAGAGAGAAGAGAGTGCAGACTGTTAAAGACATTTTTCCACTTTGGGACACCGTGCACCGTGATTTGATTAGAACCAGAAAAAACCCAGAAAAATGAAGTTGAACTTTTTTTTTAATTTCGAAAAATGGAAACATATTTTTTTGGCGACAATTATGCAATATATGTAGGGAGCGCAAAGGGGTGGGCGGAGTCAGACGATTTTTCTCCCCAGTTCGCGCGTGCATGTTTACAGGACGCTGACGTATATCGACAGCACTAAGCGAGAGGTGAGTAAATGCGCTCCATTGAATGGCGCGAATTTGAAATCTTTCACTGTTGTGCACCGTTATTTTTCTCACTGCGCATCGATTTTTTCCTTGTCTCCCCGGAATTATTAATTTTTTCGTAAAAATTATTTTTTTTTTGCTTGTTTTGTCATAAATGGTTTGAATATGAGTTTCTAAGCATTCATCGATTCACGGAAAACTCAGCGGCAACGCTCCGGAAGCATTTGTGACACTTTTCAATTTGGCGACAGGAGGGAGCTGGGTGAAAGCATGCTTTGTGACGGGATTTTTTGGAATTTAAAGTCTAAAGGTGAGCAAAAAAACGTGAGAAAATGTTACCGGGAGCCGATTAAACACTCACAAAGATCAAAGCTAGCTTCCGCCCAGCTCCCTCCGGTCTCATATTTGAAAATTATCACACATGCTTCCGGCGCATTGCCGCTGGACTTTCCGGACGAAAATAAATTCTAAATGAGATAAATATATCGAACAAATCAAAAGCAATGCACAATCGCCAATAAAAACAAAACAACAAATGTTTTTGAGTGGCCCCCTACTCCATCTGCCCCAAATTAAAATTTTTTTGTTAATTTTTGAACGGAAGTGGTGAAAACGGAGACGGGATAGACGAAAATCAATGCGCAGAGAGAAAAATAACGGTGCACGACAGTTGAAGATTTCAAATTCGCGCCATTCAGTGGGGCGCATTTACTCACCTCTCGCTTAGTGCTGTCGATATACGTCAGCGTGGCTAAATACAGGTCAAAATGCATATACATCAATTTTTTCAGAATCACGGTTTGTCACAACAGCGTCGAAGAAGATGGCAAAAAAATGACGAGTTGTTTCAATCATTAAAAAAGCGCAAAAAATATGAAAAAATGGAATCGATTTCGAACTCGCTCGTAAATGTTTTTTTTTGTCGGCCCGCCAAAATGGTCAAACGCGCTCCAAATTGTTTTATTTCACGTAAAAATTCAACGCAAAATGAAATAATTTGGATACCAAGGTGAAAATTGAATAGTTAGCATTGAGTTGAGCGGAGCGTGTTTGGCCATTTTGCCAGGCCAACAATAGGAAACTATACAGTTTGAAAGTCATTAAGCTATTTTCAAGATTACTGCTCAAATTTTATGAGCATCAAAATTCGGTAGAAAAAAATTTAGTACGATAAAAAAATTGACTTTTGTAGCTTTATTAGTGCATGCTGAAATGATTGCCGGGGGAAACTCCGAAAAAAAAAATCAAATTTTCTCGAAAACTATGAAGTTTTGCGATTACCAACCGATTTTCGATTCTAACTTTTTTGATACAAAATATATAAAAGTTGCCACGCTTTTTTGCATGTTTTTGTTTATTTTGCTGAAAATCGATGTGGCAATTACCCTTCAAGGAAGGGTCCAAGCCATCAACCTTGGGAGTAATTGAACTTGGAAGTGCAGATTCGATTTGCAACTCACTAGCCACTACACCAATTGGTACACGTTGCAGAAGAAGTATTTTGAACATTAAATGTTCATGTCAATTTTACTATTTTTTTTTCTGTCGCCGATAGGCGCCAGCTCAGGCTTGTATTTTTGGATGGGGAACACTCTATTAAAACCCCCGCATCATGGTGATATAGCCCCCCCCCCCCCCCGCCCCCAACAAAAACGTTGGAACGACCCCCCGGGGTCTTATTATAATCTGAAAACTTAGTGACATCGCGCCTGAAGCATGTGTGACACCTTAAAAATGGGCGACCGGAGGGAGCTGGGTGGAAGCATGCTTAGATTCAAAAAATTCAGCTTTGTTTTTACGTGAACTTTCCGTGTTACATGTTTTTTGGTGGGGAATTGTTCTTTTTGGTGGGTTTTATTCATGAACGTTCACCGAAAGATAAATGAAAAAAGTGAATGGCTCTCACAAGGGAACTCATTTTACATAAGCGTTGAGATTTTTCTGAAAATTGGTGGGCTGTTACTTCACACCATTGGCTATTGCGTCCCGCAAAAATTAGCTGCCCGTATGCAGAAACAGGCTGAAAATTTCATTTTGAAAATTATGTGAAACCCTTCGCCACTCGCTCCACCACATAAGTTTAAATCTTAATCATACAGTTAGAAAGATAATAATTACAGGGTGCGTCAAAATTACGTGCACTAAACTTTCACGCTATGGCAACGCGTGCTGATGCACTTTTCGTGCTCACAATATTCAATTTTTATTTTCATTATTGCATCATTTTTCTATACCAGGAAGACGGAGCGTCTCCTCACACGGAAAAGTACACCCAGGACTGGTGCAAAGCCCACTTGCCAGCGTTCATAAAGAAGGATAGATGGCCTGTATGGTGTCCGGATCGAAATCCGCTCGACTTCTCCATCTGGAGAGTACTTCAAAATATAGTATGTGCAAGACCCCATTCTAGTCTGGAAGCTTTTAGAGAAGACTTTTTTTGAAGAATGGGACAAATTGTGTACCTCCGTGCCACGGTGGAATCTTACCCACGACGTCTTTGTTCTGTCATTGCCGCCAAAAAAGGCCGAATTTAATAATCTTTTGGTATTATATTTCTAAACTATTGAATAAACTTTCTGTAGATTTTCATGTGTTTTGAACTTCCACTTTTGTCATGATGCGCGTTTGAAGTAGTGCACGTAATTTTGACGCACCCTGTAAACAGTAACTAATCGTTTATTTTCAGAACTCGTCGATCGTCGCAATGCCAACTCTCTCCTCGTTCCCATTCCTGTAACTTTGTCGTCCACCCGCCGAAGCCGTTCACGTTATCCACGTTCACTGCACCAGTCAACTACACTGTAGCCGATCGAAGCCGCGGGGACTCACTGTTCGTCTAATCCTCTTCACACATGCGCACACTCTCGTCAACGCGCGCGGACACGAGCGGACCACCACTTTCTCGCGCCGCCGGGAAATCATCTCACCGATCTACACGCTCTCTCATCGCAACTTCCCGCCACGGAGTGCTCGATGTCATCCCGCCCTTCCACCGCAGTGCCGTATAAAAGGATCAGTCAACGCTCATTCAGGGCTTTTTCCCGAACCCTACTCGTCCTACTCTGCTATTCTGGCTGCTTCGATCCCGCTCGTCACCATACGTGTATTTGACTTGTTATTCTAATAAACCCGTTCTTAACTCAGCTCATACCTTTTACTGGTAGCAGCGAGTGCGGCTTAGGCTCTTAGTGTTATCACTCTCCTCTGCCGTCGCGATCCACACTAGGTTAGGTAACGGGTAGTCAAATATCTTCCACCGCGTTTTAGGTTTTGAGTACATTTATTTTTAATTTTTAGGTGCGCAACTAAACTTTAATTAGTATTTTGGGACAACTTTTAGAATAGGAATTTAGCTCGGGTATGGGAAAGGGATAAGGTAAGAAGTTAGGAGGGTTTCCCTACCTCAGTGGGTTTTTGGTTAGTTTTTGGGTAGACTTGGTGTCTTCCCGGTTTAGGATCCTAATGTAGAATAGTGTAGGCTATTCTGTCTCCAATTCACGACTTCTTTTCCTTAGGTAACTAGTAGGTTTTATAATCACTTTTATGATTTTTACTCGTTCAAAAGCTTGGTGTGTAAGAAAGCTTCCAGCACCGGCTGGAAGTTTCTAATTTATTTTTCAGAAAAAACTATCCCGAATCGTTCAACAACCTCATGCCCATCATGGCGCAAATCATTTGGAAGTTGGAGTCGTGTCTGCCTCGTTTCACCAATCAAGTGGATCTGAAGCCGGCTCACCTTCTGGACCTGAAAAATGCGGCAGTTATCGACCTCAACTCAATCTCGTCAAGGATGAAGGAAGCTGCTGATCGAGTGATGATGGAAATGACCGTTCTGGGAGGTCAGGTCGATCGTCGTGCCGCCAGTGTCAACAACCTCGAAAGAGCTTTCGATCAGCTACGCCAGCGCATCACCGTTCTCGAAGAGGAAGTCGTCGTGATCAGGTCCCAGCAAGCTCCTCTTCACTCAGGTAACTCGTCTCCCTCTGGCTGTTCCCCACAGAGCGGAAGAATGCGTTCTTCCGCGGGCGGCGCAGCTACGAGTGGTAGCACTTGTGAAAATAACACTAGTCAGAATGTTGTAATGAAAAACCCTACAGTCAGTACCAGTATTAATGACGAAAATAGTCGTCAAGAAGAAATTCCAGACGGAAATGATGAACATTCATCATCAGATGGAAGCGTTCAGATGCCACGTGTCAACGTGCTCGGCTTTAAATCAGCTGCTCCAATCGGAACATATTCCGGTGCCTTTTCAGAAAGCTTATCGGTATTTGTTCGGCAGTTCAGGGATCAGATGAAAGCTGCAGATGCCGAAGCAACCGACGCTGCACAAGTTAACGCCTTCCTAACGTTCCTGGTGGGAAATGCTCGCGATAGAGCGGAGGTGTTCCTAAACACGAATCCAATCGCAACAGTGGATCAACTGGTAGCAGATTTGAAGGCGACTTTTGAGAATGAGCTCACAGGTAAGCTCAAAGAAGCACAATTTTCCAGATGTCGTCAGGAAAGAGGCGAATCAATAGAAACTTACTTCAATCGGGTCAGACTTTTGGCGGCACAGGCCTTTCGGGCTGAAAGTAGTGTAGTGATGGAGAAAAGATCTCGTGAAGCTTTCCTCAACGGTCTCGACGATAGTATTTGTTACAATGTCAAAGACAAGGATCCGAAGACGTGCAGAGAAGCCTTCGACAAAGCAATAAGACAAGACATCCTCCGGGATGACAGAGCAGCATCTCAGCAGTATCTCCCTACAGTAGCACTGCTAGAGGAGATGAGATCAATGAAGCAGGAGTGGGCAAATTATAACAACCGTCCAGGCAAGCCACACAGGAAAGAGAAGATTGAGGACAATCAGAAAATGAAGCGGAGATGTTATCACTGCAATAACGTAGGTCATTTTATTCGTGATTGTCGCAAGAGAATGGCAGGCGAACCCAAGGTTCAACAAACCAATCAAGACGCCGTTAGAAATCACCAGCAACATCCAGCGCAGGTGAAAGTGGCCACTACAGAGGATTTGCAAGCCCAACTTGAAGTGTATCGGCAGCAAATCGCTGAACTTCAGAGAGTAAATGGAGCACTTATGGCGGAGTCAGGAACACACGGAGTACGTAGTCTCACGTGGCCAACGGAAAATGCTCATACAAAGAAAAGTAAGGCTAATTTTACGGTAAATTCAGCACACTTGGCACCAGTACCACTTACAATGCAAATACCAATTAAAGTCAACGGGACCCCATGTTTTGCTCTTATCGACACAGGATCGACCATCACAGTGGCTGGGCAAGCTTTCAGCAGAAGAATCGGAGTTCCGAGGTTGCACCAGGCAAGTGCTCCTCACGCGATTGGACTCGGTGGTAATGAAGTGCAAATGGTAGGAGCGGCATTCGTGACAGTTGCGATCGGATCCCATACAATTGTTCACCGTGTGCATTTTACAAAAGGTGAGTGTACTCCAGAAGGACCACGAAATTATGGCATAATTTTGGGAAATGATCTTCTCTCTCAAATCCCACAGTTTTCGATCAATTATAAGCAGGCAACATTTAATATTGGGGACGAATCCATCCCAATAGGCTCTAGACATGTGGCATTCACACCACAAGTTTTCGATATTAAAGTTTCTGAAAACACAGTTATTCCTGCTCACAGCGAAGGATTCATTAGATGCACGAAGCAGACGACTGCGGACGTCCGCGCATCTGTGTTTCTGGTTGCTTCCCAAAGCCTTTTAGATAAATGCTTACTCACGGCTCCAGCCGTTATGAATTCCGATAATATGTGTATTTTGGTAACAAACACATCGGATTCGGACGTCACCCTTACACCCGGCACCAAAGCAGCAGAAGCAACTGAGGTTTTCGAAGAGGAGGACAAAACGTTGTGTTTTTGACAACGTTTTCCAATGCAACGCTCTCAGCGATAAGACGGCCCAAATTATAGAAGATCCAAAGTTCAGAATATCACTGGATGGCGCAATATGCTCTGAAGAGCAAAAAGGTATCCTCTTAAAATTGTTCAGCGAATTTAATGACGTCTTCTCAAAAAATCCTTACGATCTTGGCAGCGCGAAGACAGACCCGATTCACATATACACAAGCACTGAAGTACCAGTAAGAGGAAGACCGTATCGGGTACCTGTAAAGTATCAGGCCGAGCTGGAGAAACACATAAATGGTTTGTTAGTGTCAGAACGCATAACCGAATCTAATACTCCGTGGATTAGCCCGATAGTATTAGTACCAAAGAAAAACGGTTCTTTAAGAGTTTGTTTAGACTTCAGAAAACTTAACGAAGTAACTATTCCAGATAATTTTCCACTTCCCAGAATAGATAGCATCCTGGAGAAAGTTGGAGGGTCCAAATTCTTCTCATCTCTGGACATGGCAAACGGATATCTTCAGCTTCGTCTGGATCCCGAATCTTCGTACAAGTGCGGATTCACCACAGAAGATAAAGTATACGCTTATACTCATTTGCCGTTTGGACTCAGATCAGCGGCGTCCTACTTTCAAAGAGCAATGCGTACCGTATTGGCCGGAATGGAGCAGGACGTGATGATGTACATCGACGACGTATTGGTTTTTAGTAAGTCTTTTGAGTCACATGTACAAACTTTACGAAAAGTACTGACTCGCTTCCGAGAATATAACTTGAAAGCGTCGCCAGCAAAATGCGAATTTGCCAAAAAGTCAATAGTCTTTTTGGGACACGAGATTAGTGAAACAAACTACTCACCGAATCAAGCTAACCTTGATGCAATTCAGAAGATGCCAATTCCAAGAGATCTCAAAGCCGTTCAGAGATTCGTAGGAATGGCCGGATTTTTCCGCAAATTCATCAAAAATTTTTCAGAAATTGCAGAGCCATTAACGAAGCTCACTAGAAAGGATCAACCATTCGAGTGGACCAGTTTTCAACAAAACGCTTTTGAAACACTCAAGGATAAACTCAAAAGTAAACCAATCTTGGTATACCCTGATTACACAAAGGAATTCCACATCTACACGGGTGCGAGCGCAGTAGCTCAGGGAGCAGTGCTGGCACAAGTCTCAAAGGATACAGGTATTATTCAAGTAGTAGCTTACGGAAGCAGGACCCTCTCCGAGGTCGAAACACGTAGGCCAGCTATTCAAATAGAACTAGGAGCCATAGTTTTTGCGCTTAGACATTTTAAGCCCTACATATGGCTTTCCAAAATTGTTCTACACACGGACCATCGTCCATTGGTGCACATATTAGCAAAAAGCAAGGTAAACGAAAGAATAGCTAGGTGGCTAATTGAGATTCAACAGTACGATATCTCTATCGTTCACATTGACGGTAAAAGAAATACAGTAGCGGACTGTATATCCAGAGCCAAGGATGAAGTTGCACCTCTTCCTAAAGAAGAATTAGAAGATATAATCGAATTCCCGGTATGCATGGCAATCGATCGATCAAAGGATCGCGTTCCGAGAAATTTCACACCAGGGAGCACACAAAAACCAGTGGATTTGGCACTCGAGCAGGACAAGGACAACGACGTGAACACCATTAAGACCTTTTTAACGTCTCCTGCAACAACAATAGATGGGATTTCGGAAAAATGGTTACCGTTTTTGGAACGAGTACGAGTGTCAGAGACAGGTATTTTGACGAGCGAACACCCAAAAGTAGTTATTCCGCACACGTTGCAAAAGCTTATGTTCGAGTCTTTCCACAGTAGTTTACTAGGCGGTGGCCATTTCGATTGGAGGAAAACACTCCACAAGGCGCAGAAAAAATATTTTTGGCCAGGAATGCGCTCTGATTTTTTAAAATGGACACTCGAATGTCTCAAATGTCAACAAAAGCGTAATCCACATCCGTCAAAAAGAGAGCCGCAATTAGTGGTGGTCACGTCCCAGGTTTTTGAAAAAGTAGGAATCGATTTGACGGGGCCACTAAGAACCTCTTTAAAAGGCAATAAATATTACATAAATATGATTTGCTGGTTCTCTAAATTTGTGATATCAGTCCCACTACCAGACGCAACTTGCGAAACAATATCCAGAGCGGTTCTGGAAGAGTTGGTGCTAAAATTCGGTACACCTAATCAAATAGTTTCAGACAACGCCTCGTCTTTTACGTCAGCAGCCTTTCAACAATTTTGCAGTTTGTTGGAAATTGGTCATCACAGAGCTATTCCACAGCAAAATAATCGAAAACAGGCAGACATTTGAGCTAGAGATTGAGATGGCGGCAGAACTTCCTAAAGGAGAACGACCACGAGCGGTGGTGCCAGCGGGCGGAGCAAAGCAGAGGACTATGTACCTCCGCATCCGTCTGCTGACCGCCACCCAAGATCTTACCAACCTCAAAAACTCGTCATCAATCAAACCAATTTAGAAAAAGTACATTGGGTGCGTCAATCAATGAGTTAGAGATATTAAAGAAGACACGGCAGAAAACCATGAAACCGTGTCATCCATCACAATCGGATACACCCTTGATGGTACGTGTAAATTTATCAAAGAAGTTGGCTTTGTTCTCATAACCAAAGCCTCTCAAATTCCGAGATGCGCGGAGATCACCTTGTGCCACTCCTTCCCATCAGCTCGTTTGGCATTCTTGGGCGACCGGCGCCAGCTCCCGCCATTCTCGGACAACTGTCTTCCGGACAAGCTGCACTCGTTCGCGGTTGGAAATGTGCTCGAAGACGCGACGGATTTCGACCGTTTCCCGCAGTTGCCGTTGCTCGAGGTACACCGCTGCCCCCAGGAAGTCACGCAGCTACTCAGCAATCTTTTCTATGATGGAAAACTGCAAACGAATAAGAAACCCGGACAAGATTTGCCGGCGCTCAGAAGCATGGGACTCCCAGATTGTCACTCAGTAGTGGTCATCAACCACAATTTCCCTCATGTCATTGACGGGACGTCAGTGCTGAACCAAGAAGAAGCTCAATTGGCGCTTTACTACGCCAAGGGCTTGCGCAAAATCCGGCCAGATGATTCAATTTGCATCTTGGCTTTCTATAAGTCGACGTGCACGTACATCGAAGAAAATGCTCCAGAGAAAGTACGATGCTCCACCGTCGACGGAGTTCAAGGACGCGAGTACGATTACACCATCGTGCTCACGTCAAGAACGAGTGGGGCTCAGACGTTCCTCGACGACAAGAAGCGCATTAACGTGGCAATATCGCGAACCAAGACGGCTTGTATAATCATGGGAAACGTCTCATATCTGCGGTCGGCGCACACGTGGAATCAGCTCTTCAACCAGCTGCCCAGGGAGTGTTTCTGTGCTAAGTACTAAAGAGCTCATAGCTCAGGTTTCAGTTTTAATCTTTAACATTTCAGCATTCGAGGACGAATTCTTCCAAAAAGGGGGGAGATGTGAAACCCTTCGCCACTCGCTCCACCACATAAGTTTATCCCTCCTTACAGTCGGGTTAATTATTTTTTCCCCGTCATGAAATCTTGTGAGAATAGCATTTATTCACTTCAACTGGGATCATAGTGGTATTAGCTAGATCATAGTGGTATTAGCGTGGGTGAAACAATTTACAGTAGGCAAGGCCAGACTGATAATAGAAGCAAAACGACAAAAAAAAAAAAAAAAAAAAACCTTATGGTGGTATTGTAATAATGCAGACGAAGATATGATTAGCGATCAAGAGATGAGTTATCATATTACATATTACAGAGTTATCATATTACATTAAAGAAAGCCGATAAATGAGTATTTTAGTAAAAACAACTTAAGGTGGCACTACGATGTGATTGCTGGGTGTCGATAGGTCTGATGAATTCATGACTGGGACGAGAGAATCGATTTCTGGGGAGGAATCGGGAGTTCACTTAACAGAAAAAGGCTACGGAATGAACAGCGGATAAAGACATTTGGAATCAACCAAAGCAAAACAAGGCTATTTAAAATTCCGTCAATCGCCTGCAGGTTCCGACAACACTTGGTACGTATTCCACCATCCTCCGTAGTCCCGAGTTTGTGTCGACGTCAATGAACGCGTCCGAACCACTTGACGGGGCAAGATCGGCTTGCTGGTATCCACTCCTTGCAAATCTGGAAAATTCATCAAATACCTTTGCGGTCCAGCTTCTGGCCTCCGGCGACCAATGCTCTTTATCCCATCGAGTTACTTCGTTCCAGCCCCCTTCCAAACGGAGCTGGGCGCAGTCTTCTATCCTTGTCTTGATCGATACGGACTTGGTTTTTGTCTGAATTGCTGATGAATAGAGCGCATTGTTGATGTTTAGATTTGGGAACGCGTAGTAGCTTTTCCGCTTATCCGAACCGTTACATTCCACATAGAATTCCGACGTCGATCCTTGCTATCACTCCACAAATGCTCCCCATCCTCTCGGTTCTTAGTCGTTTTTGGGTCATCCGATAAAACCTCTAAAGCCATCCCTGTCTGTACCATTCCCATATGAGAATGGCGCTTCCTTCGATCTTAATAGCGCCGGCCTCGATAGCAAGGCTATGATTTGACATCTTGCTTCCTCTGCCGTCTTCAAGATCGCCGAAATGTCCACTTCGGTGAACTCGTTGCGTGGAGTTCTTACGTCCAACTCCTCTATTTGCGGCTTTCACCAGAGTTGTTGCCAGGGCGTTCTCCGTAGCTAAAAGAGTTGTGGGACATCCGGAGGGCGACTACAGCTTAGTACATTACGCTCCTTCCCAGACTTTTCTGATATCCATTAATTAGATATCGAGGAAAAAATGGTTCGCCGTTCGGAAATTGTGTGTCTTATAGCCAACTAATTCTTTTTTATTCGCGTTCACGCGTTAGCAGTATTACCCGCTCTCGCTAGTTCTGGCTGGCGCTCTTCAGGTCAATAATATTCAATCGTTATCCTCGTCCAACTTTTCAGTTGCTCCTGCAGATTTTCCCGTTAATCCTACAGTTTTAGGATGTCCGTTCATCGCAGGGTGGGTGGGTGGGATACACGCTGAAAACCACGTAGAATGCCATTTTTAGCTTGCTCTCGCTCTCATTACAGGCGCTCGCTGCGGGACCCATCGGCTTTGAAAGTATCTGCGCCTTTAATATTTTATCTCATCGCCTCGCCTCTCTCTCTCTCACCGTTTCTTTTTTGTCATTTCTTTGGGGAAAAACATAAATTATCCCTCCTTACAGTCGGGTTAATTATTTTTTCCCCGTCATGAAATCTTGTGAGAATAGCATTTATTCACTTCAACTGGGATCATAGTGGTATTAGCTAGAACTATACAAAGCCAGGGGCTATTGTTAGAAATGAAAATCAAACAGGCACACAAGTAGGGCGACCTCGCGAAATTAGAAACTATCGGTATTCAAAACTTGTACCCCTCTCTGAAAACAATAATTCTCAAGTGAACACTCGCCTTCGTCAAATATTTAATTTTACTGATTTTTTTTTTTTTTTTTTTAATAGAAATGGCAATCATTTCTTTTCCCTATTTCGTTCAAGTTCTCGCGACCCTTGTGGTATAGTGGTTAGCGCGTTTGAACGTCAATCGACAGGTCGCGGGATAAAGTTTTGTCCACCGCAAACTTGTGTGTGAGACGCACAAACAAACAGACAGACTAATCTAAAATGTTCTATTAAAGACATTGGTTCCACTTCAACCACGTGACGGTAATCTTATTTACTTACTTACAATTGAAACAAATCAAGTAATTCTGATTTGGCTTTGTCACTGTTCGCAAACAAACGGTAACCAATTTTATCTGGGCCAGTTTAAAACGTCCGTTCCTCGCCGTCAATAATCAAAATCCGGACTTTTTCAGGCTCCATCAACATCTTACTTCCCTGTTCTAGTTTTCGACTATGTTATGTAGATATGTGTCGTAGGTTGGAAGACACGCCTTCTCCCACGGGGTGTCTCTCCCACCCTACGTCTCGCCTTCTCTCGGCGGGCGTTCGTATTGACACCCGTTAGTTAGTTTTAAGGCTAGGACCGTGGGATGTAACCAATAGTCCCGGTCTTTTATTTTACTTATTATTACCCTTTTATTAGTTTTCATGTTAATATTTCCCGTAGCCTTTTACTCATAGTGTAATCTCCCTCTTTAACTTTATTCTTTAGATAACCGCCCTTTTTGTAATTTTACCATGCATCATGGAACTTCTCTTATTTTCAATACCCCTATAATAAACCCTAATTAATAAGACCAGTCTTTAAGTGTTGGGAATAAAAGGAAGTGGAGGATGTGTCCTCTTTACCATCAGGGAGAGACATATCAAATATGATTTTATTTGGCCTCTGTTAAAATGCTTACTGCAGTCGGTCTAGCTATGAAAACGTTTGGTATATATTTTTACCCGCCTGCCGTTCCTTTTGTCACCATTCCTGCTGCTTTAAGTTCTCTCATCGCGCTAGAAATTTTGCCTAAGCTCGGGTCACCATTTCCACTCTTTGTTGCACATTTTTCCTCCAGTTGTTCCTGCAATGACAGTCATTGCTGATTGTTGTTCTAACAATATCATACTGTCCAGGACCGTTAGAGCCGGGCTCCTATACAAAACACTCCAAATTCTCTTTTGCCAATAATACGGTCCAGGACCGCTGGAGCCGGGCTCCTATACAATAAACTCTCAAGCCTCTTACGCCGAGCATACGGTCCAGGACCTTTAGAGCCGGGCTTCTCTGTAAAAACACTCCAAATTCTCTTTTGCCAATAATACGGTCCAGGACCGATGGAGCCGGGCTCCTATACAATAAACTCTAAAGCCTCTTCCACCAATCATACGGCCCAGGACCGTTGGAGCCACGCTCCTATACAGCAACACCTCCTTTCTGCGCTTATCTGTTAACTTCAGTGTTCATGAGACAAGATTGCCTTGTAAAAGTAGTCAGCAAAATGTGCTCTTGGGTCCCCACTTAAATATTTTCCTCTGCCAGGCAAACTCCTGCTCTCTCCAAATTATTTATTTTTATTTATTTATTATTATTATTATTATTATTATATTTTTTTTTTTTTAACAATTTCTGTCGCTCATTGCGACTACGAATCACATAACTTTGTTATAACTAGGGAGTCATCTAGGTACAGTCAAATCAATATAATCTCTGCCCCCCCCCCCCCCCTGCTTCGGTACTAGCGATTGAATAGTAAAGTGAGCACCTGTGGGGCTGTGGATAGCCGGAATGGTAGGGAATGAACTTTTAAATATGGAGGGGGAGAGGCTTTTTTAGCGATAAAAGTAACATGTCAGAATTTGCTTTATGAACTTTGAAAGTGTGGCCACCCGCGGTTCTCGTCTGCGCAAATTCACGAGTTTCAAATCGGCTGCACGCTCTTTTTTTTTTTTTTTTTTTTTTTCTTAAATGTTGGAATGGTCTCCCTTCTCATGATTTTCTTGTCAAACCTTCCACTAATTCATATAAAAACAACGTAAAGTTATTGAAATTTCATGAATATCTTCGCCTCAATTGTCATACGTACTGACACACTTTTAATTCTGTTTTAAACATTGATAGTATAAGCGGCCTGACCCTTCTTTTCAATTAACTAAATGTTATTATAAGTTCGCAGCCCTCTGCGTGGGGCTCGGTTTCCTCAATCTTGAATTAAGCCGCCTTTACCTCGCATTGGGGCTGGCTCCTGATATTGCTCCCTCGGTCAACCTAATAGGTAATACTTTCTCCATTTACGTAAAAGCGTCCGGTTCAATATCCATAAGCACGCGGTCCGCAATTTTCCACTATTTTTTAAGTCATTGGTAACTGCTCAAATTAGAAAATATTAGCTTAGGCGCCAACAAAAACGAAAATAATGATAAGTGAACACAGATAAAAGTATACGCGTATACGCGTAACCAATCAACCAAAAAATGGAACGTTGACGAGTCCTCGTAAAGTTAAATTTACACGTACCGCAGCCGGTTTTGTCTTTCTCTCACTCTAGTTAATCCACACAGAACACGCGCACGCTGCATTCGACGGCACAATATCTTGGAACTGTGCCAATGCAAACACTCAGAAAAAAAGCGAGACAAAGAAGACGAGAGATTCGACACGCGTCGCGCGTGTTTTCGCGCCAAAAGATAATCGTTTGAATTTCCACCGAAAACAAAGCGCAAATTTAGCCAAAACCAGTTAAACGAGACAAAGAAGGCAATAGGTCGTATTATAGCCGTACGAAAATATACAAAAACGAGTGACGAGGAGTCGATCGATAATAGTAAAGATTTAAAATAGGTTATCCTACGCGACGTCGATTAGTACAGTTAAATATTATGAGCATCGGATAAGTATGAAAAATTAATTCAACGCATCGTAATACGTAGAAGGAACGTGATAAATAAAGTTTTTACCCCAAAACGGGCAAACCAGTAAGCAAGACACCAGTAACAAACCCGGTAACGCAAAAGAGATAAAGAAAAGAAGATCATATCATAGCCTAACGAAGACATACCAAAAAGAGAGGAAAAAAATATAAAAAAAAGAAGAGTCGATCGATAATACTCGGATAGGCTATCTTACGCCACGTCGATTCGTTACGTTACATATTATTCGAAAAACCAAATATAATTTAAATTAAACGTAATTAGGTATACATAATCATTCAATAGACTATTTTACTTAATTAACGACTCACTTATGCGCAAATTATCTATTTAATTAACAAAAAACATTCAGAAATGCGAAAAATCGCAAAAAAACACGAAAAGCACACGCTGAAAACCACGTAGAATGCCATTTTTAGCTTGCTCTCGCTCTCATTACAGGCGCTCGCTGCGGGACCCATCGGCTTTGAAAGTATCTGCGCCTTTAATATTTTATCTCATCGCCTCGCCTCTCTCTCTCTCACCGTTTCTTTTTTGTCATTTCTTTGGGGAAAAACATAAATTAAATCTTAATCATACAGTTAGAAAGATAATAATTAAACAGTAACTAATCGTTTATTTTCAGAACTCGTCGATCGTCGCAATGCCAACTCTCTCCTCGTTCCCATTCCTGTAACTTTGTCGTCCACCCGCCGAAGCCGTTCACGTTATCCACGTTCACTGCACCAGTCAACTACACTGTAGCCGATCGAAGCCGCGGGGACTCACTGTTCGTCTAATCCTCTTCACACATGCGCACACTCTCGTCAACGCGCGCGGACACGAGCGGACCACCACTTTCTCGCGCCGCCGGGAAATCATCTCACCGATCTACACGCTCTCTCATCGCAACTTCCCGCCACGGAGTGCTCGATGTCATCCCGCCCTTCCACCGCAGTGCCGTATAAAAGGATCAGTCAACGCTCATTCAGGGCTTTTTCCCGAACCCTACTCGTCCTACTCTGCTATTCTGGCTGCTTCGATCCCGCTCGTCACCATACGTGTATTTGACTTGTTATTCTAATAAACCCGTTCTTAACTCAGCTCATACCTTTTACTATTATGACCCAATTTCTTATTTTCATTCTTTATCACTAGTCTTATCAGATATCCTTATTGCCTTGCCGCCATCAGTTTTGCTCTCTTTTGTAACCTGCCTCTTGAAAGAATGTCGATGTGGAATTCGTAGCCGAGTGGTGGGAGGCGGTGTTATTAAGTGGGTGGTCTATAGTTCGAACCCCTTTGTGGACAAAGTGTTTTTGCTTGTCGTTTGAAAGACTCACAAAAATCCTACAAGTTTATGAAATTAAAACTTGGCGAAAATCTTTAAAAATGAAGTCCGCAAAATGGCTAAAAAATTTTCACTTTTTTTTTTTTTTTAAATTTCTATCTAATTGTAATTTTACTTGCTTTTTACTGTTATCATCATGCCGAATTTCCGTCAACTTACTACGTTATGAATCATCTGGATTCAAATTTGAAGAACCAGGAATTCGAAGATCATCTGAAAACTCTCGGCATCGGCATGCCATATTGTGAAAACAAAAAAGTTGCAACGCGGTGTTTGCGTACTTTTAAAATTCAAATGGAAATGGGGAATAGCCAAATGCATGTGGGAAACGCCTACAAAACTCACAATCAGTACTTCATGATTTTCATTTTTGTCGCCAAACTATTTCATTTCACGTTGAATTTACCCATGAAGTTAAATTATTAGGAAACCAAAATGAATACTTGTTTGCTTCACGAATGAACAATATTGTGTTTTCAATCGAGTTGCGACATCAAAACTTGTAACCTCGCCCACTTTTTTTCACGCAATAATTCAAAATGTACTAAAGTTTAATGTTCGCGTGAAAAAAGTAGGCGAGATTTCACGTTTTGATGACTCATCTCGATTGAAAACACGATAGAAATTTTTAAAAATGTGAAAATTTTTTAGCCATTTTGCGGACTTCATTTTTAAAGATTTTCGCCAAGTTTTAATTTCATAAACTTGTAGGATTTTTGTGAGTCTTTCAAACGACAAGCAAAAACACTTTGTCCACAAAGGGGTTCGAACTATAGACCACCCACTTAATCACAGGTAGAACGCGTTCAGCTTATAATAGGTTGCGCGCGAGGCCTATCGAGTACACGCGAAGGGCAGCGAAGTAAGCCTGTAACAGGCTGATCGCGGCTCGACGCCTGTAATTGGCCTAGAATAAGCTTATCGCGGGTGATTTTCGCTTACAATTTGCTTATCGCGGTCATTAGAAAGTCATTTTAAAGCTTATAATAGGCTTTTCGCGGCTATTGCAAGTTCGAACGTGGGCTTACCGCGACATATTAAAACGGAAATATGCTCTTAAAAAAATTGAAATCAACGATTTATTTAAGTATCAATTTATTTACAAATCATTAAGATAATATATAAATACAATTTTACAAGAGAAAAAAATATAAAGAAATCATGTAAAATAACAAGAGCATCACGGAGAAAAATAAGACGGTTAGGGAAAATTTTGGTTGCCTGGAGAATGTTTTACTTTTAAAAAACATTCGAATTGGGAAAATTCCAGTATAGCCACCCACTGCAATATAGGTACCCACGCTATAGTATAGCCACCCACATAACTGAAAAATGGGATTTTTCCGATTTTCTGTGGGTGGCTATTTTGAAATATATGGGTGCTTTTACTGGAATATATTATTACAGTAAAGCCACCCACTCAGTGGTAATGGGTGGCTATACTGGTTTCCTAGGGAATCTTTCAGAATAGCCACCCATATATTTCAAAATAGGTACCCACATCAACGGGCTATAGAATAGCCACCCATTATTTCAGAATAGCCACCCATAATTCGAGAATAGCCACCCACGCGGCGCCGACTGTGGGTGGCTATACTATAGCGAGTCAAATGGGTACCTATTTTGAAATATATGGGTGGCTATTCTGTAATTATCCCTTCGAATTTTCAAATCCAAATAACATTTTGTTATCAGGTATTTACAAAAATCGATACCTGAGTTTACTGTTTTTTTCGAAACTGTCATGCCGTCACGAATCCATAATGGGGTTTCTCACGAAATGGCAAAAAACTGCGAGAAAACTGGGAAAATGCTCCGATTAACCTGAAATTTAGGGAAATAAGGGAAACCACCCCGGACATTCTCACAAAATTTTGGACCGAAAAATCGATTTTTAAAAAATATTGCTATTTTCTGAAATTTTTTAAAAAGATATTTTGGTCTGAAATTTTGTGAGAATGTCCGGGAGTATTTTTTCCTTTATTTTCCAAAATTTCACATCAACCGGAACATTTTCCGAGTTTTTGCGGTTTTTCCTTTTTTCGCCATTTCGTGAATAACGGTAATGAATTCGTGGCGGAGTAAAATTTTCCGTGAAACTGGGAGACGGAAAATATCTCAATTTTTTTGGGCATTTCTTTATTTTTTTCGACGAATACAATATATAATGGATTCGTGGCGGAGTGACAATTTTTTCACGCATTTATTCAAAAAAATGAAGAAATCAAGAGATTTTTCGTCTCCCAGTTTTACGTGAAATGTCACTCCACGAATCCTTTATAGTGAAAATTTTTTGTCAATTTCAAAATAAAATTGATTTGCCCCAGGCAGCCGGTTAAAAAAACAACTTATAATTTCGCTCCTGTCCAAGTGGCCATCGTGTCCAAGTGGCCATCGTTCGGCTGTGCTCCAGTGCTCCAGACTGTCGGCAGGCGCATGCACAACCTGAAAATTATAGTTATTACTTGAGTTGCTGAACCTTCACAGAAAACTTCAACCGAGAAGCAACAAGCACGATTTTTTCAACATTTATTGTTAGATCACTACCTTGAACGGAATTACTAATAGATTATTACTATGCGGTTTTGAAGTTATGATATCATCAAAAACGCGCGGAGACAAAATTTTCGGGATTGGAATAAGAATAATTATTTTTTTTTATTACAAAATAGAATTTTCGGCAATTCGCTCTTGATTATTAATGCAGGACTCGAACGGAAACTCGGATAACCATCGTGGATTTGCCGAAAACTCTCTTTTTTTACTACATCAACGAAAAACTCACATTCTGCAGTCGGGTAGTCGGGCAGCGTCAGTTGAGCTGTTGGCGTCGGGCAGTCTGAAAGTAAAAATTAATTTTCGAAGGAAAAAACGGCGCGATACGGGTGAGTGAAGGCCACCCAAAAAAGTGTTGCATATTTTTTGTCGTTCTCGATTTGAATATATCTTTGAAACAATTGTTTGAGTCCCTCCCCCCTCACAAAATGACGCGAATGTGCTTTTTGAAAAAATCGATAAATGCCGATTAAAAAATTTTTGTGATTTAAATGGAGTTGCATCAACAAAAAATTAAACACCGTCCATTTTTTTACACGCAAACTTATAAATTTTAGTTTATTTCGAATTTTTGCATGAAAAATGGACATTGTTTAAGTTTTTGATGATGGAAATCTATTTATAAATTTATAAATCACATCAGATTAATTTAAAGATAATAATTTGCAAAAAAAATAAATTAAAAACAGCAAATTACTTCAAAAAAGCGACGGAGTAAGGCAAAAAGGCCCAAAAAAATTAGGCAGCTCAAAAATGTCTCTGCGTACGCTGCGTCTCGTCTCATAGCCGTCGAGCGCGCTTGCATCGTACAGCCGGCGTGGCGGCGCCTCTTGTAATAGGCTTTACGCGGTCGCCGCACACACCGCGTGCGCGATAAGTCTGTTGCAGGAGGCTCGCCGCTGCCACCCGCGATAGACTTATTTTAAGCCCAGAACAGGCCTATATATGGCTTACACCTATTATAAGTTGGACGCGCTTTACCTGTGATAACACCGCCTCCCACCACTCGGCTACAAATTCCACGTCGACATTCTTTCAAGAGGCAGGTTACAAAAGAGAGCAAAACTGATGGCGGCAAGGCAATAAGGATATCTGATAAGACTAGTGATAAAGAATGAAAATAAGAATTTGGGTCATAATTTTCAAAATGAAATTTTCAGCCTGTTTCTGCATACGGGCAGCTAATTTTTGCGGGACGCAATAGCCAATGATGTGAAGTAACAGCCCACCAATTTTCAGAAAAATCTCAACGCTTATGTAAAATGAGTTCCCTTGTCAGAACGATAAATTAAAGTTTTGGAACAAAACTGTTTTGTTTTCAGAATCTGTCAGAATAGTAATTTTGTTTTTGGAAAATTGTATTTATTTAATGTCGTTTTCGGGTGAATATGTCAATTGGAACAACGTTTTTGCTTTTCAATAGTTAATGATTAAATTTTTCCTCTTCCCTTCGCTTTAATAGAACAGATCCACAAAATTAAAAGCACCATGACCGAAATAACAATTAACGCAAAAATAACCATTAAAGACGAAACTGGCCTGAAACATTTTTTTAAAATAAGATTTAAAGAAAAAAACTCGAACCAATATGTTTTCATTTTCAGTTTTCTTGAAAAAAACGACTTGAAAAATGAGTCAGCTAAAGTGAGAAGCTTAGAAAATGAACCGTGTCTTCTGATATTTGTAAATTGTAGATTTTGCAAATGCCTGATGCTTTCCTTGAAAGCTGCAATTTCTAGAGTTAAATCAACAAAAGTTGTTTCCAAAAAACCGAGAGATTTCATCATCAAATCAAAGTTTATTGGAGGTAAGTTAACGTCATTCAAACTAGACATAGAGTTTGCAATAGACATCAAACTATGTTCTCGGATAGGAATTTTTGATGGAATTTTCTGAATTTCTTCATAAAAGGTGTTTATTGATTTATTGATGCTGGCAAAGTTAACCCATGAGGAACCAGCTAACTGTTTTTCCATCAATGGCAACCTTTGGATTTTTTCCGCCAGGATTCTTCCGTTTTCGAAAAAGGTTTGAAAATTTTGTCGCTGATCGTGTCTTTTTAAAAAACCCAACATTTGTTGCAAATTTGTTAATTGAAAAGTGAGTTCTCGAGCATATGGAAATTTTTTTAAAAGGTTGTAGTCTTTATTTGTTTTGATTCTTGCTTTAAAACTGTTTTCTATTGTGGGCCATTTGCTCATTTCGGCTTTTGCAATCAAAAAAGTTTCAGGTAGTTTGCTGATTTCTATAAGTTCTATTTCCGTAAGCGGTGATAACGAACTCAAAAATTTAAAACTATTAAATATTTCTTTTATGTCTATTTCAAACAGCCGCGGAGTTTCAGTTATTTCGGAAATTTTCCTTAATACTTCGTCTGTGAATTTATATTTTAAATTAGCAATTTTTGACCATAAACGCAAAATTTCTCTTTTTTGGTTTTCAAAAGTGTTCAGTTTGGTTAACGCTGATTCAAAAACCGGAATGTACCTGCCCAGGTTGGCTTCTTTTATTAGTTCAACACTTTTATTTTTATCTTTTCTATTATTTACCAAGTCTTCGTACAGTTTGTCAATCAGCTTTTTAAACGCATCGTCCCGAATCATTTCGTACACTTCTTTTATATCAATGCTTAAATTTGCAAAAGCGTGAAAAGAAGTTAGATCTTGTCTAAACTCATCCAACATGGAATTATTCAAACCGTCAATCGGCTTCAGTTTTTTAAATAAAGCACTTGCATTATTCACAAACGTCGAGATGGACGTTAGCTTCAATTTTTCCATATTAGGGAACACTTCCAAACCTTGTTGAATTAAATTGGAATATCTGATTTTTAGATGTTTTGTCCAAACGTTCTCCGCGGATTTTATTTCACTACTCATATTTGAAATAGGTTCTAAAAGGCTCTTTAACGCAGATAAAGACTTGCCTCCATTCAATATTTTCTTCATCTGATCGTCGTCTAAGTCCTTGGAAACATATTCCATATCTTTTGATCCTCGAGGAAAGCCAATAAGAGCCTTTTTATCTGAAACCATGACGCTTGTGCTCATCAATTTGTGAACACAATTTAATTGGTTCATAGCTCGTTTTTTAAATCCAGGTGTTGTCAATCGTTCAATAATCGGGACAGATGGTAGCAAAATTTCTGCCATTTTTACTATTCTTCCGAAATCAGTTTTTGACGTCAGTTGTCTGTACTTTTCAATGTACACGTTAAATGAATTAACAGTTTTCAAAACTTCAGCGAATTTGCTGGTTTTTGTCCAAACATTTTGTTTCTTCGCTTCATGAAGCGATAGTGCGGCGTTTTCAAAAAATGCAAAAAAAAACTGAGAATAATTTTCGGGGACAGATGGTGACATTACCCCTGTAACGAGTTCTGTTAAATTAGTTAACAAAAAAAATAAAAGTTCTGTTCCAGTATCAAAGTGCAGTTTCGATTCATGGAAAGAGAAAAAAATTTGGCCTATTTGTCTTAAAGGCATGATTTCATTATGAACATATTGGCAAAAATTCATTCTGATCCCTCCAAATGTATTGTTGTTTTTGGGAACAGTTATTGAATTAAGTGATTTAACAACATCTGTAACGTCAAGAACACTTGATTCATTGATGGAATCGAATAAATTTATATCTTGAACGTCAAGTGTTTCAGCGATGACCTTTTTAAATATTTTTGAATTGTTGTTTACTTCATTTAGTAAAAGGATTGCATTTATAACACGTGCTAGACTTGACATCGTTTGTTCAGCATCTTCAAAGTTTTGAAATGATTTATTCCGATTTACTCTTTTTGCTGAACCATCAAGTCCCGAGTTAAGGAAGTAAGAAGTTTGCCAGAACACGATAATCCCAACTGTTGCAATGAAAAAAAGGCATAGAAAATTTTGTGAATCTGACTAAAATCGGTAATGAAACTTTTGGGGTTTTTTAGAACTTTCTTTTTGTTTCCATTTTGTCGACATTTTTTAGAACAACAACCTGAAAAAAAATTAGAATCGTATCCTGAAACTCTTTTTCTGTAAACGTCTAAACTAGAGCGTGTTTATACTGTTTGCTAGCTTGCATCATTTATTCATTATTTATTCTGTTTGCCGCGGTTTTCAATTTACGGGTTTCGACTGGTCGCACTGCACCTTGCATGGGGAGACTACCCTAAGGATGAAAGTTGGAGAACGGAAGGATGGAAGTGGGAGAACACGAAGGAATCGTTTACATTCCGGGATACGGGAATTTCGAAAGTTTATATTGGTCAGAGAAGAGTCGCCCAGGCTGGCGTAAAGCTCATCTACCCAAATAACCCTCTGTATC
Organism: Caenorhabditis japonica; assembly: GCA_963572235.1. NCBI lineage: Eukaryota > Metazoa > Nematoda > Chromadorea > Rhabditida > Rhabditidae > Caenorhabditis > Caenorhabditis japonica. Next base: position 8,714,793 of record OY754342.1, read on the forward strand.
TCTGCGTCTTTCGCCACATGTACAACGACGATCCAGACACGCGCGGTTTAGCAGCCACGTTTCGACTACCGGTGAGCCACCTCCTTCCCGACACGCGCAGTGGCACGCACTTGAGAACCATTTTCTTCAATAAGAAAATTTTTACGATCAAGGCTAACAAGAACAGCCAAAACAACAGAATAATTCCCAGGGACTTCGAGACAGTTTGCACGAATAGAAAAATTCTCAAGACTGCTCAACCAGCCTCTGTGATGGTTTTCGAAGGAACTTGTACTAATGGGAAGACACCACTCATTTTTTTTTAAAGATTTTACAGGCTGGAGTACTTATTTTGGCCGTTCCCACTTTGGAAACAGCCACTAGTTGGCCCGTTTTCACGGCGTGTTGAAGAGTACATCGTGAAAATGCGCTTCACTGCTCACACAAATCTGAAACGCGGTTGTTACAGATTTGAAACGGTTTGGATTTTCAAAAACGAGGCGCTGGCGGAATACGTTTTCTGCATAAAATAAATGGGTAAATATTATTTGACCATTTAGAATCATGCAAAAGATTTGAACCGACAAGAAAAAAATATAAAAATTGCTGTGGCGCCGCAGTAACGACGTTTTGAACACGCCATTTCGCGCGCTTTTTTTCGAGTGACGTGGCAACTTTTCCGCGAAATTTAAATTTTAATTTTCATGTACCTCTCAACACCCCGTGCGTTTTATTCAAAACGGCCGGGTTCCCTTTTAAAAATAGACAAAAACGGAATACAACGACAAGTTTATCTACAAAAAATAACACCGCAAAGAAGGGAAAAAAACTAAAGCGAAACAGAAACGAGAACTAAAACGAGAACTAAATGGCCAATGGGGCCGCTCAAAATAAATAATATCCACGTGGCACTAAATTGCGTGAAGCTGATACGTGTAGGCCAATAATAATAGGAGTTTGGGTGGGTGACTTGCCCAAGGCAACTCCCCCCCCCCCCCCCCCCCGTTCGGACCCCTGGCCGGTGCTGGCACAATACACGTCCACTCGACTTACATTCCTTTCCTAACACTTATCAGAACTGACGTGGCGATAACGTTAGCAAAGTGTCCACGCCTTTCTGCGACTCTTTTCTGCTCCGAGATCGGCCCAGCCGTCGATTCGTCATTGATTCGTGCTCCGTCACTACCATGTCACTGCAGTCGACCAGGCATTCCATCGAATCACTTGTCTCCGACGCCGACAATGAAGTTGGCGACAACCGATCCTTGTCCGGTTTCACCGAATAGACACCGCCGTGTCTGTTTTTCAACGTCCTTCTGAGAGACAAATCCGTCTTTTCAACATGGAATTTGCTCTTTACGCTTCTCCTCGCACAGTTGACTACTCGTCTTCGCGCCTCTCATCTTCCTTTCTTGGCTCCCATCTGCACATCCGACACCCATCTCGTCTGTTCCTGTGGAACCCAGCTTATTTTGTTTTGACTCAATCTGTCCACAGTGTCCACTGTCACTTGTGCAGCCTTCGGCGAACACCGTTTCGCGCTTCGCGATCCTACACCGATGCCTTGGCTCCTCTTGATGACCAGCGGGTTCGACACCACCCCTATTCTCTTTCTTTCTTTATTGTTTAAACACAGGCTCGTCGGCACACACTCTTTCTCCGCTTCTATTTGAATGAACTGCCCGAGACATGCTTTCGCTTTCGCTCTAATCTGAGCACAACTCTGTGGTCGCTTTACAAAGTTCTGCGCTGTCCGCGGCACTGCTCTTTCCGCCTTCCACTTCAAATCGACACCAATAACCTCGAACGAATTTGTTCACAACAGGAAAAGGTCCAGTTCGTTTTCAACTAGCTGAAACACTACGACCGCTTTTCGTCCTCTGATCGCGATCTTAACTTTGATCTGCTCTCTCACCGGCATCACGGTTTTCGATGCATCGCAAAGATCGAAGTTTGGCTTCGCCAACACTTCCACTTTTTTCTTCCAATCAAGACACCTTCTCTTCAATCGCCTCCAAGCTCCTATGGAGATGACCGATACAACCACACCACTCCGCGAATCGTCTTTTCTCCGCGCGAATCGTCTTTTCTGCCCTAACAAGGGAAGTCTTTTCACAAACCATATTGGAATGCTCTGAAACTTGGTGGACTAATAGAACCTATCTCTGGCTACAGCGTCAAAAAAATTTAGCTGCCCAATTTCAAAAACACGCTCAAAAAGTTGCTCCAAAGTTCAGGCTCCGATCCGCCGCTCACCCCTCTTTTCATGACTAAACTCAACTAGAGGGTGGCGCAGTGGTAGCACAGCTAAACCGGCATGGCCGAATGGTGGTCCACTGGTGCGCCGCTCGATGCTCGAGTGACGGAACCACCAACGTTTGAATTAGCGGTTTTTCAATGGTTCACCATTCACGCATCCGCGGCTTTTTTATGTCCGAGTTTCTTTTGTTTCTCCTGCAATAGACTGATCTCGAGATTATATTGAATACATTTATTAAGTGTTTACCACTCTTGAAAAATAAAAACATTAGGAAAAAGTAAAAGTTTGCCAAACTGAAACAAGTAATTTAATATTTCAACTTGGCGGTTGAATAGGGATCCTCGCACTCGTTCCGATTGATTTTCTGCATTTGACAAATTGTCGGCGATATCCACATGCCATCACTGCAAAAAAAATCATTTTATCTAAAATTTAATTGATTTACATTAGGGAGGTTTCTCATAATAATATAAATTGTCTTATTTTTTATTTATTCAACCAATTTTTTTCGAACTAAAGTACGGTTTAAAATTGCATCTTTATTTTTATGAATAACCCCTTTCCAACACTTCACATTTTTCCATTTTTCGCCTGATGAGGAAACTGTCGAAAACTCCAAACGCCAACGATTTTATCTTACAATGCGTTCATTACCTGGCTCTTAGACGTTTCGAAATACGATCTTTTAAAACGTCCTGTTGCCATAATCCGGCCAAGGATACACGTTTCTGGGTCTTTTACAAAAACGGCACGGCTGCCGGAAATATCACTAAAGATGACAGGTTTCGTAACATCTTGTTTAAAAACGTTCCAGATCCTATTTCCCCTATATTTTCGATTTTTACAAAAAGAAAACGTAACCAGTGCACACTTGTATAACTCAACTCAGAATAAATATTTTTGTTCAATGAGATGTTCAAGATGAAGATCTCGGCAAATTCTACAACACAGGACTCCTAACTGACAATATGTTCCAGAACTTGCCGAGATCTCCATTTTCAACATCCTATTCAACAAAAATATTAATTCTGAGCTGATCTATTTACCGGCCCGCTCGGTCCGTTTGCCGTTTTAAAAATGTTGTCACCTCTGAAGTCGCGCGAAGTTTAAAATTAAGCACCGCTTAATTTCTATGCAAAGCTGCATTTTAATTCATTAAAATAAATTTTGCTGCGTTCAAGAACTGGCGTTTGTGAACTTTTCCGATTCATTTTTAATTTAAATCAAGAAAAAACTCACTATATTTTCACTTCCCCTGTTAGCGCGGTTTACAGATGTCGCGGTGCCGTTGTCACAGTGCCGGGAAAGTTGAAGAGGTGAAGTCTGAAATTGTTTTTATTTAATCTTACAACAACAACAAAAAGAACATGATAATAAATTTATTTCACCTACCGAGTGGGAACATCACAGAGAAACATTGTCCATGATGCTTCACACGAAATATACTGAAAAATTATGATTTTGGACATGAATTGGGTGAATAAAGTTGAGTTCCGCAAACAATAAAAAAAAGAAAATTGCATCAGATCACGCGCTAGCGCTGACTATGAGGCCGCATTGTACAATCGATTATTCGCACATCGGTGGCTCACCAATAACTTGGATTCTCTCGCCTCGCGCATCGTTCCTCATTCAGCGGTGTCTCGCACATTGTTCGAACATCAGCGTCTGAATGGTTCCTGCTCCTTCACCGTACAGGCACCACCGCCTATCGGTCCACCATTCAGACTCAATTCATCCATGCCGGTTTACCTGTGAGAGTGGGGGGCAGTAGGAGGAAGGTCACGGGTTCGAACCTTCACGTGGCAAAAGTTTTTTTTTTAATAAGTAGGGGAAGCAGGGGTGGGACCAAAAAATACATGTTGTTTCGGTTTTTGTTTTTTTTTTTTTGGGTTTTTTTTGGAGAGCGAAACAAATATAAAAAATTTTCGTCTCACCTTCACCATCAAAAAAATTTGTTTTGGCTCTTAAAAAAAAAAAAACAATAAAAACCGAAACAGCATGTTTTTTTTGGTCCCACCCCTGCTTCCCATACTAATTTAAAAAAAAAGTTTTGCCACGAGATGGTTCGAACCCGTGACCTTCCTCTTACTGCCCCCCACTCTACCACTGTCACTCTGGAGGGCAGTCATAAAAAAGGGGAGAGCGGCGGATCGGAGCCGGAACTTTGGAGCAACTTTTTGAGCTTATGGGAAAATTCCAGTATAGCCACCCACTACAATATAGGTACCCACGCTATAGTATAGCCACCCACATAACTGAAAAATGGGATTTTTCCAATTTTCTGTGGGTGGCTATTTTGAAATATATGGGTGGTTTTCCTGGAATATATTATTACAGGGTGCGTCAAAATTACGTGCACTACTTCAAACGCGCATTATGACAAAAGTGGAAGTCCAAAACAAATGAAAATCAACAGAAAGTTTATTCAATATTTTAGAAATATAATGCCAAAATATTATTAAATTCGGCCTTTTTTGGCGGCAATGACAGAACGAAGACGTCGTGGGTAAGATTCCACCGTGGCACGGAGGTACTCAATTTGTCCCATTCTTCGACAAAAGTCTTCTCTGAAAGCTTCCAGACTAGAATGGGGTCTTGAACATACTATATTTTTTAAGTACTCTCCAGATGGAGAAGTCGAGCGGATTTAGATCCGGACACGATACAGGCCATCTATGCTTCTTTATGAACGCCGGCAAGTGGGTTTTGCACCAGTCCTGGGTTTACTTTTCCCTGTGAGGAGACGCTCCGTCTTCCTGGTATAGAAAAATGATGCAATAATGAAAATAAAAATTGAATATTGTGCGCACGAAAAGTGCATCAGCACGCGTTGCCATAGCGTGAAAGTTTAGTGCACGTAATTTTGACGCACCCTGTACAGTTAAGCCACCCACTCAGTGGTAATGGGTGGCTATACTGGTTTCCTAGGGAATCTTTCAGAATAGCCACCCATATATTTCAAAATAGGCACCCACATCAACGGGCTATAGAATAGCCACCCATAATTCCAGAATAGCCACCCATAATTCCAGAATAGCCACCCACGCGGCGCCGACTGTGAGTGGCTATACTATAGCGAGTCAAATGGGTACCTATTTTGAAATATATGGGTGGCTATTCTGTAATTATCCCGAGCTTATTTTTGAAATTGGGCAGCTAAATTTTTTGACGCTGTAGCCAGAGATAGGTTCTATTAGCCCACCAAGTTTCAGAGCATTCCAATATGGTTTGTGAAAAGACTTCCCTTGTCAGGCCTTATTGCAAAAAAGATCCAGGCTGACCTCTGAATTGTTAGACACACTAACGTTTTGCTCTCAAAACGAAATCACGGTTTCGCTAATTATAATTCATTTTTTTGAAAAGTTCAAACTTGAATCAATAAATGTTTTTCCTTCGAATTAAAAGTTATGTCTATGAAAATGCAATAATTCCGCAAAATGCGGATTCCGCATTCCGCAAAAGAAAAATTGATTCCGCATTCCGCAAAAATAAAAGTTGGAAAAAAATTCCGCATTCCGCATTCCGCAAACTCAAAAACCGATTCCCCACAACTCTGGTCCTGTCCTATTTTGAAAAAGTTCTATTTATATCGAGTTTTATTTGAAGGTAGCACCCCCTTTCCTCCTGTACTTTGGATTGAAGAAATCCCAAAATGTTCCACTATTCTCAGATAAATGGTAAAACCTAATGTTCCTTTCGTAAGCAATACGAATGCGATGATTAAAAAAACACTTACTTGAAGGAGATGTTTCTTTGAATGGTGGAAGAGGTGGAATAGATTTCACTGAAAGGAAAATTTTTCATTCACATCTTGTATTGTCCATTCGTGAAGAATGCAAGTGCGCTCCACAAAACTTAGTACTTCGTGGATTTAATTTTCGTCGCCAAATTATTTCATTTCACGTTGAATTTACACGTGAATTGAAATAATTTGGCGACGAAAATGAAATCCACGAGGTACTAAGTTTCGTGGAGCGCACTTGCTTTTTTCGCGAATGGACAATAGACTACTGATGAAAAATTACTTTAGGAACTTTTGCGGTTCACGAAGTTGTGACTGAAAGTCTTTCAATACTGAAATGAATGAATATTTTTTTTGATTGAATTAATGATAAGAAAATCTTGATGAAGAAGTGATGAAGCGGGTCACGTGAGTGCTAAATTATGTTTGTTTTTATTTTGAGATCACAAAAGCGAGTTTTCACAATTTTGTAAACTTGGGTGACACGTAGCACGGCTCCCCCTACTTCGCAGTGGTGCGCGTTTGCATCATTCGCCAGCGGCGAATGCAATTTTGTACTGAAAAATAAGTTTTTTTAATTATTTCACTCGAATAATTATATTTTCGAAAAACGAATATCATTGGTCGATAGAGGAGTTTCTTGCGAACATTTCGAGCACTTGGACGTCAACAAAAATTCAGAAAAAACCGAGCCTTAGGGGCTTGAAAAACATCCATTTTAACAAAATTGGCGGCGATCAGAAGGGATGAATTACAGGTCGAAATTTTCGTGAAAATAGATAGAATTCACAAGGATTTTGCAAAATAGAATCATTATTTACCTCTTTCTCGAAATCCAGGCTCAAGAATTTGACAAAATCTAAATGAAACTCACTAAAAAATCAATATTTAAGCCGCGGTGGAGCAATGGTCAAGCGACGCCCAACTAACACTCAACGCTTCAAAAAGGCCAATACTCAGTGGGTCCCGGATCTTTGGGTCCCAGACTCTTTGGGTACGATGGATCTTTGGGTACGGTATCTTTGGGTACGATGGATCTTTGGGTACGACTACTCTTTGGATACTAAATTTGAGTACGGTATCTTTCGGTACGGTATCTTTGAGTACGATTGCTCTTCGACCCATGTGCACAGAATTCGAGTGCGGTATGTTCCATAGAGCAAGTATTCCAGATCGAGAATGAATGCGGTAAGTTGCTTTCCGGGGGTGAACTTCATTGTGTAACTAGATTAATTGCTGTATAAATACTGCGTAAGTGTCTTTCTGGTTAGTGAAAAGGGAAACGTCCTGAGGGGTGTCGCCTGGCACTCGTGGGTGGGAAACTTACTAATAGTTCTTAAATATACTCGGCGAATGCATCATCAGCCTCGCTCTACCGCACTTTTCAATTTTCAACAGTGTAGTGCGCCTTTTTTGAAGCGAAAAATCAAATTTTACCTGCAATTCGTCGTGGATACGTCAGTTTCCTTTAAAAAGATGTATAAAAAATAGAATTCAAGTTAATCTTGCTAGTGCAACACTGTTTTACAGGCATTTTGCAGTAGAGCGAGGTTGATGATGTATTCGCCGACTATATATATGGAAATTTTGAATTAGTATATTCTTTGTTTGTGTGTCTCGCTCCATAAAACTCCACAAAACTTGATCCCGAAACCTTTTGGTTAACGTTCAAACATGTTAGCGGCTTTACCACAATGGCCGCGAAAACTTTAGTGAGTTATACTCGGTATAAAACGCTGATAACTCGCTCCAATCGAACAAAAAATTTTGCATGCATTTGGAGAGAGGTTAAGAGAAATCAGAGCAAAACATCGGCCACGGCTCTCTTGATTTTCTGCACTCTCTCGTCGCCAACGCGGCCGCGTCCATCACTGTGCGAAGGGAGCGCGTTTGCAGCGTTCCGTACTGAGAATAAGGAAATGGAATATTTGCTACTACTATCTTTCTTATATAGAACATTTTAGATTGATCTGTTTTTTTTTTGTGTGTCTTTAACAAGAGATTGCATTCAACAAAACTCGAACCAGTGACTCAGGTAACGAGTCAAACTTTGCTGGGCAACTTTCAAACTTTTTTAAACCTTTTGAAGAAAAAAGGGGAAGTTAAAACTTTTCTGAGCCGTTTTCAATCTTTTTGTCGTCGAAATTGATGTAAACTTTTAAAAACTTTTTAATACATATTCAAACCTTTTCAAACTTTTTCAAACTGTAAGTTTCCCATCCACGAGTGCCAGGCGACACCCCTCCGGACCAGGCTTTCTCGGAAACACGGCGTGTTCAACGGAACGTTATTGGCCGTGCGCTCCGCTGAGTGGACGCTGCTTGTCTGCGTCTCTTCCGCGAGAGTCGCTGGCAGGATGCCATGGCGGGAAACTTTCGTATCTTGAATTGTGTTAAAAGTAATAAAATTCATTTTTCAATTTATTTTTTCGTTGTTTCCTTCGTTTTTTTTGTTTATTATTTATCTTTTTTCCGGCAAATTATTTTTCGCTATCGTTCCGATTTTCCGAGGGTATTCACGGAGTAATGGCGAGTGACCTGGTGCAAACGTGCTCCATTGATAACACGCGCACGCGCACGCGCCGCATTCGACGGCAAAAATTTTGGGCACTGTGCCAATGAAAACATTTAGAAAAGAGACGAGACGGAGAAGACGAGCGAAAAAAGAGACGAGACGGAGAAGACGAGAGCGTCGCGCGTGTTCCCGCGCCAAAAAAAGTCGTTTGAAAAAAGGCAGTCGCCATTACTCCGTGGGTATTATAATGGATTCGTGGCGGAGTGACATTTCACGTGAAACTGGGAGACGAAAAATCTCTTAATTTCTTAAGTTGTTTCTTTATTTTTTCGAATGAAAACGTGATAAAAAATTGTCACTCCGCTTTGAATTCATTACATTTATCGATTCAATATTCTTGCCGGTTACAATAGGATTTCACGTGAAAATTCTGCAAACACCACAGTTATTTTGAGAAACAAGAACGCCACGTGTCAACACACTCACTCAACTTTTTTTCATTGCATTCAATTTAAAATTTATAAAAAAAATCTGACAAGGGAAGTATTTTTGGGCACCGTTTGAGAACTTTATGAAACTTGGGTCAGAGATAGTCTAGACCCTCCTGAATCGAAAACCGTTTTAAAAAACTGCGGGTTTTGCCTCCTTCTGGAGTTATGACGTCTTCAAGATGGAGCGAAAAGGGGTGCCACCTAGGCTGGCAGATTTGCGCCTATAGGCGACTTTCGCCGACTGATTTTCCTGATCTCTTTGTTTTTTTTTTTTTGCTCCCACTTGGCCATGACTCTTGCGGTTCAACAGGTCATTTTATCTTATTCGTTTCACCTCTCAACCCAGTGTATTCCCTATCCTCTTTTTGCCACATGTCTGTTATTAGCGTGTTATGTGCTTCTTTTTTTTTTTTTGCAATGCTCACTTTAACAATGTCGAATCGAATAAATAAATAAATAAATAATATCATTCTTATATAGGAACATTTAGATTAGTCTGTGTGTTTGCTTTTGTATCTCACACACGACATTTTTTTACAATCACCACACTTTACTTGTCTCGAAGGCGAAGGTCGTCTTCGCCGTTGTCGCGAGCGGCAACGGCCGCCGTCGCCGTTTCTCTCGAAGGCAGCGGCCGCCGGACGGCCGCCTTCACCTGCCATTCGAAGGCGCCTTCGACCTCGAAGGCGCAAATCTGCCAGCCTATTCATGAGTTCGAACCCACCTTTCTTTTTTTTCTTTTTTTTTTCGTTTTAAAGTATGGTTTTTCTTTAATTGGAATAGTATTCAAATTAAGTCAAGAACTTGGTTGAAATCAATTTTTCTAGTTAATTGCAATAGGTTTTGAGCTAATTTCATAATTTTTTTAATGTTTCAAAATGCTATATTTTCTCCAATTTTTTAAAGAAAAAAACATTTTTTCCAAACGGTCGGAATTTTATATCAATCGATAGAGAATTTTACGCTGAACAACTTTGTTCGGTATCATCTTCCGCTAAAATTGCTGCAAAACCAAGAAAAAAACGAAAAAATGCCTGAAAATTGAAAAATAGCATGCAGGGCAAGAGACGCAGAGATGGTGAAAGAAAACTGTCAGAAAAATTTATTTCAGCGGAATTTTTAAGCCAAGAACTTGGTTGAAATCAATTTTTCTAAATAATTGCAATAGATTTTCAGCAATTTTTATAACTTTTGCTGGTTTAAAAAATTTTTTTTATATATTTTTCCTACTTAAAAAAAACATTGTTTCTAAACGTTCTAAAATTTACATCAATCGATAGAGAATTATACGCTAAACAACATTGTCTCTTGACATTTTCCGCTAAAATCGCAGTAAAACTAAAAAAATTGGTGGAAGTTGAAAAATGGCAAGAGACGCAGAGACGGTTGGAGAAAAGTGCTTTGAATTACTGGAAAAATGTGTTTTTTGTGACGCTTTGAACTAAAAAAAACTGTTAGATATAAATTTTCCACGTCAGTTCTAATAGATTTTCAGCTGATTTCGTAACTTTTCTCAAAATTTTCCAATTTTTTGAAAAAAAAATTCTCTAAACTTGTCAAAATTAACATCAAACGATAGAGAATTTTACGCAGAGCAACTTTGTCTCTTGACTATTTCCGCTAAAATTGCAGTAAAACAGGGAAAAAACGAAAAAATTGCTGAAAAATGGAAAAACAGCGTGCAGGGCGAGAGACGCAGAGATTGTCAAAGAAAACTGCAGGAAACACGTGTTTCAGTGGCATTTAAAGCTGAGAAACTGTTATTTATAAATTTTCCACGTCAGTTCTAGTAGATTTTCAGTTAATTTTGAAACTTTTTTCAAAAATTTTTTTAACTTTTTCTAAACTTGCCAACATCTCTATCAATCGATAGAAAATTTTATGCTGAACAACATTGTCTCTTGACATTTTCCGCTAAAATTGCAGTAAAACTGAGAAAAACGAAAAAATTGGTGGAAATTGAAAATTCGCGTGCAGGGCAAGAGATGCAGAGACGGTTGGAGAAATTTGCAGGAAAACTTCCTTTCCGAGGCACTTAAAATCAATAGCTCGCACAAACTAAATTTTCCTGGTAAATTGCAATCTTTTTCATTTTTTATCTAATTTCGTAATTTTTTTTAATGTTTCAAAATTTTTTATATATTTTCCAATTTTTTAAAGAAAAAACGTTATTTCCAAACGTTCTCAACTTTATATTAATCGATAGAGAATTTCATGCTGAACAACTTTGTTCGGTATCATCTTCCGCTAAAATTGCTGCAAAACCATGAAAAAACGAAGAAATGACTGAAAATTGAAAAATAGCATGCATGACGAGATGTCACAGAAAACTGTAAGAAAAATTTATTTCAGAAGAATTTGAAGCCAAGAATTTGGTTGAACTCAAATTTTCTAAATAATTGCAAAAAATTTTCAGCAATTTTCATAACTTTTGCTGGTTTAAAAAAAATTTTCCCAATTTTTTGAAATTTTTTTTTTGATTTTAAGAAAATAATGTTTTTAAACGATAGAAAATTTTACGCTAAACAACATCGTCTTTTGACATTTCCCGCTAAAATTTCTGCAAAATAGGGAAACAACTAAAAAATGGCTAAAAACTGGAAAAATAGCATGCAGGGCAAGAGGGGCAGAGATGGTCAAAGAAAACTGCAGTAAAATGTGTTTCAGTGGCATTTAAAACTAAGCACTTAATTCAAATTAACTTTCCAGTCAATTGCAATCGGTTTTCAGCTAATATCATAATTTTTTTAATGTTTCAAAATGCTATATTTTTATCCAATTTTTTAAAGAAAAAACATTTTTCCAAACGTTTTAAAAGTTACATCAATCGATAGAAAATTTTACGCTGAACAACATTTTTTCTTGACATTTTCCGCTAAAATTGCAGTAAAACAGGGAACAAACGAAAAAATTGATGAAAAATGGAACAACAGCATGCAGGACAAGAGACGCAGAGACGTTTAGAGAAAAGTGCAGGAAAATGTCATTTTAAAGACATTTTCAGTCAAGAACTTGGTTGAAATCAATTTTTCTATTCAATTGCAATAGGTTTTCAGCTAAATAATTTTATAATTTTTTAATGTTTCAAAATTTTTTTTAATATATTTTTTCTATATTGAAAAAAAAACATTGTTTCCAGAAGTTCTAAAATGTACATCAATTGATAGAGAATTTTACGCTGAACAACTTTGTCTCTCGACATTTTCCCGAAATTTGCAGTAAAACCAAGAAAAATCGAAAAAATCGCTAAAATGTGGAAAAATAGCACGCAGGGCAAGAGACGCAGAGATGGTTAGAGAAAATAACCAAAAATTTCTATTTTTCAGTATTTTTTCGAAAAAGAACATTTATAGAGGATTTTAAAAATCATTTTTTATCGTTTTTGCGCCTTTTTTTCAAGTTTCAAGTGATATTTACATATTTTCCAATTTCACAAAAAAAATCACATATTCAACGGCATTTTGCCTGGAAGATCAAAATTTACTCATTTATTCATATTCATTCTCCTCATTTAACATGGAAAAAATACAGCTCAACGAGCAAAAAAGTACAGCCACCTGCATAAGGGCGACGCGAAAACTCGTGTCCCCATCTTCATCCTCATCGTCATCGTCCTCGTCTCGATAGTATTGACGGAGCAAGTGAAAAATGCTCAAGGCGATGGATACGGTCACAATGTAGGCGGCGATACGGTAGAAACTGGGAAAAAATTAAAAAAATTTTTTTTTTTTTGGGATCAAAATTTTATTTTTTTTATTTTTTTTTAATTAGGTTTTTTTCTAATCATTCTGTTGACATCTCTTTCATTTTTTATGAACCAAAATATTTTAATTATCTATAAATGTCTCATAATCAGCCAGAAATCCTTTTGAAAAAATTTAAAACTTCCAAAATTTAAAAACAATTTTTTGAAATTTTTTTTTCCAAAAAATTTGTTAAAGTTCTGAAAATTTCTAAAAGTTTGACAACTTGTTCTAGAACAAAAAAAAATGATAAAAATTATTCTAACGCATTTTTTGAGGCAAAAAAAACTGAAAATAAAAAACTAAATACACCAACTTTTTAATATCAGACCGATCAATTTTTTTCAAAAATCTCGAACTTTCCTCCTCTTGTCCCACATTCGCTTCGTACAATTGTTGGAGCAATCTGAAATGTGTTTCATAATGCAATCTCGCTCCACCGAACCACTCACCTTTTAAAAGCTTCTGGGTCAACTTTTTTCTCCACCGTCTCAACATCCTCCTTTTTTCTCAAATTCCCCGTGTAAACCTGACGGAGCACTCGAAAATTCTTCATGTGCATTTGCTCTTTTTTTCTTGCTATTGAAAGTAGATCCTGAAAATTAAAAAAAATTTTTTTAATAAAATTTCTCATTTTTCCCTCACCGTCTCAATCTCCTCAGGATTCTCGAATTTGAATTTTAAGTGATTTCGAGGTTTTACATTGTTCAACGCCTTTTGAACTTCACTTTTACCAAGACAGTACACTTGCAAAAGTGACTCAATGGAGGTGTCATCGAGGCCGTCCGAACGGAGCTCAAGAAACATCTGAAAAAAACAAAAAATACATTTTCAGAAAAATCAATATTGGCATTTATCAATCGATAGAGAATTTTACGCTGACCATTTTAGTCTCTTGCCATTTTCCTTGAAAATTGAGTTAAAACCTTGAAAAACGTCAAAAACTAAAAAGTGGGCGGAGTCTCAATTTTCAATTTTTTTAAATCGCTGTAAATTCAATTTTTCAAAATTTCTGACTGGAATTAGGCTAAATAGTTTTGTCACAACAATTTTTGTCAATCAAAAGCTAAAAAAAAAACCGACACTTAAACCTAGAGAAACACGAAAAACTAAAAAAAGTGGGCGGGGCCTAGATGGTAATTATGGAAAATGCAGTAGACTCGGAAATTTTGTTAAAATTTTTGATTTATAAACAAGCTGTAATGTTTTACACATACTTTCTCAAAAAATTTATTTTGCAATAAAAATAATTTTTTTCATAAATTTTTCCAAATTCCAAAAAATTACTGAAAATGAAAATTTCAAAATGCGTCCAATTTACACAAAATTATAACATTCGATAGATGATTTTACGGTTATTACTTTTGTCTATTGCCATTTTCTTTGAAAATTGTGTTTAAACCTTGAAAAACGTCAAAAACTGAAAAGTGGGCGGAGCTTAGTTGCGAAATTTTTTAAAATGACGTAAAAACGAGGATTTTGATGAAACTTCGATTCAAAAACAAGATGTAATGTTTTATCCAGCTTTCCTCTAAAAATTTCCATTCAAAAAGTAACTTTTTCAGAAATTTTTCAAAATTCCAAAAAATCGCTCAAAATTAGATTTTTCAAAAATTATCCAATTTACACAAAAATCATAACATTCGATTGATAATTTTACGTTGATTACTTTTATCTATTGCCATTTTCTTTGAAAATTGAGTTAAAACCTTTAAAATCTCGAAAAACTGAAAAGTGGGCGGAGCCTAGCTGGGAAATTTTTTAAAATTAAGAAAAAACGCGGATTTTGATGAAACTTCGATTCAAAAGCAAGCTGTTATGCTTTACCTTATTTTCCTTTAACAATTCATAGTAAAAAATAGGATTTTTAAAGAAAATTTTCAAAATTCCAAAAAATCGCTCAAAAATGAAAATGTTCAAAAATTATCCTGTGTTGTTTTTTTTTTTAATTTTTGCTTTGAAAGCAAGTTAGAATATTTTGAATAATCATTTAATAAAAAGAAAATGTTGATTTTCTTTTTGAGCTCCGAAATTTTTCAAATTTCCAAAAAAAAACGCTCAAAATAAAAACTTTCAAAATGCTTCCAATTTACACAAAAATTATAACATTCGATAGAAAATTTTACGCTGATTATCAATGTCTCTTGTCATTTTCTTTAAAAATTGAGTTAAAACCTCGAAAAACACGAAAAACTGAAATGTGGGCGGAGCTTAAGTAGAAACTTTTGAAAACTTCCGAATACAAAAAAAAAGTTTGCTATATATTTACGATAGAAAATTTTGCGCTGATTATTATTTTCATTGTCATCATTTCTTTTAAAACTTCCTTTAATCACTGGAAAAATGCAAAAAAAAAAAACCAAAAATTAATTTTGCACTCACCCTCAAAAGCCCTTTTTCAAAAATGAGATGTTGCGCCGTGTGGTTGCGTGGATGGAGCCGTGCAATGATGTGATTGTACCAGGAGTTACAGCTGAATGAAATCAATTGTGAATATCTGCAAAAAAAATATAGGCTTACTTATCAGAAGCTCGGAGGACATCCAGAAAATCGTCGTAAAAAGTTCGTTGCGGCAGATAATGTCGCGGTATTTCCGAGAAACCAAGCGATAAAGAAGCAAAGAAGATTAAAAGAAGCATTTTTTTCAATTCTTTTATTATTTTTTTTAATTTTCGATAAATGACTTTTTTGGTTAGGTAAGAGAAGTATCAAGTAGGGGTGTTCCAATGACATGACACTTACGTGAACTTTACGTGTGGTTGAAAATTTTCAGTTTATTTAATTTATTATTATTTACCTTTTTCAACAATTCAAAATCTACTCGTTTTTTGGTTACAGTTACTCGAAAAGAAATGAGTGAGTTCCCCGTAAATCCACCCCAACAAAAACATTTAACATGTTTCAGCCTCTGTGAGAAATGAGAAAAAGAGCAGCAAAAGTCAGAAGTCGTCGCAAGACGGCAAAAAGAGCAAGGGAAAGTCGCCGGATTCGCGCCGATCATCACCCGAGAAACGAGAAAAGCGGAAGACTGGGCTAAGTCCGCCCAAGAGCAAATCGGGCACCGTATCCACAGAAGATTATATTGTGAGCCCTGACCACTAGAGTCTCTAAATTGCCATTTTGCAGGCGGAAATTGACAAAACCCAGTGGGAATTCTCGTGCTACAAAAGCGAGTTTCTCGGCGAGACAAAAAACGATCCGAACCTCATCATGGCCGAGCAAATTGGCGAGGCAACACCATTGCTCGCAGAAGAACGACAAACGATGCTGGTGCGAGGCGAGCATTTGTTGGAGAAGCCCATGTACACACTGTTTGCTCTTTTTGTGGAAATTGTAAGTCTACGGCGATCCTACGCCAACTCTGACACACATACTCAGATCCTCATCCTCCTTGTAATTGTCACGTGGTCATGTTTTGTCGGCGACAACGATACTCCACCAGTCGTGCTATGCTTCCTCAATATCACCATTATGCTGATTGTGGCGATCGGCGTGTTCGCCGTCCAATTCGGACGTCTTTGTGTAATTAGGGAGGATATTGGCGGCAACACGCGATACAGAGTGCCCTATCATTGGAAGTACACGGTAATTTTCTTATGCGCCTATTCCGAAACTTAAAACCACCTATTTACAGCTCTGCATGGCTCACATCCTGCGCGCCATTCTTTCATGCTGCAACATCACAACGACGGCCATCGATTACGATTGGGACGGCGGTGTGCAAGTGATGGTGTTCGTGTCACCATTAATTGTGTGTTTGACTGGTGTACATGTGATTTTTGCGTTGAGACGGGGATAAATTTGTTTTTTTTGTTTACTTTTCAAGACAACGGTATTGATGAAAAAATTGTTGGTAAATATACTCGGGGGATAATTACAGAATAGCCACCCATATATTTCAAAATAGGTACCCATTTGACTCGCTATAGTATAACCACCCACAGTCGGCGCCCCGTGGGTGGCTATTCTGGAATTATGGGTGGCTATTCTGAAATGATGGGTGGCTATACTATAGCGAGTCGAATGGGTACCTATTTTGAAATATATGGGTGGCTATTCTGAGATTCCCTAGGAAACCAGTATAGCCACCCATTACCACTGAGTGGGTGGCTTAACTGTAATAATATATTCCAGTAAAAGCACCCATATATTTCAAAATAGCCACCCACAGAAATTCGGAAAAATCTCATTTTTCAGTTATGTGGGTGGCTATACTGGAATTTTCCCATACTCGGTATTAAACGCTGCAAACTAGCTTCAATCGAACCATGCATTTGGAGTGAGATTCAGAGAAATCAGAGCAAAACCTCGGCCACGCTCTCTCAATTTTCGGCTCTCGGACGTTTCGAAAGTGGAATTTTCGAAGGTTTTTCCGGGTTTTGTCGTCGCGGTGTTTGAGGAATTTTCCTTAAAAAGCGTTTTAAAATGATTGTGTGAAAAACCGCGTCGAAAAAATCCAGAAAAACCTTCGAAAAGTCCACTTTCGAAACGTCCGAGAGCCCAATTTTCTGCACTGCGCGACGGGAGCGGGTTTGCAGCGTTCCGTACTGAGAATAATGTGTTTTTAATCGGGTTGCGACCAGGGGTGCCACAAAAAAATATTTTTGCGAAAAAACAAAAAAAGTTTTTTTCGCAAAAAAAAATGCGAAAAAAAAAAACTGTTTTTCATTTTCACCACGTATTTTTATCGTTTTTTATCAAAATACTATCAGATTTACCCATTTTATTCATGCAGAAAGGTGGAAAATTACGAAAAATGTTTGCTAGACATCTCTAACACTTGTACTCTGGTATTTAATCCAAGTTTTTCTTTCCAATCTTTGATTTTTTCAAAAAAAAAAAATGCAAAAATTTTTTGAAACAAAAAACCTATGCGAAAAAAAAAATTTTTTTCGCAATAGGTGCGAAAATGCGAAAAAAAACGGCACCCCTGGTTGCGACACGACACAGATAGGATCCATGAAACAGGCAAACGGCATTTGCCGGAAAATGGGCGTGTTTCTTTCTCTGCGTCTCTCATCACCGGCATACAAAATTCATCAATTTCCAAATTTCCTTTTTACAGAAAACGGTTTTTCTCTTTTATGACTAGCGGACAATGCTGAAAACAACAAAACAATGTGGATTTATATATTTATTAAGGAAAACCCGTTGCTACGGGAGGAAAAACATTAACATTGAGAAGTGACGGGAGTTGCTTTACCCGCCATGGAAAATCATTTCCTGAAATTGCACTCGCCGTCTTATGCAAACCCTGGAATTTCCATTACTTATCTGGACCAAATTCAAAGCATGAGCTTCATCTGAAGCTCGACTGATATACTGAGTCGCGTTGAGAGACTGGGTCAGCGAAGCTGCTGACCTGAGCTTGTCGATCTCCAGAGAGATCGATGAAAAGACGACGAGTGCGAGAGCGATCTGCTCTCACAAAACAATAAAACAAGAAACAAGAATTATAAAAATAATGAAAATTTGCTCCAAAATCACAGCATAGACGAGTAGAAATCCAGCAAACTGAGCGACGCAAGCGCGGAGGAAAACTCTGGAAACTATTTTAGGATTAAAGGGAGGCGCGGCGCTACGGTAGACAAGCGGGTCTCACCGCGGCCGCGCAATGCGCGCGCCGTTTGAATTATATATTTGAGGATTTTATTTTCCTCCGTTGTTTTCAATAGAGAAAACAATAGTTTTGCGTCCCAAAATATGGTTTTTAGGAAAAGCAAGTCGATTATTGATGCTCTTGGGCATCATTTATCGACATTCTCTCGTTTTCCAGTTCCATGAATCCGCCCTCAGGGTTTTCCAGTCGTCGTATTTCTGTGGCACGTGCCTGAAAAAAAAATTGTTATCAAACAATTAGAAGTAAACAACTGTTTTTAAATATTGTCGGCCCGCCAAAATGGTGAAACGCGTTCCGTAGAATTCAAAACTATGCGATTTCCACTTTGGTATCCAACTTATTTTATTTCGAGTATAAATTAAACGTGAAATAAAATAATTTGGATACCAAAAGGAAAATCGCATAGCGTTGAGTTCAGCAGCGCGCGTTTGCCCATTTTGGCGAGTCGACAATAGAAATATTTACAAAAATGGGAAAAAAAACCAGTAAAAACACGAAAAAAATAGGCCCTAACTCAAAAGTGCCTGGGTCAAAAAAAAATCCATCTAAAACTACTCTCGCTCTGTACAAGACCTAATGTTTTGCATAACACAGAAACATCAAAAATGATCCACTTTACACCTTGCTAAATCCCCTGTGACGTCATCGGTAGATAATACTCATCAAAAAGAGCCAACAGAATGTTTGCTCATTGTTCGTTTAGTTTAATAGGACACATACACATTTCAAAACTTGGACCACTAGGCCCATTGGCGGCCAAATCAAAACACTGCACAATTATGACTGGAGACGATTTACAATCGACGTGCCGCATTTATGACAGCCGCCAGTCTCTGGGCCATAAAAGGTGTATAGCACGGCTGGAATAGGAGAAAACGGCTGTTGGGAAGAGGACTGGAAATGAGGACTATATGACTCCCGAGCCTGCTGTGCTTGATGGGGTACACAAAATTTTATTAATTACGACGCATTGATCAAAAGCTTCTGAATTTACCGTAAAAACTGTAATAGAACACCACCTTTAATAGAACACCACCTGTAATACAACGCCACCCCCAACATCACTTCGAAAAATAGAACGCCACCCTCTAATAGAACGCCACCCTTTAATACACCGCCACTCTGAAAAACTGCGGCCTATAAACATCAACTGGTGTATCAGTAATTTTTTTTCAACGTGGATTACTGTAGTCAAAAGTACATAAACACCGAGGTGTGCAATGAGCGATGAAGCTAGCTAATTACAGAGGGTACTACGTTATAGAACTCGCACATAAAAGAACTGATACGGAGTAGAATTGCGCGGACTAGAACTGTCTGAAATGGAGCTGTACTAAAAAAACCAGTGCACAAAATACAACTCAGGGACTCACAATGCACAACGAAATTCTTTTCTTTTCTTTTTTTTTCGAGTTGTTCGAGCGGTTCTGTATCGGCACCGTTCTATTTCAGGCATTCCGTGCGAGTTCTATACCGTAGTAGGATGACAGTGATATGTCTCTTGAATTCGAATAACAGTACAAATACATATTATCGGCCTGCCATGACGGTCAAACGCGCTCCATTGAATTTAGTATTTTTTTATTTTCATTTTGGTATTGTCCATTCGCGAAAAAAGCAAGTGCGCTCTACGAAACTTAGTAATTCGTGGATTTCATTTTCGTCGCCAAATTAATTCAATTCACGTGTAAATTCGGAATGAAATGAAATATACTCGGCGAATGCATCATCAGCCTCGCTCTACCGCACTTTTCAATTTTCAACAGTGTAGTGCGCCTTTCTTGAAGCGAAAAATCAAATTTTAACTGCAACTCGTCGTGGATACGTTTTTTTTTTCCATTGGAAAGAAGTATAAAACTAGAATTGGAGTTAATGTTGCAAGTGCAACACTGTTTTACAGGAATTTTGGCAGTAGAGCGAGGTTGATGATGTATTCGCCGACTATAATTTGGGGACGAAATTGAAATCCACGAAGTACTAAGTTTCGTGGAGCGCACTTGCTTTTTTCGCGAATTGACAGTATCCAAATTACTTCATGCCGTAAAACCTGTATTAGACTTGCATGCAAGTTCCAGTTCCAAAACCTCGCCAGAGTGCAAGTTTATTAGACAGACAAGTCTATTAGAGGGTGCAAGTCTATTAGAGAGGAAAATTATCTGATTTATGCCACTTTTGCCACTGTTAATGCGTTTGGTTAGGGGGGCAAGTCTAATACAGGTTTTACGGTAAATTCAACGTGAAATGAAATAATTTGGAATCGAAAATGAAAATCACAAAGTATTAAAATCAGTGAAACGCGTTTCACCGTCGTTGCGGATCGACAATATTTACATTCGTTTTTTTCTATTTTTTCTGTTGATTTTTATTATTTTTGGTTGTTGAAAGATGAAATTTGATTTTTTTTTTCTGAAAATTCAGCTCCGAAAAATATACCGCCACCCTCTAATAGAACGCCACCTCTAATACAACGCCACCCCCAGACCCACTCCGAAAAATACACCGCCATGGCGCTATATTACAGTTTTTACGGTAAATTTCTAGACTGTGAGGATTTACGAGACGGAACAGTTCAGTGTTAAATGCCAATTTACGGGATAGGGGCTACTGTGTTCTGGCGGGTATGTATTAGGCTAAAAATGGTGTGGATTTACGCAGCTCAAAGTCGCTCTATTTTTTAAAGGAACTTCGAGCCAATTTTTCTCCCTTTCTCTCTGTACGCTTCTCTAACCGGTTTTATACACAAGCGGCCTTATCCCGCAGATATTGGGGCAGTTCTAATCACCTTACGACATCCCAACCACTCCCTAAAACCGGAAGAACCTGGTGGGTGTGGTCATCACGAGGAGGTCACCTTGACGGAGCCCCATTTGTTTTCCGGGGCTGGCTCACAAAGAAGGAGACACTTGTCGCAATGTGTTCCTTTTCTTTCATCCCGCCCATCCGGCGTTAACTCTTTACTCACTACCTCGTTTTTTTTCTTCTTCTTTTTCTTCGAATCAAGGCCAATTGACACATGTTTTCTTTTTGAAATGTAAATGTTTCTCTTTTCTGCAGCTCGGCTCTTTGAGCATTGCCGCCTACCGTATTCATTTGGCTTTTTATTTTCACATGATTTGCATAAAGTTTGTCACTTTCTACTACATATTTTTTTGCCTTTCTAGTGGTAAATGGAGCAGAAACAATCTTTCTTATATAGAAAATTTTAGATTAGTCTGTGCGTTTGTTTGTGTGTCTCACACACAAGTTGGCAGTCGACAAAACTCGAACCAGCGACCTGTCGATTGACGTTCAAACGTGCTAACCACTATACCACAATGGGGGTCACGAGAACTTGAAAGAAATAGAGAAAATAAATGATTGCCAGTTCTATAAAAAAAAAAACAGAAATCAGTAAAAATAAATAATTGACGAAGGCGACTTAGTCGCCACAAGCTGCAAGCTGGTTTTTTAATGAAAAAAACAAGCCCCACCCCTTTTGTAAGTCTTCGGCACCGTTTTTTGGCGTTTTATAGGTGTTTTTTTAAAAATAAATCGCCGGTTTGGTAAGGACCTCAAAAATTTCAATCCCACCAGTAAGGGGCGGGGATTTCCCTACGATTTTCTTAAATTTTTTCCCCGGTCTTTAATTTACCGGTTTACCGGGTTACCCTGGTTTTGTCAGGGGTCCGAAAAACTAAATATCAAAAGATTTTAACCTCCGTAAATCTACACTAATTTGATTTTAGTTTGGATACCCTGGCCTGAAGATAAGTTGGATACCTTGGCCTGAAAAAACCGGGAAAACCAAGCCACGCCCTTTCTGCCTTTATAAATCCCTGGGTTTGGCCAAGAAAAAAAAACACAAAAATTCTAATTTCGCAAGCTCAAAATGATTGAAATACCGTCGATCCAAACCTCGTAAATCCCCCATAGAAAAAGCAAATACTAGAAAATTTCGAGCCCAGTAAATCCACAATAAGCAGAGAAAGTTTTCTAAAACTCAAATCCCGTAAATCCACACCAATCAGCATCCGGTAGGCCTGGTCAGGTCAGTCTAACAAATTTTAAAGAGCGAGAAAAAGACCAGAGGTTTTTGTCATCGCAAAAGGAGTGGTTTTCCCCCAAACTGTTCGCGATTCATTTTCTTATCACTATATCATGGCCAGAAAAAAGGCGAAAATGGCAGAGGAAATCATAAAAGTTAAGTGGTTCGCTGATTTTTTTTCACCCCGTTGATGGACAAAACTTGATTGAAAGTGGTAAATGACTTTGGCTGACAAGTTACCGTTTTCTCTTCCTTTTTTCACTTTTTTCACCCCGTTTCCATGATGATGTTATCAATCGCTTATCACACCAGATTATACCTTTTTCTTCGTCTCATCCCACACCACCGTTTCAATTTTTTTACCTACCGTGCAAAACGGACTGACAATCCTCAAGTGCCATATGCTTCTGAAGCTACAGTAAAAAATTTTTAAAAAATTCGTATGTGACATCGAAAAATGTGAATTTTGTTGAGGCGTCAAATTGTCGCATTTACACACCGCTAAATCACTGTGTGGTCCTTACCATCTGGATGGTCCCCTCCTCCATCCGTCAACACTTAACAAAAGTTAGTGCTTTTCTGTGTCAATTCAAATTTACGACACCCTCCTGGCACCTAACCTGATTTTTTATTCCTCACTGTTTTCCCGCACATACGTTTTCTAATTTCTCGGCGCCAGGCAAACTACCTACCGTAGAGTTTTGAGCCAGATCCCGCCCATTTTTCAACCTATGGATTCGAGTGTTTCAAAAAGTTGTCATTTTGCAGGAGAATGTCCTCGCCGCAGTTTGAGATTCAACCATTTGCAGTTTTGTCAACTCCATTTATCCTACAGTACACGGCGGCGCTATGCGAAAATATCCAGGTAAGGCTACTGTTCCCTCTAGCTTTCCAAACTGTGGGAGTACTATTAATTGTAAGAGTGGATCTACAAGCCCAGATTTACCGTATACTAAATTAGTAGCTGTAAAATTCAGCTTAAATGGTTGCCCACAACCGACTTTAAAAATTACTTGATAACCGCAATTTGGGGCAACCATTTTTGGTCGAAAGCATACTGATACTGTAGTGCGTAGATACACGATGAAATTAACACAGGTGCTACTACTGTAGTGTAGATTTACTCATTAAATACAATGGCCCAATTATCCCGGAGAGTACCGAGCTCAGAGAAAAACCTCTACTAAAATTAGGGGCTGATCTAGTGCTTATTCTAATGGGGTTATTCACGAAATAGCAAAAAATGACGAAACATTGTGGAGAATGCTCCGATTGAGCTTAAACTTTGGGAAATATTGGAAAAAATAGTCCCGGGCATACTCAGAAAATTAAAAACCGAAAAACCAATATTAAAAGATTTCAGAAAAATCGATATTTCAAACCGAAATTTTCTGAGAATGTCAGGGACTTTCTTGTCAATATTTCCTTATGGGGTTATTCACAAAACCGGTAAAAAGGAAGAAAACGGAAAAAATCGGAGAATGATCCGATTGACCTGAAATTTCGGGAAAAATTGGAAAAAATTCTCCTGTACACGCTCACAAAATTTTGGACCGAAATATCGATTTTACAAATTTTCAGAAAAAAAATCGATAATTTTTAAAATCGATATTTCGGTCCAAAATTTTGTGAGCGTGTACAGGAGAATTTTTTCCAATTTTTCCCGAAGTTTCAGGTCAATCGGATCATTCTCCGATTTTTCCCGAAGTTTTTTTCCGTTTTCTTCCTTTTTTTCCGGTTTTGTGAATAACCCCATTAGACCAACCGGAGTATTATCCACCCTTCTACACAATTTTTTGCTATTTCGTAAAATTTGCCCAGTAGTGTAAATCTACTAGATCATACAGAAGATTAGATCCCACTTTTAGTTTGAATGATTTAGAAACGGCTTCCTAAATTTAGCCTACAGTAGTACTCCTATCTATTATTCATCCCTGAAAGCTTTACAGTCGCCCACGGAAACATACTGCACCGTAACCGGTGTCTCTTCACGAGAGTTTAGGTGCACACCGAAATGCGTGAATACTTTTACGGCGTGCTAGACCCTACGTAAGGGCAAACTCGCACTATCGCATTTCTGCGTCTCCACAGTGGCGTTCTTCCATGTTTAGCTAAGAGCGTGCAAAAATGGAGACGCAGAGACGCGAGAAAATCGTCGTTTTTCTAGATATTTCGCAACTTTTCCCGTGTTTCGGCATGCACCTTTAAACTCTCGGGCAAGACTCCGATTAGGCTATAGTGAAGGTTCAGTGGGCAACCGGTAAACGCCTACACGCGAAAGCAAAACCACAATTCAAATTTTTATTAATCAACAAATACAAACTTTTACAGAAAAAGTACAACACTCGAGTGAATCTCCAACCAGTTCCCTATATTCCATCCCCTCCACCTCCACCACTAGTTGTCCCAGCAACTTCTTTCATGTTAAACTTTTCCGCCACGCCATCTTCATCTGAATCCGTGACGTCTTCCGACTCGTCGTCGTCCAGCAAATCGTCGAGTCCTGAGCGAAAATGTTCAAAACGATCAAAGAGTTGTGCAGAGGACGAAGAAGGCGGGAAAATTAAGCGGGTAGGTCAAACAAGCAAAAATAAAAGCCCAAAAAATTTTACAGACTTTGTGCAAGTTTTGCGGCAAATCATTCAATCGCTCTTGGCTTCTTCAAGGACATTTGAGAACACATAGTACGTTTTTTCCCCCCGATAATTTTATCAATGTAGCGCATTTCCATTACCATTTCAGCCGGCGAAAAACCATTCGAATGTCACCTGTGCCCGAAACGTTTCGCCGACAAGAGCAATCTGCGGGCTCACGTTCAAACGCATTCTGGTGAGAAACTGGGATACCAAAACTGACATTTTTGATTTAAAACTTGCGCAATTTTCAGACATGAAAAAATTCAAATGTGTCACGTGTGGAAAACGATTTGCGCTGAA
This sequence comes from Caenorhabditis japonica, assembly GCA_963572235.1. Taxonomy (NCBI): domain Eukaryota; kingdom Metazoa; phylum Nematoda; class Chromadorea; order Rhabditida; family Rhabditidae; genus Caenorhabditis; species Caenorhabditis japonica. The sequence continues at coordinate 8,740,105 of OY754342.1, forward strand.
ATCGTATCTTTCAAAGCATCACGAATCAAAGTGCTCTCTTCGAATTCAATGGCCAATTATTTAGAATTAGATTTTTTTTGTTGCATTTTCCCCTTCTAGTCCGAATGTTTCCCAATTCCAACTCCTTGTGTCTTTTGTAAGATTTATGAATGCCTATTAATAATATTGATAAAAAATGAAATAAAAAAGACGTATTATCAGTTTGATTATGCTTGTTGGTGTTATAGTTCGTGGACTCGCGACGCTAACCGTAATCTAATTTTTGAAACCAGCCCCAACCACTTTTTTTATTTTATCCGATTCGGGTTTAAACCACCATTGCTAATTTACTTCTTAACTTCAGTAAGTTTCAACTTGTTTCAAGCCCAATTAAATACATTAGAAAAAAAAACGGAACAAAAACAATGATTCAGCAAGAGCAATAATTTTGGGTAGAAATAATTTCGCTTAATATTTTGTTTTTTGTGACGCTGTAATACATTTTTCTGATGATGATTCTTTGAGTTTTTTCAATTTTATGAATATCTTAATGTTATGATATGTTTGTGCACGTAAAAATTTCTAATTTTTCCTATTTCAAAGCTAATTCGTGCGGAGCGGGCAGCTGGCTGGTTTGGGCCTCTCGGTACGGTAGGTGCTAATTTATTATTTACTCAATAGCAATCATTCAAAATGTGTTTGGCGCCAAATTTCAGTCTAGAAAACAGCTCAATCTCCGCAAAAATCAGTAAATTTTTAGAGAGGTGGAGGGCATTAAGCAATTGCCAAATGTAGGTTCGCTTAAAACATTTTTTTTTTCTTCTATTTCAGGCACGTAGGTAGAAATTCAAAAAATGTATAATTTTTTTAAATTTAAATTTAGCTGTCTGTTTTTGGTGAAAGGCAATAGAAATTAGGCCGCTCGGTGCAGTGGAAAATAGTGAAACAGTAAAGTCGGCAAAAAAGGTATTATTTCCTTGATTTTACTTATAGTGAGAATTGAGTGAGTAAACTTTCCTTGGTCGAAATTATCGAATCGAGAAAAATACAATATATTTTCGCTAGATCCGTTGATGAACGTGGCATATTTTTTTTTTGTGGAACGACAAAAAAGTTTTTTTTTTCGAATTTTTTGGTGAAATGAAAATTTGCTGTTTTGGAACGAAAACGTGCCCGATTTGGGTGCCGAATGGAAAAAAAAATCGTTTATTTTTAACGAAAACTGGGAGATTTTGCTTTAAACTTGTAGAAACGCGTTTTGTTTTTGGAGTTTTTTTCATGAATGATGGAGCAATTTTTTGAAGACAAAAATTATTTTTTTGTTGTTTATTCCAAGACATTTCTTTCGGTTGTTTTTGAATGTTGTTTCATACTTTTTTATAATCACGCTGTTTTTAAACAAAAGCAAACAAAACGCAGCGACTTGAAAGTATAAAAATCGGTTTCTGGTTTTTATTTCTTTCGGCTGTTTTTGAATGCTGAAATTTTGCGCGTACTTTGTCTTGCTTTTTAATTTAATAATTTCGGAAAAAAGTAAAAAGGAAGGAACCGTTCCTGTTTAAAAAATCATTAACGAGAAGAAAAACTTTCTGAACAGAATAATAAACGGCGCTACCTCGAAATAGAACCTTTTCGAAATAGAAATGTGCCGAAATAGAACGTGACGCGAAATAGAACCGCGTGAAATAGAACTGTTCTGAATTAGAACTGTTCCGAAATAGAAATGTTCCGAAATGGAACCGCGTGAAATAGAACTGTTCGGAAATAGAACCGCGTGAAATAGAACTGTACTCCGTTTTTGAGCGTTTTAGCGCAATTGGGTGAAGACTATTGAATAAATGGCCAAACAGAAAAAGTTCCACTCAGTGGCGTGACCTGTAACAACCGTGGCACTGCGTTGGATTTCAGTTGAGGAGCGTTTTCTATTTATTGACTGGGTTCTATTTCACGCGGTTATATTTCGGTACAGTTCTATTTCACGCAATTCTAATTCGGGACAGTTCTAATTCAGAACAGTTCTATTTCACGCGGTTCTATTTCGCGTCACGTTCTATTTCGGCACATTTCTATTTCAAAAAGGTTCCATTTCGAGGTAGCGCCTAATAAACAAGTAGTGCGGTAAAAATTGTGCTTCGAAACTGCATCTGAATCTATTTCTCCATTTACACCTTCCTGGTATTGGTGCCTCTTGGTGCCCCCTTTCGACTCCTTTCCCCGATTTTTGGTGAGATCTCCAAATTCAAATTACGACATCTTTAGAATATTTTCTGTTCGTTACTAGGTATCTAGTTATTGATTCATATGAATTGTTTCCAAGAGTTTGATTTCCTTCGATCTTTGACAACGGTTGTCCAAGAAGTAATGCATGTTTTGCCTTTGAAAACTTCTTCCAAGAAAAATTAGTTTTGTTTTCTCGCCAAATGAATAATTTCAGGAAAAACTCTTGGAAAAAAGTGAGTGGAACTAGTGCGCTTCGATTACGGCCAGTAACGTGAGTCCTAGTCAGATTCAGCAAAAAAAAAAACCGTCATAATTAAACTGACAATAAAGAATGCTCATTCGAATAAAATTTAAACATTAATTCTCGCGTCCTCCTAAAATAAAAATTTTTAATAGATCATCAGCGGAGTGCTTTTGTTTACCTCATAAATTCGCGTTTTTTCTAAGAGGCGGTCCTTTATCCAGTCTCTTTCGCTTGTCCAGAAACTTTGATCACGAATGATCAGAATTCCGCGGAAGACGCACCTCGTCGAAAGGGGAAAAGTTGGAGCCGCGACAATCTAAACCATTTCGAATTTTGAAACGATCTTAATCCTTTGCAGCTATTACCGCGTCGCGAAAACCTGTCAGAGCAGAGCGCGCGACGCTGCTGTGACTCGGCTGTGAGCACCACTTTTCGCGGCGAGACCACAGTGCTCCGCTCTGACTGATTTTCGCGACGCAGTAATATCTAGAATTTCTACTCACCTGATAGCTTCGATTGTGATCAATATCCACGCCTTCCGCCAACAAGCGTTTTACGAATACACAGAGGTTGAGTGATTTCGAATAAAATACAAAATCAGAGTCCTCCTCATCTTGAAACACGGCGTCTTGAATGAGGAATGTCTCCTCCGGGTAATGTGATTTCTTTTCAAGATCATTTGTCAAGGCGCATAGCGTTGTCACAACGTATCGGTTATTTTCAAAGCTTGCGTGAACTGTGACAACCTGAGAAGATCAGAAGATGATATATTTTCCAAACCGGGACGTTTCTAACACTGACTAATTGCCTCGAGGCGGTTCTGGTGCTAACAGCAGGAAAAAAAATTTCGAAAAATCCAAATGTTGCTTGAAAAAGAATAGCCAAATTTTGGGCTCCCGGACGTTTCGAAAGTGGACTTTTCCAAGGGCTTTCTGGGTTTGTCGACGCGATGTTTCACACAATCATTTTTAAAAGCTTTTTAAAGAAAATTCCTCAAACACCGCGACGACAAAATTCATTTAAAAAAATAGCCTAATATTTTTTTTCAGAATTATCCAAAACGTACCCCCAAAGTATTTACTTCCCTAGTCAGATAAATGTATTTAACATTTCCACTCGCTCACTCACATCCAGCTGTTTGTCCCAGAACGGCATCTTTCTCAATGAGATACGTGCAGCACCAGACAAGACTTGCATCATTCCCATTTGATCGTTCCAGCAGATCCATCGACTTTCCGACTTGTTTCGCTCGTTCGGATGAGCCATGACTGCGTAGCCGCGCATCACGATGCGGTGTGCAGTGGGAAATTTTGTCGAGATCAGGTTGCGCGGATGCGTTTGGAAGAAGTACTGGAAGAATTATAAATTAATTAATTAACGTTGAGTAGAACAAACAAGAAAAATAAATAATTTAAAAATAGAGAAAAAAATATAGGAAAAACAGAATTTCAATGACAACAGGGCCATTAAGCTCACCGAGAGAAACTGTCCAGGTCGGAGCACCAAAAAATACACATAGTCGTGAGCTGTGTTCTTTCGAGTGTCCGGAATCATGACTTTTCCGAGACGGGCCGAGTAGACCCTCAGCTGATCTTTCACATCGCTGTCTCTTGTAATGACACCCTCAGCCATAAATGGATAGTGCTCTTTAAACTTCTCACTCGGACGACCATCCCACCTAATAACAATTCAAAATTTTCTACTAAATTAGCGTATGGTGTCCAGGATTTGAAATGTGGGCGGAGCCAAAGCAAACGCGCTCCACTGGATTTTGCGCAAAATTTAAATATTGCGCCGTTTTTTCGGTGCTACCTCGGAATAGAACTGCAGCGAAATAGAACTCGCTTCGCAATATAACCGTTCGGAATAGAAATGCTCGGAAAAGAACTGTAGCAAAATAAAACTGTTTTGGAATAAACTGTTCGGAATAAAACTGTAGCGTTTTGGAACTAAATTAGCAATGGAGCGCGATTGCATTGCTCGGCCGTAAAAGCGGGCCGAGAAAAAAATGATAAAAGTTAATTCAAAAAAACAACAAAACAAACAATTTTTGATGAACAGCTCAAATATAAAACTGTTGAAAAAAGCATGCGCATGAAAAATTCTAATTTTTGAATGAGCAAGCAATGCAATCGCGCTCCATTGCTAATTTAGTTCCAAAACGCTACAGTTTTATTCCGAACAGTTTTATTCCGATCAGTTTTATTCCGAACAGTTTTATTTCGCTACAGTTCAATTTCACTACAGTTCTATTGCGCTTCAGTTCTATTCCGAGGTAGCACCGTTTTTTCATGTTTTTCGGGAAATTTTTTTTTTTCAAAATGTGCTCCGACTCAATTAAAGCTGAGGCCTTCCGTTGCTTTTCTAGGCCATCGCAAAAGTTTTTTAGGCGCTCCGATGTGAGACCTGCGCGCGAGACCAATTTTCAAAAATTATTCGCCCGTAAATCGATATTTCGCAGGTCTCACAGCCGAGGGCCTAAAAAACTTTTGCGATGGCCTAGAAAAGCAACGGAAAAAAACTCTCGCGGCCACGGATTTTTTTCTTTTTTTTTCCGCCATTTGAATAAGGAAAAAAGGAAAAAACTATTTTTTCCGACCCTGAACAACCCCTATTAGAAATTTTTCAAGCATGAGGATGTGTGTTTTTGTGTGTGGCAGATATTATCGGCTACAGTATAACGTAGCTCAAAAAGTGCGTTTTTTTGGTGTTTTTATGGGGCTATTCATTTCATGAATTTTGCATTTTTTGTCAAATTTTCCTTATTCATTTCATGCAGAAAACAACATTTTCTATTTTTTCATGACAAAAAGTGAATTTTGCAGTTCGACGAAATGCAGTTTTCTGCTGCAGAAAATTTCGTTTCCAGCATGAAATGAATAAGGAAAATTTGACAAAAAATGCAAAATTCATGAAATGAATAACCCCATTCCGGGATAAATCGTGGTTACTACGGTATAGAGCTCGCACGGAATGGAACTGCGAGAAATAGAACCACCTGAAATTGAGCTGTACCGACACAGAACCGCTCGAATAATTATTTTGTTATACATTTTGAGGCCCTGAGTTCTATTTCGTGCAATTGTTGTTTCAGTACAGTTCTATTCCGTGCGAGTTCTATACCGTAGACTCGGGACTAGAATGGCGTTGAAAATACATTTAATGCAGTGAAATCTCAGATTTTATTTCGTCATGTAAATAAAACAAATATCATGAAAAACAAATGAAATTTATTCGGTTTTCAACGATTGTTAGTCGATATCATGTGTTTCATGAATTTCGCTCGAATTTTCCAGCCTGCAAGAAGTTTAGAGCATTTTTATCCTGCAAATTTAAATATTTAGGTTGTTAAAAGATAAAATACATACATTTTACATATAAAAACGAGTTTTACTGAAAGAAAAAAAATAATATCAATAACAAAAATGCGTCTGTAAAATTCAGGCTCCGCCCACATTTATTTCAAATTGTTAACACCGTGTTGCGTGATTTTTTTTTAACGTATGAAGCGGCATTCTACAATTTCGGTTTTCCCCGCACCATTTTCCACGGTGTCCAGGATTTGAAAAGTGGGCGGAGCCGAGCAAACGCGTTCCACTGGATTTTTTCGCGCGAAATTCAAATTTTGAGGAATTGTTATGTTTTTCGAGAAAAAAAAAATCATATATTCTTAATTTTTTCCCAAATTTGCTCCAACTGAATTATAGCTGAGGTCTTTAGAAATTTTTAAGCCTAAGAACGTCGAATTTGGTTCAGCCACCATTTCGGAATAATCGTTTTTGGCATTGCGGGGCTAAAAAGTGAGTTTTTTGGTGTTTTTGCAGGATAAATCTTTACGAAAATCGAAGCTTGGTCAATTTTATGGTATTTAAAGATACAATAAATACATTTTACAAAGAAAAACAAGTTTTCCTGAAAGCAAAATAATAAAAAAAAATGCGTAAGCACGGAGTAATGGCGAGTGACCTGGTGCAAACGTGCTCCATTGATAACACGCGCACGCCGCATTCGGCGGCAAAAATTTTGGGCACTGTGCCAATGCAAACATTTAGAAAATGGACGAGACGGAGAAGACGAGCGAAAAAAGAGACGAGACGGAGAAGACGAGAGCGTCGCGCGTGTTCCCGCGCCAAAAAAAGTCGTTTGAAAAAAAAAGCAGTCGCCATTACTCCGTGCGTAAGCACCGAAAGTGCGCCATGCTAGTTTGCTGGCGCGCCAGCAAATTAGGCTACGCCTACATTTCCAATCCTGGACACCGTGCCCCCCCCCCCCCCCCCCCCCGCCCCCAATTAAAAAAAAAAAAAAACTCACAACGCGTCGAGCACGGCACTCTGCTGAGCATCAGTCATCTTTTCCACCGATTCCGGCGTAAGCTCATACAAATTTAGCTCTTTCTGTTTACTTTTTTCCAGATTGTTTCTAGCCAATTGATCGGCCGGAATGTCGCCTTCTCTTCTTACCAAAATTGATCGTGGCATTGGCGGACGGTTCTCGTTTCTTTCAATATCGGGTGGATTTCGAACTTTTTCGACGATCTAATGGAATACTTTTAATCTTTACGACATGTTTCATCAAATCTTACCGCTGGTTGTTCTGTTGGTTTTTGTTGAGATGGTGCAGCTGCTGAATCAATTTCTCTGAGCGGTGGCTGTGGATCTTTCGTTTGGTATTTCTCTGGAGGTATAGTTTTAAGATCGAGCAAAGATGGAATAGGCGATGTTCTCGTGCTCGAAGCCGAGCGAACAGTGCGACACTGCACCATTATCCGCGAGGCTGAATCCGTTCTCACGACTCTAGGTGGAAGTCGAACCCGTGCACGTTCTGAAAACTATCCTTTCATTTGGTGTCTAATTAGAAGTGACAACCCGGTAACAAATTGATTAAAAATCTCACCTTTAGCATTTTGAGTGTTTGGTTTGGGAGGCACCAGCGGCTCGCGTCTCAGCTCTGGAAACATTATTGGGAATTCCGAAGTCTCAGACGGCGTAAACAGTTCAGTTGTTCCTCCGGTGGGGAAAGGGCGTAGTGATGACGATTCGACCCACGTGGATTGTTCATCGTCTTCCTCTTCTTGTGTTTCTGAATTTTTCATTTGAACTTCTCGATCTTGACCACTTTGGCGTTGTTCATTCTTTGAAGTGCTGGGATATTTTTCTCGATGTGGTGGGAGTAGAAGTTTCGGAGCAGGTTTGCACGGAAGAGGCTTCGCGGGCTGAGAAATTAAAAGAAAATAAATAAAATCTTATTCTCGTACCTGACTAGCCTGTGGCTCCACGACTTTCACGCCTTTATCAATCATTTCCATTCGTTTTCGCCGAAACGGGTTTTCCATGACGACTTCTGACGTGATCTCCTCCCCGTCGAGCAGCTCAGTAGTTTCGTTGGACTGTAAAATAATATTTTCCGTTATTTTTTTTTGTTTTGGTTTCTAGAAAATTTTCCTACCTCATTTTTCAGCTTCATTCGAAGCAAGTAGCCTTCCACTCGGCGCATATAATCGTCTTCGCTTTCTTCCATTGGAAATGTGCGGAAAAACTGAAAATAATTGAGAAATGAACAAAGAAAATTGACGTGAAATTGAAAATGTTTGTTTTTGTTTTTGAATATTGCGACGCGCTAATTGGCTGGCCACGCCCATAAAACATGTTTCAACCAATCAGCGATTTGTTTTTCTTGACGTTATCGACTTTTCTTTATTTTTCGATTAAAAATCGATTTTTATTAAAAGTTCGGCTTTAAAAAGTTGCTTTTACTGAATGGGTGGAATATTTATTGCCGAAAAAAAAAGAATAAAGCGGCGACGCAACGTAAATACCGTAACCAAAATAAGGATGAGCAATGATCACACCCCTTTTTGCAACCTTCGCGCACTTCTTCATTTTCGTTTAAAATTTCCTAATTTTCTTTGGATTTTTGTTTGAGTATCAATTTATACCAGTCGATAATTGCTAAATATTTAATTGTGAATGTATAAATAATGTTTATCAGTAAATAAATAGCCGACCATTCGTCAGTCACAAATTTGCTATTTATCTTTTGTGGAACACCTATTTTAAAGTTTTTTTGTTGAATAGTTATTTAATATGGCTATTTTCAAAGATACTGAGAACCTATTATTGGTTTTTTTAACATTAAAAATCGAAAATGTACCCACTACACAAAATCGATAATTATTAAGAAAAACTTCCTAATATTGGCTTTTTCTTGTTATTCTCAACTTTGAAAACCCATTTTTAATCAAGAAAAAACTAAAAAAAAATGAAGAGAAACAATTAAAATTTAAAAATCCGCCGAAAACTGATGGTCGTGGCCGAGAAATCATTGTGTAAGACACGGCCGCGGTGAAAAATTGCTCATTTTTCTCTCTTTTTTCGTTTATTTAAATTCTCTTTTTTTTTCAAAAATTAAAAAAAAACTTTATTTTACAACAACAGAAACATATCGATTTCCTCCCTCAATTCCCCCTTTTTCAGCCGCAAACGATGGCATTAAACCGCGTAATACCGGCGCTTCCACGAATCAACGTAAAAATCGGTCATGTTCCGCAAAAATTGAAAACCGGCGGAATTGAGCCGAGTGCTCGAGCTCGTCTTGAAGTCCTCCGACGTATCGTGACACGGACGGTACGCGAGGAACGGGTCGAGCTCAAGTGGAATCGAGCCATCGAGGCGCGCCCTTACCTGGAAAGGGTTTGTGGATTTTTAAAAATTTCGATAAATAATTAGCAATTGTGTTGCAGTTAATTCAACTGGGCGTCGAGTGTGGTCCACTTGATGAGTACACGGCGGAAATGATGGAATGGTGGCTACCGGAGAAGGATTTGATCACGAAAATGCATGAGGTTCGGGGTTTTTGTCAAAAATCGAATTTTCTAGAAATTTCATGGTTTTTCTGAAAGATTCACAATCAGCGTTTTCCAAAACCTTGGTAATTTTTGTTTATTTCTATTTTCTGGACGAATATTTCGAATTTCGCAATTTTCTGTTTTTTTTCTGAAACTTTCGGGAATTTCTGAAATTTTTTGTTGTTTTGGTTGGTTTCAGATTTCTTGCACTGTGCACCGGTTTTCTAGAGTTTTCCAGAATTTTAGTCCGTTTTTTCCAGAAGTTTTGTGGATTTTTTCGTGATATTGATAATTTTTATCGGTTTTTTTTTTGATTTTTCTCGAATTTTCTTATGGACCTATTCACAAAACCGGAAAAAAAAGAAAAACGGAAAAAAAATTGCGGGAAAAATAGGAGAATGCTCCGATTGACCTGAAATTTTGGGAAATATTGGAAAAAATTCTCCTGTATACGCTCAAAAAGTTTTGGACCAAAATATCGATTTTGAAAATGTTCAGAAAAAAATTGATATTTTTTGAAATCGATATTTTGGTCCGAAATTTTTTGAGCGTGTACAGGAGAATTTTATCCAATATTTCCCAATATTTCAGGTCAATCGGAGCATTCTCCGAGTTTTAGCGCAGTTTTTTTGCTCCTTTTAATGCTTTTTAAATTTAAAATTGAAAATTTACGAATATTGTTAAAACTCAGCAAAAATGTTGAACAATTCTAGAAAATTTTGGTAAAATGTAAAAAATCGAGAAAAATCAGAAAAAAAACTTAAAATTATAGGAACCCCAAAAAACTTTTTTGGAATAATCACGAAAATTGGAAAAAAAAAATAATAATCCCGAAAAAATAGATCGAAAATTCAGTAAAAATCGCAAAATTACCAAAAAAAAAAAGCATAAAAATATGCAGAAATCCCGAAAAAAAATAGGACAAAAATTCTGGAGGTGAAAATTGGAGGAAATCCATAAAAGACAACAGCAGCCCAGAAGAAAAACCCAAAAAATTGCAAATTTCGCATGTTTTCGACGATATTTCCAATTTTTGGCTATTTTTTCTATAGCAAAAAAGCAAAAATTGAAAAAATCCAGCAAAAATTCAACGAAATTTCGGAGAATGCTCCGATTGACCTGAAATTCTGGGAAATATTGGGAAAAATTCTCCTGTACACGCTCAAAAAATTTTGGACCAAATTATCGATTTTAAAAATTTTCAGAAAAAAAATCGATAATTTTTGAAATCGATATTTTGGTCCAAAATTTTTTGAGCGTGTACAGGAGAATTTTTCCAATATTTACCTAAATTTCAGGTCAATCGGAGCATTCTCCGATTTTTTCCGAAATTTTTTTTCCTTTTTTTTGAGAGGAAAATTATCAAAAATTCCAAAGTTTCAGAAGAAAAACCCGAAAATTGCAATTTTTGAGCATTTCCGGGAATATTTTTGACATTATTCCCCCAATTTTAAACTTTTTTTCACCTCATAAAACATTTCTAGAACCCCATTTCCAGGTAATCGTGCCTCGATTCGTAAACCGTCAATCTCCATTCACCTCCCTGTACCGTCTTCCACCGCAACGCCTCCAGCAATTTATCCAGAATAAACGAGAAATCTGGAAGCGCTACGACATTGGTGTGCTCGAGATTGACGGGCATCCGTTTCCGCCAGTGCTCCGCGCGGAAAATGCGGAAAAACCCGACACGATTTTGGATATCTTGCTTTTGGACGCGCTGAAAAACTATCAGTTGAGCCTGGATGAGCAGCTCGAGAGAATTGATAAGGATAAACAGTCAGAGTAAATTTTAATTTTTACGTTTTTTAAACGTTTTTTAAAATTAGTGTAGATTAATTTTTTATTTGTTTGTTTGTTTTTGTGTTATAAATAAATTGACGTTTTGCGTTTTTTCTTATCATTTTTTTTATTCTTTCCTCTGTATTAAACACTTCAGAATTGATATCTTTATTTTTATTATTTCTATATACAGTACCGTTCAAAAGGTTGGAAACGTTTGGTTTTTCAGGCATAACTTTTGAATGGAGAGGGTTATGGTTCTGAAAATTTGCATGAATTTGCCCCGTAATGTTTTTGACAAGCTCCAAAAATGGATTTGGTCATTTTTGAAAACTGCAGATTTTTCAAAAAATTCAGATGCCAAAATTTTCGACCCAAAAATAATTTTTTTTTTTTCAGATTTTTCAAGACTCGAAATTTATTTTTAAAATAAAGTTTTGAAACTAAAAGTACGATTTTAGTTGACTACGGGTCGATCGAACAATTTTCAGCTGACTTACAGCACTTTATCAAGGTCAAGGTATCAAGGTCCACATGGGTAAGTCAACTATAACTTTTATTGAGAATCACCAAAATCAAAAAAAAATGACAGCAAATTAGATTAAAACTGTTAAAAAGCAACGTTTATTTGATTTTATTCGGTTTTGGTGATTCTCAATAAAAGTTAAAGTTGACTTACCCAAATGGACCTGATACTCAAAGTGCTGTAAGTCAGCTGAAAATTGTCCGATCAACCCATAGTCAACTAAAATCATACTTTTAGTTTTGAAACTTCATTTTGAACAAAAATATCGAGTCCTGAAAAATCTGAAAAAAAATTTATTTTTGGGTCGAAAATTTTGGAATCTGAAATTTTTTGAAAAATCTGCAGTTTTCAAAAATGACCAAATCCATTTTTGGAGCTTGTCAAAAACATTGCGGGGCAGATTCATGCAAATTTTCAGAATCATAACCCTCTCCATCCAAAAGTTATACTCCAGAAACCAAAAGTTTCCAACCTTTTGAACGGTACTGTACGCAATTTTTCAAATTCAGATGCTCAACAAACGGCCAGAAGTGCAAGAAGCCATCAAGAACAATCGATTCGAGATTGTTTTGAGAAACACTGTCATCAACTCGGTGTCCGAGGAGGGGTGTATAGCGCAGGCCTCGGTGTTTAAAGAGGTGATTTTGTTTTCTTAAATATGGATCTAACTAAATGAGCCCATTTCAGATGCCACAACTGAATTTGCTCTCGCTCACCGCTTGTTCTCTTCAAAACTTGTCACCCTCCATCAATATGTGCCGAGAACTGATTTCTCTGGTGCTCCCGCAAAACAAGTTGACGCAATTGCCCGATGTTTTTGGTAGGTTTTTTGGTTTTTGGCTATGTCAATTGTATGCGCATTTTTCAAAACTTGTGCATTTTTTCGGCATACTATGGGATTTAAATACCCAGAACCAAGTGCACGTATTTTTTTTTGGTGTCAATTGACGAAAAACGCTACGGAAAAATGCAAAAAAGTTTCGAAACGTCCCAGAGCCTTTTTTTGCGATATTTTCTGATTTTTTGTTGTTGAAATTTCTATAATAATTCTGTAATGGCGCGGCCAGAAATGAAAAAAAGGTGGCCATAAATGCAGAAATTTCTCACTTTTTTTTCTAAATTCAACTGTGCGATTTAGAAAAAAGAGGGATTTTTCTGAATTTATGGCCACCTTTTTTTCATTTCTGGCCGCGCCATAATATACACGATTTTTCATAATTCCTGCGCGGAATTCTATTTCTCTTTTTAAAAAAATGTAAAAATATCAACTTTTTCTAACCGCGAAAAATCTGTGCTCCTTTTTTTTAAATTCCCAGTATCAAAATTTAGTTTTTTCAATGATATTGATGAAAAATTTTGGAATTTCTTTAATGGACCTATTCACAAAACCGGAAAAAAATTGCGGGAAAAATCGGATTGACCTGAAATTTTGGGAAATTTTTTGAGCGTGTACAGGAGAATTTTTCCCAATATTTCCCAAAATTTCCAGTCAATCGGAGCATTCTCCGATTTTTCCCGCAATTTATTTCCGGTTTTGTGAATAGGTCCATAAAAAAATCATATCCCACGGTGTCCAGGATTGGAAATGTGGGCGGAGCCTAATTTGCTGGCCTGCTAGCAAACTAGCATGGCGCACTTTCGGGGCTTGCGCATTTTTCGAATTTTTTAAATTGATTTCATTATTTTTCTTTCATGAAAACCAGTTTTTCTTTGTAAAATGTATGTATTGTATCTTTTAATACCATAAAATTGCCCAAACTTCAATTTTCGTAAAGATTTATCCTGCAAAAACACCAAAAAACTCACTTTTTTTGATCCGCAATGCTAAAAACGATTATTCCGAAAGGTGGCTGAACCAAATTCGACGTTCTTAAGCTTTAAAATTTTTTAAAAACCTCTGCTATAATTCAGTTGGAGCACATTTGGGAAAAAATAAAGAATTTATGTTTTTTTCCCCCGAAAAACATAAAAAAAATGCCTTAAAATTTGAATTTCGCGCGAAAAATCTAGTGGAGCGCGTTTGCTCAGCTCCGCCCACTTTTCAAATCCTGGACACCATGTATCCAGAATTATTAGAAATTAAAAAAAAAAGCGGAAGTATTTCATATCATTGGAATCGGAATCTGTAAATTCTAGGCAAGACATGGTTGAAAAAATTGATTTCAGAAAAAAAAATATAAAGCACGGTGTCCAGGATTTGAAAAGTGGGCGGAGCCGTGCAAACGCTTTCCACTGGATTTTTCGGGAAAAAATCAAAAATTCTTCATTTTTTCCCAAATGTGCTCCAATGGAATTATAGCTGAGGTCTTTAGAAATGTTTCAAGCCTAAGAACGTCGAATTTGGTTCAGCCACCATTTCGGAATAATCGTTTTCAGCATTGCGGGGCTAAAAAGTGAGTTTTTTGGTGTTTTTGGAGGATAAATCTTTACGAAAATCGAAGTTTGGGCAATTTTATGGTATTAAAAGATACAATACATACATTTTACAAAGAAAAACAGGTTTTACTGATAGAAAAATAATAAAATCAATTTTAAAAAATTCGAGAGTCGAAAAATGCGCAAGCACCGAAAGTGCGCAATGCTAGTTTGCTAGCGCGCCAGCAAATTAAGCTCCGCCCACATTTCCAATCCTGGACACTGTGTGCGCGGACTTTTTTCTCGAAAAAAAAATTCTCGCCTAATGTAAGCGTGGTCGCATTTAGCTGCGCACCGTTTTTCTGTGTTAAACTGATACGAAGAGGCTACGGTTGTTTTTGTAGCAAACTCTCGCCGGAGAGACGCAGACACTCAACGGAGCGCATGGCCAATAACGTTCCGGCTAGCACGCCGTTTTTTTTTTTTGCATTTCTATTAATATGCCTATTAGAAAAAAAAGCATTTTCAGACAGTTTCACAAAGCTGAAATTTATCGATCTGTCCAACAACAACCTCGACACGCTTCCACCATCCCTATCCACTTGCGAGACGCTCGAATCTCTGATTCTCACCAACAACGCGCTCACGACCGCGAGTTTTCCCCGCTTGTCACATCTTCATAATCTGCACGTATTTGACGCCTCGCACAACAATCTTGACAAGATTCCAAAGTCGCTCACGTCCCGAAATCTGTCCCACAAACTGCACACCATTATTTTGACGCACAATAACATTGTAGAAATTCCAAACAGTTTGGCGAAATTAAAAGCGCTGAAAGATTTGAAAATGGATGAAAACAAGCTGAAAGAGGTGCCGACTGTTCTCGCCAGTTTGCCCAAATTGAAATTTCTGGACATTTCCAATAATTGCTTCTCTGAGCCGAGATTTTCGAAATTGGCGAATGATAAGAGGGCGAAATTGAATGCGATTATTGCGTTGGCCAAGAAATTGGGAAAACCCATTGAGGAGGAGCGAGAGGAAGCGGAGGAGAATACAGTGGAGAAAGGTGGGCATTTTTGTGGTTATTGTGAAAAAATTGATTCTTTTTTTTGTTGCGGAATTGCAAATTTAAAATGCCCGTTAATGAGTTATTCACAGGACTAGAAAAATAGAAAAAACCCACAAAAATCAGCGAAAATTCGGAGAATGCTTCGATCGACCTGAAACTTTGGGAAATAATTTGAAAAATACTTCCGGTCATTCCCTGAAAGTTTCAGACCAAAATATCGATTTTGAAAATTTTCATAAATAAAAATCGATATTTTTAAAATCAATATATCGGTCTGAAATTTTCAGGGAATGCCCGAGAGTATTTTTTAAATGATATCTCAAAGTTTCAGATCGATCGGAGCATTCTCTGAATTTTCGCTGAATTTTTTTCTGGTTGTTTCTATTTTTTGCTTTTTTTCTAGTTCCGAGAATAACCCTATTAGCAAATTAAATGAGGGAAAAAAATGGTTTTAATTATTATTTTTTTCAATTGGTTATTTTAAGATTTAAAAAAACCGAAAAAACATAACTAAAAATAATCCAAAAATTCCAGAAGCTCCATCAGACGAAACACCAGCTGAAAATTCGCCTGTCCCCCTCCCCCTCCAAATCCGCACCGGCGTCGAAAATTTGACAGTAAAACGGCACCCAAGTGTCTCTGAAATCCGTCCATATCTCGTGTGTGCCGTCTTCAACAATGTTGATTTGAACGGCGACGCGTTCAAAAAATTCATCGCCCTTCAAACGAAGCTCCACGCGTCCGCCTTTTGCGAGAATCGAACATTGTCCGCCATCGGAACTCATCGATTAGACTCTTTTCACCTTCCCCTCTGCTACATGGCTGTTTACAAGGATGATCTTTATGTGAGTTTTGTTTGACTGGAGAAAAACTTTCAAAATAGCCAATTTTCCAACGAAATATCTGGAAGCGCGTTTTTCGACACAGTTGAAATGAGTGCGACCGTAACCCATTTGAAATGTCTCTTGTTTTTGGTTTCGTGATTTTTTTAATGGGTTACGGTCACACTCATTTCAACTGTGTCATAAAATGCGCTTCGAGATATTTCGTGGGAAAATTGACTATTTTGAAAGTTTAGGGGAAGCTGCTGAGACGAGAGATATATTCGAAGTGAGAAAAATCGCTAAAAATTCGAAGAAAGACAACAGAAAAAAGAATTGTTACAAAAAATACAATTCCAGAAAATGTCTAAAAATTTTGTAGGAAAGATTTCCAAAAGTTCTAGAAAAACCTAAAAAAAATTCTAGAAATAACACTGAAAATCGGGAAAATTATAACAAAAATATTGGGAGCTGAAAAATTATTTTTAAAAAGTTTGGAAATTTCGTGAAAATTCAAGAAAAAATAAATTAATTTTTAGAAAAAATCTAGAATTGTTCTAAAAATTTTGGAAAATTCAAGAAGTCTCGAAAAATCTAGAAAACTTGAAAAATTGTTAGAAAAATATAAAAAATTCAAGAAAATCTGTAAAATTTTGTGGAAATGTCACAAAAAATCCCCAAAATTTCAGAAAACTTACAAAAATTTTTTAAGATTGAAGAAATTAAAAAAAATTATAAAAATTACAAAAAATCTGTGAAAATTGGTAGAAAAATTACGAGAAATCAGGAAAATTGGAAAAAAAATTCATAAAATTTTTCAGAAAAGTCATCGTAATTAGATAAAATTCCGGAAAAGTCTGGAAAAATTTTTTTTTCTAAAAAAAAATTCTAAAAAATGTCCCAAAAAGTTATAGAAATAACACCAAAAATGAGGAAAAAATGCATAAAGTTTTAAAAATTCATTAAAATTCCAGAATATGGAGTTGTAGATTGTCCAATTTGCATGTTTTGAAAAGAAAAATGAATTTTAAAAATGTAAGAATTGAAGAAAGAAAACCAAAAACACCGAAAAATCAGTGATAAAAAAGCGAAGATGAAGTTTCCAATTTTCAAACAAAAAAAAATTCAATTTTAAAAACGGCTATTAGCCATGTAGCCGCGTATCCAACCAATTGATCTCAATTTCCAGATCCGCGCGCTCAACAAGAAATCAAGTGTCAGCGCTTCGGAACTCCTCGACAGTCTTCTCCGAGACGCAGAGCTCGCCCGCAAACGAAGCAAACGAAGCACGGTCGATCCCCTGCACAAGTACCTGCACATAGTGAAAGACGAAGAAGAGCTCGCGTGTCTCGTTGATGCCCAACAAGTCGTTATCAGTTTGCCACCGCTCACCAACTCGGATTGCACCAAGCTAACCGTTGAAACGACAAGTGCCTGGGTGGAAGTATCGTCGAAACAGTCGCTGGAAGCGTGCAAAAAGACGATGGACGAGTTGGTGATTCAGAGTAGAACGATATTCCCAAGATTATCGATTGATCAGGTTAGAGTCGTTGATAATGAGGCGCTCGTCTCCATTTATCCGGATAAAAATGATTTGCCGGGTGTGGAAGTGAGCAGGATAGCACAGTAAACGTTTAGTCACTGGGAAAATTGTTTTGTGTCTAAATATTTGGATTTGGGATTGATTTTTGACTTCAATGTTCATTATTATTTATTTGGCTCTGGGACATTTCGAAACTTGTGCATTTTTTGCCATAAAAACGAAAAATAAAAACAAATGCGCGTTTTTTTGGTGCCAATTGGCGAAAAGCGCTAAAAAATAGAGCGACGAGCTACGGAAACTCAAACAAAAATACGATTTACAGAGTGATTTCTAAGGCCACGCCCCTAAAAATCTTTACCTTTTTTTTTTTGGAAAATAATCGTTATTTGGGTTACGGTAGGCCGCCGCTGGGCTTGAAATTTTTCTGATTAGATCCGATTATTTGAAATATCGTAGAAAATTTTCTAATTAGACTCGAAATATAATACAGTACCGGACAAGAAGATATCATATTTTGGTTTTTGGAGTATAACTTTTGAATGGAGAGGGTTATGATTCTGAAAAATTGCATGAATTTGCCCCGTAATGTTTTTGACAAGCTCCAAAAATGGATTTCGTCATTTTTGAAAACTGCGGATTTTTCAAAAAAATTTCAGATGCCAAAATTTTCGACCCAAAAATATTTTTTTTTCAGATTTTTCAAGACTCGATATTTATTTTCGAAATGAAGTTTCAAAACTAAAAGTATTATTTTAGTTGACTATGGCTTTATCGGACGATTTTCAGCTGACTTACAGCACTTTGAATATCAGGGTCCACATGGGTAAGTCAACTATAACTTTTATTGAGGATCACCAAAACCGAAGAAAATAAGGGCACATTAAATAAAAACTGTTAAAAAACAAAGTTTATTTGATTTTATTCGGTTTTTGGTGATCCACAATAAAAGTTATAGTTGACTTACCCATGTAGACCCTGATATTCAAAGTGCTGTAAGTCAGCTGAAAATTGTCCGCTCGACCCATAGTCAACTAAAATCATGCTTCTAGTTTTGAAACTTCATTTCGAAAATAAATATAGTCTTGAAAAATCTGAAAAAAAAATATTTTTGGGTCGAAAATTTTGGCATCTGAAATTTTTTGAAAAATCTGCAGTTTTCAAAAATGACCAAATCCATTTTTGGAGCTTGTCAAAAACATTACGGGACAGATTCATGCAAATTTTCAGAATCATAACCCTCTCCATTCAAAAGTTATACTCCAAAAACCAAAATATGATATCTTATTGTCCGGTACTGTATTATATTTCGAGTCTAATTAGAAACATTTCTATGATATTTAGAAGAGTCGGAAAAAATTGAAAAAAATTTTTTTTTTGAGGGTCTCGACGCGAAAATTAATTGCGTTTTTTTTTACTTCTTCACAAAAAATTTTCTATTTCCCGGTGAAAAATCCATTTTTTGTCGAGAAAATAGGTTTTCCTAGATTCCTTATCTAAACTCCGCCCACTTCAGAATTGTTGAGAAAAACAAAAAAATGGAGAACCTGACAAAATCGAGCAGCAAGCTCCGCCCCTTTTTTCTGCTATTATTGTTTTACTTAAGTTGTCTCGCGGTGTTTGCGTACCCGCGTTGCATAGGCCTCCATCCTAATCAGAATTAGAAAAAAAATAAATTTCCTGTTGAAAATTGGAATTTTTTTTAGAATTTTTCGAATTAGGTTCCCTCTAATTAGACACCAAACTTTTTTCCGATCAGACCTTAAATGACTTGCCAGAACTATCTATATCCTTCTTTTCTTGTTTTTGTTGTTGTTAAATAATTAGTGTGGATTTACACAGGTTTCTCAAAAAAAAATTTCAATAAAATAAAATGAAGCCAGACCTCTGTAAATCCACGACCACATAATTAATTTGTTCTTCAAAAAAAATCCAATTGTTGACCCCGATTTCTTGTTTTTTTTTGTCTCGTTTCTTATAACACTATTTTCTCGATTTAAATACAAAAATAAAATATTGCTTTCTTTCTCTGTGTGAAAATTTTCGTGTTTTTTTTTATGTTTCCACACATTGGTATTTTCTAACCATGAACAATGATTTTTTATGGCGAAATATTATCGAATCGGTCGCACGAATCGACACAATTTTCAGAAGAACACGCACAGCCAAAATGAGCGGAGATGCGGAAAGGTGGGTGCCGGTTTATTGATTTTTATGGATTTTCTGGAATTAAAAAAAAAATATTTTTTTTTTCAAGTTGAGGAATTTTATAATTTTTTTGTCAAAATTTTTAGATTTTTTTTGGATCTTAAAAGATTTTTTTAAACAAATTTTTATTTTAAACTCTGTGATTTTTCTGAAATTTCACGATTTTTAGAAAATTTTCTGAAATTTTTGTGATTTGAATATGAATTTTCACGATTTTTCCGAAATTTCAAAAAAAAAATCAGTATTTTCTAGAGATTTAAAGGAATTTCAGAATGATTTTTTTTGCAGCGGAATCTCAATCGACAGTAGCTCTATAGTATGCGCCGAGGCTGAAATAAGCGGAGAAGTGACGATAAAAGAGGGTTGTGTCGTCCAGCCATTTGTCACATTTGATGCCACAAAAGGACCGATTTTTGTCGGCAAAAACAACATTTTTGAAGAGTTTTCGGTTATTCGGAATAAGTGAGCATTTTTTGTCGATTTTTGGGTGTTTTGGCCTATTCTCGTGAATTTTCCTGCATTAAAATTGCAGAAAATCCATCTGCATAGGCCCATTAAGATCTGAAATTTTTGATTTTCAAAGTACTGTAGAAAAACGGAAAAATGACAAACAACTGGGAGAAAACTCGGAAAATGCTCCGATTGGTCTGAATTTTTGGGAGAAACTGTCAAAAATGCTTCCAGGCTTTCTCAGAAAATTTTGGACCGAAATAGCGATTTAAAATTTTCAGAAAAAAAAATCAATATATTTTTTTAATCGGTATTTCGGTCTACAATTTTCTGAGCATTTCCGGGAGTGTTCTTGACAGTTTATCCAAAAAATTTCAGACCAATCGGAGCATTTTCAGAGTTTTTTGCCATTTTTTCCTTTTTTCTACAGTATTCTGAATAGGTCCTATAAAATCATCAACATTTCTGAAACTCGCCCCAAATTCCAGCAGCGACGGACAGCCCATGATAATCGGCGACTCGAACATTTTCCAATCACACTCGAAATGCCACGCCAAATACGTGGGAAGTCGAAATGTGGTTGGAATTCACGCGATCCTAGAAGACGGATGCTCGATATCAGACGACTGTAGCATTCCGCCGCGAGGAAAAGTTCACTCACATCAAAATCTCGAACCGTCAATTGCCGTTTACGGGGAATTCGGTGAGCAGAGGAGCACAAAGACGCCAAATTTGGTAAGGTTTTTTATTTTGATTATGAAAATTAATTGCGTTTTTTTTTGAATTCTTCACAAAAAAAATTCTATTTTCCGGTAAAAAAAAATTTTTTTTTTAAAGGAAAAACTGCCCTGCTATTTTTTGCTGTGATTTTTCCTTTTTTTCACATGCTTTCCTCATTTTGCAGTTTTTTTTCTTTTCTTTTCAATACATTATTGTTTCAGATCAATAAATGGCGTATGCGAATGAATATGGAACAAGAAAATTTGAGAAAAATGGCGGATAATGCAAAAATCGATAAAAAAAAATGTTTTTCGTCTTTTCATGATAATTTATGCATTTTTTCCTCTTTTTTTTTTTGGAAATAATTGTTTTCCGGTCGCTAAATGTGTTTTTCGAATGGGGATTCGATTAAAAAGTGCGGAATTTTTCTCAATTCATCGCACTTTTTAATTGAATCCGTATTCGAACAACACATTTAGCGAACTGAAATCAATTATTTCCAAAAAAAATGAAGCAAAAATGCAAAAATTACCAAGAAAAGACGAAAAACATTTTTTTAAAATCGATTTTTGCATCACCCGCCATTTTTTCTCTTTTTCTCGAATTTTCTTGTTCAATATTCATTCACATACGCCATTTATTGATCTGAAACAAAAATATATTGAAAAATAGAAGGAAACTGGAAAATGAGGAAAAAATATGAAAAAAGGAAAAATCACAGCAAAAATAGCAGGGCAGTGGGCGGAGCCTCGTAAATCGGTTCGCAACGCGAGTACGCAAACACGGCGCGACAGCTTAAATAAAACAATAATAGTTTCTTAAACTAAACTCCGCCCATTTCAAAACTGTTGTTAGAAAGTCCTTTAAATAAAGGAGACCTCGATAAAATCGAGGAACAAGCTCCGCCCCTTTTGAAAGTTTACGGTACTGTTTTTAAAAACTATTGCCACACAGTTGCAAAATGGGCGGGGCTCGTTCCCCAGAGGCCATATGCAAGAAAGTGGAAAACGGAAGGAAAACCGTTTTCCGGAAAACGAAATTTGGAAAACACTGATGTTTACATGATGAGGGTAAGAGACGCAGGTAAGCATGCTTCGGGAAACGGTTTTCCTGTGCATATGGCCTCTGGATTGCCATGGTTTCCGAAAAGTACCGAAAATTCAAAATTTAAAAACGTGGGTGCTTATGGGTGCACGGTCGACAATTTCTGACCATAATTATTAAAAAAAAAATTGATTTCCTATTGTCCATTCGCGAAAAAAGCAAGTGCGCTCCACGAAACGTAGTACTACGTGGATTTCATTTTCGTCGCCAAATTATTTCATTTTACGTTGAATTTACACGTGAAATGAAATAATTTGGCGACGAAAATGAAATCCACGTAGTACTACATTTCGTGGAGCGCACTTGCTTTTTTCGCGAATGAACAATACAATTTTGGTCTTATTTTCAGAACCCCAACCAGCAATTGGAATTTCTCCGAAAAGTGCTTCCATCGTACCATCATTTGTACGGCGGAAAGAAGCGACCGGTTGCGGTTCCGACTCCGGCGACGGCGGCGGCCGCGACAGCAGCTCAATGATGAGACGAATGATCGAGACAAATTTGCATTTTTTTCTTGATAAAAATATTTTTTTAAAAATCGATTTTTCTGGAAATTTTTGATTTCATATTCAGAAACAACAGAATAATAACAAGTGACTGATTAAAAAGCAAAAAAAAAAAGAAGAAAACAATAAAAATCATCAACAAAAAGAACAATAATAGAAACGAAAAAAAACCAAAAACACACGTGTCAGTCCTCACTCGTCCTCCATGACGGCGTCGTTGTTGGGAGTCGCCTCGACGAGCGGAGTCTTCTTCAACGCCTTCACCTTTCTCGTCTGAATGTCGTCGGTGCGCTGTTTGCCAACGTGCACGCGAGCCAACTGGTTTCCGAACACGTCTTCGCTCAAATTCTTTCTTCTCTTCTTGTTCAGCGCCTTTGGCTTCTTGCACGCCAGTTTGAATAGCACGTCGTCCGCCAGTTTGCGGCGCATTACCTGCAATTTTATAGTTTTTTAGAAAGATTTTACGAAAAGGGGGCGTGGCTATACTTTCATTTTTAAAATTTTTAATTTCGCCACTTATTACTCGTTTCTTCGAATTTCTAAGGGGTCATTTATGAGAAAAATCAAAGTGATAATGAACCAAACAAAGCTAAAACGAACAAAACTCGTGCCACAACCTTGCAAAGGGGCGGGGCTGATTTCTCCGTTTTTGAAATGTTTTCCCCATTTCGGCAAAGTCTCTGGACGGAGCACGGAGCATGCGTGATTACGGTTGAGAAATCAAGTTCGCAAACACAAACCAAACGACATTAATGTAAGGGGCGTGGTCTAACTTTTTTTTTTGGGTTTTTGGGTCTTGAGGTCACACGGTTTCCAGGATTGGAAATGTGGGCGAAGCCGAGCAAACGCGCTCCACTGGATTTTTCGCGCGAAATTCAAATTTTAAGGCATTTTTTACGTTTTTCGGGAAATTATAGCTGGGGTCTTTAGAAATTGTTTAAGCCTAAGAACGTCGAATTTGGTTCAGCTACCATTTCGGAATAATCGTTTTTAGCATTGCGGAGCTAAAAAAGTGAGTTTTTTGGTGTTTTTACAGGATAAATGTTTACGAAAATCAAAGTTTGGGCAATTTTATGGGGAATAATTCACTTTGATTATGGAAAAAATCAATAATTGCTTGAAAAAACCGCGATTCGCCGCCTGACGAAGAAATTTTCTATGACCGCTCTTCGATGGGTATTTTTCCGTATTTTTAGACTTATTCGGGTTTTTTTGTTGTTAATTCAAAGATCGTATGCATTGTTTTGACCTCAAAATTCAAGTCTTCTGTCAATTAAAAAAAACTCGGCAGTAGAATAGCGCTGAAAATACGTTTAATGCAGTGAAATCTCTCTCTTTATTTCGTCATGTAATGCCGCGTCCTAAGTTAAAAAATGAAAGTTTTAAATAAAAAACGCGAAAATATAGTGTTAAATAAACACCTGTTATTTCTGGGATTTTTGTGCAACTTTGGACTGCAGAAAATACGTGATTCCAGGAGATGCTTTAACTTTGGACGCGACATAAGTAAAACCAGTATCATGAAAAATAAATGTACCCTAAACTCGTGTAGATAGGTCTGCATGGATAGGTCAGTTCCTGAGTTAGAAGCACACTAGTCTCATTTGTCTGAGCTTCTCTGTCCTAAGTTGTATTCATGTCTTCTCAGCTTCTCTCTCAGCGGTCGAAATAACAGTGTGTGGTCGACCGCTGAGAGAGAAGTGAGAAGACATGAATACACAATAGGTCAGAGAAGCCAGACAAAATGAGATAGTGTGTTCTTCTCAGGAATGAAATCGGACCTATCTACACGAGTTTAGGGTAATTTATTTGATTTTTATCGATTGTTAGCCAATATTGGGAGTTTCTCGAAAATCGCCCGAATTTTCCAGCCTGCAAGTTTTGGAGGTTTTTTATGCTTCAAAGTGAAATATTAGTTATTAAAAAATAAGAAACAAAATTTTGCAAAGAAAAACAGGTTTAACTGAGAAAGAATAATAAAAGCAATTAAAAAAAAATGCAAGAGTCGAAAAATGCGCAAGCACCGAAAGTGCGCCAGCAAATTAGGCTCCGCCCACATTTCCAATCCTGGACACAGTGGGTCATCAGTTTATTTTTTCAAAAATATAAAATTATTCGAAGTTGTTTTTAAAAAATGAATGGAGCTTGCCCGATTACGGTCGACACAGTGAGTCCGCAATCACAAACACCCGCTTTCCAAAACTCAAGAATGAGAAAAGTAATGTGAACAATAAATCCTCATTTCGCACCATCTTTTGCCCTTTTGCGATAAACTGATTGTCACCTGTCCTTTTCCAGTTTTCACTTCCTCTTTCTACGTAATGAGTGTTCAAATGTGTAATGACGAACGAAACCTTGGCAGGTATAAAAAGACGAATCGTAGGCGTATTCCATACTTGAATTCAACATGGAGTTCGAGCAGCGCATCAAAGCCTACCGATTTGTGGCCTATTCGGCTGTCGCTTTCTCGGTCGTCGCCGTTCTTTCGGTGTGTATCACCCTTCCAATGGTGCACAACTATGTTCACCATGTCAAGAGAACTATGCATCAGGAGGTGCAATTCTGCAGGGTTTGTTCAGTTCTTAAATAGCTGATGTCATTTTATTTTAATTCAATTGTTTTCCTAGGGATCCGCCAAGGACATCTGGTCAGAGGTAAACGAGTTGAAGAGCATGCAACACGCCAACAGAACCGCCCGTCAAGCCGGATACGATGTTGGAGTCGATGGAGGATCCGCCACTGCCGGTGGATGCGATGCTTGCTGCCTTCCAGGAGCTGCTGGACCAGCTGGAACTCCAGGAAAGCCAGGTCGCCCAGGAAAGCCAGGAGCACCAGGACTGCCAGGAAACCCAGGAAGACCACCACAGCAGCCATGCGACCCAATCACCCCACCACCATGCCAACCATGCCCACAAGGACCAGCCGGACCCCCAGGACCACCAGGACCATCTGGAGACGCTGGCCGCGATGGAAACCCAGGATCGCCAGGACAAGACGGACAGCCAGGAGCGCCAGGAAGCCAGGGACCTTCGGGACCAAACGGAAGCCCAGGAGCTCCAGGAGCACCAGGACAGCCGGGACAAGACGCTCCATCCGAGCCAATCACGCCAGGAGCACCAGGACCACAGGGAGCTCCAGGACCACAAGGACCAGCAGGAGCGCCAGGACAACCGGGACGTGACGGACAGCCAGGAGCTCCAGGACCAAAGGGTCCAAATGGAAATCCAGGACAACCAGGAGCCGATGGAAATCCTGGAGCACCAGGAGAGGCTGGAACTCCAGGAGGTGCTGGAGAGAAGGGAATCTGCCCCAAGTACTGCGCCATCGATGGAGGAGTCTTCTTTGAGGATGGAACTCGCCGTTAAATTTGAGTGTGGTTATTTGAAGCAGAATGAATATTTCATAAAAATTTTTGTTTGAAAATATGAAAATGAAAAAAAAACAAGCTGGGTGAAATTTCAAATGTCTGCTGCTTCCAAGGCTGCTTTGCAATTTTAATTTTTTTTTTGAAAATGACACCTTTTTTAGTTCAAGCTTTTGGGGAGTTTTATTATCGATTCAAACTTCTTTCCGGTTTTACGCGGAAAATCTAATGGACCTATTCAGCAGAGGAAAAAACATTTTTTCGTGGTTTTTTTCCCTGTGCAGAATTGAGAAAAAAAGACAAAAAACTACAGTAGTCGGAGGTTTTTTGACGTAAACAACTTATGGACCTATTCAGCGCAGGAAAAAAACCGATTTTCGCGGTTTTTTTCACTATGCAGGTTGTTTTCCAGGAAAAAAACCCATCGCGTCGAGACCCGGCAGTGATAAATGCAATGCGCCTTTAATTTTCAATGGGAATTCGGTTGAAATCTAAAGGCGCATAGAGTTATTTCATCGGCCGGTCTCGGCACGATAAGTTGTTTACGTCAAAAAACCTCCGACTACTGTAGTTTTTTGTCTTTTTTCCTCAATTTTGCATACTCGGTAAACGCCTGCAACTGTTACGCAGATCTAAGAGGCTATAGCAGCTTTTGCGCATGACTTAGAGCTCCTTTCAGATTTTAAACAGCCTTTAAACCCAGTAGCAGATGTTATGCAGACATTGAAGGCTGCAACACCTGTTAAGCAGATCTTAAAAAGGCTGCAGATGTTACGCAGATCTTAAACGCGACACGCGCCGCACCTGGCGACACAAAATCATTGGCACCGCCCGTCTGTTTTCTGCTTGTTTTTTTCCGTTTTTTCGTCGGTATTTTTCTTTTTTTTCTTTTTTTTTTGCAATTTTTAATCATTTTTTTACTCCGTGGTAAATTAAAAGATGAAAAAAGACATTCTCGTCACGAATTCCACATTATATATAATGGATTCGTGACGGAGTGACATTTCACGTGAAACTGTGAGACGAAACATCTCTTAATTTCTTCAGTTATTTCTTCATTTTTTCGAATAAAAACGTGATTGTCACTCCGCCACGAATCCATTATAGCGCAAAATAATTTTTTTTCAAATAAAAACGCGTTTTGCGTCTTTTTGTTTTCACATTTATATGTTTTTCGGTAACGTGGAAGGTTAATTTATTTTCAAAAAATATTTTCGAGGAAAAAAAAAGAAAATGTGATTAATAAATAATAAGAAAATGTTTTTTGCGCGAATATTTAAATAGATACAAGCCTATTGGCTTCGTCGCCACTCTTTTTCTCTTGTTTCGCTCTTCATCATTCATTTGTAAGCACTCTGTTCTGCTGGGATTTCTGTCCTCTGTGGCTCAGTTGGTAGTGCGCGTGATTACAAATCCAAATGTCGCGGGTCCGTGTTTTGCCCAACTCAAAAAAACATCTTTATTTTTCGTTTTTTGTGCGGTTTCGCATCGCTTTTGATTTGTTTCATATATTAATCTCATTCTGCATTTATTTTTTGTCCGGAAAGTTCATGGAAGCATGTGTGATACTTTTCAAATATGTGACCGGAGGGAGCTGGGTGGAAGCTTGCTTTGTGACGGATTTTTTTGTGATTTAAAGTCTAAAGGCTTTTTCAGCGTTTAATCGGCTCCCAGTAACCTTTTCTTATCTTTTTAGAATCACATTTAGACTTTTAATTACAAAAAAATCCCCCCGCTAAGCACGCTTCCGCCCAGCTCCCTCCGGTCGCCCTTTTGAAAAGTGTCACACATGCTTCCGGCGCATTGCCGCTGAACTTACCGTGCATTGATAAATGCTCAGAAACGCATATTCAAAGCGTGAACAACAAAAACAATTAGTGAAAAAACAATTTTTTCTCCAATTGACCTGAAATTTTGATAAATTATGTAAAAAATTCTCAAGTTTTGGACGGAAATCAATATTTCAGTGGGCTCTTGAGCATTTTTGCGATTCAAATGAACCCGCGCGCCACCGATGACGTGCCGCGTTTTCTATAACCGTCTAGCTTCTCTCTCTCTCTCTCGCTCTCTCTCTTTCCCGCAGAGCGCCAATTAAATTCCTAATTTCCAGAGCAAAAGGGTAAAGACAGAGAACCCGTCGACCAACAACACCATCCACCACCCGCCACGTCACCGGCGCCCAGTCAACACCCGAGAAATTCCAAAATGCAGGCGGCACGAGTTTGCCTACCAGTTGGAGTTTACAAGGAGTTTGAGGTTAACGTAAGTTGTTTGGACGGGCGTAAAGCTTAAAATCACTGGGGTATGAGGAGGGAGTGAGTAAGCGCGCCCGGACGCACACACGCAACGCATCCAATTGAGGCCCAAAAAAATAAAAAATCGCGCGAAAAATTTTGCATTATCGGAGAGAAAAATCAACGCGCGCGAAATAATTTTGGATAGGATTTCGTAATTTTCACGATTTTGCGTTGGTTTTTCTCTCCGATAATGCGAAATTTTTCGCGCGCTGTTTTTATTTTTTGGGCCTCATTTGGATGCGTTGCGTATGTGCGTCCGGGCGCGTTTACTCACTCCCTCCTCATACCCCAGTGTTAAAATAACAAAAATAAAAAATATATCGTTCAGCGCGGCTCCGAGGGTGAAGCATTGTTCCGTCAGGTGACGAGCGACTTGTCGATCGAAGAACGCGATTACTTTTCTCTCTGCTTCTACGACAGACACTGGTTGTATAATGATAAGAAGATATTAAAGCAATTGAAAAGTTGGTTGCTTTTTTTTTTGGTTTTCTGATGATTCCTAGTTGATTTAAAAGCCCAAAACAAACTTTACAGACCTTCCCTAGGAGTTATCTTTCGAGGCCAAATTCTACCCGACCACACCCACCACTATTGTCGACGATCACGCACGATACTACGTCTTCCTCCAACTCCGCCGTGACATTCTCACCTTCCAGCCACCGCCGACACTCATGCCCTTCACGGCTCTTTTGTTGTTGAGATGACAATAATGTGTATTAAATTCTATTTCTTTTTTTTAAATAAAAATAATAATTATAAAAGTATGTTTTATTTACTAATAGAAAAGAGAAAAGGAACGAAAAGCAAAGTGAAAGCAGTAGTAGCCCCTTAAGTTAGTTGCGCAGCTTTTGAGCAGATCTTTAGCAGAAACCCATAGCGCGTAAATTAACAGTTGCGTAAGAGCTGCGTAAAAGTTGCCAAAGTCTGCGTAACAGTTGCAGGCATTTACCGAGTAGGGAAAAAACCACGAAAATCGGTTTTTTTCCTGTACTGAATAGGTCCATTATCGTGTCGAGACCGGTCGATGAAATAATCGGATGCGCCTTTAAATTTCAACCGAATTCCCATTGAAAATTAAAGGCGTATTGCATTTTTCACTGCTGGGTCTCGACGCGATGGGTTTTTTTTCCTGGAAAACAACCTGCCTAGGGGAAAAAAACCGCGAAAATCGGTTTTTTTTTCTGCGCTGAATAGGTCCAAAATGGACCTATTCATTTCAATTAAAATGAATTTTTATGTCATTTTAATTCAATGCAAAACCACATTTTAATTAATTAACCTGAATTTTCCTGAACCATTGAGTTTGAGCCTTTCTGCAAATCGTGACGAAACATTCTGGCCAAATAAATGCATGCGCCTTTAATGCGTACTCCGAGTGCACAATATGACAAAAAATATGGCATGAAGTGCAGATCGGGCCCTAGTTATTAAAGGTGCATGCATTTATTTAGCCGGGAGGTCTCGACACGATTTGCAGAATGGCTCAAACTCAATGGTTCAGGAAAATTCAGGTTAATTAATTAATATGTTGTTTTGCATTGAATTAAAATGACATAAAAATTCATATTGAATCGATATTTAATGAGAGAAATAGTGTTATGGACCTATTCACTTCAATTAAAATGAATTTTTATGACACATTTATTCAATGCATTACAACATATTAATTAATTAATCTGAATTTTTTTTTTTCTGAACCATTGAGTTTGAGTTTTTCTGAAAATCGCGCCTAGCCATCCTGGTCAAATAAGTGAACTTATTAACAAACGAATGAATGCGCCTTTAAACAGTAGACAAGTTTACACAAAAATGATGACAATAGATGAATTTTTTGACCAGGATGGAAAGGCGCGATTTGCAGAAAAACTCAAACTCAATGGTTCAGAAAAATTCAGATTAATTAATTAATATGTTGTAATGCATTGAATAAATGTGACATAAAAATTCATTTTAATTCAAATGAATAGGTCCATAACTTATTGTCGCAGTGACCGTGATTACGGTAAGAAAAATTCACAAACATGTTTTTTGATAACGTTACCAAATTGTTCTACCTTTACAAAAACATACCTCAAAATCCAAAGATGGTCCCATTTCTGCCAACTCGACACGCGGCGTCGACGTGGCCGATTTTTTGAGAAGTGGACGATAGACACGAAGTGCCAGGTTGCTCTCATCGACTGCTGTGACCACGATTACAGTCTCCAGTCCTTCCAGTCGGACACTGTCAACTTTTGGTCCACGGAACCAGTCAATCATGAGATTTCCGATACGTTTCATGTCACCGTCGTTTTCGAATGCGGCACCCTCGAGGACTACGCATGGTTTTGATCCGAGTGTCATTTTTGCGGCCTGGAAGGAAATGGGGATGTTAGGAAAAATAGGAAAGGAAAATTTTAAAACATTTTTGTTGTATTTAACGTTGTGTTTTTCAAGTTTGCGGCACGGTTTTCTGAACTTTTTTACAGTTGCTAAATATACAAAACTCGTACAGTCACAATAGTTTAGAGGGCTAAAAATCCAAAAAAAAAAAATAAATTTTCCTGCGTTGAATATTGTCCATCCGTGACGGAAGCAAGTGCGCTCCACGAAACTTAGTAAATACTTCGTGGGTTTCATTTTCGTCGCCAAATTTTTTTTTTCAGTTTTTCTTCGATTTATTGGATCGTTCTTTCTTCGTAAAAATGATAGATTAATTACAAGCCTGGCTGAATCAAAAACTATTTTTGATCTTTTCTCATCTCTAAACTGTTTTTTATTTGACCTTATCCTCTACCCGGAGGCGAACGCAACGTCATGTTGCCAGCCGCGAACAAATATACTCCTTGAGAGCGTTCATTCCACGTCTCCCGTGTGGCGCAGGCGGTAGCGCGCTTGCCCTTCAAGTTTTTATTTGGCCGCGGGTGCTGAGTTCGACCCCGCCATGCGCCTTTGACACAGACACACAAAGATCCTCAGTTACAAACCCAAACGGAATTTTATATGTATTGTCGAACCGCCAAAACAGTCAAACGCGCTCCACTGGACTCAACGCTAAGCGAATTTCATTTTGGTTTCCAAATTATTTTTTCGGTTTTTCTTTGATTTTTTGCATAAAATCTTCTTTTTTCGTGATTTTTCCTTGTAAAAATAATTTTTCGAGACCAATTTCATGAAGTTTTGTCAATATCTTCCGCATATTTCCGAAATTCAGTGAAAAATCAATATTTTTCGATTTCTGTGCACTTTAAAAAATTCATAACTCATTTGTTTGGAAAGATTTTTGTTCAAACTCCATCATTATGATGTTTGTCTATGTTTTCTTACCTTTTAGCCCGAAAAGTACTGATTTTATTATAAATTCCACCTTTTTTCCTCCGAAACGGCAAATTTTCACTAAAATCAGTAATTTTGTGGGTTTTTCTCCGCTTTTCCACTCTTTTTCTCTTTTTCAATCGTGTATATTGTTTGTATTTTTAATATTAAAATTTTATTTTTGCAGGAGGAGACCGCACAGCGACATGAGGCCGAAAAATTCTGCTGAATAGTTCGGTGAGTTGATTGTCAAATTTATTTTCCAAAAAATCCAGAATTCTTACAAATTTAGTTCAAATTATTAAAATTAATCCTGAAGCCACTTTAACAAAGTGATGCAAACCTGCATTTTTATGCAAATTACACAAAATTTCATAAAGATGCAGATTTTCATTGGGCTAAAATAGCAGAAAAATGATTTTTTCGGCAATTTTGCAACAAAAAAAACGGTATTTTCCGAGTTATCTTTATCTCTCACGAAAAAATTCATGCTCTAAATTTTTTATTTCAGAAGAACGGCCGACGTGACCCCGGAAAACCAATTGATTGACCAATTTTTTCTTCGTTTCTTCTGGAATTATTATGTTTTTAATTGATCTCTTTGATATTTCTCTATTTTTCTTTAATAAAATTGGACTTCCACAGGAAATTTGCAAATTTCTTTTACAGAAACGCAAAATGGAGCAAATACCCAATTGGAGCAATGGAATTTGAGTTTCCCAGAGATTGTTTCAGGTGTTCTTCGCAGTTAACATTGAGTGAAATAGTCGATGTACAATTA
Source organism: Caenorhabditis japonica (assembly GCA_963572235.1). Lineage (NCBI taxonomy): Eukaryota > Metazoa > Nematoda > Chromadorea > Rhabditida > Rhabditidae > Caenorhabditis > Caenorhabditis japonica. Next base: position 8,772,206 of record OY754342.1, read on the forward strand.
ACGCTTAATAGAAATTTTATTGATACAATAGAAAAAAACCAACATTTAAAAAATTAACCAAAAAAGTTACTGAAACGAAGAAAAAATTGATCAATCAATTGGTTTTCCGGGGTCACGTCGGCCGTTCTTCTGAAATAAAAAATTTAGAGCATGAATTTTTTCGTGAGAGATAAAGATAACTCGGAAAATACCGTTTTTTTGTTGCAAAATTGCCGAAAAAATCATTTTTCTGCTATTTTAGCCCAATGAAAATCTGCATCTTTATGAAATTTTGTGTAATTTGCATAAAAATGCAGGTTTGCATCACTTTGTTAAAGTGGCTTCAGGATTAATTTTAATAATTTGAACTAAATTTGTAAGAATTCTGGATTTTTTGGAAAATAAATTTGACAATCAACTCACCGAACTATTCAGCAGAAGTTTTCGGCCTCATGTCGCTGTGCGGTCTCCTCCTGCAAAAATAAAATTTTAATATTAAAAATACAAACAATATACACGATTGAAAAAGAGAAAAAGAGTGGAAAAGCGGAGAAAAACCCACAAAATTACTGATTTTAGTGAAAATTTGCCGTTTCGGCGGAAAAAAGGTGGAATTTATAATAAAATCAGTACTTTTCGGGCTAAAAGGTAAGAAAACATTGACAAACATCATAATGATGGAGTTTGAACAAAAATCTTTCCAAACAAATGAGTTATGAATTTTTTAAAGTGCACAGAAATCGAAAAATATTGATTTTTCAATGAATTTCGGAAATATGCGGAAGATATTGACAAAACTTCATGAATTTGGTCTCGAAAAATTATTTTTACAAGGAAAAATCACGAAAAAAGAAGATTTTATGCAAAAAATCAAAGAAAAACCGAAAAAATAATTTGGAAACCAAAATGAAATTCGCTTAGCGTTGAGTCCAGTGGAGCGCGTTTGACCGTTTTGGCGGTTCGACAATAAGGATGATAACATAAAATCCGTAATATTTCGTTGAAAATCTCCAAATTATGCTAAATTTTAGTGAAAAATCGGTATTTTTCCATATCGTGACACTTTAAAAAATTCTAAACGCGTTTGTTTTTAATGTTTATTTTTTCAATACAATTTAGACGATTTTTTTTTCATCTTTTCTCATTTTTTGCCACCAAATTAATCGATTTTTATATGAATTCTGTCGGTATTGGTCAAAGGCAAATACCGACAGAATTCATGTAAAAATCGATTAATTTGGTGGCAAAAAATGAGAAAATATGAAAAAAAATTGTCTAAATTGTATTGAAAAAATAAAAATTAAAAACAAACGCGTTTAGAATTTTTAAAAGTGGAAAGTCACGATATGGAAAAATACCGATTTCTTACTAAAATTAAGCATAATCCGGACATTTTCACGAAATATTACGAGTTTTGTTTTCATCTATCATTTTTACGAAGAACGAACAAAAAAACGAATAATTTATCCAATAAATCGATAAAAAACTGAAAAAAATAATTTGGCGACGAAGCGCACTTGCTTTCGACACTGATAGAAAATCACTAATTATCCGGGTCTTAAACCAAACGGAATATCGCTTTACCTCAAAATTAGACGCCGATTTGTACGCCACAATCCTCATTTCAGCCATATCCAAAAGTTGTCCGTCATAAGTTCGGCCAAATGTCAAGCAGTTCGGCTTCTTTTTCGAATTTGAGCCCAAAACGAACAGAGATGTGTCAAACTTTGAGCCGGCTCGCACGATCGGCGTCTCGTCTTCGAACAAGTGGTACGGATTGTGTCTAAAAATCGATAAATTTCGAAATTTCGAAGAAAAAACAGTTTTTTACTTGTCCATTTTGGTGATCAGTGGCTTTTTCATGTCGTACAAATCCATCATTGCGTGGTTGATGATCTCGTTTGTTTTCACGCCACGGCAGAATAGTGCCTTTTTGTCATTTTCTACCTGAAATTGGTGGTATATTAATATTTTGACTTTTTTATCAAAATCTCAGTAATAACAAACCGTTTTCGGCGCTCTGTCGTCCAGCACTCGCTTTCCCTTCTTCGTTTTGATTTTTTCGATTCTCGGAGCCATTCTAATCCAAAAACACAATATAAAAATAAAGTTTTTAAAGTGAAGAGAATGTACAAAAACCCGATGAGAACGGGATATAAAATCCAAAAATTGAAGAAGAAGAAAAAATCAATAATTTATCCGTAACTAATTCGAAGGGAAGGCAGATATAAACAAGAAATATTCGAAAATTTGGCAACAAAAACACATTTTTTTGGAAAAAAAAAACAAAAGATTACGTAAAATTATTACGACACAGTGGACAAGTCGCCTGGTTGCTTGATTCGAACCATTTGTACTGAAAAATGGAAAAATTAAAAATTAAACGAAAAATTTTAGGAACTGGCAGAGGAAATACGCGGCCGCGGCCATGCGGCCACGGCAAAAGAGTGTGGAAAGGGGGAGAGCGCAGAGAAACAGAGAGATTTTTTGCCATTTTTAGGATAATTTATAGAATTTCGGCTTATTTTAAAAAAAAACATTTTGATTTCAAAATTGGAAAATCGGCATTTTTTCATAAATGTTTGTAAAATTCAAAACAGTTCAGAGGCCGTATTCATGAACGTTTACTGCGTAAATCGATTTACCTAGGTGAATATTTACTCCGTAAATGGCAGAGTAAATCGTTTACTGCGTAAATCATTTACGGTATTCACAACGACATTTACGGTCCGTAAAAATTTACCGCCAGTTTCTGTGTGGTTTACCGTGGGTTGACTTATTGATTTTTTGTACTTTTTTCGAATTAGTGGTTTTTATGAATAATATCTGTTTTTTAAGTTCCTTTCCCAATATTAGCTACAGCAAACAAAGAATACAAAGTCGATCCGTTCTTCATGTACCATACATAGGTACTGCGGGTCGGGGGTAAGACCAAAAGAAAAAATGTTTTTTCGGGTTTTATTTGGATGAGACAATAAATTTTTTATTTTTTTTTCGATGGTGAAGGTGAGAAAATCTTTTTTGATAATGAGCCGAAGGCAAAATTTTTTTTGTTTTTTTTTTGTAGAGCCGCGGCGAAAAAAATTCCAGTTTTTGGACAAAAACTTAGTCTTTATATGCTCTGAATTGACAAAAAGCTCTAATTTTCAACGGAAACTTGGAAAATTTCCTTTTAACTGGCATAAATGCCCTTTTTCGGAATTTTTTTGTTTTGTTTTTTGGTAACTTTCTTTGCCCTTTTTTTGTTTGTGGAAAATGTTTTTGTCCCACCCCTGCTGCGGATCACTGCTCTCTTCGTACTCGGACGACTGTTGGTGTACCGTTCTGAGTCTGACAATATTTAAGTCAATTTCTTGCTGGGGAAACGTAGGTTTTTGTAGATTTTGCGATTAATTAAAAAAAAAACAAATTTTCATGACACGAAAAATGATAATTTGTTCAAAATTTAATTACATAACTAACTTAGTAGCAGTAAAAATAGACGGGGCTTGAATTGCGCCTAAATTCAAACGGACTTGTTCAAATATCACAAGTTTAGCTTTATCGATCAATACAATCAAAACAATCAATTCCGACAATTCGAGTACTAAAAATTACTGAAAAACATTAAAAACGAGCCAATAATTTGAAAAAAATATAAAAAAAAAATAGACGGTAAATGCCATTTACTGACCTTCATGGTGAGTAAATCATTTCCTCTCCGTAAACTGATTTACGGTCCGTAAAAGTTTTTCATGAATACCGAAAAATGCATTTCCCCTACGGTAAACCATTTACTGTTCTCATTTACCGTACGGTAAACGTTCATGAATACGGCCTCAGCTTTTATTGTGTTTTCAATCGACTTGCGACATGAAAACGCAAGTGTGCATTTACCCTTCTGTCTGCGTCTCTTCAAATATTACTGTGTTCGCGCACAAATAAGTGGGCGGAGTCTCGCGTTCTCATGTCGCAAGTCGATTGAAAACACAAAATTTATCTCCGGAAATATTTAGCTAATGAAAACGGCTAACAGCCATCGAATCGGGCCGTCTTCCGGGGGTACGACAGAATAGAACTGTTGCAAAATAGAACTTGTGGTGCGATGGAGCGCGTTTTCATTATTTTTTAAACTTTTCAGTTTTTCGCCGATTATGCAATCCTTCATGGTCGAGAAAATTTCTGACTGTTGATTTTCCGATGAAAATTACTGAAAAACCAATAAAATAGGAACTCGAAAAATAATGCAAACGCACTCCATCGCACCACGAGTTCTATTTTGTAGCAGTTCTATTTCGCCTAGTTGTATTCTATGCCATATGCGTTTGGCGCACGTCCGAATTCAATGGCTATTTGCCGTTTCCGATGGATTTTTTCTTCAATTTTTTCGAATTTTTAATTCTGGGAATTCTCATTGTCAAAGAATTTCTGGCGCGTATATGGCGGGCATTGGCAGTTATGTGGCTAATCGCCATGGAAAACGGCTAACAGCCATCGAATTCGATGGCTATTAGCCAAACATTTCTTGAATATTCTCTCACATCGGACTTATATTTACACAAGAGATTTTCCCGTAAATGGGGTTGTCTGTTTCTCTGCATCTCTCACCACCTTCAAGAAAACGGTTTTCCAGTTTCATGTATTCGGCCTCTGATTTTCAAAAAAAAAGAACCCACCAAGCAACTCGAGTGGAACTTGTTTTTGCACTGTTGACACTTGACTTTTGGCAACTGATGCGTCGTTTGATGCACCGTCATCATGCAAATACAACAATCCTCCGCTCCCTCTATTCCCTTGTCCACATTTCGCTTCCACATCTCCACACCTTCAAGAATCGCGCCATTCTGATGGAACAGATAGGCGTTCAGTTGTAGCAACCACTTCTTCGCTCTATCCGATTTCACAATCGCCTTATCCAGACTCATTGCCGGAACGGCGAGTGGATAGTCGGGTGGCAATGCGATCGTCAACTTCATTTTCGTCTCGTCCACCGTGTAGTCGGCGATGATTTCACCAGTCACTGGGACTGTTCGCACCTTCATTTCACCGGGGAACTCTGCTTGTTTCACTTTTGACAACTCTTGTTCGATGAGCAGTTTGCTTGCGTATTTTGTCACCGCCTCGTGGAACATTGGCATGAATGAGTTGGACATGCTCTTGTAATAGAGGCGGACTGCGGCTGGGAGCAGGGAGATTGATTTGAAGAGGAGGCGGGAGGCAAATTTGTCGAAGAATTGTGGAGAGGCGGTGTAGTCGGATTCCAGGTAATATGAGCGTTCTTGAGATTTTGCTGAAAATTGAAGATTCGGTCATTTTTATTTAAATTTGAAAACTCCATAGTGAACATTTTGGGGCTCTTTCGGAATAGAAATTCGACAAAATAGAAATGTCACGTTTTTGAAATTGCGTGAAAATAGAAATCCACGGAATAGAAATGTAATGAATCAGAAACGTAACAAAATGAAAACGCGTGAAAACAGAAACGTAACAGAGCAGAAATGTGTCGAATTGGAAGTAAAATGGCAATGGAGCGCGTTTGCGAGATTCATTTTTTAAAACGACTTTTTCGATATTTTTCGCTTTTTTTTCATATCTTCCACGTATTTTTGGATTTTTTCACGTTTTTTCGGTTTTTTTCACGTTTTTTTTCGATAAAAAAAAAATTTTCCACGTATCGAAATAAAAAAAAACGTCAAAAAAATCCAAAAATACGTGGAAGACATCGAAAAAAAGCGAAAAATATCGAAAAAGTCGTTTTGGAAAATAAATCTCGCAAACGCGCTCCATTGCCATTTTACTTCCAATTCGACACATTTCTGCTCTGTTACGTTTCTGTTTTCAGGCGTTTTTATTTTGTTACGTTTCTGATTTATTACATTTCTATTTCGTGGATTTCTATTTTCACGCAATTTCCAAAACGTCACATTTCAATTTTGTCGAATTTCTATTCCGAAAGAGCCCCAACATTTTTTTAAAATACCGTATTGTGTTTTCAATTGAGCTGCACCACCTAGTTTCTAATAGGCCGGCAAACAAATATTGCCGAATTAATCGAGAGTCGACACGGTGTACCGACGCAGAAACTTGAAATTTGATTTTAAAAACCACACTCACTGAACATAATTGCCACGCAATTTTCCTGCAATGCTGCCGTGCGCATTTTTCCCTTTCTATCGTTTTTTTTTCTGTGATCGCTGTTCCATAAATTGTTTTATTTTAATAATATTTACAAATATTTGAATTTTTTAAACTAAATTTTCACAATAATTTACCCAATTAAGCCTTTTTTACCACCAGGGTTCAATTGTGTAAATTATTGTAAAATTCAGTAAAAAAATACAAATATTTGCAAATATTAATAAAATAAAACAGTTTATTGAACAGCGATCACAGAAAAAAACACGATAGAAAAGGAAAAAAACGCGCCCGGTAGCATTGCAGAAAAAGTGCGTGGCTATTGCGCTCAGGGGCTGTGGCCTTTTCAATCGAATTTCAAGTTCCCGCGCCGGTACACCGTGTCGATTATAGGTACGCGAATAGGCTCTAATTGCCCGGCATCTAATCAGTTGGTTTGAAAAATAAGTCGGGCAAAGAACGGCGATATTCTATTGTTATTTTCCTTTTTTTTTGTTGATAAAATGTTTAAAAAGCCTGATTCCCACACACATTTTTTTGTTTGAAAATACACAAAAACTCACGAATTCTGCACAAAATGGGTTGCCTCCTAAAATCAAATGGCTGATCGATGAGCAGTACATTCAGAGCATTCCTCACAAATTGATCAATGGCTTCACAGTAGGCAACTCGATGTTCTTGTCCGAAATTCGAATCCACAGTCGCTAGTGGCTGAAGTGCCAAATCAAAGAGGAATGCGTGGAGATGCGGATGAATGTTAGAAGATGTTGGCGGGGGAATTGCTTTTTGGATCATCACAGGGAGGACTAGTTTGGGACGATTTTGAACGACTTCTGATTCGTTTTGTGGAAGGAGTGCGGTGGCATTTTCTAGTTTGAACATTATTGGCATCATTCTGAAATGTTTTTCGTCTTTGTTTTTGTTTCTCTTGGTATTTTGTTTCCTTTTGAGACAATTTTCGAGACCCTATCAAAACCGAGGAAAAAGTCCCGCCCATTGCAAGTCTACGGCATGACTTTTCTACAGGTACTGTTAAAAATGAAGGAAAAACTGTGCCGCAGATTTGCTATTGATTGGTTTTCACCGGATTTGACTCTGCATTCGATTCAATTGTTTTGCCACACGGTGTTAGCGTACAATAATTTTTAACCGTAATCCGCCTATTATCTTTTTTTAAGAAGATTTTTGAGACCCTGACAAAACAGGGGAAAACCACGAAGCCGAGGAAAAACGTTTCCAAAATCGGGGAAAAACTGCAAGTTTGCGGCGCATTTTTTCCTGTTTTTCAACACTTCCAGTACAAAACATCGTACAGCAGTTGCAAGAGGGGGCGGAGCCTCTTCCTCAGTTTCGTGTTTTTCCCCGGGTTTGTCAGGGTCTCCATTTTCTTTTTGAGAGGATTTTGGGATACCATGAAAAAATCAGCTCCGCCCCTTTGTAAATCAGCGGCACTGTTTTTTTAATATGATAGTATTTACTTTCTTTGTAAAAGAAAGTCCGAAATTTTTAAGTTTTTCCGATTTTGTCAGGGTCTCCGAATTCTCATTTTCAGCATTTTTTTAAACTCACATTCTCGCCATAGCGAATCCAATCAATTGCACATGCTCAACATCTGACGTCATCAAACTAAACGCATGGGCAATGCACGCTTCCTGGAATCGTGGATAGTTGAAAACAGCAAGTTCCGGCACAAATTCATCCGCATCATTCGGGTAATCTTTGGGAAACTCTGTGAGCGAGAATAGAACTTTTAGTAGTGATCTGACGAATGGAGTCGGTTGTTGATCCTTTCGAATCGACAAAAACATTCGTAGAAAGTAGGTTTCCATGGAGGAGACGAACACTTCGTTCCACTCGTCAGCAATTTCCTGTGAGTGCTCGCCAGATTTCGCAGACTTGTCGAGAATCGAGAAGAGCTCCAAATAGTTGGCGGTGAGCGCTTCGAGCAGTGGATTTTCAGAGAGGGCGTCGGGATTTTCGGCGAGCAAGTCGGCAGAGTTGTCCAAAATGGTGACGATTCCGAGCAGGAAATTGTCGCGTTGTTCAGTGTTTTCCATGTTGAAGACTTGAGGGCCACATTGAATAAACTTTTTGACAAATATGAGATTCGCCAGGCATTCGTAGCGGTTTTTTCTGAAAATGGGGAAAATATATTGAAAATTGAGCTTCACAAAGTAGAAAAAAAACTTGGAGAAGGCCAAAGAATTCTTCGATCATTCCTTCATTTTTTTGTTGCTATTTTTTTAAAATAACATCATTAAAATCATTCCGCGTTCAATTTCCACAACAATTACTAGAAAAACAGTATAAACTCGAATTTTCACGTGCATTCAAATAATAATAAAAATTATTTAAAGTGAAACATTTAAAAATAAAAACCACTTTCTAAAACGCCGCTATTGTCGGCCCGCCAAAATGGTCAAACGCGCTCCGCTGAACTCAACGCTATGCGATTTTCATTTTGGTCTCCAAAATATTTAATTTCACGTATAAATTCAACGTGAAATGAAACAATTTGGAGACCAAAATGAAAATCGCATAGCGTTGAGTTCAGCGGAGCGCGTTTGACTATTTTGGCGGGCCGACAAGAGCGGCGTTTTAAAAATTGGTTTTTATTTTTAAATTTTTCACTTTAAATAATTTTTTTATATGAATGCGCGTGAAAATTCGAGTTTATACTGTATTTTCTAGTAATTTTTGTTTAAATTGAACGCGGAATAGCTAAACTTGGCAGAATGCCACTGGCGAGACGCAGGTGAATGCTATAGGGCGCGTTTTCCTTTACGTAGAGTCGAGTCTCCTAGAACGACGTGCTTCCCTTACCTATCAAATTCAAACAACGGGAACGAATGCTCTGCTCGATAATAATGCTCCATGTACTTGAGCCCGTCAGCATCAAACAGCACAGTCTCAATTTTCTCGGCCAAATCTTCCGAATTCTCCACGTCATTCTTCCACGTGGCTCTTTCCTGGGCAAACTTCAATCCGAACACGTCCACCAAAAAGTTGGGCGCTCGATTTTCGAGAATCCGATTGCGGATTTCATCTGATTCGTGATTAACGCGATTTTCAAGCTCAGTTTTCAGATGAATCAAGTCTTCGTCCAGCGATTTCAGACAGTATCGATCAGCGATGGCGTTGATGGATCGGGCCATTTGGCATCCAAAAATTTCGTGGATTGGGGTGTGGACTGAATTGAGTTTGTAAATTTTAAATTATCGAAAGTCTCACATTTTGAGGATAAATTAAATAGAGCTTTTCTGGCAAAGGTTTTAACCATTAAAGTGGCTTCTTTCTCTGCCAAGTGGTGGATGGGCTTGCAAATGTCATCGGAAATTACGTGAGCTTTTGGCGAATAGGTCAACACATCGAGTTCGAGCTGAAAATATGGGTTTTTAAAAAATTAATATAAACATCTTATTGTGAAAATAAGAAAATAAAAAATCGCGAAACGGTGTTTGCGTACTTTTTTAATTTTAATCTTGCTGTCCGTGTTTGTGTTTGCGGACTCGTGCTGTCTACCGTAATCAAACTTAGCAAGCTCCGCCCATCTTTCATTCCTGGTTAAATAAAAACAATTATGGGGTTATTCACGTAATGGCAAAAAACGACAGAAAACTGCGCGAAAACTCGGAAAATGCTCCGATTGATCTGAAATTTCGGGAAATAAAGAAAAAATTCTCCTGGACATTACCCCAAAATTTCAGACAAAAAATATCGATTTTAAGCATTTTCAGAAAAAAATCAATACTTCTTAAAATCGATATTTTAATCTGAAATTTTGTGGGAATGTCCGGGAGAGTTTTCCCCATCATTTCAGGTCAATCGGAGCATTTTTCGAGTTTTCGCGCAGTTTTTGTCAATTCGTGAATATCCCCATTATATTGAACTCAAATTTTTAAGATAATAAATTCTAAATCAAGCAGAAATGTCAGAAATATAAAATAAAAAAAACAATTTTTTTACGAAAAAGAAACAGGGCTAGATTACGGTGAGTCCGCAAACACCATGCGTCAGCTATTCAAAATTACGGCTCTGGGACGTTTCGACACTTTTTGCATTTTTGCGTAGCGTTTTTCGCCAGTTGACACCAAAACACAGCGCATTTTGTTTTTATCAATTTTTTGGGAGTTTCAATCCACCAGTATGCCGCAAAAATGCCCAAAAGTTTCGAAACGTTCCAGAGTCGTCATTTTGAATGGTTTGACACATGGTGTTTGCGGACTTACCGTAATCTAGCACTATTTTTTTGTTTCGTAAAATATTGATTATTCTCATATTTCTGACATTTCTGCTTGATTTAGAATTTATTATCTTAAAAATTTGAGTTTAGTATAATTTTTTTAAAATTTACCCAGGAATGAAAGATGGGCGGAGCTTGCTTTCCAAGTTCCTGGCTATTCGTGGCGAGACCCAGTTTCAAATAAATATAAAATTGTGCGACCTCGCGTCAATTTTCCAAAAAAACACAGCCACTTACATAATGCAATTTCCCGGCCATTACATCGTACTCTTGCTCCGAAATCAACAAATTTCCCGCAACTTTGCCTCTTTTTTCCTCTAAGCACAATCCAATGAGCTTGTCAAATCTCTCAGCGAGCTCCAAAATCCTCTCCGTTTCAAAATCCTCAGTTTCCGCAAAAAGTTTCTCGAAGAATTGCTCCGACTCGAAATCCGCCGTCAAATTGTCAGCGACACTTTGGAAATGCTCTTGTTTCGGCTCATCATCTTCTTCGAAAAGGGCGGCGAACAATTTCAACACCAACGTCTTTTTTTCTCCAGAATCTGATGAATTGAGGAGTGAAATGAGAAAATCCACGTTTTCAGCAGCTTCTTTCGTATCCAACACAATTCCCATATTTTGCAAGAAATTCACAGCCTTGGCGTTAGATTTTCCGTTTCGATGGTGATGCCAATAATCGATCATTTGTTGGAAAACTTCAGTGGGACAACTTTTGAGCAACGTGTCCCAAATTTTGGGATTCTCTGTGAGTAGAAGACGTCGTCCAACCTCATCATTTTTCACTTCTATTTTTGGAATCTTGCTAGATTTTTGTTCCAGATTCAAAACTCTCGAGATAAATTTCACGACGTGTTCTGCCTGCACTGCATCAAAGTTTTCAGTATTTTCTAAAAACTCGTAGTTTTCTAGAAGGCTAACTGTGAGTTCAAAGTATTCTTCAGAGTCTGCAAGGGCCAAATTGCGGATAACGTTGAAATCGGTGATGTTGTGATAATTGGATAAAAGACGTGCGTGAAGTGGAGAGAATTGAAGTAAACTTCCAGAAAAGGTCAGGGCGTTTCGAAGATAGGTGGATTTTTCGGCGGGTGAATCGAGAATTATTTTTTCCAAAAGTTCGCAGAACTTTTGAGATTCGCTGACTTCATTGGATAGATTGTTTTGGATCATCCAGAATATTAGAGAGGAAATGCAATCTGTCGATTCGGCGGTTTGGATGACAATTGATTGTTCAGCCATTTTGCATGTCTGAAAATAGGAACAGTTGCCTGAATGATAGTGTTTGCAGACTTTCTGTTGACTATAATTTTAGCTTATAAGCTCCGCCCACTTTTTGAAAATTGTTATTTTCCTTTTTTCCGTCGTTTTGTCCAAGACTCTAGCTAAACAAGAATTTTAATAATTAATAAAATGCATATTAATTTTATTCAATAGAGTCCTTTTAAGAATCTTTTTTTTTTGAAAAGTGGGCGGTGCTCATACGATTAGGTTATGGTATTATGGATTCATGAATGAGCGACAAAAAGGCGGTGAATTGTGGGGCAAAAATTGGCTGGTCTCACCACGATTTTGACAGACTACGGTTAGCGCTAAAGATATTTTTTCTTCTCTTATTTTTAATAAAAACGTGATTTTTTGCCTTTTGACTAGCATTTTTTCACTATTAAAATTTTTTTTGTAACCTGGAACAGGTAATTTCTTTTCAAAAACACATTTTGTTGAGAAAAAACTTTGAAAATGCGTTTTAATTTAAACAACAAAAAAAAAATATTTTTTTCGCGCTAAGTCTGTCAAAATCGTGTCGAGACCAGACAACTTTTTTCCGACAATTCACCGCGTTTTGTCGCTCATTCATGAATTTATAATATGCAATGCGTTTTTATCTTAAAATTGTTTTCTTTTTGAAAATAAATAAAAACTTACCAACGGAACGAGCACCTCACAAATCTGCTCATTGACCCGATCATTCGTCAAAATCCAGCGAACAAAATCGGCAAAAGTTTGGAACCAACAATGAATCGCATTCAATGACGCATCAGGAGACCATGGCAAATTGTCCGTAAAACTCTCAACAATAGAGGTCAACGTCTTCTCGACGTTTCCATCTGGAAGTTTTGAAATCTCTTGCAGCAAGACCACTACAGCGGGAAGCAGATAATGTTTGAGCACTCTCCAGTGATTTCCTTTCTTGCGAATCACATTCAGAAAACGTGGCACAATCGCTTTCATCAGAGACACTTTTTCGTAAAATTTCTCATGTTTCATCAACAAAATCAGACCCTCCCAGGCAGTTGCACATTCTGTAGAGAACGTCTGCACATCCAGTGTATTCTGAATATAGGATACCATCGTTGGGGCACTCAGAATCACGTCAATATTGTCCGAGAATTTGTAACAGATGTTGAGCAACTGCACTTTTAAGCTTTCTCGTTTTTGTTTCTCTCCAAACGCCTTCTTGATAAAATCGGGCGCCTGGAACAGTTTTCTAGCGGATAGCTCCCAGGCTTCAGATATTTCGGAATTTTCCTTAAAATAGGAGAGAAAAACATTGAGAGATTGAGTTTCGAGACGCATTTTTCTTGCTTCTTCGTTTTCACAAGCATCATACTCTTTGAGGGTGCACAACTCGTGTTTTCCCATCGCGATATTGGCGGCCATTTCAAAAGTGGTGGGTGCGAATAGCTGAATGACAGCCTGCTTTTTGTCGGCGTCGAATCCATCACGGATTACTGCTGAAGCCGCTGCAGCGACTCCGTTTGTGGCATCGGAACGGGCAAAGAGAACCAGGGGAATGATCTGGAATATATTTTTAGGATAGGAATTTATTTGTTGATACTTTTTACAGTCATTTTCTGCAGGAACGAAGAATTTTTCGACTTCAAAATTCAAAAAATCGGTTTTTGGTAAAATTTGTATCAGAAATAATAAAAATGGGCCAAAAGGGAAGAGTAATTTTAAAAATTCCCTAAATTTTGGGTTTTCTCCGTTTTTAATGGCATTTTTGGAAAATTTTAACCGAAAAATTGTCATTTTTCTATTATAGAAAGTAGCAGTTTATCTTCATATTTTTTTCATAGTAATGTAGAAAATGTTAGTTAAAAATTTGATCTGAAATTTGGAGAAATACTGTGGAAATGCTCCGGGATACGCTCAAAAATTTGCGGCTAAAAACGGTTTATGCAATATTTTGTTTTCCATAAATTCTGTGAGCATGTCCGGGAGTATTTTTCAGCACCATTTTCCAAAGTTTCAGGACAAGCTGAGCAATTTTTTGTGACAATATCTGAATTTCTAATTAGAAAAATCTTCACAATGATGGGGCAAAAAATTAAGTCCATTAATTCATTTTTCCTTTTCTTTGACACGTGTATAACGAAAATTTTCAGAAAACCACAAAAAATTACCTTTTTAAGCCCCTTGCTCGCCAATTTCTTCAATTTCACCAAAAACAACGTGATCGTTTTCATCGTCAGCATTCTCACAGCCGGGCTTCCATCAGTCGCTAATTGAGAAACGAGTCCACAGAAATGCTCGTAGGCGTTCTCAATCGTCGTTTTTTCAGAATTGATCAACTCCATCAGCTCTTTCAGCCCTTTTTCTCGTGTCAACGCGTCTTTTTTCGTCAATTTTTTCATCACAATTCGCGTCTCGTCGTCAATTTCCGTGACTGCGTGGAGCTGATTGCTGCTTGCTACCTGGAGCATAGTTATTAATAATTTTAGTGGGTAAACTCATTGGAATACCTCAAAAATGTTCATTTCCGGTGTCAGCCCGACAAAGTTCATTCCGCCATGTGCCAAGTATTCGTGAGCTGCTGCACTGCTGGCATTCTTCAAATAAATAATTTTTTTTGCAAAAAAAAAATCAAAAAACTCACTTTAGCATTTCCTTTTCGACGTTGCGGCTTGCTCATTTTGTTCCAGCTTCAAATATTAATTTTTTAAGATAATTTTACCACATAAATACAGCAATATTGCCCAATATTGGCAAACTGCGGTCAGTGGAGCGCGTTTGCACTATTCAACGAGGTAGTGAAAAGTCGGCAGATATCCGAAAGGAAAACGAAGAAAAAACGCGAATTTTGAAACGAAAAAATTAAATTTAAAAAACTAATAAAACAGAATGAAACATGATGGTGAATTGTACATGGTTGAGATTGACATAATTAAAAACAAATTGTAAAATAAAATGAATGAAAAAAAAAACATCTAATAAACTACTTTTGCAACAAAAAGGTTCAAATACCCATTTCAATCGTCACTTCCCCAATTTGATTGATCCATTTCCTCGCCTTCCGGAGCGTAAAAATCCTGAATGATTTTGTTTCGAGTCTAATAAGGTGTTAAACAATTTTTTTAAACCCTATTCGAAATTATTCTAGTTTGAAAAATCGGCCCTAATAAGATAAATTGTCAGAATTTTTTTTCAGAATTAGAAACATTTTAGGCCTAACTAGTCGAATTTCGAGGCAATTTTTTAAAATTTGTAACATAGTTTGAAAATCCTTATCTAATTAGAAGAATTAAGGATCTATTTGTAAGTATTTCGAGACTTACTAGAGAAATTTCGATTTTAATTTGAAGAATTTTTATTCCATATTGAACAATTAAAAATCTGACTAGGGTATGGTATAACATAACTTGGAGAATTTTAAGCCAAATTCGTCGAATCGCATGCGTAATTTATGAATTCCCATAAAAATTATAGTCTAATTAGAAGAATTTTGGATCTCATTATATGGGTTTGAAGCCCAATTAGAATAATTCCGAGACTAATTATAAAAGTTCGAAATAAAATATAAAAATTCCGGTCCTAATAAGAACATTTTTCTGAGTAATTTGAAAAATTAGCAACCTAATTTGAAGAATTTTAGGTCTGAATATCCCAATTTCGAATCGAATTTATAAATTTCAATTTAAATTTGAAAATTCCTGATCTAATTAGAAGAATTTGTTACTAATAATATGGATTTCGAGATTTATTTAAAAAATTGTTGAAATTAGTTTAAAAAATTCGTATTTCAAATTGAAAAATTAACAATCTCATTGCAATGATTTTAAAAATTTCAAGCACAATTTGAAAATTTTTGAGTCTAATTGGTCGAACTTCGAATATAATTAAAACATTTCAAATCTAATTAGAAGTATTTCGATCACAAATTTTTACATTTCGGTAAATTTTTACACTTTAATCGAATTAAACGGCTCTGGGATGTTTCGAAACTTTAGTGCTTTTTAGCGGCAAAATTTTCCAAATTTACCCGAATTTTTAATAGTGCGAACATCGCTATTACGTATTCCCGAGTACGTGATATGTCGTAAAATGGGTCTCGCCACGATCGGTGTATGCATACTTGTAAACAATCTACAGTACTTGGGATACTGTAGATTGTTTACATTTTTCGACATGCGTGAATTGGAAATATCATGTTATTTTTTTTTTACATGAATGACCCCTGTAAGTAAATTTAAGTTTGAAAAAACAAAAAAATAACATGAAAAAATTAAGAAAAATTTTAATTGAAAAAATTCGAAAACAAATATTCAAATCCACAAGTATGCATACACCGATCGTGCCAAGACCCATTTTACGACATCTCACGTACTCGGGAATACGTAATGGACCTATTCATAGGAGAAAAAAAACAAAAAAAAAACGTTTTTTTTCCTATTCATAGATGTAAAAAAACGACAAACAATGTCGAAAAACGAATGGTAAACAAGTGTTTATTGACCATGACGGACCATTGATAGTGAGGAGGCACAGAGATGTTTACAACCCCGTGGGAACGGAATTGTTTACTAGTTCATGCAAACTCCGCCCCTTTTCTGCGCCTCCTCTCTATCAATGGTCTATCATGGTCAATAAACACTTGTTTACCATTCGTTTTTCGACATTGTTTGTCGTTTTTTTTTACATCTATGAATAGGAAAAAAAATGTTTTTTTTTGCTTTTTTTCTCCTATGAATAGGTCCATAATATCCAAAAATGCAAAAGTTTCGAAATGTCTCAGAGTCCCAAAAACCCTCACATCTTCATCCTCAGCGCTCTCGTCCAACGAATCGTCAGAAAGATCGGAGAACACAGTTTGATCTACAGCCTCTTTCGCATTTACAGGAGCCATAAGACTGTCGTCGGGGTCTGCAACAAAAAAACCGAGGATTTCACTAAAAATAAAAAACTAACCGTCCTCATTTTCGTCCTCCATCGTCGTCCTCATCAACTCCTTTTTCGCCTTCTCGGCCGCCTGTCTCTTATTATAATCGTTCATGTGAGCAGTCATGGAGAACTCGACCACCGGCTCTTCTTGTACGTTATTTTCGTTTCGCAACGGACTGAACAGCATATTCATCATTGATGGATCTTGAGTGGTACCGCTTTCATCCAGGGAGAGAGTCGACGAGTCTTCCGGCAAATCGTCGACTTCTTCTGGCTCATTGGTCGACGGATCTACAGATTTTGGGGAGGCGGCCGGAGACAACAATTGAATTCCGGGGTACGTCTCAGCAATGTTTAGCGGACGAGTTGATTCTGATTGGGAGTTATGAAAAATTGGCTCCGCGACATTTCGAAACCGGTCTCACGGCGTGCTAGACCCTACGTAAAGGAATTCGCGCCTTTTCGCATGTGTCTGTTTCTCGACAGTGGCATTCTGCCAAGTCGAACAAAAAGTGTGCGAAAACGGAGACACAGAGACGCGAGAATTGGCGCTCAAAAATTTGATCTAAAAAAAGTTTTCTGAAACGTAGTCCCGAACACGCCGTGCGGTCTTCTCGAAAGCAGACATCTCGAAACCGGACATCCCGAAACCGAACATTTCGAAACCGCGTTAACAGTGGGGAGCAGGGGTGGGACCAAAAAAAAATTTTTTTTTCGATGGTAAGAGTGAGACCAAAAATTTATTATTTTTTTTTTTGAGGATGCGCCGTAGGCAAAAAATTTTTTTTTAGTCACGGAGGCGAAAAAAAGTTCCGGTTTTTGGGCAAAAACTTATTCGGTATATGCTCCGAATTGACAAAAACCTCTAATTTTCAACAAAAACTTGGAAAATTTATTTTTAAATGGCAGAAATACGTACTTTTTTTGGAATTTTTTTTTTGGAAAATTTTTTGAGGACAAACATTTTTTTTTTGTTTTTTCGTTATGCTGCGCACAAAGTAAAAAAAAGCACGCGTGAATTCGCGAAACACGCGCACAAAGTGATGCGAGATTTGCGCGATTTTGAAGCGTCATTTTTACAAAAAGATGGTATGTCCCTTTAAAAATCTTACGGTATTTGTTATATTTTTAGTCGATTTTCGCAACATTTTGCGGCAAATCGACGTTTTCTGTGGTTTTAAAGATATTTTTCGGTAAAATAAATTAATTTAGCCTTAATTGAAAGGGTTTGCGCCATGTAATCACTGTTTTCTCTTATTTAAAGTAAATTTCCTTGTTTAGAAACTTACCTAATTTTTTTGCCGGCATGTCTGCAATTCAAATGTTATTTTATTTTGTTGTATCCTTTTCTGAATAACTTTGTATCATTGTGTTATGGGGTTTTGCACAAAATGGCAAAAAACTGCGCAAAACTCGGAAAATGCTCCGATTGACTTGAAATTTTGGTGAATAAGGGCAAAAAATACTTCTGGATATGCTCAAAAAAATTGGGCCGGAATATCAATTTTAAAAAATTGATTTTTTAATGATAATTTTTAAGCCGATATTTTTGTCAATAAAAAACAGTGATTACGTGACGTAAACTCTTTCAATTAAGGCTAAATTAATTTACTTTATCGAAAAATATTTTTAAAACCGCAGAAAACGTCAATTTGCCGCAAAATGTTGAGAAAATCGAGAGAAAATATAACTATTATTGTTTTAAAAAATTTGTCACCTGGCGAGAGGCGCGAATTCAAAAAATAGGCTCCGCCTCCTCGCCGAAATATTTTTGCAACCCTTCGCGCGCCAATTTGCAATCGCTGTGCGTGCGATTTTATGCGTTGAATTTCCGTTACTTTATTAACAAATATCCAATTAAGAAAATCAAAAACTCACTTTAAATCAACAGTTGCCAAATTCGCTTCAAAATAACAATTTTTATAAAGGTTTCCAGGAGAAATTGAAAGGCACTGGACAAAAATTCGACGCAGAAAATCGCGCGCACCGCGATTGCAAATTGGCGCGCGCAGAATTGCAAAAATATTTCGGCGAGGAGGCGGAGCCTATTTTTTGAATTCGCGCCTCTCGCCAGGTGACAAATTTTTTAAAACAATAATAGTACCGTATGAATTTTAAAGGGACATAACATCTTTTTGTAAAAATGACGCTTCAAAATCGCGCAAATCTCGCATCACTTTGTGCGCGTGTTTCGCAAATTCACGCGTGCTTTTTTTTACTTTGTGCGCCACATTAATTTTTTGAAGAGCAAAAAAAAATTTTTTATTGGTAACTTTTTTTGGAGACTAAAAAAGTTTTTTTTTGTTTATTTTTTTGAGGACAAAAAAACATGTTTTTTTTGTGGAAAATTTTTTTTCCCCTGGTGGGGAGGGGGGTTGAAAGAGAGGTAGGAAGTAAAAAAAACTTTTCATAATTTAATGACTATTCAACAAATAATCAAAACGTGCAAGATTTGAGCGTCATTTCTTTGGCGGCCACCAAAAAATGTTTACAGTATGCAAACTGCACCTTGCATCGGGAGCAGTGGTGGGACCAAAAAATGTTTTTTCTGTCGTTTCTTTTGTCTTTTTTTCCGGTTTTTGTGGGTGAAACAAAAAACATTTTGTTTTTTTCATGCACGTGAGAAAAAAAAACGTTTTTTTTTTAAGCCGCGGAGGCGCCAAACAATGACTGTATTTGAACAAAACTTAGTCTGGATATGCTCTGAATTGACAAAAAACTCTAATTTTCAACAAAAACTTTGGAAAAATTACCATTTAACTCGCAGAAATGCAATTTTTTTTTGAGAAAAAAATTTTATTTGTTCTCAAAAAAATAAAACATTAAAAAACAAGAAAATGGTAATTTTCCAACGTTTTTGTTGAACATTAGAGATTTTTTGTCAATTCAGAGCATATCCCGGCTAAGTTTTTGTTCAAATAGAGGCATTGTTTTGGGCCTACGCGGCTTTAAAAAAAATTTGTTCTCACGTGCATGAAAAAAACAAAATTTTTTTTTTCGTTTCACCCAAAAAACCAGAAGTTTGCATGCTGTAAACATTTTTTGGTGGCCGCCAAAGAAATGACACTCAAATCTTGCACTTTTTGATTATTTGTTGAATAGTAAATAAATTATGAATTTTTTTTACTTTCTACCTCTCTTTCAACCCCCCCCCCCCCCTCCCCACTGTTAACGCGGTTTCGAGATGACCGGTTTCGAGATGTCGCGTAGCCGAAAAATTAACACATTTTCTAGAATTCTTACCAGATTCAATTGAAACCCTCTTCGCCAATTTCTTATGATTCTTCTCCTTCAAATCACTCTTCGGTCGAGTATCCTGTGGTGTCTGATATTCTGGATAAAGTGGAAACGCAATTGGAGCGGGAAAATCGTTGGCGGACGCCTTCAATCGACGAATCGCATCATCTTCTTTCGACTTCCTACTTTGCACACCTTTCGATTTATCTGGATTCGCTTTTAGCGACTTTAACAACTGCGTGTTTTCCTCTAATTGTTTTTCAGCCGCTTCCAAACCCGATATTTTCCTTTTCAACAACTCATTGGTTACTGTAAACTTGTCAGAGTAGATTCTCATCTGCTCCAAGTCTTTCTGAACCGCCCTTTTCTGTTTCTTCGTGTCATCCAAAATGGATTTTAGAGTTTCGATAGTTTCTAAGTCTGCTTCGGAGGCAGATGGAGGATTGGATTCGAAGAATTCAGAGACTTCTGAGAAGAGATTATCCAATTCTTCATCGTCCACTGGAGTGGAGAACAGGGCCGGGTCGAGGGGTTCATCAGTGCTCATTTGCTAAATAAAAAAAAAAGATAGAAGCATGAAAAAACCTTCCATAACCAATATTATTGTGAAAGATAAGAATATCCCAGAAGCTAGATTTTTCGCTTAAATTAACCTTTCAAATTAAGACGATCTAGAGCAACAATATCGTCACCACGAATTCCGAATGACATTCGGAATTTTGAGTCGTTTGGAATTTTGAATGGCCTCATGGATACGACACCTGAGCTCTACCAGGGATGGGACAAAGATTTTTCGGTTTTTTTTTTAGTGAAACAAATTTTTCTGTATTGTGTTTTCAATCGAGCTGCAGCATGAGAACGAGAGAAAAAAGACATGTTTTTTCTGCTTCTTTTCGAATCGAACTGTGTTTGCGGCTCCCCGACGATTCGCAACCCGACGCTTCGAAACCGCGTCATTTCGCCACTCATGTCGATATTTATACCGCGAATTTTCGAAATAACGGGTTGCGTGATATCGGGTTGCAAATTGACGGGTATCAAGAGCGCGTAAATTCTGTTTGTCGCGGTTTGGAACTGCTGTGTTTCGAAATGTCGCGGTTTGAAATCTACGTGAGTGGCGGAATGACGCGGTTTCGAAGCGTCGGGTTGCGAATCGTCGGGGAGCCGTGTTTGCGTGGTCGCGCGAAAAAAGTGGGCGGAGTCACGCATTTTTTAGGAGGATTCGTATCGTGATCTGATACATTGGCTATGAGACGCTTCGAAACTTGTCATTTCTAAACTGGGACGATTCGAAACTTAATTGCATTTTAGCGCTAAATTTTCCGGTGAGTTTTGACAAATTCTGTGAATTTATCGGTTTAATATTCAACAACTGTTTTATTTTTGGCAGAATCACGGCGTGTTAGAACATCCCCCTCAGCTAACGGCATTCCCCCTCAGCTAACGGCATTTTTTCCATACCATCCGCTGTGGGGCGCCATTTCCATTGCGCTGAGGGGGCTGGTTAGAACCTACGTAACGGCAAACGCGCTCTGTCGCATTTATCTGCGTCTCGATAGTATCATTCTAACAAGTTTATTCTGCGTCCAAATTTCAAAAAATTCCTGAAATCAGGAGTTTTTTGCAGTCCAAGTGCAACAAAAAATTCTAGAAATAACATACGATCACAATTGAACCCTAAGCTACCGTAGTAACTTCGCTGCGAGACTTTCTATGTTTGAACTTGAATTTTCCCAGTTGCTCAATTTTTCTTTTTTACGCGAAAATTAAAGTTCAAACATAGAAGGTCTGGCAGCGAAGCAACTACGGTAGCGTATAATCGCATGTTATTTCTGGGATTTTTTGTGGCATTTTGGACTGCAAAAAACTCCTGATTTCAGGAATTTTTTGAACTTTGGACGCGGCATTAGATAAGTGTGTGCAAAGCTAGAGACGCAGAGACTAGAGAGAGATGACCTCCGAAATTTCATTTCCAAAATAATTTTTAAAACATAGTCTCCAGCACGCCGTGAGAATTTTTGCAATGTGAACAAGGCGACGAAAAATAGCGCTCAAGTTTCGAAACGTCACAGAGCCTATACACTGCGAGCGCCTACGCAGCCTACAACCACATTTAGGCTATAATTTTTTCGCGGATTTTTTTCTTTTTCGATCAAATTGTATTCCATTACTTCCCATTGAGCAGCCCGGGTAGTATACAATCATAAGGCTTTTGAAAAACATGTTTTATGAAAAATGCATTACAAAAATGATTGTCGAGATCGTAATCCAGTGAATGTTTTCCTGTTCCAAAGGGCGCCAAACTTTATTTTCTGTATGTGGCTCTCCAGAGATTAGCTACCATCGAAATCTAGAAATATAAGAAATTATCAAAAAAATTTGGCAGAAAAGTCCCTTATCATCCTGTTAATTAACATCCACTTTTCGGCGAGATTCTCGTTAACTGTGATTTTTCACGACATTCTGAAAACAAAGATGAAAAACGTAGAATTTAAAATTGAAAGCAATAAAGGTATTCACAGCAATGTATAAAAATGCGAACAAAAAAGTGAAAAATACTTCAATCTGTGGGAAAAATTTTAGTCGACTTGCGCGCATCAAATGAGTGCTTTCTATTACAGGTCTAGAAGGTTCTACACTACCCCAAACCAACCAAGATCATTGTATCAATCTTCTCAATCTTCATTCTCCATTCATCCCTCTCACTTTCGATTGCAACAATGGTTTTTCTATTCTCCTCCGCACTCTTTCTAGCCACTTCTACCTGAAAAAAGCCTATTACACGAACAACGAACAATTCTCATCCCATTACCTCTTTTTCCACTTCCACCCTGCTTTTAACCGCCGCCTCGTTCTCTTTCTTCGCCTCCAACAGCTTCTGATTGCGAACGCCGTCCAGTTTCGCCGCCTCTTCTTTCTTCCGCGCCAGCGACGCTTTCAGTGCGGAATTCTCCTTTTCCGCCTTCGCGATTGCCTTGTCGACGAGATCTCGCTGTCTGGAAATTTCTTCGCGTTCTTGTGTCAAGAGCTCATGTTTTCGGGAAGTTTCCTCGACTTCTTGGGAGAGTTCTGCGAGATTGTTGTGGCCGTTTTGGATGTATTCATCGTAGGCGAGCGAAATGAGAAAGGCGATTGAGTCGGCGTCCAATTTTGGTGCTGATTGGGTGCGGATAGAGTTGATTTTTTCGAACGTTGCGTCCACTAAAGTTGAAAAACTTCGTTATTCATATTTTTTAAACTTGACTATTTATCTCACCCAATTCCTCAGATTCTTTGACAAATTTCCTGGTCTCTTGCTGTTGTTTTTCGACGTCTTCTTTTAGAACTTTCCGCTTGTCGTCAACAAGGTGAGCCATCCGTTTCACTTGCTCACAGCACACTTCCGCTAAACTCAGTTTTCATTTTTTTTTAAACATTTTTACGTACAAATTTTTTTTAGTTAAAAAAATACTCACAAAGCTGCATATTCCGCTCGAGAACCTGGCGCTGTTGCTCAAAAATTTGACACTTTTTCTCGAATACATCGTTGCTGGACGGAATTTTCACTTTTTTGAAAGTTTTAAATATTAAATATTAAAATAGCTCACTTTTTCGCTATTTTTACGAGATGCGATTCGCTAACCAGGCAAGTCAAATGTTCGGACATTTTATCTGTAAAATTTTTTAAAGTTTTAAACAAAAAAACCATAAAAAACAGCCAGAAATAATAAAAACTGTTAAAAAATAATTTCGAAAATTTTTTAAAGGAGCATGCGCATGTGTTGGGTCTCGCAACGATTACAACACAGGGTTACTGTATTTTGCAAGCTTTTGGCGGTAGTTCAAATAAAAATCAATGAAATTTTGGTTTTTTCAACGAAAACTTTGATTTTTGGTGGCTTTTTCAAATCATTGAAACATCCAACTTGTTAAACAGGTGCTACCTCGGAATAGAACTGACGCGTAATAGAACTGTAGCGAAATTGAACTCGCTTTGGAATAGAACTGTAGTGAAATTGAACTGTAGCGAAATAAAACTGTTCGGAATAAAACTGATCGGAATAAAACTATTTTGAAATAAAACTCTTCGGAATAAAACTGTAGCGTTTTGGAACTAAATTAGCAATGGAGCGCGATTGCATTGCTTGCTCATTCAAATATTGGAATTTCTCATGCGCGTGCTTTTTTCAACAGTTTCATATTTGAGCTATTCATCAAAAATTGTTTGTTTTGTTGTTTTTTTGAATAAACTTTTATCATTTTTTCTCGGCCCGCCTTGACGGGCAAGCAATGCAATCGCGCTCCATTGCTAATTTAGTTCCAAAACGCTACAGTTTTATTCCGAACAGTTTTATTTCAAAACAGATTTATTTTGCTACAGTTCTTTACCGAACAGTTCTATTCCAAACGGTTCTATTGCGAAGCAACATCTATATCGCTGCAGTTCTATTACACTTCAGTTCTATTCCGAGGTAGCACCGTTAAACAGTGTTCTGTTTGATTTTGACACAATAAAGAGCACTAGAGATTAGGAGAAATGTGCACATAAAGAAAGTTTAAAGCATTTTCTTGTTCCGACCATTTTTTCGCTCCTCTCCATTCATTCTTGACACGAGAACGATGACGGCTTCAGTGTCGCACCGTGCGTGCCGCAGCGCCGCGCAGTGTGGTTTGGTGCGCAATTTTACAACGAAACCATCTGCGTCTCTGCAAATCGCGTTCTGCAAAAACAAAAAGAAAGAACCGATCTGGTTCCCGTTGTTGTCTTCTTCGAGAAGAGACGGGGTCACAATGACAATCAACGTCATTATTCTTCCGCCTTTCATTTCATCGAGATCAGTGTCTTGTCTTCATCTGTCTTTTCTTCGTTTATTTTTTTTTGCCATTTCCTTCGCCTATTTGTTTTTAGTCTCTCTTTTCGACTGTTTGTCAAATAATTACTCACACTCCCACAAATACCCGAGTTTTCTTCCCAAGTTACTCGACTTTTCGCTCATTCCAGCAGCAAAAATGTTCGCCGTCGTCTTGTTGGCTGCAGCGGCGCTGTTGGTGACGGGCGGTCACGCGGCAAAGTGCAGTGTTAAGAGCGGTGATATGAGTGCCAGGTGGCAGGTGAGTCGAGTCTAATTAGGAATGAGAAAATGCTTGGAAAAAACTATGGTTTGGCGCGATTTTGGGTGTGCCAGCAGTCGAGAGAGCGTAGAGTTTAAATTGCAATTTTTTCTCCGTTTTTATCATTGTCAAAAAATAATAAAAACACAAAAAACAACGAGAAAAAAGGTACGAAAAATGTTTAAAAATTGCAAGAAATTTTTTTTTAATTTTTGTTAAAAAAAAATTTTCCATCATGCGCCTTTAAACATCGTGGGTTACTGTACTTTATTAATTTTTAGTGACAATCTCGAATTTCTTGGCACTTTTCTGATATTTTTGCCAGAAATTAAAGTGTTTTGAGCAGTTTTGGGTCGTAGAAATACATTTTTCCAGCACGCAACTTTATCTCGTTTTTATCATAGCCAAAACAAGGCAGAAACATGAAAAAGCAGGTTTCAAAACTGAAAAAAATTATTTTTAAAAGAAATTTTCCGTCACGCGCCTTTAAACATCACGGGTTACGGTACTTTGTTAATTTTTATGGACCTATTCAAAGTACTGTAGAAAATCGGAAAAAATGACAAAAAACTGGGAGAAAACTCGGAAAATGGCCCGATTGGTCTGAAATTTTGGGAGAAACTGTCAAAAATGCTTCCGGACTTTCTCAGAAAATTTTGGACCGAAATATCGATTTTAGAAAATTTTCAGAAAAAAAATCAATATTTTTTTAAATCGATATTTCGGTCCAAAATTTTCTGAGAAAGTCCGGAAGCATTTTTTACAGTTTCTCCCAAAGTTTCAGACCAATCGGACCATTTTCCGAGTTTTCTCCCAGTTTTTTGTCATTTTTTCCGATTTTCTACAGTACTTTGAATAGGTCCATTAGCGAAAATCTCGAATTTCTCGTCAATTTTTTGGTATTTTGTTCATCATCTTTGACGAAAGTTCGTGCAAAACTTTTGTTTCGATTTTCTTGAAAATTCATCTCTCTGTCGGGCAATTTTTATGATGTTTTAACAGAGTTTTATGTGGAAAATGTTTAAATTTTTGTTAATGCCTTTGTGTAGACGCAGACATGCGATAGGGCGCGTTAGCCTCCATAGTGTCTAGGAGTCTGCAAACATCATATTTGACGATACTGTCCAATTCCAGGTGGTCGACGGCGAACTCACCATCGAGGTGACCACAGACAATATGGGTAACAACGAGTGGTCGGCTGTCGGTTTCGGGCCCGACATGGTATGCTTATTCTGGTCAGACCCATTTATTTTAAACTAATTTCCATTGCAGAGCGATCTCTCAGTCGTTGTTTTCCAAGTGAAAGACTCAAAGCCAAGTGTTGTGACGGGCGCCACTCAAGGATACGGCGCGCCTGCGCTCGACTCCACCCCATCCGTCAATCTTCAATCTGTGAATTATAACAGTGAGTTGGAATTAGAAGAGGAAAAATGTTTTTGGCTGAAAATGTTTTATTTCTCATGTCTGTGTGCTTCAAAATATCCCTCTCACTCTCTCCCTCTCT
Organism: Caenorhabditis japonica; assembly: GCA_963572235.1. Classification (NCBI taxonomy): domain Eukaryota; kingdom Metazoa; phylum Nematoda; class Chromadorea; order Rhabditida; family Rhabditidae; genus Caenorhabditis; species Caenorhabditis japonica. Next base: position 8,798,530 of record OY754342.1, read on the forward strand.
CTCGCTAAAGTGTGTGGAATGGGTTACGGTCACACTCATTTCAGCTGTGTCCGATCGTTCTGAATTTACTCTTGCATTTTCTAGGCCACAGGTATCACCAGTTGAGACTAGATTAGCTGTGTTTTATACGTTCGACCATTTACGAAGACGTTTTTGATCTTATTGAAGTGTTTCAAAATTAAGCCGAAAAATCCACAAAGCCTAGTTTGGAAAATTGGGGGATTTCGTGTAAAAATTACCAAAATACGTCGCTAATTGTAAAATTAAATTTATTGAAAAATGGGCGGAGCTTACGGGGATTGTGCCCGAGTCCGCAAACATCGAAAAATGTGCGAAACACTATTTTACGTTGTTTTTTTGCTAGAAAATTCGAAATTTTTCAATAAATTTGCAACATTAATGGCGCGGCCAGAAATGAAAAAAAGGTGGCCACAAATGCAGAAATGTCCTTCTTTTTTTTCTAAATTCAACTGTGCGATTTAGAAAAAGGTGGAAATTTCTGCATTTATGGCCACCTTTTTTTCATTTCTGGCCGCGCCATAACACATGAAACCCCGCCCACTTATTTAAGCGCGACCACGCAAGCACAGTGATATTTGAAGAGACGTAGACAAAAAAGGGATAGCCGACTCATGTTTGTTTCTCTGCGTCTTCACGATTATATAGCTATTACTGCGTCGCAAGAACCAGTCAGAGCGCTCATGTCTTGTGGATGTGGTCTCGCCGCGACCAGTGCGTATACGGTATTTTTTAACGAAAAAAAACGAAAACAATGAAAAAACAAAAAAACAATTCAAAAAAGAACGTAAAAAACTACCGTATACGCGCTGATCGCGGCGAGATCACAGCCGCAAGACACGTGCGCTCTGACTGGTTTTCGCGACGCAGTAATATTTAAATGCCGCTTTCAAGAAAATTATCAAAAACCATCTGATATACCTATTTCCAGGCAACACCCTGGTGGCCCGATTCACGAGACCAGTCGGCTCCCTCTCATCGTGCTCCACGTGGAATGTGAGTTCCCCTTCATCATTTTTTTGCAACCCACTCCTAACACCCGGTTTCCTCCCTCAACCCCTCCTCCATTTTCAGTTCGTCAACAAGGGAACAGTCGAGGAGGACGGTGAGCTCGGCTATCACAACGCTGCGCCACACTCGGTCGAGATTTGCGCCAACAAGTGCACCCGAAAGATCTTCCACTAACTTGTCCAGCCCCGCCCATTTTCCTGCTCACACTAATTGTGCTCAATCTTCGGGAGATTTTAATTTCTAATTTTTAAAAAATTGTTTTGCAATTTTCTGCATGTTTTTTTTTTTTGGAAGGAGTCGATGAATACTTTTTTTTCAGCGTTATAAGTAAGAAATGGCGCCCAAAAACTCATTTTCAAAAAAATTAGTGCGCTGGAGCGCACTTTCAGAAGCGAGCGTAACCCCCAAAAATTTCAGTTCTTCAACGCTCAACCGCTGACTAGCGGAGGCTCCACGTTCTCTTTCAGTCAACCTCCCCAAATTCAAGTCACTGTGAGCCATAAACAAAACAGAAAAACAGTTCAAAATCATTTTATAGGACGTGTGCCCTCTGGATTGCACCCAAGTGTTCACCCAACGTGACGTGCTCGTCGATCCAGTCCCTCTCACCGCCATTTACAACAATCGGATTTCGAATCGATTTGACACGTTGTTCGACGCGACAACCGGGCGGAAGAGATGATTTCGATAATTTTTGTCAATAAATGATGTAAAATGTTGCGTTTTCACGGCTCAGGTAACGAGTCAAACTTTGCTGGGCGACTTTCAAACTTTTTTAAACCTTTTGAAGAAAAAAGGGGAATTTTAAACTTTTCTGAGCCGTTTTCAATCTTTTTGTCGTCGAAATTGTTGTAAACTTTTTTAAACATTTTCAAACTTTTTTAAACTTTTTCAAACCTTTTCAAACTTTTTAAAGCTTTTTTTTTTCGAAAATGTTTGAACCTTCTAATTTATTGTTTTTCTTCCATATTTTTCCGCATTATCTTACGATTTTTTTTATATGTTTACGCTTTTTCAAAGGTTTATCTGTTGAAACAAATGTTTCGGGAGCTAAACTACATTTTTTTCTCAATTTTCAGGAAGACTCGCGAGAAATGTCATCTCGACCCAAGCGGCTCCGTTTATCTTGCCGAAAAGTCTGTGAATTGTGGTTTCCTGATGGTAAGTAGGGTTCGTGTTTGTCACAAATTATGTTTATTTTTCAGATGAGACAAATCCGGATGAGTGCGATGGAATCGGTGACAATCTCATGGTAAATGAAGAAACTGAAGGTTTTTGGGAGTAACATGTCGAAAACACTGAACGTCACACTAGGATGGGATGGCGTAAAAATTTCAAGAAATTCCTCGTATGTCAAAATCTTATCAATAAATTGCAAAATCTAGTTACAGAACGGAATTATGGCCGTTTACGGCTTTGTGTTTGGACCTTGAAGACATCGAACGCTCAAAACAGGCGGTCAATATGCTGCTTGGCATTTTTAGAAGCCAAAAGAAGCCCACATACAAAATTTTTGATCGTATTATCACTTATATGTGCCATCAGTTCAACAGTATCCCTGACTGGAATGGAATGAGAGTTCTTGTGAAAGTTGTTAATTTAAGCTGTGATGACCAGGTAAGTATTACTAATCTGTGGGGCCTTTCCAAAAACATTATGTAGATAATCAGTCAATTTTACCAAATTTTCGGAAATTTCGAAAACACAAAAAATCGAAAATTCGTCAATTGAATATCGAAAATAGCATACTTGTCGTGGGCAGGGCCGATTTGAAAATTTGAGGGCTGGGAATTTCAGCTGCCCGCGCAGTTATGTTATAATGCACGGCGTGTTAGGCATCAATTTTGTAAGACTATTTAAAAAAAAGAAAGATCCCATGTCTATTTTTCAGCAAGAATGCATCTTCGGCGGCGAAGAAGGGGACCAATTCGAAGGAAGCACTCCAAGGAGGCGGCGATTCAGCTAACCCGGCGTTTAATTGATCAAATACGCAGTTTTTATTTTATATGTTCAATTTTCTGTCATTTTGTTAACTTTTTGTGCTGAATTTTTAATAAATATGTTACGTTCCAGCGTAATTATCACCAAAAAAAGAAAAATTAATAAATTTCAAGAAAAAATAAAACTTTTTCAATCTTTTATAAGACATCCACAATCTTTTTAAAGATATTTTCAAACTATTTCAAGAATATTTCAAACTTTTTCAAGAAAATTTTAAGCAACGCTTATTTGTCACCCTAAAAAGTTTAAAAAAGTTTTCGAACGGCTTAGAAAAGTTTGACTCGTTACCTGAGGGGGTGTAGAGAGGGACATGGAAATTAAAATTTAAATAATGCGGGAAAGTTGAGGGAGGATGGAGACGGATGTATAGTAACACGGTATTTTCGCGGAGTACCAATTTATTTGGGGAGTGGAAAATCTAGTTAAAAACCACTCCGACCCTTGCTGTGTGCTGCAACTTTGCTTGTAGCACTGCGCTTTTCTGGTATTGACAATAAAAGAATAAACGGTATAACCGAAACCGAATGGAACTCTAGTAGTGTTGTTGGGAGATGCCGCTGCGTGAAGAAACAAGGAAAAAAAGAAGAAGAAAACGACTCTCAAACGACGCACGGCCCGGCCAATGCGACGTGGCCGAGGAAAAACTTGTAATGGTACAGCAGTATTGGCAGCGAAACTGGTGTGCAAACACCGCGGCGCAACACTGCAGATTGCGCGTCAACACCAATTTGTTTTGGGTTTAATTTTGCTTTTTAAAGTCCTTAACAGCGAAATTAATTGCTTTATTCCATTAAAAATGCTTAAAAAACAACAGAAAAATAAAATACAATCAAAAAATAAGATTCGGACAACAAGAAAACGAGGAAAAGTATCAAAATAGCCACAAAAAACAAAAAATATATAACAAAGTCGTGAAAACCTAATATTTTTGGCATAAAAAGGAAGATAATTATTTGAAGTACATTGGGGAAATTTTTCAGAACAATATACCTACTTATTTTCGAGAAAAAATAGTTTTTGTCTGAAATTTTTCACTTTTTTTCGATTCTTCATGTTTTTTCTTGAAAATCGATACATACAGTTTTATAAATTTGGTATTAAAAGAATTAGAATTTTCTGGAGTATGTTGTGGCAAAGTATCAGAACGAAATACCAACTTGTTTTCGAGAAAAATATTTTTTTGTCGGAAGTTTTCACATTTTTCGACTTTTCATAGTTTTTTTTTCAAAATTCATACATACAGCTATACATATTTGGTATCAAAAGAAGGAAAACTGCCTGGAGTACGTTGTGGAAAAGTATCAGAACGAAATACCAATTTATTTTCGAGAAAAATTTTTTTTTTCTCAATTTTTCACTTTTTTCAGCAATTTGTGATTTTTTTCGAAAATAAAGTGATACAATTCTATAAATTTTATATCAAAAGAAGGAGAATAGTCTGGAGTACGTTGTGGCAAAATAACAGAACAAAATACCAATTTGTTTTCGAGAAAAAAAGAAAGTTTTTTGTCTGAATTTTTTACATTTTTCGATTCTTCGTGGTTTTTCTTGATAATCGATACATACAGTTTTATAAATTTGGTATTAAAAGAATTAGAATTTTCTGGAGTATGTTGTGGCAAAGTATCAGAACGAAATACCAACTTGTTTTCGAGAAAAATATTTTTTTGTCGGAAGTTTTCACATTTTTCGACTTTTCGTAGTTTTTTTTTCAAAATTCATACATACAGCTTTACATATTTGGTATCAAACGAAAGATGATTGCCTGGATAACGTTTTGGCAAAAACTCGAAGAATCCAAATAATTTTTTTACGAGAAAAACATTTATAAAAACTCACTACCTTTGAAGACTCGTGACGGGAAGTGTGCGGAACAAATGCGAGCTCGGTTGTGAGTTATCCTGAAAGTATTGTTTATTTTAAAAATTTATTTACAAAAAGATAATGAAAAACGCGAAAAAAACAGAAAAAAAACGAAGTTTTATAGTTGCCGCTCGGCGCAATGCATTAAAAAGGAGGTGGCCGAGTTTCCGAAATTTCCTCGGCCACGTCGATTTGGCCGCGCCGTGCGACGGGTTATCTTGTGGCGCGGAAGCCTATAGTTTTGTGGTCAGACGACCTATCGGTACCGTGTTCGAGACGACGAGAGGCATTTGGCATGTCGAGTCGACACGTTAATTATTTTAGGCCAGCTTTCGCCGGCGCGGTAGATTCTCAAAAGTACAGCAGGGCGCGGCTGCCACAGCAGGCGCGGACGCTGCAGGAGGTCGGCCGCCGCAGGAGCGACGAGAGAGTGCCTGAGACAACGAGAGGGATTTTTATTGATTATTGTATTGCGCCGCGAAACTACTGTTCCTGGCTCTATTTATTGATTTCGGTATTGTCGGCCCGCCAAAATGGTCAAACGCGCTCGGCTGAACTCAACGCTATGCGATTTTCATTTTGGTCTCCAAATAATTTAATTTCACGTTGAATTTACACGTGAAATGAAATAATTTGGAAACCAAAATGAAAATCGCATAGCGTTGAGTTCAGCGAAGCGCGTTTGACCATTTTGGCGGGCTGACAATAAGTATTTATTGTATTTTAGTGTTGTAAAATAGGTGATAGACTATCTTTCTTATATAGAAAATTTTAGATTATCTTTCTTATACAGGGTGGCCGATAAGTATAGGACGTTTTGAAAGTGCTCCCATTTTTTCAATTTGAGGATTTTTCGAGAACAACCTTTATTAAACAACAAAAAATAAGCAGAAAATTTGATTTTACAAGAGAATTTCGAAGTTGGATCCACGAGCTTTGACACAGGCTCTCAAACGTTTCTTCACCGAATTGACAGTGCGCCGCAGGTATCCGTCGTCGATCGAAGCCCATGCTACCTCGAGAGCGGCCTTCAAGTCATCGACAGTAGCAAAAACTTTTCCCGCGATCTTCCCTTCCAACATGCCCCAAACGCTGAAATCCATCGGATTGAGATCCGGGCTGGAAGCAGGCCACAAGTTCTTGTCCAGGAATCCAGGGAAATGCGCCTCCAAGACGGCCAATGTCGATCTCGAGCCATGGGACGGTGCCCAGTCTTGTTGAAGGATAAATGGACCACCAGCAAAGTGCTGAGTGACCCAGGGTAACAAATTATCCATCAACACAATCTTTTGGTACACCTCCGAGTTGATTTTCACATTTCTTTCAATGAAAACCAACGGAGTTTTACCGGTTGCCGTGATACCGGCCCAAACCATGACACTTTTCGGGAAAAGGCGGTTATGGGCAAGACGACGTTTCGGAGACATGCTGTCATCCTTTGACAATAACTGTCTCTGGTTTTGACGGTTGGGAAGAGGTTCAATAGTGAAGATCTTCTCGTCTGTCCAGATAACGTCAGAGACGCGGCGCACTTGAAAGTGCTGGAGTAATTTTCGGCATTTTTCGAGTCGCATCGCTTTCGATTTGTCCGAGAGGTACTGTCCACGACGTAGTTTGTAACTTTTGAGCTTCAAGTCGTTCTTGACAATCGATTGGACAGTGGATCGGGCAATTCCAAGCTGTGACGCCATCCTATTGAGACTCAATCCATCATTTCGAATGATCCGTTTCTTGATGATTGCACGAGTATTCCGGGTGTTGACAGAACGTGGACGTCCGCTTTTTTTTACTTCAGAAGCATCTCCTCGCTTTTTGATAGCAGCGACAACGTTTCGAACCGTCGAAGACGAAATTTGAAGGCGTCGAGCGATCTCAGCACTTCCGAGGCCTCTCTTGAACAAGAGTTCAATGGAAGGACGATGAGGAGAACTTTTCATAGCTCGGCGATATGGAGAAGTGAGAACAAATGACTGAGAAGCTTACTTATATAGTCTCTGGACTTTCGAAAAGTTTCGAAATTTTTCGAAAATATCCCTTGGCACCGTGCCAGGGAACGCTGAAAGCGAGCGTCCTATACTTATCGGCCACCCTGTATAGAAAATTTTAGATTAGTCTGTGTGTTTGTTTGTGTGTCTCACACGCGAGTTTGCAGTCGACAAAACTCGATCCCGCGACCTGTCGATTGACGTTCAAACGTGCTAACCACTATACCACAAGGGTCACGAGAACTTGAAAGAAATAGGGAAAAGAAATGATTGCCATTTCTATTAAAAAAAAAACCAAAAATCAGTAAAAATCAACATTTGACGAAGGCGACTTAGTCGCCACAAGCTGCAAGCTTGTAATTAGTTAAAAAGAGTCGTGGAATAATTATTAACTAATTCATTCTGCACGGTGTCCAGGATTTGAAACGTGGGCGGAGCCTAATTTGCTGGCGCTTCAGCAAACTTCCATGGCGCACTTTCGGTGCTTTCGCATTTTTCGACTCTCGCCTTTTATTTTATTGATTTTATTGTTTTTCTTTCAGTAAAACCTGTTTTTCTTTGTAAAATGTATGTATTTGTGCGACGGAATTTGACACCTCCAAATGCTCGTCTAGTGGAGCGCACTTGCATACCTCCTCGCGTCTCGCGCCGCTCATATATCAACGCCCGTTGCTGGCACTGAGAATGTGCGCCGGGGTGGCACAGGTAAACCGGGAAAGCCGAAAAGAAGTCTTCCGGCAGCTGACGGGAAGCTGAAAGGAGAACATCGGGCAGTCGAAATCCCGAGCTTCCGGAAGACTTCTTTTCAGCTTCCGATCGACTGCCCTTCAGCTTCCTCCCAACTTCCCAATATTTTCCCCTCCCGGTCCCCTAATATCGATCCTTTTTTTTGGAAAACGGTTTTATTTCCTTACAAATGATTGGAAAAATAACAATTAACAAGTTCCGTATACAATAAAAAACATTAATAATATGTATCTTCGTGAGCCACAACGTCCACGGTTTTTTCGATCGATATGTCGTTCTCTGGGATGACCACTGGCTCCTCTGGCTCCACTGATTGTTCAGTGCTTGAAGATGGTTGATAGTAGTTTGATTGACTCTCGTGTACGAAGAATTCCGTTGAACGAAAAACGGGATCTCTGAAAGTTAAAGTATTGTATTTTTATTTAGTTTTTTTATTTGAACGTACCTTTTCAGCAGAATTTTGAATTCTTCTAACATCTCCTGGATATAGCCTTGTTTTGATCGTCTCTTGTAACTGAACATAAATAGCAATTCGAAAGTAATTGAAAATTACTATCTTACATATAATTTCTAAGCGACGATTTGATATGGGAGACGATTTTCGAGAGGCTCCACGATGTTTCATCAATTGAAAATCCAGCTTGAAGAACTTTGGCTAGGATGTCGAAGAAATGTGTGTCCATGTTTGGGAATTGGGTTGCACGAGTGGATTCGGGTACTGTGTAGATTAGAAACCAAGGGTGCCGGCTGTGTATCTGAAATTTGCTGTTCGAGTAAGTAATACAAGTGTTGAAATACCTCATCAAATACAGTAATAACAGCCTCCGAACAACAATCGATTAACATAGTTCCAATGAGAATTGAGAAATAGAACATGTTTACCATAGAAATAAAAAAACAAAACAATATTTTCGAAAAATGTCGACGAAGAAGCGGAAGGGAAGCTGAAGAGAAGCGGAAGGGAAGCTGAAGGGAAGCTGAAGGGAAGCTGAAGGGAAGCTGAAGAGAAGCTGAAGGGAATCGGCTGCCCCTGAGCTTCCCTTCAGCTTTTTGCGGTTTTTCAGCTGCCTTTCAGCTTCCCTTCAGCTTTTCCCGGTCCTTCAGCTGCCCTTCAGCTTTTTTCCAGCTTTCCCGGTTTACCTGTGGGCCTAGTGGTGAGAGCTTGCGGACTCCAATCTGACGGTTGTGGGTTCGATCCCCCTCCGTGGTTTTTATTTTTTTTTCATTCTTTCGTATCTGCTCAGACTAAATCTTATGGATTTTTGTTTCCAATACCACTAAAAAATTACATTTGCGTGCTGGAGGAGAACGTTGAAAAAAAATTAAATTTCCTTTTTTTTTCGAACTACTTTAAATTCGTTAGTCTTATTTAAATCCTCCAACAAGTAACTTTTATCCCGAAAGTTCAGCGGCAAAACGCCGGAAGCATGTGTGAAACCTTAAAAATGGGCGACCGGAGGGAGCTGGGCGGAAGCTTGCTTTGAATCTGTGGTTCAAAACAGAAAACAAAAAAAAAGTGCACCAAAAGGTATTGAACCCAGGCCTCCAGATCGGCGATCGAAAATGTACGCCACTAGACCATCACAGCACACATTCTCACTGCCCGCGATGGGCGTTTATATGATCGGTGCCAAAGGAGGAGGTATGCAAGTGCGCTCCACTAGACGAGCATTTGGAGGTGTCAAATTCCGCCACTGTGTATGTATTTTGTCGTTTAATACCATATAATTGCCCAAACTTCGCTTTTCGTAAAGATTTATCCTGCAAAAACACCAAAAAACTCAAAACGAATATTTCGAAATGGTGGCTGAACCAAATTCGACGTTCTTAGGCTTAAAAAATTTCTAAAGACCTCAGCTATAATTCCGTTGGAGCACATGTGGGAAAAAATTAAGAATTTATGTTTTTTTCCCGAAAAACATAAAAAATGCCTCAAAATTTGAATTTCGCGTGGAAAGATCCAGTGGGGCGCGTTTGCTCGGCTCTGCCCACATTTCAAATCCTGGACACCGTGTTCTGCGACAAAAGTTGCCACCTTACTCGGGAAAAAAGCGCACGAAAATGCGTTTTTAAAACGTTGTCACTGTGGCGCTGAAGAAATTTTTGAAATCAAAACATCAAAACATGAAGCCCACCTACTTTTTTGCGCGTGGCCACAAAATAAAACTGTATATTCCGTCGTGGCGGATCAACAATAAGAGGTTTCATTAAAAAAAAATCTGCGTTCGGGGGGAATCGAACCCCCGTCGAATGCTTGGAAGGCATCCATGCTGACCATTACACCACGAACGCATGTTTGCAAGCAAGGAAATTTTGTTTGATGAAAATCTATGACGAAGTTGTGTAACACGCTTTGCGGCGCGTCTCTTCGTCATGCTTGTCGCGGCTTTCTAGTGGACCAGCCAGCCGGTCGGATATCCGCCTGGACGCGGGTTGTTCTCTAGGAAACGCGCAAGAAAAGGAAAGATTTTAAGAAACGTACTTGTCGCCGATTTGAAACGGGTTGAATTTGAATAATCAAGGCGCATGCGGAAAAGTGGAGCGTCGTCATAAGTTGATGATTTAAATTGTGAACGGCCGAAAAGAATACTCTTTGCTGATATTTCATTTTTCTTCGAAAAGTAAGTAATTATCTTTTGTATTTATTAGCAGAGAGCAAAAAAGTACAGTTCAACTTGCATATTGTCCATTCGCGAAAAGAGCAAGTGCGCTCCACGAAACTTAGAACTTCGTGAATTTCATTTTCATCGCCCAATTATTTAATTTCACGTGTAAATTCAACGTGAAATGATATAATTTGGAGACGAAAATGAAATTCACGAAGTTCTAAGTTTCATGGAGCGCACTTGCTCTTTTCGCGAATGGACAATAGCGCCGACTAAAATTATAAAAATTTCCGTTGAATACATTTTTATAGGTATTGTCATTAATATCGAGTGGCGCTTGAACTGTTGCTGAAATGACCTGGATACGAAAAGACTGGCAATACCATGGTAGAATTATTGTACCAGAATTTTCTAATTATAATTTTCAGAAGATCGTCTGAACGCGCTCGGTGTTTGACTAGAGGATCCATTGGAACAAAGCTCAGATCAAGTCAAAGAGCCTCATCTTTTACTTGGAGACAATGTCAACGATGCAGTATTGATGGTTGGTATGATACTCTCTCCGCTCAACTTATCGCAAGATGGAATGAGAAGAGTCTTCGAGGTCGCACAACTCATCACCAATCATAACATCTCGGTAATTTTTATACAATAAGTAGGCCGGCCTCTAAGGGGGTTATTTAGAGAAAAGTGTAAAACGAAAAAAAAAACTAAAATTAGGGTAAACATCGGATAATGCTTCGATTGGACTGAAACTTTGGAGAATGATCGCGTGATCGCGGAAGATTTTTGGCATTTTTTCTTGTATGTGCGCGGTGTGATCGAGATGTTGGAGAGGGAGTTCAAGGAATATGCCTCACCAACCACACTAAGCCTGTGCTCGAAATGTTTTGGTATTCTGAAGTCAAACAATAAACGTCGTAAAAATGCACAATGCGAGCTTTTCCAGGTTGGATAATTGCATGGTTTTTGATATTTGTTTTGCAGATTGCTTTGTACGAAAGGGGCTGCTACGCAGCAAACAATAATAACATCTTATTCTATTAGAAATCAAATAGCTATGGTGGTGGAAGCGCAGATAGAATCTATCGTGGAATCGCATCAGTACATCACACTTCTCAGGTATGTATTTTATTGTGAAGTGTCAGGAATAAGAATAAGAAATCTGTAATAAGAACGGCAATCCAATCTCGGAGATGACTCGGAAACTTTTCGTCAAACAAAGTTTTATGTCGAAAAGGACCATAAAACTCATTCCCGAGCGAAAACGCGGCTCAAGCTGTCGGGAAAACTTCATCATTCTTTTGGCGGACTTTAAAAACTACGTTCAGAACGAATTAAATGGAAAATGGAATAATGGAAAACTCTAAAACCACCATAATCTATAAAAAGAGGACAAAGATAATTGGAGATTTGTAGGCCCATCTGCCTGCTCCCCGTACTCTACAAGACTTTCATCAAATCTGTGCTAAACAGAATGCGGACAACATTAGATAAAGACCACTCAATCGATCGAAATATTCTACAAAGTTACCAAATTTTTTTTTGCGATTCCGATCAATTTGTAGTTCGATCATTTCAGTAAACATAGGTGCCAATTCTATACATTCCTAAAGCAAAAAGAAAAACCGACACATGACCATGAGCAATTCATTCGAGGCCATTCATTTGCAAACCTATAAAAAGTTGAAAAGTTTCTCAAAATCATCATCTTCTCATCGAAACAAAAACATGCGTTCTCTTATTGTGCTCTTTTTTGTAATTCTATCAGTTGTGACTGCTTCTGAACGCGATACTGATATTGCTAATGGTATTGCTGAAGCTAGTGTAAGATTCTAATAACTACAGTAAGAAAATATATTTAAAATTCAGAAGGAGGCCGTCAATTTCCAAGATTTTGACCATTTTAAAAATGCTCGCAAGGACGTAGCCAGCGAAATTATCAACGCAACAATTGAGATTATACAGTACTGGCCATAAAGAATGCGACAACTAGTTTTTTGACGATAACCTCTTGGAATGTTAACTTTTTGACCCAAATTTTTTGTGAAATTTTTTCAGCACTATCAGAAACCTTTGTGTCAAGTTGATTTTAAAATTCTGCTGAAAATTATTTTTTTATTCAATTTTTTCGAAATTCATGAAAATTGACATTTTTTGAGATCTATACAAATAAGCTCTAGAATCACCGGAGGTCAAAAACAAAAGGAAGGTAACTATAAAAAGTGATTTAATACTTGGTTGGGTATCTTTTGGCATCAATCACAGCCTGGCATCTACGTGGCATCGAATCCAGGAGCGTCTGAACCACCGTCATCGGGATACTCTTCCAAGCAGCTTCGAGTTGAACGAATTTCTGGTTGGCATTGGAGGCTCGGACTCCATTGAGACGTCGTTATAGCTCTTTCCACATATGTTCGATGGGATTCAAGTCCGGAGACTGACTTGGCCATTCCAGGAGATCCACACGGCGACGTCGAAACCAATTGGCGACATGACCCGAAGTATGCTTCGGGTCATTATCCTGCTGAAACACCCACGATCGGCCCGAATTTGCTCTTGCCCATGGCCGCACTGTGTTTTCCAGGATGTCTTCGTACAAATATCGGTCCATGGTTCCAACAATTCTCTTTAATGGACCCATGGAAGTGTCGGAGAAGCATCCCCAAACTATCACAGATCCACCTCCATGTTTTACCGTCGGACATTGGTACTGAGGAGCATATCTGGAGCCAATAGGACGTCGAATCCATTGAATACCATCAGTACCGAACAGCTTGAACTTCGATTCGTCGCTCCAGATGTGATTAGCCCACTCTCGAGGTCCCCAGGATAAGTGCTGTTTAGCCCATTCAACGCGAGCTTTCCTGTTTTTTAGACTAACGAGTGGTTTTTTGACTGGTCTTCGTCCGTGCAGTCCAGCAACTTGCAGACGTCTTCTAATAGTCCTTCTCAATGCCGCCGGCTCATTTGGAGACGTCACGGACACGTGAATATCCGTAGATGTGCGTCTAGGATCTTCTCGGCACGCGCGCAAGATATTTCGATCCATAGCTCTGGAAGTGGTTCAGGGTCTTCCTGGAGATTGACGATGAACCACACTATCCTGAATAGTCGAAATTAGTTTAGAAAGCTAATTGAAACCTTATACCAACACGATTATTCTTCAAAATACGGTAAATTTGGCTGGAAGAACAACCAAACTGAGTTGCGAGTATCTTCGGATGCGCGCCTGGTTCATGTCCACGTACGATGCTTTTTCGGCTCCGGGACATTTCGCAGCCGGACGTTTCGCAGCCGAGACATTTCGCAGCCGGACATTTCGCAGCCGGACATTTCGCAGCCGAGACATTTCGCAGCTGAGACATTTCGCAGCCGGACATTTCGCAGCCGAGACGTTTCGCAGCCAACCTCCTTATATACACACTCTCTCATTTCTCTGACCATGCTTGTTTATCAATAACATGTTTACCAATTGTGTAGTTGACCGCTGAGAGAGAAGTGAGAAGTGTTTACCGGCTGCGAAACGTCTCGGCTGCGAAATGTCCGGCTGCGAAACGTCTCAGCTGCGAAATGTCCGGCTGCGAAATGTCTCGGCTGCGAAACGTCCGGCTGCGAAATGTCTCGGCTGCGAAACGTCCGGCTGCGAAATGTCCCGGAGCCGCTTTTTCGAACGTCCACAGTGAAAGTTTTTTTTCCCAAATGGTCTGACCATGGCTGAAAAACAATAAAAAACTAATTAGAACTACCCCCAATTAATTTTCATTCAACTTTATACAAAAAACTGAAATACATGAAAAAAGTGCAAAAATGAAAAAAAGTTAAAAAATTAAAAAAACAAACTTTTTTGCAAAATGATGCAATTCGCAAGTACGCAAGTTTTCGTGAGGTTCCATTGCAGATACAGTAAAAAATTTGGGTCAAAAAGTTAACTTTCCAAGAAGTTATCGTCAAAAAACCAGTTGTCGCATTCTTTATGGCCAGTACTGTAGCTGATAAAACGAAAACGAAGCTTATCCAGATCATTGACATATTTGGATAAATTAAAGATGAAAAGATTTCAGGATTTTATTTTTATTTAACACTTATTTAATAAATCGATCCGTTCTTCAATCACCTGATGTTGTCGCGGATCACAGAATTCCAAGCGTTCCGGCCCTGGTCGACCAGTGTGCTTTCAGATCTTCGCCATCGTAAAATGATATTTCTTTCTGTAGGGAGTCGCTCCATCTCTTCCGTGGTCTTCCAACGGGTCGCTTCTCGCCTATGGGATACCATTCTTGCACTAGCTTCGGAGAGATGTGATCTCCTTGGCGAACTTCTCTTGTGATAGGAATTTCTATTTTTTGTGGAATGGTAGCTGTAGTTGTGCAGTTGGTGTAGCACTGTTGTAGTAGGGCAATATAGGCAGGCTGGACGCCTTGACTTTTCAGGCTTTCCAAGGTTGCCTGTGGTTCAACACTGTCGAAGGCTTTGTGAAAGTCTATGAATACAAGTGTGAGCGGTTGCTGGTACTCGCTTCCAACCTCGAGTATGCGCTGTTTTGAGGGGATGTGGTCGATTGTAGAGAATGATCGGCGAAATCCTGCTTGCTCGACTGGTTTGGCCTCTTCGAGTGTGGCCCGTATTCTATTCAGCACGCATTTTGGGAATGGCTTATAGATCACGGGAAGGAGGCACATAGGCCTACAGTTCTCCGAATCTTCTTTGCCACCGTTCTTGAAAATCAAGGTGGTGTTAGAAGTTTTCCAGAACTTTCCCACTCTGCAGGTACTTAGTGAATCTGTCCGTTAGGAGGAAGATGGCGTTGTCGTGACAGCTTTTGAGGAAGTCGGCAGTGATTTTGTCATCGCCAGCTGCTTTTCCGTTCGGGAATGAGCGAAAAGCAGCGCGAACTTCTTCTGCAAGGAACGGTGGTGGAATTTCCATTCCGATGGGTAATGCAATCACGGGAGGTCGGTTACTTCTGAAGAGTTTTGAGTAGAACTGTTGGATCTCCTTCTCCATCTCGGTCCGAGAAGGGATTCTTGTGCCGTTTGTTTAAGATTTAAGGCAAGGAATGAAGGTTTTGTATTCTTGAATGTCCCTTGCGACTTTCTTCATACTTTTCTTGTTCTGTGCGACTTGCAGTAGGCGGTCTTTGGCAAACTTTGCATGGTCTTTCTTGACGGCTTTTTGGCATTCATTTGACAGTGACTTGAAGTTGGGGTCCGATCTGTCCATAGAACGTCACTACGAAACTCGCATCAGACCTTCTGAACTTACTAGCAGCAAACGAACTTAAGCAATACGTAAATTTGTCTATTGTTTATTCGTGAAGAAAGCAAGTGCGCCCCACAAAACTTAGTACTTCGTGATTTTCATTTTTGTCGCCAAATTATTTCAATTCACGTGTAAAATCAGAGTGAAACGACAGTATATTAGACCTAATTATTTGAAACCTACAGTACCGTTCAAAAGGTTGGAAACTTTTGGTTTTTCGGGCATAACTTTTGAATGGAGAGGGTTATGGTTTCGAAAATTTGCGTGAATTGCCCCGTAATGTATTTAACAAGCTCCAAAAATGGATTTGGTCATTTTTGAAAACTGCAGTTTTTTCGAAAAATTTCAGATGTCAAAATTTTCGACCCAAAAATATTTTTTTTTTCAGATTTTTCAGGACTCGATATTTTTATTCAAAATGAAGTTTCAATATTAAAAGTATGATTTTAGTTGACTATGGGTCGATCGGACAATTTTCAGCTGACTTACAGCACTTTATCAAGGTCAAGGTATCAAGGTCCACATGGGTTGAGAATCACCAAAATAAAAAAAAAAATGACAGCAAATTAGATAAAAACTGTTAAAAAGCAACGTTTATTTGATTTTATTCGGTTTTTGTGATTCTCAATAAAAGTTAAAGTTGACTTACCCATGTGGACCCTGTTCCCCAAAGTGCTGTAAGTCAGCTGAAAATTGTCCGATCAAGTCATAGTCAACTAAAATCATTCTTTTAATTTTGTAACATCATTTTGAACATAAATATGAAGTCCTGAAAAATCTGAAAAAAAAAATTATTTTTGGGTCAAAAATTTTGGCATCTGAAATTTTTGAAAAATATGCAGTTTGCAAAAATGTCCAAATCCATTTTTGGAGCTTGTCAAAAACATTACGGGGCAAATTCATGCAAATTTTCAGAAACATAACCCTCTCCATTCAAAAGTTATACTCCAAAAACCAAAAGTTTCCAACCTTTTGAACGGTACTGTACCAATTCCTAACACTAAAATTTCAAGTCCAATAAGCTCTTTCGACAACTTTAAAATCTATTTCAGTGTAGACCTAATCCATCGCCCTCAGCTCTTCCCAATTAAAATACCAGACTTTAAAAGTATTAACCCCAGGCTTATCATTTCGCGAACATTGACTGGACAGGGATTTTAGGTCTAGACGCCGAAATGAACCAAAAATATGAAAATGTAGATGGGTCCACCTTGGAGCGCAGAAGTGCAATAGGGCGCGTTTGCCTTCATGTAGTTCAACGTTAAATGGAAAAAATTTTGGAGACCAAAATGAAAATCGCTTAGCGTTGAGTTTAGCGGAGCGCGTTTGACCATTTTGGCGGGCCGACAATATGCTATATCAATCACTACATCAACCATAAGATACATTAGACGGCATAAAACATTTTGGTTAAAAAAAAGAAAGTCAGCTCGTGCATATGATTTATTAAATAAGTCTTAAATTAAAACAAAATCATTAGATCCTTTTCATCTTTAATTTATCCAAATATGTCAATGATCTGGATAAGCTTCGTTTTCGTTTTATCAGCTATAATTTCAATTGTTGCGTTGATAATTTCGCCGGCTACGTCCTTGCGAGCATTTTTAAAATGGTCAAAATCTTGGAAATTGACGGCTTCCTTCTGAATTTTAAATATATTTTCTTACTGTAGTTATTAGAATCTTACAGTGGCTTCAGCAATAACATTAGCAATATCAGTATCGCGTTCAGAAGCAGTCACAACTGATAGAATTACAAAAAAGAGCACAATGAGGGAACGCATGTTTTTGTTTCGATGAGAAGATGATGAGTTTGAGAAACTGTTCAACTTTTTATAGGTTGGCAAAAGAATGGGCTTGAATGAATTGCTCATAGTCATGTGTCGGTTTTTTCTTTGTTTTTTGAATGTATAGAATTGGCAGCTATGTTTACTGAAATGATCGAACTACAAATTGTTCTAAAATTGCAAAAAATGTGGTAAAATTCGTAGAATATGTCGATCGACTGACTGATCTTCATCTAATGTTGTCCGCATTCTGTTTAGCACAAATTTGATGAAAGTCTTGTAGAGTACGGGGAGCAGGCAGATGGGCCTACAAATCTCCATGTTTCTTCGTCCCCTTTTTAAAGATTATGGTGGTTTTCAATTCAATTCGTTCTGAACGTATACTATAGTTTGTAAAGTCTGCCAATAGAATTATAAAGTTTTCCTGAAATCTTGAGCCGCGTTCCCGTTCGGGAATGAGTTTTATGGTCCTTTTCGACATAAAACTTTGTTTGACAGAATGTTTCCGAGTCATCTCCGAGATTCTGCTGGAATAATTGGATTGCCGCTCTCATTATCGCATTCTTTATCGAGCCTGTAATCACTGACAAAATGCTCAAAGAGCACATCAAAGTTTCGATCAACTTGTAGTTCGATCATTTCAGTAAACAAAGCTGCCAATTCTATACATTTCAAAAGCAAAAAAAAAACCGACAAATGACTATGAGCAATTCATTCAAGGCCATTCTTTTCCCAACCTATAAAAAGTTGAAAATTTTCTCAAACTCATCATTTTCTCATCGAAACAAAAACATGCGTTCTCTTATTGTGCTCTTTTTTGTAATTCTATCAGTTGTGACTGCTTCTGACCGCGATACTGCTATTGCTAATGGTATTGCTGAAGCCACTGTAAGATTCTAATAACTACAGTAAGAAAAATATATTTAAAATTCAGAAGGAGGCCGTCAATTTCCAAGATTTTGACCATATTAAAAATGCTCGCAAGGACGTAGCCGGCCAAATTATCAACAAAACAATTGAGATTATAGCTGATCAAACGAAAACGAAGCTTATCCAGATCATTGACATATTTGGATAAATTAAAGATGAAAAAGATTTAAGGATTTTTTTTTTATTTAACACTTATTTAATAAATCATATGCATGAGCTGACTTTCTTTCTTATGTTAGAGCTTATGGTAAGGCAAACGCGCCCTACCGCACATATGCATCTCTATGGTGGCGTTCTGTCAAGTTGGGATAAAAAGCCCATCTACACATCAAATTTTTCCACCGTCACTTTTATCAAATCCAGAGTTATATCGTTCCATTTTATTGCGGCAGATTTCGAAGCTCGCAGCATTGCGTGAAAATCAGAGTTGTGCGGAATCAGCAAATTACGGAATGCGAAATGCGGAATTCCGCATTCCGCAATCAAAAAATCGATTCCGCATTCCGCAAAAATGGATGATTTCCGCAAACCGTATTCAACAAAAAAATGTTCTAAAACAATTTTTTAAAATTTGTTTCTGGAGTTCATACGCGAAAATTCAACACAAGTTGTAAAAAGAAAATACGATTTTTTTGAAAGTGACTGACAACTGCAAAACTGCTCCAAGTATTTCAATTAATCCATTCAATTTTTGGCACGCAGATCAAGCTTACTTGAAAAAATGGGCTTTGAAATACTTTTCCTTGCCCTAGAGAACATGTGAATCGGAGAGACTTTTCTCTCTCTCAGGCTTTATTTCAGTTCAAAAAAGATCTAGGCTGACCCCTGAATTGTTAGACACACTAACGTTTTGCTTTCAAAACGAATTTACGGTTTCGCTATTGTCGGCCCGCCAAAATGGTCAACCGCGCTCCGCTGAACTCAACGCTATGCGATTTTCATTTTGGTCTCCAAATTATTTCATTTCACGTTAAATTTATACGTGAAATGAAAAAATTTGGAAACCAAAATGAAAATCGTCTTGCGTTGAGTTCAGCAGAGCGCGTTTGACCATTTTGGTGGGCCGACAATAATTATAATTTTTTTTTTTGAAAAATTCAAATTTGAATCAATAAATGTTTTTTCCTTCGAAATAAAAGTTATGTCTGTGAAAATATCATGTTCCGCAGTACTTCCGCAAAATGCGGATTCCGCATTCCGCATTCCGCAAAAAAAAAGTTCGAAAAAAATTCCGCATTCCGCATTCCGCAAACTCAAAAACCGATTCCCCACAACTCTGGTGGCCAGTAGCGCGTCGCAATACCAAGATGGGCCTTTCTTTAAAATAGCAATTTCCGCGATCTATTCTCAGGGAATTTTCGGCGAATCGCCGCCAAAATCGGCGATTCGCCGTTATAAACAGAAACCCCTCCCCCCGGTGCTTCTTCCTTTGACCTCCTCTTGATGATAATATTCTTATAAACGCTTTTTGCTGATGCATGACACAGATTTATTTAAAAATATTATAATCGAATTTGAACAAAACAAAATATTGAGTTACCGTGTTTACTCTAATTGCCAAAATGCCGTTCTAATTTTTATATATCTCTCCAAATGCCGGGAATTTGGAGGATTGCGCGCCAAACTTTGACAATCTCGTGCCTCTTTGGCTATACTCGGTATAAAACACTGCAAATTGGCTCCAATCACACAGTGAACTGTGCATGCATTCTAGTGCTACTTTGGAATAGAACTCACACGAAATAGAACAGTAGCCAAATAGAACTCGCTTCGGAATAAAAATGCTCGGTATAGAACTTTAGCAAAATAAAATTGTTTCGGAATAGAACTGTAGCGAAATAGAACTGCCTGAAATGGAGCTGTACAGGAAAAACCGCAGCGCGACATTAAACTACAAGTACAACGGAATGCTTATTCGAGCTGTTCTAGGTATTTGGGTCACCACAGCTCCATTTCAGGCAGTTCTATTTCGCAACAGTTATATTCCGAACAGTTTTATTTCGTTACAGTTCTATTTTGATACAGTTCTATTCTGAAGCGAGTTCTAGTTCGCTGCAGTTCAACTTCGTGTGAGTTCTATTTCAAAGTAGCACCAGGCATTTTGAGTGAGATTCAGAGGAATCAGAGCGAAACATCGGCCACGATCCCTGAATTTTCTGCACTCTCTCTCCGCCTACGCGGCCGTTTCTTTGGTTGTTCTAATGGAGCGAATTCGCAGCGCTTTATACCGAATAAAAACACTTTTGACCAATTTTCGTGAATCGGTTTTCAATCACCCAGCATTTGAAAAACAAATAACAATAGAATGGCATACCAGACTGTTAGAGTAAATACGGTGAATGTCGTGATTCTAGTGGTCCTCGACAGCAGCATCGTCTATTTCGTTTCCTTTTTTGAATGGTGTCGATCAGGCTTGTGCGGAAACAGTCAGTCGGAAAAGTGGAAAACGGAATTTTGTTTCCGAAAAATTTTTCGGAAAAATTCCTTTCCGACATTCAGTTCGGAAATACCAAAAATTCATTAGTTTCTTTTGTTGTTTTAATTTAATCAAGCATTTTGTCATGAAATTAAATGAATAGAAACTAAAACGCAAGACTAGTAATACTGTTTTATAAGTTGTCACATAGTTTCCGCCCTTTTTTCCAAATTCCAAGTAATTTTACTTTATAAAAAGTGAAAATCTAACGATTGAAATTTTGGCAAGGAAGCGGAGCCTGTTTTCAAACATCATGCAACTTCCAAGTTGACAAATTTATCAAAAAATTATTATATGAACTCTGGAAATCAGTTATTATTGTTAAAAAAAATGTTCCCTCCAAAGCAGTATGAACTTCGAAATTAGGCTCGGCCCTTTTCTCCCAAACTTCAGCCTTTTAAATTGTTATTGTGTTTTCAATCGACTTGCGACATGAGAACGCGAGACCCCGCCCACTTATTTGTGCGCTACCTGTCTGCGTCTCTTCAAATATCACTGTGTTCGCGTGGTCGCGCACAAAAAAGTGGGCGGAGTCTCGCGTTCTCATGTCGCAAGTCGATTGAAAACACAATATTTGAAGAGACGAAGACAGGTAGCGCACAAATAAGTGGGCGGAGTCTCGCGTTCTCATGTCGCAAGTCGATTGAAAACACAATAGGTGCCAGAATAAAATAAAATTTCAAAAAAAAACCAGTGAGGGGAATTAATTTCAAGTTCATGCGGCATTGGAGATGACAATTTTCGTGATAAATAATATTTATAAAACAAAAGTTGAGACCCCGCCCACTGGTTTTTAGTCATGTCTGCCTATTTCCGAATTTCCGAGTTTTTTCGGAAATATTTCCGTCGGAAAAGCTTTTCCGAAAAATTTTTCGGAAACGTTTTCGACGGAAATCGTTTCCGAAAAATGTCGGAAATTTCGGAACTCCGGCAATGCCGATTTCCGTTTCCGCACAAGCCTGGTGTCGATGAAGTTTGGTGAACACGGCAGCACTGAAATGAATAATCAGATAATCAAATTCGGGCATAAGTACAATAAGGCCCTCCATGAAATACCAATAAAACACCCCCAAGGTAAGACCAGTAAAGTCTGGCTATATTGGTAAATTACCAAATTCGGATTTTCGTTCGACAATTTTCCGTAAAATCCATCACAAAAAGTTCCACCGGGGGCCCATCGGAACCTAGGCCACTCAGAACAAGGCCAGCGGCGAAATACCTATTTTCTACGTGGGAAATTGAGAGACGCGAGACGAAAACCATCTTTCTGACGTCCGAATACTATCAAATTTACCCATTTTATTCATGCAGAAAGATGCACCTATGAACGAAATAAAAAAATGCAGAAAGGTGGACCTATGCACGAAATAAAAAAAACAATTTAAATGAATTAATTTGACTTTTTTCCAATGCACCAAAGCAAGAAAATTCAATTAAATTGAACAATTTTGAACGCAGCAAAACGTTCGTGTCGAGATTTCGTGAATCGACACAATTTATTAAAGGCGTACGCAATTTTTCAGTGGCCATATCTCGACACGAACGTTTTTCTGCGTTCAAATTTATTCACTTTAATTGATTTTACTCGCTTTGGTTAATTGGAAAAAAGTCAAATTAATTCATTTAAATTGTTTTTTTTATTTCGTGCATAGGTCCACCTTTCTGCATTTTTTTATTTCGTTCATAGGTGCATCTTTCTGCATGAATAAAATGGGTGAATTTGATAGTATTCGGACGTCAGAAAGATGGTTTTCGTCTCGCGTCTCTCAATTTCCCACGTAGAAAATAGGTATTTCGCCGCTGGCCTTGTTCTGAGTGGCCTAGGTTCCGATGGGCCCCCGGTGGAACTTTTTGTGATGGATTTTACGGAAAATTGTCGAACGAAAATCCGAATTTGGTAATTTTTTTTTTTGAAAAAAAAAAACATTGCAAAAAATTATACATCACATTAAAATGCATTTTTCTGCACTTTTAATTGAATTTAAAATATTTCAGTGCAGGTTTTATTTTTATTGAATTGAAAAATAAAAAAATGCGTTTAATGGATCTATGCACGAAATAAAAAAGACCATTTAAATGAATTAATTTGACTTTTTTCCAATGCACCAAAGCAAGAAAATTCAATTAAATTGAACAATTTTGAACGCAGCAAAACGTTCGTGTCGAGATTTCGTGAATCGACACAATTTATTAAAGGCGTACGCAATTTTTCAGTGGCCATATCTCGACACGAACGTTTTTCTGCGTTCAAATTTATTCACTTTAATTGATTTTACTCGCTTTGGTTAATTGGAAAAAAGTCAAATTAATTCATTTAAATTGTTTTTTTTATTTCGTGCATAGGTCCACCTTTCTGCATTTTTTTATTTCGTTCATAGGTGCATCTTTCTGCATGAATAAAATGGGTGAATTTGATAGTATTCGGACGTCAGAAAGATGGTTTTCGTCTCGCGTCTCTCAATTTCCCACGTAGAAAATAGGTATTTCGCCGCTGGCCTTGTTCTGAGTGGCCTAGGTTCCGATGGGCCCCCGGTGGAACTTTTTGTGATGGATTTTACGGAAAATTGTCGAACGAAAATCCGAATTTGGTAATTTTTTTTTTTGAAAAAAAAAAACATTGCAAAAAATTATACATCACATTAAAATGCATTTTTCTGCACTTTTAATTGAATTTAAAATATTTCAGTGCAGGTTTTATTTTTATTGAATTGAAAAATAAAAAAATGCGTTTAATGGATCTATGCACGAAATAAAAAAGACCATTTAAATCAATTAATTTGAAATTTTTTTCCAATGCACCAAAGCAAGAAAATTCAATTAAATTGAACAATTTTGAACGCAGCAAAACGTTCGTGTCGAGATTTCGTGAATCGACACAATTTATTAAAGGCGTACGCAATTTTTCAGTGGCCATATCTCGACACGAACGTTTTTCTGCGTTCAAATTTATTCACTTTAATTGATTTTACTCGCTTTGGTTAATTGGAAAAAAGTCAAATTAATTCATTTAAATTGTTTTTTTTATTTCGTGCATAGGTCCACCTTTCTGCATTTTTTTATTTCGTTCATAGGTGCATCTTTCTGCATGAATAAAATGGGTAAATTTGATAGTATTCGGACGTCAGAAAGATGGTTTTCGTCTCGCGTCTCTCAATTTCCCACGTAGAAAATAGGTATTTCGCCGCTGGCCTTGTTCTGAGTGGCCTAGGTTCCGATGGGCCCCCGGTGGAACTTTTTGTGATGGATTTTACGGAAAATTGTCGAACGAAAATCCGAATTGGGTAATTTACCAATATAGCCAGACTTTACTGGTCTTACCTTGGGGGTGTTTTATTGGTATTTCATGGAGGGCCTTATTGTACTTATGCCCGAATTTGATTATCTGATTATTCATTTCAGTGCTGCCGTGTTCACCAAACTTCATCGACACCAGGCTTGTGCGGAAACGGAAATCGGCATTGCCGGAGTTCCGAAATTTCCGACATTTTTCGGAAACGATTTCCGTCGAAAACGTTTCCGAAAAATTTTTCGGAAAAGCTTTTCCGACGGAAATATTTCCGAAAAAACTCGGAAATTCGGAAATAGGCAGACATGACTAAAAACCAGTGGGCGGGGTCTCAACTTTTGTTTTATAAATATTATTTATCACGAAAATTGTCATCTCCAATGCCGCATGAACTTGAAATTAATTCCCCTCACTGGTTTTTTTTTGAAATTTTATTTTATTCTGGCACCTATTGTGTTTTCAATCGACTTGCGACATGAGAACGCGAGACTCCGCCCACTTATTTGTGCGCTACCTGTCTTCGTCTCTTCAAATATTTGCTTGCACAGGCTGATATTTTTTTTCAATCGTTTTTTTCAAAGCAAGCGAAGACTGACTGGTAATCTCTATCATATAAACTTTAAAAACAATTGTTTTAGGAATCCGTTGCTTCCGATCACTATTGTTTTTTTCTTTGTGCTCAACCTTGTTCTTTCTTTGTTTTGTTTGTGGATCAGGACAATCCAGGACGGAAGAGCGTATAAGCCAAACAAGACAGATAATTTTGAATCGGGGCAATAACAAGCAATCAACAAACAGCAACCTGTTGAAATCAGAACATAATGATGATGAGAACTGCATTTCATTTTACAATTAGATAAAAATAAAAACGTGCCAACTATTTGTGCTCAAATTTTAGTATACTCGGTTTAAAACGCTGATAACTCGCTCCAATCGAACAATGAATTTCGCATGCATTTGGAGTGAGGTTTAGAGAAATCAGAGCAAAACATTGGCCACGGCTCTCTCAATTTTTTGCACTTTCTCGTCGCCAACGTGGCCGCGTCCATCACTGTGCGAAGAGAGCGCGTTTGCAGCGCTCCATACTGAGAATACCACATTAATACCACAATGGATTTGAAACCGTGCAAATTCTGAAAAACTGCTGATGTATTGTACTCTACTGTTTCGAATTGCATTTCCTTTCTCAGAAATGAGCCCAAACATGACCCGATTACCGGAGACTCAATAAAACAACTTTCGGTTCTACGCATCATTTATTGGTATGTTTTTCTAACCTCTAGTTAAAGCAATTTGAGTCTTAAATGCCCACTTAAAACATAAATATAGTAAAGACAACACGTTGTGGGTTTGGATAGGTTTATTGATAATAGGTCTAGAGTTCCAAATGGTCAGTGGTTGGGAATTTTCTATAAATTGGCTCCTTTGTACTTTAAGACATGGGAAAACGATCTAGCTAGGTCCCAGCCTGCGAATTTGCCTGGTTTTCGAGAACGGGCGGCTCAAAGTTTTCGGGTCGATTTTTGAAATCCCAAAATGTGAGAAATGCCATTTCGCGCGGTTTTATCACGTCTCGTTTGAGCCGCTGTTTTCGACGGCAGCAGCGGCGCAGTGGGTAGAGGGCGGCAGCAGAGAGCGATAGGTCCGGTGTTCGACCCCGTGATGCTGCATGTTTTGGCAAACCATTTTTGCAAATTTTTTTTTCACAAAGTTGTAATTTTTACTGTCAAAAAAAAATTTTTTTTCCGTTTAAATTTTATTTTAATGTTGTAATTTTTCGAGTTATCCGTTTATGTTTTATATTTTTCAATGTTTTGATTATTTTAAAAAATTTCGTCTAGCAACTATGGTTCGCGCTAGGGGTGACAATCAGAGTTCGATGAGTGTAAAGTTTCTTATCCGTAAGTCGGAATTTGGAAGTAAATATTTTTATACTGTGCACTCAACTTTTTTGCTTCCTGTTCACGCCAGAGTATTACGTATTCCCGAGTACGTGAGATGTCGTAAAATGGGTATCGCCACGATCGGTGTATGCATACTTGTAAACAATCTACAGTACTTGGGATACTGTATATTGTTTACATTTTTTCGGCATGCGTGAATTGGAAAAATCTTGTTATTTTTGAAATGAATAACCCCCAATTATAAACAGTTCTGATATAATACCCAGTTTTGGTTTCAGAACAGTTCTGATTCAGAAACGTTCTGGGCAACATTATATTAAAACCCCCGCATCATTGTGATTAGTGTGCGTTACCGAAAAACTTTAACCGGTAAACGCATCTTTCGGTAAAGTAATCGGTAAATTTACCGAATTTGACCGTAAATTCGACAAACTTATTGGTGAAGTTGCCGGTAATTTTGCGAAAATTTTACCGGTAAAATGGTTTTCGGCAAAACTTAACGTGGCGTCAAGTATTTATCGGTAAAATCGTCAAATCTTTACCGGTAACGCACACTAATGTGATATAGCCCCAGGAGGGAGTTGGATAGAAGCATGCTTCGATTACGGATAAGAAACTTTACACTCATCGAACTCTGATTGTCACCCCTAGCGCGAACCATAGTTGGTAGACGAAACTTTTTAAAATAATCAAAAAATTGAAAAACATAAAACATAAACGGATAACTCGAAAAATTACAACATTAAAATAAAATTTAAACGGAAAAAATTTTTTTTTTTGACAGTAAAAATTACAACTTTGTGAAAAAAAAATTTGCAAAAATGGTTTGCCAAAACCTGCAGCATCACGGGGTCGAACACCGGACCTATCGCTCTCTGCTGCCGCCCTCTACTCAGGGAATTTTCGGCAAGTTGCCGTGAAAATCGGCAAGTTGCCCCGAAAATCGGCAAGGGTGCCGATGCCAGTCGGCACCCTTGCCGTATTTCCCGGCAACTTGCCGTTTTTCGCGGCAAGTTGCCGATGACGAGGCATACCCTTGCCGTTCGCTTGCCGATTTTGTAGACTCTTCCCTTCCATTCGAACTATTTTCTTGTAATTTTATTGTAAATTTATTATAATAAAAAACCGATCCACAATAGAAAATTAAAAAAAAAAAGCAAGCATTTAGAAAATTTGAAGAAACTAAAGAAAACTGAAAGGGGGGGGGGGGATTTGAAACATCTGAATTACTAACGAATGAAGAATCACTGTTAACTATTTCCACAGATTCTGATCGTCTTCTTCGTTTGGCTTCATCCGTTTTTGAATTGGAGTTTGTCTTGTCACACTGAAAATTAATTTTTTTTTATTTTCCTTTTAAATTTTTAGTAAATAACGACAATCATTTCTTTAACTTAACTCCTTTAAGTTCTAGTAACCTAGGTGTTCAGTCATTAGGAAAATATGTCATATTACTAAAAAAAAATAATATCAATGGGGAACTCCCTTGAAGTAATTGGAAGTTCCGAACATTCCGATAAAAAACCGCACCTGTCACTGGCGAACGGTCGGTGACTGACCAACTTAATAAATTTAGCAATTATTTTTAAATGTCAAGCGATTTGTTTATAGAGTTGTTTTTTAAGTTTTTATGCTTTATCATCCGTGTCTTTCCTAAAAATTGTTCAAAGCGTTAAAGTTTCACATTTATTCACAATCGCTGACAGTTTTGGGAACTAGAATAAGAAGTTTTCTGTTTTTTTACGGAACATTTTGGACTCACAACTAGAAATAAGTTAGTAGGAGAATAAGCAACACACGATTTTCGAGTTTTGCTGTGTCGCCGTTCAAATGAATCATTGTTTTGTTGAGCGAAAAGTAACAATTTACGGCGATTGCGAATAAATATTTTGATAACTTTCAATGGTTTTAAAGATTTTTTGATGTATTGTATTCGCAAAAAACGACACTCAAATTCACGTTTTTATTCGAAAAAAAAGATGATTTTTTGGCTCCAAATTTACCTTGAAGTGTCACTCCTCACGAATACGTGATATGCTGTCTAAAGAAAACATTTCATGGAATCGCGTAATTTTACAGTCCAATGACGCACGAAAATTACAGAAAAACTACGATTTTTCCTGTATTTTCTGATTTTTTTCCAAGTGGGGTTATTCACAGAATCGGCAAAAATAGGAAAAAAAGCAGCTAAAACTTCAGCGAAAATTTGGAGAATGCTCCGAATGATCTTAAACTTTGGCAAATAATTTAAAAAATACTCTCGGCCATTTCCTGAACATTTGAGACTAAAATATTGACTTTCGAACATTTGCAGAAAGAAAAATCGATATTTTATTAAATCTAGTCTGAAACTTTCTTTATGAGTATTTTTTAAATGATTTCTCAAAGTTTCAGACTGATCAGAGCATTCTCCAAACTTTTTATAATTTTTTTTTGTTGCTTTTTTTTTTTGCTTTTTTGCTGGTTCTGTAAATAACTCCAAAAAAAAGATAAATTTGAGTCGTTTTCAACGGTTCGCGTTTGTCTTTTCAGGCAAAGTATATTTTTTAGAGAATAATTTTTATTTTTTATGACAACTTTTATTTGAAAAAAACTCACCATCAGTCCTTTTACTTCATAATTGACAAACATCTTCATCTAAATCGTTGTCTTCGTCTTCTGAAGATGTTGCGAGTTTCGTCATTGTCCTCTGATTTGAAGATTCCACGAGCATTCTTATCTAAAAATTATTATTAATTTTTCAATAAAATACTGTAAAATAAATCAATAGGTACTTACATTTCAGCCGAGAATAATGCGGAGTGCCCATTCACTTCGAAAATATAAAAAAATACGAAAGTAGGATCGAAAAAATAAAACATAAATTAATGAAAAATATGCGCAAAGCGCTTGCTGACGCACCTGAAAAGCTATCCTTGCCGTGCCAGTGACGTTCCCTTGCCGATCTCGTGCATATCCTTGCCGCACTCTTGCGCATATTTGAACGGGAGTCTCTTGCCGACGCCTTGCCGTTCCTTTGCGGCTACAACTCATTTTACTTGCCGTCCTCTTGCCACTTCATCAAATATCGGCAACTTGCCGATTTCGACGGCAACGTGCCGCTTGAATAGCTAACCCTTGCCGTAGCCTTGCGGAAAATTCCCTGAGTACCCACTGCGCCGCTGCTGCCGTCGAAAACAGCGGCTCAAACGAGACGTGATAAAACCGCGCGAAATGGCATTTCTCACATTTTGGGATTTCAAAAATCGACCCGAAAACTTTGAGCCGCCCGTTCTCGAAAACCAGGCAAATTCGCAGGCTGGGACCTAGCTAGATCGTTTTCCCATGTCTTAAAGTACAAAGGAGCCAATTTATAGAAAATTCCCAACCACTGACCATTTGGAACTCCCTTGTTAGACCTATTATCAATAAACCTATCCAAACCCACAACGTGTTGTCTTTACTATATTTATGTTTTAAGTGGGCATTTAAGACTCAAATTGCTTTAACTAGAGGTTAGAAAAACATACCAATAAATGATGCGTAGAACCGAAAGTTGTTTTATTGAGTCTCCGGTAATCGGGTCATGTTTGGGCTCATTTCTGAGAAAGGAAATGCAATTCGAAACAGTAGAGTACAATACATCAGCAGTTTTTCAGAATTTGCACGGTTTCAAATCCATTGTGGTATTAATGTGGTATTCTCAGTATGGAGCGCTGCAAACGCGCTCTCTTCGCACAGTGATGGACGCGGCCACGTTGGCGACGAGAAAGTGCAAAAAATTGAGAGAGCCGTGGCCAATGTTTTGCTCTGATTTCTCTAAACCTCACTCCAAATGCATGCGAAATTCATTGTTCGATTGGAGCGAGTTATCAGCGTTTTAAACCGAGTATACTAAAATTTGAGCACAAATAGTTGGCACGTTTTTATTTTTATCTAATTGTAAAATGAAATGCAGTTCTCATCATCATTATGTTCTGATTTCAACAGGTTGCTGTTTGTTGATTGCTTGTTATTGCCCCGATTCAAAATTATCTGTCTTGTTTGGCTTATACGCTCTTCCGTCCTGGATTGTCCTGATCCACAAACAAAACAAAGAAAGAACAAGGTTGAGCACAAAGAAAAAAACAATAGTGATCGGAAGCAACGGATTCCTAAAACAATTGTTTTTAAAGTTTATATGATAGAGATTACCAGTCAGTCTTCGCTTGCTTTGAAAAAAACGATTGAAAAAAAATATCAGCCTGTGCAAGCAACTTAGAAAGCGAACTATTCCTACGCATGGTCGCACACTGTAGACAATTCAATTGCTCTAAAACTTTTTCAAAATTGGACACTTCTTCAGATTGACCAATCGAAGTTTCTTTCAATTTAGCAAGTGTCCTCACCATTAGAGAGAAGTTAAATGTAGAGACGTTGATGTGGTCTAAAACAAACAACGAGTTGCCCAAGAAAGTCAAACCTTGGTCTTCACTTGGAAATGTGAACGTCAGAAACTGAGTTTCAGATAAAAGCGTGTTGATTGATTGAATGATTGATTGGAAGCGCTTCCAACTAATATTGATCAATGTTTTCTCTAAGATTGACAGACTTGTAATTTTCTCAGAGAGCGCTCGTCCGTTTGCAACAAAACTTTGCGCAGTGTCGCAAAGATTGCGTCTCTCAAAAAACATAAGAGCTCTTTGAAAACATGCTAATTGAAAAGCCGTCTCATGAGCAAATGGGAAGTTTAAAAGACGACGGAAACCATTAGTTTCTTCAATTTCATTTCTTAATTTGTTTCCGGCAATGCGCCATTTATGTATTTTGTTTTTGGCAGCAAGTAAGATGTTAGGTAGTAGATCAACATCTTCACTTTCTATTTTTGAAAAAGGTAATAATGAATTAAACCGTTTAACGTGATTCGATATCACTTTTAATTTTAATACAATTTCTTGTGGAAGTATTTCGCGAATGTGGGTGAATACTGCATCCGTCAGGGTGTTCCTAAAACCACTAGTTTGAGACAATACACGGGTGATATTTTTTCTAATGTTTTCAAGAAGTCTAGTTTTGGCACTTAATAGATGGATTTCCGCTTCATGTGTGTTTTTTAAGTATCCATCTCTAGCGATTGCAAAAAATTTTTCGGGGTGATCTGTATAATCTAAAATTTCTACAGCAATTAGTAATGTCTTGTTATTAATAGATTCGTGTATTTTGTTGCTGATGTCAAGCTCGTTGCTAAAACTTGTAAAATACGTCGAAGAATTCAAAAACTGCTTGAGTTCATTCAAGATTGAATTGTTTAAATGAGCTACTGGTTTCAATGTTTTTAGAGCGGTTATCACATTTGCCAGGGAACTTGAGATAAGTGTTGTGTTCGTAGCACATATGTTCTCTAGTTGTATAAAACTTTTTCTAACTAATTTGGAGAACCTATTTTGAGCCCTCTTTGTCCATAAATTTTCCATTTCTTCTACTGTAATTTTAAAATTAAAAATTGGGTTTAGAATGTTTTTCAAATCATGCAGAGAGCTTCCGTTATTTAAAAGTTTTCTAAGCCACTCATTATCAAGGTCTTTTAAAAGATGTCCTATATCTTTTGATCCTCTAGGAAAACCTATAAGAGCGTGCTTATTAGAAATGATGACTTTTTTGTTTAGCAATCTGTTTAAAACATCGAACTGCTTTCTTGTACTTTTGTCCAGCTGGCAGGCTTCAAGAATTGTGGTTGATGATTGTAAACTTTCCAGGCCTTTGATAAGCATCCGTAAATATGTTTGATTAGTGAGTAGTTGGTACTGCTCGATATTCGAAATAAACGGCTTTGCATTTAACAGAGAATTTACCAAAAGTTTTGCATGGTTGACGATGTTTTTATTGTACATATGTGTTTCATGATCAGCTAAGTTACGATATAAGTTTTTTCGGCTTGATCTCGTTTGTTCAAAATCTGCTGTTGGTTTCTTCAGTTCTTTAACAAGCTGATTCAGATTCAAACTCATGTGAGCAACACACGTTAGAATTTCCCCAAAATCAAAATGTGAAGCATTAAAAAAAAACAAATCTTGGCTTTTCGGTATTTTAGATGAAAAACCAATGGAAAAATCGAGTTTATTCAATGTTTTGGTAATTTCATTAACCTTATCCATCGATTGATTAGCTAGTGAATCGATTGCATGCATAGCTTTTATAACATTATTGACAGATTTGATATCGATTTCATCAAACAAATACAGTTCTTGGACATCAAGCACTTCTTTCAACACGTTTTCTAATGTTATAGATTTTTTTTGAATACCATTCTGTAGACTAATTGCATTGATTACGCGTGTTAGACTTTCTATATTTAATTTGATATTTTCAAGATCTCTGAATGTCTTGTTTTGCTTCACAATGGTTTTTAACATAGCAACACACGGATAGTTTGGCGTAAAACTTTTCGCAACGAAGATGATTCCGAGCATTGCAATTAAAAAAACAATTGGAACCGCATCGAATTTTGAATGAGTGGACATGACAGAAACGTTCCGTTTTTTCCACTCTCCATCGTTTCTATTTCCAAAATCGTTCTTTTTCAAAGATGTTGGAGATTTCCCTAGAAATTTTCATTACATATGCGCGGCAAACGGTCATTTTCCACGGTTCATTTCCTACTTTTGTTCATTTGTCAGAAATGACCATTTCCTACTGTGATCATTTACCACTTTATTCAATACTATCATTTCATATCTTTTTAAAATTTTATGTTTCCATATACATCCATATACAGGGTGGGGAATACATATGGAGCCGTGGCTTTGCATTAGTTTTGGAGCTTGCAGAAACACAAATCGCGTCTACCATATTATTTTTTAACGAATTATATTGTTTTTAACTATTTTCCAACGTTTTAGCAAATAATATCAAACTTGAGGGTAATGATGGCCGCTTCACCACCTCGGTCTGCTATCGTTGAGAGCGCGACGTGGCACGCACCTGAGGGCACTCCTCTTCACAGATGAGAAAATATTCACCGTGGAAGCCAATAAAAATGGTCAGAACGACAGAATCATTGCTGTAGACTTCCAGTCTGCCTATAAGAAAGTCAAATGTCTTAATAAAACGTCTCATTCTTCATCAATGATGGTCTTCGGAGGAACCTTCGCAGATGGCAAGACTTAACTGGTTTTCGTAAATGAGGTAGTCAAAATCAACACGGTATACCAAATTTAGAACATTTTGGAGTCCGCAGTGCTTCCTTGGTCCCATTCCCATTTCGAAAATCGTGATTGAACCTTCCAGCAAGACGGTGCACCTGTTCCATGTGCAAAAGCCTCTCAACAGTGGTGCAAAGCCGATTTCCCTGGTTTCCTCAATGGACGGTTTCGAGTCCGGATTTGAAACCGATGGATTTCGCAGTGTGGGGATATTCAACCCAGCAAGTCGCCACAAAAAATAACGCAAATTTAGAAGCCTTGAAAATCTTTTTAAAGAAAGCGTGGGACGATCTTGATGTAAACACCTGCGTGCCGTCATTGACGCGCACACGGAGAGACTCTGAGCTGTCATCGCGACTAAAGGTGGACGATTTGAAAACTGTTTATGCCACTTATTTGCTGTTGTTTAATGAACATTTTGTTAAATTTTTAGAAAACAATCTCATGTTTAAACGATTTTACAATGATCACAGTAAGAAATGAACATTTCTAACAAATGAACAAAAGTAGGAAATAAAAAGTGGGAAATGAATGTTTGCCCATACGCGCAGTGTGCCTTATCAATAAATGTTCGAGAGAAAGGGCATATTGACCAGGCATGTGAAACCCTTTTCAAAAAACAATAATTGTGATTAAGCGTAGAAACACTTGCTTGGGATTGTGCAGTTCTCCCTGAATTCTCGAAAAGTTTACATGAAAATTCGCAAAAAACCAAAAATGCAATTATTAAAAACTTTCTTTTTTTTTGTTCCTGTCTACCCTCTTTTGTATGAATTAGTTGCATAGAATTGTGTTACAAGTTATTCTGTTTTTAATCAAGTTGCAACATCAAAAGGCTAAACTTCGCCAAATTTTTTTTTCACACAAGCATTAAATTTTAGTGCATTTTGAATTCTTGCGTGAATAATAGTGGACGAGCTGTTCCGTTTTGATGTCGCAACTCAATTAAAAACACAATAAGTTTTGTTACAAATTATATTACGCTAGAATTATTGACGCTGACGTATATCACGGTGATTCTTTTACTACCGAGCACACTATTCTCGTCCACCGATTTGTTTTTTCTGTCGCGATTTTCTAAATGACTTCGGATCGAGAAGTTTTTTGTCACATTACTTCCTCTCATTATGTCGCATATTTAAAACCAAAATTGGTCTGATTTTTCACGTACAATTTCAAATTCTACGTGATTCTTTTACTGCCGGCCACGCATTTCTAGTCCACCGATTAGGTTTTTCCTGTCGCGATTTTCTAAATGACGTCTGATCAAAAAGTTGTCTGTCACGTTACTAGCTCTCATTAGGGCGCATATTTAAAACCTGCATTCGCTCGTTTTTATACGTACAATTTCAAATGAAACTGATTTTCCGTGGTGGCGGAACTAACTGATTTCCGCAAATTTTTTGCCGCATTTTGCAAAAAGGGGGGGGGGGGGGGGAACTCCGCCCACTTCATGTGATGAGAGAGTGAGAGAGTGCGAGGGGGTAGAGGGGAAATACTTGCGTGCACCGTTATTTTTCTCTCTGCGCATCGATTTCTTTCGTTTCTCCCCGGCTCGTACATGAATTATGTATTTTTTATTTAATAATTTTTTTGTCGTACACACTGCCTCCAAAAGTGGGAAAGTGCAGAAGGTTGGCGCACTTTGCGTGCGCCGATGAGCGCTCATTTTCAACTGAAAATGTGGTTTCCTTAAATTTTTTTTTCAATTTTAAAATTTTTTGTTGTTTTTAGATTCAACTTTTGTCCAAATAGGTATTTTCGATAATTTACGAGCTCGCTCAATAAAATCGGTGGAGAAATGAGGACGAAATACAACAAGTTGTAATATCTGACTGAAGCGAAATAGAACTGCAGCGAAATAAAACTCGCTTCGCAAAAGAACCGTTCGGAACAGAACTGTTTGGTAAAGAACTGTAGCAAAATAAAACTGTTCGGAATAAAACTGTAGCGTTTTGAGGTCTCCTTATTTATACAAGCCGAATCGCTCACTTCGCTGGAGCGCACTTGCATAGCAGCTCACTGCGGGCCGCCGATCATATGAGCGGCCTCCGGGGGTTAATGAATGTGTGCATCGGTGGTGTACACAGGTAAACCGGCATGGATGAGAAGTGATTGAATGGTGGCCCAACAGGCGGTAATGCGCGAATGGTGCCTGCTTGGTGGAGGAGCCGCAACAACAATGCGTGAGTGCCCGCTAATTTCTGAACGATGCACCACCGGTGGGCGAATAATCGATCGCGCAATATGGCCTCAGCGCATGCGCTTGATCCTATGTAATTTTAATTTGTTTTTCTCGTAAAGTTTACTATGGTTTTTTTTTACATCTTTTTCTATTTGTATTTATTTATTTGTATATTGTCCATTTGCGAAGAAGGCAGGTGCGCTCCACGAAACTTAGTACTTCGTGGATTTCATTTTTGTTGCCAAATTATTTCAATTCACGTGTAAATTCAACGTCAAATAAAATAATTTGTCGACGAAAATGAAATCCACGAAGTACTAAGTTTCGTGGAGCGCACTTGTTTTTTTCGCGAATGTACAATATTGAAGTACGTGAAAAACTTGTTTACCTTCACTATAAAATTAAAAAATTAATATATTTGCATCATCAGTTAAAACCAAACTGTACCTATGAATACTTGAACTTTGTTCAAATATTATCGCGGCTAGAAACCGTACTGAATCAAGTGAGCTATGTGAAAAAAAATTTTTATTTTACAGTGAACCGTGAGGAAGCCGCTGAGCTTCTCAAAAATCTCACTGTTGCCGACGACGGAACCATTCATCATGTCTTAAAGAGATATCGGATAGTCTTTCAAGAGTCTTCTCGGTTGCTATTGTGAAAACAAAAAAATTGCAACGCGGTGTTTGCGTACTTTTGAAATTCAAACGGCACTGAGAGAAATATCATGGCAAATGAAGAGATTTTTTCCCATTTTCATTTGAATTTCCAAAGTACGCAAACACCGCGTTGCAATTTTTTTGCTTTCACAATAGCTCCTCGGATCGCCGTCCGGAACTCTGACTGTTTGCTGCTTCTACGAGCCGTTCATTGTTGTTGGAAACTACCGTAAAACCTGTATTAGTACGGCCCCTTTATTAGAAGAGCCCCTCTAATAGAAGGGCGCCCTTGCAATACGCAATCAGCACCACGCAATTTTTGGCACCATTTTGTTGAAATCTTCTGTTAAAAATAAATTTTTATTTCAAATTCTCATTCTGAACAATAGAAGGGCCCCTCTAATAGAAGGGCGTCTGGAGAGGGTGTTTGAACAATAGAAGGGCATGCCCTTCTAATACAGGTTTTACGGTATTTGGAAGAGGTTTGATTTTGGATATTTTCAAAGAAAAAACACATTTGTTTTCTGTCATTTCGAAACTGGAACGTTTCGAAACTTTAATGCAATTTTTCGTCGCCGTGTTCGCAGTATTGACAAAATTTGGACAAGGATAAAATAGTTGTCGTACCTTTACCAGTAAATTCGACGATTTTTTCAAAATTTACTGAAAAACTTAACGTTAAAAATGCACTAAAGTTTCGAAACGACCCAGAACCGTGTTTTTTTTAATGAGTCGCATCATGAAAAAGGGAAGCCCCGCCAACTTATTCGCGTGCGACAGCGCAATCGGCTCTGGGACGTTACGAAACTTAAAAGTTTTGAAAAGTTTTCGTTTCGAAACGTCCGAGGGCCGTGCAATTACGCTATGTTTTAAGAGACACAGACAGAATGGTGTTTGCGGACTCATGTTTTCATGATGCCGCTCGTTTGGAAACACAAAAATTGTTTACTTTTATCCTGAAATTGGACGCTGAGCACCATATTCATATTCACTTCACGATGTTAAAAAAAATATATGTTCAGATCGCTGGCCGTACTGGTGCAGAAAATTCAATAATCGTCACGTTGATAGAAGTTCTCAACATTATTACTCATATCGGATGTGGATGGGTTGCTGATCAGCCAGAAGTCTCCGTTCTGGTTGTCAACTACATTGCTCTTATGATGGCTGGACTCGATACCATGATATTTCCATTCTACACAGAATACTGGAGTTTCTTGGTGTTCTTCGTGTTATTTTCTATTGGAGTTGTTTGGCGCTATTCGGGATCGCGCTGGTAAGATCTTCGACTATTGTGTGTGTTCAATAGAGTTGCACAAAAACCCGCCTGCTTTTTAAATAGACACATGCAAAAAATTGAACGGGCGTTATGGACCTATTCAGCGGAGGAAAAAAACCGATTTTCGCGGTTTTTTTCCCTATGCAGAATTGAGAAAAAAAAGACAAAAAACTACAGTAGTCAGAGGTTTTTTTACGAGGAAAAAAACCCATCGCGGCGAGACCCTGCGGCGAGAAAACGCGATGCGCCTTTAATATTATTGAGAAATTGTTCAATTTGCGTTGCGGAAAAATTTATTTTTGTATTTTTCACGTCAATATCTATTGTTTTCCGACATAATTTCTCATATTTTGTATTTTTCAGGTGAGGAAAACGATGAATAGAGCATTGCCCGAGTATTCTGAAAATCACGATGAAAGCAAGAAGAGAAAAATGACATTTGCTGAAGGAAGTCTCTTGAAAAGCAGTGATCGCGAGGAGGTGAAGAATCGACAGTGAGGAGGCCTGTAAAATATCGGTAATGAAAAAATTATTTGTGTAAAAAAAACAAGAAACGTACGGGAATGTGGCAAATAAGACCATTGAGAGCCACCCAGCGTCGATGGACTTCCTTCAGCAAATGTCATTTTTCTCTTCTTGCTTTCATCGTGATTTTCAGAATACTCGGGCAATGCTCTATTCATCGTTTTCCTCACCTGAAAAATACAAAACATGAGAAATTATGTCGGAAAACAATAGATATTGAAGTGAAAAATACAAAAATAAATTTTTCCGCAACGCAAATTGAACAATTTCTCAATAATATTAAAGGCGCATCGCGTTTTCTCGCCGCAGGGTCTCGCCGCGATGGGTTTTTTTCCTCGTAAGAAAACCTCTGACTACTGTAGTTTTTTGTCTTTTTTTCTCAATTCTGCATAGGGAAAAAAACCGCGAAAATCGGTTTTTTTCCTCCGCTGAATAGGTCCATTAATGTTTTAATGTAGCCTC
The DNA here is from genome assembly GCA_963572235.1 of Caenorhabditis japonica. Taxonomy (NCBI): domain Eukaryota; kingdom Metazoa; phylum Nematoda; class Chromadorea; order Rhabditida; family Rhabditidae; genus Caenorhabditis; species Caenorhabditis japonica. Next base: position 8,836,675 of record OY754342.1, read on the forward strand.
TCGATTGAACACAAAATAAGAATAGGTCCACTATTTCTACAAAAACCTATTTTCTGTAAATTCCTATTCGATACAAAGTTTATTTATTTTCAGGAACGGAATGTTTCGAAATCGGATCTTCAAATCAAAAATTGTTCGTCTATGGAAAGCCACCAATGACAAAAGGCGGACGACGAATAATTAATGTGCATTTTTTTTTCCATTTTTTGAATAGTTGTATTTAATAAAAATGCCCGATCCCTTTTTAAAATCAATATGTTTTATGAGCGAAAAAATACACTTTGCGCATAGAAAAACCGCTGATGCGCGAAGGTGGACCATTGAAAAACCGCAAATTCAACCGTTGGTGGTTCCGTCACTCGAGCATCGAGCGGCGCACCAGTGAACCACCATTCAGCCATGCCGTTTTACCTGTGTACTGGTGTGCACTTCTCTCCGACGATCTCGAGGTCGGGGGTTCGAATCCTTCCACAGATTTTTTTTTCTTGATGACCCATATCAGACTTTTTCTCTTGTTTTGACTCACATAAGACATATCAGAACAATAAAAATTGGCTACAAATACCATTAGAAAAGCACATTTTTCGAAGTTATGTGTGTTGGCGGAGGACTTAAAAAATATATTTTTTCAATTTTTTTTTCGAACCACTTCAAATTATTTTTATATGTGAAAAAGTATTTATCACAATTTCTCGTGTCTTTAATACGTTTTGAGTACTATTTTAAATTCAAAAACACTAATAAATGAGTGAGATAGTGAAACATCTGTTCGAAAGAATTATCTCAAAAGATTTTGGACTGTATCATTTTTTCAGGCTTAAATTATACTTTTTTAAATAATTTTAGCTAGAATATTAAGAGAGAAACATTTAAAATTGAAAGAAATAAGTGTGCAAATGGAGAGAGAAGAAATAGCATTAGAAACAGAGAGACCCAGAGTCAGCAAGTGCGCTCCAGCACAAGTGAGCGATTCGGCTTGTGCAATTAACGCAACGTAGCGTTTTGGAACTGAATTAGCAATGGAGCGCGATTGCATTGCTTGGCCGTCAAGGCGGGCCGAGAAAAAATTGATAAAAGTTTATACAAAAAAACAACAAAACAAACAATTTTTGATGAATAGCTCAAATGCGCTCCATTGCTAATTTAGTACCAAAACGCTACAGTTTTATTCCGATCAGTTTTCTTCCGAACAGTTTTATTTCGCTACAGTTCAGTTTTGTTACAGTTCTATTCCGAAGCGAGTTCAACTTCGCTACAGTTTTATTCCGCTTCAGTTATATTTCGAGGTAGCACCACTTTCTTACGATAAGTAGTGCACCGGGGAGCGTTTGCAGTGGTGTACTGTTCAACACACCGTGAGAGGGCACAAATTTCGAACAAAAGAGTGCGTATCTTTCTTATATATAAAAACCCAGATCGGGATGTCTGTGCGCGTCCGCACATGCCTTTTTGCAAGAAAATGCAGTGGGCAAAACACGAACCAGTGACATTAGGATTTTTATTCAAGCGCACTACCGACTGAGCCACAGAGGACAGAAATCTTCCGAAAACAGAGTGCGTATAAATGAATGAGGAAGAGTGGGACGTAAAAAAAATAGAATTTGGCGACGAAGTCGCCAATAGGCTGCGTCAGCAGCGGCGCAGGACTGCGCAGCAGGCTTGTAAATAAATGAAAAATAATGAAATGCGTGTTAATAGAATGAGGCGACCAAGTCACCAATAAGCTACGTCCGCTGCAGGACTTTGCAGCAGACTTGTATTTGGTTAAACAAAATGCTTACATGAACTGGTGGTAACTAATTCATCGCGCGCTGCACGTGGCTGCCCTTGAAAAAATAAACGATTCACTGAAGAAAAATCAATATGAAAATCCATAACATCGATTTCCAACTCACTGTTCGCTGACTTGAAGGCCGTCATCGTTCGGCAGTAACTCTTTCAAATCTGAAATAAAAAGCATATTTGAAAGTTTCCGAAAATCAGAAAAAAATTCATCTTGATAAGGTCATGTCAAAACGCAAAAACGTTTTGTTTATTTCTTCTTAACGCAACAATTGTTTAGAATTTGTTTAGATTTTTTTTCTATTTTTTTCGTTTTCATTTTTTAATTCCGAGGAATTCCGGCAAGCCCCTAATTAGCTTTCAATTCACAAGATTAGTTGTAAGGCTACCACGAATCAGAAAATTTCTGTATCAAAACTGTCCCACGGCCTCCCAGACTCCCAACGCGCCAACCAATCACTGGCGCATTTCTGGTGTTGGAGCAAAACTCGACGGCCCGTCTTTGAGCGCTCTGATGTTCTTGTGTGCGATTTTCTCGTGAAATAATACGTTTTTAACAAGAATTATATGCGGATATAATGTACAGAAACGTTTGAAAAAGCAAAGAGTGAGGAAAAGCGTCGAAAAACTCACAAAATCACAGATTTAATTGGAAATTAGCCACGAGAAACAATTAAAATTTTCATTGAAATCAGCTATTTTCGAGCAAAAAATGGCACAACTTCAAAAAAATCAACGTGATTTGATTTGAACCAGAAAAAAAAACCCAGAAAAATGAAGTTGAACTTTTTTTTTAATTTCGAAAAATGAAAACAATTTTTTTGGCGAAAATTATGCAATATGTGACTGATTATGACAATAATTAATGAATTTGGTCTGGACAAATCATTTTTACATAGAAAAAAGTAGAGTTTCATACAAAAAAAAGGAAGAAAAATTTGGCAAACGAAATGAAAATAACGAAGTACGGAGTTCAATTGAATTCAATTAAGCACGTTTGACCGTCGGGTCGCTCCGGGCCGAATATACAAAGACGAAAAACGGACAAAATATAGGCAAATTCATAGGAAGACAGTCTTTTTAATTTAATTAATAACTTCAAACTGTATCTCCTTCTCCTACAGGAGTTCAAATTCTTAATTTTAACGCTTATTCAAAAGGTTTCACACTCCTTTTTATTTCGCCGAGAATTTTATCGATAAAAAATTATGGGAAAGACAAAATATTTGACGATAAGTAAATTTTCAGTACTAAATTAAAAACAAATTTGAAAAAACGAAAGTTCGCGGCAAAAGGAACGGAGCGAGCTCAGTGGAGCGCGATTGCACTGCCTGGCGTCCTGGGAGGCCGTGGCTCTTGAGAGAGAAAGAGAGAGAGAGACGCTGATAGGAACGCCCCTCGAGTGAGAAGTGCTCCCCAGTTATGTGACAGTACTTTTGCATCAATCAGAACCAATGACCCGTTTGAATGCTCATAGGAAACTAATGGGTTTATGACTGAGTCGCAACAAAACACGGAAAAAAATAATAATTTTGTATTAATTTCGCGAAAAACTGATTTTTCAGATGATTTCAAGCCGAGAGCAGCGTCGCAGTTAAATTATTTTTTTCAGGTAGTTTTGAGCATTCCATGAACCGAATATATGAATTTTCCAATCAAATTGGAGCAGCAAATCGGCGTGAACACACTCGATCCCACGCAATTTTTGTTCAAACGATTATAGGTAGGGACCACAAAGAGAGGTGGGCGGGGCGTTCCGATTTTTCTACCCAGCGCGTTTTTGGATCGTGGTGCAATATTGCGATTCTGTAACGCGGATACTACTGGTTTAACCATTCATGTTAAGATGCTCCCTTATGTAACCGACCACGAGGAATCGATTGGTGATATCAGATTTGCTGAAAAATCATTAGTTCCACCCGAAATCGAAAAAAAAAAACATGTAGCGAAAGTTAAAAATGGAAGTTTTAGGGTCTTTCCGTGTTGAGCCCCACTCTTTTTATTACTGATTCCTATAGTTTTTTATGTGCTGAATTCGAATATGCAGTTGGTTTTTAAGTTTTAGTTCCCCCTTTTAGGTTTTTTTTCAGTTAAAGTGGGAGGAAATTTATCTCGATTTTTTCAGCGATGACCTATCTATTTTATTTTAGAAACCAATAGAACAATCAATTATAAGGTCAAGGCCAAAATTTTAGAGCGATTGATCGACTTTAAAGTACTTTCCTACCTCCTAAAGTAATCGGCTCAAAACCCATTTTCTGCTTTTTTGCAATTTTGAGGGTGATGCCGGTCGAGTCCCACTGTTTTTATGGCGGATTCGAATTCTACAGCCTTTCTTTGACTAAATCCTTTTCACAGTTTTTCAAGTTATAATCCCCCTTTTAGGTTTTTTTTCACTTTTCTGGGAAAATTTTGTACATTTTATGCATGAATCAGCATCAATTTCATCTGGCAGCGACAGCGAGGAGGCAGTGAGGCGGCGACCATATTATGTGTTCACGAACGAGGTTTGCAAACGACGCTCCGATATTCCGCAATTTTTCCACTGTTCCGCAGTATTCGCTGCGAGACCGCAGTGATAAAACGCGGAACATCGGAGCGTCGTTTGCAAACCTCGTTCGTGAACACATAATATGTACGAAAAAGAAGATGCGCGCTAGAGTGGCGGTGTGGCGCAGTGGTAAAACTCTTGATTCGCGATCAGTCTATGAGGCGTTTTCCTTTTGTGAGCTTCAAATTGAACGATTATCTCGCGCGGGATTCTTGCAAACATCGCCCCGCCCACTGGGCTGGCAGAAAATCAGTACACACGGTGTCCCGAAGTGGAAAAATGTCTTCAACTGTCTGCACTCTCTTCTCTCTCCCTCCCCACCGCAGCGCAGTTATTTTTTCAACTGGAATTTGTTTCTTTTTTGATTTTCAGCAAAACTAGACCACTTTTTGAAAATCCGTCATTAAAATATATTCTTCAGATGAAATGCTTCGTTTTTATTGCAAAAACACCACGATTGGTGCAGAATTGGCGGAGAAGATGCATTCAAAAGAATTTGTACAGGATTTTCCCAAGAAATTCAATTTTCTGGAATATTATAAGGAATGGCGGAATTTTGTACTTAAATCTTGTGCAGACGGTTCTTGCGAACATTTTAAGACCTCAACCAGCTAGAACGGTGCAAACTCGGCTGAGTTTATGCCGAAATTGAGAATTCATGCGCTTAATTGGAAGCAGGAAAAGTATGTTTAATCTGCAGAAATATGCTTTTTTCCTGAACCAAAATTAATTTTTCGTTGGTAATCGTGTATATGTATATATTGGCTCACAATAGCTTTGAACAGTTTTCACTTCTTTACTCTGCTTTATTCTTTTAATTGTGACTTTTTTTGATAACAAACGGATTTCAGACATCAAACGACAGGTAGCTCAGTAGACGGGTAAGCTATAATAATAAACCGTAAGGTTAGTGTCATAATAAAAACGTTTCTAGATATTATTCATTCGCCACAAAGTGACACCTTGCGTTAAAAAATGTGGTTCAAAAAAGCTAGCTGGTCTCACCACGATGCTGACATTTTTTATAAGACCGCAATTTACCCCAAAGTATCACATCGTGGCGAATACATAATAACTATACAAATTGCTTACATTAATTAGATGAGCTAGAAGAAAAATATGAATCTTATAAAAGTAAGCGAACGGAGGGAGCTTGAAGGAAAGAAATTTGGGACACATTTTATCAAAATATTAAAATCCTTGTGATGTTACATAACAAAACCGGAGAACTCCATCTTTTTACGCCCAAGTTGTAATAAAAATTTCTAAATTCTCTGGAGAATCAAAATGAAAATGTTGCAAAATATTCAGGAGAATGCCAAAAAAAGCAAGTTGGCGTCAAATTAGAGCAAGCAATCTTTCTGGAACGGTCAAGGAATCACCAGAGGTCGAAATTGCTAACCTCAAATCTCTTCTCGATGATTCAGAAAAAAGAGTTGAATTCGTCGAAAACCAGGTGTCCAATCTTCGCCAGAAGCTGAGAGAAATGGAGGAAGAGGCGGAAGACCTCGCCAGGAAGCTTAATTCGAAAACGGAAGAATTCACATGTTTCCGTTCCATATCCCACGCAGCAATAGAAGAGGCCCGAAGGTGTCAAAAAATAAAAGATGAAAAAATTCTCGAAGAAAAAATAGAAGGATTGAAGATGGAAATAAAAGGCCTCGTGGAAAGTTCTCCATCCCGGGGCTCCACTCTAAAGCCATACGACCTACTGACGTCGAAAAAAAGCAGGAAAGACAGGTGCGAACGTGTGGTAGAAGCAATCGAAGGGCTTGTCGGAGCGAAGAACTTGGACCGATTTTTGACGGACTTCGTACATTTCATAGCAGCCTCTGAAAAATTTTCGTTCGCGCTCGCTCTGTCACCGTGGGATTCGTTTTTCTGCACAATCCGTTGGAAGTTGTCGAACAAGTTTATAAAAGAATTTAAGGACTATTTAAACAGCAAGCTTGGCTTTGATGTATTCAGTTCTCGACAAGAAATCGACAAGATTCGTAAGAATCATGCTCCGCTGGATGACTAAAACATCAATATTGAAACAACAACCAGGTGCACACGGAAAGGATTTGAAGCAAAGGTTCCGATGGCCGTTGTATCTGCAAAAAATGTGAAAAATTTGGTGGAGCGACGATTTCAAAGTCTACAAAACAACTCCCGTCTGCGGTTCGAGTATGACGATGAAGTCGCCCTGGGGTTTGGTGGTGACAAAGGCGCAGACGTGACGAAACTGTGCATTGTCTTTCAGAACATCGCATCACCGAACAACCCTCACGGTATTCTTCTTGTGGGATACTACACGGGCGACGACAACTATGCCAATCTGAAATCAAAAATGAGGACAGTATTCGAACAAGTAAACAATATTAAATCTATCAAATACATAGTCGATGGTGTCGAAGTGGAAAAGAATGTCAAGATTCTTCCCATCGGCGATTGCAAAATTATTTCTGCGATGTTTAACCATGCCGGTCAATCGTCTTTGTCTTGTTTCAGGTGCAAAGCGACGTGGAGCACTCACGGGATCAACAAAGCAGTAATAGGTTCGTACCCGTTCGAAAATGCAGGACCGATTCGCTCCCTCAACGATTTAACCAGTGATGGAGATCCTCTCCTCCTCGTGGAACCAGAAAATGCCGCTCCTCCAGGAGTTCATACGATTTTGGGTGTTTGTCAAGCGTACGTTGTGGATTGGTTGATTGCGACAGCAAATCGGGACGACTTCGGGGAACAAGATCTACCGCAAGACCTGAAAAAACAAAATGCTCTATATAAGAATGTGAAAAAGAGGAGAAACAATTGGAGACTGCCGTGACAGCTTTAAAAGATTCCCATGCTTCTATTTTGTCGGCCGAATCCGTCGTCGCAAAAATTCTGGCTGGGAAAAGAGGAAGGAGTGGAACAATTCCGCCCTGTTCGGCATCCCTTTGTATTGCGCACCATGGAAAAATCGAATTTCAAAGATCAGGAGGTCTTTCACTGCGTCCAATGCAATAAGTATGTTCATGGGGTTTGTGCAATGCTCTTCACTGCTGACGAACATAGCGACATTTTAAATTATTCTGCTAAATGTATCGACTGTCGAATTGCTCCAGGAATGAGCCTCATTCAGTTGCAGCAGCATCTAGAACAACGGAAGCAAGACTTGAAGGAGAAGATAGACGAGGATGAGTCGCTTCTCGAAGACATCCAGGAAGAGCGCAACGGACTTCAGGACCTTTTGAAAAACTCTTCAGGGGCAACGCGACAAGCACTGGAAAATGTTCTGGTGAACATCGGATGTGACTACCGTGTTTGGTTCCAAGAGCTCAACGGAAATCAAGCCCGAACTCTTCTTCGCATTGAGAATATCGATAAAATTGTCGCCGTTTTCCCAAAAAGCAATGAATTGTGCATTATGGCAAATGTTATGAAAGATCTTGCATTTATAATGTCACAAGCGGACAATTCGACAAAAACCGATGAAGAAATTGACAAAATTCTGGCAGTCCTGGATCGATTTTGCGACAACCTCCGAAAAGTGCAGCCAAGTTCAGGAGTGCTGCCTAAACTACATCTGCTAACGGCGCATCTCGTCCCCTTTTTACGGGATCATCGATCATGGGGCAAAGTAACTGAACAAGGAATCGAAGCTCTTCATCCCATCTTCAACTCGCTCAATTTACGGTTTGCTGCTGTTCGAGACCCGTTGCTGCGTGCTTCTTTGACAGTTCAAATGATGACAAACTTCAATGTTATCCACGATGTCGGAGAATCATGGAACATTTCAAAGTAAATACTTACATGTCTCTTTGGCTCTCCTCATTGTTGCAACTGCCAATAAAATTAATTATTATTTTCTTCGCTCGGATTTTCCATTGCACAATTATTTTTTATCGATCCCGAATATGGGTGTGGGAGAATGGCAGAAAATCTGAAATTTTTTCGGAGAGAAACACAATTTAGTTCATTCCAAACTAACCGCATGACATTTCTTTACAGCTGACAGCTCCATTACACCAGGCAACAAAAATAAACTAGCAAATAATACATATATTCAGAAGAACTGAGTAGAAAAAAAGATTTCATATGAAAAAATTGAGTGCAATGCGGCAAATGCACGCATCGCGTGTCAACACGAGATATGCGTCAGCAGATATGCTTGGAGGCGCTTTTCCCGTCTGGGACACCGTGGTACATTGAAAATGAGCATAAAAACGGCTGTAACTCGACATCGAATAGCTCTTTTGGATTGATTTTTTGGCAAAAGTCTTAGAATTGGCTGTAGAATGTAATGCAACAAAAACATTTCAGAGAATATTTGTTTTGAAAAACACTTTGTGGTCCCTAATTATAGGGACGCACTGCCTCCAAAAGACGCTGACGTATATCGACAGCACTAAGCGAGAGGTGAGTAAATGCGCTCCATTGAATGGCGCGAATTTGAATTTTTCCACTGTCGTGCACCGTTATTTTTCTCTCTGCGCATCGATTTCTTCTTTGTCTCCCCAGAATTATTAATTTTTTTTGTAAGAATAATTTTTTTTTGTCATTAACGCTTTGAATATAAGTTTCTAAGCATTTATCGATGCACGGAAAGTTCAGCGGTAACGCACCGGAAGCATGTGTGACACTTTTCGATTTGGCGACCGGAGGGAGCTGGGCGGAAGCATGCTTTGTGACGGGATGGAGAAAATCAATTCGCAGAGAGAAAAATAACGGTGAACGACAGTGGAAATTAGATTTGATTTTGCTAATTAATATGACTGGCTACCAAAAAATAACCACAGATCCAGTATGGAAAAAAATAATTGAGACAGTTCAACTAGCACACGTTCTTCAATTAGAAACAAAAGCGATACACTGCCCCCAACAGCGGGAAAGCGCCAGCAAGCTTGACGCACTTTGCGTGCCTTGGCGCGCTTGCCGATGAGCGCTCATTTTCAACTGAAAATGTGGTTTCCTTAAATATTTTCTTCAAACATAAAATTTTCAGTTGTATTAGATTCAACTTTTGTCGAAATAGGTATTTTCGATAATTTACGAGCTCGCTCAATAAAATCGGTGGAGAAATGAAGACGAAATACAAAAAGTTGTAATATCTGAAGGAAAATCATATTTTTTCAAAATTTCTGCCGAATGACTGAATATTTCTTTATTTTTCAATTCAAGTTTCTCGGTAAACGCCTGCAACTGTTACGCAGACTTTGGCAACTCTTACGCAGCTGTTAAACAACTGTTAATTTACGCGCTATGGGTTTCTGCTAAAGATCTGCTCAAAAGCTGCGCAACTAAGGGGCTACTACTGCTTTTTTTCGCCTTTTCGTTCCTTTTCTATTTTCCATTATACTCGGTATAAAACGCTGATAACTCGCTCCAATCGAACAAAGAATTTCGCATGCATTTGGAGTGAGGTTTAGAGAAATCAGAGCAAACAATCAGCCACGGCTCTCTCAATTTTCTGCACTCTCTCGTCGCCAACACGGCCGCGTCCACCACTGTGCGAAGGGAGCGCGTTTGCAGCGCTCCGTACTGAGAATAGAAGATAACACATGATTTTATTATTATAACTTTTACTGAAAATAAGAAAAAAACATTTAATACAGTTTATCATCATTTTAAAGTTCTTTGCAGTGGTCTGCTCTTCTTTTCGCGGTGGCGAGTTCCTTCGGCCTTCTGGTGTTCTGAAAATTCACATTATTGATGGGAGCGTAACTGTGAAGACGCAGAGAAACGCGATAAAGCGCGCTTGACTTTACGTAGAGTCTTTTATGTGTTCACGAACGACTGGTGCTGACGACGCTCCGATGTTCCGCCGTTGTTCACTGTTCTGCAGTTCGTCGTTGCGAGACCGTAGTGAAAAACTGCGGAACATTGGAGCGTCGTTAGCACCAGTCGTTCGTGGACACACAATATTGTGAAAACAAAAAAATCGCAACGCGGTGTTTGCGTACTTTTGAAATTCAAACGACAATGAAAGAAATAGCATGGGAAATGAAAAGATTTGTTCCCATTTTCGTTTGAATTTTAAAAGTACGCAAACACCGCGTTGCAATTTTTTGTTTTCACAATAGAACACCATGATTTTTGGACCAAATTTTCGTAATTTTGAGAAAAAATGATTTCTTAAAACTCACAATTGCCTTGAAAAGGTGAATACCATAGAGAGCCAAGTGTTCACAATGGTCCAGGAACAGAATCTCCGCCTCCGAAGCCGTCTGTCCTCTCAGTTCGCGACACATCTGCATTCGAGTGTTCCGTTGGCACCAATCGCGTGACAACGATAAACTTTTCATACTCGTCATTGACTTGTGCGGGCGCATCGTCAAACTCGATTTGACCGACAAAAGAGCCGAGAAGGGCATGAGTGTCGGCGGTTGCTGGAAGGCGTCCTGTGAGAATGTCACGGCGGAGTTGGAGGAAGACGTAGTATCGTGCGTGATCGTCGACAATAGTGGTGGGTGTGGTCGGGTAGAATTTGACCTCAAAAGAGAACTCCCAGGAAGGTCGGTAAAGTTTGTTTTGGGCTTTTAAATCAAAAGTCAACAAAAAAACAACCAACTTTTCAATTGCTTTAATATCTTCTTAATTATACAACCAGTGTCTGATGCCTTCCTCTTTGTTGTAGAAGCAGAGAGAAAAGTGCTCGCGTTTTTCGATCGACAAGTCGCTCGTCACCTGACGGAACAATGCTTCACCCTCGGAGCCGCGCTGAACGATATATTTTTTTTATTTTTGTTATTTTAAGCTTTACGCCCGTCCAAACAACTTACGTTAACCTCAAACTCCTTGTAAACTCCATCTGGCAGGCGAACTCGTGCCGCCTGCATTTTGGGATCTCTCGGGTGTTGACTGGGCGCCGGTGACGTGGCGGGTGGTGGATGGTGTTGTTGGTCGACGGGTTCTGTGTAGTGGCTCGCAGAGACGACAGGTGTGAGGCGTGATTGCTGTGTTGACCAGTTGGGCAAAAGATCGCTTGGGCGCGCGAGACGCAGTCGATCAGACAAGTGAGCGCGCATATTGGAAGACTGAAATTATGGCTAGCATTGTGTCTGAAACGGAAACATTAGTGACGTAATAACGCGTGGATCTGGATAACAAAGGGATGATAAGGGCGCGTTGCGTGAGTTTCACACTATTAAGCATATTAAAACAATCAACTGCTTAGCTAGCGAAGCAAGAAACATTAATAGTGAAACCATAAAACATTTTAATGCGCTCAATTTTCAAAATAACTTTTTTATCAATATAAAATCAGTTAAAAACATTTTGAATTTTTTTTGTGATTTGAACAGTAAAATTTCTTCCCTACAAAAAAAGGTTACCGGTCATTTAACTAATGCAACAACAGTAAAACAGTTTATATCTGTGAGTGCGAAACACGGTGAACCATTGACCTTTATTGGTATCTGAGCTGTCAGTGGAACTGACCAGGTGTGTGCTGAATTAACCACGTGATTGGACTTACTTTTCCTTACTTCGTTGCTTGCCGAAGGCCACGCCAGGCTTCGTACCCCGTGTGTTCCCGAGTCTGCCATCAGTGCTCCGTTGAGTCGCTGAAGCTCTGCCACTTGTTGACGGTACACTTCCAATTGCGCTTGCAGGTCCTCTGTCACTGCTGCGTTAACTTGAGGAGTCCTTTGATGATGATTTCTCACTGCTTCCATGTTTGGTTGCTGCGCTTTTGGCTCACCTGCCAATCTTTTCCTGCAATCTCTAATGAAATGACCTACATTGTTACAATGAAAGCATCGGCGCTTTTCCTTGTCCTTATTGTCTTGATTTCCGAACCTGTCCCGTCTGTCCTTGTTTGACTTGTTCTGGGAGTTCTTCCATTCCTGCTTTAATGACCGCATCTCGTCCAGTAGCGCCACTGTCGGTGCGTACTGTTGTGATGCCAACCTATCATCCCTGAGAATGTCCTGACGTATAGCCTCATCAAAAGCTTCTTTGCAGGTCCTTGGATCCTTGTCCTTCACGTTGTACCGGATGCCATCATCCAGGCCGTTGAGGAACGCATCGCGAGCTCTTCTCTCGATCACCTCCCTGTTCTCTGCACGGAACGCTTGAGCTGCCAGAAGACGCACACGATTAAAGTACGTTTCTATCGATTCGTCTCGTTCTTGACGACATCTAGTAAATTGAGCTTCTTTCAGCTTACCTGTCAACTCGTTCTCGAAGGCTGCCTTCAAATCCGCCACCAGCTGATCTACGTTTGCTGTTGGATTGGTGTTGAGGAACACCTCTGCCCTGTCGCGTGCATTTCCGACCAGGACCGTCAAAAAGGCATTGATCTGTGCAGCATCGGATGCCTCTGCATCAGCCGCTCTCGTCTGATCTCTGAACTGCCTCACAAAGAGTGTCAGACTCTCCGAAAAAGCTCCGGAATACGTACCGATTGGGGTTGTCGACTTGAAACCCAACACGTTCACACGCGGGACTCTCACCTCGTCGTCTGCTGACTGCTGAACATCATTGATACCTTGATCACTATCTTGATTAACACTCTCATCAGTATAATTATTATTCTCATTACTTGTAGGGTTTGTGTTTACAACATCTTTTTCTGTGTTACCGCCGCTCGTCGCCGCGTCTCCTGCGGAGGCACCAGTACCTCCGCCTTCGGAGAGGCAGGTAGAGGGGGAAACCATACCTTTTTTAGACGAAACCAGCTGGGACTCCATAACCGCTTGCTGCTGCTCGAGCACCGAAATACGCTGTCGCAGTTGATCCATGGCATGCTCGAAGTTGTTAAGACTGGCCGACCGACGATTGGCTTGCCCTGCGAGAGCAGTCATCTCCGCCGTTGCCCTCTCGCTCGCTTCCTTCAACCTCGCGGCGATTGCGTTGAGATCGACGACCGCAGCATTCTTCAACTCCAGCAAATGAACCGGCTAGACGTCCGTATGACTCGAAAATCGAGGAAGACACGACTCCATCCTCCAAACCAAATGCGCCATGATGAAATGAGATTGGTACTGTTGTACGCTTGGTAGTTTTTTTTCTGAAAAATTATAAAGCCTTCCAGCCGGTGCCGGAAGCTTTACCCACGAGGCTCCGCTCGAGAAATAAACGTAGAGACAAAAAAACGAAACAAATACGAAAATAACTCAAGACATGAGGAAAAGAAGTCGTAAGCTGGAGACAGAATAGCCTACACTATTCTACAATGGGATCCTAACTACGTGAGCACCTTGCCCACGCTTTAAACAACTACCACCAAAACGAAAAACCCACTGAGGTAGGGAAACCTTCCTAACTTCTTACCCCACCTAGCCCAATGACCAACTAAAACTGCTAATTATACCCTTTAAACCCAAAGAAAATTTTGAAAAAATAGTTGCGCACCTATAAAAACAAAAATTATACAATTATACTAGCCTAAAACCCGAGGTGGAAGTTATTTGATGCCTGAAGCCTAACGCGCGGGGTGGACCGACCGGTCTAGGAAGGTTAAAAACCTCGAGCCTAGACCGTACTCGCTGCTACCAGTAACGGTAGCGAGGCGGGTTAGGACTTAATCAGTGTTTATTGCATGCATCGAATACACGGGTGCGACATGATAAAGGGTCGGGCAAAGAAGAAGAATATAGACAGAGTTAGGTGGCCTGGTGCCGAAGAGCCTCGATTGTGACAGACGTTGGGCTTTTATAGCGGTCTCGGTGGAAGGGCGGAGTCGTTCCAGAACGTACGATGGCCGGCGCGCGACGTGAAGATTGTGGCGCGTGTTTCTCAGGTCATTGTTGGCAGGCGGTCGATTCGTTGGTCAAAACTGTATGGATGAGTGGTGGTCGCATGTGGTGTGTGTGTAGGCCCGTGAAGAGACACAGAGGCAAGCAGTGATGTGGTACTTCATTAGTTATAGACATACAGTGCGTCCAACAATTTTAGGACCCCCCTCAATTTTGGGGTCTCAGACAAAACCGAAAGAGATATGAAAAATCTGTGAATGCAGTTCGATTTAGAATCAAAAATAACCCCTAGGCTCAATTTTTCATGATCCTACCATGTCCCGTCCCCGCACACGACAAAAAAGTCCTATTTTTGACTGTCCAAAAATTATAGGACCTCCTGAGAATTTGGGTGTGCGGATGATTTTTAGACCATATTTTTTACTTAAATTTTATTTTCATTAACTTTATATCGTTTTAAACTATTTCTAAACTTATTTGTCGTAAACGTATCATATGTTTTTTTTTTGTTAAAATTCATTTTTCGTGGAATGGTTACACTTATGCCAATAAAACACATTAATTGTGAGAAAATCAGTTTAAACGCAAAAAAATGTTCAGGAAATTAAAAGATTATGAGTAATTGGTATATCCGCCGTTTTTCTGGATCACTTTGATGACCCTGTTAGGCATTCTCGCCACCAACATCTTCAACTCGGTTTCTGGGATTGCATCCCATTTAGCCTTGATAGCACCCTTGAGGTCCTGGATGGTGTTGAACTGTTTTTCGTTACGATAGGCGTGACGGACAAAAAGACCACATAAATTCGCGATGGGTTAAGATACGGGCTACAAGCTGACCATTCATTTCAAAGCAAACCAATTCCTTGTAGTGTTGTAGACGTGAATTGCGGTGTTTTCCTATTGGAAGATGTGGATGTTGTGTCTTTTGCGGAAGCTTCTGCTTGCTCCCGTAATTGATAGTATCATTGACATAGCGACGAATAGCATTCCGGCTTCTTCCAAGTTGACGAGGCATCTCATGCAGCTTCAATCCCAGTTGGTGCATCACATCAACGTTGGCCTGTTCCGAGTGAGGAAAGGAGCGCGAGCCATGATCGAATGAATGATTCGCAGGCATACTTTTAGGATAATAACCAATTTAGCTTATGTTTACGGTAGCTGCACTTCAAACTTTCATCACAAACGACATTACAGTAAGCATAGAAAACCCAGCTCACAACAACAAATCTTACATAGCTCATAAGTTCTTCAAATACCGAAGGTACTGCGGATCTCGGTGTTCTGTTTAAGCGGAAGACTGCTGGTGCACCGTTCTCTCTTTGCAGATGTTTCTATTACCCAATCAGAGGCTGTGTAAAGCGAGGATGAAGGGGGGACTCGAACCTGTAATCTTCCGAACTAAAGCCGTCACCACTACCAACTGAGCTGTTTGTTGAATACGCAAACATGAAAATTTCATGAAAAGTCTACTAAAGCTGCTCGAAAATAGTCTAAAACAATATAAACTTTGTTAAAAACGAAAAATATCGTCAAAAAAATTACCCGCCCACCCAAATTCTCAGGTGGTCCTATAATTTTTGGACAGTCGAAAATACGACTTTTTAGTCGTGTGCGGAGACGGGACATGGTAGGATCATGAAAAATGGAGCATATGGGTTATTTTTGATTCTAAATCGAACTGCATTCACAGATTTTTCATATCTCTTTCGGTTCTGTCTGGGACCCCAAAATCAAGGGGGGTCCTAAAATTGTTGGACGCACTGTAGACGGTTAGACAGTATTAGGCAACGAGGAGAGGCAGGAGTGACCACGACTGACGACTCTGAAAAGAATAATATTAGTGACAGTTTGTAACTGTGGGTTAAACCAAACAGTGGCTATTAGTGTAACAAATGAGCGAGTTGTGAGGGAGTTTCACACTAGCAACATTTACCTCATTAAAGTTTGTGGAAAAACTTTTACGCGCGAACTCAAAATCACGGACCTTGAAAGGATCGGTGAATCGTGAAACGGGCTTCATAACTTACCGGACAGGGTTTGGATCCATGTCATTGGTTCTCCAGTTGTTATGTTTGAAAGCATCGTGGTTCAGCTCTCGTTTCATAGCAATGCAAGTCTTTATTGAGTTCGAAACATGTCGTATGATGTTTCACCTTGTCTCTTTGGTGGTACTCCACACTGCCTCCTAAAGCGGGAAAGCGCAAAACAACATTGGCTGGCGCACTTTGCGTTTGCAGACGCAGAGATACAGAATTTAGCACAACGCCTCTGCGTCTCTAATCTCTAATGCGTGCAGGTAGAGCGCAATTGCATCGTACCTCGCCGAGAATTATTGCACCTTTTGAATATAATGAAAAAACGTGAAGAAAATTGGTTTTTTGAAGAAAAAATGTATAACATCGACATAAAATATATAAAGCTATTTTTTTGAAACGTTAAACACATATTAAATGTTCTCTACACACAGTTAGATGGAAATTTAAAAAACGCTGGATTTTACTGCTTTCTGAGGCGCTGCAGCTATATTTCTGTGAAATTTTTAAATTTTTAATTGAATTCACCTTCACAAAGTACAAAAGAAACAAAAAAAACCACATATTATATCAGAAATTCAGAAATTCTATGCCAGAAGAGGAATTTTCTGACTTTTAAAATTCATATTTCGCCGCCAATTTTGAACTTTTCCAACCGGTTCTGCGCTTAAAATGTTTGTCTCGGTCATGTCTACAAAACTTGAATTGAAGCATAAGAAAATATTAAGTCATTCGGCAGAAATTTTGAAAAAATATGATTTTCCTTCAGATATTCTCAGTACGGAGCGCTGCAAACGCGCTCCCTTCGCACAGTGATGGACGCGGCCGCGTTTGCGACGAGAGAGTGCAGAAAATCAAGAGAGCCGTGGCCGATGTTTTGCTCTGATTTCTCTGAACCTCTCTCCAAATGCATGCGAAATTCTTTGTTCGATTGGAGCGAGTTATCAGCGTTTTATACCGAGTATATTACAACTTTTTGAATTTCGTCCTCATTTCTCCACCGATTTTATTGAGCGAGCTCGTAAATTATCGAAAATACCTATTTCGACAAAAGTTGAATCTAAAAACAACCACACATTTTATGATTGAAGAAAAAATTTAAGGAAACCACATTTTCAGTTGAAAATGAGCGCTCATCGGCGCACGCAAAGTGCGCCAACCTTCTGCACTTTCCCACTTTTGGAGGCAGTGCTCCAGACTTCGTAGACTGCTTATAACGGCTCGGATTCTTAATAAAATTGTTGATTCACTTCTTTGAACACTTCGAGTGTTGTGTAATTACTCAAATTGACCTCCCGGCTGTTTTGCAGGCGTCAATTTGGAGTTGTTCGGCGCCAGAAAAGTGTTTTCCACGAAACATGGTTGCATTATGCACAATATAGACAAAAATATGAGAACTATTGTGTTTTCAATCGACTTGCGACATGAGAACGCGAGACTCCGCCCACTTATTTGTGCGCTACCTGTCTGCGTCTCTTCAAATATCACTGTGTTCGCGTGGTCGCGCACAAAAAAGTGGGCGGTGTCTCGCGTCCTCATGTCGCAAGTCGATTGAAAACACAATATAACCACATGTTATTTAAAAGCTCATAAAGCATAAAATTGAAAAAATCCAGGCACAGATTTCCTCATTGATAGGGATTTTTAAGAAATTTCCGAGGGGGCCGATAATCCGAGGGGGCAATCGATCTGAGGGGTCACTCAATCTTGGGGGGCATTTTCCCAGACTATCATAGGGGGCACCGGATGGTCTATCTTGGGGGGCAACGTGATCCCAGGGGACACTTGTTCCTAGGGGGCATTCGAAATATCCTAGGGGGCATCTGTCGAAAAATTCGCATTTGTCCTGAATTGTTTTGAATTAAATTCTGCCAGCTTATGGCCGATATTTCAAATGAACATTAGACGGTATTTAACTTATTACATTTTTCGGCACGCGTGAAATGAAAAAAAAGTAAAACGATTTTTTTTTCCGTTATTCCATCGATGACTCTTATTTTGTGGAAACAAATTAAATTATCTGTTTTAACTGGATTCCAGAAAAAAAAAACATAATTGTTCGAAATTTCTCGGGAAAATAAAATCGAAAAATGTTTTTTCGGTTTCGAAATTATTTCATTTCACGTTTAATTTATACCTTCTTCTTATACCTGTATCTTATTATTTAAATAAATATTGTCGGCCCGCCAAAATGGTCAAACGCGCTCCGCTTAACTCAACGTTGAATTTACACGTGAAATGAAATATTTTGGAAACCAAAATGAAAATTGCATAGCGTTGAGTTCAGCGGAGCGCGTTTGACCATTTTCGCGAACCGACAATACGGATACAAATAAATGTTCGGAATTTCATTTTTAATGAATTAAAAAAAAAATGTATTTACTGATAAATTCGCAGAACTGTAGACCCTATGCGGGTTGGGGGCATGGATGTGCGAAAATAAGTTTCGAACGATTTTCGAAATTTTTAGATCGAAAAAACCGAAAAAAAATTGTTTTCAATTTTTTTTTAATTTTCGAAAAGTTTGACTTGCGATCAGGCTTTCTCGGAAATTTCCGAAAAGTCGGAATTCCGTCGGAATTCCGATGTCGGAAATTTCCGATTCCGGTTCCGAGGCAGTTTGAGTTCCGAAAAAATTTCCGATTCCGGTTCCGAGACAAAATGATTTCCGAAGATATTTCCGTTTCCGTCGGAAATAATATTTTTCCGACGTCGGAAAAAAACATGTTTTTCTGTCGAAATGTGGTACGAAAAATCGTTTTTACACATTTAAAAAAAAAAATCGAGAAATCGTTTTTACACAAGACACAAATTTCCTATTTAAATTACGAGTCTACGTATCTTTCCTCAATTATTTTTGAACTTTTTGTGGATACCGTAAAAGCTGTAATAGAACACCACCTTTAATAGAACGCCACCTGTAATAGAACGCCACCCCCAACATTTCGAAACATAGAACGCCACCCTTTAATACACCGCCACTCTGAAAAACTGCGGCCTATAAACATGAACTGATGTACCAGTAATTTTTTTTCAACGTGGATTACTGTAGTCAAAAGTACATAAACATCGAGGTGTGCAATGAGCGATGAAGCTAGCTGATTACAGAGGGTACTACGTTATAAAACTCGCACATAATAGAACTGCTACGGAATAGAATTGCGCGGACTAGAACTGTCTGAAATGGAGCTGTACTAAAAAAACCAGTGCACGTAATACAACTCAGGGACTCACAATTCACAGCGAAATTCTTATCTTTTCTTTTTTTTTCGAGTCGCTTTTCGAGTTGTTCGAGCGGTTCTGTATCGGCACCGCTCTATTTCAGTTATTCCTTGCGAGTTCTATACCGTAGTAGGATGACAGTGATATGTCACTTGAATTCGAATAACAGTACAAATACATATTATCGGCCTGCCATGACGGTCAAACGCGCTCCATTGAATTTAGTATTTTTTGATTTTCATTTTGATATTGTCCATTCGCGAAAAAAGCAAGTGCGCTCCACGAAACTTAGTACTTCATGGATTTCATTTTTGTCGCCAAATTAATTCAATTCACGTGTAGATTCAAAATGAAATGAAATAATTTGGGGATGAAAATGGAATTCACGAAGTACTAAGTTTCGTGGAGCGAACTTGCTTTTTTCGCGAATGGACAATATCCAAATATTATTTCATTTCACGTATAAATTCAACGTAAAATGAAATAATTTGGAATCGAAAATGAAAATCACAAAGTATTAAAATCAGTGAAGCGCGTTTCACTGTCGTTGCGTATCGACAATATGTACCACGGCGTGCTGTAGAGTACGTTTATAAATTTATTTTTGGAAATGAAATTTCGGGGGTCATCTCTCTCAAAGCTCTGCGTCTCCAGTTTTACACGCACTTAGCAAAACTTGGCAGAATGTGACTATCGAGACGCAGATAAATGCGACAGCGCGCGTTTGCCGTTACGTAGGTTCTAGCACGCCGTGTGTACATTCGTTTTTTTTCTATGTTTTCTGTTGATTTTTATTATTTTTGGTTGTTGAAAGATGAAATTTAATTTTTTTTTCTGAAAATTCAGCTCCGAAAAATATACCGCCACCCTCTAATAGAACGCCACCTCTAATACAACGCCACCCCTAGACCCAATCCGAAAAATACACCGCCATGGCGCTATATTACAGTTTTTACGGTAATTTAGGATTTTATGGGTCTAGTCAGGTTCATTTCCGATATTTCCGATCGGAAATCGGAATTCCGTCGGAGGTCGGAATTCCGACGGAAATCGGAACGAGAATTTGAAATTTCGGAATTCCGACGGAAATTCGGAAATGAAAATGAAAAACTCGGAATTCCGTCGGAACATCGGAAGAGAAAATTACAAAATCGGAAATTTCCGACGGAACTCGGAAGAGAAATTTTCATTTCCGAGAAAGCCTGCTTGCGATACCTGAGTATTGTCGGCGCCAAAATGATCAAACGCGCTCCTCTGAACTCAACGATATGAGATGCCCCCTGATGCCCCCTAAATCCGATGCCCCCTCGGATTATCGGCCTTCCGAGGGGGGCGCTCACTGGGGTCTGAGGAGGGAGTGAGTAAACGCGCCCGGACGCACACACGCAATGCATCCAAATGAGGCCCAAAAAATAAAAGAGCGCGCGAAAATTTTCGCATTATCAGAGAGAAAAACCAACGCAAAATCGTGAAAATTACGAAATTCGATCCAAAATTATTTCGCGCGCGTTGATTTTTCTCTCCGATAATGCGAAACTTTTCGCGTGATTTTTTATTTTTTGGGCCTCAATTGGTTGCGTTGCGTGTGTGCGTCCGGGCGCGTTTACTCACTCCCTCCTCATACCCCAGTGGGCGCTATACTTATGTTACGGTTGCAGGAGCCATTTTTTTATACATCTATCTGCTTCATGGATGTCTTCAGGCACACTGCGCCTTGCATTGGGAGACCCGCTTCAAAAACCAGAGAAATTGGTCAATAGAGCGCGCCTGCACCGCGTTTGCGTCTCGTATCTCGACACACTCTCTCGCTCATTTTTTTTGAAAATTTGTTTTTCAGAGCATTAAAATGCATTTAAAAGTATCTTCTCGTTTCATTTTTGGAAAAATCTCTCTGTTATTATCAATTCAATATTCTTGCCGGCTACCATAGGCGCCCGCGAAAGTTTTATAATAGACGCAGACATAACGACACATGTCTGCGGCGACACACCCGCTCACATTTTTTGATCTACGTTGAGTTGAATTCAGTTGAATTCAGTTGAAAAGATCTGATGGGGCGGAACCTCGATGTTTCGCGCCACTGCTTACTGTAGCCGGCAAGAATATTGAATTGATATTCTCAGTACGGAGCGCTGCAAACGCGCTCCGTTCGCACAGTGATGGACGCGGCCGCGTTGGCGACGAGAGAGTGCGGAAAATTGAGAGAGCCGTGGCCGATGTTTTGCTCTGATTTCTCTAAACCTCACTCCAAATGCATGCGAAATTCTTTGTTCGATTGGAGCGAGTTATCAGCGTTTTATACCGAGTATAATAAAAGGTAGCAAATTTTTTTAGAGTGTTTTTAAATCAAATTTTTCGAAAATTGGTCGCTTCTTCCGTGCACTCTATCGATTTTTAGTTGTTCTTCCATTTTCGCAGGCATTTTTTTTATCCGAAATGTCCTATTTTCTATTTTTCCCCTTTAATTCTTATTTATTTCGTCTGAAATTTACAGTTTTCCGTGCCATTCAACAAAAACCAGCCTTTGGTTTGAGAGACCATAATTGTACAATTGCAATGCAAAACTTACGAAAAATTGTGCGACGAGTACTTTATCCCATTTCTTTTTTTTAGCTTTACTTGAAAACTGATATGTCATTTATTTTTCATATGTAAATCGCTAAAATCACTTACAAATTCAATATTTTTTCCTTTTCATTGTTGATTGAATTGCCAAAACGTTTTTGAAAATTAGAAATTTTTGTCGAATCCCGTATTCCAGAATGAACCAAGACTCGAAAAAAAGATTTCAACACAAAAATTCAAAACTATGGCTAAATAATGTCGGCAAAAAAGAAAGAAAAACAAAAAATTGACAGCGTACAAGTAATTATTGGCCAATTTTGATAAACTTTGTTTTAAAAACATTCTAAAAATTTTTACTTCCATTCAACAGAGCGATTTTTGAAAAAAGGGAACGAGAAAATGCTGAAAAATGGATTTTAATAATCTGTTTCAAAAAAAAGTGAGCGAGAGAGTGTGCCGAGATAAGAGACGCAGGAAGACGCGGTGCAAGTGCGCTCTATTTCCCATTTCCTCTGAATTTTGAATCTAGTCTCCCCATGCAAGGTGCAGTGAGGCACAATATCACAAAACGTAAATTTCCGGGGTAGTTTTGCATGCTGAATCCGTTTTTTAATGTCCCATGTAGAAGTTTTGCCCGGGAGTGCCAAGACAGACTACTTCGAGGGGGGCGCTATACTTATGGAACGGACTGTATACCAGGATAACTGCCAAGATTTTTTTACAAACCACTGAGTAAATCGGACCAAAATAAAAGTGGTGCTAAGCCAATCCTTGGTGGTCGATATCAGCTAGGGGGCTACAATGGTCAATTACCAAGTTGCCTGCCCTTCTAATAGAGCCTGACATCCACGCGCCCTGCTTCAGATGAACGCGGATTCATTCTCCATAACGTCAAAAAATTCCACGCTCCCTCCACCAGGGACACGTGGATCCATATAAGATCCGATATGTTTCCATTCTCCCACGGATCCACGCGCCCTCCAAATATATTTCATCCTCCCCCACGCCGGCGTGGATCCACGGCGACCCACGCCAAAACAATCCACGCGCCCTCCACGGAAATAAATACTTAATCACCGTAGCAAAAATACCGTCTTTTATATTTACAAAAAGTTTCTCTTAATTTTTCGTTGATTTCTCATCATTTTCTTGCAAAATTTCATGTAAAAAATCATCAATTTCCGGAAAGTTCAGCGGTAAAACGCAGGAAGCATGTGTGACACCTTAAAAATGGGCGACCGGAGGGAGCTGGGCAGAAGCATTCTTTTATCCTTTTGTTTTATTTAGACTCTTTTAGGACGTGAAAATTTTTATAACAAAGATATGTGCCTCACAATCTGGCTTTATGACACTTTAAACGGTCCGCAACAGCTTTCAAAAATACGAAAACCATTATTTTTCGCCAGGAAAATCATTTACTATTTTCATTTACCGATCGGTAAAAATTTATTTATGGAACCTCATATGTAGTCAATGAGAACACGACGTGCTAGACCCTACGTAAAGGAATTCGCGCCTTTTCGCATGTGTCTGTGCCTCGACAGTGGCGTTCTGCCAAGTCTAGCAAAAAGTGTGCAAAAATGGAGACACAGAGACACGAGAATTTGCGCTCGAAAATTTGATCTCAAAAGTTTTCTGAAACGTAATGCCGAACACGCCGTGGAGAATAGTGAAGTCAATGAGACTTTGTAGTCAATGAGCATGTGTAGTCAATGAGTGCATGTAGTCAAAGAGTGGTGTAGTCAATGAGTTTTTGCCATACCACATTTCGACCTTAAAGGAAAAAAAAACACAAAAAAAAAGTCATCAGAAAGCGACAAAATAAATGCGAAAATCACAAAAAAATAAAGCAGGGTACAGGGCGGAGCCTTGTAAATCGGTCCGCAACGAAAACGCAAACATCGCGCGACAACTTTAATAGAACAATAATATATGTAATTTGAAAATAAATTTTTATTTCTTTGCAATTCAATATTTATCATAACCAGTTTGTTTTTCCACTTCTTTCCAAAAGTCCCTGAACCAATTGATAAGCCATATGATCAACGATGTGCATGCAAAAGCCGCCAAGCAGACAAAAATCATGAACACTGGCCTAAACAAGAAATTATGAAAGCATTAAAACAATCAAACTATTACACTTCCTGTCCTTTATAAGGCAACCTCGTTGCTGAAAAACATCGCAGAAAATGTTCCGCTTCGACTAACAACATAGAAAATTCTTTCTTTGTCCTCATTTCAGCATACTGTATGTTTGATAAATTCTTTAGGCTCTTTTCTGTCTTTTCGAATTCTTTCCATCTGCTAATGGGCGTGAACTTTAAACTTTCGAAAATTAAAGCAATGTGAGAAAAGTTGATGTTGGCAATCAATGTCTCATCCAACACTGTCTTTTCCGTCTTGTTCACATCTTGCCCTTTGATGGTGAATTGTAAAGGCAGCTTCTCTACTTGTCTCAAAACATTCTGCATACTACCATTTAAAGAAAAGAAATAATCACATACATCGTTATACTTATTCTTTTTAACCGGTGGCACAATACTAAATTTCTTTATTTTCTCACGCAATGCCAATCCGTTTTTTAAATACTCTCGTAATATTCGAAGAAGATTATTTTTCTGGTAAAAATTTAGAGTGCGTTGAGAATAAGCGAGCTGATATGCGGTCTCACGAGCATTTGGAAATTGTGTAAAACAAATCATATTTTGATGTTCTCTTTGTGTTCTCACAATTTCTGCCTTGAAATTATTGCCAAAAATTCGCCATTTATACAGTTTTTCTTGAGCATCAAACAAAAATTTGGGTACTTTATTTAAATTGACTTGTTTTGTGTTCAATGGCGGCTTTACCGCAATTAAAGTTTCCACATTATTAAGTATCGCACTGCCCCCAAAAGCGGGAAAGCGCAAAACAACATTGGCTGGCGCACTTTGCGTTTGCAGACGCAGAGACACAGAATTTAGCACAATGCCTCTGCGTCTCTAATCTCTAATGCGTGCAGGTAGAGCGCAATTGCATCGTACCTCGCCGAGAATGATTGCACCTTTTGAATATAACGAAAAAAACGCGAAGAAAATTGGATTTTTGAAGAAAAAGTTTATAAAATCGATAGAAAATAATTGAAATTATTTTTTTGAAACGTTAACACATAATAAATGTTCTCCACACTCGTTTAGATGGCAATTTGAAAAACGCCTGATTTTACCGCATTCTGAGGCGCTACAGCTATATTTCTGTGAATTTCTTAATTTTTTTAATAAAAGTTCCTTGATAAAGTACAAAATAAACAAAAAAAAACCACATTTTATATCAGGAACTCTGAAATTCCATGCCAGATGAGGAATTTTCAGATATTTCAAATTCATATTTCACTGCCAGTTTTGAACTTTTCCGACCGATTGTGCACTTAAAATGTTTGTCTCGACCATGCCTACACAGCTATGTCCAAGAAATTAAAAATATTGAGCACATTCGGATGAAATTTAAAAAAAATATGATTTTCCCGTTATTCCGATTTTTGTATATTTCGCCTTCATTTCTCCACCGATTTCATTGCGCGACCTCGTAAATTGTCGAATATACCTGTATGAACAAACGTATCTAGAAAAAATAACACAGATGTTTCTAATTGAATAAATAACTTGAGAAAACCACATTTTCAGTTGAAAATGACCGCTCGTCGGCAAGCGCGCCAAGGCACGCAAAGTGCGTCAAGCTTGCTGGCGCTTTCCCGCTGTTGGGGGCAGTGTATCGCTTTTGTTTCTAATTGAAGAACGTGTGCTAGTTGAACTGTCTCAATTATTTTTTTCCATACTGGATCTGTGGTTATTTTTTGGTAGCCAGTCATATTAATTAGCAAATCTGTAATATTTTTGCTCTGATTTTTAAGAAGCTCCACTTTATCAGCTATTGTTTTAATTATTCTCATGGAATTATTAATTTGGAGTTTCTTTTCCCATTCTTCCGTCATTTCAAGTTTGTTTGATAAATTAATCTTGAACTTCGCAATGTTTTTCAAAATTGGGTCAATGCTTTTTTCCATGTTTTGAAGTCCTCTCAGTTCGGAGTTAACACTTTTCAAAATAGGTGACCAGTTCAAAAGTTGTACAATATTTCTTAGTAATACACTGTTTAGATTAGCAATTGGCGTAAGTTTTTCAAAAGTCGCATTTACATTGGACAAAAAATTAGACACAAACACATTTTTTGATGCACTTATAATTTTAAGTGTTGTTAAACTATAACGAATTACATCAGTATAACTTTTTCTCGCAGGTATTGACCACACCTTTTCTACCTCAGCTACGTTCGTTTTGAAACTCGACATTGGCACTAGCATTTTTTTCAACTCATCTATTGTTCTTCCACGATTTATCAGATTTACGATCCGCGTTTTGTCAACATCTTTTAGAAGTGATTCTATATCTTTTGAACCTCCGGGAAATCCTCTAAACACGGGGTCATGAGAAATTAGAGCAGGTGGACTTATCAATCCACTTATCACATCTAGTTGATCCGCATGTTCAAATTCTAACAGAACTTTGATTTGTTTTTCAAAGGGCACCAAACTGTTAAGATCAAATGCCAGGTGCATCAAAAAAGTTTGGTCAGTGATCTGAAGATAATTATTAGCGATAAAGGAAAAATCATTAAAATCTTTCAAATGTTCGTCAATTAGTTTATCATCTTCAAAGTATTTTAATGTCTGTAGATTATCCTGTATCTCGGTGAAAAATGTTTCGCGTTCAGATATAAACTGTTTTACTGTTGTGGCATTAGTTAAATGACCGGTAACCTTTTTTTGTAGGGAAGAAATAATACTGTTCAAATCACAATAAAAATTCAAAATGTTTTTAACTGATTTTATATTGATAAAAAAGTTATTTTGAAAATTGAGCGCATTAAAATGTTTTATGGTTTCACTATTAATGTTTCTTGCTTCGCTAGCTAAGCAGTTGATTGTTTTAATATGCTTAATAGCCATTTGAACACTCGTTTTATTAATTGAATTGAATAATTCTGAATCTTGAATGTTTAATATATCAGCAAATACTTTTTCCAATTTTGTATAATTTTTGGTAATTTCGTTTTGTAGAATAATTGCGTTCATTAAACGTGTTAGACTTGCCATGTTTTCTTCAAAGTTTTTGGCATCATCTAACACATTGTTCTTGAGTGAATGTTTCAATTCAGTGATACCAGGATAAATATAATTGGAACTTTGACCGAGTAAAACTACAACACATATTGCGATAAAGACAATAGTAAGAAATAAAAAAAACTTTCGATCATTTTTCATTACAAAGTTCTTCGTTAAAGTTGTTGATATTTCTCCTGAAAATTGTTTAGGGATGTAAATTTTCAATAAACAAATGCATTAATATGTTTAATGACAGAAATATTTCGGGAAAGAGGAGGGGCCTATTTTTTGAAATCGCGCCTTACGCCAGGTGATAACTTTTTTGGCGAAAACTCATTGACTACAGCGTAATTTTACAACAAGTTTCTCGTATTTTTTCGTTGATTTCTTGCAAATTTTCATGTGAAAAATATTTCATTTCCAGAAAGTTCCGCGGTAACGCGCAGGAAGCATGTGTGACAACTTCAAAATGGGCTACCGGAGGAAGCTGTGCAAAAGGATGTTTTGATTTTTGTTTTATTTAAACTCACTTTTAGGATGTAAAAAATTATATAACAAAAATCTGATCCTCAAAGCTTGGCCTAATGACACTTTGAACAGTCTACAAAAAGCTTTCAAGAATACAAAAAAAAAAACAAAAACAAATGTAACAAAGTCGATCCATTCTTGAAGTACCGAAGGTACTGCGGATCACGGTTTTCTGCGAAGGAGGACGACTGGTGGTCTACCGTTTAGAGCCAGACATTATTTGAGTCAATTCCTGGCTAGGGAAATGACCGAGCAATCCTCATAGATTTCTCTACTACCCAATTAGAAACTGGGTAAACCCGGGGGTGAGGGCGGACTCGAACCTGTGGCCTCTCGGACGGCGGCGGTCACCACTAACGGCTGCGCTATCTTTCAAACATTTTTCAACTTGTAGTACCAAACATTCTGCGTCGTGGATTAAATTTCTCCTTGAATTTATAAACTTTCTGAGTACACAATCTTGCTGCGGAGTTTTTTGAATACTGCCAATACACTATTTTGACGACTTTGCCACTACATTCTATAACAAGTGCTTCACTCTCATTGTCTGGGACCCCAAAATCGGGGAAAAAAAAGCCAAATCCACAAAATCATTGTATAATGGATTTGTGACGGAGTGGCATTTCACGTGAAACTGGGAGACGAAAAATCTCTACATTTTTTCAGTTATTTCTTCATTTTTTCGAATAAAAACGTGAAAAAAATTGTCACTCCGCCACGAATCCATTATATAAGAAAAATATGATGTTTTAAATCTAACAATAGTAATTTTAAAATAGTAAATAACGAGAGTTAGGTTGACAAGGATTCAGAAGCTTATTTTGCATTGAGACCTCATGGTCAGTGGTTGGGAATTTTCTATAAACTGGCTCCTTTGCACATCAAAACACGGGAAAACGGTTTAGCTAGGTCTCAACTTGCAAATTTGCCTTGTTATCGAGAACGGGTAGCTCAAAGTTTTCGGGTCTATTTTTGATATCTCAAAGTGTGCGAAATGTTTTCTCGCACGGTTTTATCACGTTTCGTTTGAGTGGCTGATTTCAATGGCAGCAGCGGCGCAGTAAATAAAAGACGGCAGCAAAAAGCAAGAGTTTCTCAGGAAATTTTTAGCTCATAGCCATTGAGAACTGGTGACAGCTATCGAATCGGAACGTGCTTACTGATTTGACGCAAGTCCCGAATTCGATGTCTATTAGCCGTTTTTGATGGCTTTTTTCTTTAACCTCTTTTGCATATTTGATTCTCGGCATTCTCAGAGAAGTTCTTCTGCGTATTTGAAGGGCATTGGCAGCTCTATGGCTAATAGCTATGGAAAAAGGCTAGTAGTCATTGCGTTCGGAGCATCCACCAAATGAAAAATTACAAATAGCCATCGAATTCGGGATGTGCGTCAAATAGATATGGGATAGGGCCCGATTCGATGGCAATTAGCTAAAAAATTTCTGAGATGAAACAAAATAGTTAGTGTTATGTCTCTTGGCATTGTGTGGAACCAGAGAGACAGGGAGAATATACAGTACTGGCCATAAAGAATGCGACAACTAGTTTTTTGACGATAACCTCTTGGAATGTTTAATTTTTGACCCAAATTTGTTGTGATATTTTTTCAGCACTATCAGAAACCATTATGTCAAGTTGATTTTAAAATTCTGCTGAAAATTAATTTTTTATTCAATTTTTTCGAAAATTCATGAAAATTGACATTTTTTCGAGATCTATACAAATAAGCTCTAGAATCACCGAAGATCAAAAACAAAAGGAAGGAAACTATAAAAAGTGATTTCATACTTGATTGGGTATCCTTTGGCATCAATAACAGCCTGGCATCTACGTGGCATCGAATCTATTATCAATTCAATATTCTTGCCGGCTACCACATGCACCCGCGAAAGTTTTATAATAGACGCAGACATAGCGACACATGTCTGCGGCGACACACCCGCTCACATTTTTTGATCTACTTTCAGGTGAATTCAGTTGAATTCAGTTGAAAAGACCTGATGGGGCGGAGCCTCGATGTTTCGCGCCATTTCTTACTGTAACCGGCAAGACTATTGAATTGATAATAGGAGTGTCTTAACAACTGCCATCGGGATACTCTTCCAAGCAGCTTCGAGTTGAGCGAATTTCTGGTTGGCATTGGAGGCTCGGACTCCTTTGAGACGTCGTTCTAGCTCATCCCACATATGTTCGATGAGGTTCAAGTCTGGAGACTGACTTGGCCATTCCAGGAGATCCACGCGGACTTCGTAGACTGCTTATAACGGCTCGGATTCTTAATAAAATTGTTGATTCACTTCTTTGAACACTTCGAGTGTTGTGTAATTACTCAAATTGACCTCCCGGCTGTTTTGCAGGCGTCAGATTGGAGTTGTTCGGCGCCAGAAAAAAAAACGAAAAATGGTTGAATTATGTACAATATAGACAAAAATATGAGAACTATAACCAAATGTTATTTAAAAGCGAATAAAGCCGAAAATTGAAAAAATCCAGGCACAGATTTCCGCATTAATAGGGATTTTTAAGAAATTTCCGAGGGGGGGCGCTATACTTATGTTACGGTTGCAGGAGCCATTTTTTCATACTGCTATCTGCTTCATGGATGTCTTCAGGCACAAAATCACAAAACGGATATTTTCGGGGTAGTTTTGCATGCTGAATCCATTTTTTTTATGTCTCATGTTGCAGTTTTGCCCGGGAGAACGAAGACATACTACTTCGAGGGGGGGCGCTATACTTATGGAACGGACTGTAGTAATAAAACTATTATCAATTCAATCTTCTTGCCGGCTACCATAAGAGTTCACGCGAAAAATCTAAGGCCCGCCCCTTAGCTTTTAAAAACTATTTTTAACTGAATGCAATGAAAAAAGTTGAGTGTATGTGGCTACACGTGGCTCATTCATTTTTTTTTAATAACTGTGATGTTTGCAGAATTTTCACGTGAAATCCTATTGTAACCAGCAAGAAATTTAAATCGATGATATCACACATTGCGACATTTTCTGTTCTCGAAAAATTAAAAAATTGGCTTCCTATATTTACAGGGTGGCCGATAAGTATAGGACGCTCGCTTTCAGCGTTCCCTGGCACGGTGCCAAGGGATATTTTCGAAAAATTTCGAAACTTTTCGAAAGTCCAGAGACTATATAAGTAAGCTTCTCAGTCATTTGTTCTCACTTCTCCATATCGCCGAGCTATGAAAAGTTCTCCTCATCGTCCTTCCATTGAACTCTTGTTCAAGAGAGGCCTCGGAAGTGCTGAGATCGCTCGACGCCTTCAAATTTCGTCTTCGACGGTTCGAAACGTTGTCGCTGCTATCAAAAAGCGAGGAGATGCTTCTGAAGTAAAAAAAAGCGGACGTCCACGTTCTGTCAACACCCGGAATACTCGTGCAATCATCAAGAAACGGATCATTCGAAATGATGGATTGAGTCTCAATAGGATGGCGTCACAGCTTGGAATTGCCCGATCCACTGTCCAATCGATTGTCAAGAACGACTTGAAGCTCAAAAGTTACAAACTACGTCGTGGACAGTACCTCTCGGACAAATCGAAAGCGATGCGACTCGAAAAATGCCGAAAATTACTCCAGCACTTTCAAGTGCGCCGCGTCTCTGACGTTATCTGGACAGACGAGAAGATCTTCACTATTGAACCTCTTCCCAACCGTCAAAACCAGAGACAGTTATTGTCAAAGGATGACAGCATGTCTCCGAAACGTCGTCTTGCCCATAACCGCCTTTTCCCGAAAAGTGTCATGGTTTGGGCCGGTATCACGGCAACCGGTAAAACTCCGTTGGTTTTCATTGAAAGAAATGTGAAAATCAACTCGGAGGTGTACCAAAAGATTGTGTTGATGGATAATTTGTTACCCTGGGTCACTCAGCACTTTGCTGGTGGTCCATTTATCCTTCAACAAGACTGGGCACCGTCCCATGGCTCGAGATCGACATTGGCCGTCTTGGAGGCGCATTTCCCTGGATTCCTGGACAAGAACTTGTGGCCTGCTTCCAGCCCGGATCTCAATCCGATGGATTTCAGCGTTTGGGGCATGTTGGAAGGGAAGATCGCGGGAAAAGTTTTTGCTACTGTCGATGACTTGAAGGCCGCTCTCGAGGTAGCATGGGCTTCGATCGACGACGGATACCTGCGGCGCACTGTCAATTCGGTGAAGAAACGTTTGAGAGCCTGTGTCAAAGCTCGTGGATCCAACTTCGAAATTCTCTTGTAAAATCAAATTTTCTGCTTATTTTTTGTTGTTTAATAAAGGTTGTTCTCGAAAAATCCTCAAATTGAAAAAATGGGAGTACTTTCAAAACGTCCTATACTTATCGGCCACCCTGTATATTCGCTATTTTTCGCTATTCACGGCGAGAAAAAACAATTTTTGTTTATTTTTCATGTTTAACAAGCCTGGCTGCATCAAAAGCTACTTTTGATATCTTTTCATTTCTAAAAATTTTTTTCTTCATTTTATTTTAAATTTCTTTTTCATTTTCTTGCGTGTGCCCTGTGGCGCAGGCGGTTATGCGCTTGCCCTGCAAGCGAACGACGCGAGTTCGAGTTTTTGTGTTGGTGTCGGGCGCTAAGTTCGCTTCCGCCATGCAGTTTGGAAACAGACACACCAAGAAACTCAGTTACAGACCCAAACGGAATTTTATATATAAGGATGATGTTGAAAAAAAACGGTTTTTTTCTGTTGTTCTTCCTTCTCTGGATAAAACGTGCTTGGCGTGATTCGTCTGTATCCGTGTAAGATTCCATGAGAACAGAGTTTTTTTTTAGCTTCTACTAGACAGATTTGTACCCTCCAGAGGTAAGTTCCGCTGGTAGCACACTGATAGTATGTTCTAGTTTAAATAAATCATTAGAAGAATTCAAATTCAGACAGCAATCATGACGGTTGCAAAGTAGAGCCCGTGGATCGCTTCTACCGTGGAACTCGCCCATCTGGTATGTTTTTATTTTTTTTTCAACATACGAAGTAAAAAATCGCTGAACTCAGACGACCGATTGGATTCGGATATTTTTCGTGGCTGGATTAGATTTGGGAATTTCCTTGTTAGATTTGTAAATTCACACAATGTCTCACAAGAAAATTTACGGATCTTTCCAAAAAAATCCAAAAATTCTTAGAAATTAAGTGACATGTAGCTTGCGGTGTGGTGTTTTGACAGTAAAATTTTTAAAGTGTACTTATCAATGAATGCAAAAGAGTGGAATACATGTTAATACAGTGCGTAACATAAGTATAAGCGCACCCCTAAAAATGCATGGTACTGCGTTTGCATGCAATCTGAAGACTCGAGACCTTGAAAATCGCAATCAGCATGCAAAATTACCCCAGGACTACATAGTCCAAGTTAATATTCACAACACTCTTGAAATGGGCCTGAAAAGTCTGAAAAAAGTACTCCTGCAACCGTAACATAAGTATAAGCGCACCTACCAAAACAGATGAAAAAACTCAAAATTTTTTTGAAAACAGTCAATGAGTGTTGTCACGTACCTTTAACAAAAAACTTCCTCATAGTAAAAACAAAACCGATAAAGATCATTCAATCATGCCACGTGGCATAAATCAGTCAAACACCGAGAAAACGCAAATCCAAGCTTTCAACACGGCCAGATGGTCGAACTGAGTAATTGTAAAGCTGCAAAATTATTTCACGACGTGCAATAACTATTATATGAGGAATCAGAACCTCTACGAAAAGTTTGGGGTGCCGCCAAATCCGTCTGTCAGAAAAAAACCAACATTAGTCGACAAGTTTCATGCTCTCTAAAGACGCGCTACGACACCAAACGAGAACTCAACGCCATAGTTTACAAGCAAACGTATGGGAAAACAGAAAAAAACTGATCCCAATATCAAATGAGCCGTATTGAGACATGCGCCTCAACTCACCGACGATCAAACAATTTGTGGTTTTGACTTAAATTCGAATTCAGTAATTGTTTGGTACCAAAACTCTCAAACCAAATCTTATTTGTTCCAAGTTGGTTTTTCTGATTGGAAAAGTTCAATTCCAACAACGCGGGTAGTTACGATTACGATTGGTTTGATCTCTTCTAGGATCCATTCGATTTCTCAAAACGTAAATTTGGAGGAAGAGGCATAATGGTGTCCGGTGTTTTTATTCTTCTGGTTTACTAATGATAAACTTTGTATAAAAGCTACACAACTTGAATTTATGTCAGAACATCCCAAAACAGCCACTCCTTTTGTTCCTCCGTCGCTATGGCCTCATCTTCCAACAAGATAACGCATCCACGCATGTCAGTGGACTGGCTCAAGATTAAAAACCGCGATGTTTTCACTTGTCCAGGATGCTTTTAGGACTAGAACCTATTGGATAACATCTAGGGACTGTTCCTCGTCGATTTCACAACCAAGAAAAACCATTCTAGCCGATTGCTGCACTCGAGATCGCCATTCTTTATGAGTAGAGTATCCTGGAGCAGGAATTCAAAAACAACACTGACTAAGACATCCCAGGCGTATCTAATTCTATGTCCAATCGTGATTATAGAGTTATAAAATTTAATGGTACAGCTACTAATTATTAACTTGTGTTTTTCTTGAGTTTTTCCGATGTTATGTGGGGTGCGCTTATACTTATGTTACGGTTGCAGGAGTACTTTTTTCAGACTCTTCAGGCCCATTTTAAGAGTGTTATGAATATTAACTTGGACTATGTAGTCCTGGGATAACTTTGCATGCTGATTACGATTTTCAAGGTCTCGAGTCTTCAGATTGCATGCAAACGCAGTACCATGCATTTTTGGGGGTGCGCTTATACTTATGTTACGCACTGTAGAATAAGGCAACAAAGTCGCCAACAGGACCGCCGCAGGACTGCGCAGCAGCCTTCTTGACTTTTAAATATTCTGGCCGGCTACAGTAAGCCTGATGCAAAAATTGAATCTCTACCCCTCACAAGGGAATGGTCCGAACTTAACTTGGCGTTTCGAAATGAAACCTATATAGGGGGAAAGAGCACTTCATGGGGAGCTCAAATCACTTTTCAATTTTTGCAATAAACTATTCGGAGCCGAGCAAATGAGCTCCAAAGTTTTAATTTTCACGTGCGAATTTATCACCGCAGTTGAGAGTCATTTTCAACAGTTGCCGGGTGGCCGAGTGGTTGGTGCAAGAGATTAGTAAATGGAGGATACGGGTTCAATCCCTCGCGCTAAAAAATTTTTGTATTTTGATTTTTGCGTTTAGTTGCCCGCTTTTACAAGGGGTTTTGGGTCCAAATGAAGAAATAATAAGAGATAAGACGGAGTAACGGAAACAAGCGTTTATTAGACTAAAATTTAGAGCAGAAACGACACAACCAAAAAGTAAAAACAAAAACAGAAGTGAATGGCCCAAATGAGCCTCTCAAAATAAATAATAAACACGTGGCACTAAACCGCGTGAAACCACGTGACTTTAAACTTATTTAATTTGTGGCGCTTAACAGCGTGTGTGGCGGTCTAAACAGAGTGTCGTGGCGCTGATACGTGTGGGCCGATACATGGGGTTGGGTGGGACCTTGCCCACGGCAACTGTTTACTTTTCCAGGTCCTAGAACTTTATTGACCAATTTTTTTTTTTCAATTTTTTGTGTTTAATACGTAGTAACAGTTAACAAATAAGAACAAAAATGCTAATCAACAATTATGAAATGGGAAAAACAAATAGTGTTGATGCATCTCGCACACTTGATGAACGCATTATCGGTACATCTCGTCTGGAAGCAATCATCTGCGCCAACTTGTCCGAAACGGAACTCCGAAGGTGTAAAGAACGGTGAGCTTGGGTCCATTTAGCACGCTTTTTTTTCAAGAGATTGGTTTTTTGTCGGGGAATAGGGGGAGGTAATCCGAGTTCGAAATCAAAAGCTTCTTGGATAATAACGATAAAACACTTGCCACATGAAGTGCCATCTCTAGTTAAAACGAAATAAAAACAAAACACAAACACAAACATACAATCGTCACCATACGTTGAAAAGAGGTTGGCAATGCAAAAAAATATGGTTTTACAAAAAGTTCTAGGACCTGGAAAAGTGAACGCAAAAATCAAAATACAAAAATTTTTTACCGCGAGGGATTGAACCCGCATCCTCCATTTACTATTCTCTTGCACCAACCACTCGACCACGCGGCCACTGTTGAAAAAGACTCTCAACTGCGGTGATAAATTCGCACGTGAAAATTGAAACTTTGGAGCTCATTTGCTCGGCTCCGAATGGTTTATTGCAAAAATTGAAAAGTGATTTGAGCTCCCCATGAAGCGCTCTTTCCCCCTATATAGGTTTCATTTCAAAACGCCAAGTTAAGTTTGGACCATTCCCTTGTCAGGTTTTTCAACTGCACGCAACGCAAAAATGTGAGCGTATGTATGTTCTCATGGTGTTTGCGTTTCTTATAAAACTTACGCGAGAGCGTATGGTAGACGGCAAGGAAATGAAACCAATAATATGAATGCAACATATTTTTCTTGCAAAAATTTTCAACAAAAACGTATAGGCGGACCTTCAGAAAAGCATATTGAATCCGAAGCAAAAACATTTTTTTCTAACTAACACATAGGAGCTAATTAAAAACAGATAGAAAAACATTGCGACATGGTTACATCACAATGCATCATCAGCGCTCTACGGCACTTTTCAATTTTCAACAGTGTAGTGCGCCTGTTTTGAAGCGAAAAATCAAATTTTAACTGCAACTCGTTTCGGATACGTCATTTTCCGTTGAAAAATAGGAATACAACTAGAATTCGAGTTAATATTGCAAGTGCCACACGGTTTTACAAGATATTTGCAGTAGAGCGAGGTTGATGATGTATTCGCCGACTATATGAAAAATGCATACCTGTACTGGAGGTAATTAGTCTATCGGGCGCTTTACGTGACTGTGGTTGAACTGGTGAACGTTTCACTGAAACACATTCAATAGAAACAAATACATAATTCGACTTCCAAACTTATTGTTCCTTGACTGAACGGTAGTCACCTTCTCACAGAAGTCTTTCGAATCTGAAATGAGAAAATGTTTGAAAGTTGCGCAAAATCAGAAAAAAGTTCCATTTGATAAGGTCATGCCAGAACGCAACAACTGGAAACTTGTATTTATTTGTGCTTTTTCAATAACACGGTGATTTTTTTTTAATGAAATGCCAGTTGAAAAAAATTAGTTCGAAAAAAAAATAAGAAAAAAAAAACATTACCCAAGTCAGAAAAATCCCGAAACAGAACTGCCTTTGATCAAAATACTAAAAATACTACAATCTATTGAGAAAAAAGTTGCCACGCGGCATTTGCATATTTTCATTTGCCATGCTATTTTGTATTGCCGTTTGAATCTCAAAAGTACGCAAACACCGCGTTGCAACTGTTTGGTTTTGACGATAAGCCCATGGGCCTCTATTCCCTATAGTTGTCATACTGGCATTGGTCACCGAGTGTCACGAATACGGAGACACCAGAAGCATCTCCTATCGAGACCTTCACACGGCCTCCCAGACTCCCAACGCGCCAATCAATCACTGACGCTTTTCTGGTGTTGGCGCATTACACGACGCCGCGCCTATGAGCGCTCTGATGTTCTTGTGCGCGGTTTTCTCGTGAAATAATAAGTTTTTAACAAGAATTATATGCGGAGACAATGTAGAGAAACGTTTGAAAGAGCAAAAAGTGAGGAAAAGCGTCGAAAAACTCAGAAAATCACCGATTTAACGGGAAATTAGCAATTTCGGAGGAAAACAATTAAAATTTTCATTGAAATCAGCCATTTTCGAGCAAAAAATAAGAAAACTTCAAAACAAATCACCGCAATTAGATTTGAACCAGAAAAAAACCCAGAAAAATTAAGTTGAACTTTTTTTTTAATTTCGAAAAATGGATAATTATTTTTTTGGCGAAAATTAGGCAATATGTGGCTGATTATGACAAAAATTAATGAATTTGGCCTGGAAAAATAATTTTTACAAAGAATAAAAATAGGATGTCATACAAAAAGAAGGAAGAACAGATTTGGAAAACGAAATGAAAATCACGAAGTACGGAGTTCAAATAAATTCAATGAAGCCCGTTTGACCGTCGCGTCGCTCCTGGCTGAACATACGGAGACAAAAAACAGACAAAATATAACAAAATTTAGAAGAAGAAACTCTTTTTAATTCAATTAATAACTTCAAACTGCATCTCCTTCTCCTACAGGAGTTCAAATTCTTAATTTTAACGCTTATTCGAAAGGTTTCACCTTCTTCTTTATCTCGCCGAGAATTGAATCAAAAAAAAATTATTGGAAAGACAAAATATTTGACGATAAGTAAATTTTCAGTACTAAATTGAAAA
Source organism: Caenorhabditis japonica (assembly GCA_963572235.1). Classification (NCBI taxonomy): domain Eukaryota; kingdom Metazoa; phylum Nematoda; class Chromadorea; order Rhabditida; family Rhabditidae; genus Caenorhabditis; species Caenorhabditis japonica. The sequence continues at coordinate 8,874,522 of OY754342.1, forward strand.
CAAGTTTGAAAAAACGAAAGTTCGCGCCAAAACGAGCGGAGCGATCTCAGTGGAGCGCGATTGCACTGCCTGGCGTCTTGGGAGGCCGTGCTTCACAGAATACATAATCCTTTCACTACAGGTGACCAAACAAGCATCGTCGCAAGCAAGCCGCGCCATCGTCGACCCGAGAGCTCCAATACAATTTGAACGTGGCACCAAAACACTACACTTGCTCGCATACACCTGGACGCACTACAACAAACACGCTCCTGTCGACGCACCAATCCTAAAATAATTTCGGCTCGCCCCCGCTCGTTGCTCTCATTCACGTAAGACCTTGTCCGTAAAATAATCGTGGCAAGGCAGTTATGACACGTGACACCAAACACGTGCAAAAAAATATCATCCTTATATATTGTCCATTCGTGAAGAAAGCAAGTGCGCTCCACAAAACTTAGTACTTCGTGGATTTCATTTTCGTCTCCAAATTAATTAATTTTATGTTGAATTTACACGTGAATTGAAATAATTTGGCGACGAAAATGAAATCCACGAAGTACTAAGTTTTGTAGAGCGCACTTGCTTTCTTCACGAATGGACAATATAAAATACCGTTTGAGTCTGTAACTGAGTTTCTTGGTGTGTCTGTTTCCAAATTACATGGCGGAAGCGAACTGAGCGCCCGAGATCAACACAAAAAATCGAACTCCGGTCTGTAGCTTACCGGGCAAGCGTTTACCCGACTGCGCCACAGGACACACGCGGAAATTGAATGAAAAAGTTATATTTCAAATGAAGAATAAAAACATTTTAAAAATGAAAGGAAATCAAAAATAGCTTTTGATGCAGCCAGGCTTGTATATATACAAAATAAAATGAAAATAATTTTAAACGAGATACTGAAATTTCTTTTTCAGAATGACGAAAAGTAACAAGAAATCCCGCAAGGTTCGGAACCAAAAGATCCCAAAGGAGCCGAGGACCCCGTTAACAATAGTTAACAACCGCACGCGAGAAACACAACGACACTCCGTTCGCCGCACTGCAATATTCAAAAGATCAGGCGGGAATCACAAAATATTCTCGACTTTCGAATTAAACGGTTCGAATCTGCGATTCAGCTACTGATTTACTCGCCAATGGACGCCAATCAAGTCTCTGAAAAGGTAACAGATTGAATTATCGCCAACTCATTAAAATATTACTTCCAGAACACGAGCGCAAAAATGGGCAGACGGACAATGCCCAAGACGAGCCGCCTCCGCCAATGGGAGACGAGGGAACTGCAAAAGCAGCTGAAGTGTGAGTATATATTTGATCACAAAAATAAAAAGAAGAGAAAAAATAATGATAATTTTCCTGCTTTTGTAAAAAAAAAATTTAAAAAAAATGTTTTTGTGTGTAGAGTTTCCAGTTTCCAGAGCACCAGTGTTTCCGCCCACCATCACCGTGCCACGTCTGCCGCACACTGGCGGTCAGCACCTCAATCGCGCACAGGCCGTTTAGCGGTGTCTGTCAAATCGCGAAACAAGCGAAGGCGTTCGGAATAACAGTTCTGCACCAGCACCACGTTGAATTTTTCAACAAGTACAACGAGGCGAAGGCGGAGCAGAACAAAGAAGCCTGGAAAAGAGGAGCACAGCACTCGAAGGCCAATTAATTTGTAAATAATTGAATCGCCCCACCCATTTTCACTTTACCACCCTTTTTTTTTTGTTGCCATACCGAGTGAGTAAAATAAAAAAAAGAAAGAAAGAAAACAATTCAAATGAGAATATTGAATTAGAGTGAATGCCGACTTTGTGGGGGCTTCGCGGAAAAGGAGAGAATAAGAAGTGTGGCTTTTCCATGAAGACGAGAAAATAGCCTTGTATACTAGGTATAAAACGCTGATAACTCGCTCCAATCGAACGAAGAATTCCGCATGCATTTGGAGTGAGGTTTAGAGAAATCAGAGCGAAACATCGGCCACGGTCTCTCGGTTTCTGCACTCTCTCATCGCCGGCGTGGCCGCGTTCACGACTGTGCGGAGGGAGAGCGTTTGCAGCTAGAAACTCAACACAATTGCAGTATTAAAAGTTTGAAAGCAATAGTTAAGTTATCGGAAGAGAGCCACCATCGAAGAAGTTCTCACAGATGTCAAAGTTAAATTTTAAAAAAAAGTTTAAGCAGAATTCAAAATTATAGTGACCTCAATCGATCGGAGTAGGTGGGCATGTCGACACCCACATTACTACATCCGACAGAAAGGGGTATTTTTGTGTATAAGAGGGAACTAATGGGGTTATTCAAGGTCGGAAAAAAATAGCTTTTTTCCTTCTTTTCCTTATTCAAACGACGGAAAAAAAAGAAAAAAATCCGTGGCCGCGAGAGTTTTTTTTTCCGTTGCTTTTCTAGGCCATCGCAAAAGTTTTTTAGGCCCTCGGCTGTGAGAACTGCGAAATATCGATTTACGGGCGAATAATTTTTGAAAATTGGTTTTGCGCGCTGGTCTCACAGCGGAGGGCCTGAAAAACCTTCGCGATAGCCTAGAAAAGAAACGGAAAAAAAACTCTCGCGGCCACGGATTTTTTATTTTTTTTCCGTCGTTTTAATAAGGAAAAAAAGGAAAAAAACTATTTTTTTTCGACCCTGAATAACCCCATAAGAGATTCTCCAGCACCGGATTGTGATCGCCTAAGTGCAAAATTTAGTAAGTGAGGGAACTATTAAGCATCTCCTACTATAATTTCGGATCACAAAGCAATAGTTACGAAAAGGAGGGAACTATCGAGCATCTCATTCGCTGAACTTCAATTATAAAAAAAAAAAAACGTAACTAATTGAAAGGAGGGAACTATTCAGCATCTCCAACTATAATTTGGATCGCAAAACATAAGTTATGATAGGGAGGGAACTGATGAGCATCTTCATCGATAATTTGGGATCATTCAACAAAAGTTAAGCAAATGAGGGAACCACAGAGCATCTCATTTTTTATTTTTGGATCGCGAATAAACATAACTTATTGAAGGGAGGGAACCATTGAGCATCTCCAATTATATTTCGGATCATAACGAATATAGTTTCACAATGAGAGGGAACCATCGAGCATCTCCAACTATATATCAGATCACGAAGAACACTCGCCAATGCAAGGAGGGAACTATTAAGCATCTCCAAATGGTGGCAAAATTCATGAGGCACACATCAGAACGATGAGAAAGGGCCTACAAGTAAAGATTCCAGGAATTTTCCGACTGATAATTCGAATTTGGATCAAGAAAAGATGCGTTTTCAAATTTGCTTGACAACCATGTTTCCTGAATACAGAGGATATCAGGAGACGTTTTTTTTACTATATATTGAAATTCTAATTTGTTTCCAATGATAGACCGGATGTTTGCGCTCAGACAAGAAATAATAAATTTAGGAAATTGTGGTAAAGTGTTAAGATTAAAAGTACTGGGCAAATTTAGTTTTTTTGGTCCATTGGCGTGTCCTTGCGTTGCTGAAGCGGCGTGGCATTCGCGTTGGTTGCTGGCGATTGGTTTGGAGAGTTCCTACGGCGGTTTGCATAGTAATGCGCTAATTCTTCAGGCGACATAGATGGTCGGAGGAAGATCGGCCGACCACCTGCGCCGCAAAATGTTTTCAATTCAATAACATTCAAGAAATACTGGACTTGTGTGGAGGACAAGAACTTTATACTAGCTTGGACTTTCAATCAGGCTTTCTCCAAATTTTGATGGAGCCGGAACACTCGCCAAGGACTGCTTTTGCTTGCTTTTTCGGAGCGTTTGAGTACCTTCGAATGCCGATGGGTTTGAAAGGTTCCCCCGGAACCTTCCAAAGGTGCATGAACTTGCTCATAAAAGAAGTGAAGGCGAGGACAACTTTTTTCACGTCGAGAGTGACTCCTAGCGCTATGGTCAACAACCGCAAGAGAGAGAAGACTTCTCGCTCGTCATCGAGAGACCAGGTGACAAGACTACTCCAATCGGCCGAGTTCAAGACAATGCTGATGACAGTAGTAAAGGAAGCCGTTTCGGAAGCTATGGTAGATATAAAAGAAGATCTGCGAAAATCGATTTGGGACATGCACGAGAAATTGAAAAGTTTGGAGGAGACGATAGTCGCACATCAGAAACGGATAGAGGACATGGAAATGGCCATAAAGGATGAAAAGAAAAAGAAGGAAGAAGACCCGGCAGAAGTTAAGGAAAGGCGGCGCTCAATCGTCGCCATTGGTGTCCCGGAAAACGGATCGTCGTCGATGTTCGAAAGAAATTTGTCGGACACAAACAAGGTGCACCAACTGCTCCAACACGTCGACGCAACATCGGCGCCGGTAGCAGTGTATCGTATTGGACGTCAGAAGGAGGATGGAAGGCCACGGCTTCTCAAAGTGGTGATGTCAAGTCAGTTTGCGCAGCGAGATTTATTGAAAAAGGCGCACAAGTTGAAAACATTTTGCGGCACTGGCGGTCGGCCTATTTTTCTCCGACCGTCCATGTCGCGTGAAGAATTGGTGCAATACCACGACAACCGCCGCAAGAACTATGCCAACAAATCACTCGCAACAAACGCTAATGCCACGCCGCTGCAAATACGAAAGGACACGCCAACGAATATTTTCACGGATCCAAAAAACTAATTTCGCCCAGCACAGATAATTTAATTTTTTTCCCACATTCTCCTGATTTAATCCTTTCTATTCTAAGCGCGAACGTTCGGTCGCTTATGGCTAACAAACTCGAATTTCAGTACATAGTAAACACGACTTCTCCTGATATCCTCTGTATTCAGGAAACCTGGTTATCTAGCAAATTTGGAAATGCGTCCTTTCTTGACCCTAATTCAAATTATCACGTATTCCGCGCTGACCGCTGCGCAACATCGAAAGGTGGAGGGGTTTGCACACTAGTGAAAAAAGAATTACCAAGTACCATAATTACCACGGAAACTAAAAATTCGGCGTATGAATTAATAACAGTAGACATAGAAGTTAACGTGACACCATTACGAATCATAAATATCTATCGCCCACCTTCCTGCTCATTCGAAAATACAATTACCCTCTTAAATAAAGTGTCAGATCTCTCAAATCACGTGGGCCAACTTGTCATACTAGGCGATATGAACATAAACGGAATTAACTGGAACTCAGCGGTACCAACTTCCCAAACGCGTTTAGGTTCACTGCTATGCGACTTCTGTAATCAAAATAATCTGACGCAATATATCCGCAAAGCAACTAGAAAAGAAAACCTCCTGGATGTTGTCTTTAGTAATAGCCGTCTATCTGACGTCCGAATTCTCTCACCAATCGGCTCCAGTGACCACAACTCTATCAATTTTAAATTAGATATTCTCCAAAGGCCCCCCGAAGAAAAAATACTTTTTTACGATTACAAGAACATTAAATGGCCGAAGTGCCTTGATTATTTAGGTTCCATTGACTGGGGCCGTTTACTGCACCCAGGAAACTCTATCTCTACCATGTATCAAAACTTTATCGATCACATGAGAGAGGCCTTTGAACTCTCAGTTCCGAAAATTTATGTCGAACCCACCATAAGAAACACGCCAGACTACCTGAAATCCTTTTATAAATTAATTCAACTAAAACTAGAAAGAGTGAAAACTAGCCGAGGCAGAGAAGATTTCCTCGACTACATTAAAACCGCTAAAAAATTCCGGAAGAAGTTACTTAAATTTCGTAGAAACGAGGAAGTCAAACTGCTAGAGTCCTCAGGGGTGAGCCGATTCAGTAAAAAAGCAAAGTACCTTTTGAAACCGAAATCCTTGAGAATACCAACACTGACAAACCCACTGGGGGTTCTATCAGTTACCAATGCTGAAAAAGCAGAAATCTTGGCTGATAGTTTCGAATCTCAATATGTTAACAGACCGCTCCTAAACTTTGAACTACCTTTAAACTTTAAATCGCCACAAGAAATACCATGGGTCACAGACGCTGAGATGCTGAGCATGATGCTAAAATGCAAAAATTCCTGTTCACAGACACCCGACAACGTCCCCTATAAATTTCTAAAATTAATAGCTCCTCTAATCAGCAGCCCCCTAGCACAATTATGCAACCTCTCCATGATGAGAGGCGAGTGCCCCTCGCTCTGGAAAGAGTCTATAGTTATCCCATTGAACAAAATAGAAAAACCCATGGCATCAACAGATTTCCGCCCAATTAGCTTAACTTCTCAGCTTTGTAGAATATACGAGCGCTGTCTCTTAAAAAAAATACTGCAGCATTTAGATACAATTAAATTTTGGAACAATGATCAACACGGGTTTCGCCCCAAGAAATCCACAGTAACATGCATGTTAGAGGCGGTTAATGACTGGACAGAGAGCATAGATGAAGGCGCGCAAGTAGACGTTATATACCTAGATTACGCAAAAGCTTTTGACAGAGTTCCACATGATATCTTACTAGGGAAGCTGGTAGACGCAAACCTTAATCCGAATCTGATCAAATGGATCAGATCATATCTCTCCAATAGAACTTTTTCTGTAAAGGTTAACAATGAATCATCTACCCCAAAGCACGCGCAGTGCGGCGTCCCTCAAGGAGCCGTACTCTCGCCAATACTTTTCGGAATCTTTGTAAATGAAATCCCTAGCATTCTACCATCTGGCATTCGATGCAAACAATTTGCAGACGACATTAAAATCTACACGGCAATTCCAAAAAGTGATAGGATAGAAGATCATGAAACTTTAATGCAAAGCGCGATAGACGCTGTCTGTAATTGGTCTGAAAATTCTAAGCTAGCTCTCAACGACAGTAAAACTCTAGTTATCTCACTAGAAAAAAATCCCCGAACCACAAAGTATCAGATAAATAATAACCCTATCAGAAGAGAAACAAGCATACGCGACTTAGGTTTCATAATAACTCCAATGCTTGATTTTACTGGTCACTGGAAAAAAGCCATCTGCAAAGCTAAGTTTAGCGTATTTCAAATATTCAATCACTACTGTAGTAATAACCCCCGCCTTATGACACTTCTATACAAAATCTTTATAAGACCCATACTAGAGTATGGCACAGAAATCAGCAATCCAACAAGAAAACTTGACTGTAAAGCAGTTGAATCGGTTCAGAATGCATTTACGAGAAGACTATACAGCCGTATAAAAGGGAGATACTTAACTCCAAATGACCCCGATTACCTAACAGCCCCCCAACGTAACTCATTATTCAATCTTTCATCGCTAGAATCGAGAAGACAAACTTCCGATAGAAAACTTATACTAAAAATGATTTCGGGTCTAGTAGACATTGACACAAGCCCCTTTTTCACTTATGAGAAAAACACTCGCACGCGCGCAAAAAACAAATTCAAATGGAACCACTGCAAAACTAAAATACGTAGAAACTTTTTTGTTAACCGCACGCTCTCTTCATTCAAACTATGACCACTGATGACCGAACGTTTACGCCAAATCTATCTTCTTCTCTCTCCCAAAATTTTTTTTTATTTCACGTGTACTATAACCACATATCCCTACAAATTCCTTTACTCTTTCTATTCCGTTTCTGAATCTTCTTCTATACCTTTACTCTATTTTTCACGTACCGCAATGGGCGTATTCAAATAAATAAATAAACTTGCTCATAAAAGAAGTGAAGGCGAGGATATTCATTAGTTGGCCCGTTTTATTCAAAACGGCCGGGTTCCTAATAAAAATAAGACAAAGACGAAATACATATATAAAAATAACCCCGCAAAGACACGGTGTCCCAAAGTGGAAAAATGTCTTCAACTGCCTGCACTCTCTTCTCTCTCCCTCCCCACCTCAGCGCAGTTATTTTTCCACTGAAATTTGTTTCTTTTTTGATTTTCAGCAAAACTAGACCACATTTTGAAAATCTGTAATTAAAATATATTTTTCAGGTCGAATGCTTCATTTTTATTACAAAAACACCACGATTGGTGCAGAATTGACGGAGAAGATGCATTTTAAAATGTTGAAACACCGAGAAAAAAACCGAATTCGCACGTTTCGAGCTGGTCGTGGTATTAAAATGTTCGCGAGAAAATTCTGCACAAGGGAGACATTTAAAATGCATTATTATGTTGCAGAAAATTAAGTTTTTAGTAAAATTCTGTACCAATTAATTTAAAATGCATCTCCTCCGACAATTCTGCACCAATCGTGTTGTTTTTGTGATAAAAATGAAGCATTTCATCTGAAGAATATATTTTAATTACAGATTTTCAAAAAGTGGTCTAGTTTTGCTGAAAATCAAAAAAGAAACAAATTCCAGTTAAAAAAATAGCTGCGCTGCGGTGGTGAGGGAGAGAGAACGAGAGATGCGCCAGCAGTTATCTCGAGCGGCGCTTTTCCCGTCCGGGACACCGTGAAAGAGAGAAAACAACAGAAGCCAAACAGAAACGAGAACTTAAACGAGAACTAAATGGCCAATGGGGCCGCTCAAAATAAATAATATCCACGTGGCACTAAATCGCGTGAACTCACGTGAACTTAAAATACTTTTATTTTTATATTATTTGTGGCGCTTAATAGCGTGTATGGCGGTCTAGACAGAGTGCCATGGCGCTGATACGTGTAGGCCGATAATAATGGAGTTTTGGGTGGGTGACTTGCCCAAGGCAACTTCCCCCCGTCCGACAAACCGGACCCCTGGCCGGTGCTGGCACAATACAGTGCGCGGCATAATTATAAGACACCCCCTTATTTTGGGGGTTTTGGGGAAACTAGAAGTTTTTATGAAACGGCATGTGGTGGATCTTTTTCAGCGTCTAAAATAACCCGGTAACCCAAATTTTCATGTACCTACCACAAAAATTACGACTACACTATCAAGCAGTCGAAAAAGCAGCCGCGTCATAATTATAAGACACCTCCAGAAAATTGATGAATTTTTCAACTTTTTTCAGCCTTTTCAAACATTTATCTATTTTTTTGCCGGTTTTACGGTTTTTTATTCCTTTTGAAGTTATTTTCTTAATTTTTCGCCAATAATTGTGGCATATTTGACCACTTCCTTTCAAGTTTCCAACTTTTTCACCGTCACATCTCCTTCAAGGATTTTGGTTGACTACAGCGATTCTATGATGTGCAGAACATATTACAAAACGTTTAGGTCAGATAAAACCATGATAATTATGATTTAGGATATGAGTTACATTCATTCACCTCTGTTCAATCATTATGGGGCTCGCCTCTACTCTTTCTTCAGAAGAGCTGGCTCAACTGGACATCATGATTCAACTTGGATTCAGTACTTTGCAGATGAGCAGAAGAATCACCCATTCGCGATGCTGTGTAAGAAACTACGTTCTAGATACAATGGCTCACGGCTCAGCAAAACCCACTGGACGTCCAAGAATCCTCAATGATCGAAATGAGCGATCTGTGGTGAGATGAGTTTCCAACACTCGTTTTCTTGGAATTTGTGACCTGTAAGATGAACTCCATGGACTACCAGGACACTCTCCAGAAAGGAATTGTCTTCGTTTTCAACCGTGGAAACCGCAAGAAGACCGATATCTTTCAAAAAGATAATGCGGCTATTCACAAAAGCTCTTCGACAATGAACTGGTTTTCCACGAAGAAGATCAAAGTCTCTCTTGCTTGACCAGCCAACTCGCCAGACCTCAACCCCATAGAGAATGTCTGGGGACTTTTTGCCCAAGCAGTTTATCGTCACGGAAAGCAGTTTCAGACTGTAGCAAAGCTAAAAGATGCCGTGTGGGACAAGTTCCAGCCATCATACCTCGAGAGTCTTACTAATAGCAAGAACAACAGACTATTCCAAGTGATGCGGAAGTTTGGAGGACCTAGTTCTTATTAAATTTATTTATTTTATTTATTTATTTATTTATTTACTAGAATATCGACACAACACGCAAAAAAAACTATACATAAAAACATTGGGGAACATAAAAATGGAATGTGGTGGGATAATACTAGTAAAACATAAAATGATCAATTGGACCCGCAAAGAGTCCGGAGATCAAGTGAGGGGAAAGATTTTGTCAAAAGGTAGATGACCGAGGCGTCTCGCAAAGGTAAGTTCCGAAATATGCTTAGGGAAGTAAGGCACTATTTTATCCCAGATGGAAAAGTGGCGATGTAGAAAGCTGTCGTTTTTAGCGCCGCAAATGATAACGCGATAGGGAAACCGGGGCGATGTCGCAGGCTTGATGTATAGATGCAGATTGGGAAAGTGGTAACGGTGCGTAAAAATTTTAAAATACGTTTTGATTATCAAAAACAAACGCCTGTGGTATAAGGATTGCTGGGACGCGCGTAATAGTCGGTTTTCATAAGGGGAAAGTTGATTACTGATTGGATTTTTTCCGAAAGCTAAGTTACACCGGAGAAATACCTGTCGTGAGAAGAATCTGAGGGGTGACTCTAGTTTTTTATTCAGTTGGGAAGAGTTCGGGTGAAATAATTCGCAGCAGTACTCAAGTGTAGGTCGAATATAAACATTGAACAGTTTAAAATAAAACTGGGCATTAGTGGACCTAAAGGATTTCAGAATTCTGCGACAATTGAAGAGGGCTGAGTTAACAATGCGGTTGATGTGGGGTTCAAAACTTAGAGTGTCATCAACATAAAGGCCTAGGTCCCGTGCGCAAGATGTTTGGGATATTTTATGATCATTGATCAAATAACTTGTTTTTGGGTTATTCTTACCTAAGTGAAGGACAACGGTTTTGTGTTGAGCAAGCCCTAGTTTCCATTTTTGACACCATTCGGAGATAATATCGATGGATTTTTGAAGACTAGAAGTATTGGAACCGAATATTTTAAGATCGTCCGCAAAGGCGATCGTATGAACATCTTCGGGAAAAGATGCTAAAAGGTCGTCTATATACAACAAAAAAAGAAATGGACCCGTTACTGTACCTTGGAGAACACCCGAAATGTTTTTAAATTTATTTACCGAAATATACTCTCCGATTTTTACCTTAGAAATCCTATCCGAGAGAAAAGATTTAAACCATTGGCATAACTCCGGATCGAAACCGAAGTTTTGCATTTTAAGCAATAATAGATCATGAGGAACCGAATCAAATGCTTTACGAAAATCAATTAAAATGACGTCTAGATATCCCCTTGGCTTTGATAGTGTTAGATGGTACTGCGAAATAGCATCGATGAGAGCCAATGGGCAAGACCTACGACTTAGAAACCCATATTGTTTTGGGGAGAGTCGATGCGCAAAAGCTTGTTTTATGGATCTGAGAATTAATCTTTCAAAACAGCGAGCAAGAGGATGAGTCAGTGAAATTGGTCTAAAATTTGCTGTGTCAGAGACACTTCCCTTTTTGTGAAGGGGAATAACTATTGCGGTTTTCCAGCATGTAGGAAAGAGTCGTGAAGTTAACGACTCAGTGAAAATAAGGGATAGGGGGATTGAAATGGAGTCGGCGCATTTTTTGATGATAAAAAAATTTATATTATCGGTTGAGAATCCTAATTTTGGTTTTATTTTGTTAAGGGTCTGCGAAACACCAAATGGAGACAGATCAAAGTTTGTTTTTATTGGTTTAGGATGCGGAAGGGCTGGAAAGGGAGGAGAAGGAGCAGTGAAACTTTTAGAGAATGTTTTGATAATTTCTGTTGTTTTCTTTGGTTTTCTGTGACATTTTGAATAGATTTCCGTTTAATGAAACAGTTTTCTGATCATCACATAAAATATTCTGAAGTCAAACTTAGAAACGTGTGAAACTTGAAAAGAATGGTCAAATAAGACACCAGTATCGGTAAAAAGTAAGAAAATGTCTTTTGAAAGTAATAAAAAACAGTAAAACCGGCAAAAAAATAAATAAAATTTCAAAAAGGTTGAAAAAAGTTGAAAAATTTATCATTTTTTGGGGGTGTCTTATAATTATGACGCGGCTGATTTTTCGACTTTTTGGTACTGTAGTCGTAATTTTTGTGGTAGGTACATGAAAATTTGGGTTTCCGGGTTATTTTAGACGCTGAAAAAGATCCACCACATGCCGTTTCATAAAAATTTCTAGTTTCCCCAAAACCCCCAAAATAGGGGGGTGTCTTATAATTATGACGCTCACTGTACACGTCCACGCGACTTACATTCTTCTCATAACATGACCAGCCTTTTCGCTCTTACTAGCTTACTCTACTGCCACGTTAGAACAACAACAATCCTACAAATTCTCAATCCCTAACCTTAAAACCTACTTCCTAGTCTTAAAAGGGCGTAATACACTCACAAAATCCTAAGCTTAAGAAAAAAAATCTAAACATTTCCTGAACTCAAAAAGGATAGGACCAAACCTATTGGCTTCTTACTATACAACACAACATAACCGATAACAGTAACATACGTCATAACCATTAATGAAAAATGTCACTAATCAGCACTGACGTGGCGGCGACGTTCCAGTCGTCTTGCACGGGCCCGTAGCAAAGTTTCCACGCCTTTCCGAGACTCTTTTCCGCTCCGAGATCGGCTCCGCTGTCGATTCGTCACTGATTCATGCTCCGGAACTGCCATGTCCCTGCAGTCGACCAGACACTCCATCGAATCAACTGGCTCCGACGCCGATAATGAAATTGACAACAACCGAACCCTGTCCGGTTTCACCGTACAGAGACCGCCGTGTCTGTCTTCCAACGTCCTTCTGAGACACAAATCTGTGTTTTCAACACTGAACTCGCACTTTTCGCTTTCCCCGGCACAGTTGACTGATTGTTTTCGCTCCTCTCGTTTTCCTTCCGACACTCGTGCTTCGCGATCCTACACCGATCCCTTCATTTCTCTTTATGAACAGCGGGTTCGACATCACCCCTGTAACCTTTCTTCCTTCACGCTTCAAGCACAGGCTCGTCGGCACACACTTTTTCACCGTTTCCTTCCGGACAAACTGTCCGAGACCTGCTTTCGCTTTCGCTGTAACCTGAGCCCTACTTTGTGGAGGCCCTCTGAAGTTTGGCTTCGCCAACACTTCCACCTCTTTCTCCCACTTCGAACTTTTTCTCTTCGATCGTTCCCAACCATCTGTGGACATCGCCGATACGACCGACCCACTTTCGACCTCAAATCGCCTTCTCTGTCCCAGGCTTTCCATCGGCTCAACCATCTTTGCTTTCCTTGCTTTCTTGGCTGTGTCCACTTTCTGCACTGGCCTCGACGTACACTGTCTTACCACATGGCCCACACCTCCACAACGGAAACATTGGTTCATTCCGCCATACCTTCTTAACCTTTCCAACACTCTTGTCGCTTGTTGCAGTGATGCTGACATTTTGATGTGTAGATGGGCTTTTCATCCCAACTTGACAGAACGCAACCATGGAGACATAGATTTGCGATAGGGCGTGTTTGCCTTCCCATAAGCTCTAACATAAGAAAGAAAGCATGCATATGATTTATTAAATAAGTGTTAAATAAAAATAAGAATAAAATCCTGAAATTTTTTTCATCTTTAATTTATCCAAATATGTCAATGATCTGGATAAGCTTCGTTTTCGTTTGATCAGCTATAATCTCAATTGTTTTGTTGATAATTTCGCCGGCTACGTCCTTGCGAGCATTTTTAAAATGGTCAAAATCTTGGAAATTGACGGCTTCCTTCTGAATTTTAAATATATTTTCTTACTGTATTGTCCATTCGCGAAGAAAGCAAGTGCGCTCCACAAAACATAGTACTTCGTGGATTTCATTTCCGTCGCCAAATTATTTCATTTCACGTATAAATTCAACGTAAAATTAAATAATTTGGCGACGGAAATGAAATCCACAAAGTGCTATGTTTTGTGGAGCGCACTTGCTTTCTTCGCGAATGGACAATAGTTATTAGAATCTTACATTGGCTTCAGCAATACCATTAACAATAGCAGTATCGCGTTCAGAAGCAGTCACAACTGATAGAATTACAAAAAAGAGCACAATGAGAGAACGCATGTTTTTGTTTCGATGAGAAGATTATGAGTTTGAGAAACTTTTCAACCTTTTATATGTTGGCAAAAGAATGGCCTCGAATGGATTGCTCATGGTCATGTGTCGGTTTTTCTTTTTGCTTTTAGAATGTATAGAATTGGCAGCTTTGTTTACTAAAATGATCGAACTACAAATTGATCGAAACTTTGATGTGCTCTTGACGAGTAGTTTAACGAATGGGACGAGTTGGTGCACGTGTGACGAGTACGGCTCAAACAAAAATGTACTAGGATCACCAATTCAGGAACTGTCTTGGGGGTTTCTGAACTGCGGAATACTGCCACTGCCCGCTTTCGCATACAACATTTCGCGTTCTTCTTTTGCTGACGTTGGCCTCTTCCGCGTCTCGTCGTAGTCCCATTTCAAGTAGGATAAGTTATCTTCCTGCTTCTAGTTCAAAATGTATCGAATCAACACTCTTTTCATTCTGCAATTATCGAACTTCAAACTGTTCAAAATTGAAAAACAAAATTGATTGGGGGAAGCTCAGAGAATGCTCCAATTGGATAATTTAGCTTCTTTCAGTTCCCCGGATGCCGCTGTCGGGATAGCTTTTGAGCATTTTGTCAGTGATTACAGGCTTGATAAAAAATGCGATAATGAGAGCGGCAATCCAATTATTCCAGCAAAATCTCGGAGATGACTCGGAAACATTCTGTCAAACGAAGTTTTATGTCGAAAAGGGCCGTAAAGCTCATCCCCCGTTCGGGAATATACCTTATCCTACTTGAAATGGGACCCCGACGAGACACGGAAGAGGCCAACGTCAGCAAAAGAAGAACGCTAAATGTTGTATGCAAAAGCGGGCAGTGGCAGTATTCCGCAGTTCAGAAATCCCCAAGACAGTTCCTGAATTGGTGATCCTGGTTAATTTTTATTTTGAGCCGTACTCGTCACACGTGCATCAACTCGTCCCATTCGTTAAACTACTCGTCAATGCACAGTAAAGTTTCGATCAATTTGTAGTTCGATCATTTCAGTAAACAAAGCGGCCCATTCTATACATTCCAAAATCAAAAAGAAAAATCGACACATGACTATGAGCAATTCATTCAAGGCCATTCTTTTGCCAGCCTATAAAAAGTTGAACAGTTTCTCAAACTCATCATCATCGAAACAAAAACATGCGTTCTCTCATTGTGCTCTTTTTTGTAATTATATCAGTTGTGACTGCTTATGAACGCGATACTGCTATTGCTAATGGTATTGCTGAAGCCAATGTAAAATTCTAATAACTACAGTAAGAAAATATATTTAAAATTCAGAAGGAGGCCGTCAATTTCCAAGATTTTGACCAAATTAAAAATGCTCGCAAGGACGTAGCCGGCCAAATTATCAACAAAACAATTGAGATTATAGCTGATCAAACGAAAACGAAGCTTTTCCAGATCATTGACATATTTGGATAAATTAAAGATGAAAAAGATTTCAGGATTTTATTCTTATTTTTATTTAACACTTATTTAATAAATCATATGCATGAGCTGACTTTCTTTCTTATGTTAGAGCTTATGGGAAGGCAAACACGCCCTATCGCACATCTATGTCTCCATGGTTGCGTTCTGTCAAGTTGGGATGAAAAGCCCATCTACACATCAAAATGTCAGCATCACTTCTTTGTGGGTAGTTAAGGTATGAAAAAGCCGTTTTTCGCTTTTTCATCGTCAATTTTATCAAGTCCCCATCCAGAGTTATATCGTCCCATTTTATCGCGGCAGCTTTCGAAGCTCGCAGCATTGCGTGAAAATACAAAATTGCCAGTAGCGCGTCGCAATACCAAGATGGGCCTTTCTTTGAAATAGCAATTTTCAAGCAATATTTCACAGTTTTATACTAAAATGTAAGTGCCAGAACGATATTTTCAACAAATTCGCGCATAAAAAAACAAAATTATCGCGAAAAATATTTAAAAAAAATGCAATAAAAGGAAAAAAAAACATTGAAAAAAAGACTGGCACATTTGAAAATTTTCCCCCTCCCGCCGAACCGCGACGCGCATACGGTTCGCGCGCGGTAGAGCACGTTGGATATTGTTTTGTCTCGACAATAGATCGCGGAAATTGCTATTGCAAAGAAAGGCCCATCTTGGTATTGCGACGCGCTACTGGCAATTTTGTATTTTTACCAGAGTTGTGGGGAATCGGTTTTTGAGTTTGCGGAATGCCGAATGCGGAATTTTTTTCGAACTTTTTTTTTTGCGGGATGCGGAATGGGGAATCCGCATTTTGCGGAATTATTGCGGAACATGATATTTTCACAGACATAACTTTTATTTCAAAGGAAAAAAACACTTATTGATTCAAGTTTGAACTTTTCAAAAAAAAAAAAAAATTATAATTAGCGAAACCGTAAATTCGTTTTGAGAGCAAAACGTTAGTGTGTCTAACAATTCAAGGGTCAGCCTGGATCTTTTTTGATCTGAAATAAGGCCTGAGAGAGAGAAAAGTCTCTCCGATTCACATGTTCTCTAGGCAAAGGAAAAGTATTTCAAAGCCCATTTTTTCAAGTAAGGATGAGCTTGATCTACGTGCCAAAAATTGAATGGATTAATTGAAATACTTGGAGCAGTTTTGCAGTTGCCAGCAATGTGCTCCACCGGTGGCAAAAACCGATAAAAACCGGTGTTTTTTAATACCGGTGAAAACCGGTTTCCACCGGTTACAAAAAACCGGTTTCCACCGGTGTGAATAAAACCGGTTTTCGCCGGTTTCCACCGGTATCCACCGGTGAAAACCGGTGTTTTGTGTGAAAACACAGCGACGCGCAATTGCGGACCAAAGTTGTTTTTTTTTTTAATTTTAAATGTTCAAATCTTGCTTGCTTTTCTAGTTTTATCTTTTTTTTTCCTCTATTTTTTTATAAAACTCCCCAATTTTCGAATTTTTCAGCTAAATGACGTCTCCAGTATGCAAAGTATTCGAAACGATATTGATTCGAGTCAAAAATTGTGACATGTTCAAATAAATTATCACTTAAAAAATTGTGGCATGTTCAAATAAATGTTCACTTAAAAAATACTCAAATACGCAAGAAGGACAAAAAGGTAAGCTAGGAAAGTAATTTTTATGAAAATGATTAATTTATAATCGTCAACGGCGGAGCCGACAAGATGTTCTTCAAAATCAAGTCCTCGAACAACAGCGAGTAGCGCATCATCCCAGTCGGTTCCAAGGGTGTCGCCATCATCCGTACCGCCGAAGCGCCAAAGAAGAACAAGCCTCTCGTTCAATTCGCCCCAGCTCCAGCTGACGTTCTGGCTGCTTCCGCCTATGTCACCCCGGCCGGAACCCTGACCATCACCATGTCGGTGTTTTTTGGAACTCCTCTCAAAAAGTATTATTTTTCCCAATGATAAGTCTGGATCAGGCTTGGTCGGAGTCGGAAAACGGAAATTCCGATTTTCCGAATTTTCCGACCTTTTTCGGAAAATTTTCCGAATTTATTTTTCGGAAAAATTACCCGTCGGAAAAATGTCCGAATTAATTATCCGGAAAATATTCCCGTCGGAAAATTTTCCGAAAATTATCGGGAAATTGCAGTTCTTTTAGGTGCCGCAATTTTTTGTTGATTTTTTTGTTAATTTGTTGAATTTTTGGTTAGTTTGTTGATTTTGGTATTTTTTCAAAGAAATAAGATGAGCCAATTGTTAAGAATCTTTTTCGGAAAATAGAAAATTTAAAAAAAAATCCTGTTTTAGTTTCGAAAATCGGAAAAAATCGGATAGCCGATTTTCCGAAAAATAAAATCGGAAAAAATGTCGGATATCCGATTTTCCGAAAAATTATTTCGGAAAAAAATTTCCTTTTCCGATTTTCCGAACAAGCCTGGTCTGGATTATTTCATGCTATTTTTATTGCAGGTTTGATTTATGAGACAAAAACGAAGACACCGCAGACGACATCGAGTACGATTACATTGATACGGAAGCTGTGGAAGATCCAGGAAAAAGCATCTTAAAATTCTGAAAACGAGGACGATTATTTTTGTTCGATTAGATTTAGCTGATCAAATTACTAAAATACATGTTTTTTTTCATTTATTCGTTCTTTTTTTTTTGTTTTTTTTTTAACTTTTTGTTGAAATAAAACGAAATGTCTTAATTACCAAGAAAAATAGAAATTTTAAAGATGAAAAAAACGTAAATTTTAATTTTTTTTTATTAGTTATTAGGTTTATTATTAGGTAGTAAAAGAATCACCGTGTTGTAGAGCCGCAAAAAATCAACTTTGCGCGTACTATTCAATGTATCCGCAATTGCGCGTCACTGTGTTTGCACACAAAACACCGGTTTTTATCAGAATAGAAACCGGTTGTTTCGAATAACCGGTTTTTTCCACCGGTTTTTTAAATAAAAAACCGGTGAAAACCGGTTGTTGGAAATCGGTTGGGCACATTGGTTGCCAGTCACTTTCAAAAAAAATCGTATTTTCTTTTTTCAACTTGTTTTGAATTTTCACGTATGAACTCCAAAAACAAATTTAAAAAAAATTTTTTAGAACATTTTTTTGCTGAATACTGCATTCCGCATTCCGCATTCCGTAATTTGCGGATTCCGCACAACTCTGATTTTCACGCAATGCTGCGAGATTCGAAAGCTTCCGCGATAAAATGGGACGATATAACTCTGAACTTGATAAAAGTGTTGGTGGAAAAATTTGATGTGTAGATGGCAGTTTTATCTCAACTTGGCAGAACGCTACCGTGGAGACGTAGATGTGCGATAGGGCGTGTTTGCCTTCCCATAAGCTCTAACATAAGAAAGAAAGTCAGCTCATGCATATGATTTATTAAATAAGTGTTAAATAAAAATAAAAATAAAATCCTGAAATCTTTTTATCTTTAATTTATCCAAATATGTCAATGATCTGGATAAGCTTCGTTTTCGTTCGATCAGCTATAATCTCAATTGTTGCGTTGATAATTTCACCGGCTACGTCCTTGCGAGCATTTTTAAAATGCTCAAAATCTTGGAAATTGACGGCTTCCTTCTGAATTTTAAATATATTTTCTTACTGTAGTTATTAGAATCTTACAGTGGCTTCAGCAATAACATTAGCAATATCAGTATCGCGTTCAGAAGCAGTCACAACTGATAGAATTACAAAAAAGAGCACAATGAGAGAACGCATGTTTTTGTTTCGATGAGAAGATGATGAGTTTGAGAAACTTTTCAACTTTTTATAGGCTGGCAAAAGAATGGCCTTGAATGAATTGCTCATAGTCATGTGTCGGTTTTTCTTTTTGCTTTTGGAATGTATAGAATTGGCCGCTTTGTTTACTGAATTGATCGAACTACAAGTTGATCGAAACTTTTGAACGGCAGAACCATAAACCTTTTTTTAACCATTTCCCTCTCAGCTGGTCTGGAAAACGTTTAGAGCATATTACCAAGCCCGAAATGCTGTATTCCCTTTATTTGGATTTCGCCAACATCGTTCTGGTGATCAGGGACCATAAGACAAAATATCCGCAAATTAGTATATAATGGATTCGTGGCGGAGTGACAATTTTTTCACGTTTTTATTCCGAAAAATGAAGAAATAACTGAAGAAATGAAGAGATTTTTTGTCTCCCAGGTTCACGTTAATTGTCACTTCGTCACGAATCCATTATATATGCGATAATATTTTATGCTAAAAGCAGGAAATGGGAAAACAGTACGATAAAACTGTAGAAACAAATTTTCGAGAGAACAACATTATTTTGCATTTTATCCTCTCGACAGTCCATTGTTGGTAGCTGCTCTATCAAATAAATTGTGAATACGAGGCGTATCACCAATACAAATTCCAAATTCAAGACAAAACATGCGCAACATCTGGAAGGAGAGCGGATTCATTTCGCTTATTGTACCGTAGACGCCTGAAAAAAAATAAAATGTTCATATTATGCGTTTCCAGGCAAAATCCAGTTACAATGCTCCGATGCTCTACAGTTTTTCGTTGCAGAACGTTGCAGAAACTTTTTAACTGAATTTTGCTCGTGAACGCATAGTGTCGCAACGTGTGCGCAATGCGTGCATATAGCGGACATGCATACTATGTATATGCATCCGTATAATATATACTCGGTATAAAACGCTGAAAACTCGCTCCAAACGAACAAAAAATTTCACATGCATTTGGAGTGAGGTTTAGAGAAATCAGAGCAAAACATCGGCCACGACTCTCTCAATTTTCTGCACTCTCTCGTCGCCAACGCGGCCGCGTCCACCACTGTGCGAAGGGAGCGCATTTGCAGCGCTCCGTACTGAGAATATCGACTTATACGTACTTCACAAATTGATCAATACTCCCCATTACACTCTTTATAGTGGTAAAACAGAAACCATCGTACGTCACTTACTGCGCCCAAATCCCAGAAATGTGACTTTTTCATTGATTAAAGCGTCCACTACAGAGTTACTTTCATAGAACCAGTCCGTGGTCGATTTGTGAAACACGAGCACTTGCAGCGGATGCCATATCTGTAAAATAAATGAACACATTAAAACTAAACTGAACTGCGGAATTTTTCTGTAACAAGGGAATGGTCCAAACTTAACTTGGCGTTTCGAAATGAAACCTATATAGGGTGAAAGAGCACTTCATGGGGAGCTCAAATCACTTTTTAATTTCTGCAATAAACCATTCGGAGCCGAGCAAATGAGCTCCAAAGTTTTAATTTTCACGTGCGAATTTATCACCGCAGTTGAGAGTTATTTTCAACAGTGGCGTGGTGGCCGAGTGGTTGCACAGGTAAACCGCGTAGAGTTTCAACAGATTCTAAAAAGTGCACATACTTTTTGCGCATTCTTTTGAAACTCTTTTCAGAACGTTTGCTGATTCCTTTGGGTTACTTTTTAAACGCGTTTATCGTTCATGATTTTTCATCCATCTGAGAATGTTTATTTGAAAATTTATTAGTAAACAACACGAGCTCAACAACGTTATGAAAAAAATAGAAAATAAAAAAGAAAACAACGTTATAAATAGTCCGTATTGGGTTCCGTAATGGGGTCATTCACAAAACCCGATAAAAAACTGCGGGAAAAATCGGAGAATGCTCCGACTGGTCTGAAATTTTGGGAAACAATGGCAAAAATACTACCGGGCATTTCCAGAAAATTTCAGACCATCCAGAATATCGATTTTTAAAATTAACAGAAAAAATTCGATATTTTGGTCCAAAAATTTCTGAGCATGTACAGAAGCATTTTTGCCATTATATCCCGTAATTTCAGGCCAATCGGGGCGTTCTCCGATTTTTTCCGCAGTTATTTTTTCGGTTTTGTGAATAAGCCCATAACAGACGGACCCTCTTCTTCCTGGACGCGACTGTCGGTGTTAATTTCTGCGTTTTGAATTCCAACTTCGTTTGCCCCGGATAGCTGGTTTCTGAAAGTAATCCACGTAAATCAGACATTTGCAAAAAAAAGAACAAACATTATAATGAATTCGTGGCGGAGTGACATTTCACGTGAAACTGGGAGACGAAAACTATCTTCATTTCTTTAGTTATTTCTTCATTTTTTGAATACGTGAAAAAAAATTGTCACTCCGCCACGAATCCATTATATTGATTTGATAAATGAATTTTTCTGGGATTCCACTTCACATAAGAATGACGATAAATATACTGAAAATGCTAAAATTGGTCTGAAATAATGCCAAAAATGCTCCCGGCCGTAAAAATGTAAAATTTTCGCAAAATTTGGCGGTTTTTTCACAATCTCCCGAAAATTTTGACATTTTTCCACATTTTTTTGAATAACCCAATTATAAACAGCGCGTGGAACATAAAATACCGCAAACGTTTTTGATTCAAAATGAAATTTTGTGGGTATTCTCAAGAGAAATATCAAAACAAGTTCAAAAATACCTAGAAAACGTACAAACTTGCCCGATAATTTTGGAAAAAAAATGTCATAAACACAGTTTCTGAAAAAAAAAACAATTTTTTGTTGAATTTCAACATTTCTGCCCAAATTGTAGAATCCATAAATATTTTTGACACTATTTTTCGAAGTTTTAGGCAAATTTTCGTCATTTTTCAACATTCACATGAAACATTCCACGGTGTCCAGGATTTGAAATGTGGGCGGAGCCTAATTTGCTGGCGCGTCAGCAAACTTCCATGGCGCACTTTCGGTGCTTGCGCATTTTTCGACTCTCGCATTTTTTTTTATTGATTTTATTGTTTTTCTTTCAGTAAAACCTGTTTTTCTTTGTAAAATGTATGTATTGTATCTTTTAATACTATTAAATTGCCCAAACTTTGATTTTCGTAAAGATTTATCCTGCAAAAACACCAAAAAACTCAAAACGAATATTTCGAAATGGTGGCTGAACCAAATTCGACGTTCTTAGGCCTAAAAAAATTCGAAAGACCTCAGCTATAATTCCGTTGGAGCACATGTGGGAAAAAATTAAGAATTTATGCTTTTCTTCCCGAAAAACATAAAAAATGCCTCAAAATTTGAATTTCGCGCGAAAAAATCCAGTGGGGCGCGTTTGCTCGGCTCCACCCACATTTCAAATCCTGGACACCGTGCATTCTATCAGAAACGGCGCATAAAACATAGAAAAAGCCAAAACTAATGAAACATTCAAAATAGACAGATTTTTTCGACATTTCCCTTAATTTTTGCCTTTTTCGACATTTTCTAACTTTTCTTCTTAATTCTACCAATAAACTCATTAAAAATAGCGTGTAAAAGGACCATAAAACAACTGAAAATGCCGAAAAAACGAATTATAACAGATTTTAATCCTGAATTGATGGCGCTACCTCGAAATAGAACCTTTTCGAAATAGAAATGTGCCGAAATAGAACGTGACGCGAAATAGAACCGCGTGAAATAGAACTGTTCTGAATTAGAACTGTCCCGAATTAGAATTGCGTGAAATAGAACTGTACCGAAATATAACCGCGTGAAATAGAACCCAGTCAATAAATAGAAAACGCTCCTCAACTGAAATCCAACGCAGTGCCACGGTTGTTACAGGTCACGCCACTGAGTGGAACTTTTTCTGTTTGGCCATTTATTCAATAGTCTTCACCCAATTTCGCTAAAACGCTCTAAAACGGAGCACAGTTCTATTTCACGCGGTTCTATTTCCGAACAGTTCTATTTTACTCGGTTCCATTTCGGAACATTTCTATTTCGGAACAGTTCTAATTCAGAACAGTTCTATTTCACGCGGTTCTATTTCGCGTCACGTTCTATTTCGGAACATTTCTATTTCGAAAAGGTTCTATTTCGAGGTAGCGCCGAATTGATTTTTCAATTTTCTCGACGCCTAAACCTCGAAAATTTCTCAACACACCGCTTATAAATCTCAAAAATAACAACTACCGATAAAAATTTAACCAAAAAAAGTCGGAAAATAGGAGAAAAACGAGCAAAAATGAGAAGAAAATGGCAAAAAAATGTCGATAATTTAGGCTCCGCCCTTTTTGCAAGTAGCGCATGCCTTTTTGCAATTCTTTTGATAATCTTCTCAAATTCTCTGAAGCAGAAAGAATTTCAAAAGAATTTCAACAGATTCTGAAAAGAATTCGTTTGAATTATCAGAATGCCACTCTTTCGATACACTTTTGCGGTTCACAATTCACCCTAGACTCTTTTGGGACTCTTTCCGCACCAAAACTCTTTTCAGACTCTTTTTAAACTATTTGCGGTTTACCTGTGTGGTGCCAGAGAATTGTAAATGGAAGATGCGGGTTCAATCCCACGCGGTAAAAAATTTTGTATTTTGATTTCTGCGTTTACTTTTCCAGGTTCTAGAACTTTGTTTTTTTTTTTGACAAATATTTTTTTTCCAATTTTTTGTTTTTAATACGTAGTAACAGTTCACAAATAAGGACAAAAATGCTAATCGACAATTATGAAATGGGAAAAACAAATAGTGTTGGTGCATCTCGCTCACTTGATGAACGCATTATCGGTACATCTCGTCTGGAAGCAATCATCTGCGCTAACTTGTCAGAAACGGAACTCCAAAAGTGTCAAGAACGGTAAGCTTGTGTCCATTCAGCACGCTTTTTTCCAAGAGATTGGTATCTTGTCGGGATATAGGTGGAGGGGATCCGAGTTCGAAATCAAAAACTTCTTGGATAATAACAACAACAACAACAAAGCGATAGAAAAATTGCCACACGAAGTGTCATCTCCAGTTAAAACGAAATAAAAACAAAGCAAAACACAAACATCCAATCGTCACCATACGTTGAAAAGAAGTTGACAATGCAAAAAAAAATGGTTAAAAAAAAGTTCTAGGACCTGGAAAAGGGAACGCAAAAATCAAAATACCCTAAACTCGTGTAGATAGGTCCGATTTCATTTCTGCGAGGAACACACTATCTCATTTTGTCTGGTTTCTCTGACGTATTGTGTTTTCATGTCCGCTCACTTCTCTCTCAGCGGTCGGCCACACTATTGGTACACAAGTTATTGGTAAACAAGCGTGGTCAGAGAAACGAGAGAGTGTGTCTGTCTTGGAGAAATAGGAGGCCAAAGAAACGAGAGAGTGCGTCTAACTGGAGACGGACCTATCCATTGGCGGACCTATCTACACGAGTCTAGGGTACAAAAATTTTTTACCGCGAGGGATTGAACCCGCATCTTCCATTTACAATTCTCTGGCACCAACCACTCGGCCACCACGCCACTGTTGAAAATAACTCTCAACTGAGGTGATAAATTCGCACGTGAAAATTAAAACTTTGGAGCTCATTTGCTCGGCTCCGAATGGTTTATTGCAAAAATTGAAAAGTGATTTGAGCTCCCCATGAAGTGCTTTTTCACCCTATATAGGTTTCATTTCGAAAGTTAAGTTTGGACCATTCCCTTGTAAGAGGAATGCGAATATGTGATTTAAATTTTGGTCACGAAAATTTTTTTTTACGTGGATTATCAAAAGTGTAAAAATTCATATATTTAAATAACAAAATAGAGATCCGTTACCTCGGACTCTTCAACTCTGCGAACCAACTTTCCATCTTCTCTAAAAAGCCCATATAAATTCACGTTATGGATGTCATAAGTTCCGTCGGCTGAAACAAAAGTTTTCTTTTTGCTTTTCACTGTTTTGGGTTGCTGACGACTGTGGTCACGAAAGTGCGATTCGTAAACTGTTTAATACATTTTGTAGGCAACGAGATGCAAACAAGAGACAATCTTGAAACGCGTCTTAGCCAAGGTTAAATGCGATGGATGCATATAGTGTCCGTATTTGAATCATATCGTCTATTTGACGCTATATAATGGATTCCTGGGGGAGCGACAATTCACGTGAAACTGGGAGACGAAAAATCTCTTCATTTCTTCAGTTATTTCTTCACTTTTTCGAACAAAAACGTGGAAAAATTGTCACTCCGCCACGAATCCATTATATAATACAAGCCTGGCTGCATCAAAAGCTACTTTTGATTTATTTTCATTTCTAAAAATGTTTTTTCTTCACTTTCTTTTAAATTTCTTTTTCATTCATTTCTTGCATGTGCCCTGTGGCGCAGGCGGTTAAGCGCTTGCCCTCCAAGCGAACCACGCGAGTTCGAGTTTTTGTGTTGGCCTTGGGCGCTCAGTTCGCTTCCGCCATGCAGTTTGGAAACAGACACACCAAGAAACTCAGTTACAGACCCAAACGGAATTTTATATATAAGAATGATTTTTTATTTATTTCTAGGATTGAAAAAATACCCATCAATGTACAAATACAAGCCTTTTTCACTTTTATTTGACAAATTTTTTTCCTAGAAACGGGACTTGTGACCTTTGTGGCTGAATCGATAAAACGTGTATTGTCGGACCGCCAAAATGATCAAACGCGATCTGCTGAACTCAACGCTATGAGATTGTGTAAATTCAACGTGAAAATGAAATAATTTGGAAACCAAAATGAAAATCGCATAGCGTTGAGTTCAGTGGAGCGCGTTTGACCATTTTGGCAAGCCTACAATAAACTTTTTTATTTTATCCAACGACTGGGATTTATTATATATCTAGGCTCTAATAAGCATAAATGCATGACAGGATTCAAATATGGACACTATATGCATCCACCGATTGTGAACGCATTCAAAAAAGACAGTCGTCATCACCCCCGCGCCGGCAAGAGTGAAGATCAACTCCCCACCGATGGAAGAACAACCCCACACCAAAAATAACAACTCCCCACCAAAAAAAATGTAACACTGAAAGTTCACGTAAAAAATTTGGGTGTGTATACGTATGACCCCAAAATGTTTAAAACTAAGCCGTGCCGCGCCACGTGGCAGGCTCCTTACTGCGCTACTCAACCAATGTCAATGCGCAATCGAGAAGATCGAATCGAAGTGCAAAAAAAAAATAAATAAAAATTCACACAACTGAAAAAGTCAGTTCCCCACATTGTTTCCATTGTCTTGGTCGCCATAACTGAATTCGCGGTACCACCAGTGTGAATTTTTGGGTGGGGAGTTATAGTTCCAAAGTGGGGGGCCAATATTCTATTGGTGTGGGGTCAATGTTCAAAAGCCCCTCCTGTGAACATGTTTCCCCCAAAATCAACTGTGGGGAGCTGTTATTCATGAACTTCCACTCCCCAAATCGGTAAAATAGCCCCCGGAAAATATCGTGTACTTGAGCTCCCCGAAAAAAAATAATAATTTTTTCCACAGTGTGGGGAGTCAAACTCCCTTTTTGGGGAGCTATATTCCACGTGTGGGGAGTCATATGTGGGTGGGGGGCTTATGTTCACATTCGCCCCCGCGCCTTACAACCGTACCGTCTGTCAAACAATAGAAGAACACGGGATGTGTTGGTAGATCAATTAGCTCAAAAATGACTAGCTCATCAGGATCGTTTAAGCATGTAGTATGGATAAAATATGCCTGCAAAATAGTTGGTAATCAAGAAGATGAAACGCACACCTTTCTTATTTGTGCAAACTTGACGCATTCCTCGTTTCCTTTGCAGGCAATCACTGTGATATCTTCCAAATTTTCTGGCGACACATTTTCAAGTCTTAACAAAAACATTGGTATTAATATGATCTTGAAATGTATTTACTTACACAACTCGAGAATTAAAGCATTGCTCCTCCTTGTGATTGATTAGATATTTTGTTGGAAGTGACGTAAGCGCATGGTGTGGCGAAATGATCACTCCAAGTTGTGTGATTTCACGGCTCACTGTGGTTAATGCGGTTTTTTTTTAAATATATATTGTGTTTTCAATCGACTTGCGACATGAGAAAGCGAGACTCCGCCCACTTATTTGTGCCGTTCTGCCTGCGTCTCTTCAAATATCACTGTGTTCGCGTGGTCGCGCATAAATAAGTGGGCGGAGTCTCGCGCTCTCATGTCGCAAGTCGATTGAAAACTTAATAATCGGTAATGCCAAAGCGCTCCATTTGCAAAATGGTTTCTTTTCCACTTTTTGCAATGGAGCGCATTCTCATTTGCATTACATTACATCACATTGCATTACTGTGTTTTAAATCGGGCTCCGCGACGTTTCAAAACCGAGTGTATTTTCGAAAAATTCCTCTTTAATTTTTGCACAGTCCTATTCCGGCTCGTCAATTTTCAGATACTTGAAATAGCGGCCAAATGGCAGCCAAACAGTCGCCAAAGAGCTGCCAAATGGCATCCAAATGGCTCTGGGACGTTTCGAAACCTGCCATTTCGAAACTGGGACGTTTTGAAACTTATTTGCATTTTCGCGTATGATTTTTCGCCAATTGACACTAAAACACGCGGGCACTTGGTAATTATTTTTCGTTTCTATCAGTTATTTTTATGGGAGTTTGAATTCACTAGTATGCCGAAAAAATTCAAAAAGGTTTCGAAACGTCCCAGAGCCATTCAAATAGCCGCCAAATGGCAGTCAAACAGCAGCCAAATAGAAGCTAATTAGCCGCCAAACAAAAGCCAAACAGCCGCCAAACAGACGCCAAATAGCCGCCAGGCAGCTGACCAGCAACTGCCAAGTATTTAAGAACACGCTATTTCTGGCGGCTATACCCACTTTCTATAGCCGACAACTCACGGGTTCTGACGTTTGCTATGCTTTGCAGAAAAGGGGCAGGGCCATCTACCTGTGCCGACTTTGTTTACCCATAATTATTCTCAGTACGGAGCGCTGCAAACGCGCTCCCTTCGTACAGTGGTGGACGCGGCCACGTTGGCGACGAGAGAGTGCAGAAAATTGAAAGAGCCGTGGCCGATGTTTTGCTCTGATTTCTCTAAACCTCACTCCAAATGCATGCGAAATTCATTGGTCGATTAGAGCGAGTTATCAGCGTTTTATACCGAGTATATCAAAAACTATTTTTTTCAATCGAGTCATGAAAACATGAGTTTTGAAACGTCGCGGAGCCTTAAACCGAGTTGCGACTTCAAAATGCGAATCGTGAATTTTAGTGACTTATGAAATCACGTTTTGACGTCGCAACTCGATTGAGAACACATGGTCCATACATAGGTACCGCAACATGTTTGAAAAACATGCGAATCCCGGAAAACTACTGATTTCATTGTATTCTACGTCTCAATATTAGTACATTCCCAAATTTTCTCCTCAAAATTCCCACTATTTCTCGAGTTTCAGCCGTTCAAAGTCGCGATTTTTTAGTACTGAATTTCTCTTGACTTTTTGAAAAGGGGCGGAGTCTGCAAGGTGCGGCGTGAAATTTAGCAACTGTCTGGCTCGCTATTTCCTCGTTGCCTTCGATGGAGTATCACAATATCGATGGTGATTTCCGGGTAAATAATGTTTTCTTTCATAAAAAATTAAATACTTTTGAAAAAAGTATTGTTTAGTTCTTAAATTAACAAAAATCACCATATTTATATTGAATTTCACGATGAAACAATGCAAAGAATGGAAAATTTTTGAAAACGGAATATTTACAAAAATTCTGAATCTTATTTTTTGAAATATCCCGAAATTCAGCGCAAAAATATCTATTTGCAAAAAAAAGAAGCCCAATAACATCGAAAATTAAGCAAAAGACCAAAAGGAATTGAACCCTCAAGAGCGAGGCCACCAGCACGCGCCTTGGACCACTACACAGGTTTTGCGCGATAGGCCTATAATAGGTTGCGCGGTAGGCCTATCGAGTACCCGAGAAGGACCCTATAGTAAGCCTATTATAGGCTTATCGCGGCCCGTCACCTATAATAGGCCTATAATAGGCTTATCGCGGTTGACTTTCGCCTATAATAAGCTTATCGCGGTCACCAATAAGCCTATTGTAAGCCATGAATAGGCCTTTCGCGGACATTCAAAACTCGTCGGTAAGCTCATTATAGGTGCTCCCAGGCCGATATACCGGCTCTTTAGGCTCAAATTTATTTGTATTAAAGGCAGTTTATTTGCAAAATTGATACAATGTTGATAAAAATGACAAATTTATTGCGAATTAAATAATAAAAAAAATGCTTGAGGAGTTATTCACGAAACAGCAAAAAAGGCAAAAAAGAACTTCTCCAAAACTCGGGAAATTCTCTGATTGACCTGAAACATCGGGAAATGGAGACAAAAATACTCCTGAATATGCTCAACCAGTTTTGTACCGAAATATTGAAATTTTAGTCTGAAATTTTTGAAATCGAAATTTTATTTTAATTTTTTTGAGCATATTCAAGAGTTTTTTCGCTTTTATTCCCATATTGTTCATTCGCGAAAAAAGCAAGTGCGCTCCACGAAACGTAGTACTACGTGGAATTCATTTTCGTCGCCAAATTATTTCAATTCACATGTAAATTCAACGTGAAATGAAATTATTTGGCGAAGAAAATGAAATCCACGTAGTACTACGTTTCGTGGAGCGCACTTGCTTTTTTCGCGAATGAACAATATATTTCAAATTACTCAGAGAATTTTCTGAGTTTTTGCGCAGTTTTTTTTTTTGCTTTTGCTCCATTTTCGCTGTTCCGTGAATGTCCTCCATGATTGATGATTCGTTTCCCATTCCTCCAATCGCAGTCGTCTCCATATCCGACCGCGTCGCCACCATCGCTGCATATCGGGTAGAAGGCCACAAACTGAAACAAATATAATTTTAAAAAATTTGTCATATACTTACTTGTGAGGTTCCACCTCAGTTTTCGTCATATTTTGTTTAATTTTTTTTATTTTTCTCGTATTCTCTTCTTATTTTAATGTTTCGCACTTTTCATGATTCTCGCTCTGTGAATTCTTCAGAATTAAATGAAAAACCCAAAAAGTGCACAAATGCCAGCAGTTTTTTTTTCCTAGAAATAAATTAAACAAAAAAAAATTATTTTTTTCAAAAGAACAAAAGTTAATGGGGTTATTCACGGAGCCAGCAAAAAACTAGCAAAAAATTCAACGAAAACTCGGAGAATGCTCATATCGCTCTGAAAATTTGGGAAATCATTTAAAAAATACTCTCGGACATTCCTAGAAAATTTCAATATCGATTTTTGAACATTTTCTGAAATAAAAATCGCTATTTTTTAAATCAATGTTTCGGTCTAAAATTTTTTGGGGGTGTCTGAGAGTATTTTCAAAATGATTTCTCAAAGTTTCAAATCGATTCTCCGAATTTTCGCTGAGTTTTTTTTTCTATTTCATGCTTTTTTTGCTGGTTCCGTTAATAACCCCATAATTAAAATTCTTTTTTTAATGAGTGTTTTGCTCTGATTTTTCTAAACTGGCGTTTGTGTACTTTTTAATAATTTCTTTCATTTAATTCTGAAGAAATCAAGGCAGGACATTTCGAAATTTATCCAATTTTTACAACACGAAGTAAAAACTTACTTTAAAATCGTTGGCACGGCGTTTAACGGTGTCGGGTGGATGGCGAATGGGTGGCGTCGGGCAATCTGAAATTATAAAATATTGAAGGAATAACGAGAACGGTGCGAATTTGTTTTATCGAGTTTTATTTGACAAGATATTTTATTTTCAATCGACTTTTCAATTGTTTTCAATTGAAGAGTCGATTGAAAACATTAAATTTTTAAATTTTCTGACCATATTCGTAAATTTCCTTGCGAGACATCAGAAGAATTTAAAAATCAGAAAAAATTCAGCAGTCTCACGACGAAATTTACAAATAATTTCAGAAAATATATCGAAAAATTTATTTTTTGGCAATATTCGTAAATTTCCTGTAAATTCTATCGAATTTCAAGAGGAAATTTACGGATCTCCAGATATTTGAAATCTCACGGTAAAAATCAGCATTTTTGATAAAAAAAATTATGTTTTTTATAAAACAAAAAAATAAGAAAATAATTCTTTTCCCACAATTTATCTCGAAATGCCAATTTTTACGAATGCGCAACAACAGGAAAAACAAGCACAATTTATATTTATTAAAATAAAAATAAAATATTATTTTAAAAAACGGAAAAGAGTTAAATGCGACGGCAAAAAATTAATTTAGGCCAAAAAAATGTGGTTTTTTGAAAGTCGCTGACGAGATAGTCTAGCCATAGAGCGCGTTTGCATTGACCTACAAATAGGCCTACCGCGGTCGCCGCACACCGCGTCCGCGATAAGCTTATTACAGGAGGGTAGGCGCTGCCGCCCGCGATAGGCCTATTATAAGCTTATAATAGGCCTATATTTGGCCTCAACCTATTATAGGCCTATCGCGCAAAACCTGTGTACACCAAACAGGACAAATTCAGCTGCAATCTAAGGGCTTATATGAATTTGCCGTTTTCGACGCGCGTTTATGATGACAAATTGTTTGGTGGGCTCTGAAAATCGCCTTAGAATCAATTTAAGAATGAAAATAAAAAAAATGCGCGCAGTTATTTTTTTAAATTCTAAGTCGATTTCGATAGAGAATTTTATGCTTATTCCGATGACATATTCAGACCCCGCGTGTTCGACCGGCATGCACCCGAAAACTCTGAAAAACCTGCTTTTCGAAAAAACAATTTCACTTTGGGAAGGTATAAAGTGCTTCATTTTTGTCGGAGAGCTCTAAAAATTTTTTTGTGGTAACTAGAAGACTTTGTCAAAATAACCAAAAAATAAAAAATTGGGGTCATCGCTGAAAATTTTCTGTGATTTTTTGTTGAAGTTTAGCGAGGTATAACAAAAATGCGCGCAGTTGAAATTAAATTCTGTTTAAAAATTTGAATTCTCCGTCTTAAAAACTATAAGGATCAATTATAAGGTGTAGCGTGTTCGACCTACTTTACCCCCAACGAGGCGGTTTTTTGGTGACCATTTCACTTTTCTGTAATTTTCAGCTAAAACTAGGCATTTTCAGAAAATTCTGATGTCACCAGTCGATTCCTTGGGGTCGATTACATAAAGTTCAATTGTAACATAAATAGATTTCTAGATAGTATCCGGACAGTGATAGCTCAAACTCCAAAAACCGAAACCCAAGAGAAAAAATGAGAGGCCCCGCCCCCTCTCGTTGCGGTGCCTATCCATACAGCAAAATGTATGTATGTAGTTACCTAGGTCATTCGGTTTGAAAACGAATCGGACGTGCCATTCGCCAGGACGTTCTTCGGATGCTAAAAATTTGTTAATATTTAGTTTTCTTATTAAATAAATAACTTACTTGAACCACATTTTTCTCTGCGATCCAAATTCTCCTCGTAATTCAACCGCCGCAAGCTTACCACAGAATCGCTTATAATTATCACCAAAAAGCTAATTTTTAGTAGACCATACATAATGGATTATTTTTATATATATTCAACAATACAAATGTTTTTTTTTTAGGATGTTTCCACGTAAATAGATGGATGAAAGCGGGCGGGGAGTAGAAAAGTTCACGTACATATTTAATAAAAATTTATTCACAGGAGAGAAATGCATTAAAACCGCGTGAGCTTTAAAATTAACCCATTCAACGAGAGAATGAGAGAAAAAAAGAGGCCATAGGCTACGGTCGCACTCATTCAACTGTGTCATAATTCGTGCTGTTATTCCGGCTTCCCGGCCATTTTTTTTCGATTTTTTTTTTGTTTTTTCGGGTTTTTTTTGGATGAGACAAAACATTTTTTGATTTTTTTTTTTCGATGGTAAGAGTGAGACAAAAATTTTTTTTTTTTGATGATGCACCGCAGGCAAAATAAATTTTTTAGAGCCACGGAGGCGAAAAAAAGTCCCGGTTTTTGGGCAAAAACTTAATCGGTATATGCTCCGAATTGACAAAAATCTCTAATTTTCAACAAAAACTTGGGGTATCCAACCAAGAAAAAATTGCCGATGAATTCATTAGATCCTTTTCACTATCTTTCACACCATCTTCTTCTTCTTTTCCCCTCTTTCCGGCACCAAAATCATCAAAAATTTCCCCAGATTTCTCGCCCTTTAACATCTCGAAACACATCCGCGCTCTTAAACCCAAACTAGGTTACTCATCCGACAATATTAACTTTTTTATCATTAAAAACTGCTGCGATGCGCTAACTATACCACTCGCTCTCCTTTTTACCGAATCTTTCACAAGCAGCCATTTCTTTACGCAGTGGAAAACATCCACGATAATTCCCTTACACAAAAAAGGCAGCTTTACTGACTCTGGAAATTATAGACCCATAACGTTAACTCATCCACTCGCAAGATTATTCGAAAGAATCGTACTAGAAGCTGTAAAAAAAGAAATTGTTCACAAAATCTCTAAAAATCAATTCGGTTTCTTAAACTCACGCTCGTGCACCCTCGCAGTTTTGGAGTCTACATCCGAAATACGTAGAATTCTCACTAATAAAAACGCGTACGCCGACGCAATATATTTTGATTTTAAAAAAGCGTTTGATAGTGTTCCACACAATTTATTGGTGTCAAAACTTCGTAACTTTGGTGTGGACTCAAAAACATGCGAGTGGATGCGCTCTTTTCTTACAAATCGGAAATCAAAAATTAAAATCGATAATTTCTTGTCTACTAATTGCATCGACGTACTCTCTGGAGTGCCTCAAGGTTCCGTAACCGGGCCATTTTTATTTTTACTGTACATAAATGATCTACTCGATAGTTTTCCACCTGATGTTCACGTCACTGCTTTCGCCGACGATTTGAAATTACTCGCCGCCAACCCAGCAACTCTCCAAAAATGCGTCAACATTGTTGCCGAATGGTGCGATGTCTGGCGCCTAAATCTCGCAGAAAACAAAACGGCTGTCATACATTTTGAAAAAAATAACCCGCACACTGTTTACTACTTAAATAACCATAAAATTGAAGAAAAAAACTCAATCAGAGACCTTGGAATAATAATCGATAACAAACTAAATTTTGACAAACATGTAAATAATATTTCTAACTTGGCCTTACTAAAATCTAGACAACTTTTACGCGCATTCCATTCCAAATCACCAGAATTTTATTTTAAATTGTATAATGTATATATAAGACCCATTCTAGAATATGGCAGTGAACTAATCGATCTCCACTCAGTATCTCAAGCTAAAAAATTAGAATATCCCCTACGATTCTTCTCGAGGCGTGTATTTCAGAGATGCAATATTCCATTTTCGTCATATAATGAAAGATTATCCAAATTCAACACAAAGTCCGCGTTTCACAGAAGAATTCTAGCAACACTTCGTATGTATCATAAAATTATAACTAATGAATATCACTTTCCGTCCCTTTCTGTGTATGTCAAACCGTCCCGGTCGTCCAGATTCCCATATATGTTAACGGCTTGTGGAAAGTCCTCAAAAGGCTTCCTACATGCCAATTTGTCCCTATGGAACCATGTCGCCAAATTAATGCCAAAGAGATTGCATCCAAAGGCTTTTGCTGCGCGCCTAGGCGCTATTCCTCTAGCCATCCTAACTCCCCCCTCCACTTGACCAACTGGACTATTGCTGGTCCGATCGGTCATTTTATTTTTATTTGCCCCGATCATTCTATTCGTATTTCATCATTTTCATGTATGTACATTTGAAAGCAAATAAATAACATTTAAACTTGGAAAATTTCTTTTTAGCTGGCAGAAATACGTATTTTTTTTAGGAATTTTTTTGTTTTTTTGGTAATTTTTTTGAGGACAAAATTTTTTTTTTGTTAATTTTTTTGAGAGCAAAAACACTGACTTGGTACATGTTGGTGTGCATATATGTAGTTTGCTAATTTAAATATTTATTCACTTTTATTTTTCAAACAAAATGCATTTTAATATTAATTCAAAGACACAAAACGTTGAAAACCCATTGAAAATATTATACATACATAAAACGAGAATTTCGTCGACCCGTCCGTCACATCCATTCATTCCAGTTGATTCAATTACAGAATTTCTGCAAAAAAACACACTTTTCAATACATTTTTCAACCAAAAACAAAACAAAAAAACAAAACCTTGAGTAGAACCGGATCGATGACCAAACTCTGGAACCGGCTTGAAACAGTAGCATTCTAACAACTGGAGAGCTGTCGGTTTGAGTTGCTTCTTCATTTGGGGGCTCCAGAAAATGTACATGTAGAAGAGAACCGCGTGATGAAGGTAATACGTCAAGTAGGTCAAAAAGTGGATGAAATGGAAGAGGTGGGAGCTCGGAGCGGCGACCGCTTGGATTATACGCATGATGTAGCTTGGCACGTTGAGAAGTACAAATGTGCTGGAAAAGGGCGTTGATTGGAGTGTGAAAGAGGCGGAACGTGTTTTATCGGAGTGTGAAAATTCTGGCCTAACTATACGCGTTTAGCTGCGCCATCCAGCCGCGTTAAACGGATACCAAGAGGAGACGCAGAGAAGCAGCGTGCGTGATAAAGGTAATGTCTATCAGCCACTCTCGCCTGTAAGAGACACAGACAAGCAGTGTTCCTTTCAGCGGAGTGCATTACCAATTACGGCGAACACTTTCTGGGGTCTAGGAATTGCAAAATCTTCCATTATTTAATTCGGCACAATCGGACACCGCTGAAAGGAGTGTGACCGTAATCCATCAATTTCAAAAAACTAAACGAGAGAAAGAGAGGGCTAAACAAATCGCATTTCTGCATCTCCATTTGTGTACGCATTGAGCTAAATTACACAATTCCACCCCCCGAAAAATCTACCTGGTGACAATAATAAGACTCCGTGTGAGCTGCAAATCCGAACTGCGCAATTTCCCGCAATTTTTCCAATCATCACTGTTCACAGGCACCGCCAGGTTCGAGCTGTTGTTCTCTGTGCTCAGCAGGTATTTTTTTGCCGTGGTGTCTTCCTGAAATTGAAGCAAAAATCATACATACATACATAAATAAGTGGACATATCCCTGTGTGAGGCTACCCCGAATCAGAACTGTCCCAAATCAGAACTATTCAATAAGCATGCTTACGGCCTAATATGTTGTTTTTTCATAATAAAACAAATTTTATTTAAAACTTATACAGGATAGTTCTGATTTGGGGCAGTTCTGATACGAACAGTTCTGATTCAGGACACGGTTCTGATTCGGGACAGTTCTGATTCGGGAACGTTCTGATTCGGGGTAGCCTCCCCTGTGTGTTTTGAAACCCCGCCCACTTGTTTTGCGCGCGAATTCGTCATTCTAGTGTTATTTGAAAAATCGCCGGCAAAAAAAGTGGGCGGGTTTAACTTTTTTCATGTAATTATTACGCAGTAATATATAACACGATACCCCTCTCTGCGTATCTCTCTTTCCCCTAGTTTCTCGTTTTGTCTAACCGTCTAACTCCTCTCCAAAACCACGTGAAACGCGCCTCGGTGTCGTTGGCGCGCGTTATACATTTCTGCGCTCAAAAAATGCAAAAAACCTTATTTGAAATGAAAAAAATGGAAATATAGAAGAAGAATTCCTGTATCCACGGCCACCCCCCCCCCCCCCCCCACGCTTCCAAAATGGTTGGTCCTTGACGCATTTCTCGTACATTTTTCCGTGTACTCCCCGTGGACAATCCGACGATTTCGCAACAAATTTTCAGTTGCGGTTTCCAGATTTTTTCTGCCTTTTCAGGCATAAACATTCTGTAAATATTACTCGAAAAATCAAGTAAACTATGGAAAAATTGCATTCGCCGCCGGTGAGTAAGGCAAACGCGCTCCACTGTGAATTTGCTGGTGCATTGGAAGACGAGAAAGGCGAGCTATTGTAATGTCCGGGCTCGCCCAGGCTTATGGGGTTATTCAGGGTCGGAAAAAAAAATAGTTTTTTTTTTCCTTTTTTTTCCTTATTCAAACGACGGAAAAAAAAGGAAAAAATCCGTGGCCGCGAGAGTTTTTTTCCGTTGCTTTTCTAGGCCATCGCAAAAGTTTTTTAGGCCCTTCGCTGTGAGACCTGCAAAATATCGATTTACGGGCGAATACATTTTGAAATTTTTTTTTGGAGAATTGATCGTATTTTATTGCTTACTTCCAATGAATTTTTGTATTTTAAAAAAAATTTCAAAAATTATTCGCCCGTAAATCGATATTTCGCAGGTCTCACAGCGGAGGGCCTAAAAAACTTTTGCGATGGCCTAGAAAAGCAACGGAAAAAAAAACTCTCGCGGCCACGGATTTTTTTAATTTTTTTTCCATCATTTGAATAAGGAAAAAAAAGAAAAAAACTATTTTTTTTTCCGACCCTGAATAACCCCATTACATTTTCCCCAGGACACAGTCACCCGTCCACCTTCGCTGTGCACTATTATGGATTCGTGAATGGGCGATAAAACCGGGTGAATTGTGGGGCAAAAGGTGGCTGGTCTCACCACGATTTTGACAGACTACGGTTAGCGCGAAAATATTTTTTTTATTCTTTTTTTAAAATTAAAACTCATTTTCATAGTTTTTTTCTCAACAAAATGTGTTTTTGAAACGAAATTACCCATTCCAGGTTACACAAAAAATTTTAATAGTGAAAAAATGCTAGTCAAAAGGCAAAAAATCGTGTTTTTATTAAAAAAAAAAGAAGAAAAAATATTTTTCGCGCTAACCGTAGTCGGTCAAAATCGTGGCGAGACCAGCCAACTTTTGCCCCACCATTCACCGCGTTTTATCGCTCATTCACGAATCCATAATACAAACACGCCAACGCTCGACACCTGCGTCTCTCATGCCGGCACACACATCTCGTCGCCTGTCTCTCACCACCTGTGTCTCGCAGCCGGAATGCACGTTCTCGCCACTGGTCTTGCACATTTCAGCAATTGCGCTCGGATATTAACATTTCCCGCCAAAATCGTTGCGCGCGAAAGCGCACGATTGGGTGAGGTTATTTTCGCTTTTGCCCCGTTGTCACGTGTGTCCCCGTTTGCTCTGTATTTTCCCGATTGTGTCCGCCTCCCGCTTTAGTTGTCCCCCATTTTTTTTAAGGGCGTTGTGTGAGACCGAGTGTTTGGGTATGCGCGTGGCGCTGAATGTGAGATAACTCCCACGTTCACTCTATTAGACATCTCTGAAAGTTCCACCGGGAGCCTGATAGGCCACAGAAAACTAGGTCAACGGCGAAAAACTATGCGGGCAAGTGCGCAGTGCACGATTCGTTTGGGAGCGGTGGAACTTTCAGTGATAGATTATATCACCAAAGTTAAAATTCACCAAAAATCTTTAAAAAACTCACAAACTGAATCGTATCATTGTTGAGCTGTTCTTGTTGTTGCCTGGTGTTTGGCGCGCGTACAAACCGCACACGAAGCACACCCGACGAGTAGATTTTCATGCATTGGCGATAGCGATACGTGGAGAACGAGTTGACGATAATGATGAGGATGGCGGGGAGAAGGGTGCAGAGGGCGGTGTCCATTAGGGTGAACATGAAGTAGTGTTGGGTCACTTGGTAGCTGGAATTTGAGTTTTTTTTGGGGCTTAGAGAGTGACTGGACTTCTTGGGGAAAATGGTTATGAGCTGTTCAAAATGGCTAATAGCCATGGGCATTTGTCACTTACCCCAAAGCCAATAACCGAACCGCTATTAGCCATGTAAAAAATTCCGTGATAAAATAGAGCAGTTCAGCAGACCCTACCCACCAGGGGTGGGACAAAAAAAAAATTTCCACAAAAAAAAAAAACTTTTTTTGTCTCATGGTGTCCAGGATTTGAAAAGTGGGCGGAGCCGAGCAAACGCGCCCCACTGGATTTTTTCGCGCGAAATTCAAATTTTTACGCATTTTTTTTTTTGTTTTTCGGGAAAAATCATAAATTCTTAATTTTTCCCACATGTGCTCCAACGGAATTAGAGTTGAGGTCTTTAGAAATTTTTTAAGCCTAAGAACGTCGAATTTGGTTCAGCCACCATTTCGAAATAATCGTTTCGAGTTTTTTGGTGTTTTTGCAGGATAAATCTTTACGAAAATCGCAGTTTGGGCAATTTTATGGTATTAAAAGGTACAATACATGCATTTTACAAAGAAAAACAGGTTTTACTGAAAGAGAAATAATAAAATCAATAAAAAAAAGAGTCGAAAAATGCGCAAGCACCGAAAGTGCGCCTTGCAAGTTTGCTAGCGCACCAGTAAATTAGGCTCCGCCCACATTTCAAATCCTGGACACTGTGTGTCTCCAAAAAAAAATTACCAAAAGTTTTTTTGCTCTTAAAAAATAAACAAAAAAACAATTTTTGTCCTCAAAAAAATTATCAAAAAAAACCAACAAAAATAATTCCAAAAAAAAAAACGTATTTCTGCCAGTTAAAAAGAAATTTTCCAAGTTTTTGTCAATTCGAAACATATACCGAATAAGTTTTTGCCCAAAAACCGGGACTTTTTTTTGCCTCCGTGGCTCTAAAAAAATTTTTTTTGCCTGCGGCGAATCATCAAAATAAAAATCTGTCTCACTCTTACCATCGAAAAAAAAATTAAAAAATGTTTTGTCTTATCCAAAAAAGAACCCGAAAAAACAAAAAAATCGGAAAAAAAACTTTTTTTGGTCCCACCCATGCTACCCACTTACCCAAACAAATTAACGTCCTGACTCAGTCCACAATACTTTGTCACCACTTCGCCCTTATACTTGACCGTCTCCATACCGGCAAACAAAAACACCCAGCTATAAAGCACGGTAGATGTGACCACAGTTCCAATTGTCATGTTTCGAGAGAACGTTTTTGTGCACACCCATTTTCGGACTCCTGTTTATCAATTATCAGTTAAGCACACTTTTTCCACTAAAAAACTCACTAGGCCGAAAAAGAACGATCATTCGATCGCATGAAATCAGAGAAATCATCCAGACACAAATAAAGTCGCTAAAATGAGCCAGAAACGTGAAGAACTTGCAGCCAAAGTTGGAGACACCATAGAGCGGAATGTTCAGATACGTGTCCGCCCAGGAGATGATGACAGTCAGTAGGAATACGCATGAAGAGACGGACAAACAGCACAGGTAGATGTTGGAAGTTAGCCGTTTTAGCCAAAAGTTGTTTCTGAAATACAAATTGTTGGTTGATGCGGTGGATGCATATAGTGTTCGTATTTAAAGCATATCGTCCATATGGTTCATTGGGGGAGTTTTCTTTCTTTGGTCATTGTCAACCGATTTCCTTTCTCAAAAGTACGAGTTAAAACGACGGATAGCGTAAGGTCAGTGGGAAATTCACAAAAATTTTAGAAATTACTCAAGTAATTTATCGAGGCAAACTGTCCATTAGCTGCCCATTAGCTGTACATCAGCTGCGCATTAGCTGCCGCGGGGAGATGTGTTTCCAAAGCTCTGCTGACCGTTTTCGACTTGGATACGGACCTTACGCTATCTCTCGTTTTAACTCGTTCTTTTCCATACATATTGTCCATTCGCGAAGAAAGCAAGTGCGCTCCACAAAACTTAGTACTTCGTGGATTCCATTTTCGTCGCCAAATTATTTCAATTTACGTGTAAATTCTACGTGAAATGAAATAATTTGGCGACGAAAATGAAATCCACGTAGTACTAAGTTTTGTGGAGCGCACTTGCTTTCTTCGCGAATGGACAATATTCCCCCTCCACATTTCGTTTTTTGTGTTGGCCTGACCGCAAGCTATATGTCGTTTTAGCTCGCATTTTTCTATGTTTCTTTTTTGCCTTCTAATTTCAAAGCAATGCCGCAAAGGCCTTAAGCGACCCGCTAAAAGGGGCGGAGTCTGGAAAATTTTTTCGGTTTTTCGACCATAACATAGTTCAAACTTGAGATTTTTACATGATTTTTTTCACGATTTATGTTTATTTTTAAAGGCGCATCGTCTCATAATGTTTTCAAAAATTTCAAAATATTTTATTGATTAGTTCTTGACATTTTTCATTTTCAAACCCTTCGGAAAAAAATTGAGTTCGTTCAATCCTTCTGAAAAAATTACCACTATCACAAGAACTAATAAGCTATATACAGTTCAATTTTCGAAAAAATTGTCCCTAGATTCTCAGAGAAAAAAATCTTGACGGTTTTTGACGTTTATCGGCTCGGGGAGTTATTTTTTCAAAAAGCTTCTAAAGAACAAATTTGAAGAACTTTTTATTGCGCGCAGTTTTGTTTTTAAAACGTATTGATTTTTGCGTTTTAAAGCAAGTTATCGATC
This sequence comes from Caenorhabditis japonica, assembly GCA_963572235.1. NCBI lineage: Eukaryota > Metazoa > Nematoda > Chromadorea > Rhabditida > Rhabditidae > Caenorhabditis > Caenorhabditis japonica. Next base: position 8,915,859 of record OY754342.1, read on the forward strand.
GATAAAAATTGATAATTTTTGTTTGGTTGTAACTTGGTTCCAAATTGAATTTTCGAGTTGATTTTTTTACAAATCATTTTGAAATTAAATTTTACATTTGCTAACAATTTTTTCAAAATTTTCCAAACGTTATCGATTGTTTTTTTTCAATTATTGATTGATTCAAATCAATTTTTCTCAAAAATGAACTCTATAATCTTTTTTATATTTTCACTAGTGATAATCCACACTGAGTAGCTTCCTACCATATAAGTGGCTAAAATATCTAGGGGGCTTTGGGAAAGAAAAAAATCGATATGTGCAAAATTTTCCGAAATTTGACGGTTTTTCACGTTTTCCGGCTCGGGGAGTGTTTTGAAGAACTTTTTATTGCGAAAATTTTGGTTTTTTTTTGTTTATCGATTTAACCATTTTGGACCCCCCTCAAACCTGATCAAAATCAGCGCCATAGAGTTGCCAAGTATCCCAACAACACAAAAGATTGGCACCAAGTGTCTCGAGTTTTTGCGAAGCCATCGCAAAGATCCAGACGTCTCAATTGTGGCCAATATGGAGGAGATTGACATGAACGTCTCCTCCTCGCCATCGGATGACGATGACGTCAGAGAAGTGTTCATTCCTCTTCTCTGAAAATTGGATTACATAGGGAAACAGTAGGAACTGCAAAAACATGTACGTATAAAGTCGTCAAAAACCAATATATTTTGGCGGACAGGGGACCACATAATCATCAGAAAAGGACCAGAATGAAGTGAAGTGGAAATAGGGCGGAAAATGGAAATGGAAATGAATGGCTAGTGTGAAAAAGCACCTTGAATGGAAGGCGATGGAGGAAGACCATGCAAAAGTAGAAGGAAATGAAATTTGAAACTGCACTTGAAAAATTAGAAATGGCGAGCTAAAACGATGGATAGCGTAAGGTCAGAAAGTCAGTCAGCAAATTGAATGAAACGGTAAGGGAACATTGAAAACAACACGTGCGGTCAACACAGCTCAGAAAACGGTAAGCTCGAAAATTACGAGCTAAAACGACCTATAGCTTAAGGTCAGCACTACCTAGAAAAAAAGGAGGGTGGTAAGCGACAAGAGAAAATGTGAAGCAAACGAGCTAAAACGACAGGTCAGCAAAATGCATAAACTGGGAAGCGGAAGGCGGAAGGCGGAAGGCGGAAGGCGGAAATGAGGAACAGGGATAAGAACGAGCTAAAACGGTAAGCGGAAGACGAGAAGAGGAAGGTGGAATGAATGCGCAAAACAGTTAGCAAAAAGAGAAAGACTGAATAACGAGCTAAAACGACCTACAGCGTACGGTCTATATTGCTTAGAAACGGAAGACAGAAAAAAATAAATCAAAAATAGACCGTGAGTCACAACGAGCTAAAACGATAGTAATGTATCATAATTCCATTCATTTACCTATGTTGTTGTTAGACAGCTGAAAAAGGCGTAAGCGATGTTTGTATAGCTTAAAAACAGCTGATGGCACGAGCGGAAGTCGGAAAAAAGAAATACGCATCGTAACGAGCTAAAACGATAAATAGCGTAAGGATAGCGGTTTGTGGAATACGGAGAGCGGGATACGGGAACAAGACTGCCGTGAAAATCGGCGAAAATCGGCGCTAGTTTGCAAGGCGGCAAGAGGGCGGCAGGAGGACGGCGAGAAGACGGCGCGAGAACGGCGAGGAGACGGCACGAGGACGGCGACGGGACGGCGAGAGGACGGCGAGGAGACGGCGAGAGGTCGGCGAAGGGACGGCGAGATGACGGCGCGAGAACGGCGAGAGGACGGCACGAGGACGGCAAGTGGACGGCGAGGGGACGGCGCGAGGATGGCGGCGGGACGGCGAGAGGACGGCGAGAGGACGGCGCGAGAACGGCGAGGAGACGGCACGAGGACGGTGAGGGGACGATGAGAGGACGGCGAGAGGACGGCGAGAGGACAGCGAGGGGACGACGAGAGGACGGCGAGAATCGGCGAGATGACGGCGCGAGAACGCCTCAACGTAGAAAAAAACCTTCAACATGCGCCCGGCGTATAAGCCACGACGTTTTGCCGAAAATTTCCCTGAGAAAGGACTACATTGTTTCGAAAACGAAAAAATATGGAACATGAAAATTTGGCGAGCTAAAACGACAAATGGCTTACGGTCAGAAAAAAGCAAAAACTGGCGAATGGAAGGTGGAAACGAAGAAACACAGGCATTGACGAGCTAAAACGACAGATAGCTTACGGTCAGCAAAATGCAGAGCACAGGCACGAGCTAAAACGATGAGCAGGATACGGTGTACTTTTGTTCAAAAACGATAAGCGGAAAAGTGGAAAATAGCGAGCTAAAACGATAGTTGGCGTAAGGTCAGCAAAGTGGGAAGCGGGAGGCAGCAATGAGGCACATGGGGTATTAACGAGCTAAAACGACAGATAGCTTACGGTCAGCAGGTCCCAGAAAACGGAAAGCGGAAGAGGAATTTAGTTGACAGCGAGCTAAAACGATAGTTCGCGTAAGGTCAGCAAAGTTCAAAAAATGATGAGCGAAAAAGTGGAAAATAGCGAGCTAAAACGATAGATAGCTTACGGTCAGCACAGTTCAAAAATGGAATGGAACAGAGAAACTACAGAGAAACTGACGAGCTAAAACGATAAGTAGCATGATGTCAGAAAAACGTAAAGCAGGAAGAAGAAAACAGATAAGAACGAGCTAAAACTATGAATAACGTGAAGCAATGTAAACACAAAAATCAGGAACCAAAAAAGGGGTATGTGGATTGTAACGAGCTAAAACGATAGTTAGCAAAAATAAAAATTGATGAAAAATGTGTGCGGAAGTTGTAAAAGTTGCGCGGAAGTAAATTAATTAATAGCGTGAGGTCTACGCTACATTAAATTGCATGGAAAACAGAAAAAGGAGACGAGCTAAAACGACGGATAGCGTAAGGTCAGTGGGATTCGGAAATGGGGAAGCGGAGGGTGGAAAGAAAGTAGCGAGCTAAAACGACAGTTAGCGTAAGGTCAGCTAGCAGATTTCTGGTAACATACTGTTTCCAAAACAGTATCAGACAACAGGAAAGTGGGAAAAAAGTCTAGAAGATAAATATCGAGCTAAAACGACAGTTAGCGTAAGGTTAACCGATGATAGAAAATGGTAAGCGGAAAGCGAAAAGCGAAAAGAGATATACAAGGCATTGCGAGCTAAAACGATGCGTAGCTTAAGGTCAGTGGGTTGCAGAAGACGGCAAGCGGAGGCTGGTAAAAACGAGCTAAAACTGCATATAGGGTAAGTTTAAGTGTTCCCTGAAACAGTAAATAAAACGCGAATAAGGATACTTGCGAGCTAAAACGATAGATAGCGTAAGGTCAGTGCAATTCGGGGAATTTAAGGTCTACATTGCATTGCCTCAAAGACAGAGAAAGCTCGAGCTAAAACGACCTGTAGCTTACGGTCAACATGAGGCGGAAAGAAATACGTGGAAACTAACGAGCTAAAACGATAGTTAGCTCAAGGTCATACAGTCATTTAAACGAGAAACGGAAAGCAAAAAGAAGATTACAAGTCATGGCGAGCTAAAACGACCAATAGCTTAAGGTCAATAGGAAGCGGATCGTCTACAGTACTCGACTTTCCGCTTGTCCTTCCTTAAATCCTCTAACTATGTACCTTTTCCCCCCGTGGGACCTATTGGATAAAAGTAGAGAAAGTATGCTAGAGCGAGCAAAAAAAAAAGAGAGAAAAGGAAAAAAGGGATAAGCTAAAAGACCGAAATAAACGACTAGCGAGGCAGGACCATGAAGACTTTACTTGCAAGAATTGCAAAGAGTGTGTGAGAAGAAGAGACGCAGAGAAAATCTAAAAGAGATGGACGGATTGATGGGGCGGGCGGAATGGATGAAGAAGGAGGAAAGAATGGGAAGAGTGAGAGAGAGCCCGTCCCCACTTGTTGGGAGCGAATGAAGAATGTTGCCAAGTGGTGCGAATGGGTCAAAAGTAAGCTTTCCACGGCGGGCGTTTTTTGCCCGTCCGACCCGTTCGGGGAAAGGGCCGTCCGATCCCCGGGGAAAAAGGAAAATGCCCGCGTGAAATGTTTTTTATTTTTTCCAACTATTCAAAAAATGGAAGAAAAAAGTTCACGCATTTTCTGCAAATATTTTCAATTTCCCGTGACAAAATATTATTTTTTTATGATTCCACATTTGCCAACGCGATATGCCCTTATTTCGATCCTAGGAAACCATCACGTAACATTGTAGACCGGGCAACGCGGACGGGCAGCGGGCACCCGTTCTCCGGACGGGTAACGGACGTTTTCGGACGGCCCGTCCATGGTGGAAAGCTTAGTCAAAAGAAACGAGTGATAAAATGAAAGTTGCGGGTAGAGGAAGGAAGGGCCAAAAAAGTCCCCAGGGGATGGAATTGATTGCTTCTCTGTTTTGATGCTAGAAATGGGCTAGTACGGATTCAGTACGGATCAAAAACCTACCGTACTTGTTACTCTTGGTGTCGATTTACGAGACGACACAGGACATGTTCATTTTTGAGCCCAGAGCTAGAATTCATGAAACCGGAAAATGGGTTTCCCAGTTTCATGGACCCGGTCTCTGGTTTTTGAACTTTTCAAGGCGAGAAAAACAAAATTACCCGTTAAAAACCCGATGATTACCACCACGTCCAGTTGTTCAAGCTTTTCGGCTCTTAATTGGCAGTTAGCGCTCAATTCGAAAAACGTCCAAGTGCAAAATATGACAAATCTCTGGAGTCTTATGGCTACACCAAAATCCATCAAAAAACAAAGAAAATAGCACCTGACGCACCACACCGCACCGATGGATGTAATCTTTCTTTTTTTCTTTTTTTTTTTCTTTTGGAGGGGAGGTTTTTGTAATAAAAAACAAAACACAACGTTTAGCGATAAACACTGGAATTTTTCCAATTTTACCTACTCACAGACCTGCAATTTCAGGCAAAAACAGCGAAAAAACAATGAAAAATACGAGTTTTTCGCCAAAAATTGATCTACCGTAACCCGGGAAGTTTAAAGGCGCATGACAAAAATTTTTTTGAAAAATATTTTTTTTGGAGGTTTTTCAAATATTTTTTGCAATTTTTCCCAATTTTTTTTCCATTTTTTTTTGTGAATTTGAGCCGTGATTAACTATGAGTAAGAGAAGGAAAATTTTGCAAAAAAAAATTTTTTTTTTTAATTTTTATGATTTTTCAGAAAAAAATTTGAACCCTGTTTATTTCCGCAAGATAACGCAGTCGCAAGCAAAATTACTGAAAAACTAACAAAAAAACCGGGTTTTTCGCTAAAAATTGATCAAAAACGTGTCTACAGTAACCCGGAAATTATAAAGGCGCATGACAAAATTTTTTTTTCCAAAAACTTTTTTTTTAAGTTTTTAAAGCGATTTTTTGATTTTTTTTTTTTGCAATTTTTTTGCATTATTTTGTACCTTGGAACCGTGTTTGAATGATGAGCAAACTTGAAAATAAAAATTAAAAAATTTTTTTTTTTTTAATTTTTGAAGAACAATTTTTTTTTCTTCAGTTTTTAAGGTTTTTTTAAAGAAAAAATACTACACTTTTGTTTATCTTCTCAAAACACTGCCATTTTTTGCAAAAACAAATAAAACAACCCAAAAATCGGGTTTTTCGTTAAAAATTGACCAAAAACTTGTCTACAGTATCCCTGGAAGTTTAAAGGCGCATGACAAAACTTTTTTTGAAAAAGTTTTTTTTTCGGGTTTTTTAAAGCAATTTTTTGTTTTTTTCAGCAGTTTTTCCGCACGCAAAACAAGACTCTGAGAATGTGTTAAAAAAAAACAAAAATAAAAATGAACAACTGAAAAAAACGACAAAAAAATTTGTTTTAATTTTTTTGCCTAGTTTTTGCATTAAAAAATTTAAACTCTGTTTATCTCCTCAAGATAACGCAGTTGAAAGCAAAATAACCAAAAAAACAACGAAAAATACGAATTTTTCGCTGAAAATTGACCTACCGTAACCCAGGAAGTTTTAAGGCGCATGACAAATAAATGTTTGAAAAAGTTATTTTTCCCGATTTTTTAGGCAATTTTTCGCTTTTTCGGCTCTTTTCAGCATTTTTCGTACCTTGGAGCCGTGTTTTAACGATCAGCAAACGGGAAAAAAAATTATTTTTAAAAAAATTTGAAAAAAAAATGTTTGCAAAAAAAAAAATCTGTTTTTCTTTATAAACACCTTCTTAGGTTTTAATCCCTACTCTATTCTATTTTTAAAGCATTTTTCTCTCTTCTCAAAATTGTTTTTCGCACAAATAAGTGGAGAAGAAGAAAGATTTGTGTCTCTTTTTGCACTTTCAGTTTTTCACAATTTTTAAATATTTGTTGTTGCTGTTTTTCTTTGGCAAGCGTGAACAACTGGCAGAAATTCTTAAATGCTTGGCACCCTTCAGCAGAATTAAAAGTTTCCGGAAAATATTTGTGACGGACGGGGAAATGGGAGAAGTTGGGGGAAGATTTTTTTTTGGTCAATTTTTTTATGATCAAGGGATTTTTGTTTGCTTGATTTATAATTAAAGTTTGCAGTTTCACCAAACTCATAAACAATTGAAAATACACACATTTTTGAAAAAAAAACAAAAAAATATTTTGTAAAAAAAAAAGTTTTTCTCATTTTTTTTTCCACCCATTTTTGGGTGTTTTCTCAATGTTTATGCATTTTTTGTTTTTTTTAAGCAAACATGACACAAAAAAATTTAAACGACAAAAATATGACATTTTTATTAACCATTCTGGTCATGGAGTCGCATGGAAAATTAAATTTTTTGTGACTGCTTTTTGGTGCTTATCCTTTTGAAAAACAACAAAAAAAGTGCACAACTTTAATTGTCTATGCACAATGCAGTTCGTTTTTCGGGACAATTGCAAAAAAATTAGAAAAAAAAACAATTTTTTTTCCCATTTTTACACAAATTTTTTCAGAAAAAATCATTAAACTCTGCATTACCACCCAAAACACTATCATTTACGCTGAAAATACAAAAAAAACAACAAAAAATCAAGTTTTTCGGTTAAAATCGATAAAAAACTTGCCTACAGTAACCCGAGAAATTTAAAGGCAATAATTGTTAGGAAAAAAAAATTTTTTTTTTGGGTTTCTAGGTAATTTTTCGAATGTGTTTTCGCTGTTTTTTTTTTCTGAATTTTTAGCTTTTCGCAAGCCTGTTTAGACAATGCAACAACTGCAGAAAATTTTAGGGATTTTTTTTTTTTGGACTTTAAATTTTTGCTTCTACAGTAACCCTACTCTGTAAGCAGTTTTACGTGAAAAATACGAGAAAATAGCTCTAAAATGGCTGAGAAAGTTTGAGAAAAGCAAAGGAACTAAAAATGAAAAAAAAACAAGTTTTTGTTTTCCATTTTTATGAAACTTTTTTTTTTTTTTTTGAAAAAAAAAGACATTGAAACTCTCTATCATAACACAAAACACTGTCATACAGACCGGAAACGTCAAAAAAATTGACAAGAAATTCGAGTTTTTCGCTGAAAATTGACCAAAAATTTGTTTAAAGGCGCATGACAGAAAATTTTACCGAAAAAAATTTTTTTTTTCTTGGGTTTTTAGACTTTTTTTGGTTTCTTTTTTCCTGCATTTTTTGCTACATTTTTGCGCTTTTTAATTTGTCTGCCGTATCATCCGCGATAAAAATTTTTAAAAAATCGACGAAAAAAGGGCAGATAAAAATAAAAAAGAAGAAAAGGAAAATAGGTTTTTCGTGAGATTTGTACATAAGTGTATGTGTGTGTGTGTTGTTAGTTAACTAAACTAATTACCCTTTACATTTCCCGGCACTGTGTCCTTTTTTCCGCCTCTTTTTGCAGCTCTTTTCAGGAAAGAAGGAAAAAAAAGGAAAAAAAGTTCCGATGCTCTCAATTTTTTTTTGTTGTCGTCTTCTAAGAGTGAGTGACGTTTCGTGAACGTTCTTTGCCAAGTTTTTTGCTGTTATAAAACAAGCCTGCTGCGCAATACAAAGGCTCTGAGAAAAGAAAATGTGATTTTTTTTTGAATTTTTTAGATTGTTCAATGTGGGGTCCGGTGAAAATCGTTTTGACTCACATCTATGAATAGCTCATCTGGTGGTCGTGGCGGGCATTTAAAAAGTAAGAAAAAGAAGTTCTTAAACACGAAAATCAAAGATTAAAAGAGAAAATTGAAAAAAAAATTTTTTTTTTTGAAAATTAAAAAAAAATTTTTTTTTTTCAAAAATTTTTAAAAATTAAAAATTTATGATTTCACCATAAACTCTGGCTATCAAAAACATTACGTACCTTCAAAAAAACCCCCAAAATCGCTAATTTTGCCTTCAAAAATTTGAATTCCCGCGCGTGGTGTTTGCGGACCTACAGTAATCCTCCCAGATTTTTTTTTCGAATGTTTCAAGTTTTATTCGCTTTAAACCTCGATAAATATGCAATTTAACTCAAAAAACTGTATTTTTGAAGCGAACTCATCGATTTTATGTATCAACAGTTTGAATTCCCGCGCAGGGTGTTTGCGGACCTACAGTATTCCCCACATGTCATTTAAACGTTGATTTGTTAATTTTTGCGGCTGGTTTCAATAATTTTAAACTGATTAGACTGAACAGAAAGATAAAAACATGTAAAATAAGAAAAAAAATCTTTTAAAAAATTTCCTCAAAAAGTCATCTTTGCTCGCCGAGCAGACCCTTAATTGCATCTTTAATTTCCTCAGTTGTCCAAACAATTTTAATTTCCTCACATCATAAAATCAGGCAAAAAACGCGAACAAACATGACAGAATCGTCCCTTGGGTCCCAATCCAAACATGTTTTTTTCGCCATTTCCAATTTTAGAAAGCTCGTTTTTCCGGGAGAATAACATTTATTTAGGGATGGAATACGGTATTCTCAGGCATTTAAATCGTGATAAGTCGCGCTTAGAAAGTTGTGTTGGTCGGGAGAAAAAAAATGTGTTTTTGCCAAAATGGGTGGGCAATTTAGCAGTAAACTTTTTGACAAATACCTACGTTTTTATAATGTTTTTCAAGCTATTTATGGCAACAAATTTAACATTTCGAAGGTATTTTTCAGAAAAACACCAAGAAACGCAAAAAATCGCGAATTTAAGCAATAGTTAAATTGTTTTTCGGTTTAATATTGCTCAAAATTGAACCAAGCCAAATGGTTTGAAGCCTATTCGACGGGGAAAATTTTTCTCTATCGAATAGAATACTTGAAACAAAGAAAAAGTTACTAAAAACGCCAAGATAAGCGAAATAAACCGTATGGCGCGACATGACGGGTGCAAAGGAATGAAAAAGAAAGATGATGGTGCATATGAGCTAATTAAATAAAAAGCGAGTAATTTTAGTGTGTTTGTGCGCGTCCAAACCGTCCATCTCTTCCCAAATTATTAATTTATTGTGTCGCCCTTTTATTTATTTTTTTTTTCCTTCCTATTTTTCGCTTGGCTACTCCAATTATTATTTTATTCATATATCTGCGAAGCACAAAAGCCAAAAATATGAATTAATGGAAGAAAGAGACGGAACGGACTGGAAAAGGCTTGTACAGTGGAGCGCATTTGCATACCCTTCCTGGTTGCGTCGCAGCGCGCCGCGCGCGTCACTCGCCGTTCTTAACAACGCCCTTTACAATCTACATTTTTCTGCGTTGGTGGTCTAGTGGTTAGCACGTGTGACCAGAGATCTGAGGATCAGGGTTCGAAACCGTTTGCTTGATTTTTGTTTTTGTTTTTTCTGTTTTGCACTCTTTCAGGCTAAAGCTGATGGAATTGTTATGGGAAAGTTCAATTTTTCGGTTCTTCTATATTCTGAACGAGCCGTTTAATTGTAAGGTGTCGAACGGAATGTGGAAAGGAAAGAAATTCAACGAAATTAAATGAAATGAGTAACCAAAAAAAAACAACTAAACAAGAACGTGAGAATTTCAGGAAAAGTCAAAAATCCAAATACTCTAGAAAATGCACGAAAAAAAACAAAAAAACAGAGATTTTCCATTAAAAAAACTCGCTACCGTAACCCAGAAAATTTAAAGGCGCATACCTTTAAAAATTCCCATTTTGAGGAATTTTTGCGTATTCCACTGCAAAAATCATCTTTCCGAAAAGAAAAAAGAAAAGCAAAGCAATGCAAGAAAGAAAGAAGAACGGGTAAACGAGAAAAGATAAATTTAGGAATTTTTTCGCTCCCTCCGCCGCGCGGCCCAAGAATTGACAAATTAGTCTTGGCATGGAAAATATGAAAAACACGAGGGAACGAGACGATTTATGACAATTCAATGAACGCATAAATTCCATTGCGCGCGGGGTTTTTTTTTTGGATTTTTAAATGTTCGAAAAAATAACAAAAAAATTTTTTTGAGGTTTCATATTTCAATTTCTTGCAACTAAAAATATATATATATTTTTTTGCAGAAAACAGCACTACAATAACAACAAAAAAGTACTTTTCTTTTTTATTTTCTCGTGCTATTCTTGCTCAAAAAATGTGTGCTCCGAATGCTCTTTTTCTCTTCTTTTTTTTCTGCGATTCAATTGGCTTTTTCTGATGGAAAAGCCATAGATAAGCGAGAAAATACGACGGAAACCCAATTTGAGAACAAAAAAAAATACATTTTCGTTTTTAAAATTGGGTATGCGCCTTTAAATTTTCTGGGTTACTGTAGTTGTGGAATTAGAGCGATTTTTTCGAATTTTAGGCTCAATTTTGATTTTTTTAAAGTCCAGTACGAGAAATGGAAAAAAAACTTTTGTTTAAAAAAAGGGTATGCGCCTTTAATTGTTCTGGGTTACTGTAGTTTGGGATTTTCGACGATTTTTTCGATTTTTGGTTAAAAATTTGCCTAAAAACTAGTGGATTTTGGTAGAAAAAGGTAAAAATAAAAAGTTCAGTACGAGAAAAAGAAAAAAAAACAAATTTTGTTGTTAAAATTGGGTATGCGCCTTTAAAATTTCGGGGTTACTGTAGTTGTAAAAGATTCGGTGATTTTTTCGAGTTTCGGGCTCAATTTTGCTAGAAACTGAATATTATTTCATTACAGAACGTTTTTAAAAAATTCCAGTACGAAAAAAAGAAAAAAAAAACAAATTTTTGTTTTTAAAATGGGTTTGCGCCTTTAAATGTTCTGGGTTACTGTAGTTGTGAAATTATAGCGATTTTTTGGAATTTCGCGCTCAATTTTGCTAGAAACTGAACGTTTTTCAATAAAAAAAGGTTTTTAAACAAAGTCCAGTACAATAATTACAAAGAAATACAATTTTTCGTTTTTAAAATTGGGTATGCGCCTTGAAATGTTCTGGGTTACTGTAGTTGGGAAATTTCAGTGATTTTTTCGACTTTTAGGCTAAAATTTTCTATTATTTGCTATAATTTGAACCAAAACAATACGATTGGATATTCTCAGTACGAAGCGCTGCAAACGCGCTCCCTTCGCACAGTGGTGGACGCGGCCACGTTGGCGACGAGAGAGTGCAGAAAATTGAGAGAGCCGCGGCCGATGTTTTGCTCTGATTTCTCTAAACCTCTCTCCAAATGCATGCGAAATTCTTTGTCCGATTGGAGCGAGTTATCAGCGTTTTATACCGAGTATAACACAAATTCATCCTATAAACTGAGAAATGTTCCGCCTTTAAAAAATGACCAACATGATTGTATTCCCTTTCTGCGAATCAATTTGATCTTTCTTTATTTTTTCTTTTTTTTATGACGCCAGCAAAAAAAATAAACAAAAGTAATGTGATGAAAAACTAATTTTTGAAAATAAAAACTAGGCATGCGCCTTTAAATTTCTTGGATTACTGTAGTTGTAGAATTTTAGCGATTTTTTCGATTTTTCGGCTAAAAATAGTGAAAAATGGAGCAAATCATCATTATTACTTCTGAGAACTTGTTAAAAAAAAAGGGGAACATATTATTTTTCCACATTTATTCGCGTTTTATTATTGGTTAGTCAGAAATGATGCTAATTTGGATACTGAAGAAAGAATAAATAAAAAAGAGCGGAAGTTCAAATTTTGAACTTTTCTTCGTCGTTTCGTTTCGTTTCGTTTCGTTTCCATTGAAAAAAAAGAAGAAAGAAGGGTAAAATTGCTGCTTATCCATCCAACCAAAAAGAAAAAAAACGCGCAATTTTCTCAGCGATACCTAAAGAAGAGAAGGGGGAAAAAGTGAAAATTGTGCTGAAGAAACGTCTGTAATTGCGCGCGAATCGGCTAACGAATTCGGGATGCGAGAAAAATGCAAATTTTTTTGTTTTAAAACAAGGATTTTCGTGCATATTTACGAAAGAAAAATGTTCTTTCCGATTGACGAATTGGAGACCAAAAAATAAAAGAAGTGCATTCTTAACACAACTGATTGTGAGCCAACTCATAATTGTAAATAAGGTTGCACAGGCCGTTTCACTCTTGCCGCCACGACACCAAGAACTGGTTCACTGTCAAGAGAATCAAAGTTCTGGATTGGCCGCAGCCATGATCTTAACCCAATCGAGAACTTGTGGGGAATTATGGTTCGTCGTGTACGTATATCTAAACCGGGAGAAGTACAACACCATTCAAGATCTCAAAGCTGCCGTGAAACGAGAATGGGATGCCATCAGCGTTGGAGAACAGAAGAAGAACGGTGGAGAAACCAATTACTGATAATTTCGGATTAAAGCCAGTTTTTGTGTTGAACAAAGCAATTTTTTTTTTGAACGATTGTGGTGAAATTACTTTGAAAATAGGTTAAAACGATGAATAAAAAGGCATTCCACGATCCAGGATTTGAAAGTTGGGCGGAGCCGAGCAAACTCGCTCCACTGGATTTTTCCCGCGAAATTCAAATTATCAGCCATTTTATATGTTTTTTGGGAAAAAAAGCATAGATTTTTAATTTTTTCCTAAATTTGCTCCAACTGAATTATAGCTGAGGTCTTTAGAAATTTTTTAAGCCTAAGAACGTCGAATTTGGTTCAGCCATTATTTCGGAATAATCGTTTTGAGTTTTTTGGTGTTTTTGCAGGATACATCTTTACGAAAATCGAAGTTTGTGAAATTTTATGGCATTAAAAGTTAAAATACATACATTTTACAAAGAAAAACAATAAAAAAAATGCGAGTCAAAAAATGCGCAAGCACCGAAAATGCGCCATGAAAGTTTGCTGGCGCGCCAGTAAATTAGGCTCCGCCCACATTTTCAATCCTGGACACCGTGCATTCCCAATAATAAAAATTCAACTTTCCAGGTGAAAAACTCTCGAAAAAGCCAGCGACCCACCAAAATCTCCAGGGTGTCCTATAGTTATGGGACGCATTTCATAAAAACTCTCTTTCAATTTCCATTCCTCTCATGCACGCTTTCAGCTCAAACTTGGCAGAACGCCGCTGTGGAGACGCAGAGATTCGCGACAAGGCGCGTTTGCATTATCGTAAAATTTTTTGAAAAAAAATACACTTTCTTCTAAAAACATAATTTTTCATCCATATTTAAGAAATCAGCAAAAAATATAAAGCAAAAAAAACAGAAAAGGAATGAGAGAGGAAGTGGTAACAAAAAAGAGAGAGAGAGACAGATAAAGAAGTCGGTTAGAAAACTTAAACAGGGCTCAAAAATTATTGGAAAAAAAACTCGTAAGCAGATTGATTTTTGTAGGAATTAGGAGGAACAAACTATAGAAATGGAGATTTTGGAATACTTGTGGCGGAAAATTAGAAATTGTTTAGAGGACCCGGACAGAGATCAGCGAATTGCGAAAGCTTTGACCGTCGAGATCTTTCGAGGCTTGGCGCGCGTCCTGAAAATTTGAATAAATAATTTTTTTTTTTCGAAATTCTAAAATGGGCGGAGCCAACCGGAAACGTGCCGCAAACTCTTGCGATATTGTTTCTAATAATACTTTTGTTTTTGAGACTAAAATGATCGAAAATTCCTTCAAAAAAAAATATTTAAAAAATTAGGCTCCGCCCATTTTCCCTATTTCGTTCCTATAGTTCGAAGCCCCTCGCCCAGCCCCCTCAAAACAAACCTCTGGATGGAAACAAGCAAGAATACATTCTCCAGTCATCACTCCATCCTCCCCTCGTCGAATACGAATCGAGTTACGATCCGGATCGTAGCTTCCGAAAAAGTCAACCACGTCTTCCAGAGTGACGTCACGCGGGAATCCGTTGCAAGACAACACTGTTCCACGTGGTCCAATCGAATTGATAAGCTCCGACAAGTCATTCCTCTGTGGCTGGTGCTGTTGGTGTTGCATCGGTACCGGTTCGTCGCGGAATGCGGGTCCTGGTGGGAACCCGCCTCCTCTCACCGGATGTCCTCCCCGTCCACCTCTAAACGATGGTGCTCCACCGCCAAAAGCTCCACGGAACGCTTCAGATGCGCCACTATTTTGGAACGCACTCGGTCCATTCTGAAAGAACGGCTGTGCTGGTCCCCTTGGTCCTGCTGCACCACCTCCACGTGGCGGTGCAAATGTGTTGTGGGCTCCTCCACGCGGGGCGAAACCGCCGCGCATTGGTGGGACGCCTTGTGGTGGTGGTAGTGGTGGGAGTGGTCCGCCACGTGGCATTAGTGTAGGCGCGTTAAAGAATGACGGCGGGTTCGCCTTTTCAGCTTCTTCCTGTAAAAACTGCACAGGGAGTTATTTATTTTAGAAATAAAAAACTTACTCTCGCCTCCTCGTTAATGTGCTTCTTTTCCAGTCCGTACACATCTTCTATTCTCAGTATTTCGTCCGCTTTCTCATTGTCAATATACAAAAGTTTGATGGTTCGACCCTGGCAAAGTGAGCGTATGGAGAAGGCGCGTCGCATGAGGCTCTCGCTTGAAAACTCGGCAACCCAGCGATCCGACGCGTTACCGTCAGAGTAGAATGTGCGGGTCAGTTTGGCGGGTTTCACTTTTTCAGAGAACCAACTGAAAAATTGTGATTTGATTTTTTTTTTCAATTTCAGTCCATTGCACAGTTTTTCCTGCATTCTACAATGCCGCGTCCAAAGTTCAAAAAATTCCTGAAATCAAGAGTTTTTTGCAGCCCAAAGTTCTGAAAAAATTCCCAGAAATGACAGGCGATCACAGTTTAAACCGACGTTACCGTAGTTCCTTCGCTGCGAGACCTTCTATGTTAGCAACTAAGGTAACGCCAGTTTAAACTGTGCGCGCCTGATATTTCTGGGATTTTTTTTCGGAACTTTGGACTGCAAAAAACTCCTGATTTCAGAAACTTTTTGAACTTTGGACGCGGCATAATAGTTGCTGCACAAAACTAGTGCCACAGACTTGCAAAGGGCGGGGTTTTGTCAAGGTCTCTATTGTCTTGTGAAAGATAAACTTTATGGAAGAAGTTTTGCAGAGAGTTAGTCCCTGTGAAAGTTCTTCCACGGCCGTCTTTTACAAATGTTAAAAACATCGATTTTTGCCTTTTTTGAACTGATTTTCGTCTATTTTTTTTTAATTTAAAAAATTTTTCTAGATTTATGAAACTCGGTTTAAAAATAAAAGAAATCAATGAAAAATCTTTTGAAAATTTTCAGAAAAAAAAAATCGATAATTTTTAAAATCGATATTTTGGTCTGAAATTTTCTGCACATGTCCGCGAGTATTTTTGACATTTTTTGTCAAAATTTCAGACTGATCGGAGCCTTTTTTGAGAATTTTGTAGAAAAACGGTTTTTTTTCGGCAAAAATTGTCTTCCTCACTTTTCTGGAAGAAATTTTCGAAGAAAAAAAATCGGTCATAATTCAAATTAATTTTTTAAAGTGATTTTTTCCGATTTTTCATTGATTTCTTTTTTTATATGTCTGGGAGTATTTTTGACATTTTTTGTCAAAATTTCGGACTAATGGGAACATTCTCCGAATTTTCCCTGAATTTTTTGCATATTTTGCTGGTTTCCGTGAATAGACCCATACGGTTGTTGTACTACACTTGTACTAGATAATTTTCCCCACGAGATTGCGGAACATCGGAACGTCGTAACTGAATTTCGCTCGTGAAAACGTAGAAATTATGTGAAAATTGGAAAATTTCGTCAAAAATACACCCCTCTTAATTTTTTTTTTCTCTTTTTTCATGTTTTCTCTATATTTTGACGAAAAAACGAGCATTTTTCCGCTTCAAACTTCGTTTTAAAATAAGTCTACAGTAAGATTGAATAACTATTTTTCAAAAAAAAAAAAAACTCACTCAAGCAAATCCTCATCCTTCATTCTAAACGGCACATTCGTCACCTGAATACACCATCTCGTCGGATCCGTGTGCTGCTCGCGTCTTTTCGGGCTCCTCGACCTCCGACGCTTTCTATGCGGACTTCTCGATCGGGTACGTCGTCGCGGATTCTCCTTGTCCTTTTGCGGCGGCGATTTCTCCGTCCAACGACTTCTTCTCCTCGGCTCGTCGTCTTTTTTCGAGCTTTTCAAAGCCGGCGCAACAGTGAACATTGGAACAGGAATGGGCGCACCATCTTCCGCCGTGTCAAACGCTTTCTTGTCCGATTGTCGAATCTTGATGCCCTGCTCTCCGTTCCTTCGCATCATCATGGCGTAGTCGGATATCGCATCCAAGCGGATGATAGTGTGCATGTGCACTCCACCTGGTCCAAACACGGTTTTCGCCGAGGAAAGAGTAAGCGGGATGGATGGATGGATGAATGCTTCGAGAGCTGCTGGACGGAGCAAATCGTTCGGAAGGCGTGTCAGCTCAATGTAGAATTTCTCGGTGGAAGCAACCGGGAGTGCCGGTTTCATCGGAGGAACCGGACCGGCAGCGAATGGACGGATGGATGGATTGACTGGAGGTTGAGGGGCTCCACGGTTGAAATTGTTGGATGGATTCTGGAAAGGGGCGGGGCCTCCGTTTCTCATCGGGGGACCATTTTGGAAAGGTCGCACAGCTGGAGGACCGCTGTTCGATGGGGCGAATGTGGAATTTTGATTGTCTTTGTTGCGAGAAGATGACGAATCTGAATTCGATCCTGATCCGTATTTTGGCGGGGCGTAGTCGTTTTTGGAAGGAGCGGTTCTGAAAATTGGGCGTGAGTTTACTATTAGTTTTTTATTTGACCAATTTATTTTGAGAAAATTTTATTTCTTTTAAAATTTAGTCCACAAACTCCACCCACTTTTATTTAATTTTTTTTTTTGAATTTTGAACAATTTAACGACTCAAGCTCCGCCCATAATATTCCAGAAAAATCTTTCTTAAAAAGTGAGCGGAGCCAGTTTGCGGATTAGCTCCGCCCATTAAATATACAATTTGACGGAATTTTCTGCAATTTGTAAGCCAATTTTGGAAAAATTACTGTTTTTATTAGAGATTTTCAATAAAAATTCAAGTTCCTTTTTTTTTTAATTCAAAAAAGTGGGCGGATCCTCTAAAATTTGAACAAATACGGTGTTATTATTGTTTTAAAAAAGTTGTCACCTCCAAAGCCGCGTGACCTTTAAAATTAGGCTCCGCCTCTTCACGCGAATTTCCACCTTTTTAAATTTTCATGAACAAAAAGTGAAGGGAAATAAAATTTCATGAAATTCGCGTGAAGAGGCGGAGCCTAATTTTTATGGTCACGCGGCTTTGGTGGTGACAACTTTTTTAAAACAATAATACGTGGGCGGAGCCAGAAAAAAAATATTTGAAAAGTGGGCGGAGCCAGAAAAAAACTTTAAAGTGGGCGGAGCCAGAATATATTTTTTTATCGTGGGCGGAGCAAAAAAAAATCTTCAGAAAGTGGGCGGAGCCAGAATAAATGTTTTAAAACGTGGGCAAAGCCAGAAAAAAAAAAATTTAAGTGGGCGGAGCCAAAAAAATCTTTAAAAAGTGGGCGGAGCCAGAATAAATTTTTTTACTCTTGGGCGGAGCGAAAAAAATCTTTAAAAAGTGGGCGGAGCCATAATAATTTTTGTTATCGTGGGCGGAGCCAAAAATTCTTAAAAAAGTTGGCGGAGCCAGAAAAAAAACTTTTAAAAGTGGGCGGAGCCAGAAAAAATATTTTTAAAGTGGGCGGGGCCAGAAAATTTTGAACAAATACGGTGTTTGCGGATTAGCTCCGCCCATTTTTATTTATTTTTAAAAATATTGTGTTTTCAATCGAATTGCGACATGAGAACGCGAGACTCCGCCCACTTTTTTGTGGGCGACCACGCCAACACAGTGATATTTGAAGAGACGCAGACAGGTAGCGCACAAATAAGTGGGCGGAGTCTCGCGTTCTCATGTCGCAAGTCGATTGAAAACACAATAGTTTTACTGATTTTTTTTTTGAAATTTATCTGCAAAAATAATTTTCTTAGCGGACGGAGCCATTGGTAAATAAATATTTGCCGACAATTTTTTTCCCATAAATCAAAAATTTCCAGAAAAAGCATAAAATCCTCACTGTGAAAAATTGTTATCCCTCCACGAATCGCCACCCTTCATTGGTGCCGGATTTCTATCCACCGGTTGCGCTGGCGGCGGTCCTCCTCGAAATCCGCCAAACTTTTCCGTCTGTGGCATCTGTGGCGGCTCATACGAGCTCATCGGCGTTGGTTTCGCCGAATGCTCAGGAGCTCGTGCTGGAGCAACATGCTCAGGAGCTGAGAATCTCGATCGTGGTGCCTGATAATTTCTCTGATAACCGTACTCGTTGTACTCGTCCTTTTCACGCTTTGGCGGTGACTGCTGGCGCTGGTGAGGTTTCGGATTTGCAGACGGCAAATTGTGTTGTTGTATTTGTTGTTGTTGTTGTTGTGGTTGTTGTGGTTGATGTTGATGATGTTGTGGTTGCGAAAACTCAAATCTCCCAGGCCCGCCTCCCATTTCTACCGGACCGCCTTCCGGCCTCATGCCTGCCGAGCTAAACTTGCTTTTATTAAAATCTGGACGGATGATATTCGCATTCGGCGGAGGATACGACGCGTCATAACCGGAACGGGCTGCAAACGGATTAGCGGGCTGACCCGGCCACTGATTGTGATGCTGTTGTTGTTGTTGAGGTGGCAGATGAGAAGAAGTTGGCGAGAATTCATCCTGTCCTGGCGATGCGTACGAGCCAGTTTTGCGGGCAAGAATCACCGCGTTCTGCTCGGCTTTCGAGGAAAGAAGGAGACGAATCTAAAAATGAAAATCGAACTCTCTTCATGTTTTGTTTGTTTCACCCCATTTTTTCTAGTTAAGAGTTTAGAATGAATTGAAAGACACATCTCTCGAGGACACTAACTTTTATGACGCCATTGGAAAATGGTAATGTAACGTGAAAGACACGCATGACACAGGAAATCAGGAATGAAGCTGCGAAAAGCAACCAAAAAACAAAGATTACAAAATCGATCCGTTCTTTGACTAACGAAGGTACTGTTCTGAGCCTGACATTAAAACTTTGAACCCCGCCCACATTTTTTTTTATGTATCTTGGACACAAATGTGGGCGGGTTTGACGGAGCCGTCTCTCTCTTAGCCTTCAGAAATTCGGCGCATTTAGGTTTCTCATGAAAATGTTGGATCGATGAGAAATACCGTATTTACTCGAATTGCCCGGCGTGCCCTTCTCTTGTTTACTTTTCATCTAAACTGCCGGGTAATTGGAGGTTGATGCACCAAACTTCGACACCACGGTGTGTTTGGGATTACGTTTCAGAAAACTTTTTTTGAGATCAAATTTTCGAGTGACACAGACACATTTGAAAAGACACAGACACATTTGAAAAGGCGCGAATTCCTTTACGTGGGGTCTAGCACGCCGTGAAACGGAAGAAATGACAAACAACTCGGAAAATTATCCGATTGGTCTGAAATTTTGGGAGAAACTGTTAAAAATGCTTCCGGACTTTCTCAGAAAATTTTGGACCGAAATATCGATTTTAAAAAATATAGATAATTTTTAAAATCGATATTTCGGTTCAAAATTTTCTGAGAAAGTCCGGAAGCATTTTTGACAGTTTCTCCCAAAATTTCAGACCAATCGGAGAATTTTCCGAGTTTTCTCCCAGTTGTTTGTCTTTTTTTTCCGTTTTTCTACAGTACTTTGAATAGGTCCATTAACAAGTGAGTTACAAATTCTGATGCTTCCAGAACTTCCTAAAAATTGGGTGAAACATATTTTGAAATGTGGAGTTTCGATTGTGAAAGTCGTAGGGCGCTCTTTTTTGATTTGACGGAAAAACGCGCCTGGAAAAATTGTGAATTTTAATTTTTGTCGTGGTAGAGTGGATGAGGTTCTACTGCCGTGTAGAAGGTTGCCGATCGTTATGTGGTTATTTACAGAACCAGAAAAAAATTCAGCGGTAAATTTTCGCTGGATCCGTGAATATCATTATAAATTTTGTAAAATGTATTTAAAAAATTTTCAACAATAGACGTGAACGATTGGACAACTTTCTACACGGCAGCCGAACATCTTCACGGCTTGTTAGGCTCTCCGTAAAGGCAAACGCGCCCTATCGCATTTATTTGCGTCTCGACAGTGGCATTCTGACAAGTTTAGCTATTGCCGACCCGCCAAAATGGTCAAACGCGCTCCACTGAACCCAATGCTATGCGATTTTCATTTTGATTTCCAAATTATTTCATTTCACTTTGAATTTATACGTTAAATGAAATAATTTATGGACTAAAATGATAATCACAAGGCGTTGGGTTCAGTGGAGCGGGTTTGATCATTTTGGCGGGTCGAAAATAGCTAAACTTGGCAGAATGCCACTGTCGAGACGCAGATAAACGCGATAGGGCGCGTTTGCATTTACGTAGGTTCTAACGTGCAGGGTACCGTTCTCTCAACCACTGTATCCCCACTACTCTGCTTTCAACACTTTCAAATATTACCCTAAACTCGTGTAGATAGGTCCGATTTCATTTCTGAGAAGGACACACTATCTCATTTTGTCTGGTTTCTCTGACCTGTTGTGTTTTCATTTCCGTTCACTTCTCTCTCAGCGGTCGACCACACACTGTTATTGGTAATGTGGCGCACAAAGTAAAAAACAGCACGCGTGAATTTGCGAAACACGCGCACAAAGTGATGCGAGATTTGCGCGATTTTGAAGCGTCATTTTTACAAAAATATGTTATGTCCCTTTAAAAATCTTACGGTACTTGTTATATTTTCAGTCGATTTTCTCAACATTTTGCGGCAAATTGACGATTCCTGCGGTTTTAAAGATATTTTTCGATAAAGTAAATTAATTTAGCCCTGATTGAAAGAGTTTACGTCAAGTAATCACTGTTTTTTATTGACCAAAATATCGGTTTAAAAATTTTTCATTAAAAAAATCAATTTTTTTTTAAATTGATAATCCGGTCCAATTTTTTGAGCATATCCAGAAGTATTTTTTGCCCTTATTCACCAAAATTTCAAGTCATTTTCATTTTCCGAGTTTTGCGCAGTTTTTTGCCATTTCGTGCAAAACCCCATAACACAATGCTACAAAGTTATTCAGAGATGATCCAAAAAAATAAAGTAACATTTGAATTGCAGACATGACGGCAAAAAAATTAGGTAGGTTTCCAAAAAATGGAAATTTACTTTAAATATTCTCAGTACGGAGCGCTGCAAACGCGCTCCCTTCGCACAGTGGTGGACGCGGCCACGTTGGCGACGAGAGAGTGCATAAAATTGAGAGAGCCGTGGCCGATGTTTTGCTGTTTTCTCTAAACCTCACTCCAAATGCATGCGAAATTTTTTGCTCGATTGGAGCGAGTTATCAGCATTTTATACCGAGTATAAGAGAAAACAGTGATTACATGACGCAAACCCTTTCAATTAGGGCTAAATTAATTTACTTTATCGAAAATTATCTTTTGGACCTATTCAAGAGAGAAAAAAAAGAAAAAAAAGAAGTTTTTTTCTGATGCAGGAATGGCAAAAAAAGAAAAAAAAAGGAAGAGAAAAATTTATTTTCTGCCGATGATAAAGTAGTCATACGTGGCGAGACCCATTCAAATATACCGATGCGCCTTTAATGAACCTATTCAAGAGAGAAAAAAAAAAGAAAAAAAAAGAAGTTTTTTTCTG
The DNA here is from genome assembly GCA_963572235.1 of Caenorhabditis japonica. NCBI lineage: Eukaryota > Metazoa > Nematoda > Chromadorea > Rhabditida > Rhabditidae > Caenorhabditis > Caenorhabditis japonica. Next base: position 8,937,847 of record OY754342.1, read on the forward strand.
ATGCAGGAACGGCAAAAAAAGAAAAAAAAGGAAGGAAATTCATTTTTCTCTTCCTTTTTTTTCTTTTTTTGCCGTTCCTGCATCGGAAAAAACTTCTTTTTTTTCTTTTTTTTTCTCTCTTGAATATTGTCGAGACAAAACAATCGCCTACGTGCTCTACCGCGCGCGAAGCGTGTCCGCGTCGCGGCTCGGCGGGAGGGGGAAAATTTCAAATGTGTCCGTCTTTTTTTCGTTGCTTTATTTTCCATTTATTACATTTATTTAATATTTTTCGCGAAAATTTTGTTTTTTTAATGGCGAATATGTTGAAAATGTTGTTTGGGCACTTACATTTTAGTAGAAAGCTGTGAAATATTGCTTCAACTCTGCCAAAACTAACATTTCTCATCTTATCATTTAAAAAAATTATTCGGGTCGTTTTTCGGCTCGGATATCGTTTTTTTAGTGCCATTAGAAATTATTTCTCTGTTTTTCGCCGTTTCCTTTGCATTTTTGCCGTAATTTCATGATTTTCAGGTAGCAAAAATCGATCAAAGGCCAAGCAGAGAAAAAAGAACGGGTTTTAAGATCATGCAGGACAGCTGGATGCAATATTGTAAGTCGGTTGATTTTTCTGAATAGAAACATGAAAAACTGTTTATTATGGTATTGTCCATTCGCGAAATAAGTAACTGCGCGCCTGTTAACTGGCGAACTCGAGAATTTACCTTCAAAAGTGTCGCCGTAAAAAAAATAATACGAAAACTTCATTAATAATAAACTTTTTTTCAGGTGTCGTCCATCTCATCGAATGTATGATGATATTTGGAGTGTCCACTACTCTAGAAGACCCAGCCAACCAACAACCGCACAATGGATGACAAATCTGCGTACATGTCCGCCGGTGGCTACTCGTCTGGCTACATGGGATCGAACGCCTTCTCGTCTGGCTACAATCTTGAGGACTACGCGTCTGGAAGATCTGGCGGCGGATCGAGCGACGGAAGCTCTGGAAGCGGTGGTGGAGGCGGAGGATCCGGTGGACATGTTTTCAAAGTTCGCAATCTTGCTTTTTGGGACCATCGTAATGCGTGCATGTCAAGCAAGCAGCCCACTTCCCCAGCCGATCGTCGTGTCTTCTCTAATGGACCTATTCATTTGAATTAAAATGAATTTTTATGTCACATTTATTCAATGCATTACAACATATTAATGAATTAATCTGAATTTTTCTGAACCATTGAGTTTGAGCCTTCCTGCAAATCGCGCCTAGTCATCCTGGTCAAATAAGTTAATTTATTAACAAACAAATGCATGCGCCTTTAAGCAGTAGACACGATTACACAAAAATGATGACAAAAGATGCATTTTTTGACCAGGATGGATAGGCGCGATTTGCAGAAAAACTCAAACTCAATGGTTCAGGAAAATTCAGATTAACTCATTAATGTGTTGTAATGCATTGAATAAATGTGACATAAAAATTCATTTTAATTCAAATGAATAGGTCCATAAAAAGATTTGTCTAGGTTTATAAATAGCTTTTTTTTTTTGAAAATATAAAATAAATGTTTTTGTCGCGAATAAAATTTCTTTTAATAAATACAATTCGGAAAATCTTTCTTCCTCCTCCAACATTCATTTGTTTATCTCTTTCTGCTTTTCCTTCGGACGGTTTTCGCGCTTCTACCTGAAAATCATGAAATTAAACGTATTATGGCGAAAATGCAAAGGAAACGGGACAAACAAGAAAAAATTGGGTATTTCATTGTCAATTTAAATATTTTGGAGATACTTGCGAAAAACAGAGAAATAATTTCTAATGACACTAAAAAAACGATATCCGAGCCGAAAAACGACCCGAATAATTTTTTTTAATGATAAGATGAGAAATGTTAGTTTTGGCAGAATTGAAGCAATATTTCACAGCTTTCTACTAAAATGTAAGTGCCCAAACAACATTTTCAACATATTCGCCATTAAAAAAACAAAATTTTCGCGAAAAATATTAAATAAATGTAATAAATGGAAAATAAAGCAACGAAAAAAAGACGGACACATTTGAAATGTTCCCCCTCCCGCCGAGCCGCGACGCGGACACGCTTCGCGCGCGGTAGAGCACGTAGGCGATTGTTTTGTCTCGACAATAGGTCCATTAAAAACCGCAGAAAACGTCAATTTGCCGCAAAATGTTGCGAAAATCGACTGAAAATATAACACGTACCGTAAGAATTTTAAAGGGACATAACATCTTTTTGTAAAAATGACGCTTCAAAATCGCGCAAATCTCGCATCACTTTGTGCGCATGTTTCGCGAATTCACGCGTGCTTTTTTTTACTTTGTGCGCAGCATAAACAAGCGTGGTCAGAGAAACGAGAGAGTGTGTCTTTCTTGGAGAAATGGGCGGTAAAGAAACGAGAGAGTGCTTCTAACTGGAGACGGACCTATCCATTGGCAGACCTATCTACACGAGTTTAGGGTAATGATGAAATATGCATGACATTCAGAATTTTTCTAGGCGCTTTTTCCCCCAAATCAAGAAAGAGCACCCTAGAAAACTCCACATTTCAAAAAATGTGCCACCCAATTTTTAGACAATTCTGCTGTTTGTGTAATTTGCACTTTCCCGTGCCAAAAATAGGTGGAGTTTCGCCATTTTATGTAGCAGCTGGACTGAAAAAACAATAACGACAGACTCAAGATAAACCACGGATAGCAGATCAAGGAATCATCCGCTGAGTACGAGAAGTAGAGACCGGTAGGTTGATTAAACAAAGGATCAGTGAGTTCCAGAAGTACGATCGGCGATAATGAGTCCAATCTTTCTGAATGTGACACATTTTCGCGGTTTATTTCTAGCGTCTCCCTCGATTGAAAACACAATATTTATGAAAATCCGTAGGATCCGAGAAATCGCCAGAAGAATCGAACGAAATGACGAAGCGAGGTTAGAGAAAATGCGAAAGAATGACGGAAAAGACAGATTCAGGGTTCAGAGGATTGCCGAAGACGAACTGGATCTCAACATTTACAATATGACACTTGCCAGATTCTTCAGTCATGAGAAAACTGAAAATCTCTTGGTCCACCTCGAAGCGCTTGCGTGAAGAAATGCCCACTGTCTAGTATTAAAGTTTGCCAATAATGTAATTAAAAACGAATAAACAAAATTGTAAATTTGAGTTGTGGCGCATTTGCAATTGCGGAGCAATTTATCGAGCCTCTCGACTAACCCAACATCTCACGTTCGAGATTCTCGGGAAAAAAAGAGCATTTAATCCAGAATTTCTCAAGACTTTCATTATTTTCTTATCATTTTTTTTTATACCCTGGCCGACAAAGCAAATACAAACTATTGGCAAATGAGATGATAACAATTCTTTTTGTTGGAATGAAAAGTGAAATTTTGGTTCAGATTTCAGTATATCATCAATCCGACCGTCGTAAAAACCGTGTATACTTTAAGTTTTACAGACTAAATAAGCGCTACAAGCTGGAATATTGGGTAGAAAAGCTCCAGACATGAATTTCATGATATTTGAGAGAGTTAGTACGATAGAAACCATAAAAAATGCACTACGGAAAAAAGGAAGTATACCATTACTTCCACAATTGACTGAATTCGGCTTCAATTAAGAAATCTGCGTTTCTTATTTTAAAAATTTCCGGGTAAATTTTCATTGAAAGTTGCGCCGCTGTTCTTCACCATAATTTGAGAAAATTCCAAATTTTTTAAACAGCTCCATAATGGGGTTATTCACAAAACCGGAAAAAAAGGAAGAAAACGGAAAAAAACTTCGGGAAAAATCGGAGAATGATCCGATTGACCTGAAATTTCGGGAAAAATTGGAAAAAATCCTCCTGTACACGCTCACAAAATTTGGAACGAAATATCGATTTTAAAAATTTTCAGAAAAAAATCGATAATTTTTAAAATCGATATTTCGGTCCAAAATTTTGTGAGCGTGTACAGGAGAATTTTTTCCAATTTTTCCCGCAATTTCAGGTCAATCGGAGCATTCTCCGATTTTTTCCGTTTTCTTCCTTTTTTTCCGGTTTTGTGAATAACCCCATAATAAAACACCATGAACTTTCGCAGGAAATCGAAAATTGATGAAAAAAGCTCAATTCAATGGTATCCTCAGCAGGCTTTCTCGGAAATTTCTGAAGTCGGAATTCCGATTCCGGTTCGACGCAGTTTCACTTCCTAAAAAATTTCCGATTCCGTTCCGAGACAAAATGATTTCCGTTTCCGTCGGAAAAAAATGCTTTTCTGTCAAAATACTTACTTGTGATACTTGTGAGGTTCGACCTCAGTTTCCATCCTGGATACTGCGAACCAAGCTGCGCCAAGTTACACGATCCCTTTGGAATCGGAAATTTTCTGTCAACATCGGAAATTTTCGGAATCGGAAATTTTCTGTCAAAATTTGATACGAAAAATGGTTTTTTTTTTCTGGAAAAAATTCGACCATGTCCGTGACACAAATTTCCTATTTAGAACACGAGTCTACGAATCTTTCCTCAATTTTTTTAAAAACTTTTTGTGGATAATTTAAGATTTTATGGGTCTATTCAGGTTCATTTCCGATTTTTCCGATCGGAAATCGGAATTCCGACGGAAATTCGGAAATGAAAATAAAACTCTGAATTCCGTCGGAACATCGGAAGAGAAAATTACAAAATCGAAAATTTCCGACGAAACTCGGAAGAGAAATTTTAATTTCCGAGAAAGCCTGATAGCTCGACACGACCCTTGTGAACTAGCCTGAAATTTTAAACAAAGGAAAATTCAGTTTTGGTCATGATTAACAACGATTCCTCATATCTCAGGCGATTCATGAGTGACTCTAGGGATGAATGGTGCCAGTGAATGTGCCATCTACTGATCCGCGAATTAAAAATGAGTGTTAGCTGGTGCGTCGGAAACAAGACCATTGCGACAGCAAACCTGTTCAGATGTTCGATGAGGCGGCTTGCAACAATCGTTGTTTACTTTCCCCCATCTCGCAACAATAGCAGCCATAAAAGGAAGCAAAATGCAACGGAAAAGCACAAAAATGATAAACGAGAAATCGAGGCACTCACACCTCCAGGAAAAGAAGTTGTAATCGCATCGTATTTTGCACTATTGGGAAAATGTCGAAGCTGGTAGAACTTCAGGGTCGATCAGGAAATACAGGCAAAGTTCCTTTTGAGCTGCATTGGAATGTTGGATAAAGAGAGTGCATCTCATAATATGTTGTTCATTGTGGAAGCATAAGATTTAAATCGTAAACTGGAACGCCTGCTTCCATCGGCAAATAATTTTATTTATAGGTTCCCCATAGTTTATCGATGTCATTAGAATAGTTTTGTTTTCAAACGTTTAAGCACAATCAGGGGATTTTTTCAGAACTCGGAGGAAAACTTTAAGTTTCCAATAATATTTTATTCAGAACATGCTAGTCCTTGCAAACTCTACTGTACGTTTAAAAGAAAATCTTTTGAACATTCTTTTTTTTTCTTGGAAAAGCCTGTTAGACCACTCTCAGATAATCGATCAGTTCAATGATTATGTGTCAATTGTATGTTTCCCGACCTGGTTTCAAAACCATAATGCCCCAACGACTTTCCCATATACAAATGCCCACAAGTTTGAAGAAAGAAAATAAAACTTTTCCAGGGTAAAAAGTGAAACGATCGGCGAGAGGTGATAAAAGTTCAGGAATTCAGGAAATGAAATATCATCAGTTTCGGGAAGGCGTAGAGATCGAATGCAATGAAAACCCAAAACAAACCTCAGAGTCATGAATGTAACCTCCATTCTTCGTCATCGCAACCCTCGCGTCCTCGTCGGAGGAAAATCCGACAAAAACTTCGCCCTCATCGCCTCCGATAATGTGAACTGCACCATCGGGAATCTTGAGACCGGAGAAAAATGCTCGAACGTCCGGAGCGCCTGCTGTCATCGGCAGATTTTTCAATCTTATGATGACCGACATTTTGCTGTCAAAGAAAGAAGACAAGGGATTATCCTACTTTCAAATGGGTACAAATCTGAAAAATTAATTGAGTGCGGAATATGATAGGGTAAAAATCGATAAGTGGATAAGTCAAATATGGGAAGATTTGATAACTGCTAGGCATGCAACTTTTTCGAAACATTAATAACATAAAAATTAACGAGCACCCCCTTGCGAACTAAAATGCATTTGCCTCAAATTCGTGTAAAATCACCGGAATTCAACCAGAAGAATTGCGATACACGTGACACCAGTGACGAGACGCAGAGAAACGCGCGCTTTACATTGCTATTTTCCCGAGCCAAATTCCAGCAATTTTACAACAATAAACATAATTTTTAACTGCCAGATCTCAAAACAATCCCTTAAATGTTCATTTCGGCAAGAAAAATGCAAAAACTCGTGCTAAAAAATCAGAAGAAAAACGCTAGATGATCGAAATAACCGACCTCTATATTTTCTTTTTTTTTTTCAAAATTGTTGAACATTTCTAGGCAAAAACTACTCGAAAATGAAGAAAATAACTTTGGCAACCCACAATAATCAAAAAAACGCGATGAAAATGTCTGAAATTTGCGAAAAACCGACCTGAAAACAGACGAAAAAATGCCAATAAATTGCGCGAATCGCGGCCCGAGACACGCGACGCAACGAGCTGTGCGTCGCGTGTTTCTCTGCGCATCTGAATTGTGTGTGGTCTCTCGTCGTAACGGTCAGTAAGTGCGCTCCATTGATAATTTATTTTTGAAATTTGTTTTTTTTTTCAGAATTTCAGCTGGAATTTCAGAAAAAATCAGGAATTTTTCGAGATTTTGATGAAATAGTTTTGCGGAATCAAAAGTTATTGGTGTTTTTTTTTTTTGTTTTTTCGATTGAGTTGCATCATCAAGACATAAAACTCCGAACACTTTTTTTCACGCAAATGTTAAATTTTAAGGCATTAAAAAAAAATACCGTAATCCACATTAAAAAAAAAAAATTAATTAATTACAGATGCAGCCATGAAATATCTGCGGATCCTTGCCATCGAAACCCTGCAGAATGTCCGAAACGCCTCAAAATTGTACAAAAAAAAGTCGGCTAAGAGCAAAACTTCGCTGGCTCCGAAATTCATGGACACTGCAAAACTTTGGGTGAAATCGTTGCAGGCGGAGAAAAAAGCGCGCTATGAGAAGGTATTTTTCATCTGATGTCTCAGCAGCTGCTCATAAACATTGAAATAGCCAATTTTCCCACGAAATATCTCGGAGCTCATTTTTGACACAGTCAAAATGAGTGCGACCGTAACCCAAAAGTGTAAACAAGTTTTTAAAAAAATCACGAAAAAGAAGAAAAATGAAATAAAAACAATATTACTGCGTCGCGAAAACCTGTCAGAGCAGAGCGCGCGACGCTGCTGTGGCAAGGCGCGCGACGCTGCTGTGACTCTGCTGTGACTCGGCTGTGACTCTCACTTTTCGCGGCGAGACCACAGCGCTCCGCTCTGACTGGTTTTCGCGACGCAGTAATAGGACTTGTTTACATTGTCAAATGGGTTACGGTCGCACTCATTTCAACTGTGTCGACAAATGCGCTCGCTCCGAGATATTTCGTGGGAAAATTGGCTATTTTCAAAGTTTATGAGCGGCTGCTGAGACAAGAGAAACATGCAAACGTTCAGCTAGACGAGCTGATCAAAACAAAGACAAACTGGCAGACGATTGAAGAGCGAGGTCTTTGTAAGGGAAATTTGGTGATGACTGACAAGTATTTGGATGTGACAAGCGGACAAATCGCAGTTTTTAGCGGTGGGCAGCTGGAAACGAGCAAATGGCTGAAAAGTGGCACTCCGGTGACGTTGAACACGTTGAATAAGGAAGAACATTTGAAAGCTGTTTGTGAGGGTCATATTGTCGATTGTTCTCGTGGATTATTGAAGGTGAGTATTTGAATAGCTTGGAAAAATATGTGTGGTCCTAAATATTTAGGGAAGGAAATACCATTTTTTGGGGCTTTTTGGGGCCTATGTTTTTAGGTTGTTTACTAGGAAAAAACCTTTCGCGTCGAGACCCGCTCATAAACTTTGAAAATAGCCAATTTTCACACGAAATATCTCGGAGCGCATTTTTCGACACAGCTGAAATGAGTGCGACCGTAACCCAAAAGTGTAAACAAGTTTTTAAAAATCACGAAAAAGAAGAGAAAAGAAATAAAAACAATAGGACTTGATTACATTTTCAAATGGGTTACGGTCGCACTCATTTCAACTGTGTCAAAAATGCGCTCCGAAATATTTTGTGAGAAAATTGGCTATTTTCAAAGTTTATGAGCGTGTGCTGAGACGAGAGTAATAAAGTATTGAAAAGCGCATTTAATTTTCAATAAAAGGCTCATTAGATTTTTCAAAGATCCGGGCGATTCTTTAATGTTTGCAATCTAATTAGGCTTCAAACCAGAAGGTTGTTGACGGCTATCGCCGTCAAAAACCTTCTGGGTAAGCTCGGGAATGCCCGAGTCTCCCTGATTTTTCAGAGTTTTAATGTATGCCAAATGAAACATTGAGTAAGTACCCAAAATTGAATCAATTAAAATCTCAAAGTTTTTCTGTGTGCCTGTCAATATGTTTTTGTATATTGCCTGCGAAAGAAATATGTCACAAACCTATTCAGTGCAGCAAAAAAAAACAGTTTTTGATGTTTTCAACCGGATGCATTGCGCAAGAAAATTTTAAATAAGAACTACCGTACTCAGATGTTTTCAAACTGAACACAATTCTTCAGGCCGAGTCCTGGCATTTGAATATTGTAATTCGTCTTTCAATACTATAATGGATTCGAAGAGGAGTGACACACGAATTCACGTTTTTATTCGAAAAAAAGAAGTAAGCAAAGAGATTGTTTGTCTCCCAATTTCACGTGAAATTTCACTCCGTCACGAATCCATTATAAAAACTAATAAAGCAACGTCGTCTTTACTCTTTAAGTTATATATCTGGAATCGTTATTTCTCCCATTATATATTTTCCTCTGAACCCGATCTCAAGTTAAAAGTTCAATTCTTCATTACACTTGTTCTGGTTTCCACAAAACTTTTTGGGTTGAATGGAGAGTTTCGAAATGATTACCAACTGTTTGGATTTTCATTAAAACAACAGATATATTGGCGCAAATTTGTTCATTACCGCTCAGAAACTAAAACAAATAGTATGGATGAACATAAAAAATACACTTCAAACGACAAATCAAAAAAATAAATATTCAAAAAGTAGCTCAAAAATAAGAAGAAACATACTTGAATCTAACTTTGTCGGCTAAATCGACACTAACTAATAAAAACTCCCAAACAAAAAAGAAAAAAAACACAGTAAAACTCGAACTTCCGACCTCCCGCACGCCAGCCTAGACTATAAACCACTTGAACATCGCGCCGGATGAAAACCTCTGCAGTGTGTGATGTCACATTTCAAACGAACCCAGAGTTTTCCGGTGGATTTCATTTCGACTGTATAAATGCAAAACGCGCAGAAGAAAAAGTTGACGGGCCTAACAGTAAAGTACCCTTTAAAATAACGATATCAAAATTTGAAAAAGACGGGCATCATCGCGGGACTCAGGAGACTCAGATTTCCAAGTTTGGGCCCCTACGGACTTCTGGGGACTGCGCGAGCAGTGCGAACATACCGATGCACAGACAGACTTACACACAGAAAAATTTTATTAGTAATAGTAAAGATTCTGCTGATTAGACGCAAAAATAATTATAGGATCAATTTCGCGCTCCACCGATGAATACAATACCCCTTAATTTTTAAACAGATTTGCCTCTATAACAATAATAATAACGAAAAAGAAAATGACGCTTTTGCCACTTCCAACTACATTGTGGTTCCATCGACGAGTAATGGTGCCACTGAATATTTAATCCAGCTTTTGAAGTTTGTTGACGAAAAATAAGAAAATCATGTTTTTTTTAACTTCCAGAAATCCAGCCACACTATCCAGCGACAGTGTTCATTTGGTAAATCTAGCGTATCGATCGATTCCAATGCGCTCAATTCATGGTGAGATGAATAATGGGAGGAAAATCTGTTATTTTTGTGAAAAATGCCCTAAAACTATCGTATCCAGGGGTTTTTTAACGTGGAAAACATGGCAAAAGAAATCCCATTTTTTCTCCCCTGAATAGGTCCATGAGTCTATATTTTTCTGTGTTCAGACCGAAAAATCAAGTCACTCCCCTCAACGCTCAACGAGAGCCAACAATTCGCCGTCTCAGCGGCTCTCAACACGGATCGTAATCTCCTGTGCATCCAAGGACCACCCGGAACCGGAAAAACGCACGTTATCGCTGAAATTGTGCATCAATTGGCGCTGCGAAAAAAGAGGGTTTTGATCTGCGCGCCAACTCATGTGGCGGTGCGAAATGCGCTGGAAGCGACGGCGAGACGGATGGGAAAGGAGATGGACGCGGAAAAGGTGGAGAAACGTAATTAATTGTTTTATTCTTTGAAAAATGTTTTTTTTTTTTTCAGAATTGTCTCTTCTGAATAACAGCAAAGGCGAAATGCGAAAACATCCGAAAACTGAAAAGCTGGCCGAATTGGGACGACAAATGGTAAGTATTACTCTCGTTTCAGCAGCATGGCTGTGCGAAAAATAAGTTTCGAAAAAATTTTTTTTCGAAATTTATAGACCGAAAAAAACGAAAAAAATTTTTTTTCGAGTTTTTTAAAACGAAAAAAAAACCGAAAAAAAATTTTCGGTTTTATTTTCCCGAAAAACCGAAAAATTTCGAAAAATGTTGTTTTTTTTCCTGAAATTCAGTTAAAAACAGATTATTCATTTAATACATTCAACAAAATCAGTGGTAACGTATTTACGAATATCATACCGAAATCGCACAAAAAATTTCTCTGGTTTTTGGCGGATTTTACAACAAAATTAAAAAAATAGAAAACCACGGGGAGAACACGAAGTCGAGATTTGCTAGGCCAGCGCTCCCGGTTTTCTAGGCCGGCAGCCGACCGCGTCTTTTCGAAAATTGTATTGCCTTCAGCAATAATCGTTTTTTTTTCTTCGATTTCTTTCATTTTTTTGATAAATTATTTTTAAATCGGCCAAAATTGCGCCAGGTAAGAGGGAATATACATTTTGACCATTTCAAAAAGGAATATTTTTGGAAAAAATGCTGGTCACCGGTTTCCTAGAGTTTTTGGCGCGTATTCGGCAGGAATTGGCAGCTGTGTGGCTAAGAGCCATGGAAAACGGATAATAGCCATAAAAAACGGCTAATAGTCATCGTTTTCGGGACGTGCGCCGCTTGAAAATGGCGAATAGCCATCGAATTCGAGACGTTCGCCAAATACATATGGCACACGGGTCGATTCGATGACTATTATCATAAAAAACCAGATCATTTTTTTGTGCGATTTCGATGTGATGTTTGTAAATCCCCCACCCAATACTACAACTTAAGCTTTCCCAACACAGCTGAAATGAGTGCCACCATAACCCATTTAAAATGTAAACAAGTTAAAAAAAATACGAAAAATAAATTATGGACCTATGCACGAAATAAAAAAGGCCATTTAAATGAATTAATTTGACATTTTTTTCAATGCACGAGAGCAAGAAAATTCAATAAAATTGAATAAATTTGAACGCAGAAAAACTTTCGTGTCGAGATTTCGTAAATCGACACAATTTATTAAAGGCGTACGCAATTTTTCAGTGGCCATATTTTGGCACGAATGTTTTTCTGCGTTCAAATTTATTCAATTTAATTGAATTTTCTTGCTCTCGTGCATTGGAAAAAAAAGTCAAATTAATTCATTTAAATGGCCTTTTTTATTTCGTGCATAGGTCCATTAGAAAAAAAAAATAGGGCTTGCTTACATTTTTTAAATGAGTTACGGGAGCACTCATTTCAACTGTGTCATAAAATGCGCTCCGAGATATTTTGTGGGAAAATTTGCTTTTTTTCTTGGAGAATTCATGAATATCACAAAAAAAAAACAAAAAAAATTCCGCGGATTCTAGTAAAATCCATTTTACCCAGAATTATTCATTTATCTTTCAATTATCCGGTTTTTTGTCATCATTTTCGGATAAAACCAAAACCTGACACCTCCTTAAACTTTTAAAGATTTTATTCCAAAAATTTCCAGGCAGGAACACCACAAGATAGTAATTCCTATCGTGAACTCGCCTCCGCTCACTACAATCTTCGCCTATCAATCTTCAAAGACATTTACAAACCGAAGCGTGCCGTTTTCACCACACTCGCCACTTCTCTGGTCCAAAAATTGCCCGAATACAATTGGAACGCCGATGTGATTCTTGTGGACGAAGCGGCTCAGTGCACAGAGCCCGCCACGTGGATTGCCGTGTTGACGACACCTTCATGCAAGAAATTGGTGCTTGTGGGCGATCAGAAACAATTGCCGGCTGTTGTGCTGTCGGACAAGTAAGCATTTTTTTTGTATTATGTGTTTCGTGCGTGCACTAGCGAAATTTAATTAAGACGCTCCGTTGTTGCGCAGGGTCCCATAATAGTCAGGATCGGAAGTAGAACCATAGTTGCAAATTTTTGGTCCAGCAGCAATTTTTTTTTTGCAAAAATTTTTTCTTTCAATGAATTTTTCTAGTATTTCGATGTTTCATTTTGGTTTTTTGTTTTTTTTTTCGAAAAAAAATATATAATTTTATTCAGTTCCGTTAAATGTTTTTTTATTTTTATTTTCAATTTGCATCAATTTTAACAGGACTGTACCGACTTCCAGAACCACTGCAGCTTATTTGTTGGACAAAAGAAGAAATCGTTGTGGGCTGTCAAATCGTGGCGAAATACACAGAATGTGTTGATAATTTGGATTCTTGAAATTTTAAAACTTTTTTATAGTTTCTGGTTATACGTTTTCAGGTTTCTTTGTTAATTACTTGTTGATTTTAATTGTTGACTTGTTATAAACACTTTTCTATTTTTAAAAACACGAGGGTATGACAGAATAGAGCTAGGCGAAATAGAACTTCTACAAAATAGAACTCGTGGTGCGATGAAGCGCGTTTGCATTATTTTTTCAATTTCTCAGTTCTTTGCCGATCTTGCATTTTTTTTATTTTTTGGGAAACTGCTTTGATTTTATACTTTCCTTGATTTTGGCTGTTGCTAAATGCGTAAAATTTATGAAAATTGCTGAAAAACGAATAAAAATCGGAGAATTAGAACAATAGTGCAAACGCGCTTCATCGCACCATGAGTTCTATTTTGTAGCGGTTCTATCTCGCTCAGTTCTATTCTGTCGTATCTTCAAAAATACATATTGAATCGAAAAAAAAAACTAATTTTTGAACTTGAAAATTTTTCTCGTCGGGCCTCCGGACCGTAGAAATTTTTGCCACGGCCCGGCCCGGCCCGTTGCATGTATGAATAGGACGAAAAAAGAAAAATACAATTTTTCCCTCAAAAGTTGTTAAAAAAAGGAAAGTCTAGTCTAATCAGAAACATTACACGATTCAGTGTTGCGATCTAATTTGAAAATTCCGATTCCAAGAAATTCAGAAATTATTTCGAAGGATTTTGGAATTTTATTAGAAAAGTACCAATTTTCAACAGGAAATTTATTTTTTAATTCTAATTAGGAAGGAGGCCTTTGAATGTAACATTACATATATTATATTTCGAGTCTAATAAGAAGAATTTTAAGGAATTTAAAAGAATCGGATAGAATTAGAAAAAATCCAAGTCCAGCGGCGGCCTACCGCAACCCAAATAACGATTATTTTCCAATGGACCTCCCTTCACAAAACCTAAAAAAAAAAAAGAAAAAACGGAAAAAAAATTGCGGGAAAAATCGGAGAATGCTCCGATTGACCTGAGATTTTGGGAAATATTGGAAAAAATTATCCTGTACACGCTCAAAAAAAAATTTTGGACCAAAATATCGATTTTTTCTGAAAATTTTTAAAATCGATTTTTTGGTCCAAAATTTTTTGAGCGTGTACAGGAGAATTTTTTTCAACATTTCCCAAAATTTCAGGTCAATTGGAGCATTCTCCGATTTTTCCCGCAATTTATTTCCTTTTTTTCCGGTTTTGTGCATAGGTCCATATAAATTACCAAAAAAAAAAAAAGAAGGAAATTTTCCAAACTTTAGTTAAAAATTAGAGTTTTTGGTCAATTCGGAGCATATACCGGTTAAGTTTTTGTCCAAAATCCGGAGTTTTTTCGCCTCCGAAGCTCTAAAAAAAACAATTTTTTGTTGTTTTACACAGAAAAAAATCCCCGAAAATACAACAAAATCAAAAAAAACATTTTTTATTATTTTTTATTTTTATACACCTGGTGGAAACACCCTAAAACTCGACAGATTTTCACTAAACTTGGACCGCCTCATGCTTTACTGTAAATTTATCCAGTAGGAGCTCTCACGCGAATAAAAAACATATTATTCGACAACGAATTTCTGCTTTCAGAGCAATAGAAAATGAGCTGAATGTCTCGCTGATGGAAAAACTGGCCAACGAGTTTGCAACCTCGAACATTAACATTTTGTTAAAAGAGCAATTCCGTATGAACGAGAAAATCATGAATTGGTCGAACGAAGTGTTCTACGATAACCAGCTGACCGCCAATGAAACTGTCAAAGATATCACATTGCACGACATTTGCCCCAATTTGAAGCATAATCACGTGCTCAACAGTCCGATTTTCATGATAAATATGGATGGGGAAAAGGAGAGAACAAGAGAGAAGTTGGAGGATTACTCTTTTACCAATAAAGGTAAATAACTTGGGGAAGGAAAAACAAGAGCCGAAAGAAATTACAAATTTCAGACGAAGCTCAAGTTGTTTCCGATTATGTGCTCCGTTTAATTGTGGATCTGGGTCTTGACGCGAAACAAATTGCAGTGATTGCACCGTATTACGCGCAGGTAAAGGCTGGCTGCAATTTGAGAATTCGAATTCATAAACTTTAGATCGAAGAACTGCGTCGGTCGATTCGGTTTCCGGTCGATGTAAACACAGTTGACGCCTTCCAAGGTCACGAACGAGAAGTCGTCATTTTCTGTCTTGTCAGAGACAATAATGAAGGTATGGAGTCTTGTGATTGATAGTGTTCTTTTGAGGCGCGAAATTCAAACAGAAATATAATGATAGTTTAGTTTTTTTTTACTATTTGGAAGACCCCAGGACTGTGGGTTTTTACTCCGAAAAAATCGTTTGATTGCTCTTTTTTGAATTTCGCGCCTCCCAATTGCCTGAAAACTGTCAATGGGGCGCATTTGTTGACAGGTCAAATTGGATTTCTACGAGAAACTCGTCGATTAAACGTGGCAATCACTCGCGCCAAACGTCAATTTGTTCTGATTGGAAGTGCAAATATGATGAAAAGAGACAAGTTTTTGAAGAAACTTTACGCGTAAGTGGTTTTTGTGGGTTTGCGGTCTTTACAGTAATCTAAACCCTGAAACTCCGCCCACTTTGAAATTATCGCGCTGCATAGGGATGGCTCCGCCCACTTCCCTGTTTTTTTTCTTCGTATCATTTTTGCTTTAATTATTACATTTCTACTGATTTTTGATGGTTTTTCAAATGAATTAATGGTTTTACTAGATTGATAAATATCGCGTCACCGAGTCCAGGATTTGAAATGTGGACAGAGCCTAATTTTTTTTTTTTTTTTTTTTTTGTCTCGCTTTTTTAAAATTTTGTTTTTTATTATTATTTTACTCTCATTGTCATTAAAACCCGTTTTTCCTTGTAATAATTATATATTTTATCTTTTAACAAATCAAATATTTCAACTTGAAGCATAAAAAAAGCTCTTAAATTCTTGCAGGCTGGAAAATTCGGGCGATTCACGTGAAACGCACAATATTGGCTAACAATCGTTGGAAATCAAATAAATTGCATTTATTTTTCATTGTATTTGTATTATTTACATGAAGAAATAAAATATAAAAGATTTTACTGCAGTCAATGTATTTTCAACGTCATTTTAGGCCTGGCTAGGGCTACACGACCACGATCTCCTAGGATGATCTAAAAATTGGAGCATAGACTAATTCAGCTATTCTGAATCCATTTGTTAAGTTAAAATCTGTCCATTCGACCTGTGGAGCAAATTATAGCTCCGCGAAATTTCCGTTTTTTCGTGATAGTGGACAAAAGCTTGACCCTGTCTGAGGGCATATAAGAATGCGGCGCTCAGAGCGCTTTATCAGGAAAAAAAAACGGGAATTTCGCGAAGCCATAATTTGCTCGAAATGTCAAATGGGCAGATTTTTACTGCAGAAAAGGATTCAGCATAGCTGAATTAGTATGTACTCCAATTTTTAGAACATCCTAGAAGCAGCCCCCTCAGCTAACGGCATTTTTTCCATAGACGATCTTCTCGCGAGGGGGTGCTCAAGATCCCAGCTCGGTCAGTTTTCGAAATTTTCCAATTCTGTCTTTTTAAAATGTTTCTAACTGTTGAGATAAGCTAATTTATCGTCTGTCAGCTATTCTAAAACGGTTTTTTAGTTCGGTAGACCATCCGTAGAAGGTCTTGGACCATCCTCCGGGGGGCGCCATTTCCATTGCGCTGAGGGGGCTGTCCTAGTAGGTCGTGGTCGTATACTTCCCTAGTCAGCATTTGGAAAATGTAAATTTTTTATGCTTTTCTGGCCGAAAAACATGAAAAAACACCACAAAATCCAGTGGATTGCATTTTCTGTGGCTCCGCCCACATTTCAAATCTTTGATACCGTGCGCGTTCGAATCGAAAATTGACAAAAAATTCGGGGAAAATCGATAAAATTCTTCCGCTTTAGCCTATTAGTGCTCATTTTCCAATTTTTTGTCTAATTTCCATTCGAATGTGATATTTATCACTCTAAAATCAATTATTCATTGAAAAAAGTCATCAAAAATCGGCAGAAATGTATTAATTAAAGTGAAAATCATACGAAAAAAGTAGGGAAGTGGGCGGAGCTTAGTAAACGAGTACCCAAAGCAAGTACGCAAATACCGAGTGCCAATTTGAATAAAACGACAATTTACATGGGGGTGATACGGTATAGAACTCGCACGGAATAGAACTGCTACGGAATAGAACCGGCTGAAATGGAACTGTACTGAAACAACAATTGCACGAAATAGAACTCATCAGGGGAAACTCCCGTTTCTCTACCTGTATTTTTTTACAATTCTCGAAATCGCGTGAATTGGAAAAAATAGTTTGTTTTCTCATGAATAACCCCATTAACCAATCCGTACCATGCTTTGTCTTGGGTTTGAAAATGTTTCGTAAAGTTTGGTGAAAATCGGTCCATTAAAAGACAAGTGGGCGGAGCTTGCTTGACGGCTGGATTACTGTAACCAGGATCTTTTTTTATGATGTAATTTTCAGACATCTTGCCGCTGAAAAGAAGATTTTCTCACCTTCAATTCTGAAATCCTCGGAAGACGTCGGCCTTCCGAGATCCAATAGGCACTAGTTTTTCTTTTTCTTTTTTTTTTACATAGGTTTTTTTTGTTATTTTATGTTTTTTTCATTGTTTTCTCTATTATCTATAAATTTTCCAACCTTATTGGTATTAATGACCTGAAGACGTCGTCGGAAATTGATGAAAAGTTGATAAAGGGAATGACGAAAAAGTAGAAGAGGAGGAAGAAGAAGAAGAGAACATTGATAAAAATTGAGACAAACAAAGCAATTTTTGACCAATCACACACTTTTCACATTTTCAAACAATGATTCACCTCAACATTTCGCCAATTTTCGTCATTTTACTCGCAATTATTCCAATCTCGGAGACACTTCTCAAATGCTACACTGGATACTCGATTATGAAAGGTTTGCGGGGTTTTTAGAACTGTTTCGAAATAGAACTGCCGGAGCAGTAGCTTTTGTTTCAACACAGTTTTGTTTGTAGCTGGCTTTATCTTCCAAATAGTTATGATTTTGTGATTCGGGATAGCCTCAGGATTTTTCAAATTTACACATTTAAAGAATCTTTTTTCATCAGGAAGCACAATCGGCACAGAGACGAAAGAATGCGGAAAAGAGACTGATTTCTGTTACAACGGCACAGCGGACATTTCCACTTTCAGCAAATTTCAAAAGGCCGGCTGTAATACGGTCATTTGTCAGGTACTTTATTAATTATTATTTTTTTTTTTTACATTTGTTCTGTTGGAACCATAAGTTTGCGGACCTTGATGGGAACCTCCAAATGGTTGCATTTAGGTAAATAGTTTGGCTAGATCAAGCCAGTTTTCGTAGTTTTTCAGTAGTCATAAATACATGTATAACGTAAAACCTGTATTAGAACGGCACGTCGTTGTATATATTTCTTGGAAAGAAGGTGCCGTTCTAATACAGTTTTTACCGTAGTTGCCATACTGTAAGCAGTGGTTTTTTGAGCATAACTTTTTTTAGAGTGGACCGGTTGACTCAAAAAAAATACGGTACACATTTTACACATGTTTGCAGACTTTCTGTTTGCAGAAATTTGCGGAAAAAAATTTATTTTAATTTTTTCAGTTTTTCGCCTTTTTTGTTTTAAATTTTCAAAATGATTTTTAAGGGTTATTTTTCAAATTTAACTTTTGTTATATGTTTTTATGGTGCTACCTCGGAATAGAACTGAAGTGTAATAGAACTGCAGCGATATAGAACTTGCTTCGCAATAGAACCGTTCGGAATAGAACTGTTCGGTGAAGAACTGTAGCAAAATAAAACTGTTTTGGAATAAAACTGTTCGGAATAGAACTGTAGCGTTTTGGAACTAAATTAGCAATGGAGCGCGATTGCATTGCTTGGCCGTCAAGGCGGGCCGAGAAAAAAATGATAAAAGTTTATTCAAAAAAACAACAAAACAAACAATTTTTGATGAATAGCTCAAATATAAAACTGTTGAAAAAAGCACGCGCATGAGAAATTCCAATATTTGAATGAGCAAGCAATGCAATCGCGCTCCATTGCTAATTTAGTTCCAAAACGCTACAGTTTTATTCCGAACACGTTTATTTCGCTACAGTTCTATTACGCGTCAGTTCGATTCCGAGGTAGCACCGCGCGTTTGCTCGGCTCCGCCCACTTTTCAAATCCTGGACACCGTGTGCAGGAAAAAAACATGTTTTTATAATTTTTTTTCGCGGAACGAAAAATCGAATTGTATAAAATGTGACTGAAACGTAGGTGCCAGCATGCCGTTTGCCGTTCTAATACAGTTTTTACGGTAGTTGCCATACTGTAAGCACTGGTGCGATTTTGTAAGGCTAAGGCTAGGAAATTTAAAAATCTGCGAGGGCGTGTCCCTGGAATTTGGAAGGAAACCGAATAGAAAGGCGATACTACATAAAGGAATTCATATTTTCAAAACAACAAATAAGTATCCAGTTTCACGTTCAATTCCATTTTGCAGTTCCACGCCAACAAGTGTTTCGATCAAAACGTCTCTGGTCAACAGCTCACTTTTTGTTGTTGTAATACGGGTGATTTGTGCAACGGAGGAGCCGTTACGGTACATTTATTTTATTTGTTTTAAAGATCCTTTTTTGTCAAAACCCCCATTTTTTCAGGACTCGGGAAGTCTGTTCGATCGAGGCCTTTCAGTGCTCAAAGGCTTGGTGTCGGCGGGGAAGAAGTAATATTCATTATTTAGTGCGTGTCTTCATTATGATTTCAAAATAAAAATATATTTTTCTTCCATAAAACCCTTTTTTTAAAATTGGTCTAATTATCCTTTGAGCATATTCAACAAATCCTTGGCTCGTTGCTTGGTTTTCTCGAGGAATGACATGTTCTGAAATTGCTCATATCATTATGGTCTGAAAATGAGAAATTAAAAACGCACCGTAAGCTTCGAATTGCACAAATCTCCGGTGTTACAGCAACAAAATTGAATTTGTGAACCACCCACTGTCTGAGTTACACACTTGTTCCGAGCGATCTGGAATTAGAAAATTCGAAAAAATCGCTGAAAAAAAATTTCAAAACAAACTGCATTTCAAGGTCGAAAAACTTCATAAAATGTAGTAGAAATCAATTAATTTAAATTGAAGAAGTTCAAAAAATTAAGAAAAAAAAAATTTTTTTTTCACCGATTTTTTCGATTTTTCACAATTTTGCAGCCATTTTAACCAAAACCTGCAAGAGACTTTTTTGTTCACCAAAAAATTTGCCATCAATTGATATATAACACCACTAAGTTTTGAGCAAAATTTCATTTTCATTTTCACGGCCGTGGCCTAGAAACCCAAACATTTTCTAGTTATGATGAATCTGGTTTCAAACTTGTTAAATAATAGTTTTTTATGCACAGGACGTAATTAAATGTATGTCCCACTCAATGAGAGCGCAAATGTTGAATTTTTGAATCTTTTTTACATTTTGGTATCATTTTAACCGATTTTTTCGATTTTTCAACAGTTTACGGTACATTTGAGAGAAGGTCGCAAAATACTTTTTTGTTCACCGTAAAATTTTCTATTGAATGGTGTATTGAACTTGTAGTTTTTTAAACAAAGACATTTTTTTATTTGAAATTTTTATTTGAATTTTTTCAAAATATTAAAATTTCAATTTTTCCCTATTTTGTTTAGAAAAACTTGCAGTTATTATCTAGATTAAATATAAAAACGTTAAAAACATTATCAAAATCAGTTTTAGACTGAAAAAAATATCCAAAATGCACGAGAAAGGCAAAAAAAAAAAACAGAAAACGTTGCCGAGTTTTTACAACAAATCCATGTTTTCGTAATTTTTTTGAACACAAAAATGTTTTTTACATGTCAAAACAAGGTTTTTAGAGCAATTTCAACCATTTTAGCAGAACTGTAACATTTTTGGGTTTCTAGGCCACGGCCATAAAAATTAAAAAAAAAAACTTTTTTTGTACAAAACTTTATGTTTTATATATCAATAGATGGCAAATTTTTTGCTGATTCAAAAAGTCTCTTGCAACTTTTTATGAAAACGCGAGTAAACTTGAAAAAAATCGAAAAAATCAGTAAAAAATTACAAAAATTAAAAAATCGGAATTTTTCAAAGTTTTCAAGCTAATTGAGCAAAACTGTTGGGAAGGCACGTGGCCGCCCTCGTTGGTATCAACGTGGTCACCTACACGTGGAAGTAGAGCAACCAATCGAACTCTATTATAATATTTAATTCACACTTAAGTCTACGTCTAGTTCCTAATAAACGGTCCCTCTCTCTCTCGTCTTCGTCCCTTTACAACACATTGAAAAAATTGCAAATTTTCAGTAAAAGTACGGTTTCTAACAATATTTGGCTGTATTTCATCGTAATTCAAAACTGTTTGGGTTTCTAGGCCACGGCCATCAAAATAAAAAAAAATTAAATTTTTTTGTACAAAACTCAATGTTTTATATATCAATCGATGGCAAATTTTATGCTGAGCAAAAAAGAAAAGTCTCTTGCAACTTTTTATAAAAACGCGAGTAAACTTGAGAAAATTCGAAAAAATCAGTAAAAAATTACAAAAATTAAAAAATCGGAATTTTTCAAAGTTTTCAAGCTAATTGAGCAAAACAAAGAAATTAAATGCAATTTTTCAGTAAAAATACGGGGTCTAGCAATATTTGGTTGCATTTCATCGTAATTCAAAAAAGTTGGGGTTTCTAGGCCACGGCCACAGCCATAACCATGAAAATTAATTGAAAAAAAATTAAAACCCTATGTTTTATATATCAATCGATGGCAAATTTTATGCTGATTCAAAAAGTCTCTTGCAACTTGACCAAAACCGAGAAAACAAATGCAATTTTCTAGTAAAAGTACAATTTCCAAACATTATATGTCCTATTTCATCGCAATTTAATAAAAGTTGGGGTTTCTAGGCCACGGCCAAAAAAATGAAGAAAACAATTTTTTTTTACAAAACTAGGTGATATGTATATCATTCAATGGAAAATTTTATGCTGATCAAAAACGTCTCTTGCAACTTTTAATGAAAATGCGAGTAAACATGAGAAAAATCGAAAAAATCGGTCAAAATATGACAAAATTTGAAAATCTGATTTTTTTCCCGAAAATTTCAAGCTAATTGAGCGAAGTAGAAATAACAAACTTAATTTTTCAGTAGAAAAACGGTTTCTAACAGTATTATGTCCCATTTCGTCGTAATCCGGAACTTTTTTGGGGTTCTAGGCCACGGCCATGAAAATAAAAATAAATAAATTTTTTTACAAAATCTAATGTGTTATATATCAATCGATGGCAAATTTTATGCTGATTCAAAACGTCTCTTGCAACTCTTCATGAAACTGTCAGTAAACATGAGAAAAACCGAAAAAATCGTTCAAAGAACTACACAAGTTTGAAAATCTGAATTTTTTCAAAAGTTTCAAGTTAAGTGATTGAAACAGAGAAAATATAGGCAATTTTTCAATAAAAATACGGATTCCAACAATATTCTGTTCTATTTCATCGTAATTCAGAAATTTTTGGGTTTCTAGGCCACGGCCATGAAAATGAAGAAAAAAAACATTTTTTTTTTTACAAAACTAGGTGTTCTGTATATCAATCGATGGCAAATTTTATGCTGATTCAAAAAGTCTCTTGCAACTTTTCATGAAAAGGCGAGTAAACTTGAGAAAAATTAAAAAAGTCGGTCAAAAATTACAAAATTTTGAAAATCTGATTTTTTTTTCGAACATTATAAGCTAAGTGATTGAAACAGAGAAAATAAATGCATCTTTTTGCTTAAAATATGGGCTCTAACACAATTTTGTTCTTATTCATCGCAAGTTAACAAAAGTTGGGGTTTCTAGGCCACGGCCAAAAAAAATAAAACAAAAAACATTTTTTATAGAAAACCTAATGTTTTGTATATCAATCGATGGCAAATTTCATGCTGATTCAAAAAGTCTCTTGCAACTTTTTATGAACATGCGAGTAAACTTGTGAAAAATCGAAAAAATCGGTCAAAATATGACAAAATTTTGAATTTTTTCGATTTTTTCAGCTTAATTAGGCGCAATATTTACAATAACAAAAACAAACACTGAACGCCTTTTTTGTGAGTAACAACGGTTTAAAAAAAGTTTTTCGTCAAAAATCTAAAAAAAAATCAACCCACAAAACACCTCGTCGACGAGCATCCGCCCTTTTTCACGTTATTCAACGACGTCAAATCAGCCGTCATATTGTAGCAATAATCATTTGGAGAGGAGCAAGTTTCTTTCGAAGTTCCTAGAAAATTGTAAATGCGCTCTATAGCATTGGCTGAAACGAAACGAACCAACAGATTGAGCTGTCAGATAGGTGAATCCGGTGTAACATTCCAGCGAAAATGCGGAGATTGCTAGGAATGAGAGAATTGTGAGAATACGGTAGGAAATGTTCATTTTTTTGTTGTCGAGGGAAAATATGTGATAGTTCTATTTAAATGGAAAGAAATGAGGCGAACGGTTTTGTATAGGAATTGTTATGAAAGAATACTGTGATTTATTGAAGTGTTGAAGTTTAACAAAATGAGGCGAAACGAGAGAGAGAGATAGAGTGAGAGAAAAAGAGGAGAAGAAAAGAAAACCATTTTCTCTATTTACCTGGGTCTTGGCGCGAAGAAACGAGGACAAAAAGAGAAAACGTTCAAGGACGTGGTGGTGGTGGCGGCAAATATTTGTGACTAACACTAACAATAAGCGAACTAATTTCAACTGTTAAAAGGGGCAACAAAATTGAAATGCCAATAGCTAAATACAGCGCTAGCGTTCTAAAATAAACATTCTAAATAGCCTGAGAATTAAAATTGATCAATCGTCGTTTCGCCTGCTCGCGACGATAAAATTGCTCATTTAACACACCTGAAAATAGCTGAATTTTTCAAAAATTCCCAACAATTGGTACTCACTATGATCCAATTGACTCTTGGCAATTTGGTGACGGAAAAGACGTTCGGCTCGGCGGAAAATCCATGGGAAAAAGTCCTTTTCGAGTTCTGTGGAAGGAACATCATTAGGGTTAGGTTAATTAGAAAGGGCCCAAAAAGAAATATGGCTTCTTAGAATTTTCTGAAACTTTGCCACAACGTTCTCCAGAAAATTCTCTAAATTTTGATATTAGTTTTATGCACTTTTATGACGTCATTTAAAAAAAAAAATCACCAAAATGTTTTTTTGAAAAAAAAATTACCAGAAAAATTGGATTATTTTTTTGAAAAAAAAATGTCTTTTTCTCCAAAATTAGTACTTCGATTTTTCTGAAACTTTGCGGAAATTATTTTTTGAAAATTCTCTATTTATTGATAACAATTTTATGCACTTTTATGACGTCATTTTTGAGAAAAATTACAAAAACTTTGAAAAAAAGGTAAAAAATGTAAAAAAAAATTTCGAAAAAAATAATAAATTTTTTCTCAAAAACGAATTCTTAGAATTTTCTGAAACTTTACCACAATGTTCTCCAGAAAATTCTCTATTTATTGATATCAATTTTATACGTTGTTATGACGTCATTTTTGAGAAAAATTACAAAAACTTTGAAAAAAAGGTAAAAAATGTAAACAAAAATGTCGAAAAAAAAAAAAAAATTGTTTCTCAAAAACCAACTCTTAGAATTTTCTGAAACTTCGCCACAACGTTTTGCAAAAAATTGTCTGTTTATTGATACAGGTTTTATGCAAGTTTATGACGTTATTTCTGAAAAAAAATCACCAAACTTTTTTTTTGGAAAAAATGTTGAAATTTTGAATAAAAAAAAATGTTTTCCTTAAAAACGATTTCTTAGGACTTTTTGAAACTTTACCACAATGTTTTTCAAAAAATTCTATATTTATTGATATCAAATTCATAAACTTTTATGACATTACCGATCCGATAGACTATTGCTGGTCTGACTGGTCATTTTACTTTTATTATCCCAATATATTTATTTTCTTTGATTTAATTTGTAATGTATTCATTTGTGACGGATAATAAATAAATTCTAAATTATTTTGGAAAAAAAAATCACCAAAAAAAAATTTAAAAATTAATAAAAAAAACACATTTTTTTCCTCAAAAACGAATTCTTAGAAAATTCTGAAACTTTGTCACAACGTTCTCCAGGAAATTTTCTATTCATGATATCACTTTTATGCACTTTTATTATGTCATTTTTGGAAAAAAATTATCAAAAAAATTTGGAAAAAAATTATCAAAAAAAAATTGGAAAAAAAAACTTTTTTTCCTAAAAAACGAGTTCTCAGAATTTTCTGAAACTTTTCGGAAGTATTTTTCTGAAATTCTCTATTTATTGATATCAATTTTATGCTTTTTTATGACGTAATTTTTGAGAAAAATTACAAAAACTTTGAAAAAAATGTAAAAAAAATTTTCAAAAAAAAACAATTTTTTTTTCTCGAAAACTACTTCTTAGAATTATCTGAAACTTTGCCACAACGTTTTCCAGAAAATTGTCTATCTTTTGATATCAATTTTATACGCTGTTATGACGTCATTTTTGAAAAAAAAATCCTCAACAGAAAAATTGGAAAAAAATTTAAAAATTTGAAAAAAAAAACAATTTTTTTCTGAAAAACCAATTTTTAGAAAATCCTAAAACTTTGTCACAACATTTTTCAGAAAGTTCAATAGTTTTAAAAAAATTTTCTACCTTTTAATGCTAATTCTATGCACTTTTATGACGTCATTTTGGAAAAAAAATCATCAAAAAAAATTTAAAAATTAAAGAAAAAATACATTTTTTCGAAAACAAGAAAAGTTAAATTATGTCCACCGGAATTTCGGAGCATTGTAAACAACATTTATAATCTATAAATTATAATACCTGCAGTAACAAGTGTCATTTTCTGCGCCAACACCACCATATCACGAGTGTCCAATCCGATGGATCGTTTCGAGTTTTGCTCGATCATTTTCAAATTTTCTAGCGTTTTTCGGGTGACCTGAAAATTACGTAAATGTTGTCTTGTGATAGAAGCCCATGGGCTTTTAATACAGTATTCAAGCAAAAGCTTGGGTAAAAATGAAGTGGTCTGGCGTGGCAGTTTGAAAAACTGCTCGCGACCATTTTCTCGGCTAATTAGACTCAAAAAGCCGCTCTTACCTCTTCACACGTGAGCTGTGCCAACTTTTGAGCTTCTCGCGCATTCGCATCATTCTTTTTCCACGCTTCCAGCTCTTCGTTCTAAATGAACTTTTCTGGAGTTTTATTTTGCAAAAGTCGCGTCACGTACCTTTAACAATATTTGCCGCTTCCAATTCGCCGAGTCGACGTTTTGTTTCCGCGTGATTGCACGGAGCTCTTGCTCCGCCACTTCCGCCGCTTTCCGCACTTCGGCCAGCTCGTTTTCCGCCTGTATGCATTTCATTAGGGCAGGGTTGCTCGGGCTAGACACTATGAGAAAGCAGGCGCGCTCTGTCGCATTTATCTGCGTCTCCACAGTGGGGCAGCGACGCAGAGACGCGAGAAACTTCATAGCTCCGAAAACACGGGATCGCCTAACATCTGGTGTATACGACCGTTTTCTCGTCCGCCCACTTTTCTACGGAAGCCCAGATTAGCCAAAAATATGATCAAAAATTTGAATTCCCGCCACTCGCGGTGTTTGCAGACAAATGGCATTACAGTAACCTTCATTACTCGAAAAATTGAAATTCATGTGGCAACTATTATTTGCAGTAAATCGTATTCGAAATCATTGTCTGAATCTCTTGTGTATAAGACCTGCGTGCTAGATCCTAAGAGAAAGCAAGCGTATTTCTCTGCGTCTCCACAGTGGCGTCCTGTCAACTTTGGAGACGCAGAGAGACCCAGAAAAGCGAGAAATGAGCCAAAATTGAGACCCAGAGACGCGAAAAAAATCGCTTTCAAATTTTCATTTTTTCAAACACGAGCCCATATTTTGTATAAGCCCCCACCTTTCCCTCTCTCTCTCTCTCTCTCTCTCTCTCTTTCTCTCTCTCTCTTTCTCTCTCTCTCTTTCTCTCTCTCTCTTTCTTTTTCTGTTTGTCTGTCTCTCTGTCTGTTTTCAAAAACAAGGTTTTTAGAGCAATTTCAACCATTTTAGCAAAACTGTAAAATTTTTGGGTTTCTAGGCCACGGTCATGAACATGAAAATTAAATTTCATGCAAAACTTAATGTTATATATATCAATCGATGAAAAATTTTATGCTGATTAAAAAAGTCTCTTGCAACGTTTTATGAAAATACGAGCGAACCTGAGAAAAATCGAAAAAATCGGTCAAAAACTACCCAAATTTAAAAATCTGATTTTTTTTTTCGAATTTTTCAAGCTAATTGAGCAGAATAGGAAAAATATAGGCAATTTTTCAGTGAAAATACGGTTTCTAAAAACAATTTGTTCTATTTAAACGTAGTTAAACAAATTTGGGGTTTCTAGGTCACGGCCATAAAAATGAAAAAAAAAATACTTTTTTCACAAAGTTTGATGTTTTGTATATCAATCGATGGCAAATTTTTTGCTGATTCAAAAAGTCTCTTGCAACTTTTTATGAAAATGCGAGTAAACATCTGAAAAATCAAAAAAATCGGTCAAAAAACTACACAAATTTGAAAATCTGAATTTTTCAATTATTTCAAGCAAATTTGACAAAACAGAAAAAATATAGGCAATTTTTCAGTAAAAATACGGTTTCTAACAATAATTTGTTCTATTTAATCGTAGTTAAACAAATTTTTGGTTTTCTAGGCTACGGCCATAAACATGAAAATTATATTTTTCGAAAAACTTAGTGTCTTATATATTAACCGATAGCAAATTTTTTGCTGGTTCAAAAAGCCTCTTGCATCTTTTCATTAAAATGCGAGTAAACCTTATAATAATCGAAAAAATCGGTCAAAAAATACAAATTTTGAAAGTCTGATTTTTTTTTTGAATTTTTCAGTCTAATTAAGCAAAACAAAGCAATTAAATGCAATTTTTTCAATAAAAGTGGGGTTTCTAACAGTATTTTGTACCATTTCATCGTAATTCAAAAATATTTGGGTTCCTTGGCCACGGCCATGAGAATGAAGAAAACATTAACATTTTTTTTACAAAATCAAATGTTTTGTATATCAATCGATGGCAAATTTTTTGCTGATTCAAAAAGTCTCTTGCAATGTTTCATGAAAATGCGAGTAAACCCTGGAAAAATCGATAAAATCGTTCAAAATATTACACGAATTTGAAAATCTGAATATTTTCAAAAGTTTCCAGCTAAGTGATCGAAACAAAAAATATAGGCAATTTTTCAGATATCTCTGTCTCTCTCTCTCTCTATCTGTCTCTCTCTCTCTCTCTCTGTCTCTCTGTCTCTCTGTCTCTCTGTCTCTCTGTCTCTCTGTCTCTCTGTCTCTCTGCCTCTCTGTCTCTCTGTCTCTCTGTCTCTCTGTCTCGCTATTTCTCTCTCTGTTTCTGTCTCTCTGATGATAAAATAATTGTTATAGGCCAAAACCGCGAAACAAGCCACGCCCCTTTGAAAAACTGTGCCGCAGAGATGCAAAAGGGGCGGAGCTTGTTTTTCCTGATTTCATGTTTTTTTTGTTTCGCTAGCGGTCTACTTTCAAAACAACCCAAAATCAACCAAAAATTTGAATTCCCGCCACTCGCGGTGTTCGCAGACAATCGGCGTTACAGTAACCCTAAAAACCGCTTTTCAAACCTCTAAATTGATCTGCGCCATTTCGATAGCCGAATTTGCCAACTCTTTCACCAATTCTTCAAATTTCAGGTCGAAATTCTGAAAAAAAAACAATAATCAATAATTCAAGATTCCCAAAACTCTAATGTACGTACATCATCCGTCTGCACCCCGCTATCCACTATCGGGTACAGTGGTCGCGCGGAGGACGGTGGCGTAGCAGTCTGAGAGACTGTCACGTGACTTTTTGACCGTCTTTTCTGCAAAGAGTCAGCCATTTCCGGTGGCCGAGTATTCGCAGTTTCGAAATTCACGACCACCTTCACTGGGAAATGTGAAGTGGTGTTGGTGTTGGTGGTGGAGTTGATTGGTGGGGGTTGCGTGGCAGCTGGTTTACCGAATATGTCGCCTAAATCGATCGATAAATCAATTTTTAAAAAAGCCGAATCTAATTATACCATTGCCAACATTGGGTGTACTTCTGACTGGCACGAATCTGGCGGTCGTGAAATTCTTGCCACGACTTTTATCGATTGACGATGCGCCGAAATTGACGATGGAACCGTTTCGAGGCGCCGAAATGTCCGGCAAGTGCGTTGATTGGCGGCTGGAAGAGGAAGAGCGCTCTATTGCACTTTTTTGTAAAAGGATTTAAATTTGTGTTTTGCTATTTACAAACGTTTTTCCTCCAAAAATTGGCTGTTAGAAGCTCAAAAAAGTTCTAAAAACGGCGTATATCAATGCAAGGGCTCCACTGATCGCTTGCCAAAATTTTTCATGTTTCATCGATTTTTTCGATTTTTCGCAAGTTTACTGGAAATGTCATGAAAGTTGCAAGATACTTTTTTAATCAGCAAAAAATGTTCTATCGATTGATATACAGAACATTACATTTTGAAAAAAACATTTTTGTGGGATGGCCGTGGCCGTGACCTAGAAACCCAAAAATGTTTGAATTACGATGAAATTGGACAAAATAGTGTTTGATACAGTAATTTTAAGTGAATAATACATCAATACTTTCGATTTTGCTTAAAATAGTTGAAAATTTAAAAAAAAAAAATCAAATTTCCAAATTTGTGTCATAATTTGAACGATTTTATCGATTTTTCACAAGTTTACTGGCAATTTCATGAAAAATTGCAATAGACTTTTTTAATCAGCAAAAAATTTGCCATTGATTGATATTAAAAACGTTAATATTGAAAAAATTTAATTTTTGTGTTCATGTTCATGACCGTGGCCTAGAAACCCAAGCATTTTTTGAATTGTGATAAAATAAGATTTAAGACAAAATTGTTATTAGATATTTACGTTTTACTTAGAAAATACATTCAGCTTTTCTTTTTTGCTCAGTTAGACCCAACATTTTGAAAAAGTTCAAAAGTTCATTTCATATTTTTTCGTCATATATTTTGAGCGATTTTTTCGATTTTTCACAAGTTTACTGGCAATTTAATGAAAAGTTGCAAGAGACTTTTTTGATCAGCAAAAAATTTGCCATCGATACACAAAACATCAGGTTTTGGGGAAAATTTAGTTTTCCTATTCATGGCAGTGGCCGTGGCCTAGAAATCGAACTTTTTTTACGAGGAAAAAAGACAAAACATTGTAAGAAATTGTAATTTTACTTAAGCAATGCATCAACACTTTTGATTCTGATTGAATTAGTTAAAAAATTAAAAAATTCGCTTTCTGTGTCATATTTTGAACGATTTTTTCGATTTTTCTCAGGTTTACATAAAGTTTCGATAAAAGATGCAAGAGACTTATTCAATCAACAGAAAAATTGCTATCGATTGATATATAAATCATTAAGTTCCGTGGAAAATCGAATTTTCCTATTCATGGCAGTGGCCGTGGCCTAGAATCCCAAAAAATTTTGAATTACGAAGAAAAAGAACAAAATATTATTATTAACCGTATTTGCATTCATAAGATGCCTTTTCTTTTTGATTTTGCATAAATTAATTGAAAATTTTGAAAATTTTCAAAAATTCAAATTTGTCATATTTTGAACGATTTTATCGATTTTTCTCAGGTTTACTCATAGTTTCGTGAAAAGTTTCAAGAGACTTTTTTGATCAGCAAAAAATTTTCTATCGATTGATATTTATAACATCACAATTTGAGAACATTTAATTTTCACGGCCGCGGCCTAGAAAACCATAAACTTTAGATCCATGGAAAAATAGGCTAAAAAGGTTGAAAACTTGCAAACTATCATGTTCTCAACTAGAAAATTTAGTATAAACTCCAAAAAACCCATTAAAACATGTATTGTAAAATTTAAGTTGATGCAAACGCGCTCCACTGAACTTTTGTCAATTTTATTGTTTTTCAGCGATATTTTTTTAGTTTTTTATGTAGTTTTTAAACAGTCCTACTTGGAAACAAACGGAACATGTCGCTAAATGGCAAAATAAACATTTAAAACAATGCAAACGCGCTCCACTGGACTTTTGTCTATTTTGAGGGTTTTATTCTTTTTTTCGTGCTAAAATGTGTTTTTATCGATTTTTTCTTTTTTTTTTTCCTAATGAAATAAATAAAAACATTATTAAACGTATGTACAAATTTTAATTTCCATGGGCAACCAAGGGGCGATAATATGTATATGTACATAACGTATGCACATGTAATATCCGTCTAGCCCGCCGCCAAATATGAAAAATATAAAGTGTGTGTTGACCGGAAGAAGTGTCCAAATGCGGTTGCGTGTTGCATGCAACACACGAAACTCACGTTTTTCGATTTGAAGAAATGCGCTGTTGTTGAGTCCCTCTCTCTGCCGAGTAATGCATGTTCGCTCCACCGAGATCCACGCGGGGCAATAGATTGGTTAGTTGTTCGCGCATCACACCGACTCGGTATCGCTTCTCTTTTGATTCGGCTTGTTCCGCTTGACGGGCCTGGCAAATTTAAGCTGTTGAGCGATTTTTTCGATTTTTCTCAGGTTTACTCAGAGTTTCATAAAAAGTTGCAAGAGACTTGTTTAATCAGCATAAAATTTCCTATCGATTGATATATAAAACATAATGTTTTCGGCAAAATTTTAATTTTCATTTTCATGGCCGTGGCCTAGAAACCCAAACTTTTTTGAATTACGATGAGATACAATAAATTACTGTTAGAAACCAAGTTAATACAAATAAAATGCTTCAGTTTTTCTTCTCCGCATAATAAGCTTGAAAAATTTGAAAAAATTCAAATTTTCAAATTTTTGTAATTTTTTGACCGATTTTTTTCGATTTTCTCAGATTTACTCAAAGTTTCATAAAAAGTTGCAAAAGATTTTTTTAATCAGTAAAAAGTTTGCTATCGAACGATATATAAAACATCAAGATTTGGAAAAGTTTTAATTTTCATGGCCGTGGCCTAGAAACCCAAAAGTTTTTGAAATACGATGAAATATAATAAATTATTGTTAGAAACTGTTTTTTTTACTGATAAAATGCATTTGATTATTTGACTCGGCTTAATTTTATTTTAAAAACTTGAAAAATTCAGTTTTTAAAATTTTTTGTAATATTTTGACCGATTTTTCCGATTTTTCTCAGACTTACTGAAAGTTTAATAAAACGTTGCAAGAGACTTTTTTAATCAGCAAAAAATTTGCTATCGATTGATATAAAAACCTTGAAGTTTGGAGAAAATATTTATTTTCATTTTTGGGACTATGGTCGTGGCCTAGAAAACCAGCACTGTCAAATTTGCTTGAGTTTTTTTCATTAAAACATGGTTATTTTGAATACGTGTTTTAGCTTATTTATTGTGAAATCACATAGAAACTGCACTTTTTCCTTAAAGAAATGGAAAATATTGGAATTTGAAAATTTTGAAAAAATTAAAAAAAATATAAATTTTGTTTGAGGAAAACTACAATTTTCATACCAATGAGTAGCAAATTTTACGCGGATCAAAAAAGTCTCTTGCAACTTTTCATGGAAATGCGATTAAACTGGAGAAAAATCGAAAAAATCGCTAAAAATGACACCCAAATAAAAAAAAATGGAAAATTCAAATTTTAGAGCTTGTCATAAATTGTGAAATCATAAAAACACGTTTTCAAGTAAATTACAATTTTTGAACAAGTTTTAAACCAATTTCATAATAAATCTAAAACTTTTTAGATTTCTAGGCCATGGCCACAGTCATAAAATTGAATTGTTTTTCAAAACCTAGTGTTGTTATATATCAATTGATAGCAAATGTTTGGGTGAATAAAAAAGTCTCTTGCAAGATTTGGTTAAATTGACTGGAAAATGGTGAAAAATTGAAAAAATCGGTCAAAATATTACAAACATTTGAAAACCTGAATTTTTTCCAATTTTTTTTTAGCTAATCGAGTGGAATAAAAAACATAATTAATTTTTATGAGTAATGATACGGTTTCTAACAATATTTCGTCTTTTTTCATGGCAATTCAAAAACTTTTGGGTTTCTAGGCCACGGCCATGACCATGCAAATTAAAAATTAAATTTTTTTCAAACTTAATGTTGTAATGTATCAATCGATAGCAAATTTTTCGTGGAACAAAAAAGTCTCTTGCGACTTTTTCTCAAATTGACAATAAACTGGTGAAAAATCGAAAAAATTGATAAAAATATTATAAAAACCTGAAAATCAGAATTTTTGCAAATTTTTTTTAGCTAATTGAGCGGAATAAAAACATAATCAATTTTTAAAGGTAGTGATACAGTTTCTAACAATATTTCGTCTTTTTTCATGGTAATTCAAAAACTTTTGGGTTTCTAGGCCACGGCCATGATCATGAAAATTTAAAAAATAATTTTTTTTATTCTAAAACCTAGTAATGTAATATATCAATCGATAGCGAATTTTTCGGGGAACAAAAAAGTCTCTTGCGAGGTTTGGTTAAATTGACTGGAAAATTGTGAAAAATCAAAAAAAATCGGTGAAAAGAGGAGGTAAAACTGGACAGTTCTGTTCTATGGCCTGGACCAAGGAACATCTTTAACAGATCATTTACATAAATTATTGTTGTGGTTTCAAGCGAGTTACATCATCATTATCATAATGAAAAAATGAAACCCCGCCCACCTATTTGCGCGCGATCACGCAATCACAGTGATATTTGAAGAGACGCAGACAGAAGTACTCACCCTATCATTCGCCAATCTGCGATTCGCAAAAACCGATCCCCGATACACCCTAGGATCAGCGGTGATCTGCACAGGTCGTCGTCTGCCGTCCACCTCCATCAAGTAAGAGTTGCGTGTGCTTGAGCTCGAGCTCGAGCTCGCCGACCCATTGCCAGTGGGCGGAGCCAGTGGGACAAGTCGAAGTGTTCCGTGGGCGGGCGCGACGACGAGAGGCGGGCATTGAGACGAGCGTTTGGGCGGCGGCGACGGCGATGGCCCTCCGTCACTTTCCACACCGACCACACTTTTCGACGCCTTCTTCATCATGTTCATTGTCACTTCTTCTATTTCTCTGTTTCTTTTGTCTCTCGTCGGATCGTCTCACTCGACGTCTTCGTTTCTCGCATGGCACAAAGCGAGTGATAAGCAGATTGACGCTGCCAGGGTCATTGGAGTTCAAGGTTTGGACTGATTTGCTTTTCTTGTGATTCTGGAAAAAAGAAATATTGCACGTTATTGAGAACGTCAATTTCTCGCATCTCTGCGTCTCCAATTTTGTTGATCGCCACTGTGGAGACGCAGAGAAATGCGATAGCACACCGAGCTTAATCTCTTGTGTATAAGACCACTTCGAAAATGGTGCGCTTAAATACAGAAGAGAGTAGGAAGACCGCACGGCGCGAAAAAAAAATTCTTGTTATGAAAAAAAAATACAAAAAAAAACTTTTTTTTTTTCATTTTTAACGATTTTTCCATTCAAAGCCTATTTTTTTTTCAATATCACTGTGTTTTCTAAAGTTTTCGCACTATTTTAAAACGTTTGCTAATCTATTTTCACCTACCAATCGTCAAATCTATTGTATGCAAACGCGCTCTACCGCACACCACCGTTCTTTCCAAATGGGAAACGTTTATTTCGAATTATTTCGACGTTTTTGAAGTTTTTTCTCAGTGTTTTTGAGTTCTATTCGATAGAGAAAATTTTTCCGCGTCGAATAAGCCTTTTTCCAACTCGTTTTGTGCATTTTTGAGCAAAAAAAATTACAAAAAAAAAATTTAGTGAAAAAAATCGATGTTTTGAACATTTTCAAATTTTCCAGAAAATAAGCTATAAAACTTAGATTTTTAACGGTAAAAAATGAGAAATGTGCCTATATGTCTGTCTTATAAGATAGGAGTGGTCAGAAAAGTTGCAAACGCGCTCTATCGTACACCACCATTCTTTCCTAATGGGGAACGTTTATTTCGCAATTGTTTGAAGTTTTTTATACCTTTTCTTTATAATTTAAAGTTATATTCGATAAAGAAAAATTTTCTGCGTCGAATAAGCCCACTTTCAACTAGTTTTGTGCAAAATTTGAGCAAAATAATCCCAAAAACAAATTTTTGGGAAAAATATTCAATTTTTTTTCGAAACTTTTTGAAAATTTACAGAAAAATAGCTATAAATCACAGTTTTTGTGGCAAAAGTTTGAAAAATAAGCCTACAAGTCTGACTTATTAAATATGTGTAGTCAAAAATGTTGCAAACGCGCTCTATCGGACACCTGTCGTTCCGCTCAACCGTGAGCGTTTATTTCACATTTTTTGGATGTTTTAAAAAACTTTTCCCAGTATTTTTAACTCTATTCGATAGAGAAAAATTTTCTACGTCGAATAAACACTCTTTAAATTCGTTTTGTTCAATTGTGACCAAAATTAATCCGAAAAACATTTATTTGAGAAAAAAATTCGTTTTTTCGAAAACTTTAAAAAATTTCCAGAAATTTCGTGAAAAATCTCAGATGTTTGCCACAAAATTAAACAACAAGACTACAAGTCTGTCTTATAGAATAGGAGTGGTCAATATTGTTGCAAACGCGCCCTATCGGGCACCTGTCGTTCCGCAGTACGGGGAGTGTTTATTTCGAATTTTTTGAATGTTTTAAAATATGTTTTTTTAATATTTCAAAGTTCTAGTCGATAGAGAAAATTTTTCTGCATCGAACAAACAGCTTTTTGTTCAGTTTTGTGCATTTTTGACCCAAATGAATCCGAAAAACAATTTTCAGGGAAAAAAAAAACGATTTTTCGGCAATTTTGAAATCTTCCTGAAAAAAGCTATAAATCTCAGTTTTTGCGGCAAAAACTGAAAAATAAGCCTACAAGTCTGTCTTGTCAAATAAGTGTGGTCAAAATTATTGCAAACGCGCCCTACCGCACACCACTGTTCTTTCCAAATGGGGGCCATTTTTTTTTCGCAGTTTTTCGACGTTTTTGAAGTTTTTTCTCAATGTTTTTGAGTTCTATTTGATAGAGAACAATTTTCTGCATCATATAAACATTTTTTCGCCCGTTTTGGTGCATTTTGAGCAAAACAAATTACAAAAAAAAAAAAAATTTTTTAGTGAAAAAAATCGCTTTTTCGAACATTTTCAAAATTTCCAGAAAAATAGCTATAAATCTACTTTCTTTTAGAGGAAAAACTTGAAAAATAAGCCTACAAGTCTGTCTTATTATATAGGCGTGGTCAGAAAAGTTGCAAACGCGCTGTATGGGTCACCTGTCGTTCCGCTCAACGGGGAACGTTTATTCCGCATTTTTCAGACGTTTTTGAAAACTTTTCTTTATATTTTAAAGTTCTATTCAATAGAGAAAAAATTTCTGCATCGAATAAGCCTTTCATTTTTTGGTGCAGTTTTTAGCAAAAATTACAGCAAAAAAAAAAACAATTTTTAGTGAAAAAAAATCGATTTTTCGATTTCTTCATTTTTTCAAACAAATAAAAAAGTTATGAAAAACAGATTTTTCGAAGCAAAAGTTGGGTTACAGATATAAACATGCGCTTGTTGAAAAAGTTTCGCCCCAAAATTGAACATCAGAAAAATTCCAAAATTTCGCTATTTTTGATCAGTCACATGGCTTTGGGTTAAAAATAAACTTTGCGTCACTGATTTTTCATCTTTCCATTACCCGTTTAACTTATCAATATTGTGTTTTCAATCGACTTGCAAAAAAAAAAACGCGAAACTCCGCCCACTTATTTGTGCGCGATCACGACCACGCGAACACAGTGATATTTGAGGAGACGCAGACAGAACGGTGAATGCAGACTTGACTTGCGTTTTCATGTCGCAAGTCGATTGAAAACACAATACCACCAATAAAGAACATAAAGATCGGGGAGTATTATATAAAAAGTGAAAAAAATGGAAAAATAATTTTTTTTTTTCATTTCAACACCAAAAATAGGTGTGGCTAGGAAAAAAAGAAGAAGATGATGTATATTTATTTATCCGCGCGCGAATAGATAAATGCAAAGTGAGCAGAAAAATAAAGTGATAAATGATAAAGCGAGAGGGTAGGCGGAGAGAAGAGAGTGCAGAGAAAAGGGAGATTTCAAGCCATACGAACTGCTCGGTTTGACTTAATTTGGAGTCTCTTGTTTGGGAATTTATTTCTTGATTTGATTTCGATTTTTGGAAATGAAAATACTCTGGAAATTTTCCAGCTAATAGCCATTGAAAACGGCTATTTGCGTTTGGCGCATGTCCGTTTCCAATTCGATGGCTATTAGCCGTTTTCGATGGCTATACAAGTTCTCTCGCTTTTCAAATACCAGGTATTCTCAGAGAATTTTTAGCGCGTTTAGGCAGCGATGCGGCTAATAGCCGATTTCGATTGCAAAATTTTGTCTGATTTTCATTTTCAGCCCGTCGTGAGCTCTCAAATGCCTCTAAAAGTGGTCAAATTTCGAAACGAGAGCGGTGAGTTTTTGTTTTTTTTTGTTCTGTTTTTGCTAATACTAGGCCACGTGCAGTTCCTCGGCCGCGGTCATGGCAATTGTCCTGAGGTCACGGCATGTTGGACGGAAAAAATGGTTGGCTAAGCGTGCGGTCACTCATCTGCGTTAAACTGATCCGAAGAGGAGACGCAGAGTGCGAGGTTATTGCTGTTTTGCAGCGACTTTTGCCGAAGAGACGCAGACAAGCAGCCTCCCACTCGGCGGAGCGCGATCGGAGCGCGTTGTCAATAACATTCCGGTCAGCCAGAACGCCGTGACAGAAAATCAATAAACCTCCGCCCACTATGAAACTGACCAGGGATCTCTGTGAGACATGACAAGAAGGCTATTAAAAAAACGCTGCCCCCCCCCCCACCCCACAAGCAACTAGATTTCTTAATACATAGTGTGTCACGCATCACTACAAATCTACAAATCATTGACCGACCAACCGACCGACCGACCGACCGTTCCGTTCATTTCTCCGATGTAATAATAAGAATAATGATATCGATAATGGGTTTTGTGTCACTTTTCAAACTTTTATTTACTTGTTCTAGAACAAAACGAACAAAGAGGTTGTTGGCTTTGTCAAGACGAGACTGATAACGCGTCACTGGGCTGTGAACTTTCAAGGTTCAAATTTATTTTAAACTTTAAACGGATAGATGAATATGGGAGATTTAGGGAACAGCAAATTAGGCGCATTTTTTCGTGTACCTCCTCCCTGTGGACAATCCGATTCTTGTGCTATTTTCAAAACCCAAAGGCTCGGCCATTTTTTGACGAAAATTCCTAGTTGGACCCCTCCTCCTAACTTTTCTCTGTTGGAAAATGACAGTGCTATTTTCAAAACTCTAAGGTTCGGTCATTTTTTGACGAAAATTTTTGGTTGTTGGATCAAAATGGTGGTCTCATTCTAAATTATCTGAACATGGTTTGCTTTTTCAGTGGAAAAATTACATTCGCCACCGACGAGCAATACAAACGCGCTCCACTGCGAGTTGGACGACGGGGGGAGGTGTGGGATTAAAATTGTTAGGTGTGCAGAGAGCGGCATATTATCTTTCGCGGTACTCGCTATAAAGCTCTGCAAACTCGCTCCAATCGAACAATGAATTTCGCATGCATTTGGAGTGAGATTCAGAGAAATCAGAACGATACATTGGCCACGCACTCTCTCGCCGCCAACGTGGCCTCTACTGTGCGAAGGGAGCGCGTTTGCAGCGCTTTATACCGTACAAAACTTTGTTAGGTATGAGCCATTTACAGTCAGTGCCAAAACGTCAAATAAACACTTTTTTGACTTGTTTTTTTTTTTTCAATTTTGTGCAAAAAAAAATTACACGAGTTCGATTTTTCGAAAACTTTCAAAATTTCCAGAAAATGAGTAAAAAATCTCAGATTTTTAGGGCAAAAATTAAACAATAAGTTTACAAGTTTTTTCTGTCTTACTATATAAGCATTGTCAAAAATGTTGCAAGCGCGCTCTATCGCACACCTACCGTGAACGTTCAACGTGGAACGTCTATTTCCCATTATTTCAAAGTTTTCGTGAACTTTTCACAGTATTTTTAAATTCTGTTTGATAAAGAAAAAATTTCTGCGTCGAATAAAACCCTTTGCACCAGTGTGCCTTATCGAAAAAAAATTTGTCGACAAATGCCCTTTTTGACAAATTATCGACAAAAAATTTGTCGAATTTGTCAAAATTTTGTCGACAAATTTATCGACAAAAATTCGAATTTGTCGTTTTTGTCGATAAATTTGTCGACAAAAATTTCGACAAAAATCCGACAAATTTGTCGACAAAAAACGACAAAAAATTTCGACAAAATATATTTTCTTGCTAGTCGACATCGGTTGCCGCGCCGATCTCATGCAAATGATAGCGATCGCAGACCCGTGATTTGTCGGTACAAGAAACTATGTATAGCCGGTTGCGTTCTCCAAGAGGGCAGGCACCAGACAGCTACCTGTCAGCTATTTGGCGGCTACCTGGCAGCTACCAGACAGCTACCTGGCAGTTATTTGGCGGCTACCTGGCAGCTATTTGGCGGCTACCTGGCAGCTATTTGGCGGCTACCTGGCAGCTACCAGACAGCTACCTGGCAGCTACCTGGCAGCTACCAGACAGCTACCTGGCAGTTATTTGGCGGCTACCTGGCAGCTATTTGGCGGCTACCTGGCAGCTACCAGACAGCTACCTGGCAGCTACCTGGCAGCTACCAGACAGCTACCTGGCAGTTATTTGGCGGCTACCTGGCAGCTATTTGGCGGCTACCTGGCAGCTACTTGGCGGCTATTTGGCAACTATTTGGCAGCTATTTGGCAACTATTTGGCAACTATTTGGCAACTATTTGGCAACTATTTGGCAACTATTTGGCATGATGCTAAAATGCAAAAATTCCTGTTCACAGACACCCGATAACGTCCCCTATCGAAACATAATAGCTCCTCTAATCAGCAGCCCCCTAGCACAATTATGCAACCTCTCCATGATGAGAGGCGAGTGCCCCTCGCTCTGGAAAGAGTCTATAGTTATCCCATTGAACAAAATAGAAAAACCCATGGCACCAACAGATTTCCGCCCAATTAGCTTAACTTCTCAGCTTTGTAGAATATACGAGCGCTGTCTCTTAAAAAAAATACTGCAGCATTTAGATACAATTAAATTTTGGAACAATGATCAACACGGGTTTCGCCCCAAGAAATCCACAGTAACATGCATGTTAGAGGCGGTTAATGACTGGACAGAGAGCATAGATGAAGGCGCGCAAGTAGACGTTATATACCTAGATTACGCAAAAGCTTTTGACAGAGTTCCACATGATATCTTACTAGGGAAGCTGGTAGACGCAAACCTTAATCCGAATCTGATCAAATGGATCAGATCATATCTCTCCAATAGAACTTTTTCTGTAAAGGTTAACAATGAATCATCTACCCCAAAGCACGCGCAGTGCGGCGTCCCTCAAGGAGCCGTACTCTCGCCAATACTTTTCGGAATCTTTGTAAATGAAATTCCTAGCATTCTACCATCTGGCATTCGATGCAAACAATTTGCAGACGACATTAAAATCTACACGGCAATTCCAAAAAGTGATAGGATAGAAGATCATGAAACTTTAATGCAAAGCGCGATAGACGCTGTCTGTAATTGGTCTGAAAATTCTAAGCTAGCTCTCAACGACAGTAAAACTCTAGTTATCTCATTAGGAAAAAATCCCCGAACCACAAAGTATCAGATAAATAATAACCCTATCAGAAGAGAAACAAGCATACGCGACTTAGGTTTCATAATAACTCCAATGCTTGATTTTACTGGTCACTGGAAAAAAGCCATCTGCAAAGCTAAGTTTAGCGTATTTCAAATATTCAATCACTACTGTAGTATTAACCCCCGCCTTATGACACTTCTATACAAAATCTTTATAAGACCCATACTAGAGTATGGCACAGAAATCAGCAATCCAACAAGAAAACTTGACTGTAAAGCAGTTGAATCGGTTCAGAATGCATTTACGAGAAGACTATACAGCCGTATAAAAGGGAGATACTTAACTCCAAATGACCCCGATTACCTAACAGCCCCCCAACGTAACTCATTATTCAATCTTTCATCGCTAGAATCGAGAAGACAAACTTCCGATAGAAAACTT
Organism: Caenorhabditis japonica; assembly: GCA_963572235.1. Taxonomy (NCBI): domain Eukaryota; kingdom Metazoa; phylum Nematoda; class Chromadorea; order Rhabditida; family Rhabditidae; genus Caenorhabditis; species Caenorhabditis japonica. The sequence goes on from OY754342.1 coordinate 8,978,946, forward strand.
ATACTAAAAATGATTTCGGGTCTAGTAGACATTGACACAAGCCCCTTTTTCACTTATGAGAAAAACACTCGCACGCGCGCAAAAAACAAATTCAAATGGAACCACTGCAAAACTAAAATACGTAGGAACTTTTTTGTTAACCGCACGCTCTCTTCTTTCAAACTATGACCACTGATGACCGAACGTTTACGCCAAATCTATCTTCTCCTCTCTCCCAAAATGTTTTTATTTCACGTGTACTATAACCACATATCCCTACAAATTCCTTTACTCTTTCTATTCCGTTTCTGAATCTTCTTCTATACCTTTACTCTATTTTTCACGTACCGCAATGGGCGTATTCAAATAAATAAATAAATAAATAAACTATTTGGCAACTATTTGGCAGCTATTTGGCGGCTATTTGGCGGCTATTTGGCGGCTATTTGGCGGCTATTTGGCAGCTATTCAGCGGCTATTTGGCGGCTATTTGGCGGCTATTTGGCAGCTATTTAGCAGCTATTTAGCGGCTATATGGCGGCTGTCTGGCGGCTATTTGGCGGCTGTCTGGCGGCTGTCTGGCGGCTGTCTGGCGGCTGTCTGGCGGCTATTTGGCGGCTATTTGGCAGCTATTTGGCAGCTATTTGGCAGCTATTTGGCAGCTATTTAGCGGCTATTTGGCGGCTATTTGGCGGCTGTCTGGCGGCTGTCTGGCGGCTGTCTGGCGGCTGTCTGGCGGCTATTTGGCGGCTATTTGGCAGCTATTTGGCAGCTATTTGGCAGCTATTTAGCGGCTATTTGGCGGCTATTTGGCGGCTATTTGGCGGCTATTTGGCAGCTATTTAGCAGCTATTTAGCGGCTATTTGGCGGCTGTCTGGCGGCTATTTGGCGGCTGTCTGGCGGCTGTCTGGCGGCTGTCTGGCGGCTGTCTGGCGGCTATTTGGCGGCTATTTGGCAGCTATTTGGCAGCTATTTGGCAGCTATTTAGCGGCTATTTGGCGGCTGTCTGGCGGCTATTTGGCGGCTATTTGGCGGCTGTCTGGCGGCTATTTGGCGGCTGTCTGGCAGCTATCTGGTTCGATTTCATACCAGTTCTATTTCGTACGAGTTCTATTTCGTACGATTTCTATTTTGTACGAGTTCTATTCCGTGCAGTTCTATTCCGCGCAGTTCTATTCCGTGCAGTTCTATTTCGTTCAGTTCTATAACGTAGCAGTTCTATTCCGTGCAGTTCTATTCCGTGGCAGTTCTATTCCGTGCGAGTTCTATTCCATATCCAGTTCTATTCCATAGCGGTTCTACTCCGTGCGAGTTCTATACCGTAGCACCCCCGAAGGAACTGCCCGGAATACAGCTATCCGAAATAGAATTGTAAAATTTGATGTCTTCTGCAGTTCTACAACAACACTTCGAAATTGCGCGCTGCATTATTTAGCCAATTTGTCGAAATTTTTTGTCGACAATTTGTCGAAATTTTTTGTCGAAATTTTGTCGACAAATTTGTCGAATTTTTGTCGAAATTTTTTGTCGACAAAATTTCGACAAATTTGTCAAAATTTTTTATCGACAAATTTGTCGAATTTGTCGATTTTTTGTCGATAAATTTCGACGAAAAACTTTGACAAATTTATCGACAAATTTGTCGAACCTTTGTCGATAAGGCACACTGCTTTGCACCTCGTTTTGTCTCATTTTGAGAAAGTTTTATTTAAAAAAAAGTTTTCTGAGAAGAAAAAAATTTTTTTTTTCAAAAATATTCGAAATTTAAAAAAAAACATCATATTTTAACGTTTTTTTTTCCAAAAATTGTTCAAAATCCATGCAAACATGCCTCATTTTATCCGGGTTGGTTGCCAAAAATGTTGCAAACAAGCCCTACCGCACACCACCGTTCTTTCAAAATGGGGTACGTTTATTTCGCATTTTTTGAAGTTTTGATGAACTTTTCTTAATAATTTGAAGTTCTATTCGATAGATAAAATTTTTTTTGCATCGAATAAGCTTTTTTTCGTCTCTTTTTGTGCAGTTTTGAGCAACAAAAAAATTTTCCGCAAAAAAAAATTTTGTAAAAAATTAAAAAAAAAAATTTTTTTTTTACTTTTTCCAACAAAAAAAAAACTATAAATAACAGATTTTTTGAAGTTTTTTCAAACGTTGCGCTACAATTATGATCTGGCGATGAAGAGCGAGTTTGCAGCGCTTTATACCGTACAAAACTTTGTTAGGTACCATTTCCAGGCAGTGAAAAGGTTTGAAAATTTTTGAAAATGGCTCAAAAGGCTTTGACTCGCTTTCTGAGTTAAGCGTATTCATTTTTCTGTATTTTAAGAGCCAAGAAAGTCGCGAAACATTGTTTTCCGCAGAGAGAGTCTGTAAGGCACGAGACGCAGACAAGAGGCAGCGCTGCCACGTGACGCGACCGCTGCGCGGGCGGCAAAAATAGCGGTATGAAAAGGCAATCGCTAGCACCCCACGATGCACTAAAAAATCTTACAAATCACCCAAAAATTGCACCAATTTTTGGAGATTTTCGCAAAAACAAAAAAATTGAGTACATCAATTTTCCAAAAGGAGTACACGAGGTGAAATGGGCAAAAACTGTAATTTTGATTTTCTGAAGCATTAAATAAAGAACCAAGCAAAATTAATAGTGAATTTGGGGCCACAAAACCACGAAAACAAAAAAATTCCATTTCTGACACAGCTGAAACGAGTGTGACCGTAATCCATCAAATTCTTGTGGACGACTCTGGAAAATTTTGGATAATAGTCATTGAGTTTGGCATGAACGCCGCTCGAGTTCAATGGCTGTTAGCCGTTTTCAATGGCTATTAGCTAAAAAAAATTACCAGAGTGGATTACGGTAACACTCATTTCAACTGTGTCCGTTCTCTAATGATACGATACAAACCAACACACTAAAAAAAACCACATGGCATTGCTAAAAAAGTAGAGACACCTCACTATCAGAAAAATGTTAGCGCATTTATACACGAGCACGCACGTCATCACGAAAACACGCACACTCATCGCCTGGCGAGATGAGATGAGATGAGTCGGAAGTGTGTATACACATACACATATTTCATTAAAAATGCGATCACGAATCACGAATCACCATGTTTTTTTTTGTTCTTCCAGACAACTTCTCTACCTGGACGGACTACAAAAGTGCAATTCGATTGATGATGAGCTCATCGGAGAAATTGATTCGAGGATTGTTAGACGGTGAGGAATGGGGAAAAGTGCAGTTGTTGGTTTTTTGACTGTATGCAGAGTAACGCATTTTTTTAAAGCTATTATTGACAATGCGCTGCGCTGAGTGGAACGCTGCTTGTCTGCGTCTCCACGGCGAGAGCCGCTGGCAGCCACGCGCTCTGCTTCTCTGCGTCTCTGCGTCTCCTCTCCTTATCCGTTAGTGGCTATGCAGCTATGTACAGTCTATGCTAGAAAGACGACCATACTTTTTTTTTTCGGAAAAAGCCCGCAAAGTTTAAAATATATTTTCCACCGTCCTCGCCGACACTTTTAACGTCGGGTTTGAACCCAAAGTGTTGTTTTACTTGTAAAACAAAAGCTAAAAACGCCAAAAACGCCTAAAACAATTTCATGAAAAACCAAAATCGTTTTCCAGAAAGTACCGAGCAACCGATGCGATGGCTCTCGAGAAAATCGGTCTGGACCGATTTTTCTCCGCATTCGTGACTCTTCCGCCACTGGAAATGAAACAAGTTGTAGACTTTGTGAGTTTACGTTTTTTTTTCTTAGCGAAAATTCCGATTTTTCGACGTTTATTTTGCTTTGTGCGCGGTTTTTTATTATTTTTCACGCACGTTTGGGGTCTATATTGTTAAGAAAAATTTTCTGCGTCGAATAAGACTGATTTCGTGCAATTTTAAGCTAGATTACATCAAAAAACAATTTTCTAATTTTTAGCGAAAATTCCGATTTTTCGATATTTTTTCTTTATGAAATTTATCGAAATTAAAGCGATGCTCGCGTGGTTTTCAACAAAAACTTTACTCAAAGAACAAACAGACATATCTAATTAAGATAGGAGTGTCAAAGATTTTGCAAACGCGCCCTATCGCATACCTATAGTATCTTTCAAGGGGAGACGTTTATTTTGCTACGTGCGTGATTTTTTATCACCTTTCTGCACATTTTTAAAGCCTATATTGTTAAGAAAAATTTTCTGCGTTGAATAAGCCTATTAACGACCTAATTTGAGCAAATTTGAGCAAAAATTCGTCGAAAATCCATTTTCTAGTTTTAAGCGAAAATTCCGATTTTTAGAAGTTTTTTAAAATTCAATTCTTTGAAAAAATTAGCGATGAACTTTTAATTTTTCAAGCTCAAAATTTGCGCAACGGTTGTAAAATCATGTCTAATTATACCATGATTTTCTGCAAACGCGCCCCACCGTACACTTGCCGTTACCATCAGTTATCTAGTCTCGTGCGTGCCAAATAAGCACCTGATTGACTCATTTTATGTAGCTTTGAACAAATGCATCTTTCGAGCTCTATTTCTCGCGTCTCTGCGTCTCCCTTTTTGCAGGCTTTTAGCTAGACTTGGCAGAACGTCACTGTGGAGACGCAGACAAGCGATAGAGCGTGTTTGCCTTAACTTAGGGCCTAGAACGCTGTAGGTAATAATGGCTAATAGCCGTTGAATATGGCTGTTAGCCATTATAGCGCATACATGCTCCAATTAATTTCAAAAATTGTCCGACTTTAGGCCTGCGCAAAGCACGAACAACAACTCGAATGCGGTGTTCAATATGAAGGAGAGGAGAAAACCAGGGAACGAATCGCGGATTTGCTGCAAGACGGATCGAATCGTCAAATGTTTGAGCACGAGTGCGTTGAGGAGAACTACGCGACTACCGTATACCCGTGCCTCGGAAGAACCGATCGATGGATTGACAAGTGTGAAAAGGTTAGCGCAGTGTTTTAATCGAGTTGCATCATAAAACATGAGTCGACTATCCCTTTTTTGTCTGCGTCTCTTCAAATAGCACTGTGTTCGCGTGGTCGCGCTCACAAAAGTGGGCGGGATTTCATATTTTCATATTGCAACTCGATTGAAACACACAATATTTAGAATTTATGTCAGCGTTTTCCCAGCTTTTACTATCCATTTCGCACCCGATTTCGCAAAAAAATGTTCAGCCAAAGTTTGGGACCTATCTTATCGGTTCAGTTTGAAGGGTTTTAGCTTCTAATGTACACATTTTAAGTCGATACATTTACAGGAAATCACAGAATACTCGACGATTCGCGAGAAAGTGAACGCCAAAATTGAAAGCGTGTACAACTCGGCAGTTCAATCCGTTAAGATCGAAGAATTAGTGGAAAATCGTCAACAACTTTTCACTGAAACAATGAAGTTCATTAATTATGCAGAGGGCTCAAAGTGTTTGGCTTTTAAGAAGGTAATTTTCTTTTCTTTTCTTTTTTTATGGGTATTTTGTTGTTTCAAATGCGCTCTAAGGCAATGCAGTCACCCTGATTTCTTGTGGCTCGGTATAAAGCGCTGCAAACTCGCTCCTTTCGCACAGTGGACGTTGGCGCCGAGAGAGTGCAGAAAATTGAGAGAGCGTGGCCGATTTTTTGCTCTGATTTCTCTGAATCTTAATTGCTCGATTGAAGCGAATTTGCAGTGGTTTACACCGAGTATACATGTGGTCTTAAAAATCGATAAATATGTAAGTATTTACCGTAAAACCTGTATTAGAAGGGCCGGCCCTTCTATTAAAGGGGCTTTTTGATTAGAGGGGCTCTTCTATTAGAGGGGTCCTTCAATTTAAGGGGCCCTTCAAATATAGTTTTTACGGTAACTCCAGTTTTTTGGGTGGGCGTGGCTCAATAAAAACTCTTGAAAAATAGGAAAATTAAAACGGAAAAGGAAATAAAAATGTGTAATGTACATACATACATAATGTTGATGAGTTTATCACGAAAATAAAGACATTTATGGGAATCAATCGGATTTATGACTCATTGACACACATTCATAATTTTACTAGTCTCTTCCATTAGCTGCCCATTAGCTGCCCAATAGCTGCCCAATAGCTGCCCATTAGCTGCCCAATAGCTGCCTCTTAGCTGCCCAATAGCTGCCCATTAACTGCCCAACAACTGCCCATTAACTGCCCACCAGCTGCCCAATAGCTGCCCATTAGCTGCCCATTAGCTGCCCAATAGCTGCCTCTTAGCTGCCCAATAGCTGCCCATTAGCTGCCCAATAGCTGCCTCTTAGCTGCCCAATAGCTGCCCATTAACTGCCCAACAACTGCCCATTAACTGCCCACCAGCTGCCCAATAGCTGCCCATTAGCTGCCCATTAGCTGCCCAATAGCTGCCTCTTAGCTGCCCAATAGCTGCCCATTAACTGCCCAACAACTGCCCAATAGCTGCCCAATAGCTGCCCATTAGCTGCCCAATAGCTCCCCAATAGCTGCCGATTAGCTGCCCATTATCTGCCCAATAGCTGCCCAATAGCTGCTCAATAGCTGCTCAATAGCTGCCCATTAGCTGCCTAATAGCTGTTCAAAAATTGCCCATCAGTTGCCCATCGGCTGCCATTTTAATCGGCAATTAGCAGCCTCGTTGCCCATTTTTTCTGCATTTTCTCAGCCACAGCTCACCATCTTACCTTTCCAGATGCGAATCTGCCTCCTGGAACAAATGGTGTCCGTGTGCAGTGTCGAGACGGCTCGCGCCCTCAACACAACTCTCTCCGTCGGCTATTTGGCGCGCGAACGATTCGATCGACTTCAGTCCGACTTTGACACCTTCGCCTACCCAACTCATTTGTTTTGTGAGCAATTGTAGCTTTTTGTTGTCTTTAGAGCTGTGCCTGTTATTTTTTAGCCGTCGTGCTTTGAAAGACAGGAAATGAGTAACAAGCTCTTCTAAATTTCCCTCCCCCCACCATTCCACCATATCTGTACAGATCTAAATACTTATTTTTAGAATTTTGATGTACATACGTGCACCAATTGAATTCTGAATTTTAACGGGTTTTTAGAGGTTGAATAAATTTTCTCAGCTTTTCATCGAACTTTTACTGGAAATTTTAAAAATTTAAGTTTAAACACTTAAAAACAATTCTTCAAATATTCTCAGTACGGAGCGCTGCAAACTCGCTCCCTTCGTACAGTGGTGGACGCGGCCACGTTGGCGACGAGAGAGTGCAGAAAACTGAGAGACCGTGGCCGCTCTGATTTCTCTGTATTTCACTCCCAATGCATGCAAAATTCATTGTTCGATTGGAGCGAGTTTTCAGCGTTTTCAAGGTGATTCTTTTACTACCGAGCACACAATTCTAGTCCCCCGATCCCAAGTATTTCCCCTCTCCACCTCGCACTCTCTCATCACATGGAGTGGGCGGAGTTCCCTCCCCTTTTTGCAAAATGCGGCAAAAAAATTTGCGGAAATCAGTTCGGCCACCACGGAAAACCAGTTTCATTTGAAATTGTACGTATAAAAACGAACGAATTCCGGTTTAAAATATGCGCCCTAATGAGAGCTAGTAACGTGACAGACAACTTTTTGATCAGACATCATTTACAAAATAGCGACAGAAAAAACAAATCGGTGGACTAGAAATGCGTGGCCGGCAGTAAAAGAATCACCGTGAAAGTTCTACCTAATTTGAAAGCGCATGTGACGGCAATTTGCGTACTTTTTATTATTTTTGAAAAAATGTACGCTTCAACACACCGTGGATGGTATGAAGCAGTGATGCACGGAAATTCCGTTTCCGCTTCCGTTTCCGCTTTTTTAGCCTCTTCCGTTTCCGTTTCCGTATTCCGCAAATAAAAATGTTTATTTCCGTTTCCGTTTCCGCTTCCGTAATTTTTGGCATTTTTCCGCAAATCACGGAAATGTTTTTCAATATTAAAAAATGCAAAAATTTGCTGTTTTTTAGAATAAATTCCTGATTTTTTCACTTGAAAGTACAATTGGGATAATTATAATAAGACTCCCCTATGAAATAACAATAAAACATCCCCAAGGAAAGGCTGTAAAGTCCTCCCAAAAACAATATAAAAATTGATATGATGGGGACTTTATTGATATTATGGGGAACTATTTTCATACGGAGGGGCCAGAATGACCGCCACCCCAAAAGTACTGGTGGGAGGCTATACTTGTATTTTCGTATATCAGAATAGACCCCCAGAGAGTATAATCCCCCACCGAGTAAAATCACCGTACAAGTGTTTTGCTCAATAGTATTTTTCATAAGGAAAGTATGTTTTTAATGGCAACTGTTTTCAAACAATGCTTTTAAACAATATCAAAATAATATGGAGACTTCTATTGCAAAATTTTTATAAACCTCCATTTCCGTTTCCGTTTCCGTCTTCCGCGGAAAACCGAAAAATTTTCCGTTTCCGTTTCCGTTTTCCGCGGAAATTTTTTCTTCTTTCCGTTTCCGTTTCCGCTTTCCGCATTTTTCAAATTTCATTTCCGTGCATCACTGGTATGAAGCAACAAAATTTCTTTCAACGGTCAGAAGCCCGCGATGCGCCTTGATGGGTAATTTTTAATTGCATGATTTTTTTTGGTACTATTTATTGAAAAAAAAAAGAAATAAAAATAATAAAAATTAACGAAAAAAAAAACAAAAACTGTATTTAATAATCCTCGTCTTTCTCTTTCTCTTCATCCTCTCCTTCTTCCATCATCGTCATCCTCACTTCCGATAATTATCGGGCTGAAAAAAATTTAGTTAAATTAGAAATTCTCCAATTTTAACTTACTTCACCATTGAACCCGATTCGGCGCCGCTTGCGCTGAAATATTAATGATTATCGATTTTCTTTGTGATTTTTAAAAAATTTATCATATTGTCGGCCCGCCAAAATGGTCAAACGCGCTCCGCTGAACTCAACGCTATGCGATTTTAATTTTGGTCTCCAAATTTTTTCAGTTCACGTGTAAATTCAACGTGAAATAAAATAATTTGGAAACCAAAATGAAAATTTCATAGCGTTGAGTTCAGCGGAGCGCGTTTGACCATTTCGGCGGGCCAACAATATTAAAATAGAAAACTCATCTTCATACCTTTCCTCTCCAACTTCTTCTTCATCTCCCACGAATTTCCATTCCTCATCATCGCTTGTTGTTAAATTATAAATTGTTGAGTTTTGACATACTTGGCTTTACTGCCATATTCCCATTTGTCGGATCTTTCCATGTCTTTGTCGGCTGAAAATTGAAATTAAAAACATTAAAAAAAACGAAATTCCACAAATGATCGACAATCGTGTCGATAATTTGCCGAACCTGTCAAAAAATTGTCAAAGGAAATGAAAGTAAAAATAGAAAAAAATCGCTCGTCGGCGAAATGTGAATTCGGGGGCCGCCGTTTTTTCTTCCATGCACCAGAGGCCATATGCAAGAAAAAGCATGATTCTCTGCACTACCGACCATGCATTTCTAGTCCCCCGATCTCAAGTATTTCCTCTCTCCCCCTCGCACTCTCTCACTCTCTCATCACATGAAGTGACCGGAGTTACCTCCCCTTTTTGCAAAATGCGGCAATAAAGTTTGCGGAAATGAGTTCGGCTACACTGGGGTATGAGGAGGGAGTGAGTAAACGCGCCCGGACGCAAAAACGCAACGCATCCAAATGAGGCCCAAAAAATTAAAAAGCGCGCGAAAAATTTCGCATTATCGGAGAGAAAAACCAACGCGCGCGAAATAATTTTCAATAGAATTTCGTAATTTTCACGATTTTGCTTTGATTTTTCTCTCCGATAATGTGATGTTATTCGCGCGCCTTTTTTATTTTTTGGGCCTCATTTGGATGCGTTTCTTGTGTGCGTCCGGGCGCGTTTACTCACTCCCTCCTCATACCCCAGTGCGGCTACCACGGAAAACCAGTTTCATTTTAAATTGTACGTATAAAAACAAGCGAATTCAGGTTTTAAATATGCGCCCTAATGAGAGTCACGGCGTGTTGGAGGCTACGTTTTTGAATTATTTTTCAAAAGCGAATTTTCGCGCGCTAATCTACTCTCGCGTCCCTGCGTCTCCTCCGCAGAGACTTGTGTCGATTTACGAGATTTTATTATTTCTTTATTAAATACTTTTCATGGGGGTACGACAGAATAGAAATAGGCGAAATAGAAATGCTACAAAATAGAAATGCTACAAAAAAGAACTGGAAAAAATAGAACTGAGCGAAATAGAAATGCTACGAAATAGAACGGCTACAAAATAGAAATGGGCGAAATAGAAATGCTACAAAATAGAAAAAATTTTGGCGATGGAGCGCGTTTGCATTATTTTTTCAATTGCTCAGTTTTTCGCCGATTTTCCATTTTTTTTTCTGAAACTGCATTGATTTTATACCTTTCTTCATTTTCGATGTTGTTAAGTGCGTAAAATATCTGAAAAGTACTGAAAAATCCTATAATAATCGGAAAATTCGAAGAATAATGCAAACGCGCTCCATCGCACCGATTTCTATTTCGCCCATTTCTATTTTGTCACATTTCTATTTCGCGCTGTTCTATTCCGCTCATTTCTATTTTGTAGCCGTTCTATTTTTTCCAGTTCTTTTTTGTAGCATTTCTATTTTGTAGCATTTCTATTTCGCCTATTTCTATTCTGTCGTACCCCCCTTTTCATTGTTATTTTTTTTTCCTTATTTATTTTTTTTTATGTTTCTCATCAAAAAAAATTATATATTTATTTTTAATTGAAAAGAAGGGCATGACCACTTATACTATCAATGTTTACAATAGAAATAGAAGGTGTGTCAGTATGTATGACAATTGAGACGAAGATATTCATGAAATTTCAATAACTTGATATTGTTTTTAAAAGAATTAGTTGAAGGTTTGACAGGGAAAACATGAGAAGGGAGATCATTCCAACATTTAAGAACACGGTTAGAGAAGAATTGCTGTAGGGGTTTAGAGGAATTTTTGAGAGAGCACCGGAGAATTAAAGATTGACGTCGGAGAGATCGTAAATTAGCAAAGGCAAGAGATGGGGACTCGTGTAGATGGGTGTCACCGGTAATAAAGATTTTATACAGTAAAGTGAGATCAAAGATTAGACGCCTGTATTCTAGCGAATCAAGTTTACAGTAAAATAGAGACTCAAAATATGATACATAAGTTAATTTAAATTTTTTAAAACAACGATAAATAAAAGTATTTTGTACAGACTCTAGGAGAATAGTATGAGACATGAGAGTAGGCGAAAATATTTCACAACCATATTCAATCAAGGGGCGGATGTATACTGTAAAACACCGGATAAAGGAATCGAGAGGGACGTACCGCAAAACGTTGAAAATAATGTTGATTCTTTTGTGACAATTGAGAACGGTTGATTCGATGTGATTGTCAAAGCAAAGGTTAGACTGAAAGTGTACACCCAAATCCCGGATCTTATCAGTGTAGGGCACTACTGTGCTTGAAATGGTGAATGTGGGTTTAGAACTGGGGACCAATCTTTTTGAAAAACGAAAACTGATGTGTTCACATTTGTTTGGAGCCACATCCAACTGCCAAGTATGACACCAATTAGACAGAACATCAAGGTCATCCTGAACATCAGACGATAAATGAGAGAAAATTTTCAGATCATCTGCATACAGCAGATAATTTGATTTGAAATTATCTCCAATATCGTTGATGTACAACAGAAACAACAACGGCCCAAGCACAGACCCTTGCGGGACTCCAGACAGGACCGAAGAGCATGCAGAGAAGGTCCCATTAACACATACAACTTGATTACGGCCACTGAGAAAACTTTTAAGCCAACAGAGTAAACTCCCGCTAATCCCATAAGCCTGAAGCTTGATTTCAAGTTTTTTGAGAGAAACAGTGTCAAACACTGGTAAAGCGCCACTGGCCCGCGGCGGGCCCGCTGCGGGCCCGCCAGCGGACCGCTGACAGCTAAAAGAGTACACGCGTGGTGCACGCAGCGGGCCCGTGGCGGGCCCGCCAGCGGCTTGCTAGCTGCTACATCGCGGGGGTGACTCCCTTCTTGCTTTTTTCTTTATTTTATATTTTCTAATCAAAACTAACACTGTTTCTACTTTTATCGATCTTTATTGAAAAAATAAAAAAATTTAATACAAAAATTATTTTTATTATCACAATATTCGTCGCTTTCGTTGTCCCACTCATCTAATCGCCGACCATCCACATCCACATCCCATTTTTTCACGTATCTGAAAATTCAGTAAATTTTGCTGTGTAAGAAATGCGGCGGTTAGTGCGGCATCCCGGAGGATGATAATTTATTTCTAAATTTTTACTAGACAAAGCGCTCTAATTTGAATGAGACAAATTATGTTCAATTCTATTTTTTTCTTAATCAATTGAAGTTCAAAATTTAAAAATATATAATTACTTGCAACGGACATTGAAAAATATACGTTTTGGCTCGAGGAAACGCGAGCAAAAATCACTATCACAGGGGCATGGGTCGGGAGCCATCAAACGTGAGAATTCTTACAAACATAGCCCAAATAGTGTTATTTTTTATGTAATTTAATTTTGGGCCTTCTTTGTATGAATTTTCAGTTATGCATCGGCGCGTCTGCTCTCTGCCAGCTCATGATTGTGTGCTCCATGACCGTTAAAATCAATTCCTGTTTTCGAGTATATTCACTGATTATAAATGGACTCGTTTATTCATGAAAAGAATATCTTTTTTTTTTCAATGCTTGACAACATTTAATGCAGAAATATTACTCAAAACTCATATTTTTGTTGTTACTAGACAATTTTCGGTGGAACGGTAAAAATACCCCAATTGTCTTCACTGTGCTACACTTAAAACTTAACCGATTTGTGCCAAACATCGGCAGCCTTGTGTCACTTGGGTCTAAAAATGTTTCGCCAAGTCTGATGCAAATCGGTCCAATAGGTGCTGAGAAAACGCTTCACACACACGAAATCTCACACGGACACAGATACAACAGACAGGAATAAAAACCTTTGTTTTTAATTTACTCTTATCACGGGGTGTTGAGAGGTACATGAAAATTAAAATTTAAATTTCGCGGGAAAGTTGCTACGTCACTCGAGAAAAAAGCGCGCGAAATGGAGTGTTCAAAACGTCGTTACTGCGGCGCCACAGCAATTTTATGTATTTTTTTCTTGTGGGTTTATATATTTTGCATGATTCTGAATATTTAAACAATATTTACCCATTTATTTTATGCAGAAAATGTATTCCGCCAGCGCCTCGTTTTTGAAAATCCAAACCGTTTAAAATCTGTAACAACCGCGTTTCCTCAAATCTATGTGAGCAGTAGAGCGCATTTTCACGATGTACTCTTCAACACGCCGTGTCTTATTGTAAAAAATACAATTTTGAACAAGCACAATTGAAATCATGGTGTCAAATAGTTGTTTTTTTCGTAACAAAAGACGCCTTAATTTATTTTGACAATTCATTTGTTTTCTTTTTTTCCAAAAATTCTGCACTTTTGCATTGTTGAACAAAACAATTGCAAAACTTTGTATTAGATATTGAAAGTTTTATCAATAAAAAAAGGGTAAAAACGGCGCTAGAGTTCATTCAGCGATGGTTTTTTAAAACTTTATTCCAAAATTTGTTTATGTTTTCTTGATTTTAGCAATTTTACTTGTGCGAGTTACTCCTTTTTTAAGTCAAAAAGATAGGTAAACCTTTAACCTACTCAATAGGAAAAAATCTATATTTTTCGAAGCGGAGTGCCGCATCTATTCAAAATCATTTTTAGGGCATAACCTATTTAAATTCGCTCGTAAATTTCATTTCTTTTCTTTCTTTATTGTTCATTCACGAAAAAAGCAAGTGCGCTCCATTAAACGTAATACTACGTGGATTTCATTTTGGTCTCCAAATTATTTCAATTCACATGTAAATTCAACGTGAAATTAAATAATTTGGCGACGAAAATGAAATCCACGTAGTACTACGTTTCGAGGAGCGCACTTGCTTTTTTCGCGAATGGACAATAGGACTTTTTTAAAAAATTTTAACAGTAAAAAGGAAAAAAAAAAGAAAATCTTACCAACGTCGGCGGTGTCGAATTTCCATTGTCCTGTTGGCACCTGAAACAAAAAAAATTCAAAAATTTATTGGGCATATTGTGTTTTCAATCCACTTGCGACATGAGAACGCGAGACTCCGCAAACTTATTTGTGCGCTACCTGTCTGCGTCTCTTCAAGTATTACTGTGTTGGCGTGGTCGCCCACAAAAAAGTGGGCGGAGTCTCGCGTTCTCATGTCGCAAGTCGATTGAAAACACAATATGTGAGCAAAATTAATAAAGAATTAAAAGAAATAAAAATGCTAAAAAACGGCAATAAAACATAGAAAATTGAAGATTTTTTGAAAAAAATCATTAAAAAATTTTGAGCTCCGCCCACTTTGCAACCTGGGCACAAGATTTGGCAACTATGCTGCGCGCCTCTTGTATCACGAATAACTGGACACGGGGGTGCTACGGTATAGAACTCGCACGGAGTAGAACCGCTACGGAATAGAACTGGATATGCAATAGAACTCGCACGGAATAGAACTGCTACGGAATAGAACTGCACGGAATAGAACTGCTACGGAATAGAACTGCGCGGAATAGAACTGCTACGGAATAGAACTGCGCGGAATAGAACTGCTACGAAATAGAACTGCGCGGAATAGAACTGCGCGGAATAGAACTGTGCGGAATAGAACTGCTACGGAATATAACTGCACGGGATAGAACTGCTACGGAATAGAACTGCGCGGAATAGAACTGCTACGGAATAGAACTGCGCGGAATAGAACTGCTACGAAATAGAACTGCGCGGAATAGAACTGCGCGGAATAGAACTGTGCGGAATAGAACTGCTACGGAATATAACTGCACGGGATAGAACTGCTACGGAATAGAACTGCGCGGAATAGAACTGCTACGGAATAGAACTGCGCGGAATAGAACTGCTACGAAATAGAACTGCGCGGAATAGAACTGCGCGGAATAGAACTGTGCGGAATAGAACTGCTACGGAATATAACTGCACGGGATAGAACCTGCCTATATTGCCCTACTACAACAGTGCTACACCAACTGCACAACCACCATCACACCATTCCACAAGAAAATCGAAATTCCGATCACAAGAGGAGTTCGCCAGGGAGATCCCATCTCGCCGAACCTCTTCTCAGCATGTCTAGAGAGCGTCTTCAACAAGATGTCATGGCAGCACCTGAGAGGAGACGAAGACGACGAGAACGACAAAGCCAATCTCTTGCCCGGAATACGAATCAATGGCCAAAATCTCACGCACTTGAGATTCGCCGACGACATCGTTCTGGTCGCCAGCAACCCCAAGGCGGCAAGCCTAATGATTCAAGAATTGGTTGAGATGTGTGGAAAAGTAGGACTCCGAATGAATACTAACAAGACCAAAGTTATGAGAAACAAATTTGCCAGCCAAAGCCCGGTCAACGTAACGCTTAACAACGTTACTACCTGCATCGAAGAGGTCAATGAGTACGTCTACCTCGGTAGGCTACTCAACCATAACAACGAACTGGAGCCGGAACTTCACCGAAGACGCCGAGCAGCATGGGCTGCGTTCAACAACATCAAGAACACCACAGATGCCCTGTCTTGCCCGCGAATCCAAGCTCAACTCTTCGATTCCATCGTTTTACCGGCTCTCACGTATGGCTCTGAAGTCTGGACCTTTACGCAGGCACTTTCCGAAAGAGTCAGAGTGACCCACGCAGCATTAGAAAGACGATTAGTCGGAATTTCACTATCGGAACAACGTCAGAGGAATCTGCACAGGGAAGATATCCGAGCACAATCGGAGGTCCGAGATCCCCTACTACACAGGTGATTCGCGTGACGCAAATAATTTGTCAAAAATTGTTCGCGCGTTTGCGAAATGGGTACGCGTGAACATTACTTTTGTGCGCGCACAATTCGCAATTCGCGAAAATTTACATTTCATTTGCAAATTATATGCGCATCCCGAAAACACGGTCAACAATTTGCAATTCGCGAAACAGCATATTCGCCGACAATAATTTTGTTCGCACACAAATGACAAATACCGAAAATTTGCCACACAATCAACAAATCGTGTGCACATCGCGAACGAAAACAACAAGAATTGACCAAATTATTGACATTTCGCTATCATTATTTTGTTTTCGTAATTCACGTACCGCTGAAAAATTTCCTGGATGAATAATTAATTTTCTTTAACTTTATTTATTGAAAAATTATGTATTAAAAATATTTAAAATTAAAAATAAATACAATCAAATATCTACATGCAAAGAAAAGAAAATAAAAGCGGGGAAAAGAAGAAAAAAATCCAGTGGAGATGAGCGAGCCAGTCGATCGTTGTTGATTGCACTGAAAAATAATACATTTAAATACGTAATATAACTGATTTTGTTCGCCTCTATGTTTAAAACTTTGTTGATAATTTTGATTAAAGTATTAAAAAATTGGAGTAAAAACTTTCGATTTTTAAAAATCAATTCAAATATACGAAAATTCGCGGAAATCCAAAATTTTAACCATTGTTAAAATTTGTTTCCAATTATTCTGTTTCCAATCGAGTTGAATCGTGAAGAAATAAAACCCCGCCAACGTTCGTTTTTCACGCAAACTTCAATTTTTACGTGAAAAACGATGGCGGGGTTTCATTTCTTTATGATGCAACTCGGTTGGAAACACAATAATACGTATTCGCAATGAGTGACACTTGACTTTACGTTTTTATTTTCTAAAAATGAAGGAATGGCGAGGAAATTAGCTCTGGAACGTTTCGAAACCATTCACTTCGAAACTGGCTCGCTTCGAAAATTTAGTGCATTTTGGCAGCAACTGACCGATTTTTGCGAAATTTTTTGAATTAGGTATAAATAGCAGTTGCGATTTTTGCCACATGCAGTCAATTTGCCACCGAAATCGATAATTTGGCGCAAAAACCGTCAATTGCCGCTAAAATTGACTACAAGTTATTTTTCATAAAAATATTTTGGAATTTTAGTACTGAAATTTGAAAACTTACTTTATTATTGGCTCGTGATGGGATCGTTGTCGGTGTCGGCCATTCGAGCAGCATCGGAGCCTGAAAATATAAATTATTGAAGGAAAAGTACGAATTTCAATAGAAAATAAAAAGGATTAGATTACTTTTTTGTGTGCGTTATCGAAAATATTTATCGAGAAACTCAGGCAACTAATTTCTTACTATAATAGGAAATTTTGGAATTATAAACTAGTGATTTATAGATATTTGGCGACCTCTTATAATTCCAAAATGTTCTGTACAGATTCCAAAAATTTCTGTACAGGCGCGCATCTCCTGCACAGATTCCAAAATTTTCTGCCCAGATTCCAAACTTTTCTGCACAGATTCCAAAATTTTCTGCCCAGGTTCCAAAATTTTCTGCCCAGATTCCAAACTTTTCTGCCCAGATTCCAAAATTTTCTGCCCAGATTCCAAACTTTTCTGCACAGATTCCAAAATTTTCTGCCCAGATTCCAAACTTTTCTGCCCAGATTCCAAACTTTTCTGCACAGATTCCAAAATTTTCTGCCCAGATTCCAAACTTTTCTGCACAGATTCCAAAATTTTCTGCCCAGGTTCCAAAATTTTCTGCCCAGATTCCAAAATTTTCTGCCCAGATTCCAAACTTTTCTGCCCAGGTTCCAAAATTTTCTGCCCAGATTCCAAAATTTTCTGCCCAGATTCCAAACTTTTCTGCCCAGGTTCCAAAATTTTCTGCCCAGATTCCAAAATTTTCTGCCCAGATTCCAAACTTTTCTGCACAGATTCCAAAATTTTCTGCCCAGGTTCCAAAATTTTCTGCACAGATTCCAAAATTTTCTGCCCAGATTCCAAACTTTTCTGCCCAGATTCCAAACTTTTCTGCACAGATTCCAAAATTTTCTGCCCAGATTCCAAACTTTTCTGCACAGATTCCAAAATTTTCTGCCCAGATTCCAAACTTTTCTGCACAGATTCCAAAATTTTCTGCCCAGGTTCCAAAATTTTCTGCCCAGATTCCAAACTTTTCTGCCCAGATTCCAAAATTTTCTGCCCAGATTCCAAACTTTTCTGCACAGATTCCAAAATTTTCTGCCCAGATTCCAAACTTTTCTGCCCAGATTCCAAACTTTTCTGCACAGATTCCAAAATTTTCTGCCCAGATTCCAAACTTTTCTGCACAGATTCCAAAATTTTCTGCCCAGGTTCCAAAATTTTCTGCCCAGATTCCAAAATTTTCTGCCCAGATTCCAAACTTTTCTGCCCAGGTTCCAAAATTTTCTGCCCAGATTCCAAAATTTTCTGCCCAGATTCCAAACTTTTCTGCCCAGGTTCCAAAATTTTCTGCCCAGATTCCAAAATTTTCTGCCCAGATTCCAAACTTTTCTGCACAGATTCCAAAATTTTCTGCCCAGGTTCCAAAATTTTCTGCACAGATTCCAAAATTTTCTGCCCAGATTCCAAACTTTTCTGCCCAGATTCCAAACTTTTCTGCACAGATTCCAAAATTTTCTGCCCAGATTCCAAACTTTTCTGCACAGATTCCAAAATTTTCTGCCCAGGTTCCAAAATTTTCTGCCCAGATCCCAAAATTTTCTGCCCAGATTCCAAACTTTTCTGCCCAGATTCCAAACTTTTCTGCACAGATTCCAAAATTTTCTGCCCAGATTCCAAACTTTTCTGCACAGATTCCAAAATTTTCTGCCCAGGTTCCAAAATTTTCTGCACAGATTCCAAAATTTTCTGCCCAGATTCCAAACTTTTCTGCCCAGATTCCAAACTTTTCTGCACAGATTCCAAAATTTTCTGCCCAGATTCCAAACTTTTCTGCACAGATTCCAAAATTTTCTGCCCAGGTTCCAAAATTTTCTGCACAGATTCCAAAATTTTCTGCCCAGATTCCAAACTTTTCTGCCCAGATTCCAAAATTTTCTGCCCAGATTCCAAACTTTTCTGCCCAGATTCCAAACTTTTCTGCACAGATTCCAAAATTTTCTGCCCAGGTTCCAAAATTTTCTGCCCAGATTCCAAACTTTTCTGCACAGATTCCAAAATTTTCTGCCCAGGTTCCAAAATTTTCTGCACAGATTCCAAAATTTTCTGCCCAGATTCCAAACTTTTCTGCCCAGATTCCAAACTTTTCTGCACAGATTCCAAAATTTTCTGCCCAGATTCCAAACTTTTCTGCACAGATTCCAAAATTTTCTGCCCAGGTTCCAAAATTTTCTGCACAGATTCCAAAATTTTCTGCCCAGATTCCAAACTTTTCTGCCCAGATTCCAAAATTTTCTGCCCAGATTCCAAACTTTTCTGCCCAGATTCCAAACTTTTCTGCACAGATTCGAAAATTTTCTGCCCAGGTTCCAAAATTTTCTGCCCAGATTCCAAAATTTTCTGCCCAGATTCCAAACTTTTCTGCCCAGATTCCAAACTTTTCTGCACAGATTCCAAAATTTTCTGCCCAGATTCCAAACTTTTCTGCACAGATTCCAAAATTTTCTGCCCAGGTTCCAAAATTTTCTGCCCAGATCCCAAAATTTTCTGCCCAGATTCCAAACTTTTCTGCCCAGATTCCAAAATTTTCTGCCCAGATTCCAAACTTTTCTGCCCAGATTCCAAACTTTTCTGCACAGATTCCAAAATTTTCTGCCCAGATTCCAAACTTTTCTGCCCAGATTCCAAACTTTTCTGCACAGATTCCAAAATTTTCTGCCCAGATTCCAAACTTTTCTGCCCAGATTCCAAACTTTTCTGCACAGATTCCAAAATTTTCTGCCCAGATTCCAAACTTTTCTGCACAGATTCCAAAATTTTCTGCCCAGGTTCCAAAATTTTCTGCCCAGATCCCAAAATTTTCTGCCCAGATTCCAAACTTTTCTGCCCAGATTCCAAACTTTTCTGCACAGATTCCAAAATTTTCTGCCCAGATTCCAAACTTTTCTGCCCAGATTCCAAACTTTTCTGCACAGATTCCAAAATTTTCTGCCCAGATTCCAAACTTTTCTGCACAGATTCCAAAATTTTCTGCCCAGGTTCCAAAATTTTCTGCCCAGATCCCAAAATTTTCTGCCCAGATTCCAAACTTTTCTGCCCAGATTCCAAAATTTTCTGCCCAGATTCCAAACTTTTCTGCCCAGATTCCAAACTTTTCTGCACAGATTCCAAAATTTTCTGCCCAGATTCCAAACTTTTCTGCCCAGATTCCAAACTTTTCTGCACAGATTCCAAAATTTTCTGCCCAGATTCCAAACTTTTCTGCACAGATTCCAAAATTTTCTGCCCAGGTTCCAAAATTTTCTGCCCAGATTCCAAAATTTTCTGCCCAGATTCCAAACTTTTCTGCCCAGATTCCAAAATTTTCTGCCCAGATTCCAAACTTTTCTGCCCAGATTCCAAACTTTTCTGCCCAGATTCCAAAATTTTCTGCCCAGATTCCAAACTTTTCTGCCCAGATTCCAAACTTTTCTGCACAGATTCCAAAATTTTCTGCCCAGATTCCAAACTTTTCTGCACAGATTCCAAAATTTTCTGCCCAGATTCCAAACTTTTCGGCAAATACTCACTTGCTTGAGGATCATTTGCTATTTTACCATTTGCTATTTTGGATCATTTGCTATTTTGGATCATTTGCTATATTGGATCATTTGCTATATCTCATTTGCTATATTTGTCTCATTTGCTATTTCTCATTTGCTATTTTTGTCTCATTTGCTATGGATTGGCTCATTAGCTATGGGTTGGATCATTTGCTATTTTGGATCATATGCTATTTCTCACTTTTTTTACTTGTCTTATTGGCATTGATAGCCCGAAATAGAGTGAAAACAAATTTCGGCAACTGGCCGATGACGACGCATAACCTTGCCGTCCGCTTGCCGATTTTGTAGATTTTTCCCTTCAATTCGAATTATTGTTATAATTTTATTGTAAAATTGTAAATTAAATATAATGGGGTTATTCACGAAATGGCAAAAAATGGCAAAAAACGGCAAAAAACTGCGCGAAAACTCGGAAAATGCTCCGATTGATCAGAAATTTTGGGAAATGAGGGAAAAAACTCTCCCGGACATTCCCACAAAATTTCAGACCAAAATATCGATTTTTAAGAATTATTGCTTTTTTGTCTGAAAATGCTTAAAATCGACATTTTGGTCTGAAATTTTAAGTGAATGTCCGGGAGAGTTTTCTCCCTCATTTCCCAAAATTTCGGATCAATCGGAGCATTTTCCGAGTTTTCGCGCAGTTTTTTGCCATTTTTTGCCATTTCGTGAATAACCCCATAATGAAAATTGTAATGGGGTTATTCTCGGAACCAGCAAAAAAAAGCAAAAAATAGAAAAAAACAGCAAAAAATTCAGTCAAAATTCGGAGAATGTACCGATTGATCTGAAACTTTGGTAAATTATTTAAAAAGTAATTCCGGTCATTCCCTGAAAATTTCAGACCAAAATATCGATTTTGAAAAGTTTCAGAAAGAAAATTGATATTTTTTAAAATCAATATTTCGATCTGAAATTTTCAGGGAATGTCCGAAAGTATTTTTTAAATGATCTCTCATAGTTTCAGACCGATCAGAGCAGTCTCCGAATTTTCGCTGAATTTTTTGCTGGTTTTTTTCTATCATTTGCTTTTTTTGCTGGTTCCGAGAATAACCCCATAAGTACAATAGAAAAGTTTGAAAAAGATAAAATTATACAAAAGAACAAATTAAAGAAAATGGCACGAGAAAAAATTGGAAAAGACTGAATTTCTAAAAAATGAAGAACAACCATTAGCTTCGTTTCGTTTCATCCGTTTTTGAATTGGATTTTGGCTTGTCACGCTGAAAAATAAATGTTTTATCTGATTTTTTGTTTTCCCCCTTTTAGTAAATTTTTGTTAATAACGGAAATCATTTATTATCTCGGTTAGGGTAGGCCACTGCTTAATTTTTCGGAAATTTTCTTAAATGTCAAGCTATTTGTTTACAGAGGTGCTACTTAACAAGCCTGAGCTGGCGCCTATTGGCACTGGGGTATCAGGAGGGAGTGAGTAAACGCGCCCGGACGCACATACGCAACGAATCCAATTGAGGCCCAAAAAAATAAAAAGTCGCGCGAAAAATTTCGCATTATCGGAGAGAAAAATCAACGCGCGCGAAATAATTTTGGATAGGATTTCGTAATTTTCACGATTTTGCGTTGGTTTTTCTTTCCGATAATGCGAAATTTTTCGCGCGCCTTTTTTATTTTTTGGGCCTCATTTGGATGCGTTGCGTGTGTGCGTCCGGGCGCGTTTACTCACTCCCTCCTCAGACCCCAGTGTATCGGCGACAGAAAAAAAAAACTTAAACGTGAAAACCAATTGAACTTGACCATGACATTTTAAAGTGAACAGACGGACTTGTTGACTAGCGTAATATATATGAGAAAAATTTTATATGCTTTATTAGTTTTTTTTTTCTAAAAATAGTTCAAATCGGTAAGTTTGTCACATTTATACACAATCACTGCCAGTTTTGGGAACTAGAACGAGAACAAATTAGGCTGAAACGGCAAGAAAATTATTGAAAAAAAAAATTAGGAAATAAAGAATTTTTTTGTCATTCAATTTGGCGTGAAATGTCACTTACAGTCTGAAGATGCACGAAATTCACAGAAAAACTATGATTTTTCATGTATTTTGAGTTTTTTTTTTGCAAAGAAATTTTTGAGTCGTTTTCAAAGTGTTGGTATTTTTCAGGCCACGTAACATTTTTGGATATAATATATATATATTTTAAACAATTTTTATTTGAAAAAACTCACTATCAATATTTTTACTTGACAGTTGACAAAACTCTTCTAAAACGTTCTCTTCGTATTTGGAAGTTGTTGCCATCGGAGTCTCGTCATCGTCCTCTGAGTGGAATATTTCTAAAAAATTATATTTTTTTTTTGAATATTTTTTACTGCAAAATAATTCAATATGTACTCTTTACCCACGTTTTTTAGATGAGAATTGCCAGTATTGGGAGAAATGCACCGCAGGTGAACCAATCGCCCAAAATCCTTCAGCAAAATTGATTTTTGATGCACCACAGGTGTCAGACTGCAATAAATATTTATTATAATACCGATGTAGCGATTAAATGTTAACAAAAAATACGAAATTAGCAAAAAAACAGCAGAAACCCGATAGGAAACCAAGAAAATTAATAGAAAGCACATATTTTTTGGGCAATTTGGCTGCCAATGCTTTAACGTTGGATACTCAGCCAACGCCGGGCCTAACTTTTTCGCGCGTTTCCCAAAATTTCGCGTTTTTTTCACAGCTTTTTAAAAAAAGCCTTTCCGTTTAATACTTTCTGCTGCTTTTTGGCTGATTTCTTCTTTTTTTTAACATTTAATCGCTACTTTGGTCTTATAATTGATATGTATTGTAGTCTGACACCTGCGGTGCAACAAAAATCAATTTACCTGGAGGATTTTGGGCGATTGGTACAACTGCTGTTCATTTCTCCCTATTTTGGAAATTCTCATTAAAAAAGTGCGTATGGAGTACATATTGTTTTATTAAAAAAAAAATTTTTTTTTTAGAAATTGTTCACTCAGAGGACGATGACGAGACTCCGATGGCAACAATTTCCGAACACGAAGAGAACGTTTTAGAAGAGTTTTTTCAACTGTCAAGTAAAAGGATTGATAGTGAGTTTTTTCAAATAAAAATTGTTTAAAAAAATATATTCTATCCAAAAATGTTACGTGGCCTGAAAAATACCAACACTTTGAAAACAACTCAAAAATTTCTTTGCAAGAAAAAAAACTGAAAATACATGAAAAATCGTAGTTTTTTTGGGAATTTCGTGTATCTTCAGATTGTAAGTGACATTTCACGCCAAATTGAATGACGAAAACATTCTTTATTTCCTCCTTGTCAGTTACTTATTTCTTTTTACAACAACAAGATAACACCAAAACATCTTAAAAATCATTAAAAATTATCAAAATATTTGTTTGAAATCGCCGTGATTTATCACTTTTTGTTCAAAAAATTACGATTCACGGCGTGTTAGAACCTACGAAACGGCAAACGCGCCCTGTCGCATTTATCTGCGTCTCAAGTGGCATTATGTCACGTTTAGCTAAATGCGAAAGAGATGACCTCCGAAAATTTATTTCCAAAAATAGCACACCGTGCTTACTGATGTCTAGTTGTTATTCCAAAATTTTCCGTTATTTGAACACAAAAAAACTTTAAATTCAACGAGGTTCTCGCTGAGTTTTGGCAAAAAAAATTTAAAGATTTGGGAAAAAAATATATTTTAATAATTTTCTTGCCGTTTTAGCCTAATTTGTTCTCGTTCTAGTTCCCAAAACTGGCAGTGATTGTGAATAAATGTGACAAACTTACCGATCACTGCACCTTGCATGAGGAGACTAGATTCAAAATTCAGAGGAAATGGGCAATAGAGCGCACTTGCACCGCGTCTGTCTGCGTCTCTTATCTCGGCACACTCTCTCGCTCACTTTTTTTGAAACAGATAATTAAAATGCATTTTTCAGCATTTTCTCGTTCCTTTTTTTCAAAAATCGCTCTGTTGAATGGAAGTAAAAATTTTTAGAATGTTTTTAAAACAAAGTTTATCAAAATTGGTCAATAATTACTTGTACGCTGTCAATTTTTTGTTTTTCTTTCTTTTTTGCCGACATTTTTTAGCCATAGTTTTGAATTTCTGTGTTGAAATCTTTTTTTCGAGTCTAGGATCGTTCTGGAATACGGGATTCGACAAAAATTTCTAATTTTCAAAAACGTTTTGGCACTTCAATCAACAATGAACAAAAAAAATTGAATTTGTATGTGATTTTAGCGATTTACATAAGAAAAATAATTGATATATCAGTTTTAAAGTTAAGCTAAAAAAGAAATGGGATAAAGTACTCGTCGCACAATTTTCGTAAGTTTTGCATTGCAATTGTAAAATTATGGTTTCTCGCCAAACCAAAGGCTGGTTTTCGTTGAATGTCACGTAAAACTGTAAATTTCAGACAAAATAAATATTAATTAATAGGGAAAAATAGAAAATATGAATTTTCGGATAAAAAATTCCTGCGACAATAGAAGAACAACTAAAAATCGATAGAGTGCACGGAAGAATCGACCAATTTTCGAAAAATTTGATCTAAAAACACTCTAAAAAAATTTTCTATCTTTTAACAGAGAGATTTTTCCAAAAATGAAACGAGAAGATACTTTAAAATGCATTTTAATGCTCTGAAAAACATTGTTTCAAAAAAAGTGAGCGAGAGAGTGTGCCGAGATACAAGACGCAGACGCGGTGCACGCGCGCTCTATTGACCAATTTCTCTGGTTTTTGAAGCGAGTCTCCCAATGCAAGGTGCAGTGCCGATTCGAACTATTTTTAGAAAAAAAAAAACTAATAAAGCATATAAAATCTTTCTCATATATATTACGCTAGTCAACATGTCCATCTGTTCACTTTAAAAGATCATGGCCAAGTTCAATTGGTTTTCACGTTTAAGTTTTTTTTTTGTCGCCGATAGGCGCCAGCTCAGGCTTGTTAAGTAACACCTCTGTAAACAAATAGCTTGACATTTAAGAAAATTTCCGAAAAATTAAGCAGTGGCCTAACCGAGATAATAAATGATTTCCGTTATTTACAAAAATTTACTAAAAGGGGGAAAACAAAAAATCAGATAAAACACTTATTTTTCAGCGTGACAAGCCAAAAGCCAATTCAAAAACGGATGAAACGAAACGAAGCTAATGGTTGTTCTTCATTTTTTAGAAATTCAGTTTTTTCCAATTTTTTCTTGTGCCGTTTTCTTTAATTTCTTCTTTTGTATAATTTTCTCTTTTTCAAACTTTTCTATTGTACTTATGGGGTTATTCTCGGAACCAGCAAAAAAAAAGCAAATGATAGAAAAAACCAGCAAAAAATTCAGCGAAAATTCGGAGACTGCTCTGATCGGTCTGAAACTTTGAGAGATCATTTAAAAAAATACTTTCGGGCATTCCCTGATAATTTCAGATCGAAATATTGATTTAAAAAAATCTCAATTTTCTTTCTGAAACTTTTCAAAATCGATGTTTTGGTCTGAAATTTTCAGGGAATGACCGGAATTAATTTTTAAATAATTTACCAAAGTTTCAGATCAATCGGTACATTCTCCGAATTTTGGCTGAATTTTTTGCTGTTTTTTTCTATTTTTTGCTTTTTTTTGCTGGTTCCGAGAATAACCCCATTACAATTTTCATTATATTTAATTTACAATTTTACAATAAAATTATAACAATAATTCGAATTGAAGGGAAAAATCTACAAAATCGGCAAGCGGACGGCAAGGTTATGCGTCGTCATCGGCCAGTTGCCGAAATTTGTTTTCACTCTATTTCGGGCTATCAATGCCAATAAGACAAGTAAAAAAAGTGAGAAATAGCATATGATCCAAAATAGCAAATGATCCAACCCATAGCTAATGAGCCAATCCATAGCAAATGAGACAAAAATAGCAAATGAGAAATAGCAAATGAGACAAATATAGCAAATGAGATATAGCAAATGATCCAATATAGCAAATGATCCAAAATAGCAAATGATCCAAAATAGCAAATGGTAAAATAGCAAATGATCCTCAAGCAAGTGAGTATTTGCCAAACTTTTCTGCCCAGATTCCAAACTTTTCTGCACAGATTCCAAAATTTTCTGCCCAGATTCCAAACTTTTCTGCACAGATTCCAAAATTTTCTGCCCAGGTTCCAAAATTTTCTGCCCAGATTCCAAAATTTTCTGCCCAGATTCCAAACTTTTCTGCCCAGATTCCAAACTTTTCTGCACAGATTCCAAAATTTTCTGCCCAGGTTCCAAAATTTTCTGCCCAGATTCCAAAATTTTCTGCCCAGATTCCAAACTTTTCTGCCCAGATTCCAAACTTTTCTGCACAGATTCCAAAATTTTCTGCCCAGATTCCAAACTTTTCTGCACAGATTCCAAAATTTTCTGCCCAGATTCCAAACTTTTCTGCCCAGATTCCAAACTTTTCTGCACAGATTCCAAAATTTTCTGCCCAGATTCCAAACTTTTCTGCCCAGATTCCAAACTTTTCTGCCCAGATTCCAAAATTTTCTGCCCAGATTCCAAACTTTTCTGCCCAGATTCCAAAATTTTCTGCCCAGATTCCAAACTTTTCTGCCCAGATTCCAAACTTTTCTGCCCAGATTCCAAAATTTTCTGCCCAGATTCCAAACTTTTCTGCCCAGATTCCAAACTTTTCTGCACAGATTCCAAAATTTTCTGCCCAGATTCCAAACTTTTCTGCCCAGATTCCAAACTTTTCTGCCCAGATTCCAAACTTTTCTGCCCAGATTCCAAACTTTTCTGCACAGATTCCAAACTTTTCTGCCCAGATTCCAAACTTTTCTGCACAGATTCCAAACTTTTCTGCACAGATTCCAAACTTTTCTGCACAGATTCCAAAATTTTCTGCCCAGATTCCAAACTTTTCTGCACAGATTCCAAACTTTTCTGCACAGATTCCAAACTTTTCTGCACAGATTCCAAACTTTTCTGCACAGATTCCAAAATTTTCTGCCCAGATTCCAAACTTTTCTGCACAGATTCCAAACTTTTCTGCCCAGATTCCAAACTTTTCTGCACAGATTCCAAACTTTTCTGCACAGATTCCAAACTTTTCTGCCCAGATTCCAAAATTTTCTGCCCAGATTCCAAACTTTTCTGCCCAGATTCCAAACTTTTCTGCCCAGATTCCAAACTTTTCTGCCCAGATTCCAAACTTTTCTGCACAGATTCCAAACTTTTCTGCACAGATTCCAAACTTTTCTGCCCAGATTCCAAAATTTTCTGCCCAGATTCCAAACTTTTCTGCCCAGATTCCAAACTTTTCTGCCCAGATTCCAAACTTTTCTGCACAGATTCCAAACTTTTCTGCCCAGATTCCAAAATGTTCTGCCCAGATTCCAAACTTTTCTGCCCAGATTCCAAACTTTTCTGCACAGATTCCAAAATTTTCTGCCCAGATTCCAAACTTTTCTGCACAGATTCCAAAATTTTCTGCCCAGATTCCAAACTTTTCTGCCCAGATTCCAAACTTTTCTGCACAGATTCCAAAATTTTCTGCCCAGATTCCAAACTTTTCTGCCCAGATTCCAAACTTTTCTGCCCAGATTCCAAAATTTTCTGCCCAGATTCCAAACTTTTCTGCCCAGATTCCAAAATTTTCTGCCCAGATTCCAAACTTTTCTGCCCAGATTCCAAACTTTTCTGCCCAGATTCCAAAATTTTCTGCCCAGATTCCAAACTTTTCTGCCCAGATTCCAAACTTTTCTGCACAGATTCCAAAATTTTCTGCCCAGATTCCAAACTTTTCTGCCCAGATTCCAAACTTTTCTGCCCAGATTCCAAACTTTTCTGCCCAGATTCCAAACTTTTCTGCACAGATTCCAAACTTTTCTGCCCAGATTCCAAACTTTTCTGCACAGATTCCAAACTTTTCTGCACAGATTCCAAACTTTTCTGCACAGATTCCAAAATTTTCTGCCCAGATTCCAAACTTTTCTGCACAGATTCCAAACTTTTCTGCACAGATTCCAAACTTTTCTGCACAGATTCCAAACTTTTCTGCACAGATTCCAAAATTTTCTGCCCAGATTCCAAACTTTTCTGCACAGATTCCAAACTTTTCTGCCCAGATTCCAAACTTTTCTGCACAGATTCCAAACTTTTCTGCACAGATTCCAAACTTTTCTGCCCAGATTCCAAAATTTTCTGCCCAGATTCCAAACTTTTCTGCCCAGATTCCAAACTTTTCTGCCCAGATTCCAAACTTTTCTGCCCAGATTCCAAACTTTTCTGCACAGATTCCAAACTTTTCTGCACAGATTCCAAACTTTTCTGCCCAGATTCCAAACTTTTCTGCCCAGATTCCAAACTTTTCTGCCCAGATTCCAAACTTTTCTGCACAGATTCCAAACTTTTCTGCACAGATTCCAAACTTTTCTGCCCAGATTCCAAAATGTTCTGCCCAGATTCCAAACTTTTCTGCACAGATTCCAAACTTTTCTGCACAGATTCCAAACTTTTCTGCACAGATTCCAAAATTTTCTGCCCAGATTCCAAACTTTTCTGCACAGATTCCAAACTTTTCTGCCCAGATTCCAAACTTTTCTGCACAGATTCCAAACTTTTCTGCACAGATTCCAAACTTTTCTGCCCAGATTCCAAAATTTTCTGCCCAGATTCCAAACTTTTCTGCCCAGATTCCAAACTTTTCTGCCCAGATTCCAAACTTTTCTGCCCAGATTCCAAACTTTTCTGCACAGATTCCAAACTTTTCTGCACAGATTCCAAACTTTTCTGCCCAGATTCCAAAATTTTCTGCCCAGATTCCAAACTTTTCTGCCCAGATTCCAAACTTTTCTGCCCAGATTCCAAAATTTTCTGCCCAGATTCCAAACTTTTCTGCCCAGATTCCAAACTTTTCTGCCCAGATTCCAAACTTTTCTGCCCAGATTCCAAACTTTTCTGCCCAGATTCCAAACTTTTCTGCCCAGATTCCAAACTTTTCTGCCCAGATTCCAAACTTTTCTGCACAGATTCCAAACTTTTCTGCCCAGATTCCAAACTTTTCTGCCCAGATTCCAAACTTTTCTGCACAGATTCCAAACTTTTCTGCCCAGATTCCAAACTTTTCTGCCCAGATTCCAAACTTTTCTGCCCAGATTCCAAAATTTTCTGCCCAGATTCCAAACTTTTCTGCCCAGATTCCAAACTTTTCTGCACAGATTCCAAAATTTTCTGCCCAGATTCCAAAATTTTCTGCACAGATTCCAAACTTTTCTGCACAGATTCCAAACTTTTCTGCCCAGATTCCAAACTTTTCTGCACAGATTCCAAACTTTTCTGCACAGATTCCAAAATTTTCTGCCCAGATTCCAAACTTTTCTGCACAGATTCCAAACTTTTCTGCACAGATTCCAAAATTTTCTGCCCAGATTCCAAACTTTTCTGCACAGATTCCAAACTTTTCTGCCCAGATTCCAAACTTTTCTGCACAGATTCCAAACTTTTCTGCACAGATTCCAAACTTTTCTGCCCAGATTCCAAAATTTTCTGCCCAGATTCCAAACTTTTCTGCCCAGATTCCAAACTTTTCTGCCCAGATTCCAAACTTTTCTGCCCAGATTCCAAACTTTTCTGCACAGATTCCAAACTTTTCTGCACAGATTCCAAACTTTTCTGCCCAGATTCCAAAATTTTCTGCCCAGATTCCAAACTTTTCTGCCCAGATTCCAAACTTTTCTGCCCAGATTCCAAAATTTTCTGCCCAGATTCCAAACTTTTCTGCCCAGATTCCAAACTTTTCTGCCCAGATTCCAAACTTTTCTGCCCAGATTCCAAACTTTTCTGCCCAGATTCCAAACTTTTCTGCCCAGATTCCAAACTTTTCTGCCCAGATTCCAAACTTTTCTGCACAGATTCCAAACTTTTCTGCCCAGATTCCAAACTTTTCTGCCCAGATTCCAAACTTTTCTGCACAGATTCCAAACTTTTCTGCACAGATTCCAAAATTTTCTGCCCAGATTCCAAACTTTTCTGCACAGATTCCAAACTTTTCTGCACAGATTCCAAAATTTTCTGCCCAGATTCCAAACTTTTCTGCCCAGATTCCAAACTTTTCTGCCCAGATTCCAAACTTTTCTGCCCAGATTCCAAACTTTTCTGCCCAGATTCCAAACTTTTCTGCACAGATTCCAAAATTTTCTGCCCAGATTCCAAACTTTTCTGCCCAGATTCCAAACTTTTCTGCCCAGATTCCAAAATTTTCTGCCCAGATTCCAAACTTTTCTGCCCAGATTCCAAACTTTTCTGCCCAGATTCCAAACTTTTCTGCCCAGATTCCAAACTTTTCTGCCCAGATTCCAAACTTTTCTGCCCAGATTCCAAACTTTTCTGCCCAGATTCCAAACTTTTCTGCCCAGATTCCAAACTTTTCTGCCCAGATTCCAAAATTTTCTGCCCAGATTCCAAACTTTTCTGCCCAGATTCCAAACTTTTCTGCACAGAATCCAAACTTTTCTGCCCAGATTCCAAACTTTTCTGCCCAGATTCCAAACTTTTCTGCCCAGATTCCAAACTTTTCTGCCCAGATTCCAAACTTTTCTGCACAGATTCCAAAATTTTCTGCCCAGATTCCAAACTTTTCTGCCCAGATTCCAAACTTTTCTGCCCAGATTCCAAATTTTTCTGCCCAGATTCCAAACTTTTCTGCCCAGATTCCAAACTTTTCTGCACAGATTCCAAAATTTTCTGCCCAGATTCCAAACTTTTCTGCCCAGATTCCAAACTTTTCTGCCCAGATTCCAAACTTTTCTGCCCAGATTCCAAACTTTTGTGCCCAGATTCCAAACTTTTCTGCACAGATTCCAAAATTTTCTGCCCAGATTCCAAACTTTTCTGCCCAGATTCCAAACTTTTCTGCACAGATTCCAAACTTTTCTGCCCAGATTCCAAACTTTTCTGCCCAGATTCCAAACTTTTCTGCCCAGATTCCAAACTTTTCTGCCCAGATTCCAAACTTTTGTGCCCAGATTCCAAACTTTTCTGCACAGATTCCAAAATTTTCTGCCCAGATTCCAAACTTTTCTGCCCAGATTCCAAACTTTTCTGCCCAGATTCCAAACTTTTCTGCCCAGATTCCAAACTTTTCTGCCCAGATTCCAAACTTTTCTGCCCAGATTCCAAACTTTTCTGCCCAGATTCCAAACTTTTCTGCCCAGATTCCAAACTTTTCTGCCCAGATTCCAAACTTTTCTGCCCAGATTCCAAACTTTTCTGCCCAGATTCCAAACTTTTCTGCCCAGATTCCAAACTTTTCTGCCCAGATTCCAAAATTTTCTGCCCAGATTCCAAACTTTTCTGCCCAGATTCCAAACTTTTCTGCACAGAATCCAAACTTTTCTGCCCAGATTCCAAACTTTTCTGCCCAGATTCCAAACTTTTCTGCCCAGATTCCAAACTTTTCTGCCCAGATTCCAAACTTTTCTGCACAGATTCCAAAATTTTCTGCCCAGATTCCAAACTTTTCTGCCCAGATTCCAAACTTTTCTGCCCAGATTCCAAATTTTTCTGCCCAGATTCCAAACTTTTCTGCCCAGATTCCAAACTTTTCTGCACAGATTCCAAAATTTTCTGCCCAGATTCCAAACTTTTCTGCCCAGATTCCAAACTTTTCTGCCCAGATTCCAAACTTTTCTGCCCAGATTCCAAACTTTTGTGCCCAGATTCCAAACTTTTCTGCACAGATTCCAAAATTTTCTGCCCAGATTCCAAACTTTTCTGCCCAGATTCCAAACTTTTCTGCACAGATTCCAAACTTTTCTGCCCAGATTCCAAACTTTTCTGCCCAGATTCCAAACTTTTCTGCCCAGATTCCAAACTTTTCTGCCCAGATTCCAAACTTTTGTGCCCAGATTCCAAACTTTTCTGCACAGATTCCAAAATTTTCTGCCCAGATTCCAAACTTTTCTGCCCAGATTCCAAACTTTTCTGCCCAGATTCCAAACTTTTCTGCCCAGATTCCAAACTTTTCTGCCCAGATTCCAAACTTTTCTGCCCAGATTCCAAACTTTTCTGCACAGATTCCAAAATTTTCTGCCCAGATTCCAAACTTTTCTGCCCAGATTCCAAACTTTTCTGCCCAGATTCCAAACTTTTCTGCCCAGATTCCAAACTTTTGTGCCCAGATTCCAAACTTTTCTGCACAGATTCCAAAATTTTCTGCCCAGATTCCAAACTTTTCTGCCCAGATTCCAAACTTTTCTGCACAGATTCCAAACTTTTCTGCCCAGATTCCAAACTTTTCTGCCCAGATTCCAAACTTTTCTGCCCAGATTCCAAACTTTTCTGCCCAGATTCCAAACTTTTCTGCACAGATTCCAAAATTTTCTGCCCAGATTCCAAACTTTTCTGCCCAGATTCCAAACTTTTCTGCCCAGATTCCAAACTTTTCTGCCCAGATTCCAAAATTTTCTGCCCAGGTTCCAAAATTTTCTGCCCAGATTCCAAAATTTTCTGCCCAGATTCCAAACTTTTCTGCCCAGATTCCAAACTTTTCTGCCCAGATTCCAAAATTTTCTGCCCAGATTCCAAACTTTTCTGCCCAGATTCCAAAATTTTCTGCCCAGATTCCAAACTTTTCTGCCCAGATTCCAAACTTTTCTGCACAGATTCCAAAATTTTCTGCCCAGATTCCAAACTTTTCTGCCCAGATTCCAAACTTTTCTGCCCAGATTCCAAACTTTTCTGCCCAGATTCCAAAATTTTCTGCCCAGGTTCCAAAATTTTCTGCCCAGATTCCAAAATTTTCTGCCCAGATTCCAAACTTTTCTGCCCAGATTCCAAACTTTTCTGCCCAGATTCCAAACTTTTCTGCCCAGATTCCAAACTTTTCTGCCCAGATTCCAAAATTTTCTGCCCAGATTCCAAACTTTTCTGCCCAGATTCCAAACTTTTCTGCACAGATTCCAAAATTTTCTGCCCAGATTCCAAACTTTTCTGCCCAGATTCCAAACTTTTCTGCACAGATTCCAAACTTTTCTGCCCAGATTCCAAACTTTTCTGCCCAGATTCCAAAATTTTCTGCCCAGGTTCCAAAATTTTCTGCCCAGATTCCAAAATTTTCTGCCCAGATTCCAAACTTTTCTGCCCAGATTCCAAACTTTTCTGCCCAGATTCCAAACTTTTCTGCCCAGATTCCAAACTTTTCTGCCCAGATTCCAAAATTTTCTGCCCAGATTCCAAACTTTTCTGCCCAGATTCCAAACTTTTCTGCACAGATTCCAAACTTTTCTGCACAGATTCCAAACTTTTCTGCCCAGATTCCAAACTTTTCTGCCCAGATTCCAAACTTTTCTGCACAGATTCCAAAATTTTCTGCCCAGATTCCAAACTTTTCTGCCCAGATTCCAAACTTTTCTGCACAGATTCCAAAATTTTCTGCCCAGATTCCAAACTTTTCTGCCCAGATTCCAAACTTTTCTGCACAGATTCCAAAATTTTCTGCCCAGATTCCAAAATTTTCTGCCCAGATTCCAAACTTTTCTGCACAGATTCCAAAATTTTCTGCCCAGATTCCAAACTTTTCTGCCCAGATTCCAAACTTTTCTGCACAGATTCCAAACTTTTCTGCCCAGATTCCAAACTTTTCTGCCCAGATTCCAAACTTTTCTGCCCAGATTCCAAACTTTTCTGCCCAGATTCCAAACTTTTCTGCACAGATTCCAAAATTTTCTGCCCAGATTCCAAACTTTTCTGCCCAGATTCCAAACTTTTCTGCCCAGATTCCAAACTTTTCTGCCCAGATTCCAAACTTTTCTGCCCAGATTCCAAACTTTTCTGCCCAGATTCCAAACTTTTCTGCCCAGATTCCAAACTTTTCTGCCCAGATTCCAAACTTTTCTGCACAGATTCCAAACTTTTCTGCCCAGATTCCAAACTTTTCTGCCCAGATTCCAAACTTTTCTGCCCAGATTCCAAACTTTTCTGCACAGATTCCAAAATTTTCTGCCCAGATTCCAAACTTTTCTGCCCAGATTCCAAACTTTTCTGCACAGATTCCAAAATTTTCTGCCCAGATTCCAAACTTTTCTGCCCAGATTCCAAACTTTTCTGCACAGATTCCAAAATTTTCTGCCCAGATTCCAAACTTTTCTGCCCAGATTCCAAACTTTTCTGCCCAGATTCCAATCTTTTCTGCACAGATTCCAAAATTTTCTGCCCAGATTCCAAACTTTTCTGCCCAGATTCCAAAATTTTCTGCCCAGGTTCCAAAATTTTCTGCCCAGATTCCAAACTTTTCTGCCCAGATTCCAAACTTTTCTGCACAGATTCCAAAATTTTCTGCCAGATTCCAAACTTTTCTGCCCAGATTCCAAACTTTTCTGCCCAGATTCCAATCTTTTCTGCACAGATTCCAAAATTTTCTGCCCAGATTCCAAACTTTTCTGCCCAGATTCCAAACTTTTCTGCCCAGATTCCAAACTTTTCTGCCCAGATTCCAAACTTTTCTGCCCAGATTCCAAACTTTTCTGCACAGATTCCAAAATTTTCTGCCCAGATTCCAAAATTTTCTGCCCA
Organism: Caenorhabditis japonica; assembly: GCA_963572235.1. NCBI lineage: Eukaryota > Metazoa > Nematoda > Chromadorea > Rhabditida > Rhabditidae > Caenorhabditis > Caenorhabditis japonica. Next base: position 9,014,097 of record OY754342.1, read on the forward strand.
GATTCCAAACTTTTCTGCCCAGATTCCAAACTTTTCTGCCCAGATTCCAAACTTTTCTGCCCAGATTCCAAACTTTTCTGCCCAGATTCCAAACTTTTCTGCCCAGATTCCAAACTTTTCTGCCCAGATTCCAAACTTTTCTGCACAGATTCCAAAATTTTCTGCCCAGATTCCAAACTTTTCTGCCCAGATTCCAAACTTTTCTGCCCAGATTCCAAACTTTTCTGCCCAGATTCCAAACTTTTCTGCACAGATTCCAAAATTTTCTGCCCAGATTCCAAACTTTTCTGCCCAGATTCCAAAATTTTCTGCCCAGATTCCAAACTTTTCTGCCCAGATTCCAAACTTTTCTGCACAGATTCCAAAATTTTCTGCCCAGATTCCAAAATTTTCTGCCCAGATTCCAAACTTTTCTGCCCAGATTCCAAACTTTTCTGCACAGATTCCAAAATTTTCTGCCCAGATTCCAAAATTTTCTGCCCAGATTCCAAACTTTTCTGCACAGATTCCAAAATTTTCTGCCCAGATTCCAAACTTTTCTGCCCAGATTCCAAACTTTTCTGCACAGATTCCAAAATTTTCTGCCCAGATTCCAAAATTTTCTGCCCAGATTCCAAACTTTTCTGCCCAGATTCCAAACTTTTCTGCACAGATTCCAAAATTTTCTGCCCAGATTCCAAAATTTTCTGCCCAGATTCCAAACTTTTCTGCCCAGATTCCAAACTTTTCTGCACAGATTCCAAAATTTTCTGCCCAGATTCCAAAATTTTCTGCCCAGATTCCAAACTTTTCTGCACAGATTCCAAAATTTTCTGCCCAGATTCCAAACTTTTCTGCCCAGATTCCAAACTTTTCTGCCCAGATTCCAAACTTTTCTGCCCAGATTCCAAAATTTTCTGCACAGATTCCAAAATTTTCTGCACAGATTCCAAAATTTTCTGCCCAGATTCCAAACTTTTCTGCCCAGATTCCAAACTTTTCTGCACAGATTCCAAAATTTTCTGCCCAGATTCCAAACTTTTCTGCCCAGATTCCAAACTTTTCTGCACAGATTCCAAACTTTTCTGCCCAGATTCCAAACTTTTCTGCACAGATTCCAAAATTTTCTGCCCAGATTCCAAACTTTTCTGCCCAGATTCCAAAATTTTCTGCCCAGATTCCAAACTTTTCTGCCCAGATTCCAAACTTTTCTGCCCAGATTCCAAACTTTTCTGCCCAGATTCCAAAATTTTCTGCCCAGATTCCAAACTTTTCTGCCCAGATTCCAAAATTTTCTGCCCAGATTCCAAACTTTTCTGCCCAGATTCCAAACTTTTCTGCCCAGATTCCAAAATTTTCTGCCCAGATTCCAAACTTTTCTGCCCAGATTCCAAACTTTTCTGCCCAGATTCCAAACTTTTCTGCACAGATTCCAAACTTTTCTGCCCAGATTCCAAACTTTTCTGCCCAGATTCCAAACTTTTCTGCCCAGATTCCAAACTTTTCTGCCCAGATTCCAAACTTTTCTGCCCAGATTCCAAACTTTTCTGCCCAGATTCCAAACTTTTCTGCCCAGATTCCAAACTTTTCTGCCCAGATTCCAAACTTTTCTGCACAGATTCCAAAATTTTCTGCCCAGATTCCAAACTTTTCTGCCCAGATTCCAAAATTTTCTGCCCAGATTCCAAACTTTTCTGCCCAGATTCCAAACTTTTCTGCCCAGATTCCAAAATTTTCTGCCCAGATTCCAAACTTTTCTGCCCAGATTCCAAAATTTTCTGCCCAGATTCCAAACTTTTCTGCCCAGATTCCAAACTTTTCTGCCCAGATTCCAAACTTTTCTGCCCAGATTCCAAACTTTTCTGCACAGATTCCAAAATTTTCTGCCCAGATTCCAAAATTTTCTGCCCAGATTCCAAACTTTTCTGCCCAGATTCCAAAATTTTCTGCCCAGATTCCAAACTTTTCTGCCCAGATTCCAAACTTTTCTGCCCAGATTCCAAAATTTTCTGCCCAGATTCCAAACTTTTCTGCCCAGATTCCAAACTTTTCTGCCCAGATTCCAAACTTTTCTGCCCAGATTCCAAACTTTTCTGCACAGATTCCAAACTTTTCTGCCCAGATTCCAAAATTTTCTGCCCAGATTCCAAACTTTTCTGCCCAGATTCCAAACTTTTCTGCACAGATTCCAAACTTTTCTGCCCAGATTCCAAAATTTTCTGCCCAGATTCCAAACTTTTCTGCCCAGATTCCAAACTTTTCTGCCCAGATTCCAAAATTTTCTGCCCAGATTCCAAACTTTTCTGCCCAGATTCCAAAATTTTCTGCCCAGATTCCAAACTTTTCTGCCCAGATTCCAAAATTTTCTGCCCAGATTCCAAACTTTTCTGCCCAGATTCCAAACTTTTCTGCCCAGATTCCAAAATTTTCTGCCCAGATTCCAAACTTTTCTGCCCAGATTCCAAACTTTTCTGCCCAGATTCCAAACTTTTCTGCACAGATTCCAAAATTTTCTGCCCAGATTCCAAACTTTTCTGCCCAGATTCCAAAATTTTCTGCCCAGATTCCAAACTTTTCTGCCCAGATTCCAAACTTTTCTGCACAGATTCCAAAATTTTCTGCCCAGATTCCAAACTTTTCTGCCCAGATTCCAAAATTTTCTGCCCAGATTCCAAACTTTTCTGCCCAGATTCCAAACTTTTCTGCCCAGATTCCAAACTTTTCTGCCCAGATTCCAAAATTTTCTGCCCAGATTCCAAACTTTTCTGCCCAGATTCCAAACTTTTCTGCACAGATTCCAAAATTTTCTGCCCAGATTCCAAAATTTTCTGCCCAGATTCCAAACTTTTCTGCACAGATTCCAAACTTTTCTGCCCAGATTCCAAACTTTTCTGCCCAGATTCCAAACTTTTCTGCACAGATTCCAAAATTTTCTGCCCAGATTCCAAACTTTTCTGCCCAGATTCCAAACTTTTCTGCACAGATTCCAAACTTTTCTGCACAGATTCCAAAATTTTCTGCCCAGATTCCAAACTTTTCTGCCCAGATTCCAAACTTTTCTGCCCAGATTCCAAACTTTTCTGCCCAGATTCCAAACTTTTCTGCCCAGATTCCAAACTTTTCTGCACAGATTCCAAAATTTTCTGCCCAGATTCCAAACTTTTCTGCCCAGATTCCAAACTTTTCTGCACAGATTCCAAAATTTTCTGCCCAGATTCCAAACTTTTCTGCCCAGATTCCAAAATTTTCTGCCCAGATTCCAAACTTTTCTGCCCAGATTCCAAACTTTTCTGCCCAGATTCCAAAATTTTCTGCCCAGATTCCAAACTTTTCTGCCCAGATTCCAAACTTTTCTGCCCAGATTCCAAACTTTTCTGCACAGATTCCAAAATTTTCTGCCCAGATTCCAAACTTTTCTGCCCAGATTCCAAACTTTTCTGCCCAGATTCCAAACTTTTCTGCCCAGATTCCAAACTTTTCTGCACAGATTCCAAAATTTTCTGCCCAGATTCCAAACTTTTCTGCCCAGATTCCAAACTTTTCTGCCCAGATTCCAAAATTTTCTGCCCAGATTCCAAAATTTTCTGCCCAGATTCCAAAATTTTCTGCCCAGATTCCAAACTTTTCTGCCCAGATTCCAAACTTTTCTGCACAGATTCCAAACTTTTCTGCCCAGATTCCAAACTTTTCTGCCCAGATTCCAAACTTTTCTGCCCAGATTCCAAACTTTTCTGCCCAGATTCCAAACTTTTCTGCCCAGATTCCAAACTTTTCTGCCCAGATTCCAAACTTTTCTGCACAGATTCCAAAATTTTCTGCCCAGATTCCAAACTTTTCTGCCCAGATTCCAAACTTTTCTGCCCAGATTCCAAACTTTTCTGCACAGATTCCAAAATTTTCTGTCCAAATTCCACAATTTTCTGTCTAGATTCCCCGGAATCTAAACTTTATCGATTGAATAAAGGAAAATTCATTTTATTGGTTATAACAAAAAAAAGGAAAAATTTTAAAATATAAAAATTGTATTTCCTAACAATATCTGAGTTTCCTGGACAAGTTCCAAAATTTCCTATTCAGATTTGGATTTCCTATTATAGTAAGAAATGAGTTGCCTGAGAATGCCTTTTTTGAAAAGTGATCTACAAACAATTTGTCGATTTTGTAGATCAATTTCTGGTAGTTTGTAGATAAAACAATTGAATAAAGTACAGAGAACTAATTTAAATAGTTTGCCGTGGTTGTCACAGCAAACAACAAATTTCAGAAAATATTTGGTTTTAAAAACGTGTTATGCTCATTTTCTATGGCACGTTGCGGCAAATTATCGCTTTATGCGGGTTGAAAGATATTTTTCGATAAAGCAAATTAATTTAACTCTAATTGAAAAAGGTTGCGTAACGTTTTTAAACTTAAGTTATTCCTTACTGAAAATTTAAAACTCACATGTATCATGATTGCCGCACACCATCTTTGGAAATGACTGCCCTGACGCCTGGAAACATAAAATTAACGGAGGAAAAATGAATAAAAAAATCAAGAAGGATTAAAAACTAAAAAATATTGAAGAATTTTTACGAAAAAAACACATTAGAACAACATTATTGAGGCAGAAATGAATTAATTTGGGCCTCAATTAAGGATGAGAAATAGTTCGCTGCGAGAGTTCCTTCGGGATTCGCCAATTGTATTTTCGCGACTTATCAATAATTTACCCATAATTGGGAAATGCCGACCATTTTTCGGCAATGCAATATTTACAAATTGTGTTCAAATCGCAATTTTCTTCTTCGCGATTTACGTACAATTTCTAAATTGTTTGCCTGCGTGTATAATGCATAAGTGACGAATCACCTGTGTAGTCATCAAGAAAAAGAAGCTTGGATGGGCCGGACACATAATGCGAAGAAACGATGGCAGATGGACGAGGCTTGTGCAAGAATGGTATCCCATAGGAGAGAAGCGACCCGTTGGAAGACCACGGATGAGATGGAGCGACTCCCTAAAGGAAGAAATATCATTATTTGATGGCAATCATCTCAAAACACACTGGTCAACAATCGCCAAGGACCGAATGGCTTGGAAAGCTGTGATCCGCGACCACATCAGGTGATCGAAGAACGGATCGACTAAGTAACTAAGTAAGTAAGACGAAAAATATCGGTAAACAACACGCGGTTCGTAATTTCGGAGCGTCGATATGGTTTTTTCAGTGATTTGTCGGTACAAGAAACTATGTATAGCCGGTCGCGTTCTCAAAGAGGGCAGCAACCAGACAGCTACCTGGCAGCTACTTGGCGGCTATTTGGCAGCTATTTGGCAGCTATTTGGCAGCTATTTGGCAGCTATTTGGCAGCTATTCGGCAGCTATTTGGCAGCTATTTTGCAGCTATTTGGCAGCTATTTGGCGGCTATTTGGCGGCTATTTGGCGGCTTTTTAGCAGCTGTCTGGCAGCTATCTGGTTCTATTTCATACCAGTTCTATTTCGTACGAGTTCTATTTCGTACGAGTTCTATTTCGTATGAGTTCTATTTTGTACCAGTTCTATTACGTACGAGTTCTATTACGTACGAGTTCTATTACGTACGAGTTCTATTTCGTACGAGTTCTATTCCGTACGAGTTCTATTTCGTACGAGTTCTATTTCGTACGAGTTCTATTTCGTACGAGTTCTATTTCGTATGAGTTCTATTCCGTGCAGTTCTATTCCGTGCAGTTCTATTCCGTAGCAGTTCTATTCCGTGCAGTTCTATTCCGTAGCAGTTCTATTCCGTGCAGTTCTATTCCGTAGCAGTTCTATTCCGTATCAGTTCTATTCCGTATCAGTTCTATTCCGTGCAGTTCTATTCCGCGCAGTTCTGTTCCGTAGCAGTTCTATTCCGTGCAGTTCTATTCCGTATCAGTTCTATTCCGTGCAGTTCTATTCCGTAGCAGTTCTATTCCGTAGCAGTTCTATTCCGTATCAGTTCTATTCCGTATCAGTTCTATTCCGTGCAGTTCTATTCCGTGCAGTTCTATTCCGTAGCAGTTCTATTCCGTATCAGTTCTATTCCGTATCAGTTCTATTCCGTGCAGTTCTATTCCGTGCAGTTCTATTCCGTAGCAGTTCTATTCCGTATCAGTTCTATTCCGTATATTCCGTATCAGTTCTATTCCGTGCAGTTCTATTCCGTGCAGTTCTATTCCGTAGCAGTTCTATTCCGTATCAGTTCTATTCCGTATCAGTTCTATTCCGTGCAGTTCTATTCCGTAGCAGTTCTATTTCGTACGAGTTCTAGTTCGTACGAGTTCTATTTCGTACGAGTTCTATTTCGTATGAGTTCTATTCCGTGCAGTTCTATTCCGTGCAGTTCTATAATAGTTATTTTGAAAAGGTTCTACTTCGGGGTAGTAAAATTATTTTAAGATCGATTCAATATTGATACCGGTTTCACGCAGAAAATCCGTGAGCTCTCATTTTTCAACTGAATGTAATAAAAAAGCTAAATGGCTGCATTTCTCAAAAAAAAAAAACTGGTATTGTCGACCCGCCAAAATGGTCAAACGCGCTCCGCTGAACTCAACGCTTTGCGACTTTCATTTTCGTTTCCAAATTATTCCATTTCACGTTGAATTTACACGTTAAATGAAATAATTTGGAGACCTAAATGAAAATTGCATAGCGTTGAGTTCAGCGGAGCGCGTTTGACCATTTTGGCGGGCCAACAATATTTACAGAAATTTTACGTGAAACCGGCAAGAAAATTGAATCGAAAAAATCAAGCGGCGAACTACCGTAATCCAGATGGGGATTACCTTGTCGATATAATGAACAAACAAAAATTAAATTATATTTTTCAACGAAAACGAATTAAAAAAGAATATTGAAGCATCGAGCATTTCTCCGTTTGTTTCCTCTTCTCTGTTCCCAATAACGCCATCAATGGGACCTGAAATGAAAACTATCGGCAGAGAAGAAATATTCTGACTGTTGAATAACTAACCGCACAACTTTTTCGGTTCCTCTCCATCGCTACTTCCTATTTTTTTTTTCATCTCGTTTTTTATTTTCTCAATGACCGGTACTTCTGAAATGAACTAATTTTTTAGACCGCCAGAAACAATCGATAAGCTAAATTTTATTTTTTTTCATTTCCTATTGTCCATTCGTGAAGAAAGCAAGTGCGCTCCACAAAACTTAGTACTTCGTGGATTTCATTTTCGTCGCCAAATTATTTAATTTCACGTGGAATTTGCACGTGAATTGAGATAATTTGGTGACGAAAATGAAATCCACGAAGTACTAAGTTTTGTGGAGCGCACTTGCTTTCTTCACGAATGGACAATAGGAAATGAAAAAAAATAAAATTTAGCTTATCGATTGTTTCTGGCGGTCTAAAAAATTAGTTCATTTCAGAAGTACCGGTCATTGAGAAAATAAAAAACGAGATGAAAAAAAAATAGGAAGTAGCGATGGAGAGGAACCGAAAAAGTTGTGCGGTTAGTTATTCAACAGTCAGAATATTTCTTCTCTGCCGATAGTTTTCATTTCAGGTCCCATTGATGGCGTTATTGGGAACAGAGAAGAGGAAACAAACGGAGAAATGCTCGATGCTTCAATATTCTTTTTTAATTCGTTTTCGTTGAAAAATATAATTTAATTTTTGTTTGTTCATTATATCGACAAGGTAATCCCCATCTGGATTACGGTAGTTCGCCGCTTGATTTTTTCGATTCAATTTTCTTGCCGGTTTCACGTAAAATTTCTGTAAATACCAGTTTTTTTTTTGAGAAATGCAGCCATTTAGCTTTTTTATTACATTCAGTTGAAAAATGAGAGCTCACGGATTTTCTGCGTGAAACCGGTATCAATATTGAATCGATCTTAAAATAATTTTACTACCCCGAAGTAGAATCTTTTCAAAATAACTATTCGAAAAATTGAAAAAGCTCCTCAACTTATGGGTCTATTCACGGAAACCAGCAAAAAATTCAACGAAACTTTGGAAAATTCTTCGATCGGTCTGAAACTTCGATAAATCACACGGACATGTGCAGAAAATTTCAGACCAAAATATCGATTTTAAAAATTATTATCGACTTTTTCTTTTCTGAAAATGTTCAAAATCGATATTTTTGTGTGAAATTTTCTGCACATGTCCGGGAGTATTTGTGACATTTTTTGTCAAAATTTCAGACTGATCGGAGCATTCTCTGAACTTTTGCATATTTTGCTAGTTAATTAAAGTCAGCGCAGTGCCACGGTTGTTATGCCGCGTCCAAAGTTCAAAAAATTCCTGAAATCAGGAGTTTTTTGAACTTTGGACGCGGCATTACTGGGCCTCTCAGTGTAATTTTTCTGTTTGGTCATTCTTCTTCACCCGATCGCGTTAAAACAAAATACAGTTTTATTTCGGCACAGTCTTATTTTGAAAAGGTTCCATTTCGAAGCAGCGCCGATCTTTATTATACCAATAAAAACTTTTCGCCTCATAGTTTTAACGATGAACGGACCAAAATTTGCAAAAGTCCATGCGAAATGATTCTACACAAACCGAATCTGAGGTACATTTTTCATGAGAAAAATATAACCACTACTGCTTCAAATCGAGTTGCTACATCAAAACATGAAACTTCCGCCCAGTTTATTTTTTTATTAATAAGAAATGCACGAGAAAAAAAGTAGACTGTTTCACACGGCGTGCTGAAGCGTCCATTTATTGAACGCAAATTTTTTTGAACTCTTCATAATCCATATGCAGCATCGTGATTTCCTTTCTTCGACTGATGACGTGTACCTGAAATGAAAGCTACCGGCGGAGAAGAACTATTCTGTCCGTTGAATAACTAACCGCACAATTTTTTCGGTTCCTCTCCATCGCCACTTCCTATTTTTTCATCTCGTTTTTTATTTTCTCAATGATCGGAACTTCTGAAATGAACTAATTTTTTAGACCGCTAGAAACAATCGATAAGCTAACTCTAACGTAAATCGCCGACACGAATTGGGAGCCGCTGCAAGCGCGCCCTATTGCACACCTCAAATGCGCGCGAGGTTCAAATTTTGAATATTATCGGCTTTGCAGATGTGAAGTCAATGCACAGAACGAAATGTGTACCGAAGGAAAAAGAAAGATTTTCGACAAAATTTGCGATAAATTTATCCAGAAATCTGTCAACAAACCTTTTTTTAGCCAAAATGCTTTGTATATGGGTCTTTTACATAAAATATGACAACCGGGACATTACAAATTAAGTTCCATGTCTTGTTTTGTCGTTTTATTTTGAAAATTCATCGCTCATTTTTTCGCAAAAAATATGTAATAACTTGCCGACATATTTTAGCTGGGTGAAAGCATGCATTGCGGATCGGATGCCACTGATGTTTCGATTTTCCGAGACCGGATAACAGAAAACAGACTCAAAGCATGCTTCCACCCAGCTCCCTCCGGTCACCCATTTGATGGTGTCGCATATGCTTCCGGCGCGTTACCACTGAACCTTCCGGTTATGAATAAATACTTGGAAACGCAAATTCGAAGCGAAAAAAAGGAAAAAAAACGAAAAGAAAAAAATCAGCGATTCTCAACCCGCATAACGCCAAAAAAATTAATTAATTCATAAAATTCACATAAATAAAAAATAATAAAGTTTCCTGCGATTCTTCTCTTTTTTTTTCGACTCTGATTCTCATTTTCATCTCAGGTAACGAGTCAAACTTTGCTGGGCGACTTTCAAACTTTTTTAAACCTTTTGAAGAAAAAAGCACGGTGTGCCAAAATCCGAAAATGTTTGAACTGTTCGCAATGGAGCGCGCTTGCATTTTCAGTGCTAAAATGGCCGCTGATTTTCAACTTCAGAATATATCATTTTTATTGATTTTTTCAATATTTTGCAACATAATTATTGTTAAGAAAATTTTTATCTACAAAATAAGCTAAAAAACGTAAAAATTCGTCGACAGGGAAGCTCGTCATTAAAGTCTGCACTTTTTCAACTGGATTTTCAATATTTTTCAGATTTTTCGTAAAATGGAGGGATTTCATCAAATTTTACAACATCCGATTGCTTCAAAAGTAGATTGGGATCATTTTCATCAAAAGATGAGGTAAAAATAATCACGGACAACGTCCTTATAATCGTTTGAACAAAAATTGCGTGGGATCGAGTGTGTTCAAGCCGATTTGCTGCTCCAATTTGATTGGAAAATTCATATATTCGGTTTATGGAATGTTCAAAACTACCTGAAGAAAAATAATTTAACTGCTTCGACGCTGCTCTCGGCTTGAAATTAACAGAAAAAGCAATTTTTCGCGAAATTCGTACAAATTTTTTTTCTTTTTTTTCCGTGTTTGTTGCGATTTGTTGCGATGGCTCTCGGACGTTTCGAAAGTAGACATTTCGAAAGTGTGACGTTTCGAAAGTGTGACGTTTCGAAAGTGTACTTTTCGAAGGTTTTTCTTGGTTTTGTCGTCGCGGTGTTTGAGGAAATTTCCTTAAAAAGCTTTTTAAAATGATTGTGTGAAACACCGCGTCGACAAAATCCATAAAAACCTTCGAAACGTCCACTTTCGAAACGTCACACTTTCGAAACGTCACACTTTCGAAACGTCGCACTTTCGAAACGTCACACTTTCGAAATGTCTACTTTCGAAACGTCCGAGAGCCGTTGCGATACCCATTAGTTTCCTATTGGCATTTAAACTAGTAATTGGTTCTGATTGATGCAAAAGTACCAAACATGCAACTTAAATTAGAACGGAACATTCAATATTACAAATACCAGGCGAAAAGTTAAGGAAATTCGGGTTTAGCCGAGAGCTGAACAATTATATCAATGAATTGCAGAATTTCCGATCAAATTGAAACAGCAAATTGCCTTGAAGACACTCAGTTTCACGTTATTTTGTTCAAATGGTTATGGGGACGTTGTTTGTGAATATGTTTGCCTCATCTTTGGCTCAAAATAATCGAAATCCTTTTTTAAAGCAATATTTTGTTGCAAAATTTGTTAAAATTCCTTCATTTTACGAAAAACCTGAAAAATGTTGAAAATCACCGTTCATTTTAGCACTGAAAATGCAAGCGCGCTCCATTGCGAACCGTTCAAACATTTTCGGATTTTGGCACACCGTGAAAAGGGGAATTTTAAACTTTTCTGAGCCGTTTTCAATCTTTTTGTCGTCGAAATTGTTGTAAACTTTTTTAAACTTTTTCAAACATTTTCAAACTTTTTTAAACTTTTTCAAACCTTTTCAAACTTTTTAAAACTTTGTTTTCGAAAATGTTTGAACCTTCGAATTTATTGTTTTTCTTCCATATTTTTCCACATTATCTTACGATTTTTTTTATTTTTACCCTTTTTCAAAAGTTTATCTGTTGAAACGAATGTTTCGGGAGCTAAACTAAATTTTTTTTTTCTCAATTTTCAGGGAGACTCGCGAGAAATGTCATCTCGACCCAAGCGGCTCCGTTTATCTTGCCGAAAAGTCTGTGAATTGTGGTTTCCTGATGGTAAGTAGGGTTCGTGTGTTTGTCACAAATTATGTTTATTTTTCAGATGAGACAAATCCGGATGAGTGCGATGGAATCGGTGACAATCCCATGGTAAATGAAGAAACTGAAGGTTTTTGGGAGGAACATGTCGAAACCACTGAACGTCACACTAGGGTGGGATGGCGTAAAAATTTCAAGAAATTCCTCGTATGTCAAAATCTTATCAATAAATTGCAAAATCTAGTTACAGAACGGAATTATGGCCGTTTACGGCTTTGTGTTTGGACCTTGAAGACATCGAACGCTCAAAACAGGCGGCAAATATGCTGATTGGCATTTTTAGAAGCCAAAAGAAGCCCACATACAACATTTTTGATCGTATTATCACTTATATGTGTCATCAGTTCAACAGTATCCCTGACTGGAATGGAATGAGAGTTCTTGTGAAAGTTGTTAATTCAAGCTGTGATGACCAGGCAAGTATTACTAATCTGTGGGGCCTTTCCAAAAACATAATGTAGATAATCAGTCAATTTCACCAAATTTTCGGAAATATCGAAAACACAAAAAATCGAAAATTCGTCAATGAATATCGAAAATAGCATACTTGTCGTGGGCAGGGCCGATTTGAAAATTTGAGGGCTGGGAATTTCAGCTACCCGCGCAGTTATGTTATAATGCACGGCGTGTTAGGCATCAATTTTGTAAGACTATTCAAAAAAAAAAAAGCTCCCATGTCTATTTTTCAGCAAGAATGCATCTTCGGCGGCGAAGAAGGGGACCAATTCGAAGGAAGCACTCCAAGGAGGCGGCGATGGAGCTCACCCGGCGTTTAATTGATCAAATACGCTGTTTTTATTTTATATGTTCAATTTTCTGTCATTTTGTTAACTTTTTGTGATGAATTTTTAATAAATATGTTACGTTCCAGCGTAATTATCACCAAAAAAAGAAAAATTAATAAGTTTCAAGAAAAAATAAAACTTTTTCAATCTTTTATAAGACATACACAATCTTTTTAAAGATATTTTCAAACTTTTTCAAGAATATTTCAAACTTTTTCAAGAAAATTTTAAGCAACGCTTATTTGTCACCCTAAAAAGTTTAAAAAAGTTTTCGAACGGCTTAGAAAAGTTTGAGCCGTTACCTGAGATAGCCGAAATTTTTAAAATTTGAATCTCGCGCGCATTTGAGGTGTGCAATAGGGCGCACTTGCATCGGCTCCCAATTCGTGTCGGCGATTTACGTTAGAGTGATAAGCTATACTTAATTCAAAACAGGAAAAAATCGGAGAACGTTCCGATTGACTTGAAAATTTCGGGAAATAATGGCAAAAATGCTCCTGTACATACTCAGAAAATATTGTACCAAATTATCGATTTTAAAAAATTTCAGAAAAATCGATATTCAGGTCCAAAATTTTCAGAACATGCATTCTCCGATTTTTCCCGCAGTTTTTTAAGGTTCTGTGAAAAACCCCATAAAATTTTCCAGCGCAAAATTTGCCTTACTTTTTTTTTCTCTTCCCGTTTGTAGTTTTCTACATACTTGGCAAGCGGGCCGATGACGGTCAGACAAATAACTCAGAATGAATATTTTTTGTTAAATGAGATATTCAAAATGAAGATCTCGGTGAGTTCTAAAACAGTGGAACATTTTAAATATTTAATAATGTTTATTTGTTGGTACAAGTAGGAATGGGTGAAAGGTGTGTCAGTAAAAGGTGAATTGGGTAGAAAGGGGGGAGGAAAGGGAAATAACCGCCTGGGAGATCATAGTCCCGGGGTTACTCCTTAGATCACAAGCCTCGAGTTGTTTCCAGCCAAGCGGTTTTATATCGTTCCTTGGAATGTGCTTGGAGGCGTGTACTGCGTGGGTTGTTGTGCTGACGGATCTGGAAGATTCCACTGTATGAGGAAATACCGCGGAGGGGGGAGAAACACAGAGACTTGCTCTGTGTTTCGTAATCGGGGAAAATCCAATTAACGACGCCACTTTCCGGTGCCCGACCGTACGCATTCCTCGGGGAGACGAGGCGTGTGCATTGTCTTGCCCTTCATGTGCAGAGCACGTGAAGAGCTCCCTCCGGAAAGTGATAAGCCTATGGTAACCTAAGGGAGCCTGATCTCCCTTACACCTCCCACCTTATCTTAGGACCGACCCTGGTCCTGTCCTTTGCTTTCTTAACGTACGTACATACCTGATAGTTTCCTGAGACGTGGCGGCCACGGCAAGATTTGTGGGTGTGATTTAAGTTTCCTTTCGTGAGGAGCTCATCCTGTTCCAGAAGGCGCAGGTTTCTACAGCTCCCGGAGTTGAGAAGAGTACAGAGACGGTGGTAAGAGATGGTGTATCGAGAAAATAGGAAGGATTTTTTTTTTTTTCTTTTTTTTTTGTAATCAAACAACTTAGCGAGGTCACTGTCCGAATGACTCACGTCTTCTTGCTCTCTCTCTTTGTTTTAGATTTTGTAATACTCGATGCACTCTATGGCTTCGATCCTTCCTCTCGGTTCCCCTTTTCCCAAAACATACTATCGCGGTCTACCCATATCTTAATACTAAACTAAAATTTTCCCAGAACTATCTCAAAACTCAACTTGATCAGCTTATCCGAATTGTATGACACCTAAAATGCGCAGTGTGAAGGCCTTCACCTGACTCAGTAATCAAACTTACAGTAAGGATCTGTGGGATCCTGAGACGTAGTCGAGATTTACTTAGAGTTTATTAGAATGAATATGGGGATACACAAGAAGGTGTATAGTTACGGGTGAACAACAAGTACAAGTCCTTAGGGGAACAAGGGGAAAGAAGGGGATAAAACGCGATTAGGGCCAGGTCCCGGGTCGGAGACCACTGACCTAATGAGGAAAAAGGTCGCCTTTTATAGTCGTCGGAATGGGCGTGGTCGTTCCAGAAGGTTCCTGGCGGGCGCTGATTGGTCGGCAGCTCGGTCCTGATTGGTCGGCACAAGACAGTGGGCGTCAAGGAGACGACAGACGTCAGACGGTCGTCGGTGGTCCCTGCTGCTGGCTGTTGCGCGTAGTCTGGTCCGCGAGAGATAGTGTGCGGTGATCAGAGAGTGGTCAGACGAGCGCAGTGAACATAAGCCTTGTTGAGAGGACGCAGAGAGAGTGTGTTGCCGCCGTTGGGTGTGACCAGTGCATGTCCCGGGATAACAGAATGATGGGTAGGGATGGTGAGTGAGTGGGTGACCGCGAACGAAACCATGACGATGATGACTCTGAAAACGAAACGTCAATACTGTTCTAAAAAGGACTGGGGGAGTGAGTAAATGGAAGAGGCGGGGCTCTTACATCTCCCCCCTTCGACGAGATTCGTCCCGAATCCTCCGGTGCTAAACGCAAAGAGCTAGCGCCTCAGAGATTGACGAACTGCGATTCTGGGACCCCTCTGAGGAGTTTGGCCCAATTAGCCGTGCTCCTCAGATACTTAACTTGAGCGAGGACGATGCACGCTTCGCGGGTTCTACTTAACGCAACGTTGATGCGCTGACGGTTGTCGAGGAACGCTGAGGAACCTGACGTTCGGCTGGTGAGGATTAGCACATAGTCGAACTCTCGGCCTTGCGATGAGTTGACGGTGAGTACTGTCACCTCGCCGGCCGCCCTGCGCGACGCGTAATCTACAGTTCCTTTGTAGAAGCACAGGATTGCCACGGAGCAACCCTCTCTGGCCTTCTGGAGACCCTTCGCGAAGTCGATCGCGTCCTCCACCTCTTGCTCGTTCACCAGAGACGTGTCCTCCCGTCGGTGAGGATAATTGTGGTGGACAAATACGAGTGGGTGGGTGTACGGTAGACACAAAGATCGGAGCTCGAACAGCGACTCCGCCTCTGATTTTACCGCGACCAGTTCACCTTCGTAGAATGTGGCGCCCAAGAGTTCGGTAATAGCTTTCGGGCATCGGTGCACTCGGAGCAGTGGTAGCATGGGGCAGCGTCCGAATGCTGATGCGTCCTGCAATACGCTTCCCACCGCGTAGCGGCTAAGGTCTTCCGGCATATCCGGGTCTTCGTATGGTGGCAGCTGATGCACGTCGCCGATGAGCACCGGTCTTGCCTTCGGGAAGGTATGACACACGGCGATGAACGCATACCTCGGCAGCTGCGACGCCTCGTCCAGCAACATGAGGTCTACTTTGTCTGTAAATCGGTCCATGCCCGGTTTATTAAAGAAACTGCGCACGGACGCGCATGTGCCCAGGATAAAAGCTGGATTGAAAAGGTCCAAGAAAAGTGGAACCAAACTCTTAACTGGTTGCTCATTTGCTGCGGTTCGAAGGTCCGCGCGTCGCAACGACTTTCTAATCAGTCTTCCAAATCGGCACAAGTAGATGGTCGCGTCCACAATGTCGGGGTAGAGTGGCTCGTGTCGCTGATCGAAGCGTCTGACCAGGTTGAGAAGGAAATCTGGCCAGATGATAGGGAAATCTATCGCCGTGCGATGTTCCTTTTCTACCGACAAAAAGTTTTGGTTTGAAATAAATCTTACCGCTTTGCATCGCCTTTTCTTGTCTACGTCGATAAGTTTTTCCGCGGCAGCGGCGACTGCTCCGTTCGACATGGCTGTCATCAGGCTGATGGATTCCGTGTTCTCCATTCGAGATAGGACGGATAGGACGAGTGTGGTAGTCTTTCCGGTGCCTGGTCCACAGTTCACTGTCAGCGCTGTGAAGTTGTTGAACGACAGCGTACCGATAATTCTCGCTTGTTGCTCTGACAGAGTGAATCCCTCGAACGTCAAGTTGTCTTGTTGGACTGGAAACGGCTGAATCTCTGGCAAAGAGCCTGCTCCACTAATGACTGCTAGTGTGCGCATTGCATTGTTCTCCGTGGAGACATCTGGAATGAATTTTAGCCTCGGGGCGAGACGTGCCATGTCTCCCCTTTCTGTCGGTCTTTGACGGATAACAACTGTTTCAACGTTTGAAAAATCAATTAACGGTGACTGCAATCGAGCGCCTAAGCGCGTACGCCTAAGCTCTTGCTCGGCTACGGTCACCGTCATTCGCAAACACTCACCGTTGGGTAACTCGACCGCCAAAGGTGTACCCTTTCTCCAAAACTTGTTGTGTGTTGTTTGCTCGTCGGTGTGAAACAGGAACCGGCAGATCGTGCCTCGTCTGTTGGTCGTCTGGACGTCGATGAAATCGGCGTGGAAGTACCTGAGGTCTGTCCTCTTCGATTCCATGGCCACCATGCCGTAGACTCCGTACGTGGCTGCATATGCTTGTGCGTATGTCTCGACTCTTTCCTCCAAGCCATGTGAGAAGGACATCGGCGCGATTTGAAGGTCCCTGATGACATTTGGTTGGCCCGGCACGAAATCCAAAAGCACTGGGCTTAGTTGCCATTGACATCCGACCATCGCTGTGCGGTGTAGTACTTCTGCCTTCGCTGCTCCGGCTCTGATCTTGCGTAGGAGTTGGCCTGGTTGAACTTCCGGCACGAAAACGGTGGCAAACAATTGACCTCGACCTTGCCTGCGCAAGGTTGGTGCCTTCACCAAGACGATGCTGGTGATTCCGAATACCACGAGTGGAATCTTGTGTCCCTGCCTGAATGTCCTCGACATTGTAACCGGTTGTGGTGGGGTGATGTGTCTTTCCAAGACTGCGAAGCTCTGCACGACAAAGAACGAATTTGTCGCCGTCTCACTGGTCAGCGGCGTAGGCGTCCACTGTGCAGCTGTCATTGACTGTCTCCTGAATAGGCTTCTAATTGTTATAACGTCTCCGATGTGGAGGCCGGTAATCTTCGTGTACGATTCCGTTAGGAAATCGTAGCTGTACTCATTGACGATGAGTGTATATAGGTCGCCGCGGTCGTTGGCGCAGTATTCGCGAACGGCCGGTGTTGCGATCAAATATCCGCCATAATTTTTCACGATCACCGCGTAGAAAAGGTCCATTTCCGGATCAGGTGACGTGAGGAATTTCGTTGGTGCTGTGGCTTCCGATCGGTCCGGTCTCGCTATAACGATGTCCGGCGCCGTGATGTATAGAATCGTCCCGTTGCGTACTTTCTGCACTTGCTGAAGAGTCAGCGTTGCTACTGCCTTGGCTGTCGGGTGTTTCGGCAGTTCTTCGTTGTATTCCATGCCGTAAAATTCCGCGTATGGGTGTACTTCCTGGTACTCAGGGAGAGGAAAGTTTGGAGGTATCTGCGGAACCTGAACTGGTTGACGCTGAATTTCTGCTTCTGGAGCAGGGTTCTGCTGCGCTGGTGGTGCTGCCTCTTCGCCGAGTAATTCTAGCTCGTCGAGCTGGATTACTGGCATCTCGATACCTTGATCGAGCATCTCTGCCTCTTCAATAAGTGGGTTGAGGAGTTCCTCTTCATTTATGACTGGTGGTGGATTAAGTATTTCTAGACCCAAATTTTTGGCGTCGTCGGCCTCAATCGGGACGATACCGCCGCCGGTCGGCCTAGCCCGTGGGCCAGACCCAATGACCGGTGCCGGATCCCCCGACTGAGCGACGCTAAAATCGTCAACTTCCATGGCACTGTCCGCGCCATCAGCCGACTCAGCCCGTAGGCCGAATCTACTGGCTGGCGACGCGGCCGCGGACGGAGTGACGATAGCAAAAGACTCACCTGTCCTCGACTGCTCACTCGCGTCCTGGGGATCCTCCTTCTTGGCGGTGGATGGGCCGGGCTCCTTCGAGCCTGGGGCCCTCTCGTCGGCCATCTCCGACGGTCCCGGCGACGAAGTCGCCTGTCTCTTCTTTGACTTCTTTGACATTGGTTGCGGGGGCTCAGACCTGCTTGCTGTTGCGTATCCAAGTTCTGTAATAATTTTTTGAACGACGGGGAAAAATTATTTTACGACGGAAACGCAGAATAAACGAGTGACCGAGGTGGTCACGCCTGGTATACCTAACGTGTGCATAATAATGCACAGTTAAAACCACAAAACCACAAAATTTTGCGAAAAATATTCGCAAAAAGAACGAAAACAAACAGAGTTCCTAAAAAAATTGCTTGTTTACCTGTTAGCTCTCTCCACGGGCGGTGCGCGCTGGCGTGGCGGGACCCCCCTGGTCGTCGACTGGTATGCGCCTTTAATACCGTAACCCGAAAACTTTTGCGCACGCCCCTTTAAACTTATTGCTAAAAATGGCTTTTTGGATAGAATTTTGCCATGAAAACTTGCGGTAACTACAGGGGTTAAACATTACTTGTCCTAATCTTGGAACTTAGCTGGACGCCGATGTTGGCGTGCTGGATATCGACGATGATCATCCGATTGTACCGTTACGGGACGTTGCGGGTCCGGCGTAACCGGGCGTGCTGGTGTCGATGGAATTTCGACCTCCGAAGCTTCGGCAGAATCTTCTGCTTCAGACTGGGATGTATTACTTCGTGCGTCATCGTCTTCGGTGGCCCAGAACCTCTTAATTTGGTCCAAATGCACTGTTCTGGCCGGTTTCCCACGGTTCTTTGTTTCGCGAATTGTCGCTAGTGGGTGGTTAACTGCAATTACTCTATAATCACCTGTCCACGGAAGCGTGAGCTTCCGAGAGTGTCCCTTGTGGTTCGAATAATCGCGGTACATGACGCGATCGCCTGCACGGATGTTCGAACATTTCGCCCCTTGGTTAGCGACCTTCTGGTATTCTTCCTGGGCCTTCCTTGAACGAACCGCTGCATCTTCCCAAGCTTCTTGGAGCACCGTCGTTAGTGATTCCTTAAAGAGTGCGATGTCCGTTTTGCACGACTTCGGGGCTGGATCGATAATCCTATCGATCGTGAGCGTCGGATCCCGTCCGAACACGAGGAAGAATGGCGTTTCTCCCGTCGTTTTGTGCACTGTTGTGTTGTAGCAAAACGTCGCAAACTGTAACACCGAATCCCAGTCCGTGTGCGTGTTGTTGACGTGCTTCGCGATGACGGAGTGGAACGTCCGAAACGTCCTCTCCGTGGCTCCGTTTCCGCGACTGTGATGCGGGATTGCCCTGTGGTGGCCTATTTCCAAGAGTTCGCAGAACTGTTTGAAAGCCGCTGCTGTAAAAGCTGGTCCGTTGTCTGAAACAATCTGATTTGGTGTACCGAACTTTAGTACTAACTCGTCTAAAATTGCCCTAGATGTTGTTTCGCATGTCGCGTCTGGTAACGGGACGGATATAACAAACTTGGAGAACCAACAAATCATGTTAATGTAATACTTGTTACCTTTGGTCGATGTCCTCAGCGGACCGGTAAGATCAACTCCTACCGTCTCGAATACCTGGGAGGTGACCACGACTTTTTGTAGCTCTCGTTGAGACGGATGCGGGTTGCGTTTTTGTTGACATTTGGTGCATTCCAGAGTCCATTTGAGAAAATCTGGGCGCATGGACGGCCAGAAGTACTTCCTGCTAGCTTTATGGAGGGTTTTTCTCCAACTGAAATGTCCGCCTCCTAACAGGCTATTATGAAAGGACTCGAAAACGAGAGGCTGAATGCTTACCGGAATGGCTACCCTGGCGGGTTCGCCCTCAAACTGTACCGTCAAAACGCCTTTGTCGGATGTACTGATCCGTTCCAAAAATGGCACCCATTGTGACGAAATATCATCGATTGGAGACGCTGGTTTCTCGAGGAAACGCTTGATGACACCGATGTCCTTGTCCTTGTCCTGCTCGAGTGCAATGTCTATCGGTTTCTGTGTTCCAGCTTGGGTGAAACGGCTTGGCACTCGGTTTCTCGAACTTCCCACGGCCATGCACACTGGAAATTCGACGATGTCCTGGAGTTCTTCCTCCGGCAGAGGTGCGATTTCGTCTTTCGCACGAGAGAGGCAATCGGCGACTGTGTTCCGTTTGCCGTCGATATGTCTGATCTCGATATCGTACTGCTGTAATTCTATTAGCCAACGAGCTACTCGCTCGTGCACCTTTTGCTTAGCTAGAATGTACTTTAGAGGGCGATGATCCGTGTGGAGTATGATTTTAGACATATAAATGTACGGCTTAAAATGTCTGAGCGCGAAGATTATTGCCCCTAACTCTATCTGTATGGCTGGGTACCTAGTCTCCGTGTCAGAGAGGGTTCTACTTGCATACGCTACCGCTTGATACTGATTGGCGTCATCTGTGGTTTGAGCCAACATTGCTCCCTGTGCTACTGCGCTGGCGTCAGTAAATATGTGAAATTCCTTTTCGTAATTAGGAAAAGTCAAGATCGGCTTACTTGCGAGCAAATTCTTCAAGGTGTCAAACGCTTCTTGTTGTTGTGACGTCCACTCGAATGGCACGTCCTTCTTGTTGAGTCTCGTCAGGGGTTCAGCAATGTTTGAAAAATTGCTGATGAACTTTCTGAAAAATCCGGCCATTCCTAAGAATCTGAGAACGCCTTTTGCGTCCTTCGGGATTGGCAACTGCTTAATCGTATTGAGGTTGGCTTCGTTAGGAGAGTAGCTTGCCTCATTGATTTCGTGTCCTAGAAATGTTATTGATTTCTTAACAAACTCACATTTTGCGGGTGACGCCTTCAGGTTATACGCTCGGAAGCGTGTCAAAACCTTCTTCAGTGTTGCTACATGACACTCGAATGTCTTACTAAATATTAAGACGTCGTCAATATAAACCAGAACGTCTTTCTCAAGACCTGCGAGAACTGTACGTAGTGCTCTTTGAAAATATGAAGCCGCTGACTTCAGTCCGAACGGTAGGTGCGTGTACGCGTATACCTTGTCCTCCGTGGTAAAACCACATTTATACGAAGATTCTTCGTCTAATCTTAACTGCAGGTAACCGTTTTCCATATCTAGCGACGAAAAATATTTTGAACCCCCTACTTTTTCGACAATAGAGTCGATTCTTGGTAACGGAAAGTTGTCCGGAACCGTAACTTCGTTAAGCTTTCTGAAATCTAAGCAAACGCGAAGTGAACCATTCTTTTTGGGTACAAGTACGATTGGGCTAATCCATGGAGTGTTGGATTCTGTTATTCTTTCCGAAAGAAGCAGCCCATTAATGTGCTTTTGAAGCTCGGCCTGATATTTTACTGGTACTCGGTACGGTCTTCCTCTGACCGGAATCTCCGTGCTGGTGTAAATGTGTACTGGGTCAGTTTTCGAACTACCCAAATCGTACGCGTTCTTCGAGAAAACGTCGTGAAACTCTGAAAATAAATTACGAAGTACCTGTTTCTGTGCTTCTGTACAAACTGCCTTTTCCAGCGAAATTCTGAACTTCGGGTCTTCCTCCAAGGAAACGGTGTTCACTGCATGAGCTGTGTCAAAAATTCAGCAACTTGTTGTCGTCCTCGAAAACTTCGACGGCTTCTGCGGCCTTTGTGTCTTTCTTCAAAAAGACGTCACAATCTGACGGATTCGTAACAAGAATCTTAATATTCTTCAGATTAATCAGCACTGGTGCTGTCAACAGCGATTTTTCTGTTAAAAGTTGAGAAGTTACGAGGTATAACCTGTCGCCCTCGTCCGTAGACCAGAGCTTATGACACGCTAGAATTTTCTCACTTTGCGCCGGCACCATGGTGTCCTCTGACACCCTAATATCCAAAACTTTTGGGGTGTGAGCCCTATGTTGGTTACCTATGGGGACAACATCTTCACCCACGTGAAATGTTTCTGCTTGGTAGTCGATATAAAACCTTGGAAGCTGAGAAAGAAAATCGTTACCGAGGATGATGTGATAATCTCTAGCTCCATGCGGCGTGCATTCGCCCGTCGTGAAATGAATTCGATGGACCAATGACCTGGATCCAACGCAAATGTTGGCGAAAGCCGCTCCTGCCATGCGGACTTCGTTCCCTCCGAGTCCAACTGCATGTGTGGCACTTGCTTGATACAACGACGGAATGCCGATGCGTGTTGCGAACGCTCGGCCGGCGACGGTAATTGTTGACCCGGTGTCGATAAGTGCGAACACTGGAAAACCGTTAATTCTTACCGGAATTTGAGTTGTGAGTGGCGGCGAAGACAATCTTGCCGAGTTCACTCTATCCGTTGTCGCTGCTGGTGGCGACCCTCCTTGTGTTGCTGGCCACGACAAACAACTAGTCGTGCGTCCTCGTCCCGGTTCTGCCAGTAGTTCCGTGTTGAGACGTTGCAACTCCGCTACTTGCTTGCGGTACATTTCCAATTGGGATTGGACGTCTTCGTCCACCCTTGCTGTATTCACATGGCTCGGAGCCGATTGCTGATGGTTCTGCACCG
This sequence comes from Caenorhabditis japonica, assembly GCA_963572235.1. Lineage (NCBI taxonomy): Eukaryota > Metazoa > Nematoda > Chromadorea > Rhabditida > Rhabditidae > Caenorhabditis > Caenorhabditis japonica. The sequence goes on from OY754342.1 coordinate 9,036,737, forward strand.
CTCGTCGGTTTGTCGTTGCTGGGGAAGCGTTCAGCTTCTTCTGACAATCTCTCGCCATGTGACCTGAAAGTCCGCAATAGAAACACTTACCCAAGAATTTTGGTTTCCATTGGTTGTCTGTGCCTTCTGGCCTGTGCTGCGTGCGCTGTGGCCCTTTCCTCCTCTGGGTGTTCTGGTTGTCCCATTTCTCGTTGAGAACGCGAATCTCTTCGAAGATTGCTGCCGACTGCGGGTACTGCAGTGCTGCGGCTCGATCGTCTCGAAGGATTTCCTGTCTGAGCGCTTCGTCAAAAGCCGCCCGACACGTCTTCGGATTCTTGTCCTTGACATTGTAACGGATTGAGTCCTCAAGTCCGTCCAAGAAGGCATCTCGTGTCTTCTTCTCGATTGTTGCTCGGTCTTCTGCTCGAAAAGCCTGTGAAGCGAGCGCACGTACTCTATTGTAGTACGCCTCGATGGGTTCGCCCCGTCCTTGCCGACACTTACTGAACTGTTTCTCCCTGAGTTGTCCAGTCAGCTCGTTTTCGAATGTTGCCTTGAGATCACCAATGATCTCATCTACTGTTGCTTCTGGTCTGCCTGCCATGAAGTCTTCTGCTCTGTCCCGAGCGTTGCCTGCGAGGAACGTTAAAAACGAGTACCTCTTTGTCTCTTCTGACGCACCCGCGTCGACTGCCATAGTGTGGTCCTTAAATTGGCGAACGAAGTTCGTCAAACTCTCTGAAAACGCGCCTGAATAGGCATTAATCGTCACATTCGACTTGAAATTTGCGACATTCACGTGCGGAACGTGATGTCCAACGACCGAATTACTCTGCGTGCTTTTAGTGCCTGGTTCACTCCTTACCTCAGGGTTTAATGTGCGCTGCTCCGATGCAGGCGGCTGTACTACGTCGCTCATGACGTTCCGGACTTGGCGTCCTCTTACTGGATTACTAGTGACCGAATCACTTTTTCTTTCTTCAGAAATCAACCCACGCTGCTCGGCGGCAGAGGGTTCCTCAGCATTATTGCTAACATCAGCCGTGATGTACTCAGTAGGTGTTATAATAAACTCACTTCTTTCTCTGGTGTGTCGAGGCGTCGTCGAGCCCACCGCCCCAGCACGTATGCCGGAGCTATCGGTGGCCCCAAGACCCTGACAAAACTCACCGCTAGGCAATGCCGCAGCAGCACTACCTGTCAAGCATGGTAGACACTTATCAGTCGTCCACGCTGTATTCGCCATCTTTGGGATGCGCGATAGAAGTCCGCTTGGAAGTTTTTTAGATGATTCTGCAAATCATTAGAAGAACTCCAGCCACGCTGCTGGATTCTTCCCCACGAGTGGCGAACGAATAAAACGGATTTAAACGATACATAAAGCAAAGACCTACGGGGAGACGGAGTAGCCTACTAACTGGCTCCGCTAGACGTCTAGATTACACCAACAAAACTACCAAAACCTATTGTGGCATAGGGAAGCCCTCCCGAATTTGACCTTACCTCCTACAACGTACGCTGACGCTAACCCTTTTATCCCAACCTAACTAAATTCTTACACAAATAGTTGCGCACCTAATATGTGCAGAAAATACAATGAAACCCTAAAGACTAGGTGGAAGTTACTTGCCCCCCTCTAATACTAAACTACAGGTGGATGACAGACTCGGGTACTAAACACCGAGTCTGCACTCGCTGTCTACCAGTAAGGATCTGTGGGATCCTGAGACGTAGTCGAGATTTACTTAGAGTTTATTAGAATGAATATGGGGATACACAAGAAGGTGTATAGTTACGGGTGAACAACAAGTACAAGTCCTTAGGGGAACAAGGGGAAAGAAGGGGATAAAACGCGATTAGGGCCAGGTCCCGGGTCGGAGACCACTGACCTAATGAGGAAAAAGGTCGCCTTTTATAGTCGTCGGAATGGGCGTGGTCGTTCCAGAAGGTTCCTGGCGGGCGCTGATTGGTCGGCAGCTCGGTCCTGATTGGTCGGCACAAGACAGTGGGCGTCAAGGAGACGACAGACGTCAGACGGTCGTCGGTGGTCCCTGCTGCTGGCTGTTGCGCGTAGTCTGGTCCGCGAGAGATAGTGTGCGGTGATCAGAGAGTGGTCAGACGAGCGCAGTGAACATAAGCCTTGTTGAGAGGACGCAGAGAGAGTGTGTTGCCGCCGTTGGGTGTGACCAGTGCATGTCCCGGGATAACAGAATGATGGGTAGGGATGGTGAGTGAGTGGGTGACCGCGAACGAAACCATGACGATGATGACTCTGAAAACGAAACGTCAATACTGTTCTAAAAAGGACTGGGGGAGTGAGTAAATGGAAGAGGCGGGGCTCTTACATTACTTAAACAAATCGTGGGCCCTGATTTATTCAACTATGTAAAATTACCTGCACTTCATCGCATACTTACCGTAATCTCTACCCGGCCGGGTCCTATCTCTATATCGTGCGCTTATTCCAAATCGTTTCTTTGATTCTGTATCTCTCTCTCTCTGGCAGCCTTGTGCCCGCGCGCTAAATCATTTCACATCTGGACATGTCCTAAACACAACATACGTTGCCCTGCGAGTCTTAAACTCAAACACTCTCTCTCTGCGCGCTCTATATTACTTAAACTTCTGCGCGCTCATAACTCAATAATTTTACTACGGCAACTTGTGCCCTGCGCGTCTTAACTCAATCTGGGAAACTAACTACTTAAACCAAACACTTACTTTCTTCCGATGGCGGTGGATCTACGGGGCCCCTTTAGTAAGGCCGACCCAGACTCGCTGCTACCAATAATGTTTATTTGTTGGTACAAGTAGGAATGGGTGAAAGGTGTGTCAGTAAAAGGTGAATTGGGTAGAAAGGGGGGAGGAAAGGGAAATAACCGCCTGGGAGATCATAGTCCCGGGGTTACTCCTTAGATCACAAGCCTCGAGTTGTTTCCAGCCAAGCGGTTTTATATCGTTCCTTGGAATGTGCTTGGAGGCGTGTACTGCGTGGGTTGTTGTGCTGACGGATCTGGAAGATTCCACTGTATGAGGAAATACCGCGGAGGGGGGAGAAACACAGAGACTTGCTCTGTGTTTCGTAATCGGGGAAAATCCAATTAACGACGCCACTTTCCGGTGCCCGACCGTACGCATTCCTCGGGGAGACGAGGCGTGTGCATTGTCTTGCCCTTCATGTGCAGAGCACGTGAAGAGCTCCCTCCGGAAAGTGATAAGCCTATGGTAACCTAAGGGAGCCTGATCTCCCTTACAATTTCATTAAACAAAATTATTCATTCTGAGCTGAGTTATTTGCTGGCCTGCTCGGCCCGCTTGCCAAGTATGGTTTTCTTTTTGAAAAAAAGCAGGAAATGACGAAAAAAAATTACCGTGAATCGACACTGTCGGGGGAATCAAGAACGTGATGGAACAGGATATTTATTCGTCTGATTCTGAATGCGACACCTCTGAAAGCGAATAATGCCCGTTTCCTCCATTTTTTCGATTCTATGAATTTTTTGAACTCTTCATAATCCATATGCAGTATCGTGACCTCCTTTCTTCGACTGATGACGTGTACCTGAAATGAAAACTATCGGCGGAGAAGAAATATTCTGTCCGTTGAATAACTAACCGCACAACTTTTTCGTTTCCTCTTCCTCGCCGCATCCCAATCTTTTGTCTTTCTCGTCGTTTCGCCAGCAATTGGAACTTCTGAAATAAATTAATTTTTAAATCGCGTAAAACAATCGATAAAACGGGAGAAATGCAGAAAATTTGTAAACTGATCTCAATTATTCGAAATTAATCATGTTTAACTGATTTTTGTAAAAATAAATTTGCTATAATGGATTCGTGGCGGAGTGACACTCGAATTTCCTTTTTTATTCAAAAATAATAATAATAAACGAAGAAATGTTTTATCTCCCAGTTTCTTGTAAAATGTCACTCCGTCACGAATCAATTATAGTTATTCGCGAGAAAAAAACGTTTAAAGAAGGGTCATTGATAGAAAAGAACGCAGAAGGTGAGAGGACAGAGAAGAGGAATTTTCTGCGTTTCTTGGCTCTCAATGCTATTCCATGGGAAAACACTTGACTCAATATCTGCGTTTTTCTTGAAAAAATAATTTATAACGTAAAAAGTGGATAAACGCTTAAAAAAAGTGAAAAATTTTAATTAGAAATCACGAAAATTAAGCGAAAATAAATAAAAATAACAGCTGGACTTGTTTACATTTTTCAAATTGGTTACGGTCGCACTCATTTGAGTTGTGTTAATTAATGTAATGCGCTTCGAGATATTTTCGCGCGCAAATTGGCGTTTGAAAAGTTTATACGCAGCTGTTGAGACGAGAGTAATATTGCCTATTTCCTCTGAATTTTGAATCTAGTCTCCCCATGCAAGGTGCAGTGTGACGGGGCGACGGGCTCATGCAATCGGGATCAATCTGCAATCATTGTTATTAAATTTTATCATCATTTACAAAAAATTTTACCTTTCAATACCTGTAAATAGCCCACGCTCGCGTACACGCGAACGCGGAAGCAAAAAAAGAAAAAAAAAAGAAGATTGAAATTGCAAATACGAAGAGAAAGATCAAACATCTTTTAGCCATTTTCGACAGTGGCGGAATTTGACACCTCCAAATGCTCGTCTAGTGGAGCGCACTTGCATACCTCCTCCTTTGGCGCCGATCATATAAACGCCCATCGCGGGCACTAAGAATGTGTACTGTGATGGTCTAGTGGTCTACATTTTCGATCGCCGATCTGGAGGCCCGGGTTCAATACCTCTTGGTGCACTTTTTTTTGTTTTCTGTTTTGAACCACAGATTCAAAGCAAGCTTCCGCCCAGCTCCCTCCGGTCGCCCATTTTCAAGGTTTCACGCATGCTTCCGGTGTTTTGCCGCTGAACTTTCTGGATAAAAGTTACTTGCTGAAGGATTTAAATAAAACTAAAGAATTTAAAGTAGTTCGAAAAAAAAAAAGGAAATTAAAAAATTTTTTTCAACGTTCTACTCCAACACGCAAATGTAATTTTTGTGGTATTCGAAACAAAAATCCATAAGATTTAGTCTGAGCAGATACAAAAGAATAAAAAAAAATAAAAACCGCGGAGGGGGATCGAACCCACAACCTCCAGATTGGCGTCCTCAAGCTCTCACCACTAGGCCACCGCTGCACACATTCTCAGTTCCCGCAATGGTCGTTGATATATGAAAAAAAAAACACCTAATATAAATACGAAAAAAACACCTAATATAAATCAATTTCGCACTTTTTTTTTGCCATTTTGGTGGTAAAAAAGGCGGAAAATTAAAATTTCATCGAATTCAGTCAAAAATAACAAATTAAATAAACAGTTTAGAAAATAACACATTTTATTGCTCATCAATTACATAAAATTAATTACAAAAAATGAAAAATATCACGGAGGGGAAAGGCGCGCGGCGGCATTGCAGAAACGCGTGTGGCAATTACGTTAAAGGGGTGTGGCCTCTTTTATCAAATTTAAAGTTCCCGCGCCGGCACACCGTGTCGGTTCTCGATTAATTCGACAATAAAGAAATAAAAAACGATGTGAAATAGAAAATTAATAACCGTTTTCTGAAAGGTCCCCAAACGTGCTCTCAACGTTTTCCTCCGGCATTCAATGTTCTCTAACCTGCTCCGAAGTAGCTAGGAAGGCTCAACAAGCTCCCAGCAGTTTCCCACATTTGCCGGTACCGCACTCCGGCGTCGAAAGTGCAACTAACGTGCTTTCAAATGGCCTGGCAGCCTCAGCGTGCACCCAAAAGTTTCACACATTTGCCGAAAATGGATAATAAAATTTATTGGTGTGTCATTGTTTTTATTGTCTAGGTTTAAATGCAGTTTCCTTCTTTCTTAGATTCCAATTTCAATTGTTGTTTGTTGGTTGCTCGAACCAATTCAGAAACACCTGCATCGTCCGGTTCACCAGATTTTGCGGCATGTATTGCTCTGAACCACAAACAAAACGAAAAAAGAACAAGGCTGAGCACAATAACACAAACGATAATGATCGGACGCAACGATTCCCTAAAAAAAAAATTTAGAAATAGTTTAAGTGCGAGAGAGTACCAATCAGTCTTTGCTTGCTTCAAAAAGAACGATTGAAAAAAAAGATCAGTCTCAGCAAGCAACTTAGAAAGCGAACTATTCCCACGCATGGTCGCACACTGTAAACCTTTCAATCGCTCTAAAACGTTTTCAAGATTGGACACTTCTTTTGATTGACCAATCGAAGTTTTTTTCAACTTAGCAAGAGTCTTAATCATTAGCGAGAAGTTGAAAGTAGACACGTTGATGTGATCCAGAACAGACAACGAGTTACCCAAGGAAGTCAAACCTTGGTCTTCACTTGGAACTTTGAACGGAAGAAACTCAGCTTCCAATAAGAAAGAGGTGATTGATTGATTGAATGATTGGAAGTGGTTCCAACTGGAATTAATTTGTTTTTTTTCTAAGATTGACAGAATTTTAATTTTCTCAGAAAGCGCTCGTCCATTTGCAACAAAAATTTCCACAGTATTGCGAAGATTGCATCTCTCAAAAAATAGCAGAGCTCTCTGAGAACAGGCTAATTGAAAAGCGGTCTCAAGAGCGAATGGAAAATTTAAAAGGCGATGGAAGCCCTTAGTGTTTTCAATTTCATTTTTAAATTTGTTTCCGATGATCTGCCATTCATGTATTTTGTTTTTGGTAGCATGTAAGATTTCAGGTAATAGATCAACTTCTTCACGTTCTATTTTTGAAAGAGGTAGTAATGAATTGAGCCGTTGCGCGTGATTCAAGATCACTTTTAAGTCCATTATAATTTTCTGTGGAAGTATTTCGCGAATGTTGATGAAAACTGTATCCGTCAGGATATTTTTTAAACCACTGGTTAGAGAAAATATACTGGTGATATTGTTTTTAATGTTCTCAAGAAGTCTGGCTTTGGCAGTTAATACATTTGTTTCTGCTTCATATTTGTTATTTAAATATTCATCTCTTGCAATTGCAACAACTTTTTCAGGGTTACTTCTTTCAATAAGTAGATCAACATACACTATATCGGTCATTTTGAATAGACGCTCATGTGTTTTGTTAGTGATGTCAAGCGTATTGCTAAAATTTGTGAAAACGGTCCAAGAATTCAAAAATTGTTTGAATTTATTCAAGATTGAATTGTTTACGTTAGCTATAGGTTTCAAATTTTTCAGAGCGGTGGTCACACTTTTCATGGAGTTTGAGATAAGCGTTGCGTTCACAGAATATATGTAATTTAGTTGCATTAAACGTTTTCTCAAGTTAGAATACCTATTGTAAGCAAACTTTTCCCATACACTGTCCACTTCTTCTAATGGAATTTGTAAATTTAAAATTGGCCTTAGAATGTTTTTTAAGTCATGCAGTGGGCTTCCGTTATTCAAAATTTTTTTTAGCCACTTATTATCAAAGTCCTTTAAAAGTGTTCCTATATTTTTTACTCCTCCGGGAAAACCTATATTAGCTTGCTTATCAAAAATAATAACTTTTTTATCAAGTAATCTATTTATAACATCGATATGCTCTCGTGTATGTTTGTCCAGCATGAAATTTGACAAGGGTTCGACAATTATGGCAGATGATTGTAAACTTTCCAGACTTTTGATAAGTTTCCGTAAATATGTTTGATTAGTGAGTAGTTGATACTGCTCGATGTTTGCAATAAACGGCTTTGCGCTTAGCAAAGCATTGACAAAAGGCTCAGTGTAGTTGAAGTAATTTTTCAAGCCCATTTGTGTGGAATACTTTGGAAATGTATTAATCAAGGATAGGAGATTATCTCTTATACTGTCGGCGTTTGATGTTGGTGATTTTACTACATTGATAACCTGATACAGTTTCATATTCAATTCACCAATAAAAGTTAGTGTTTTACCGAAATCGTAATGTGAAGCATTAAAAAAAAACAAATCTTGGCTTTTTGGTATGTTAGATAAAGAATTATTGATAACGTCTAACTTATTCCAGTTTTTTAGAAATCCCTTAACCGTACCCATCGATTGAGTAGCTAGTGAGTCAATTGCCCGCACAGCACTTATAACATTATTGACGGATGTATTATCGATTTTATCAAACAAATACGGTTCTTGGACATCAAGCACTTCTCTTAAAACGTTTTCCATGGTTATTGTGTTTTTTTGAAAACCATTATGAAAGCCGATTGCATTGATTACGCGTGTTAGGCTTCCTATATTTAAATTGATATTTTCAATATCTTCGGCTTCCTCGTTTTGCTTTACAATGTTTTTCAACATAGCGGAATTCGGACAATTTATGGTTAAATTTTGCGCAATCAAGTTGATTCCCAGCAGTGCAATTGAAAAAACGAACAAGGCTTCAAATTTTGACAGAGAATTAACAGAAACGTTTCGTTTTTTGAAATTTCCATCGTTCCCATTTTCATATCCGTTCTTTTTTGAAGATGTTAATGATTTCCCTGAAAAATCTTATTAGAAACGTACCGTAAAACCTGTAATTGAAGTACATGTACTTCTATTTTTCAAACCCCCTAAATGGGTGTACTTCTAATACAGGTGTACTTCAATTAGAGGGTGTACTTCTATTTTTCAAAGGCCTTTCAAAAGAAAAATAAGAAAAACGATTCGAGACCAAGCTTTCTCGGAAATTTCCGAAGTTGGAATTTTCCGATTCCGTTCCGAGACAAAATGATTTGCGAAAATAATTCCGTTTCCGTCAGAAAAAAACATGTTTTTACTGTCGAAAATTGGTACAAAAAAGGTTTTTTTTGGAAGAAGTTCGACCATGTCCGTGACACAAATTTCCTATTTAAAACACAAGTTTATGTATCTTTCCTCAATTTTTTAAACTTTTTTGTGGATACTTTAAGATTTTATGGACCTATTCAGGTTCATTTACGATTTTTCCGATCGGAAATTCCGACGGAAATTCGGAAATGAAAATGAAAAACTCGGAATTCCGAACGTCGGAAGAGAAAATTACAGAATCGGAAATTTCCGACGGAGCTCGGAAGAGAAATGTTCATTTCCGAGAAAGCCCGAGACCCAGACAAAACCGGGGAAGACAAACCCGAGGAAGACAAAACTGGGAAAAACATTTCCAAAACCGAGGAAGAAATCCCTCCCATTGCAAACGTGCGGCACGAGTTTTTTACTATTATCGGCCCGCCACGTCGGTCAAACGCGCTCCGCTGAACTCAACGCTAATCGATGTTCATTTTGGTTTCCAAATTATTTTATTTCACGTTCAATTTACACGTGAAATTTTGGCGGGCCGACAATAAAAGAATTATAAAATTCGAGGAAAACTGCGCCGCAGACATGCAAATTTTTCCCGGTGTCGGGGTCTCGAAAATTTGAATTCTGCGCTCGTCAATTAAAATGTTGCCGGTTTGTTCCTCCATGAACGTGTTTGGACACTTGTGTCGCGGGCATTCAAATGATTTTCAATTCAAAAATTGTTTAAACCAATGAAAAACGGAAAAAAGCTTCAAAAATGGAATAAATTTTTTTTTTTTTTAAATAATTCACCCGATGATGTACCTCTATTAATGCTGCGTTAATTGCACAAGCCGAATCGCTCACTTGTGGTGGAGCGCACTTGCTGACTCTGGGTCTTTCTGTTTCTAATGCTATTTCTTCTCTCTCCATTTGAACACTTATTTCTTTCAATTTTAAATGTTTCTCTCTTATTTTTCTAGCTAAAATTATTAAAAAATATATAATTTAAGCCTGAAAAAATGATACAGTCCAAAATCTTTTGAGATACTTCTTTCGAACAGATGTTTCACTATCTCACTTATTTATTAGTGTTTTTGAGTTTGAAATAGAACTCAGAACGTATTAAATACACCAGAAAATGTGAAAAATACTTTTTCACATAAAAAAAAATTTAAATGGTGCGAAAAAAACAACAAAGAAAAAATTTTTTTTAATGCCCTGCACCAACACGCATAACTTCGAAAAAAGTGCTTTTCTAATGGTATTTGTAGCCAATTTCTATTGTTCTGATATGTCTTATGTGGGTCAAAACAAGAGAAAAAAGTCTGATATGGGTTATCAAAAAAAAAAAACCTGAGGAAGGATTCGAACCCTCGACCTCGAGATCGTCGGAGAGAAGTGCACACCAGTACACCACACAGGTGAAGGGCTTCAAATCCATATCGGATCCGAAACGGATGGGACGTGGAATTTATAGGAATTTTATATGTATCCGATTTTGATCCTATTAGGATCCACGCTCCCACGGATAGGATGCGGACGTGGGAGCGTGGACTGAAAACGGATCAAAAACGGATGGGACGTGGGTGGGACGTGGATATTTTCTAGACTTCTTGAATTTTCCATTTTTTGATTTCACTCAAGATGCTCAATGAGCACATGTATCCAGACAACCAAAAATAGCCGGTGAGCTCTGTGGCACCGTGCCACGGAGCCTTCATCCAGAGCTCCCCACCCACCCTTCAGAATTCTCTAACCCAATCCCTTGCAACACCTGCGCAGGCGGCGGGTATACCTTCCCATGTGGACCGACACCTCACGGGTTTCGACGGCCCTTATGTTTTGCACGGGAAAGGGGCGGGGCGTAGCGTGGTGACACCAGTTTTTCGTGGATTTTATTATTTTAAGACGTAATTTCACGAAAACTTACTTCATATGCCTGCCGTGGGATATAAGCCCCCACCCCAGAATATATAAGTATAGTCCCTCACCATCGTAGTCCCCCCGACTATCTCGAATCAAAACGTTTCCAAATTAGAACTATGGTAAAGGTGAAATCAGTAACGTAATTGGAAAAGAAAAAAAAAGATTTTATGAGCCACAAATGTGGAAAATGAATTATGTGGTATTCACTCTAACTGGCCGGCATCCAAGCAGGAGGTTCAAACAATAAGCCGGCATGCCGGACAAATAGAGTAAATACGGTATTACAAATACTTGTTCTGTACTGGAGAATTTGATTTAGCTTATTATTATACAACACTTTTGACACGTGTCCATTTGGAAAGAAAACGGTTCTGATTCGGGACAATTCTGTCTTGATAAAGTTCTGATTCGAAGATTTTCCTTATTCGGAAAGCGACAAAAATGATAGAAAGAGCAATGAATGGTGCACTTCTATTAAAGGCTTCAATTAATTGGGATTGCTCTTCGATGTTGGTCGATTTTCGCTTGTTGTTTTGCTATTCTGATACGGTGGGGCTATTCTTATCAAGGGGGGCTATTCTGGTATAGCGAAAGGCGATATTGAAATGGAAAATTAAAAAAGGAAAAAGTGGAGGACTTATCTGATAAATAGGCGCTACCTCGAAATAGAACCTTTTCAAAATAGAACCGCGTGAAATAGAACTGTTCCGAAATAGAAATGTTCCGAAATGGAACCGCGTGAAATAGAACTGTTCCGAAATAGAAATGTTCCGAAATGGAACCGCGTGAAATAGAACTGTTCCGAAATAGAAATGTTCCGAAATGGAACCGCGTGAAATAGAACTGTTCGGAAATAGAACCGCGTGAAATAGAACTGTACATAGTTTTAGCGCGTTTTAGCACAATTGGGTGAAGACTATTGAATAAATAGCCAAACAGAAAAATTTCCACTCACAATCAGTGGCGTGACCTGTTTTCGATTTATTGACTGGGTTATATTTCACGCGGTTCTATTTCGGAACAGTTCTATTCCACGCGGTTCTGTTTCGCGTCAATTTCTATTTCGACACAATTCTATACTAGTTATTATACTAGTTCACTCATATACCAGGATAACTGCCAGGTTTTTTTTACAAACCACTGAGTAAATTGGACCAAAATCAACCTGTGCTAAGCCGATCCTTGGTGGTCGATATCAGCTAGGGGGGCTACAATGGTCAATTACCAAGTTGCCTGCTCTTCTAATAGAGCCTGACATCCACGCGCCCTGCTTCAGATGAACGCGGATCCATTCTCCATAACGTCAAAAAATTCCACGCGCCCTCCACGAGGGACACGTGGATCCATATAAGATCCGATATTTTTCCATTCTCCCACGGATCCACGCGCCCTCCATATATATTCCATCCTCCCCCACGCCGGCGTGGATCCACGGCGACCCACGCCAAAACAATCCACGCTCCCTCCACGGGGGCGCGTGGATCTATATCGGATCATATATGGATCCAATCCACGTCCCATCCGTTTCGGATCCGTTTTGGCATTATCTCCCACCACCTGTGCCACCGATGCATATATTCATAAACACCAGGAGGCCACTCATATGATCGGCGGCCCGCAGTGAGCTGCTATGCAAGTGCGCTCCACCGAAGTGAGCGATTCGGCTTGTATAAATAACGAGACCTCCTCTATTAGATGGTGTACTTCTATTTTTCAAAGGCCTCTTGGGGGTGTACTTCTATTAGAGGTGTACTTCTAATACAGGTGTACTTCAATTACAGGTTTTACGGTATATGTTGCACAGTTTCGTTTGAACAGCCTTTTTTATTAATGGTGTATTATGGGTTCGTGAATTAGCAATAAAACGCGGTGAATTGTGGGGAAAAAGTTGACTGGTCTCGCCACGATTTTGACAGACTACGGTTAGCGCGAAAAATATTTTTTCTTTTGTTTTAAATAAAAACGCGATTTTTTGCCTTTTAACTAGCATTTTTTCACTATTAAAATTTTTTGTGTAACCTGGAATGAGTAATTTCAATTCAAAAACTTATTTTGTTGAGAAAAAACTATGATAATGCGTTTTAATTTAAAAAAAGGATTAAAACAAATACAGTGCGTAACATAAGTATAAGCGCACCCCAAAAATGCATGGTAGTGCGTTTGCATGCAATTTGAAGACTCGGGACCTTGCAAAAAAAAATTACCCCAGGACTACATAGTCCAAGTTAATATTCACAACACTCTTGAAATGGGCCTGAAAAGTCTGAAAAAAGTACTCCTGCAACCGTAACATAAGTATAAGCGCACCCCACATAACATCGGAAAAACTCAAGAAAAACACAAGTTGATAATTAATAGCTGTACCATTAAAGTTTATAACTCCATAATCACGGTTGGACATAGAATTAGATACGCCTGGGATGTCTTAGTCCGTGTTGTTTTTGAATTACTGCTCCAGGATACTCTACACATGAAGAATGGCGACTTCGAGTGCAGCAATCGGCTAGAATGGTTTTTCTTGGTTGTGAAATCGACGAGGAACAGTCCCTAGATGTTATCCAACAGGTTCTAGTCCATAAAGCATCCTGTACAAGTGAAAACATCGCGGTTTTTAATCTTGAGCCAGTCCACTTGCATGCGTGGATGCGTTATCTTGTTGGAAGATGAGGCCATATCGACGGAGGAACAAGAGGAGTTGCTGTTTTGGGATGTTCTGACATGAATTCAAGTTAAGTAGCTTTTATACAAAATGTATTATTAGTAAACCAGAAGAATAAAAACACCGGGCACCATTATGCCTCTTTCTCCAAATTTACGTTTTGAGAAATCAAATGGATCCTAGAAGAGATCGTACCAATCGTGTTCGTAACTACCCGCGTTGTTTGAATTGAACTTTTCCAATCAGAAAAACCAATTTGGAACAAATAAGATTTGGTTTGAGAGTTTTGGTACCAAACAGTTACTGAATTCGAATTCAAGTCAAAACCACAAATTGTTTGATCGTCGGTGAGTTGCGGCGCAGGTCTCAATACGGCTCATTTGATATTGGGATCACTTTTTTCTGTTTTCCCATACGTTTACTTGTAAACTATGGCGTTAAGTTCTCGTTTGGTGTCGTAGCACGTCTTTAGAGAGAATGAAACTTGTCGACTAATGTTGGTTTTTTTCTGACAGACGGCTTTGGCGGCACTCCAAACTTTTTGTAAAGGTTTTGATTTCTCATATAATAGTTATTGCACGTCGTGGAATGATTCTGCAGTTTTCAATTACTCAGTTAGACCATCTGGCCGTGTTGAAAGCTTGGATTTGCGTTTTCTCTGTGTTTGACTGATTCGTGCCACGTGGCATGATTTAATGATCTTTTTCGGTATTGTTTTCACTGTGAGGAAGTTTTTTGTTAAATTCTGAAGGTACATGACAACACTCATTGACTGTTTTTAAAAAAATTTTGAGTTTTTTCATCTGTTTTGGTAGGTGCGCTTATACTTATGTTACGGTTGCAGGAGTACTTTTTTCAGACTTTTCAGGCGCATTTCAATAGTGTTGTGAATATTAACTTGGACTATGTAGTCCTGGGGTAATTTGGCATGCTGATTGTGATTTTCAAGCTCCCGAGTCTTCAGAGTGCATGCAAACGCAGTACCATGCATTTTCGGGGGTGCGCTTATACTTATGTTACGCACTGTATTCTCGCGCTAACCGTAGTCTGTCAAAATCGTGACGAGACCAGCCAACTTTTGCCCCACAATTCACAGCGTTTTATCGCTAATTCACGAATCCATAATAAGGGATAGGCAAACCCTTATGGGTAGGGACCGCAAAAGGAAGGGATACGGCCTCACAAGGCGCCAGGCAGTGCAATTGCGCTCCACTGTGCTCGCTCAGCCTAATTTGGCGCGAACTTTCGTTTTTTCAAATTTGATTTCAATTTAGTTCAAAACTGATTCGAAAATCCACACTAATATCTGAGCACATTTTCAGACAACAAATTATTGTTTTTGAAATTGAAAATACTCGAAAAATCTACGATAAATAAAAATATCGAAATCCTAATGCAAGTATTTAAGGGAAAAACACAAAAAAGAATTTGCGGAGCATAGCCTAGATAGCCGCTACATACGGTGCTACCCCGAAATAGAACTGCTTCAAAAAAAAGGCAAAAAAAACCAACAAACAAGTTTCGAGCAGTTTTATTTCGGTTAGCGCAGCAGGCTTGCGAATACACGGCCTCCTAGACTCCCAACGCGCCAACCAATCACTGACGCATTTTTGGTGTTGACGCATAACTCGACGGCGCGTCTTTGAGCGCTCTGATGTTCTTGTGTGCGATTTTCTCGGGAAATAATAAGTTTTTAACAAGAATTATATGCGGAGATAATGTAGAGAAACGTTTGAAAGAGCAACAAGTGAGGAAAAGCGTCGAAAAACTCACAAAATCACCGATTTGATTAGAAATTAGCCAGTTCGGCGAGAAACAATTAAAATTTTCATTGAAATCAGCTATTTTCGAGCAAAAAATAACATAACTTCAAAACAAGTCACCGTGATTAGATTTGAACCAGAAAAAAACCCAGAAAAATGAAGTTGAACTTTTTTTTTAATTTCGAAAAATGGAAACATATTTTTTTGGTGAAAATTATGCAATATGTGACTGATTATGACAAAAATTAATGAATTTGGTCTGGACAAATGATTTTTACATAGAAAGAAGTAGAGTTTCATACAAAAAAGGAAGAAAAAATTTGGCAAACGAAATGAAAATAACGAAGTACGGAGTTCAATTGAATTCAATTAAGCGCTTTTGACCGTCGCGTCGCTCCGGGCCGAACATACAAAGACGAACAACGGACAAAATATAGGCAAATTCATAAGAAGACAATCATTTTAATTTAACAGTGCCTCCAAAAGCGGGAAAGCGCAAAACATCATTGACTGGCGCACTTTGCGTTTGCAGACGCAAAGACACAGAATTTGGCACAACGCCTCTGCGTCTCTAATCTCTAAGGCGTGCAGGTAGAGCGCAATTGCATCGTACCACGCCGAGAATTATTGCACCTTTTGAATAGAGCGAGCTCGTAAATTATCGAAAATACCTATTTGGACAAAAGTTGAATCTAAAAACAACCAAAAATGTTATGATTAAAGAAAAAACTTAAGGAAACCACATTTTCAGTTGAAAATGAGCGCTCATCGGCGCACGCAAAGTGCGCCAATCTTTTGCACTTTCCCACTATTGGAGGCAGTGTGTCGGTGATTTTTTATTGGGTTTTCACCAGGAAACATGATTTTTCATGGCTTTTCAATCTGCCCGAAAAAAAATGTAGAGAACATTTAATATGTGTTTAACGTTTCAAAAAAATAGCTTTAATTATTTTATGTCGATGTTATACATTTTTTCTTCAAAAAACCAATTTTCTTCACGTTTTTTCATTATATTCGAAAGGTGCAATAATTCTCGGCGAGGTACGATG
The DNA here is from genome assembly GCA_963572235.1 of Caenorhabditis japonica. NCBI lineage: Eukaryota > Metazoa > Nematoda > Chromadorea > Rhabditida > Rhabditidae > Caenorhabditis > Caenorhabditis japonica. The sequence goes on from OY754342.1 coordinate 9,052,850, forward strand.
CATTTGCGCTCTACCTGCACGCATTAGAGATTAGAGACGGAGAGGCGTTGTGCTAAATTCTATGTCTCTGCGTCTGCAAACGCAAAGTGCGCCAGCCGATGTTGTTTTGCGCTTTCCCGCTTTTGGAGGCAGTGCGACACACCAAAATCCCGAGGTGGTCCTATTAATATTGGACGCTTGAAAAAGTGTCTTTTTGGTGGTACGGGCGTCGAAAAAATGCTAGACACATGGGAATTCGGTTTCTGGGGTTTTTTTTTGTAATCTGAATCGAATAGTATTAGCAGATTTTTCGTATCTTTTTTGGTTATGCCTAGACCCCCAATATCAAAGGGGGTCCTATTAATCCTGGACGTACTGTATATTACGCTACATGGTGTCCCGGATATAAAAAGTGGGCGGAGCTGAGCAAACGCGCCCCCACTGGATTTTTTCGCGCGAAATTCAAATTTTGACGCATTTTTTATGTTTTTAGGGAAAAAGCATAAATTCTTAATTTTTTCCCACGTGTGCTCCAACGGAATTATAGCTGAGGTTTTTAGAACTTTTTTAAGCCTAAGAACGTCGAATTTGGTTCAGCCACCATTTCGAAATATTCGTTTCTAGTTTTTTGGTGTTTTTGCAGGATACATCTTTATGGTACGTCCAAAGTAAAAAAAAAAAGCGCAAAAAAAGACGAAAAAAGGCGTCCAAAGTAACTTTGTTTTTGCGTCTTTTTTCTCTACAGTATCCCGCCAAACCTGCACATCTTAGCGACGCGCGAAGCAAATAATTTGAATTTCACATGTTTGTTTACATTTTTGATTGTTTGAAACATGTTTTTAGTTGTTTTTTTTTGTTTGATCTGCAGGCTCTGCGGTATACACTCCGTCCAATAATGATAGGACCCCCCTTGATTTTGGACGTTCTTGCAAAACTAAGAAAGTTATGAAAAATCTGTAAATGCCATTCAATTCAGAATCCAAAATAATCCCAGGGCCTAAATTTTCATGATCCTACCATGTTCCGTCCCCGCACACCACTAAAAAGTCACTTTTTCGACCGTCCAATAATGATAGGACCACTTGAGATTTTGGGTGGTCGGTGATTTTTTCGAGCGGTTTTCACTAAAATAAGTTGTTATTTGCATGTTTTATCTGTTTTTAACAATTTTTCATCTTATATTGTTCACTATTATGGAGTTTCGACAGTAAAAACGCAACTTTTTGAATGAAATCAATTCAAAGAATTCCAAACCCTTGATTTGGGTAACCTGTGTGCCGTAATCAGGATCGTGGAAGAAGTCTGATGTGCAGGTACAGTAATAAAAATCCTAGAATAAAATATTGTTTTAAAAGTGCCTTTCCAAGTTAGTATTTTGTTTATTATCTCATCATGGGCCCAGCTCCACTCCACACTGTTGCTGAGCAAGCACAGATTTCCGTGATGCATCAACTGGGATCTTCTCTTCATATGCTTTTCTCGTTATGTGAAAATGAGTCGAAGCGCTATCCGCTCTTATTTGAACAACCCCCTCTACTACGGCAAGAAGAAATCTACTGGAAGACCAAGAAAAGTTACCTCCCGCGATGAACGGAACACCATTCGGGTCATCTCCAATTCTCCAAAGAGCCTCAACGACGTTCGTGCGGAGCTCAATCTTTCTGTTTGTATGCAGACTGTGCACAATACAATCACAAGAAGTGAAACGATTGTTCGACAGAACATAACGAGAAATCATATGAAGAGAAGATCCCAGTTGGTGCATCACGAAACTCTGTGCTTGCTCAGCAACAGTGTGGAGTGGAGCTCGGCCCATGATGAGTTAATAAACAAATGACTAACTTGGTAGGGCACTTTTAAGACTATATTTTATTTTAGGATTTTCAGACTTTTTTCACGATCCTGATTACGTTACACAGCTCACCCAAATCGAGGGTTTGGAACCCTTTGAATTGATCTCATTCAAAAAGTTGCGTTACACATGACACTAAATTACTGTCGAAACTCCATAATAGTGAACAAAATAAGATGAAAAATAGTTAAAAAGAGATAAAACATGAAAATAAAAACTTATTTCAGTGAAAACCGCTCGAAAAAATCACCGACCCACCCAAAATCTCAGGTGGTCCTATCATTATTTGACGGTCGAAAAAGTGACTTTTTAGTGGTGTGCGGGGACGGAACATGGTAGAATCATGAAAAATTCGGCCCTGGGGTTATTTTGAATTCTGAATCGAATGGCATTCACAGATTTTTTATAACTTTCTTAGTTTTGCCAGAACGTCAAAAATCAAAGGGGGTCCTATCATTATTGGACGGAGTGTACTGTAGAGAAAAAAGACGCAAAAACAAAGTTACTTTGGACGCCTTTTTTCGTCTTTTTTTGCGCTTTTTTTTTACTTTGGACGTACCATTACGAAAATCGAAGTTTGTGAAATTTTATGGCATTAAAAGATACAATACGTACTGATTTATTTGAAAGAAAAATAATAAAATCAATAAAAAAAATGCGAGTCGAAAAATGCGCAAGCACCGAAAGTGCGCCTTGCAAGTTTTGCTGGCGCACCCGCAAATTAGGGTCCGCCCACATTTCAAATCCTGGACACCGTGCGCTATTCAAGTGTGTCCGTTTGTTCGCTTTGAAGGGTTGCGCGCCTGTATTCCTCACACATGCGGTGGGCGATAAAACCAAGAAACGGATGGGACGTAGAATGGATCCATATAATTTCCGATATGGATCCACGCGCTCCCGTGGAGGGCGCGTGAATTGTTTTGGCGTGGGTTGCCGTGGATCCACGCCGGCGTGGGGGAGGATTGTATATATATGGAGGGCGTGTGGATCCGTGGGAGAATAGAAACATATCGTATCTTATATGGATCCACGTGACCCTCGTGGAGGGCGCGTGGAATTTTTTTGACGTTATGGAGAATGGATCCGCGTTCATCTGAAGCAGGGCGCGTAGATGTCAGGCTCTATTAGACGGGCAGGCAACTTGTTAGCACCCCTTATAGGTTGATTTTGGTCCGATTTACTCAGTGGCTTGTAAAAAAACCTGGCAGTTATCCTGGTATATGAGTGAACTAGTATAGTAACTAGTATTGAATTGTGTCGAAATAGAACTTGGCGTGAAATAAAACCGCGTGGAATAGAACTGTTCCAAAATAGAGCCGCGTGAAATAGAACCCAGTCAATAAATCGAAAACAGGTCACGCCACTGAGTGGAACTTTTTCTGTTTGGCTTTTTATTCAATAGTTTTCACCCAACTGTGCTAAAACGCGCTAAAACGATGTACGGTTTTATTTCGCGTGAAGTTCTATTTCGGCACGGTTCTATTTTGAAAAGGTTCTATTTTGAGGTAACGCCTATTTATCCGATAAGTCCCCCACTTCTTCCTTTTTTATTTTCCATATCAATATCGCTTTTCGCTATATCAGAATAGCCCCCACCTGATAAGAATAGCCCCCGCCGTACCAGAATAGCAACACAACAAGCAAAAATCGACCGAAATCGAAGAGCAATCCCAATTAATTGAAGCCTCTAATAGAAGTGCACCAGTCAAAGTTTTTTCCACCATTTTTGTCGCTTTCCGAATAAGGAAAATCTTCGAATCAGAACTTTATCAAAACAGAACTGTCCCGAATCAGAACCGTTTTCTTTCCAAATGGATACGTGTCAAAAGTGTTGTAAAAAAATAAGCTAGATCAAATGAAACAAGTATTTGAAATACCGTATTTACTCTATTTGTCCGGCATGCAAGCTTATTGTTTGAACCTCCTGCTTGGATGCCGGGCAGTTAGAGTAAATACCACATATACTCGGCGAATGCATCATCAGCCTCGCTCTACGGCACTTTTTAATTTTCAACTGTGTAGTGCACCTATTTTGAAGCGAAAAATTAAATTTTAACTGCAATTCGTCGTGGATACGTCATTTTCCATTGTAAAGAAGTATAAACACTAGAATTCGAGTTAATCTTGCAAGTGCAACACTGTTTTACAGGAATTTTGCAGTAGAGCGAGGTTGATGATGTATTCGCCGACTATAATTCATTTTCGAAATTTTGGCTCATAAAATCTTTTGTTTTCTTTTCCAATAATGTTGCTGATTTCACCTTTACCATAGTTCTGATTTGGAAACGTTTTGATTCGAGATAGTCTACGATGGTGAGGAACTATAATTGTTTATGCTGGGGTGGGGGCTTATATCCCATGGCAGGCATATGAAGTAAGTAATCGTGAAATTACGTCTTAAAATAATAAAATTCACGAGAAACTGGTGTCACCACGCTACGCCCCGCCCCTTTCCCGTGCAAATCGGGAAAAATGAAAATTTCAGGAAGTTTATAAAATATCCACGTTTCACCTACGTCCCATCCGTTTTTGGTCCATTTTAAGTCCACGCGCCCAAGTCCGCATCCTATCCGTGGGAGCGTGGATACTAATAGGATCCATATAGGATCCATATAAAATCCTATATAAAAAAAATTCCACGTCCCATCCGTTTCGGATCCGATATGGATTTGAAGCCCTTCATCTGTGTCAATGAGAGAGCATCAGGGGTGTGGGGAACCATTTTTAACCACGCCTCCAGATCGGCTAAATTCCATTGACATCAAGAGGAATTGAACCAGAGAGTGCAGATTGCAATTTGCAACTCACTACTCACTAGACCAAGTGGTACCCATTGCTAAGCTTTCCATCTCGGGCGGGCCGCCCGAAAACACCCTACACCCGTCCGGAGGTCGGGCACCCTACGCCCGCCCGCTTCGCCCTGTCCGCGAATTTACGTGACGGTGTTTCGATAGGCCGCCACGTTGCATGGCACGTAATTCAATTTTCGAATTTATTTATTTATTTTCAATGATATTCAACATGATTTGTATCGTTTTTTTGTGAGTTCAGCTGTCAAGAGTGTGTTTAAGATGTCGAATTTGATCAAATTAGAAGGAAGCAGTTCCTCAAGTAATGAGGATAATACTACAGAGCCAGTGGGAAAAAGAGAAAATTCAATGTCGCCTTATTCCAGCGGTTCGCGGAATTAAAAATTTGCAAACATCCGAGAAAAGTTAGAAGACCAAGAATATAAAGAGGTTTGCTGAAAATAAAAATATTATAATTCAGGATTCTTTTCAAAATCGAGTCAATCTCAAGTTTCAACCGCAATAACGTGGACATGATTCATTGAAGGAATTGTCTCAAGTTTATCAGTTCTGGTTCAGAAAGACATAGAACTATTCGATGATCTCGTATTTATTCTTAAAGAATGCTCCTAGTTTTTTTTTGGCCGTGCTCTTTTATGTCGAGTAATAAAAACACTTTTTTTTTTGAAACAAATACATTTTTTTCTTTCTTTTATTTTAATTCGAAAAAATAAAGAACATTTCACGCGGGTTTTTTCCTTCGCCCGGGCTTCGGACGGCCCTTCGCTAGGGCGGGTCGGGCGGGCGAAAAACGCCCGACGTGGAAAGCCTACCCATTGCAAACAAAATGAATTTTTAATTAAATGTTCACGTCGATTGGGAGTTTGAAGGTGAAATATCTAGCATTTTTATGTCTTCTTTTTATTTCGCAAAACACTTTCCCACGATATGTTTGTTGAACAGCTTATAAAATAATTCTACAGAGCCAAATTTTGAGGTGTCACACATGCTTCCGGCGCGTTGCCTGTAAAGACGCCCGCGGAGCAAGCTTCCACCCGCGGATCATGCTTCCACCCAGCTCCCTCCGGTCGCCAAATTTTAAAGTGGAACACATGCTTCCGGTTGCCTCTGAAAACATCCGCGGAGCATGCTTTCACCCAGCTCCCTCCGATCGCCAAATTGTGCCATGGTCGCCAAATGTTTCCACCCAGCAATAAAAAGAAATAACTCGTATGAAATTAAATAAAACAAGATTAATAGCGAAAAAACTAAGGAATTGATAACAATTTCCAGAAAAAAAAAACCAAAATGTTCACAAACTTGCAGAATTTAGGCAGTTTGTACTCCCAAAAAAAATTTTACCCCTAACAAGGGAATGGTCCAAACTTAACTTGGCGTTTCGAAATGAAACCTATATAGGGTGAAAGAGCACTTCATGGGGAGCTCAAATCACTTTTCAATTTTTGCAATAAACCATTCGGAGCCGAGCAAATGAGCTCCAAAGTTTCTATTTTCACGTGCGAATTTATCACCGCAGTTGAGAGTCATTTTCAACAGTGGCCGGGTGGCCGAGTGGTTGATGCAAGAGAGTAGTAAATGGAGGATGCGGGTTCAATCCCTCGAGGTAAAAAATTTTTGTATTTTGATTTTTGCGTTTACTTTTCCAGGTCCTAGAACTTTTTTGACCAATTTTTTTTTTCATTTTTTTGTGTTTAATACGTAGTAATAGTTCACAAATAAGGACAATAAAGCTAATCAACAATTATGAAATGGGAAAAACAAATAGTGTTGGTGCATCTAGCACACTTGATGAACGCATTATCGGTACATCTCGTCTGGAAGCAATCATCTGCGCCAACTTGTCCGAAACGGAACTCCGAAGGTGTAAAGAACGGTGAGCTTGGGTCCATTTAGCATGCTTTTTTTTCAAGAGATTGGTTTTTTGTCGGGAAATAGGTGGAGGAAATCCGAGTTCGAAATCAAAAACTTCTTGGATAATAACGATAAAACACTTGCCACATGAAGTGTCATCTCCAGTTAAAACGAAATAAAAACAAAACAAAACACAAACATACAATCGTCACCATACGTTGAAAAGAGGTTGGCAATGCGAAAAAATATGGTTAAAAAAAAGTTCTAGGACCTGGAAAAGTGAACGCAAAAATCAAAATACAAAAATTTTTTAGCGCGAGGGATTGAACCCGCATCCTCCATTTACTGTTCTCTTGCACCAACCACTCGGCTACCCCGCCACTGTTGAAAATGACTCTCAACTGCGGTGATAAATTCGCACGTGAAAATTAAAACTTTGGAGCTCATTTGCTCGGCTCCGAATGGTTTATTGCAAAAATTGAAAAGTGATTTGAGCTCCCCATGAAGTGCTCTTTCACCCTATATAGGTTTCATTTCGAAACGTCAAGTTAAGTTTGGACCATTCCCTTGTAAATCAAAAAATTTGTACCTATGAATCAGTTGGCTTGTACCCACCCCCCCCCCCCCCGCAAAAATTTTCAACAAAAACGTATAGGCGGACCATCAGAAAAGCATAATGAATCCGGAGCAAAAACATGTTTTCTAACTAACACATAGGAGCTAATTAAAAACAGATAAAAAACATTGCGACATGGTTACATGAGGTATGAAAAATGCATACCTGTACTGGAGGTAACTAGTCTATCGGGCGCTTTACGTAACTGTGGTTGAACTGAACAACGTTTCACTGAAAAACATTCAATACAAACAAATACATAATTCGACTTCCAAACTTACTGTTCCTTGACTGAACGGTAGTCACCTTTTCACAGAAGTCTTTCGAATCTGAAATGAGAAAATGTTTGAAAGTTTCGCAAAATCAGAAAAAAAAGTTCCATTTGATAAGGTCATGCCAGAACGCAACAACTGGAAACTTTTATTTGTTTGTGTTTTTTCAATAACACGGTTTTTTTTTAAATGAAATGCCAGTTGAAAAAAATAGTTCCTTTCCGCGGAAAAAATTAAGATTACTCAAGTCAGAAAAGTCCCGAAACAGAACTGCTTTTGATCAAAAAACTAAAAATACTACAATCAATCGACTTTCGACATGAGAACGCGAGACTCCGCCCACTTATTTGTGCGCTACCTGTCTGCGTCTCTTCAAATATCACTGTGTTCGCGTGGTCGCGCCCAAAAAAGTGGGCGGAGTCTCGCGTTCTCATGTCGCAAGTCGATTGAAAACACAATATGGAGAAAAAAAAAGTTGCAACGCGGCTTTTGCGTACTTTTGAAATAAAGTGGAAACATTTATTATATCTTCATTTGCCATGCTATTTTGTATTGCCGTTTGAATCTCAAAAGTACGCAAACACCGCGTCGCAACTGTTTTCTTTCGACAATAAGCCCATGGGCCTCTATTTTGAAAGCATGTTTATACTACACATTAACGTTCCTAGTCATTTTCGTCATTTCCTAAAATCACACGATATTGACGAAAAATGATAAACGAATTTGTTGAATTCGTCAAAAATGAAATGGAAATGATTATCAAAAATTATTTGAAAAATATGAAAATGACGAAAACGATCATCAAATTTATTCATATCGAAATTAAACTGACGAAAACGATATAGCTGGAGAAAAAAATCAACAAAAAAAAAATGGCGTTACCTCGAAATAGAACCTTTTCGAAATAGAAATGTGCCGAAATAGAACGTGACGCGAAATAGAACCGCGTGAAATAGAACTGTTCTGAATTAGAACTGTTCCGAAATAGAAATGTTCCGAAATGGAACCGCGTAAAATAGAACTGTACTCCGTTTTAGAGCGTTTTAGAGCAATTGGGTGAAGACTATTGAATAAATGGCCAAACAGAAAAAGTTCCACTCAGTGGCGTGACCTGTAACAACCGTGGCACTGCGTTGGCTTTAAGTTGAGGAGCGTTTTCTATTTATTGACTGGGTTCTATTTCACGCGGTTATATTTCGGTACAGTTCTATTTCACGCAATTCTAATTCGGGACAGTTCTAATTCAGAACAGTTCTATTTCACGCGGTTCTATTTCGCGTCACGTTCTATTTCGGCACATTTCTATTTCGAAAAGGTTCTATTTCGAGGTAGCGCCAAAAAAATCATTTCCATCGGTCACGTGGAAATTCCTATGCCATAAAATCTATTAAATGTTTTGAGAAAAATACACTGAAGACTGAAACTTTTCCTCCTCATCTACGTCTATGCTTATATAAATCTCTTCTTTTTCATTATCATTGTTCATATCGAGTTGGATTCCATCAGTCCAATTTGATTTCAACCAATCGATTCCTCGTTACCGATTATATATAGGTTGATAATAACATTACTAGATTTGTCCACAGTATCCGAAAAATTGTGAGCGCAAACTCCAAACACCAAAAATCAAGAGAAAAAATAAGAGGCCACGCCCCTTCTCATTGCGGTGCCTATCTATAATATTGTGTTTTCAATCGAGTTGCAGTATGAAAACGAGAAATAAAAAGACATGTTTTCTCTGCTTCTCTTCGAATCAAACTGTGTTTGCGTGGCCGCGCGAAAAAAAGTGGGCGGAGTCACGCGTTCTCATGTCGCAAGTCGATTGAAAAAACAATAAAATATACCTGTTTCATCGTTGTATACGATATTTTGTGGACAGTCGTCATGTGGTATATCAAATTCGAGGTGTTGGACCTGTACGAAATCCACTTGTAGCACTGGCTGCAGCAAGCTCTTTTCCACCGGCATTTTTTCGGGTACCGTATTTCCTCTAATATAGGCGCATGCGCTTCTATTTTTTCATTTCTTCACAACTGCCGGGTATTTAGAGGTTTGCACACCAACCCCTAAAGTATGCACACCAACTTCGGTCGTCTCATGCCTGCTTGGTCAAGAAGTATTATTGCGAGTTTGGTGTGCAAACCTCTAAATACCCGGCAGTTGTGAAGAAATGAAAAAATAGAAGCGCATGCGCCTTTATTAGAGGAAATACGGCAAATAGTTCCCAAACGGGGCTTACCATTTTAGGACAGAAAACAATACTGTCTGAAGAAACCCATTTATCGGGCAGCTCGTATCCACGTAACCTTAAGTGTATATCTTTCGATAGTTTACGTCATTATTATTTTGACGAATTTTGACGTAAACGACGTAATTGACGAATTTGATATTCGTTGTTTTCCTACCCCATATTTTTTTGACGTAAATGATAATCGGATTCGTCATTTCTCTTTTCAAAACAATTAATTTGATAATCGGATTCGTCATTTCTTTTTTCAAAACAATTAATTTGATAATCGATATTTTTGATATAGATGCGTGACCAGTATAAATGATAATCAGTCTAAACTGATTTCGTCATTTTTTTGCACTGATTCGGAACGTTACTGCGTACGCTCCGCGAATTGTTACAGTACCTACGTTCATTATGCCTAGGCACCGCAACGAGAGGGGGGCGGGGCCTTTCATTTTTTCTCTTGGGTTTCGGTTTTTGGAGTTTGAGCTATCACTGTCCGGATACTATCTAGAAATCTATTTATGTTACAATTGAACTTTATGTAATCGACCCCAAGGAATCGACTGGTGACATCAGAATTTTCTGAAATGGCCTAGTTTTAGCTGAAAATTACAGAAAAGTGAAATGGTCACCAAAAAACCGCCTCGTTGGGGGTAAAGTAGGTCGAACACGCTACACCTTATAATTGATCCTTATAGTTTTTAAGACGGAGAATTCAAAATTTTAAACATAATTTAATTTCAACTGCGCGCATTTTTGTTATACCTCGCTAAACTTCAACAAAAAATCACAGACAATTTTCAGCGATGACCCCAAGTTTTTATTTTTTGGTTATTTTGACAAACTCTTCTAGTTCCCACAAAAAAATTTTTAGAGCTCTCCGACAAAAATGAAGGACTTTATACCTTCCCAAAGTGAAATTGTTTTTTCGAAAAGCAGGTTTTTCATAGTTTTCGGGTGCATGCCGGTCGAACACGCGGGGTCTGAAGATGTCATCGGAATAAGCATAAAATTCTCTATCGAAATCAACTTAGAATTTAAAAAAATAACTGCGCGCATTTTTTTATTTTCATTCTTAAATTGATTCTAAGGCGATTTTCAGAGCCCACCAAACAATTTGTCATCATAAACGCGCGTCGAACACGGCAAATTCATATAAGCCCTTAGGATGCAGCTAAATTTGTCCTGTTTGGTGTAGTGATCCAAGGCGCGTGCTGGTGGCCTCGCTGTTGAGGGTTCAATTCCTTTTGGTCTTTTGCTTAATTTTCGATGTTATTGGGCTTCTTTTTTTTGCAAATAGATATTTTTACGCTGAATTTCGGGATATTTCAAAAAATAAGATTCAGAATTTTCGTAAATATTCCGTTTTCAAAAATTTTCCATTCTTTGCATTGTTTCATCGTGAAATTCAATATAAATATGGTGAATTTTGTTAATTTAAGAACTAAACAATACTTTTTTCAAAAGTATTTAATTTTTTTATGAAAGAAAACATTATTTACCCGGAAATCATCATCGATATTGTGATACTCCATCGAAGGCAACGAGGAAATAGCGAGCCAGACAGTTGCTAAATTTCACGCCGCACCTTGCAGACTCCGCCCCTTTTCAAAAAGTCAAGAGAAATTCAGTACTAAAAAATCGCGACTTTGAACGGCTGAAACTCGAGAAATAGTGGGAATTTTGAGGAGAAAATTTGGGAATGTACTAATATTGAGACGTAGAATACAATGAAATCAGTAGTTTTCCGGGATTCGCATGTTTTTCAAACATGTTGCGGTACCTAATTATGCCTGATAAAAAAGTATTTTCACTTGCTTGATAGTTGGACCTAACGTTTGTCTCCACTCGGATGATCTTTTCCGAGTATGAGGAAGTCATCGAGAACCACCTATTACTATTCCGACGTCTTTTCAACCGGTATTGTTTTGTTTTTCAGCGAAAAATGCTGCAATCCATGTGAGTATCTAGACTTTGGACTGGTTTAAATCTAAAAATGTCGACGTTTTTCTATGTTCTGGGTGTGCACGCGTCTTGAATCTTATGGAGAACACCTGAGGAAAACTTGTGCAAAGATTTTCTGCCCAGAGTAGGCAATACAACTTTGTCAATGTTATGAAAACTGGACCTTTGTACGAGTGGAAGAAAAAAGAGCATGAATTCGTGAACAAGATCATCCAGTACATCCCAAAGCCTATTAATTGTATGCTACATTGGCCAATACTCAGTGGGTCCCGGATCTTTGGGTCCCAGACTCTTTGGGTACGATGGATCTTTGGGTACGGTATATTTGGGTCCGATGGATCTTTGGGTACGACTACTCTTTGGATACTAAATTTGAGTACGGTATCTTTCGGTACGGTATCTTTGAGTACGATTGCTCTTCGACCCATGTGCGCAGAATTCGAGTGCGGTATGTTCCATAAAGCAAGTATTCCAGATCGAGAATGAAAGCGGTAAGTTGCTTTCCGGGCGTGAACTTCATTGTGTAACTAGATTAATTGCTGTATAAATACTGCGTAAGTGTCTTGCTGGTTACTGAAAAGGGAAATGTCCGGAGCAGGCTTTCTCGGAAATTTCCGAAAACTCGGAATTTCGATGTTCGGAATTCCCGAAAAAAATTCCGATTCCGTTCCGAGACAAAATTATTTCCGAAAATAATTTTGTTTCCGTCGGAAATAATTTTTTTTTTCCAATGTCGGAAAAAAACATGTTTTTCTGCCGATATTTGGTACGAAAAATCTTTCTTTTCTTTTTTTTTTTTGAAAAAATTCGACCATGTCCGTGACACAAATTTCCTATTCAAAACACGAGTCTACGTATTTTTCCTCAATTTTTTAAACTTTTTTGTGGATAATTTAAGATTTTATGGGCCTATTCAGGTTCATTTCCGATTTTTCCGATCGGAAATCGAAATTCCGTCGGAAGTCGGAATTCCGACGGAAATCGGAACGAGTATTTGAAATTTCGGAATTCCGACGGAACATCGGAAGAGAAAATTAAAAAATCGGAAATTTCCGACGGAACTCGGAAGACAAATTTCTATTTCCGAGAAAGCCTGGTCCGGAGGGGTGTCGACTGGCACTCGTGGATGGGAAACTTACAGTTTGAAAAAGTTTGAAAAGGTTTGAATATGAATTTAAAAGTTTTAAAAAGTTTACATCAATTTCGACGACAAAAAGATTGAAAACAGCTTAGAAAAGTTTCAACTTCCCCTTTTTTCTTCAAAAGGTTTAAAAAAGTTTGAAAGTTGCCCAGCAAAGTTTGACTCGTTACCTGAGTCACTGGTTCGAGTTTTGTTGAATGCAATCTCTTGTTAAAGACACACAAAAAAATACAGACCAATCTAAAATTTTCTATATAAGAAAGATAGTAGTAGCAAATATTCCATTTCCTTAACTCACTAAAGTTTTCGCGGCCATTGTGGTAAAGCCGCTAACATGTTTGAACGTTAACCAAAAGGTTTCGGGATCAAGTTTTGTGGAGTTTTATGGAGCGAGACACACAAACAAAGAATATACTAATTCAAAATTTCCATATATATAGTCGGCGAATACATCATCAACCTCGCTCTACTGCAAAATGCCTGTAAAACAGTGTTGCACTGGCAAGATTAACTCGAATTTTATTTTTTATACATCTTTTTAACGGAAACTGACGTATCCACGACGAATTGCAGGTAAAATTTGATTTTTCGCTTCAAAACAGGCGCACTACACAGTTGAAAATTGAAAAGTGCCGTAGAGCGAGGCTGATGATGCATTCGCCGAGTATATTTAAGAACTATTAGTAAGTTTCCCACCCACGAGTGCCAGGCGACACCCCTCAGGACGTTTCCCTTTTCACTAACCAGAAAGACACTTACGCAGTATTTATACAGCAATTAATCTAGTTATAGTCGGCGAATACATCATCAACCTCGCTCTACTGCAAAATTCCTGTAAAACAGTGTTGCATTTGCAAGATTAACTCGAATTCTCGTTTTAAACTTCTTTTAAACGGAAAATGACGTATCCACGACGAGTTGCAGTTAAAATTTGAGTTTTCGCTTCAAAAAAGGCGCACTACACTGTTGAAAATTGAAAAGTGCCGTAGAGCGAGGCTAATGATGCATTCGCCGAGTATACACACACGGCATGCTGGCACCTACGTTTCAGTCTGATTTTATGAAATTCGATTTTTTCGCGCGTTCAATTCTCTGCGTACGCTCCGCGAAAACAAAAATAAAAACATATTTTTTTTCCCGCAGATAACCGTTATATTTTTAAAACATTTGATACAGCAGCAGCAATGGCAACGCCGCGAGGGAATGTTCTCTTAACACTCGGGTCACGGTGTTTCATCAAACGTTTAGTGTTATTGGGGCGCGTTTGCACTGAGGTAGGTGCCAGCATGCCGTGACACAATTAAGTTCACCCCCGGAAAGCAACTTACTGATTTTATTCTCGCCCTGGAATACTTGCTCTATGGAACATACCGCACTCAAATTCTGCGCACATGGGTCGAAGAGCAATCGTACTCAAAGATACCGTACCGAAAGATACCGTACTCAAATTTAGTATCCAAAGAGTAGTCGTACCCAAAGATCCATCGGACCAAAATATACCGTACCCAAAGATCCATCGTACCCAAATTTGGTACCCAAAGAGTAGCCGTACCCAAAGAGCAATCGTACCCAAAGATTCATCGTACCCAAAATTGGTACCCAAAGAGTAGCCGTACCCAAAGATCCATAGTACCCAAAGAGTCTGGGACCCAAAGATCCGGGACCCACTGAGTATTGGCCGTATACCAAGCCTACGCCAATTCATCAAAAAAATGTCGTCGTTTCTGCCGTCGTCGATAGATCCTCCCTACCGTGAAATGTTCGAGCTGGTGTCCCGTCATAATCTGAAAAATTCAGTGCAAAAAGGAGTTTTTGGAAAATATGCCAGGGGCCGTATTCATGAAGCCATCCGGAATTCCGTGTGGCTTCCTGACTACAGCCCAGAAAGAGAACGGAAGAAAACGATATTTGAGTATATGCATTGCAAACCCACGATCATATGATTATTCAGCGGGAGGAAAATATAATTTGCAAGGTTTTTTCTGCACTCAGCAGTATTAGATTAAAGAAAAATCCTCGACCTGCAAAACGCCGAATTTTTTGCAAAGATAGTTAAAGAAATCTTCGTCCAGAAACAGGCTTGAGCAGCACCAAAAAATCAACCGGTTTCAACTGTCACCGCCTGTTATTTTTGGAAAATTTTGCGGAACTTTGGACTGCAAAAAACTACTGATTTCAGGAATTTTTTGAACTTTGGACGCGGCATAAAAAAAAATTTAAAAATGTGCGCCGCGTTTGCAAAAAGGCGTGCGGCCATTGCTCATCCTTTTTTGGGTCGCCGCTTTTTTTCGACGATATTGATTTTTCTATCATTTTTTTTGCATTATTCTCGTGTTTTTTCACGTTTTTTGTGGTTATTATCAATGTTTTTCAGACTATCGTTGAAGCTGAAATCCCCGGTTCAATTGTTGGTGCGCTGAAGCTTGAAGAGTCGAAAATGTTCTCAGGCAACTCATTTCTTACTATAATAGGAAATTTTGGAATTATAAACTAGTGATTTATAGATATTTGGCGACCTCTTATAATTCCAAAATGTTCTGTACAGATTCCAAAAATTTCTGTACAGGCACGCATCTCCTGCACAGATTCCAAAATTTTCTGCTCAGATTCCAAACTTTTCTGCCCAGATTCCAAACTTTTCTGCACAGATTCCAAAATTTTCTGCCCAGGTTCCAAAATTTTCTGCCCAGATTCCAAACTTTTCTGCACAGATTCCAAAATTTTCTGCCCAGGTTCCAAAATTTTCTGCCCAGATTCCAAACTTTTCTGCACAGATTCCAAAATTTTCTGCCCAGATTCCAAAATTTTCTGCACAGATTCCAAAATTTTCTGCCCAGGTTCCAAAATTTTCTGCCCAGATTCCAAACTTTTCTGCACAGATTCCAAAATTTTCTGCCCAGATTCCAAAATTTTCTGTCCAAATTCCAAAATTTTCTGTCCAAATTCCACAATTTTCTGTCCAGATTCCCCGGAATCTAAACTTTATCGATTGAATAAAAGACAATTCATTTTATTGGTTATAACAAAAAAAAGGAAACATTTTAAAATATAAAAAACTAAGCCGATGTCGATGGCTGTTCCGCGTCGTCCGTTCTGCACCTTTTGACGAGCTTCGATCTGGCCGCCGCGCTGAAAATAAATTATGATATTGGTAAAACAAAAAATTGCACTTTTGAAAATTCAAATGGCAATGAAAGAAAGAGGAAACCCTGCTTTTCTAAAAAATCTTAATTTTTTTCGGAGAGCTTTAAAATTTTTTTCTGTGGTATTCTGGATTCGTGGCGGAGTGACAATTTTTTTCAGGTTTTTATTGGAAAAAATGAAGAAATAACTGAAGAAATTAAGGTGTTTGCGTACTTTTAAAATTCAAACGAAAATTGGAACAAATCTCTTCATTTGTCATGCTATTTCTCTCATTGCCGTTTGAATTTTAAAAGTACGCAAACACCGCGTTGCAATTTTTTTTTCACAATAAAGTTCAATTTTAACATACCGTATTTCTTCTAATTTAAGCGCATGCGCCTCTATTTTTCCACCTCTTCTCTAAATGTGCTTCTATTAGATGGTGTGCTTTAATTAGAGGTGCGCTTATATTAGAGGAAATACGGTAAGTGGATTTCTAGATATTGTGCAAACAAAAAAATTGCAACGCGGGGTTTGCGTACTTTTGAAATTCAAACGAAAATGGGAACACATCTCTTCATTTCCCATGCTTTTTCTTTCATTGCCATTTTAATTTTAAAAGCACGCAAACAGCGCATTGCAATTTTTTTATTTTCACAACAAGCCTGCTGCGCAGTCCTGCGCGGCTGCTGACGCAGCCTATTGGCGACTTCGTCGCCACATTCTATTTTTTTTACGTTCCACTCTTCCTCATTCATTTATACGCACTCTGTTTTTGGAAGATTTCTGTCCTCTGTGGCTCAGTCGGTAGTGCGCTTGAATACAAATCCTAACACAGGTTTTGCGCGATAGGCCTATAATATTTGTGGAATACAAAGCTAAACCCTCTTAGAGCTCAAATACAAAAATCTAGAGCACTAGACCCACTTGGAGCAATTTTATGTACATTTGAATGAAGCATTTTCGCCCAAAACTTCAGTTTTTCGAGGATTTGAAGGTCGCAAATATGGAGCACGCGGCTAATTTTTCATATACAGATTCAGCGTAAAATTTGCTACAAAACCATGAAAAAATTAATATTGTGGCTAGTTTCCGATTTTTTTCGTGCCGATTTCTGTGCAAAAAATATCGTTTTCCGTTGAAAATCTTGATCGCGCAGGCAGCGGTGGAGGATACCTCTCTCCATTTTGTGTTGTCTCTCGCTCACTCTCGCTGTCTCGGTGTCTCTTTTATCGCGTCTCGACGGTCCGCCTCATTCAAATCTGTGAGGAGAAAACAGTGATACTTTGGGACGGTATAACTCGAGAATTACGGAACAATTTTTGATAAAAATTTGACAGCGTACTCATATTGAGCCAAAGAACACATTCCAACTGAAAATATTCGGAAATTTTGCGTTTTGGGAAACTCATTGCGGTCCCTAAGTATGAAGTAACTTTTGGCAGCCATACGATTTGATAATTGTATTATTATTTAGTTCTTTAATTTTTTATTTAAATTAGCGATAAAATACCGTAATACCTCTAGCATACTAGGTGTATTGTGTTTTCAATCGACTTGCGACATGAGAACGCGAGACTCCGCCCACTTATTTGTGCGCTACCTGTCTGCGTCTCTTCAAATATCACTGTGTTGGCGTGGTCGCCCACAAAAAAGTGGGCGGAGTCTCGCGTTCTCATGTCGCAAGTCGATTGAAAACACAATATTAGTGGTTGTATTTTAGATTTATTCGAATTGGGCAAATGAACCGAAGTTGCTGTGTTTATGACACTGTTGTGCTCGGTGGTCGTAAAACTCTAGCTCTGGGGTCATAAAACTCATGAGTTGGTCATTCTTTTTTTTTTTGACACATCCAATATCGGTTTTAAACAACGACACATAATATTTGCAAGCTAATTGAAGAAAACTAAATATATTTAAAAGACACATAAAACTTGGAAAACGGTACGAAAATAAAAAATTATTGAATTCAAAATAAAAAAGTTCAATTATCGGAAAAAAAAAAAACTGTGAGGAGGGGGGAGCCTACACCTCCCCATCGGTGGGGAGGGGGGAGCCTCCACCTCCCCCAAAATGGGTAGCCCCCAAAAAGTGGGGAGCCCCGCTGCCAACCCTATGTTCCTCTATCATTAACGATCTACAAATTTCAGATCGTCGCCGGACCTCAGTTTGGACAGAAAGTGGCAGCGAGAACGCCGAGGTCAGCTCCATCGACGACAGCGGAAATAACGAAATTTTTGTGGAGTCGGTAAGGTTTTAGAGCGTTTTGAAAATTGGCTAGCGTGTTTTGCATATAATGGATTTGTGGCGGAGTGACATTTCACGTGAAACTGGGAGAAGAAAAATCTCTTAATTTCTTCAGTTATTTCTTCATTTTTTCGAACAAAAACGTTAAAAAAAATTGTCACTCCGCTACGAATCTGTTATATCATGTCGGAGTTTATCCGAGAAATATCAAGAAATGAGAAAAGTGACAAACATTTGGGGCAATGCTTCTATTGGTTTGAAAATGGGTAATAATCTAAAATTTACAACCGGAAATGCAAAAAAAAAATAAATAGGATTGCAATAATTATTTTGACTTTCCCAATTTTGAGCATGCTCGGTAGTATTTTTGGCATAATTTCTAATGGGGTTATTCACGAAATGGCAAAAAAAACTGCGCGAAAACTCGAAAAATGCTCCGATTGACTTAAGATTTTGGGAGATGAAAACTCTGGTAAATTGTCTGATGTTTAATCAGGTAGTTTTGGAGTTTAATCTGGGTAAAATCAGCTCCTGAAGGTGCATGATTAAAGCCAACTTGTAGCTGATCAGACTCGAAAGGAAGCTGATCAGGCACCAAAATCTGAGTGCGGACTGTCGTTGTGGGCGGTGTTTAGTATTTTAAGAGCGATGTATTTCGACACAGAAACTTGAAAAACGACAAATTTATTGAAATTAACCGCAATTTAACAATGTAGCAAATAAAACAAAACTTATATACCAAATAAATAATTTAGAAGATTAGATTCTTGTGTTTCTGCGTCTGTCTTGTCGAGCTTTGACGGAGTCACTCGATCCTGACGAGGCACGGAGTAATGGCGAGTGACCTGGTGCAAACGTGCTCCATTGATAACACGTGCACGCCGCACGCGCCGCATTCGACGGCAAAAATTTTGGGCACTGTGCCAATGCAAACATTTAGAAAAGAGACGAGACGGAGAAGACGAGCGAAAAAAGAGACGAGACGGAGAATACGAGAGCGTCGCGCGTGTTCCCGCGCCAAAAAAAGCCGTTTGAAAAAAAGGCAGTCGCCATTACTCCGTGACGAGGTAATCTTCCCAAATCCAAGCGCCGGTGTCATGGAGGGAATTCATTGGACGCGCTGAAAAATTGTAAAAATTAAAGAAGGCAAATTAAATTTTTTTATTTGAGATTTCATTTAATATTTAATAGGGTTGTTCGGTATAAGTATAGAATCCGACCCCAATATATTTCACGACTCCAGCAGTACATTTTTTCGTGGTTTTTGGCTGGGGTCGTCGTCGAGAAACATCGAGAAAAAGTTTTTTTTCGTCTTTCCTTATTCAGAGGAGAAAAAAAAAGTTAGCGCAAGGCCTCCGCCATGAGTTTTTTCTCAACGTGAGTGCTTTTTGACATTTTTATCCAATAGCTGTTCATTAGCTGCCCATTAGCTGCCCAATGGCTGTCCATTAGTTGCCCATCGGCTGCCCAATAGCTGCCCAATAGCTGCCCAATAGCTGCCCGATAGCTGCCCATTAGCTGCCCATTAGCTGCCCAATAGCTGCCCAATAGCTGCTTATTAGCTGCCCTTTAGCTGCCCACTTGCTATCCAATAGCTGTCCAATAGCTGCCCAATAGCTGCCCAATAGCTGCCCAATAGCTGCCCATTAGCTGCCCATTAGCTGCCCAATAGCTGCCCAATAGCTGCCCAATAGCTGCCCAATAGCTGCCCCATAGCTGCCCATTAGCTGCCCATTAGCTGCCCATTAGCTGCCCAATAGCTGCCCGATAGCTGCCCATTAGCTGCCCATTAGCTGCCCAATAGCTGCCCAATAGCTGCTTATTAGCTGCCCTTTAGCTGCCCACTTGCTATCCAATAGCTGTCCAATAGCTGCCCAATAGCTGCCCAATAACTGCCCAATAGCTGCCCATTAGCTGCCCAATAGCTGCCCAATAGCTGCCCAATAGCTGCCCGATAGCTGCCCATTAGCTGCCCATTAGCTGCCCAATAGCTGCCCGATAGCTGCCCATTAGCTGCCCATTAGCTGCCCAATAGCTGCCCAATAGCTGCTTATTAGCTGCCCTTTAGCTGCCCACTTGCTATCCAATAGCTGTCCAATAGCTGCCAAATAGCTGCCCATTGGCTGTTCATTAGCTGCCCATTAGCTGCCCATTGGCTGCCACTAGCTGCCCAATAGCTGCCCGATAGCTGCCCATTAGCTGCCAATAGCTGCCCAATAGCTGCCCATTAGCTGCCCATTAGCTGCCCAATAGCTGCCCAATAGCTGCTTATTAGCTGTCCTTTAGCTGCCCACTTGCTATCCAATAGCTGTCCAATAGCTGCCCAATAGCTGCCCAATAGCTGCCCAATAGCTGCCCATTAGCTGCCCATTAGCTGCCCAATAGCTGCCCAATAGCTGCCCAATAGCTGCCCAATAGCTGCTTATTAGCTGTCCTTTAGCTGCCCACTTGCTATCCAATAGCTGTCCAATAGCTGCCCAATAGCTGCCCAATAGCTGCCCAATAGCTGCCCATTAGCTGCCCATTAGCTGCCCAATAGCTGCCCAATAGCTGCCCAATAGCTGCCCAATAGCTGCTCAATAGCTGCCCATTAGCTACCAATAGCTGCCCAATAGCTGCCCATTAGCTGCCCATTAGCTGTCCAATAGCTGCCCAATAGCTGCTTATTAGCTGTCCTTTAGCTGCCCACTTGCTATCCAATAGCTGTCAAATAGCTGCCCAATAGCTGCCCAATAGCTGCCCAATAGCTGCCCATTAGCTGCCCATTAGCTGCCCAATAGCTGCCCAATAGCTGCCCAATAGCTGCCCGTTAGCTGCCCATTGGCTGTTCATTAGCTGCCCATTAGCTGCCCACTTGCTATCCAATAGCTGTCCAATAGCTGCCCAATAGCTGCCCAATAGCTGCCCATTAGCTGCCCATTAGCTGTTCATTAGCTGCCCATTAGCTGCCCAATGGCTGTCCATTAGTTGCCCATCGGCTGCCCAATAGCTGCCCAATAGCTGCCCAATAGCTGCCCGATAGCTGCCCATTAGCTGCCCATTAGCTGCCCAATAGCTGCCCAATAGCTGCCCATTAGCTGCCCAATAGCTGCTCAATAGCTGCCCATTAGCTGCCCAATAGCTGCCCAATAGCTGCCCAATAGCTGCCCAATAGCTGCCCAATAGCTGCCCATTAGCTGCCCATTAGCTGCCCAATAGCTGCACAATAGCTGCCCAATAGCTGCCCAGTTGGCGGTGCCAAGCTTCTCTTGCCGTTATATCTTGTTGCCTCGTACTCTCTCTACCGCGCAACGACTATCCGTTATGCCGGTTCGAGGTACTTTAGTGGCACACCTAAGTTAGGGTCACGTGAATAAGTTTAAAGTTTATTTTGACGTGTGTTGTCACGTGTAAATTTAGTTTGTTTATTTCTAGTTGATATTTTTGTGATCTGTGGCGATTCCACGTGTGGATTGTCTTCTCGGTGTCAATCCCCCATTGGGATAATAAATTGGTTCTACTGTAAGTAGGCACCGCAACATGGTTGACAAAAGTGAAAACTAAAGAAAACTGTCATTATAATTATGTTGTACAAGTCAATATTAGTGCATTCCCAAATTTTTTTGAAAAAATATTCGCTAATTCTCAAGTTACAGCCTTTCAAAGTGGCTAAATTTTAGTACTGAATTTCTCTTGGATTTTGGAAAGGGGGCGGAGTCTGCAATGACGCGGCGCGCCTTTTTCTGCAATAGCTGCACCTCTTTTTACCCACTGTCGGCATTCAATAGTCAATAAACAAAGGAATTGCGGTCAATTCAACAACAAACGAAGACTTTTTGCTGGAAAAACGGGTAATTAAGGTTTCAAAATGTCATAAGTTTGCAATATATATATATATCTGTTTTATTAATTAGAATTAATTGTTACAGAAAAATGGGAGCAAATGAAATTCGTGGAATTGATTGATTGGAACCCGACAAAGATCATTTTTTGGTGAAAAATCGAACCGCAAGCAGACCACAAAAAGATGTTAGCAACGATGTTTTTGTAAGTATTTGTACTTACGAAAAATGATGCGAAATCGATTTTTCGCCGGAAAATTGATTTTTTCGCGGTAACATTCTAAAAGTGCGTATAATTTTACGTATTTTTGTTTATTAAAATCTCCAAACTAGCGAAAAATACGAAAAAAAAAAATGATTTCAAACAAGAAGATGCAAGAAATTGGAAAAAAAAAAACACCGAAAAGGAAAATAAACGAAGGAAAATATGATGTGCACCAGCGAAAAAATGAAGAATCAAGTCAATATTAAATCAAAATTATCGATTTAGTCGATACCGACGTATCAAAATCTTCACGGGACATTTTGAAGGAAGACCCGTCGTCGTCGTATAGAAGAGTCACAAAATCATGACCTCGTCGGTTCGTCCATACGTCTTCAATAAATCCGGAGCGTGTTGTAGATGAAGAAGAAGAAGGCAATGAATCGGGCATTTTCTGGATAAATAATTTCCCGACCAACTCGTTGTTGGCGAGAAGAAGGAAGTGTCCAGGTTGTTCGTCCAACTCCAAAAGGACGAGAAGCTTCCGTGTTAACTGAGGAACATCAAAATGAATTTGCCCGGACGACATTTTGAAGAGTTTTCTATCCGCATTTTGGTTGAGAACCTTATCTCTGAAACGTAACTGAGCAGCGATAGCCTCTTTTTTTAATGTTTCGGTGTTTAATTTTATGAGACCAGCCTCAACATCTTCCTTCGATTCCCAGAACCCGTAACGGACAATGTCCGCGGTGTATCGCTTTTGATCGGACGCCCTTTTCGCCAATTTTTGTGAGGCAATTTGATTTTTTTGACGCGCCAACTGGAGAACCACTTGCCGAATGTGATTTTGTCGTTCGCGAACATCACATTTTAACTGGCTTAGAACTGATCGAGATTCAGACAGAATTGCATTCTGATCTTCCTCTGACAGATTTCCAAACCAATTTAATGTTCTGTTCTTTTTTAATAATGTGGAAGCAGTGCAAACTTCAAATCTCACATTAGGCTTGGTATCACAGAGGTGCGTCATGAACGCAAAAACGCTTTCCGAAGCCCTGTTGGTAGCGGGAGCGCCTTTGGTATCCTCACGAATCTCATCTACATCAATTTCATGTTTACCGCCTGGAAGGAAGTCAACAAAAACTCGTTTGAAGTAGACAAGAGATGATTTGGAAATCAAAGAGGCCGCCTCTAGTCCATTATCTGACGGTGCAACTTCGACAAGCGAACGCAACAACAGTCCGGAAACTGTCGGAGAGTTCGCCTGAAGATTTGGTACCGGCGAAACACCGTCAAAAAAGGACAGCGGAAAACGAATGCAGTCTTCAAGCCAGGTGTTGAGCTGAAGAGAATACTGGCATGTGCTAAGCACGTGCTCCGAGTTTTCCGCCAGCCGCCAAAGAGGGCCAGCGATCAATTGATCGCAAAACCCAAGCACTTGCAAATGCGAAATAATGAGAGAATTTCGAAGCATTTCCAGTACTTTGGTGAGAACAGTTTTCTCATGCTCAAACTCTTCACAAAACGCAATCAAATGTTGGCGGTGATGAAAAACTCGAGATGCCAATACCATTACGATGTTAAAACGATTCCCCACAAAAGATGGGAAAGGAAAGCGCGCGATTTTTTTCGCTTTACACCAAGGTTCCCAAATCGTAAGAATCTGATGAAGACCAGATCCTCTTTGCCCAAAATACTGGCTGACCGATTTTATCAAGGTTAGCACACTAGCTTCCTCTTGCCGAGACACTCCAGTTTCCGCCAGCTCAAGATTCAAAAGACATTTCAACGCCACATTTGTGAAGTTGGAAACAAGATGGAGCTGACAGAAAAAGTTTGAAACATTTAATAGTTTGGTTTTCTCATCATCCGACAGTTCGGTGAATTTCTCGACAACCTCAGGAGCGACTTGGGAGCGATATTCTTCAATAATTGTATTGAATTTTATCTCTGTCCTTGCAGAATCAGACATTGTGCTTTTGACTTTCCACATGAACTTTTTAAAAAAGTCGGGGGAAGCACCTGGCAAACTTTTGACAGCTGCTTCTAGTGCGTCAAAAGCCGTCTTTGCAGATTTCTCCGCAACCTGCTCCAGACCCAAGCAAACAAATGTCCCATCCGAAGAATGGACACCAAAAGTTTGAATTTTTTTCGTTCCTTTGGTTGTTTCATCGGAAACCAAACAGAAGGATTGCCCTTCGTCGAGGAAATCGCTGAGTTGGGCCTTGATGTGCGTCCTCGCGAGGTGGAGTGTTGCCAAGGAAATGTTTCGCACAGTGGAGGGGCATGGAACGCAATTAAACGTAACCCCAACCAACTCGCCAACAATAGCCATGACTTTCCCCACCGCCGCATCAGAGACTCCAAGATCCTTTAGTTTAATGACCGCGAGAACAGTTTCGCTCGAAAAACTTTTACCCTTTTTGACTTCAGCCAGTTTGAATGAATTCAATTCGGATAAAAGGGAAGAGCAGAGCTCTTCTTTTTCTCGCAAAAAAGTTCTCGTGGCCGCCAATTGTTTAATTTTTGCATTGAAATTTTTTTTAAGTTTTTGTAACGAATTATTGGCAACTCTCAGCTGTTTTTTCGATTTCCGGGAATTTAAGAGGATCACCTGACTATATTTTTTATAATGTTTCAGAGAATCATTGGTTTTTTGAAGAGTAGTGTACTTTTTTTTTAACGACTCATACTTTGATTCACAACGTTGGTGAATATTTTTAATAAATGTGTTAGAAGATTGAAAATTGTCGCATTCATCATCAACAACACTATCAGGCTTTGGAATCATATGATTACAGGTAATCGGAGGACTCCTGCCATTGTCTGTTTCAGAATCCCGACGGAGATCTATGTTTTTCTTCACACTATCAACGCTGTCGTACTCATTGTCGTTCAAAACGAAGAAAATCGGTGTTATGGCGGTTTTTTTATAAAAATCTATCGACTTATCACTCAAATTTCGTGTTTCTCTTTTTTCCGCGTCAGATGCTTTCCGGATACTTGCGGTCAATCTTCTAAAGCGTTCGTATACTCTCCTGTCATCACCATTTGGTTCAATCCCTAACAATCTCCTGACCGATTCGAGAACTTTGGGTAACCGCTTCTCAAAAAAAATCATGGCCATGAGCAGCTCGTTTGTAATCCCTGTGAGCACTGTGTCGCTTTCTAGGCTTTGATTGACCCCATAGTCGTTCAAAACCCCCAGATTTCTCTCCCTAGCTCTACGCTCTGGTGTGTTTTGCTCTGAAAGAATAAATAAATTAGAAGCTTCATAAATTTTCAAAAATACCTGTTCTAGCTTGTTTCGGTGGCGGTTCCGTGTACTCCTTTTCCATATTATTAAGTTTTATAGTTGTAATCAGTAAAAACAGTGATAATATTTAATCTTTTCGAACAATTTTTGGATAGTCTGTCAACACCGCGACGCAAAAATGCACAGTTTTTCAAAATTTTCACAAAAGCAGCCAGCTAGGTTCGAACCCCGGTAGCAGATACATACGGCGGACGCGTTAACCGCTACACCATCAGGCCGCATGGGGTGCGGCCCACAATTGTCCTTATATCCCCGCTCCCATTCGAGCGAATCTGTTCACTAGCTCGGTTTCTAGAGAACAAATGAGCGCTGTAATGAAGCGCCGAAAAAGATAAATATTGATAATAAAAAAAATGCGGGCAGTTATTTTTCCATTTTTAAAATTGATTTCGATAGAGAATTCAGTGCTGATTTCGATACCGCTCTGAAACCCCGCGTGTTCGACAGGCAAAGACTCGAAAACTTCAAAAAACATCATTTTCTGAAAACATTGTTCCCTTTAGGGAGGTATAAATCGCTTTATTTCAGCCCTGGAGCTCTAAAATTTTTTTTGTAAATACTAGAAGAGTTAATGAAGAGAACTGAAAAATAAAAATTGGGGGTCATCGCTGAAAATTTTTTGTAATTTTTTGTTGAAGTTTAACAAAGTATAAAAAAAATGCGGGCAGTTGAAATTGAGTTCTGTTTAAAAATTTGAATTCTACGTATCAAAAACTATAAGAATCAATCATAAAATGTAGCGTGTTCGATCTACATTGCCACCAACCAGTCAATTTTTTGAACCGCGTTTCACTTTTTTGCAATTTTCAGCCAAAAATATAAATTTTCAGTAAAATCTGGGAGCACCAGTCGATTCCTTGGGGCCAATTACATACAGATCAATTGTAACCTAAGTAGATTTAAGAATAGTATCCGTGCAATGATGGCTCAAACCCCACAAATCAAAACCCAAGAGAAAAAATGGAAGGCTCCGCCCACCTCTCGTTGCGGTGCCTAACTGTAAGTCTGCTTTATCTTTTGTTTTATTTTAAGGAACCCGTGGTGACCCTGAAAAGGTGAACCAATAACTTGGGGGCCGAATCGTGTTTTGGAGAATCTTTGACTGAAAGTCACTGGTTCCTCAAATTTTTGCTCTTTGACTGAAAGTCACTGTAGTAATAACAAATTCTTTGACTGAAAGTCACTGGATTTTTGAAGCGTTTTTTTGACTGAAAGTCACTGACTCGTGGATATTGTTTTCTTTGACTGAAAGTCACTGATTACAAAAACTTTTTCATTGACTGAAAGTCATTGAGAAATTAAGATAAAATCGATAGTTTGAAAAACCATTGATTGGCAGCGACACACGGAACCAATGGAGCACCTGGAGGAGAAGGAAGACGACCACAAAGACGTGATGGAAAGTGTTGAGAGCGGGTCCAATTCGAGTCTTGGAAGACCGATGGAAGCGACCTGGGCACGGATGGCCGAAGAGGAAGAAGAAGTGAGTATCAGAAGGCGGAGAAAGCTGTTGAAAGGATTTGATGTGTTAACAGTGCAAAAGTGGAAGAAGAAGTGTTGGAAAAGCTTGGTTTCAACACGACGTGCAGTAGGCGGACGAGAAGTGCTGTCGTGGCGCCGTTGCGGAAGTTCGGAGAAGAATTGCGCGGCAGATGGTTGGAGTTGGGAGGAGAAGTTTGGATGAAATCGGTGATGAACGTGATGAGAGCGTTGAAGGTGGAAAATGCGGACGAGTTGGAAACATCGTTTTTAGAATTGAGGAACGTGGATAAAAGTGTGGAACAGTTCAGAAACGAGAATGAATTTCTCAAAGAAGAGTTGTCCAATTCCGAGAGCATGTGGGCCAAGGAAAAGGAAAGTCTGATAAGAACGGTCCGGGATCTCAGCAAGAACGCTGAAGAATGGAGGTGCAGGGCCGAGGATGCTGAAAAGGCGATCAAAGTGGCAAAGAGAGGCCACGTGGTCAATGACAATGGTGATGAGTCGGCCGAAGAATCGGAAGCGGGCGAGGATTATCTTTCCATGCGGGAAAGACTTCGAAGGTGCTCGAGCAGGCAAGATATGAGTACAGATAGCGCAAGAAGATCGTCTGGGCACGAGGCAAGACAGGAGAAGAAAACAAGGTCAGGTGTGTCAAAATGGGACAAGAACAGCCCTAGGAGGGATGAGAAAGTAGCTAAGTGGCCGAATGGCGCTTGGTGGGAGAGAGGTGTCATGAAAACACTGCACAGTGAGCAGAGTGGCGAGAAGAGAAGCGACTGTAGAAGTTCAAGGTCGCAGAAGTCTACAGCAGAGACAGTTAAGGAGGTGGTTGCGAGCATGAACAAAATGATGAGGGTGGCGGCGTTGCCAGAGCCGAAGGAGTTTGATGGAAGTGGAAGCTTCAGAGAGTTCAAGAGAACTTTCCTGATGAAGTTCAGGGATGTCGTAGAAGATGATGAAGACTTGATGGCTATTCTGGAGGATAAATTTCTATTGGGATCAGCAAAGTCGTTATTCCGATCATTGGAAAGCCGACGGAATAGGCCGATAAAAGTTCTTTTCGACGAATTTGAGGAGAAACTGAAGAGAAGGCAGGGCGATAGTCAGACACATGCGTTAGCTGTGTTTGAGGAGCTGAGTAGAGGAGCAGGCCAGAAGATGTGGGAATACTTAGTGGAAGTGGAGAAGTGGTCACGTAAGGGATACCCGGAAGCGGACAGAACGACGATTTCACAAATGAGGGTGACAAAGTTAATGAAAGCCGCGAAAGAGGACCGGAACCTGTACAATCTGCTGATAATGAAGAGAAGGGAGACTCCAGTCGATGAGCAATACGATACTCTGAAAGATATCGTGCTACAACAAGAAAACGAGCGTAAGAAAGAGCGAGTCTATAGAACGGGAGCAGAGGATGGCAATGACAGTACAGAGTCGCATTGGGATGGAAGCGAGAGGTGGAAGAAAAGCGAGAAAGAAGAGCAGCTAAGCGATGGAGAAGCTTCGCAGAAGAACGTGGATCAGAGGGCAAGCATCAAGTGCTACAATTGCGGTGGAGTTGGGCACATTGTGAAGCAATGTACCTCAAAATTAGTAGCCAACGTCGTCAGGGAAGGTCAGTTAAAGGGAACAAGGAATGCAATAGTGAAGATGTGGGAGAATTGTGAAATTCTCGGACAGAAAAGAAAAGTCACGATTGACAGTGGAGCAGTGGTGTCAGTGATTTCTTCCGGAGCATGGGAGAAGCTGAAAAGAGGTTGTGTCGACTGGAAGGAACGAAGCGAAGTGCTGGCGAAGCCACATTTCAAGTTGGTGAATGCATCTAGGCTGACGATGCCAGTCCAGGAACAATTCAAGACGGAAATCAAGATCAAGGACAGAAAAGCGGTTGTCATTTTCCAAATTGTCAGGAATAATGCGGACATTTTTCTGCTTGGAGCAAATGCGTTCAAAGCTTTTGGAATTGAGTTGAGGTGGAAAGAAAGGAAGGCTGTGATGCAGAGGGCGAGTGGATACGGAGATTCCAATGGAGTACATCTCAACACGTGGAGGATGAAGCGCGAAAAAATGCAGACAAATGCGGATGCATCAGCCGCCAAGGGGAGTCGTGTTCGGATGGAACGAAGATAATTTTATTAATCTCCGTTAAGCATTATTGTTTAGTGATGTTGTTTTTTATACTATTGTGTTTGTTTTGATAGTGCCGTAGGGTAGTTTAGGGTAGTGTACCGAAACCGTTGCCTGTTGTGCAAGAGCGTGTAAGTCGCGGAGAGAGTTATAATTACACCGGTCAGGGGCCCGGTTTTGCGGAAGAGGGGGTAGTTGGCGGCGCCAAGCTTCTCTTGCCGTTATATCTTGTTGCCTCGTACTCTCTCTACCGCGCAACGACTATCCGTTATGCCGGTTCGAGGTACTTTAGTGGCACACCTAAGTTAGGGTCACGTGAATAAGTTTAAAGTTTATTTTGACGTGTGTTGTCACGTGTAAATTTAGTTTGTTTATTTCTAGTTGATATTTTTGTGATCTGTGGCGATTCCACGTGTGGATTGTCTTCTCGGTGTCAATCCCCTATTGGGATAATAAATTGGTTCTACTGTAAGTCTGCTTTATCTTTTGTTTTATTTTAAGGAACCCGTGGTGACCCTGAAAAGGTGAACCAATAACTGCCCAATAGCTGCCCCATAGCTGCCCATTAGCTGCCCATTAGCTGCCCAATAGCTGCCCATTAGCTGCCCAATAGCTGCCCAATAGCTGCTTATTAACTGCCCTTTAGCTGCCCACTTGCTATCCAATAGCTGTCCAATAGCTGCCCAATAGCTGCCCAATAGCTGCCCAATAGCTGCCCATTAGCTGCTCATTAGCTGCCCAATAGCTGCCCAATAGCTGCCCAATAGCTGCCCGATAGCTGCCCATTAGCTGCCCATTAGCTGCCCAATAGCTGCCCGATAGCTGCCCATTAGCTGCCCATTAGCTGCCCAATAGCTGCCCAATAGCTGCTTATTAGCTGCCCTTTAGCTGCCCACTTGCTATCCAATAGCTGTCCAATAGCTGCCCAATAGCTGCCCATTGGCTGTTCATTAGCTGCCCATTAGCTGCCCATTGGCTACCACTAGCTGCCCGATAGCTGCCCGATAGCTGCCCATTAGCTGCCCATTAGCTGCCCAATAGCTGCCCATTAGCTGCCCAATAGCTGCCCAATAGCTGCCCATTAGCTGCCCATTAGCTGTTCATCAGCTGCCCATTAGCTGCCCATTAGCTGCCCAATAGCTGCCCATTAGCTGCCCATTAGCTGTTCATTAGCTGCCCATTAGCTGCCCAATGGCTGTCCATTAGTTGCCCATCGGCTGCCCAATAGCTGCCCAATAGCTGCCCAATAGCTGCCCAATAGCTGCCCGATAGCTGCCCATTAGCTGCCCATTAGCTGCCCAATAGCTGCCCAATAGCTGCTTATTAGCTGCCCTTTAGCTGCCCACTTGCTATCCAATAGCTGTCCAATAGCTGCCCAATAGCTGCCCAATAGCTGCCCATTAGCTGCCCATTAGCTGCCCAATAGCTGCCCAATAGCTGCCCAATAGCTGCCCAATAGCTGCCCGATAGCTGCCCATTAGCTGCCCATTAGCTGCCCAATAGCTGCCCGATAGCTGCCCATTAGCTGCCCATTAGCTGCCCAATAGCTGCCCAATAGCTGCTTATTAGCTGCCCTTTAGCTGCCCACTTGCTATCCAATAGCTGTCCAATAGCTGCCCAATAGCTGCCCATTGGCTGTTCATTAGCTGCCCATTAGCTGCCCATTGGCTGCCACTAGCTGCCCGATAGCTGCCCGATAGCTGCCCATCAGCTGCCCATTAGCTGCCCATTAGCTGCCCAATAGCTGCCCAATAGCTGCCCAATAGCTGCCCAATAGCTGCTTATTAGCTGCCCTTTACCTGCCCACTTGCTATCCAATAGCTGTCCAATAGCTGCCCAATAGCTGCCCAATAGCTGCCCAATAGCTGCCCAATAGCTGCCCAATAGCTGCCCAATAGCTGCCCAATAGCTGCCCAATAGCTGCTTATTAGCTGCCCTTTACCTGCCCACTTGCTATCCAATAGCTGTCCAATAGCTGCCCAATAGCTTCCCAATAGCTGCCCAATAGCTGCCCAATAGCTGCCCAATAGCTGCCCAATAGCTGCCCAATAGCTGCCCAATAGCTGCCCGATAGCTGCCCATTAGCTGCCCAATAGCTGCCCATTAGCTGCCCATTAGCTGTTCATTAGCTGCCCATTAGCTGCCCAATGGCTGTCCATTAGTTGCCCATCGGCTGCCCAATAGCTGCCCAATAGCTGCCCAATAGCTGCCCAATAGCTGCCCGATAGCTGCCCATTAGCTGCCCAATAGCTGCCCAATAGCTGCCCGATAGCTGCCCATTAGCTGCCCAATAGCTGCCCGATAGCTGCCCATTAGCTGCCCATTGGCTGCCCATTTGCTATCCAATAGCTGTCCAATAGCTGCCCAATAGCTGCCCAATAGCTGTCCAATAGCTGCCCAATAGCTGCCCAATAGCTGCCCATTAGCTGCCCATTAGCTGCCCAATAGCTGCCCAATAGCTGCCCAATAGCTGCCCGATAGCTGCCCATTAGCTGCCCAATAGCTGCCCAATAGCTGCTTATTAGCTGCCCATCAGCTGCCCATCAGCTGCCCAATAGCTGCCCATTGGCTGCCCATTAGCTGCCCATTAGCTGCCCATCAGCTGCCCACTAGCTGCCCACTAGCTGCCTATTAGCTGCCTATTAGCTGCCCAATAGCTGCCCATTAGCTGCTCATTAGCTGCCCATTGGCTGCCTATTAGCTGCCTATTAGCTGCCCATTAGCTGCCTATTAGCTGCCCATCAGCTGCCCACTAGCTGCCCATTAGCTGCCCAATAGCTGCCCAATAGCTGCCCATTAGCTGCCCACTAGCTGCCCATTAGCTGCCTATCAACTGCCCATTAGCTGCCAAATCCCGAGACAATTTGCCAGTTCAATCGGCAATTAGCAGCCTTGTTGTCAATTTTCTCTGCATTTTCTCAGCCACAGCTCTCTATCCTACCTTTCCAGATGCGAATCTGCCTCCTGGAACAAATGGTGTCCGTGTGCAGTGTCGAGACAGCTCGCGCCCTCAACACAACTCTCTCCGTCGGCTATTTGGCGCGCGAACGATCCGATCGACTTCAATCCGACTTTGACACCTTCGCCTATCCAACTCATTTGTTTTGTGAGCAATTGTAGCTTTTTTTTTGTCTTTAGAACTGTGCCTTTTATTTTGTACCCGTCGTGCTTTGAAAGACAGGAAATGAGTAACAGGCTCTTCTAAATTCCCCCCCCCCCATTCCACCATATCTGTACAGATCTAAACACTTATTTTTAGAATTTTGATGTACATACGTGCACCAATTGAATTCTGAATTTTAACGGGTTTTTAGAGGTTGAATAAATTTTTCTCAGCTTTTCATCGAACTTTTACTGGAAATTTTAAAAATTTAAGTTTGAACACTTAAAAACAATTCATCAAATATTCTCAGTACGGAGCGCTGCAAACTCGCTCCCTTCGTACAGTGGTGGACGCGGTCACGTTGGCGACGAGAGAGTGCAGAAAACTGAGAGACCGTGGCCGCTCTGATTTCTCTGTATCTCACTCCCAATGCATGCAAAATTCATTGTTCGATTGGAGCGAGTTTTCAGCGTTTTCAAGGTGATTCTTTTACTACCGAGCACACAATTCTAGTCCCCCGATCCCAAGTATTTCCCCTCTCCACCTCGCACTCTCTCACTCTCTCATCACATGTAGTGGGCGGAGTTCCCTCCCCTTTTTGCAAAATGCGGCAAAAAAACTTGCGGAAATCAGTTCGGCCACCACGGAAAACCAGTTTCATTTGAAATTGTACGTATAAAAACGAACGAATTCCGGTTTAAAATATGCGCCCTAATGAGAGCTAGTAACGTGACAGACAACTTTTTGATCAGACATCATTCACAAAATAGCGACAGAAAAAACAAATCGGTGGACTAGAAATGCGTGGCCGGCAGTAAAAGAATCACCGTGTTTATACCTAATTTGAAAGCGCATGTGACGGCAATTCGCGTACTTTTTATTATTTTGGAAAAAATGTACGTTTCCACACACCGTGGATGGTATAAAGCAACAAAATTTCTTTCAACGGTCAGAAGCCCGCGATGCGCCTTGATGGGTAATTTTTAATTGCATGATTTTTTGGTACTATTTATTGAAAAAAAAGAAATAAAAATAATAAAAATTGACGAAAAAAAAAAAAACTGTATTTAATAATCCTCGTCTTCCTCATCCTCTTCATCCTCTCCTTCCTCATCGTCATCCTTATTCCGATAATAATCGGGCTGAAAAAGGTTTAGTTAAATTAGAAATTCTCCAATTTTAACTTACTTCTCCATGGAACCCGAGTCGGCGCCGCTTGAGCTGAAATGTTAATGATTATCGATTTTCTTTCTGATTTTAAAAAAATTTATCATATTTAGTCACAGCAAAAGGAGGGGGCGGAGCCTACCCGAATACTATTAACATAATTATGCATACCGGAATGTTTCCATACGTAAGTTTCCACGTAGAATTGATTGGTGGAATTAGATTTGACTGAAAATTTCAATTTTCAGGCGAAATTTTCAAAAAACTGAAACGACGATAAGAAAAACGTTCTAAAATTATCTATGGAGGCCTCTGTCACGGCTTGTTTTTATATTGCTGATATATTTTTTTACGGGGAATTCGATTTTTGCATCAGATCTCCTCTATCTACTACGGCACGCCTTCTGGACGTCTCCAAAGTACAACCAAAAATATCTGAAAATTTTCAGCGATGACCCCATTTTTTATTGTCGAAATCGATAAAGGAGATTTTCGAGATTAGGTGTATAAAATTTTAAATCATTTGAGACATTTTAAAACACTTTTTGCCCTAAAAGTATGAAAGTGGTTTTTGAAAAATTCAAGTTTTTTGCTTTTTTCTCTATTATGGAGGTCTCTGTCACGCGAGTTACTATCATCATTCGATTCTGCAGAAAATTTACTAATAAATAATATAATAAAATCTAATATAACTATGTCGGCGATATCTGAAAAGGTTGATTTTTTGGACCTGAAAGTACTTTTTTCATACTGAAACGTGTCAGAATAGAAATTTTAAAGGGATGCGGGCGATCCAGCGGGGACTTGCCTTTATGATCAAACATGGGCGTGCAGCAAGATACGCGTGTGGCCGAACGGTTAGTTGTCTTGCACCAAAATTTTGTTGCCGGGGTTCAGTTCCGCGCGCCCTCACACTCTGCCCCGCCCCCTCCAGCGAGGAGAAAATCAGTACTTCGGGAGGCCAACTTTGAAGAGCCAAAACTCGAGAATCACTGAACATTTTGAAACGAAAATTTGGGAACATGCTAATATGAACAACTGCAATCTGTTTTTGTCGACAGTTTGGCGAAACTCTTATGTTTTAGAAACACGTTGCGGTATCTAATCATATTCAAATAGAAAACTAATCTTCATACCTTTCCTCTCCAACTTCTTCTTCATCTCCCACGAATTTCCATTCCTCATCATCGCTTGTTGTTAAATTATAAATTGTTGAGTTTTGACATATTATTGTTTTAAAAAATTTGTCACCTAGCGAGAGGCGCAAATTCAAAAAATAGGCTCCGCCTCCTCGCCGAAATATTTTTGCAACTCTGCGGGCGCCAATTTGCAATCGCGGTGCGCGCGATTTTATGCGTTGAATTTCCGGTATCTTTACTATCTTTCTTATATATAAAAACCGAGATCGGGATTTCTGTGCGCGTCCGCACCTGCCTTTTTGCAAGAAAATGCAGTGGGCAAAACACGAACCCGTGACATTAGGATTTGTTTTCAAGAGCACTACCGACTGAGCCACAGAGGACAGAAATCTTCTAAAAACAGAGTGCGTATAAATGAATGAGGAAGAGTGGAACGCAAAAAAATAGAATGTGGCGACGAAGCCGCGCAGGACTGCGCAGCAGGCTTGTTACTAATAAAATTTTTCTGTGTGTAAGTCTGTCTGTGCATCGGTATGTTCGCACTGCTCGCGCAGTCCCCAGAAGTCCGTAGGGGCCCAAACTTGGAAATCTGAGTCTCCTGAGTCCCGCGATGATGCCCGTCTTTTTCAAATTTTGCCATCGTTCTTTTGAAGGATACTTTACTGTTAGGCCCGTCAACATCATTTTTTTTTTTCTGCGCGTTTTGCATTTCTACAGTCGAAATGAAATCCGGCGGAAAACTCCGGAGTCGTTTGAAATGTGACATCACACACTGCAGATGTCTTCAGTCGGCGCGATGTTCACACAGGTAAACCGGGAAAGCTGGAAAAAAGCTGAAGGGCAGCTGAAGGACCGGGAAAAGCTGAAGGGAAGCTGAAAGGCAGCTGAATAACCGCAAAAAGCTGAAGGGAAGCTCAGGGGCAGCCGATTACCTTCAGCTTCTCTTCAGCTTCTCTTCAGCTTCCCTTCAGCTTCTCTTCAGCTTCCCTTCAGCTTCCCTTCAGCTTCTCTTCAGCTTCCCTTCAGCTTCTTCGCCGACATTTTTCGAGAATATTTTTTGTTTTTTTTCTATGGTACACATGTTCTATTTCTCAATTCTCATTGAAACTATGCTAATCGATTGTTGTTCGGAGCAACCGTTATTTTCTATGTAGTCTGTGCCAAGTGATTCGTCATCGTTTTGCCGTAAATAGCCGTTTTTACAACCAACGAATTTTTTCAGCCAACACTCATGCTAAATCCGTGCTCAGTCTCACGCGTTTTGAAGCGCAAATCAACACCTGATGAGGTATTTCAACACTTGTATTACTTACTCGAACAGCAAATTTCAGATACACAGCCGGGACCCTTGGTTTCTAATCTACACAGTACCCGAATCCACTCGTGCAACCCAATTCCCAAAGGCGGGCACACATTTCTTCGACACCCTAGCCAAAGTGATTCAAGCTTGATTTTCAATTGATGAAACATCGTGGAGCCTCTCGAAAATCGTCTCCCATATAAAATCGTCGCTTAGAAATTATATGTAAGATAGTAAATTTCAGTTACTTTCGAATTGCTATTTATTTTCAGTTACAAGAGACGATCAAAACAAGGATATATCCAAAATATGTTAGAATAATTCAAAATTCTGCTGAAAAGGTACGTTCAAATAAAAACACTAAATAAAAATACAATACTTTAACTTTCAGAGATCCGGTTTTTTGTTCAACGGAATTCTTCGTACACGAGAGTCAACCAAACTACTATCAACCATCTTCAAGCACTGAGCAATCAGTGGAGCCAGAGGAGCCAGTGGTCATCCCAGAGAACGACATATCGATCGAAAAAACCGTGGACGTTGTGGCTCACGAAGATACATATTATTAATGTTTTTTATTGTATACGGGACTTGTTAATTGTAATTTTTCCAATCATTTGTAAGGAAATAAACCGTTTTCCAAAAAAACGATCGATATTAGAAGACCGGGAGGGGAAAATACTGGGAAGTTGGGAGGAAGCTGAAGGGCAGTCGATTGGAAGCTGAAAAGAAGTCTTCCGGAAGCTCGGGATTTCGACTGCCCGATGTTCTCCTTTCAGCTTCCCGTCAGCTGCCGGAAGACTTCTTTTCGGCTTTCCCGGTTTACCTGTGGCAAGTGGTTGTAGTCTTGACTGGCGTGCGGGAGGTCGCGAGTTCGTGTTTTACTGTGGTTTTTTGTTTTTTTGTTAGGGATATTTTGTTTAGTTAGTGGAAATTTAGCCGACAAAGTTAGATTCAAGTACGTTTATTATTATTTTTGAGCTATTTTTTGAATATTTCTTTTTTGATTTGTCGTTTGAAGTGTATCTTTTATGTTCATCCATACTTTTGTTTTAGTTTCTGAGCCAATAGTTCTGTTGTTTTGATCAAATCCAAACAGTTGGTAATCATTTCGAAACTCTCCATTCAACCCAAAAAGTTTTGTGGAAACCAGAACAGGTGTAATGAAGAATTAAACTTTTAACTTGAGATCGGGTTCAGAGGAAAATTAATAATGGGAGAAATAACGATTCCAGATACCGTAAATTCTCTAATAGAACGGCCGGCCGTTCTTTTTTTTCACTACCCTCCTAGGAGGGCCGGTCTATTTTAGGGGCCGTTATATTATAGGGTACTTACTTGTGATACTTGTGAGGTTCGACCTCAGTTTCCATCCTGGATACTGCGAACCAAGCTGCGCCAAGTTGCACGATCCCTTCCGACAGTGGACCATGCTCGTTTTGCCTCGAGTATGCCAATTCTTCGGCGGCCGTGCCCGAGGTTGCCCCTGAGGGCCTCATTGTGGATGAAGATTTTGATCGAATCCGTGATGTCGTCGACCCATCTTTTCGGAGGACGACCGCGTGGTCGTGCTGATCCCCTAGGATCCCATTCTGATGCTATCTTCGCCCATCTGTCGTATTTCATGCGTGATACGTGCCCTGCCCACTTCAGTTTTCTTCGTAAGACTTGCTTATCCATGTCTGGTGGGTCGCATCCGGCAATTTCGAACATGTTGCTAACCGCTCTCTGTAGCCTCTTCGTGTCTGACTCCTTGGAAGTCCATGTCTCGCATCCATAAGTCATCGCAGGGATGACAGTGGTTGTAAGTAATCTATTTCTTATCTTCTGAGGAGATTGTAAAACTTCTCTTCGAATGGCGTTGAAAGCAGCCCATCCCGCGCGAATCCTTCTAGCGATTTCAGCAGTGAGAGATCCGTCGTCAGCAAACGTTCTTCCGAGGTATTTGACGTTTTGGGAGATTTCAATCCTCGTGTTCAGAATATTGATGTCCGATCTTGTGACGTACTTATTCATCAATATTTGCGTCTTGGACGGGTTTATATTGAGGCCGTACTTGGGACATCCCATTGCAATCCGATTTGCTCTATCTTCTGCCTCTTTCACAGAGTTCGCGAATAAAACAACGTCGTCTGCGAATTCCAAACGGTGAATTGATTCTCCATTGATGTCGATTCCGGTCTTATCATCCTCACAAGGTGCTGGGTCTAGCTCATCCAAGATCGCCTGAAGAGCCAGCGCGAAGAGTAGTGGAGACGACTTTACTTTTCAATGTCTTTAAATTTGTATTAAATCTTGAGGATTTTCCATAAAAACTACACAAATGTATGACAAAACAAATTTAGGAACCGGTCAATAAGTAACAATTGGAAAAATCTAATCAAATTATTGAAAAAAGTGTTAAATTCATTTCTATATGTCAAAAAACGAATCCTATGAATAGGTCCATTAAAGAGTAAAGATGACTTTGCTTTATGAGTTTTTATAATGGATTCGTGACGGAGTGAAATTTGACGTGCAATTGGGAGACAAACAATCTCTTTGGTTACTTCTTTTTT
The DNA here is from genome assembly GCA_963572235.1 of Caenorhabditis japonica. Taxonomy (NCBI): domain Eukaryota; kingdom Metazoa; phylum Nematoda; class Chromadorea; order Rhabditida; family Rhabditidae; genus Caenorhabditis; species Caenorhabditis japonica. Next base: position 9,091,154 of record OY754342.1, read on the forward strand.
TCGAATAAAAACATGAATTCGAGTGACACTCCTCCTTGAATCCATTATAGTATGGGAAGACGAATTAGAATATTCAAATGCCAGGACTCGACCTGAAGAATTGTGTTCAGTTTTAAAACATCTGAGTACGGTAGTATTTTTTTTCAAATTTTCTTGCGCAATGCATCGGGTTGAAAACATCAAAAACTGTTTTTTTTTGCTGCACTGAATAGGTTTGTGACATATTTCTTTTCGCAGGCAATATACAAAAACGGATTGACAGGCACACAGAAAAACTTTACAATTTTAATTAATTCAATTTTGGGTACTTATTGTGAAAACAAAAAAGTTGCAACGCGGTGTTTGCGTACTTTTAAAATTCAAATGGAAAAGGGAACAAATCTCTTCATTTCCCATGCTATTTCTCTCATTGCCATTCAAATTTCAAAAGTACGCAAACACCGCGTTGCAATTTTTTTGTTTTCACAATACTCAATGTTTCTTTTGGCATACATCAAAACTCTTTAAAAAATCAGGGAGACTCGGGCATTCCCAAGCTTACCCAGAAGGTTTTTGACGGCGATAGCCGTCAACAACCTTCTGGTTTTATTAACAAATATCCAATTAAGAAAATTAAAAAGTCACTTTAAATCAACAGTTGTTAAATTCGCTTCAAAATAACCATTTTCATAAAGGTTTCCAGGAGAAATTGAAAGCCACTGGACGAAAATTCGACGCAGAAAATCGCGCGCACCGTGATCGCAAATTGGCGCGCCCAGAATTGCAGAAATATTTCGGTGAGGAGGCGGAGCCTATTTTTTGAGTTCGCGCCTCTCGCCAGGTGACAAATTTTTTAAAACAATAATACTTGGCCTTATTGCAATATCCCCTTTGTCGGCTGAAAATTGAAATTAAAAACATTTAAAAAACGAAATTCCACAAATGACCGACAATCGTGTCGATAATTTGCCGAACCTGTCAAAAAATTTCAAAGGAAATGAAAGTAAAAATAGAAAAAAAGCGCTCGTCGGCGAAATGTAAATTCGAGGGCCGCCGTTTTTTCTTCCATGCACCAGAGACCATATGCAAGAAAAAACATGCTTCTCTGCATCTCACACTCTCATCAGGTAAAAATTGGCGTTTTCCGAATTTTATGATCTCAAGCTCGACATTTGCCGGTCCCATTTTCTATCATTACCAATACGTAAATTTTAAGGCAAACGTTCATTTCCCACTGTTCATTTCCTACCTTTGTTCATTTGTCTGATATGATCATTTCCTACTCTGATCATATATTTTTTTGAAAGCTCTAACAAGCATATTCTCAGTACGGAGCGCTGCAAACGCGCTCCCTTCGCACAGTGGTGGACGCGGCCGTGTTGGCGACGAGAGAGTTCTGAAAATCGAGAGAGCCGTGGCCGATGTTTTGCTCTGATTTCTCTAAACCTCACACTGCATGTGAAATTTTTTGTTCGTTTGGAGCGAGTTTTCAGCGTTTTATACTGACAATGAGTATACCAAGGCCGATACTCAGTGGGTCCCGGATCTTTGGGTCCCAGACTCTTTGGGTACAATGGATCTTTGGGTACGACTACTCTTTGGGTACCACATTTGGGTACGGTATCTTTGGGTACGGTATATTTGGGTCCGATGGATCTTTGGGTACGACTACTCTTTGGATACTAAATTTGAGTACGGTATCTTTCGGTACGGTATCTTTGAGTACGATTGCTCTTCGACCCATGTGCGCATCCATCGTACCCAAAAAGTCTGGGACCCAAAGATCCGGGACCCACTGAGTATTGGCCTAAACAAGTGGGCGGAGTCTCGCGTTCTCATGTCGCAAGTCGATTGAAAACACAATGGCACTGGATTTCGCAGTGTGGGGATATTGAACCCACGATGTCCAGGATTGGAAATGTGGGCGGAGCTTAATTTGCTGGCGCGCCAGCAAACTTGCAGGGCGCACTTTCGGTGCTTGCGCATTTTTTTAAATTGATTTAATTGTTTTTCATTCAGTAAAACCAGCTTTTCTTTGAAAAATGTATGTATTGTATCTTTTAATAACTCTAATATTTCACTTTGAAGCATAAAACCCCTAAACTTCTTGCAGGCTGGAAAATCTGAGAGATTTCACTGCATTAAACGTATTTTCAGCGTTATACTCCACCCGAGTTTATTTTAACCGACAGAAGACTTGACAGAAACAATGAAACAGAAAGACAGAAAGACAGAAGACAGAAGACAAAGACAGAAGACAGACGACAAAGACAGAAACAATGCATACGATCTTGGAATTAAAAAAAAATCGGAATATGACTAAAAATAGAGAGAAATACGCATCGAAGAGCGGTACTGGAAAATTTCGTCGTGAGACTGCGAATCGGGATTTTTTCAAGCAATTATTGATTTTTTTTTCATAACCAAAGTGAATTATTCCCCATGAAATTGCCCAAACTTTGATTTTCGTAAAGATTTTTCCTGCAAAAACTCACTTTTTTATACTCGGTATAAAACGCTGATAACTCGCTCCAATCGAACAAAAAATTCGCATGCATTTAGAGTGAGGTTTAGAGAAATCAGAGCAAAAATCGGCCACGGTTCTCTCAATTTTCTGCACTCTCTCGTCGCCAAAGTGGCCGCGTCCACCACTGTGCGAAGGGAGCGCGTTTGCAGCGCTCCGTACTGAGAATAGCTCCGCAAAGCTAAAAACGATTATTCCGAAATGGTGGATAAAACAAATTCGACGTTCTTCGGCTTAAAAAATTTCTAAAGACCTCAGCTATAATTCAGTTGGAGCACATTTGGGAAAAAATTAAGAATTTATGCTTTTTTTTCCCGAAAAACATAAAAAAAATTGCCTCAAAATTTGAATTTCGCGGAAAAATACAGTGGAGCGCGTTTGCTCGGCTCCGCCAACTTTTCAAATCCTGGAAACCGTGTACCTGGAAGATACCGTACCCAAAAATGGCACCCAAAGAGTAGCCGTACTCGACGATCCATCGTACCCAAAGAGTCTGGGACCCAAAGATCCGGGATCCACTGAGTATTGGCCGTGAAAAGCGGCGCAATTGTAACCGTTTTCTCCCGGTATTTTATTTCACTTCCACAGATTTTAAACACCGAAAAAAAGGAAAATTAAAAATTGTGCTCTAAAATGTTAAAAAAACACTCACCAATTATTTTTTACCAAAGAAAAGGCGAAAAATCATTCTTATATGTAAAATTCCGTCTGGGTCTGTAACTGAGTTTATTGGTGTGTCTGTTTCCAAACTGCATTGTGGAAGCGAACTAAGCGCCCGAGACCATCATAAAACCGGTCTGTAGCTTACCACGCCACCCCCCCCCCCCCCCAAATTTCGGGTTTCCGTCAGAACCGGGAATTTTTGAGAAAAACTGTTAATGCCATTAAATTCAGCGTGCGAAAAAACCTGCATGCACAAATTTTCAGAGTATTACCTCAAAAAATACAGCCCCATCACCAAAAAGTCACTTTTCCGACCGCGTCATAAAGATACGCCACCCCTCAAAAAAGGGGTAAATTTTTATTTTTTTTCAACTGTTCGTGCATTTTATTCACGAATTTCGTTGTTTTTATTATTTTAATTCTATTTTCACGTTTTTTTGTTGTTGTTTTCCACATCGTTTCAACATTTTTGGTCATTACTTTCTCTTTCAGCACAAGATTTTGAACTTTTGAGTCAACCGTTCTTTGATAGCACGGTAGCAGTTAGATGTGCATAAATAAGAGACAGTATGATGTTCAGGTACAGCAATCTGAAGTTTAGACCCAACAGAAATTAAAATTTGGAACTCTACTTCCTATTACTGTGTCGCGAAGAGCAGGCAGAAACGTGGCAGCATCGAGTTTGTCTGACCGCCATAGTGTGTGTGTCGATTTACGATCTGAATTTAACTTGAAAAAATAAAAATTTACCCCTTTTTTGAGGGGTGGCGTATCTTTATGACGCGGTCGAAAAAGTGACTTTTTGATGATGGGGCTGTATTTTTTGAGGTAATACTCTGAAAATTTGTGCATGCAGGTTTTTTCGGACACTGAATTTAATGGCATTAACAGTTTTTCTCAAAAATTCCCGGTTCTGACGGAAACCCGAAATTTGGGGGGGGGGGGGGGTGGCGTATCTTTATGACGCGCACTGTATTTGTTGCTGTTGTTGTAAAATGAAAAAGAAAATACTTTATAAATGAAAAGAAATCAAAAGTAGCTTTTGATACGGCCAGGCTCGTATTTTATTGATTTTTGCATTGGCCGTCATTTGTTCTATATACTTTTTCCAAATTTTCTTGCCAAATTTTCATTCCAACACGTCCTTTATCGATCTGAACTAAACAACTTAAAAAAACTATTATTACTGCGTCGCGAAAACCTGTCAGAGCAGAGCGCGCGACGCTGCTGTGACAAGGCGCGCGACTCTGCTGTGACTCGGCTGTGACTCTCACATTTTGCGGCGAGACCACAACGCTCTGCTCTGACTGGTTTTCGCGATGCAGTAATAATAAAGAAGAAAAAAAGTAAAAAAAAATGAAAGTGAAAAAAAATAAATAAATGCAATGCAGTGGGAGGAGCCTCGTTAATCGTGCGACAACTCGTGTACGCAAGCACCGCGCGACAACTTAAATAAAACAATAATAGCCGTCGAGTGCGCTTCCATCGCTCTGTTTTCTGCGATAGGCCTAACACGGTCGCCGCACACACCGCGTGCGCAATAAGTCTGTTGCAGTATAAGTCTGTTCGCAATTGTCGTGGCGAACAGACGATGACAACTGAACAATAGTCAATTTTGATAGAACCATACGAGATATGGCAAACTGATTTCATGAATATAATGTACAGTACCGGACAAAAAGATATCATATTTTGGTTTTTGGAGTATAACTTTTGAACGGAGAGGGTTACAATTCTGAAAATTTGCATAAATCTGACCCGAAATGTTGTTGATAAGCTCCCAAAATGGATTTTATCATTTTTGAAAACTGCATATTTTTCAAAAAATTTCAGATGCCAAAATTTTCGACCCAAAAATAATTTTTTTTTTTCAGATTTTTCAAGACTCGAAATTTATTTTTAAAATAAAGTTTCAAAACTAAAAGTACGATTTTAGTTAACTACGGGTCGATCGGACAATTTTCAGCTGACTTACAGCACTTTGAATATCAGGGTCCACACGGGTAAGTCAACTATAACTTTTATTGAGGATCACCAAAACCGAAGAAAATTAAGACAAATTGAATAAAAACTGTTATTGTCGGCCCGCCAAAATGGTCAAACGCGCTCCGCTGAAATCAACGCTATTTCATTTTCATTTTGGTTTCGAAATTATTTTATTTCACGTTGAATTTATACGTGAAATAAAATAATTTGGAGACCAAAATGAAAATCGAATAGCGTTGAGTTCAGCAGAGCGCGTCTGATCATTTTCGCGGGCCAACAATAGAAAGCAAAGTTTATTTGATTTTCTTCGGTTTTGGTGATCCTCAATAAAAGTTATAGTTGACTTACCCATGTGGACCCTGATATTCAAAGTGCTGTAAGTCAGCTGAAAAAAGTTTTATCGACCAATAGTTAACTAAAATCATACTTTTAGTTTTGAAACTTCATTTTAAAAATAAATTTCGAGTCTTAAAAAATCTAAAAAAAAATTATTTTTGGGTCAAAAATTTTGGCATCTGAAATTTTTTGAAAAATCTGCGGTTTTCAAATATGACCAAATCCATTTTTGGAGCTTTTCAAAAACCTTACGGGACAGATTCATGCGAATTGTCAGAATTGTCTCCATTCAAAACCAAAATATGATATATTTTTGTCCGGTACTGTAGCTTAAATTATGTTTATTTTTCAAGCTTTATTTATTTCCTTTTGTACAATCGTTTTCGTCAATATTTGTCATATCCTGTTTGCCTTTCAACTTCCTCCCAAAACTTTCTGAACCAGTTAATTCCCCATATAATCAACGATGTGAACGCTAAAGCCACCAATGAAACAAAAATCATTAAATATGGCCTAAAAAAGTATTATGAAAGCATGAAATTTTTTTAAAACTATTACACTCTTGGATAATCATAAGGCACGCTCTTTGCTGAAAGACATTGTAGAAAACCTTCAGCCTCGGCTAACAGTGACGAAAAAGTTTTGTTTGTACGCAAAACCGCATATTGTATGTTTTCTAACTTCTTTAGACTTTTCTCTATTTTCGCAAATTCATGCCATTGGCCGATCTCCGTCCATTTCAAACGTTCAATAATTAAAATTATGTGAGAAAAGTCGACGCCTGAAACCAACACTTCATCCAAACTACTCACTATTTTTTCCGTCTTTTCCAGATCGTGGCCTTCGATGGTTAATTTTAAAGGTAGCTTGTATACTTGATTTAAAATATTTTTCATGCTACCATTCAGAGAGAAGAAATAGGCATATACATCACTATTTGTATTATTTTCATTCGGTTGCATAATTTCAAGTTTCTTACCCAACACCAATCCGTCTTTTAAATACACTGGTAATATTTTAAGAAGATTGGTTTTTTGGTAAAAATTTAAAGTGTGTTGAGAATAAGCAAGTTGAAAAGCGTTTTCACGAGCATTTGGAAATTGCCCAAAACATATCAAATTTGAATGTTCGTTTTGGGCTTCCGCAATTTCTGTTTTGAAACTTTTTGCAAACTCTTTCCACTCAACTAGTTTCTCTTTTGCATCAAACAGAAAATTTGATAGTTCATTTATTTCATCTTGTTTTATATTTATTGGCGGCGATACAGTCTTCAAAGCTTCCACACAGTTAAGTATTGCTTCTGTTTCTAATTTGAGAGTTTGTGGTTGTTGAACTGTCTCAATAATACTTTTTAATAGGGGGTCAGTGATTGTGTTTTGGTAGTCAGTCATACTAACCAGCAAATCTGTTATATTTTTGCTCTCGTTTTTGAGAAGCTCAACCTTAGAAGTTATCGCTTTAATAAATTTGGTAAAGTTAGTTTGGATAATATTTATCAATTCGTCGCCCATTTCAGATGTATTTGGTGGATTTCGCTTCAACTGTGCAATGCCTTCCTCGATTGGTTCAACGTTTTTCCTCATTTCATGAAGTTCTCGTAACTCCGAGTTCACAGTTTTCAAGATGGGTGACCAGCTCAGAAGGTGCACAAACTTTTTCAGTAATGAGCTTTTCAGACCAGGAATTGGCGTAAGTTTTTTCAAAGTCGCATTAACATTTGACGTAAAATTAGAGACAAACACTAGTTTTGACGAATTAATGATGTTATATGTTGTAATGCTACAACGAATAAAATCATAATACTTTTGTCTAACTGACATGTTCCAAATTTTTTCGAGACCAGCTAATTTTGTCTTGAAATTCGAGAGTGGCACTAAAAGTTTCTTCACGCCATCTAAAGTTTTACCACGATTTATCAGCTTTTCAAACCGATTTTTGTCAACATCTTCTAGAAGTGATTCTATATCATTTGAACCTCGGGGAAATCCTTTAAGCACGGGGTCATGGGGAATTAGAACAGGTGGGCTAATCAATCTCTTTATCACATCTAGTGTATCCGTAACATTGTTGTGTCTCAATTCTGAGAGAGATTCAAATTTGTTTGCAGATGACGCTAAACTGTTAAAATCAAAGAACAGGTGATTTAAAAAAAATGGATCAGTAAGCTGTAGATATTGATTAATGCTTAAAGTAAAACTATTACCATCTTTTAAATGCTCGTCAATTAATTTGTCATCTTCAAAAAAAAACAAATTTTTTAGATGATCCTTTATGTCTCTCAAAAATGTGTCATCAGGGACCGTTTTGGCCGTTTGCAGAGTCATTTGATAATCAATCATATTTGTTAGTGAAGTCAGGCTATTGTTCAAATCGCGAAAGAATTTCAAAATGTTGTGAATTGATTCAATCCTAATGGAAAATTCACTTTGCAAATTGAGCGCATAAAGTTTTTTTATGCTATCACTTGTTGTGTTTAATGCTTTGCTAATCAAGTAATTTTTATTCTTAATTTGCTTTATAGCATTATAAAAACTCGTTTTATTGATCTGATAAAATAACTGGGCATCTTGAATGTTTAAAACTTCCGCGAATACTTTTTCCAGTTCACTAATGTTTTTCCTCATATCATTTTGAAAAATAATGGCATTCATCAAACGTGTTAAAGTTTTCATATTCACCATAAAATTCTTAGGGTCTTGTAACACATTATACTTGCGTGAATGCTCTAATTTGGAAATTACAGAAGAGGTATAATTTGGATATTGGCTAAGCAAGACAGTCCCAATAAACACGAGGAAAACCGTTGTTGATATTACCGTCCACTTCTCAAAAATTTCATTTTTGTTTCTTATGTAATATGATGTTTTTGAACTCGTTGATGGATCGTCTGAAAATAGTTTTGGGATGTAAATTTTCAAACAAATTGCATCAATTAGTTTGAGCGTATCAGATACAGTTATATTCTCAGGACATATAAATAACTTACGTGCCCCACCGCTAATACAAAAAAAAATCTAATGCCGCGTCCAAATTAAAAAAAAATACTGGAATCACGTTTTTACTCTTTTCTTTACGAAAAAATTCAAAATGCACCAAAATTCAAAGTTCACGTGAAAAAGTGAGTGGAGTTTCACGTTTTGATGTCGCAACTCGATTAAAAACACAATATAAAAATTTGTTTTTTTCCTCGGAAATACTTTTTGAAAAGCAATAAACGTTCCACGTTTAATACCGAAATATTTTAAAATGAAAAAAAAAAACATATTTTTTTAGAGAGGAAAAAACTGTTTTGCGCTAATAATGGTCTGTGGACTTTGTTGCAAGAATATATACTGGATTCGTGACGGAGTGACATTCCACAGAAAACTGGGAGACGAAAAATCGTTTAATTTTTTCGGCTATTACTTCATTTTTTTTAATAAAACGTGAAATTTATTGTCACTCCGTCGCGAATCCATTATAGCCCATTTTTAATCCTTCATTTTACCAAAAAGTGCAGCTTTCAAACGAATCCTACATACAAGAGTAAAATGATTAAAAAAAAAATGAAAAGAAGCGATGAAAAATAAAGAAAACGAACAAACAGCCGGCAAAACTGCCAAAATTTTATGCCGGCAAGTGCGGCGCGTGTTGCGTGTGTTCAATGAAGCGTACTTTCTTAGTTCTCTGTTACATCTGTAGCTATTTGGGTAATTATGCGGCTTCTCTTAAGATCTGCTTAACAGGTGCTGCAATCTTTAATGTCTGCATAACATCTGCTCCTGCTTAAAATCTGAAAGAATCCCCAAGTCATGCGAAAAAGCTGCTATGGCTCACTGCCTCCAAAAGCGGGAAAGCGCAAAACAACATCGGCTGGCGCATTTTGCGTTTGCAGACGCAGAGACATAGAATTTAGCACAGCGCCTCTCCGTCTCTAATCTCTAATGCGTGCAGGTAGAGCGCAAATGCATCGTACCTCGCCGAGAAATATTGCACCTTTCGAATATAATGAAAAAACGTGAAGAAAATTGGTTTTTTGAAGAAAAAATGTATAACATCGACATAAAATAATTAAAGCTATTTTTTTGAAACGTTAAACACATAATAAATGAGCCGTGGCCGATATTTTGCTCTGATTTCTCTAAACCTCACTCCAAATGCATGCGAATTTCTTTGTTCGATTGGAGCGAGTTTGCAGCGTTTTATACCGAGTATAATTAAAGATATTTTTTTGAAACGTTAAACACATATTAAATGTTCTCTACACTCGGTTAGATGGCAATTTAAAAAACGCCGGATTTAACCGCTTTCTGAGGCGCTGCAGCTATATTTCTGCGAAATTTTTAAATTTTTAAACGAATGTACCTTCACAAAGTACAAAAGAAACAAAAAAACCACATATTATATCAGAAATTCAGAAATTCTATGCCAGAAGGGTAATTTTCTGATATTTCAAATTCATATTTCGCCGCCAATTTTGAACTTTTCCGACCGGTTCTGCGCTTAAAATGTTTGTCTCGGTCATGTCTACAAAACTTGAATCGAAAAATAAGGAAATATTCAGTCATTCGGCAGAAATTTTGAAAAAATATGATTTTCCTTCAGATATTACAATTTTTTGTATTTCGTCCTCATTTCTCCACCGATTTTATTGAGCGAGCTTGTAAATTATCGAAAATATCTATTTAAACAAAAGTTGAATCTAAAAACAACTAAAAATTTTATAATTGAAGAAAAAATTTAAGAAAACCACATTTTCAGTGGAAAATGAGCGCTCATTGGCGCACGCAAAGTGCGCCAACCTTCTGCACTTTCCCACTTTTGGAGGCAGTGCAGGGTTGCTCATAAGTATAGGTAGGGACCAGGCTTTCTCGGAAATTTCCGAAAAGTCGGAATTCCGTCGGAATTCCGATGTCGGAAATTTCCGATTCCGGTTCCGAGGCAGTTTCACTTCCGAAAAGATTTCCGATTCCGTTCCGAGACAAAATGATTTCCGAAAATATTTCCGTTTCCGTCGGAAATAATATTTTTCCGACGTCGGAAAAAAACATGTTTTTCTGTCGAAATGTGGTACGAAAAATCGTTTTTACACAAATTAAAAAAAAAAATCGAAAAATTGTTTTTACACAAGACACAAATTTCCTATTTAAATTACGAGTCTACGTATCTTTCCTCAATTATTTTTAAACTTTTTGTGGATACCGTAAAAGCTGTAATAGAACACCACCTGTAATAGAACGCCACCCCCAACATCATTTCGAAAAATAGAACGCCACCCTTTAATACACCGCCACTCTGAAAAACTGCGGCCTATAAACATGAACTGGTGTACCAGTAATTTTTTTTCAACGTGGATTACTGTAGTCAAAAGTACATAAACACTGAGGTGTGCAATGAGCGATGAAGCTAGCTGATTACAGAGGGTACTACGTTATAGAACTCGCACATAATAGAACTGCTACGGAATAGAATTGCGCGGACTAGAACTGTCTGAAATGGAGCTGTACTAAAAAAACCAGTGCACGTAATACAACTCAGGGACTCACAATGCTCAACGAAATTCTTATCTTTTCTTTTTTTTTCGAGTCGCTTTTCGAGTTGTTCGAGCGGTTCTGTATCGGCACCGCTCTATTTCAGGTATTCCTTGCGAGTTCTATACCGTAGTAGGATGACAGTGATATGTCACTTGAATTCGAATAACAGTACAAATACATATTATCGGCCTGCCATGACGGTCAAACGCGCTCCATTGAATTTAGTATTTTTTGATTTTCATTTTGATATTGTCCATTCGCGAAAAAAGCAAGTGCGCTCCACGAAACTTAGTACTTCATGGATTTCATTTTTGTCGCCAAATTAATTCAATTCACGTGTAGATTCAAAATGAAATGAAATAATTTGGGGATGAAAATGGAATTCACGAAGTACTAAGTTTCGTGGAGCGCACTTGCTTTTTTCGCGAATGGACAATATCCAAATATTATTTAATTTCACGTATAAATTCAACGTGAAATGAAATAATTTGAAATCGAAAATGAAAATCACAAAGTATTAATATCAGTGAAGCGCGTTTCACTGTCGTTGCGTATCGACAATATGTACCACGGCGTGCTGTAGAGTACGTTTTTAAATTTATTTTTGGAAATGAAATTTTGGGGGTCATCTCTCTCAAAGCTCTGCGTCTCCAGTTTTACACGCACTTAGCAAAACGTGGCAGAATGTGACTATCGAGACGCAGATAAATGCGACAGGGCGCGTTTGCCGTTACGTAGGTTCTAGCACGCCGTGTGTACATTCGTTTTTTTTCTATGTTTTTTGTTGATTTTTATTATTTTTGGTTGTTGAAAGATGAAATTTAATTTTTTTTTTCTGAATATTCAGCTCCGAAAAATATACCGCCACCCTCTAATACAACGCCACCCCTAGACCCAATCCGAAAAATACACCGCCATGGCGCTATATTACAGTTTTTACGGTAATTTAGGATTTTATGGGTCTAGTCAGGTTCATTTCCGATTTTTCCGATCGGAAATCGGAATTCCGTCGGAAGTCGGAATTCCGACGGAAATCGGAACGAGAATTTGAAATTTCGGAATTCCGACGGAAATTCGGAAATGAAAATGAAAAACTCGGAATTCCGTCGGAACATCGGAAGAGAAAATTACAAAATCGGAAATTTCCGACGGAACTCGGAAGAGAAATTTTCATTTCCGAGAAAGCCTGGTAGGGACCACAAAGAGAGGTGGGCGGGGCGTTCCGATTTTTCTCCCCAGCGCGTTTTTGGATCGTGGTGCAATATTGCGATTCTGGAACGCGGATACTACTGGCATAACCATTCATGTTAAGATGCTCCCTTATGTAATTGACCACGAGGAATCGATTGGTGATATCAGATTTGCTGAAAAATCATTAGTTCCACCCGAAATCTAACAAAAAAGTGAAGCGAAAGTTAGAAAATCGAAGTTTTAGGGTCTTTCCATGTTGAGTCCCACTCTTTTTATTACTGATTCCTATAGTTTTTTATGTGCTGAATTCGAATATGCAATTGGTTTTTAAGTTTTAGTTCCCCCTTTCAGGTTTTTTTTTCAGTCAAAGTGGGAGGAAATTTATCTCAATTTTTTAAGTGATGACTAGTGTGCGTTACCGGTAAAGATTTGACGATTTTACCGGTAAATTTTCGAATCACGTTTTACCGATAAATATTCGGCAAAAGAGAAACCATTTCTAAAATTTTTTACCGGTAAATTTCGCAAATTTTGCCGATTCTTTACCGGTAAATTTTACCGATAAAAGTTTCGGCAAAACTTTTTATCGGTAATTTGCCGGTAAATTTACCGGTAAATTGACATTATTTATACATGAAGAAGTGGAACAGGTCACGTTACAATTCTAGTCTTGGTATCTTGGTCGGTCACGCTTTAATACAGATGAAATTTTTTAAAAATGAGAAAAAGACGTGATTGTGCGAGGCTACCCCGAATCAGAACTGTCCCAAATCAGAACTGTCCTGAATCAGAACCGTGTCCTGAATCAGAACTGTTCGTATCAGAACTGTCATAAATCAGAACTGCCCTGAATCAGAACTGTTCGAATCAGAACTGTCCTGTATAAGAACTGTCCTTTATCAGAACTGCCCCAAAGCAGAACTGTCCCGAATCAGAACTGTCCCGAATCAGAACTGTCCCGAAGCAGAACTGTTCGTATCAGAACTGTCCCGAATCAGAACTGTTCGTATCAGAACTGCCCCAAATCAGAACTATTCAATAAGCATGCTTACGGCCTAATATGTTGTTTTTTCATAATAAAACAAATTTTATTTAAAACTTATACAGGATAGTTCTGATTTGGGGCAGTTCTGATACGAACAGTTCTGATTCGGGACAGTTCTGATACGAACAGTTCTGCTTCGGGACAGTTCTGATTCGGGACAGTTCTGATACAGGACAGTTCTGATTCCGGACAGTTCTGATACGAACAGTTCTGCTTCGGGACAGTTCTGATTCCGGACAGTTCTGATTTAGGACAGTTCTGATACGAACAGTTCTGATTCAGGACACGGTTCTGATTCGGGACAGTTCTGATTCGGGAACGTTCTGATTCGGGGTAGCCTCGATTGTGCAAGGCCGAGGTCGCGCCACGTATCGTCTGCGTATTTTTGTTTTACCGGTAAAAAATTTTTCGGTAACGCACACTAGTGATGACCTATCTATTTTATTTCAGAAACCAATAGAACAATCAATTATAAGGTCAAGGCCGAAAATTTAGAGCGATTGATCGACTTTAAAGTACTTTTCTACCTCCTAAAGTGATCGGCTCAAAACCAATTTTCTGGTTTTTTGCAATTTTGAGGGTGATCCGGTCGAGTCCCACTGTTTTTATGACGGATTCGGATTCTACAGCCTTTTTTTGACTAAATCCTTTTCACATATTTTCAAGTTATAATCCCCTTTTATGGTTTCTTTTTACTTTTCTGGGAAAATTTTGTACATTTTATGCATGAATCAGCATCAATTTCATCTGGCAGCGACAGCGAGGAGGCAGTGAGGCGGCGACCATATGTAGGAAAAAGAAGCTGCGCGCCAGAGTGGCGGTGTGGCGCAGTGGTAAAGCTCTTGGTTTGCGATCAGTCTATGAGGCGTTTTTCTTTTGTGAGCTTCAAATTGAACGATTATCTTGCGCGGGATTCTTGCAAATATCGCCCCGCCCACTGGGTTGGCCGAAAATCAGTACATTGAAAATGAGCATATAAACGGCTGTAACTCGACAGCGAATAGCTCTTTTGGATTGATTTTTTGGCAAAAGTCTTAGAATTGGCTGTAGAATGTAATGCAACAAAAATATTTCAGAGAATATTTGTTTTGAAAAACACTTTGTGGTACCTAAGTATTGTGTTTTCAATCGACTTGCGACATGAGAACGCGAGACTCCGCCCACTTTTTTGAGGGCGACCACGCGAACACAGTGATATTTGAAGAGACGCAGACAGGTAGCGCACAAATAAGTGGGCGGAGTCTCGCGTTCTCATGTCGCAAGTCGATTGAAAACACAATATAGGAAGTTTTGTTTTCAAGCTTGCTGGCACCATGCCAAGAAATACTTTCGAAAAGTTTCGAACTTTTACGAAAGTCGGACTACTATAAAAGGGAACCTCAAAGTCATTCATCTCATTCTCATTGTTTCGTTGAGAAATGAGAGCTTCTGTTCATTGCCCCACCATCGATCATCTTCTCTAGAAAGGAATGCGCTCTTTGGACGTGGCCAGAACACGCGGGATTTCGGATTCTACGGACGGAAACGTCTTAGCTGCACTCAAGAAGTATGGATTATTTTCCGAGAGACCAAAAACCGGACGATCTCGAACTATGAACATTCGCAGGATTCGAGGAGTGATCAAGAGGAGAACCGACCGAAACGATGGAGTGAGCCTCAACAAAGTCGCTGGAAAGCTGAAAATCGGCCGAAGAATTGTCAAGAGAATCCTAAAAGATAACCTCAATCTGAACAGTTACAAACTGGCTAGCGGTCAGTACCTTTCGGATGCTTCCAAGGCCAACAGACTCGATAAAGCCAAAAAACTCTTGGCACACTTCAGAGTGCGGCGGGTCTCAGAAGCGATCAGGATTGACGAGAAGATTTTCACCATTGAATCTCTTCCGAGTTGTCAAAACCAGCGACAGTTGCTTCCAACCGACCTTTCCCTAAAAGTGCCATGGTTTGGGCAGGCGTAAAATCCACTGGTAAAACCCCGTTGGTGTTTATTGATAGAAATGTGAAAATCAACACGGAGATGTATAAAAAGACATTAAATAATAATGGGTAATCTGTTGCCATGGGCATCTCAGCATTTTGTTGGTCGCTTCTTCATTCTTCAACAAGATTGGGCACCGTCCCACAGAGCTAAATCCACAAAAGTTGTCCTGGACACCAGAGATGAGCGGAAGTGGAATTTTTAGTTACGGAAGACGGAATAAAATTTTTTTTACGGAATACGGAAGACGGAATAAAATTTTTTGGCGGAATTCTATGGTGGACTGGGCGATGAAGAACTCCCGGCGAACCCGATCAGAAGAATGATTGTCGCTGGATTCCATTCAGAAGGGAAGGAACATGACTATTGCGGCAATCACGGAGGATCAGGTAATTATTAAAAGACCATTCAGAGAAGTCAGACACATGCCGGATCAGTTTATGCACACTCTCGACAAGGATTCAGATGTGTTGCTAGCAGTCATTGTTCGCGACCTCGGAACTGGATTCCTGCTGTCTCCTGTCAAACGCGAATACTGTGGAACGGACCGAGGTAATTTGTTTTACATTTTGCTCAATGAGTACGCGGTAGAGACTCTGTCCGGTAAGCATGTAGACCTTGCGGGATTGTATCTCGGGGACTTGATAGTGGTTAGATCAGTGTATAGGCGTCAGGGACATGCGACAGCGGACTGGTCTCCGGAAGTTTTATCGATTAGTGGCGCTAAAAATCCGTTTTTCGCGGTGCGCGAATTTTCGGTCTTTGAGAGGATTATTGAGCGCTAGCAACCTGTGTGTCTTACCAAGATCCGCAGAGGCAATAAACATGATTTAGTAGCTTACGGACAAACTACTTTAGTTTACGCCAAATTATCAGAGGTTCGCTCCCAGGGTCCAGGTCACCTCGCTTGCGACATTTTTATCCCCGCAGCGCATCCAGGCCAACTTTGCAGATTTATCAGGAAAGGGGAGGCAAGGCAACACATGCTCAAGTTAACGGAAAAGGTACAGTGCCGATGGGTTATTTCACCCCAGGTAGTAAAATTTGTCCCTATAGAAACTCAAAAAGCGCAGTACCTAGAGGCCTCACCAATGACTTTTTCGACTACTGAGCCTTCAGAAGAGTTCCCGCTAATCGCGCAGTCCTATTCATCATCATTCGAGATGTATGGCATGATTTCGGTAGCGTCGCGGTGCGACGAAACGCGTCATTTTGTAGCGCATTTGGGCAAAGTAGAAACAAGTCAAAATAACCGCATCACCATCGAGATCATTCTCGAAACGGAAGAGCAAGTCACCAGCGTCGAGTTTTGGCAGAAGGGAACTACCCTGCAGTTGGAGTTGCAAAATGGTAGAGGCTTGCGCGCAGTAGTAGTAACAGCCGAGATTGAGCGAAGGAACGTCATCCTTCGCGCTTGCCTGCTCACCCCAATCCAGATCTTACAGAAGTGAAAACACTTGTAGTCAGTCAGCAAAATTTAGAGAAAGCTGATTGGTCTCGCCAAGCACCAAAGCTAAAAGAAATTCCGCAAGTTAACGCGTCAAACCACGCAATGCGCGCCCTTTCCATAATAAGCGGGGCGGGAGTTCTACCAGCATTAGGAAGAATGGAGGGTTCACCCAACTTCATCGTTGAGGGGTACCACCTGTATGACCAGCAAGAGCAAATAGTTCGCCGTCTTTCCACTGATAGTTTCACGGCTATCACAGTAAATTGCGGTTTCGGAACAGGAAAAACTACTACTCTGGTCTTGTCAGTATTGTGTAGAATGAGTAAAATAAAAGGCGTATCGCTCATGGTGGGCGTGACGAATTCTGCCGTAACATCAGCAGTCTTCGCTCTTGAGGATATCGATCGCAGTAAGACGTGCAAGTTCGTTCGTTTGATGAGCGATGAGAACAGAACACGAATCGCGTCTGAGTATTTGACTCAGCACGACTATCCAGTTAAATGGCGCAGCTATTTCACTCAACGAGTGAGGGAGCAGGACAAGTCGAACTCTCAATTGGATTGGGACGTGGTGGACGCTGCCGTCTTCCTCAGACAGGCCGGCGAGCTAAAAATAAAGGACTTGCGCCGTCGCGATTTCCGCAGTGCGATTTTTAAGAGGGCGACCGAGATGAGTCGCATGCAACTGTTTTTCCACCTATATCGCCCTGACTTACTAGGAAAGTACTTTTTGGTACATTTTGGAAAATTCTGAAAAAAAATCAGGGTAATACTAGATTTTTTGGTGAATTTTTTGAGATATTAAAAATCCGCAAAATGTTTTCAGAAAAGTTTTTATGAGCCGTCAAACTTTTTTCTATGGTTCGAGCACATTTTTACCTGTAAAATCCTACATCCCACACGATCGCCTTCAGTACACCAGCCGAAAAGTCTAACAACACGCAGGTAGCTAAAAAATGTCGATGGGTGGCGCAATTGGGTGCGCTGGGAGCAGTGATACAAGGAGGCTGTGGGTTCGCTCCCCAGACATAGTAAATTTTTTTTTGCAAAGTTTTGATGTGTATTTTTCGACGCTGACGTATATCGACAGCACTAAGCGAGAGGTGAGTAAATGCGCTCCATTGAATGGCGCGAATTTGAAATCTTCCACTGTGGTGAACCGTTATTTTTTTCTCTGTGCACTAATTTCCTCCTATCCCGATTCCGTTTTCACCACTTTCGTTCAAAATTTAACTTAAAAATTTTAATTTCGGGCAGATGGAGTTGCGGGGCCACTCAAAAAACCTTTGTTCCTTTGTTTTTATTGGTGATTTTGCATCGCTTTTGATTTGTTTGATATATTTATCTTATTTAGCATTTATTTTCGCCCGGAAAATTCAGCGGCAAACACCGGAAGCATGTGTGATACTTTTAAAATATGCGACCGGAGAGAGCTGGGCGGAAGCTTGCTTTGATCCTATTGAGTGTTTACTCGGCTCCCGGTAACTTTTTCTTATTTTTTAGGCTTTTAATCACACAAAATCCCCTCGCAAAGTATGCTTCCACCCAGCTCCCTCCGGTCGCCAATTTGAAAAATGTCAAACATGCTTCCGGAGCGCTGCCGCTGAACTTTCCGTGCATCGATAAATGCTTAGAAACCCATATTCAAAGCGTCTACGACAAAAAAAATTTATTGAAAAAGAAAAAATACATAATTCATGTACGAGCCGGGGAGAAAGGAAAGAAATCGATGCGTAGAGATAAAAATAACGGTTCACGACAGTGGAAGATTTCAAATTCGCGCCATTCAATGGAGCGCATTTACTCACCTCTCGCTTAGTGCTGTCGATATACGTCAGCGTTATTTTTCGGAGCCGTAATACAGTCCAGAAATTTTTAAAAATTATTTCGAGTGTATTTTCTAGTACTCTTCGACCCAAGGAAGTGCCTAAGAACCAAAAAAAAAAATTTTTTTTTTCGTTATTTTGGAAAAAAAATGCCATGCAATCGGTGGACGAACGTTCGAAAAACGTTTGAAAACAAATTTTTTTTTGAGTTCAGGCCCTTAATTAGAATAAGGAGGACTAGAAAATACACTCAAAATATTTTTAAAAAATTTCTGGACTGTATTACGGCTCCGAAAAATACAGATCGAAATTTTGCAAAAAAAAAATTTACTAGGTTTGGGGAGCGAATTCACAGCCTCCTTGTATCAGTGCTCCGAGCGCACCCAGTTGCGCCACCCATCGACATTTTCACCGACCTGCGTGTTGGTAGACTTTTCAGCAGGTGTAGCGAAGGCGACCGTGTGTAATGTAGGATTTTACAGATAAAAATGTACTCGAAAAATATTTAAAAAGTTTGACGGCTCATAAAAACTTTTCTGAAAATATTGTATCTTAAAAAATTCACCAAAAAATCTAGTATTACCCTGATTATTTCAGAATTTTCCAAAATGTACCAAAAAGTACTTTCCTAGTTAGTTATGTGAACTATTTCTTCAGTCCGCATGGCTTACTCACACCCGGGTATGAGCAATTTTTCGAGTCAAATTGGTTTGACTTTGATTGACGAGGCATCACAGATGCCAAGATTTGCATTTATCACTCTGTGCCAATCTTTCCCGACTTCAAGGCTGGTATTATTTGGTGATATCCGACAATTGCCACCCTTTTCCGACAGTCAGCTTCCAGCGGATCTTCACAGATATGCAGTTGGCAATATACTGGAAGACGCCTCCAGCTACAATAGGTTTCCACAGTTGCCGTTGTTCAAAGTGCATAGATGTCCACGTCAAATCACAACATTGTTGAGCAACACATTTTATGAGGGAAGTTTGGTTTCGGACAAGGATTCGTGCGTGTCCTTTCCAGAGTTGCGGAGTCTCGGACTTCCGTACTCTCACCCACTGGTTTTCGTAAACCACAACTTTAAGCACTGTTAGCTATTCATTTCGCGAAAGGTTTGTTTCGGGCTCGTCGACACGCCTCATTTGCCGTGATGTCATTCTACAAATCCACCGCCGCTTTTGTGGAGGACAACGCGCCAGAGTTTCTGCAGAACAGTACAGTTGACGGGAGCCAAGGTCGCGAGTACGACTACGTTTTTATTCTGACGTCGCGTACAAGTGGTAACCAGTCGTTCCTCGACGATCCAAAGCGCATAAATGTCGCTATATCACGTACCAAGGTTGCGTGTCTCGTTTTAGGGTCAATTGACTACCTGCGTTCAGCACGCACATGGTGTCAAATAATGAAGACTCTCTCGCAGGAGAACTTTACGCGCAATAATTAGTGCTCGTTGCACAGTTTCAGGTTTTCTAATTTATTATTGTAGTTCGAGGACGAACTTCGCTGAAGGAGGGGAGGTGTGAAACTCTCGCAACTCGCCCTCGTCATTTGTTTGTTAACTAATTCCCGCGTTATTACATATTTAATATTTCTCTTTCAGACACTACGTTGACATACACTTGGATCTTCCACTATGCGCGCTCACTTGTCTGACCGTCTGCGTCTCGCGCGGCCAAGCGATCTTCTGTCCATTGTCTGAATCTCACTCAACAACACACGGCTGAACACCACTCTTGGCTACACGCAAACACAAAGGGACCACAATCATCGAGATCATTTTGACCAACCAATGCATGGCGGGAAATTCCATCTTCCATCCGGATGCGCGGCAGAATGTGCTGGAACACCGCGCCGACGTTTATAAAAGGACCCAACAAAGCTCATTCGAGGCGATTCTTCACTTTTCTGACTTTATACCCGTTTGCCATCTTATGTCCCCAATGCCTTGAAACCTCACCGCTCGTGTACCATTTTGCGTTTAACCATAATAAACCAGTGTAAGACCCAATACGCCTCGTGTACCGTTACTCCATGAACATAGAGACGCGAAAATTGGCACTTGAAAATTTGATTTTTTAAAAAAGTGGTCTAAAACGTAGTCGCGAACAGACTCCGTTTCAGCGCGTTTTTACGCGATTGGGTGAAAACTATTGGATAAAAACTTGCTCCAATCTAACAATCAATTTAACATCCATTTGGAGCGAGGTTCAGAGAAATCAAAGCAAAACATCGGCGACGCTCTCTCAGTTTTCTGCACTCCCTCGTCGCCAACGTGGCCGCGTCCTCCATTCTGCGAAGGGAGCAAGTTTGCAGCGCTTCGTATTTAGAATAAGAGACAAAACGTAAAAAAATTAAACTCAATGGCGTGACCTGATGTAATGACGGAGTTATATTATGGATTCGTGACGTAGTGACACATTGCTGCAAGTTGTGCGCCAGCAAAATGAAAAAAATTTGCCAAAAATTGTTTCCTCTCATGCTGCCAAGAGCTGAATCGTGGCGAGGCACAACATTTGCTGACGCATAACTTGATACGCTGTCTTGCTACGTCACGAATTCATAATATGTAGGCACCGCAAAAGGAGTGGGCCAAGTCTTTCAATTTTTTCTCTTCGCTTTTATTTTGAGAGTTTGCGCTCCAGTAGCCTGAATACTATGAACCTAATTATGCATACCAGAACCTTTTCATACGTAAATTTAACGTAGAATTGACTGGTGATATTAAATTTGACTAAACATTTCAATTTTCAGACGAAATTTTCAAAAAACTGAAACGACGACCAGAAAAATGTTCTAAATTTATCTATGGAGGTCTCAGTCACGGCCTATTTATAAATTTTCTTTTCGATTTTGATACGGGGAATCCGATTTTTCCATTATCGCCTATATCTACAACGGCACGCTTTCTGGACGTCTCCAAAGTACAACCAAAAATATCTGAAAATTTTCAGCGATGACCCCATTATTTTATTGTCGAAATCGATAAAGGAGATCTTCGAGAATGGGTGTACAAATTTTTAAGACATTTGAGACATTTTAAAATACTTTTTGCCCTAATTGTCGACATTTTGGCGGAACTCTTATGTATTAGAAACACGTCGCGGTACCTAGTTATATGATGGATTCGTGACGGAGTGACATTTCACGTGAAACTGGGAGACTCTTACGGTATTTCCTCTAATTTAAGCGCAAGCGCCTCTATTTTTCAATATCTTCTCCAAAAGTGCTTTAATCAGAGGTGCGCTTAGGATTCGCTTCTATTTTTCAACCATTTATTTCTGAACACAACAATTAAACTCAACCAACTATCAAACAGCAAAATAATAAAACATTGATTTAAAAAAAAATCCAGCGAAACATTTTCGTTGTCTCTCTTGTCATCTTCTCCAAACTCCATCATTTCTAGAAAATCATAGACCGAGACAGCTCGTTCCTCTCGTCGACGTATCAAAAGCAGAATTCAGCGTAAAATTGATATTTTTCAATTATGAAATTTATCCGTGCATACATTTTTGGTCAACATAAAATTTCTTGGCGGTGCCAGAAGCTCGAAAATTTGATCTCAAAAAAGTTTTCTGAAACGTAGTCCCGAACACGCCGTGCGACGACGTTAAGCTCCTCGTCTTCCTTTATTTTTTTCTTCGATCGTCACTGAGTATTGAAAAGGGAAACAAGAAAAGTAAAATATTTAAGAAAAACTGCAAACAAATGGAAAAAAAGAAGAAAGTCCGCAAAAACAGAGACATGCAAATAAAACAGCCAGTGAGTGCGCCTCTATTAGAGAGTGTGCTTCAATTATAGGGTGCACCTCTATTTTTCGAAGCACCTATCAGGGTGCGCCTTTATTAGAGGCACGATTCAATTAGAGGTGCGCTTATATTAGAGGAAATACGGTAAATTCTTCAGTTATTTTTTCATATTTTCGAATAAAAACGTGAAAATATTTGTCACTCCGCTGCGAATCCATTCTATTTCACGCAATTCTTATTAGGAACAGTTCTATTTCAAGCGGTTTTATTTCGCGTCAAGTTCTATTTCAGAATATTTCGATTTTGAAAAGGTGATAGCGCAGCCGGTAGTAGTGACCGCCGCCGTCCGAGAGGTACCAGATTCGAGTCCGCCTTCACCCCCGGGTTCACCCAGCCTCTAATTGGGTAGTAGAGAAATTTAAGAAGATTGCTCGGTCATTTCCCTAGCCAGGAATTGACTTAAACAATGTCTGGCTCCGAACGGTACACCACCAGTCGTCCGCGTACGCAGAAAACCGTGATGTAACTTCGGTACTTAAAGAACGGATCGACTTTCTAATCTTTTTTTGTTGTTGTATATTGCGAGGTAGCGCCCAAGACTCTAGTTCAATAAGTGTTAGCCGTTTATAATGACTATTCGCTAAAAATTTATTGAGAATACTTACGTAAAGTGGCGGCAACTAATCCATCGAGTGCTTCACGTGAGTGCAGCTCAAACGATGAACGTTTCACTAGACAAAAGTCAATATAGAAGTATATCAATAACATAACTTTCAAACTTACTTTTTGTTCGCTTACTTATGTGTGTTTTAAGGATTTAGATCGATTGAAGATTTCGAATCAGTAATGAACAAATATTTAAGATTTCGGAAAATCAGAAAAAAAATTCAATTTGATAAGGTCATGTCAGAACGCGAAAACTGAAAATGCTTTTATTTACTTGTTTCTTGTCGTTCACGCGGTTATTTTTCCTACTTTAAATATATATATACAAGCCTGGCTGCATCAAAAGCTACTTTTGATTTCTTTTCATTTCTAAAAATGTTTTTTCTTCACTTTCTTTTAAATTTCTTTTTTATTTATTTCTTGCGTGTGCCCTGTGCCGCAGGCGGTTAAGCGCTTGTCCTCCAAGCGAACGACACGAGTTCGAGTTTTTGTGTTGGTCTCGGGCGCTCAGTTCGTTTCCGCCATGCAGTTTGGAAACAGACACACCAAGAAACTCAGTTACAGACCCAAACGGAATTTTATATATAAGGATGATATATATATTTATTTAATTGAAAAGAAGGGCATGGCCGCTTATACTATCAATGTTTACAATAGAAATAAAAGGTGTTTCAGTATGTATCAGTGATGCACGGAAATTCCGTTTCCGCTTCCGTTTCCGCTTTTTTAGCCTCTTCCGTTTCCGTTTCCGTATTCCGCAAATAAAAATTTTTATTTCCGTTTCCGTTTCCGCTTCCGTAATTTTTGGCATTTTTCCGCAAATCACGGAAATGTTTTTCAATATTAAAAAATGAAAAAATTTGCTGTTTTTTGGAATAAATTCCTGATTTTTTCACTTGAAAGTACAATTGGGATAATTATAATAAGACTCCCTCATGAAATAACAATAAAACCTCCCCAAGAAAAGGCTGTAAAGTCCTGCCAAGGACAATATAAAAATTGATATGATGGGGACTTTGTTGATATTATGGGGAACTATTTTCATACGGAGGGGCCAGAATGACCGCCACCCCAAAAGTACTGGTGGGAGGCTATACTTGTATTTTCGTATATCAGAATAGACCCCCAGGAAGTATAATCCCCCACCGAAAAAATCGGTGCAAAGTCAACTGACGGGGAGGCTGATATCAGCCAGGGGTGGGGCTAAACAGGTAAATCACCGTACAAGTTTTTTGCTTAATAGTATTTTTCATAAGGAAAGTATGTTTTTTAATGGCAACTGTTTTCAAAAAATACTTTGTAAAAAATTTCAAAATAATATGGAGACTTTTATTGCAAAATATTTAGAAACCTCCGTTTCCGTTTCCGTTTCCGTCTTCCGCGGAAAACCGAAAAATTTTCCGTTTCCGTTTCCGTTTTCCGCGGAAATTTTTTCTTCTTTCCGTTTCCGTTTCCGCTTTCCGCATTTTTCAAATTTCATTTCCGTGCATCACTGGTATGTATGACAATTGAGATGAAGATATTCATGAAAATTCAATAATTTGATGTTGTTTTTAAAGGAATTAGTGGAAGGTTTGACAGGAAAAGCATGAGAAGGGAGATTATTCCAACATTTAAGAACACGGTTAGAGAAGAATTGCTGTAGGGGTTTAGAGGAATTTTTGAGAGAGCACCGGAGAATGAAAAAGTGACGTCGGAGAGATCTTAAATTAGCAAAGGCAAGAGATGGGGATTCGTGTAGATGGGTTTCACCGGTAATAAAAATTTTATACAATAAAGTGAGATCAAATAAAAGACGCCTGTATTCAAGTGAATCAAGGTTACAGTAATATAAAGACTCAAAATATGATACATACCGTAAAACCTGTATTAGACTTGCCCCTCTAATAGACTTGCACCCGAGCGAGGCCTTGAAACAATAGACTTACACCCTTTAATAGACTTGCCCCTTTAATTAACTTGCCCCTCTGCATACGCAATAACTGCGGCAAAAATTACGTACTTTCACTTCAATTTTTCGAATATTTTTTTAGTTAGTGATTTTTTTTCAGTTTTTTTTTTGTGTTTTAACTACTTGATAGAATTTTTTCAAATGTCGGATATTGATGAAGTCAATACTGAAGTTCCTGCCGGAAAAAGGACTAAATTTCACATTTGATTTCAAGAAAGTGGTGGTCGACTATGCTTGCACAACGCATAACTGTAAATCGGCTGAAAAATATGGAGTTTCGAGGGAAAACATTCAGCAGTGGAAAGATCAAAAATCAAAAATGGAATATGAAGAAAGTCCGCAAAAACAGAGACATGCAAATAAAACAGCCAGTGAGTGCGCCTCTATTAGAGAGTGTGCTTCAATTATAGGGTGCACCTCTATTTTTCGAAGCACCTATCAGGGTGCGCCTTTATTAGAGGCACGATTCAATTAGAGGTGCGCTTATATTAGAGGAAATACGGTAAATTCTTCAGATATTTTTTCATATTTTCGAATAAAAACGTGAAAATATTTGTCACTCCGCTGCGAATCCATTCTATTTCACGCAATTCTTATTAGGAACAGTTCTATTTCAAGCGGTTTTATTTCGCGTCAAGTTCTATTTCAGAATATTTCGATTTTGAAAAGGTGATAGCGCAGCCGGTAGTAGTGACCGCCGCCGTCCGAGAGGTACCAGATTCGAGTCCGCCCTCACCCCCGGGTTCACCCAGCCTCTAATTGGGTAGTAGAGAAATTTAAGAAGATTGCTCGGTCATTTCCCTAGCCAGGAATTGACTTAAACAAGGTCTGGCTCTGAACGGTACACCACCAGTCGTCCGCGTACGCAGAAAACCGTGATGTAACTTCGGTACTTAAAGAACGGATCGACTTTCTAATCTTTGTTTGTTGTTGTATATTTCGAGGTAGCGCCCAAGACTCTAGTTCAATAAGTGTTAGCCGTTTATAATGACTATTCGCTAAAAATTTACTGAGAATACTTACGTAAAGTGGCGGCAACTAATCCATCGAGTGCTTCACGTGAGTGCAGCTCAAACGATGAACGTTTCACTAGACAAAAATCAATATAGAAGTATATCAATAACATAACTTTCAAACTTACTTTTTGTTCGCTTACTTATGTGTGTTTTAAGGATTTAGATCGATTGAAGATTTCGAATCAGTAATGAACAAATATTTAAGATTTCGGAAAATCAGAAAAAAAATTCAATTTGATAAGGTCATGTCAGAACGCGAAAACTGAAAATGCTTTTATTTACTTGTTTCTTGTCGTTCACGCGGTTATTTTTCCTACTTTAAATATATATATACAAGCCTGGCTGCATCAAAAGCTACTTTTGATTTCTTTTCATTTCTAAAAATGTTTTTTCTTCACTTTCTTTTAAATTTCTTTTTTATTTATTTCTTGCGTGTGCCCTGTGCCGCAGGCGGTTAAGCGCTTGTCCTCCAAGCGAACGACACGAGTTCGAGTTTTTGTGTTGGTCTCGGGCGCTCAGTTCGTTTCCGCC
Source organism: Caenorhabditis japonica (assembly GCA_963572235.1). Classification (NCBI taxonomy): domain Eukaryota; kingdom Metazoa; phylum Nematoda; class Chromadorea; order Rhabditida; family Rhabditidae; genus Caenorhabditis; species Caenorhabditis japonica. The sequence continues at coordinate 9,117,560 of OY754342.1, forward strand.
ATGCAGTTTGGAAACAGACACACCAAGAAACTCAGTTACAGACCCAAACGGAATTTTATATATAAGGATGATATATATATTTATTTAATTGAAAAGAAGGGCATGGCCGCTCATACTATCAATGTTTACAATAGAAATAAAAGGTGTGTCAGTATGTATGACAATTGAGACGAAGATATTCATGAAAATTCAATAATTTGATGTTGTTTTTAAAGGAATTAGTGGAAGGTTTGACAGGAAAAGCATGAGAAGGGAGATTATTCCAACATTTAAGAACACGGTTAGAGAAGAATTGCTGTAGGGGTTTAGAGGAATTTTTGAGAGAGCACCGGAGAATGAAAAAGTGACGTCGGAGAGATCTTAAATTAGCAAAGGCAAGAGATGGGGATTCGTGTAGATGGGTTTCACCGGTAATAAAAATTTTATACAATAAAGTGAGATCAAATAAAAGACGCCTGTATTCAAGTGAATCAAGGTTACAGTAATATAAAGACTCAAAATATGATACATACCGTAAAACCTGTATTAGACTTGCCCCTCTAATAGACTTGCACCCGAGCGAGGCCTTGAAACAATAGACTTACACCCTCTAATAGACTTGCCCCTTTAATAAACTTGCCCCTCTGCATACGCAATAACTGCGGCAAAAATTACGTACTTGCACTTCAATTTTTCGAATATTTTTTTAGTTAGTGATTTTTTTTCAGTTTTTTTTTTGTGTTTTAACTACTTGATAGAATTTTTTCAAATGTCGGATATTGATGAAGTCAATACTGAAGTTCCTGCCGGAAAAAGGACTAAATTTCACATTAGATTTCAAGAAAGTGGTGGTCGACTATGCTTGCACAACGCATAACTGTAAATCGGCTGAAAAATATGGAGTTTCGAGGAAAAACATTCAGCAATGGAAAGATCAAAAATCAAAAATGGAATATGAAATTTTGGTAAATGGTTCAGCAAAAAAAAAACGACGTATGGAAGGTGGAGGAAGACACGTAGTAGATAAGGAGATTGTTAACGATCTGGCGGAATGGATTCGGGAACTCCGCCAGAGGAAACTTCGTGTTACTAGATCGATGATACAATCTTAGCCGAAAATTCTCTGACATAAAATTTTTAATAAAAAAACTACCTAGCCTTTTCAAGGTTGGAACAATAGACTTGCACCCTTTATTAGACTTGCCCCTCTAATAGACTTGCACCCGGGCGAGGCCTTTGAACAATAGACTTGCATGCAAGTCTAATACAGGTTTTACGGTAAGTTAATTTAAATTTTTTAAAACAACGATAAATAAAGGATTTTTGTACAGGCTCTAGGAGAATAGTATACGACATGAGAGTAGGCGAAAAAATTTCGCAACCATATTCAATCAAAGGACGGATGTATACAGTAAAACACCGAATAAAGGAATCGAGAAGGGCGTACCGCAAAACGTTGAAAATAATGTTGATTCTTTTGTGACAATTGAGGACGGTTGATTCGATGTGATTGCCAAAAGAAAGGTTAGACTGAAAGTATACACCCAAATCCCAGATCTTATCAGTGTAGGGCACTACTGTGCTTGAAATGGTGAATGTGGGTTTACGACTGGAGACCAATCTTTTTGAAAAACAAAAACTGATGTGCTCACATTTGTTTGGGGCCACATCGAGCTGCCAAGTGCGACACCAATCAGACAGAACATCAAGGTCATGTTAAACATCAGACGACGAATGAGAGAAAATTTTCAGATCATCTGCATAAAGCAGATAATTTGATTTTAAATTATCTCCAATATCGTTGATATACAACAGAAACAACAAGGGACCAAGGACAGACCCTTGCGGAACTCCAGACATGACCGACGAACATGCAGAAGTGGACCCATTAACACATACAACTTGATTACGACCAGTGAGAAAACTTGTTAGCCAACAGAGCAAACTCCCGCTAATCCCATAAGAATGAAGCTTGATTTCAAGCTTTTTTGGGAGAAACGGTATCAAAGGCTTTTTTGAAGTCGACATATACACTATGAGTAACACGTTTGTTCATGCATGTACCAATAAGAGCTGACTGATACGAGAGCAGCTGAGAGACGGTTCCTCGATTTGAACGAAATCCATATTGGCGATCAATAATCAGTCTATTTACATTCAAGTGCTTTGAAACTTCACAACGAACAATTTTTTCAAGGACTTTACAGACAGAAGAAGTTAGGCTGATAGGCCGGTAATTTTTTGGATCACAACGAGAACCTTTTTTGTAGAGCGGTTTCACAATTGCTGATTTCCATACCGAGAGAACAATACCATATTGTAACGATCGCTGAAAATTATGGACAATGGCAAGGCTAGAGACGTACATGTGTGCTTCAGAAAAATAGAGGGAATTCCTTTACGAACCGGAAATTCCGAAGCGCATCCGTCATCAGTAGTGTAAACAGAGGAGAATGTGTCAGAAAACAAAGAGGCTTTAGTGATGTCATCAGTGACATCCTCACCAGCAGCACTGTCTTGGAGTATACCAATTTTCTCGTCACTCTTCCATCTAGAATTAACAAATTTATAGAAGGCATGTGGGGATGAACCTTCGCATAGTCGATTTTCCGTGATTCGTTTTTCTTCCAGAGAAAGTCGAGTACGGAGGAGTAGAGCGAGAGCTCTGTAATTTACAGAATTATTTTCACTCCTCCAAACATCGAGCTTTTTCTTTTGAAGTTTGCGAATATCACTGGAATGCAACTTTGTAGAAGGTTTAATAATTTTGACCGGAATGAATTTGTCAATCACATTGGACAAAAGAGCAACAAGATCTTGGTACATATCTTCTACAGTTAGAGTTGAGAAACGAAGATCCCAATCTATGCGACTGAGAATGCAGTTGATTTCATCAAACGACGCTTTTCTGAAACATTTAACGGTGGACACTTTTTGTGCGTTTTTACGTTGACAGGACAGAAAAACATGCACAAAACGATGATCACTGAACAAGTTGCCTACAGTAATCTCATTGACAATGTCAGTGTTGGTGAAGCACAAGTCAAGCACATTATCAGGATTAAGACGAGTTGGGGACATGACATGCTGCTTAAGACCACACTTGATGGAGAAGGACAATAACGTTCTACACTTAGGATCAGATGCTTTGAGATTCGCCCAGTCGACGTGAGAAGCGTTAAAGTCACCAAAAATAATACAGTTGCCTTTAACACTTATCAGATCTTTGAGACAATCAAGAAGACTGTCATAGGATAAATTATGATTTGGATGATATACTGACAGAACACGTAACCTACCACTTTTGTGTAAAACATTGACCCCAACCACTTCAAGAGACCCAAAAGAATCAGGAATTTTGATTATGGAAAAATTTAAAAGTTTTGAAGTTAGTACGGCTACACCCCCTCCGTGCCTATCACGGTCTTTACGTATAACTGAGAACGAGTTGTTAAGAGAAAGAATGGAATCAGTCACGGAATTGTCTAATTTAGTTTCAGTGAGGCATACAATATCAAGAAGCAAAGTATTGACGGTAAGTTCTAGAAGGGGAATCTTATTGACTACAGAACAACAATTTGCATAGCCAACTTTTAAAGTACTCACTGGGTGTTTGATGTACGCGTTTCTCAAATTTCCCAGGCGCGATGGACTTCTCCCTCTTTGTATTGCACCTTCACACATTCCAGGTTTCTCACTGTGAAGAGAAACTCTCCGGCTTTGTTGTTCTTCGTAACAGCCTCCTTCTATGCCGCACGTTGCTTTTCTCGCTCTGGCTTCGACAGGTCTGGACGGATAACTGCAGACGAGCAACCTTGAACCACGGACTTTATTTTGTTGAACTTTGACATCATCTTCCTGGCATCTTTCTTCTTCTGCAACTGAAGCTTGAGCAACGGCGGGCCTACTCTTTTTTGGAGGCGAAAAACCGTTACCGAACCATCCTGAACTTCGCAAGCCGTCAGCAACGCTTGCCCCAACTGACCATCACAAGACACATTCTCCGGTAGCTCGATTTTGTCCAGAATAACAGCTGCGTTCCGCTTTTCAGTGTCATTGGCTATCTCAGCTGCTTTAATGAAACTGACTTGCGCTGCAGACGACTTCAAACCGGCAGTGACGACTTGAGCAAATGTCTTTTTTGATGCACAATTTTCCTTCAATTCTTTCACGCTAAGCTCCAAGCTCTCAACCTTCTTTATCAACTCTCCATTCAATTGAACAAGTTTGTTGTTTTGCAGTGTTACCTGCTCAAGAGACGTAGACATCTCAACAACCACACGGTACAAATCTTCAAAAGATATTTCCGGTGTTTTCGACTCGCGATCTTCCGCTGGCGCCAGAATAATAGAATCCGAGGGAATAGAAGAAGAGGACATAGTTCTAGAGAACTTTTGAGGGCCAGGGGGCGAGAAAGCTTGATTTCGCTTCATATAAAGTGTTTATGATAGGGGCTCAAAAAATCAATACGAGAGGCGAAAAAAAGAGACGACCTCTCGCTAGTAAGACAGAGACCCGAATCCTAAATGCGTCGCTATTTTGATATGATAGCACTTTCTGATGGAAAGAAGTACATACCATTCCACTTTGACTTCGACCCAACACTTAAGAACACGGTTTTAATGGTTCCATAAATATTTATTAGGGAAAATTAACTAAAACTTAGATTTAAGAGAAAATAAGATTAACCTAGAAACATGAGAGAAATTAGACTAAATGTTAAAAGGGGATTTTAGAGAAGTTAGTGATTAAATGACTTAAAGTTACCTAGGGGAAGTTAAACATATAAAAACTAAATTAAGAGAAAATGGTGATTAAATGAAAAGGAAAACCGCAAGCCGCTGATCGGTCTTGGGTCCTAGCATTCTACTAAACCGGGTGGCAGGAACACTCCTCGGGTGAGAGGAAAAGAGACGCAGACACGCGGGAACGCCTCCCTAACGGAAAGTGTTCTCCCGAACCTGCGACATCCCCCCTCTTACAATAAAGCAGGAGCGTCTTCGTGACTATCTATACTATAACTAGGGACCGCATAGAGTGGTGGGCGGGGCGTTCCGATTTTTCTACCCAGCGCGTTTTTGGATCGTGGTGCAATATTGCGATTCTGGAACGCGGATACTACTGGTATAACCATTCATGTTAAGATGCTCCCTTATGTAATCGACTACAAGGAATCGATTGGTGATATCAGATTTGCTAAAAAATCATCAGTTCCACCCGAAATCGAACAAAAAAATGAAGCGAAAATTAGAAAATCGAAGTTTTAGGGTCTTTCCATGTTGAGTCCCACTCTTTTTATTATTGTTTCCTATAGTTTTTTATGTGCTGAATTCGAATATGCAGTTGGTTTTTACGTTTTAGTTCCCCCTTTTAGGTTTTTTTTCAGTCAAAGTGGGAAGAAATTAATCTTGATTTTTTCAGCGATGACCTATCTATTTTATTTTAGAAACCAATAGAATAATCAATTATAAGGTCAAGGCCAAAAATTTAGAGCGATTGATCGACTTTAAAGTACTTTCCTACCTCCTAAAGTGATCGGCTCAAAACCAATTTTCTGTTTTTTTGCAATTTTGAGGGTGATGCCGGTCGAGTCCCACTGTTTTTATGGCGGATTCGAATTCTACATCTTTTTTTTTGACAAAATGCTTTTCACACATTTTCAAGTTATAATCCCCCTTTTAGGTTTTTTTTTCACTTTTCTGTGTAAATTTTGTACATTTTATGCATGAATCAGCATCAATTTCATCTGGCAGCGACAGCGAGGAGGCAGTGAGGCGGCGACCATATGTAGGAAAAAGAAGCTTCGCGCTAGAGTGGCGGTGTGGCGCAATGGTGAAACTCTTGATTCGCAATCAGTCTATGAGGCGTTTTTCTTTTGTGAGCTTCAAATTGAACGATTATCTCGCGCGGGATTCTTGCAAACATCGCCCCGCCCACTTGGCTGGCAGAAAATCAGTACATTGAAAATGAGCATAAAAACGGCTGTAACTCGACAGCGAATAGCTTATTTGGATTGATTTTTTGGCAAAAGTCTTAGAATTGCCTGTAGAATGTAATGCAACAAAAACATTTCAGAAAATATTTGTTTTGAAAAACACTTTGTGGTCCCTAACTATAACTACGGGGAACACAAAAATACAATACCAAAATACAAAACAACAACAAAAAATTATAAATTTCCATCCGAATGTGACAGGAAATGTTGCGTTGCAGTTGAGGCCTCTCCAGATGCTGCTGACAAAGGATATTACTGCGTGTCGGGGTCAGGTTGCCTCTTGCTGATCTACTCCTTTTCTTCCTCTTTGTATACTTTGCAACGATTTTTGTGAAGAGTCCTTGTTTTCTCCGTATTTGATCTCGTCGTTGGTCCGTTCAGAACAAATGTGATATTTGGATCTTGAACTTCGATAACTTTGAATGGTCCATTGAATTGGTGTCCAATCTTGTTTCGTTTTCCTTCCAGTGTCCAAATTTTGTCTCCAACTTTGATTTCTACGTCATTTATTGGTTTTGTATTATCATGTCGTTCCTGCTGTTTCTTGGTTTTGTCCTCGATTCGATTGGAACATGTTTCTTGTAGATCGCGTTGAACGGTTTTCATCCTCTCGATGTGATCCTTTGGTTTCCCAGGAGACGTTTTTTCAGGCATGTCGTTTCTGAGTGGTGATCGTGCCAGTTGTCCGTGCATTACTGCATGTGGGATTACTCCAGTGGTGGCATTCTTAGAGTTATTATACGCATGAATGAGCTACTGAAGTTCCTGGTCCCAATCTTCCTTATCTTCACATTGACGTAGCATAACCTCGATTGTTTGATTTGCTCTTTCACATTGTCCGTTGGTCTCATGATGATTAGAGGTACTTGTCCGATGTTCGATTTTCAGCTCTTTCAGAAGATCCCGGAACATATGCGAAGTGTAGTTGCTTCCACGATCCGTTACCAGAAGTTTTGGAGTTCCGAATCTAGCAACAACTCGATCTTTGAAGATTCTGCATAGACTTTCTGCTGACGTGTTCTGCACTGGTTCTGCTATTACAAATTTGCTGAATGCATCAACGAAAACGGCAATGTGTGTGTTCTTCTGCGAAGTTTTTGACAATGGTCCAATGTAGTCCGAATGAACACGTTGAAATGGAGAAGTAGGCGTCTCGAATCATCCCAATGGAGCACGAATTCTGGTTTTGATAGAATCCTTGTTTTTCTGACAGGTTCGACAATTTTCCACGACTTTCCTGATAGCTTTTGTCATTCCTTGCCACATAGCAATTGAAATCACACGATCGTATGTCTTATCGAATTCCAGGTGAGCAGCTTCGAAGAGAGATCCATGATTCAGCTTGGCAAGGATTTTACCATATTCCGAATTCGATGGAAGTACAATGACCCATTGCTGGTCTTTGTTTTTTATGAACAGCACATCATCTTGCAGTAGATATTTTTTCATAGTTTCAGCTTTCTCTCTCGTGGTCTCATCAATTTGCTGTTCTTCTTCGCACACAAATGACAAATCTCAAAAATTTGCCACACAATTAACAAATCGTGTGCACATCGCGAACAAAAACAACAAGAATTGACCAATAGATAGCAAATAATTGACATTTCGCTATCATTATTCTGTTTTCATAATTCACGTACCGCTAAAAAATTTCCTGGATGAATAATTAAGATTCTTTAACTTTATTTATTGAAAAATTATGTATTTAAAAATATTTACAATTCAAAATAAATACAATCAAATATCTACATGCAAAGAAAAAAATTAAAAGCGGGGAAAAGAAGAAAAAAAATCCAGTGAAGATGAGCGAGCCAGTCGATCATTGTTGATTGCACTGAAAAATAATACATTTAAATCCGTAATAGAACTGATTTTGTTCCCCACTATTGTCGGCCCGCCAATATGGTCAAACGAGCTCCTCTGGACTCAACGCTATGTGATTTTCATTTTGGTCTCCAAGTTATTTTATTTCACGTTGAATTTACACGTGAAACGAATTTATTTGGAAACCAAAATAAAAATCGCATAGCGTTGAAATCAGCGGAGCGCGTTTGACCATTTTGGCGGGCAGACAATAAATAAATATTGTCGGCCCGCCAAAATTGTCAAACGCGCTCCGCTGAACTCAACGCTATACGATTTTCATTTTGGTCTCCAAATTACTTTATTTCACGTATTGTGTTTTCAATCGACCTGCGACATGAGAACGCGAGACTCCGCCCACTTTTTTGAGGGCGACCACGCGAACACAGTGATATTTGAAGAGACGCAGACAGGTAGCGCACAAATAAGTGGGCGGAGTCTCGCGTTCTCATGTCGCAAGTCGATTGAAAACACAATAGCGCGTTTGACCATTTTGGCGGGCCGACAATATCATAAAATAAATACCTGAGCGACAGACACTTTGGCTTGTGAAGTGGAAGGAGTACTTCGACGAGGAACACCTTGTGCTCTTGCTTTAACGGAAGAGCAAATCCGTTGATGGTAGAGCCCAGGATTTCGAGAAGCTCACCGACTCCGCTGAACGAGCCCGTCTCGTAGAAAAATCTGAAAGTTTCAGTTTTCAAGGTTTCAAAACCCACGAAATTGCTCGCTCACCTCAAGAACATATTGTTAATGAGCTTGCGAATAAAGGCGCGGAGCCCGAGGAACTTTCCATAAATCCGATGAAAGACAGTCTTCAAAACGTCTCGCTCACGCGGATCCTCCGAATCAAAAAGATAGAGCAACTTGAGCACAAACCGTTGATCAATGTACTTCTTTCCGATCGATGCTTGAAAGTCTGGCGACTCGAAGAAGCGAAGAAACAGTTCGTAGACGAGCTGCAAGTGCGGCCACGAAACCTCCAGCGTTGGCTTGTCCTCTTCCGGATCAAACTCTAAGTCTTCCGACGGTGGAAGCACACGGAATATGTTTTTGCCGACCATTTTGATCACCGCCGGGTAGATCCTCTCCATAATCGCGCCTTTTGTCGATGTGATGTGATCGATGAGCTCGTTTAGAGCTGCTCTTTTTATTTCTTTGCAGTTGAGCTGCGCGACCGGGTCGTAGAAATCGAAAACGTGCTGGCATTGAACAATTTTCTCAATGACTAAAGCGGCTTGTTCGTTGGGGGCAGTGTCTGGAATGATTAGAACATTCGAATTTCAGGTGATTTTTGATTAAAACCTTTTATCAATGGCAATTGTACGAGCTCCTGAATATTATCCACATTGTACCGGCTGCTGTTGTTGATACGCCTGAAAAAGAAAAAAAAAAAAAAAAAGAAAAATGGTGATTTTTTCATTCATAGAAATTGGGGAAAAGTCGAAATATTTTTAGATGTTCTTATATTGTCGACCCGCCAAAATGATCAAACGCGCTTCACTGAACTCAACGCTATGCGATTTCCATTTAGGTCTCCAATTTATTTCATTTCACGTTGAATTTCTACTTGAAATGAAATAAATTGGAGACCAAAATAAAAACCGCACAGCGTTGAGTTCAGCGGAGCGCGTTTGACCATTTTGGCGGGCCGACAATACAAATTTTTTGGAATTTTAGTACTGAAATTTGAAAACTTACTTTATTATTGACTCGTGAGGGATCGTGGTCGGTCAGCCCGGCCATTCGAGCAGCATCGGAGCCTGAAAATATAAAGTAGTGAAGAAAAATTACAAATTTCAATATAAAATAAAAAGGATTGGATTATTGATTGTGCCTTATGGACCTATTCATAGGATTCGTTTTTTGGCATTTTTAAACATTTTTTAACGTTTTTAAACATTTTTTGACATTTTTTGACATCTATGAATAGGAAAAAAAAACAAAAACAAACATTTTTTTTTGTTTTTTTTCCTCCTATGAATAGGTCCATTATCGAAAATATTTATCGACAAATGCCCATTTTAAATTTTGAAAAGTGATCTACAAACAATTTTTCGATTTTGTAGATCAAACCAAATTGAATCAAATATTCATTTGCTATAGAAAATGGTACAGGGAAACGGTTGTAGCTCAACAGCGAATAGCTCTTTTGTAATGAATTTTTGTTGAAAGTCAACAGGATTTAGAATGTTATGGAACCAACAAATTTCAGAAAATATTTGGTTTTAAAAACGTGTTATGCTCATTTTCTATAGCAAATGATCGCAAAGCAAATGATCGCAAAGCAAATGAGTATTTGCTCCAAATTAGCTATTAGCTATTAACAATTATTAACAAAAAGGGGTTTTCCAAAAAATATTGTTTTTTAAAGTTTTTTGTCAAGAATTGCGGGAAAAATACACACACCAAATGCGATGAGAAAAAAATTGAAAGTTTTATGGGGTTATTCTTGAAACCAGCGAAAAAAGCAAAAAATAGAAAAAACCAGCAAAAAATTCAGCGAAAATTCGGAGAATGCTTCGATTGATCTGAAACTTTGGGAAATCATTAAGAAGATACTTCCGGTCATTCCCTGAAAATTTCAGACCAAAATATCGATTTTGAAAATTTTCAGAAATAAAAATCGATAATTTTAAAAATCAATATTTCGGTCTGAAATTTTCAGAAAATGACCGGAAGTATCTTCTTAATGATTTCCCAAAGTTTCAGACCGATCGGAGCATTCTCCGAATTTTCGCTGAATTTTTTGCTGGTTTTTTCTATTTTTTGCTTTTTTTGCTGGTTTCGAGAATAACCCCATTACAAAAAATGAAAATAAAAATCGGATAAAAAAACGCTTTTTGGGGGAAAAATGTAAATAACATAGGCTTCGGCGCAGGCTATGCCTGCGTCATTTGGTCTTACTAGGGAATGCCGTAGGGTCAGGCTTTGGGAATTTTCTTAAAATTTGTACACGGGGGTTATTTTGCCTCCTAAATCGATTTTTCATAGTCTCCACCTGCACAAATCGCAAAAAGCTTGAAAACGAGCTCATCAAAATGCTCACGGCTCCCGCCGTTTTTATCACCGCCCTTGGCAAGCACTGTTCAAGAAGCAGCGGTGGTCGAGTGGTGTGCAGTTGGGATCTGAAATCTGATGGTGGTGGGATCGATCCCGCACTAGGTGAATTTTGTTTTTTTTATTGCGAGAGTAAAGTTTATGGAATTTGCCCCCAAAAGAAGATTATTCATGAAGAATAATTTTTTTTTACATATTTAAAACTTGTATTTTTTGGTTTTTCATCATTTCAAACAGTTTGTGCATTTATTTATTTTTCAGCAAAATGTCATGTGTTTGATAGCCAACATGGTTCTTGATATTTTCAATGGGGGTTTTCGATACATTCGGTTGTCACTTTATGGCGATCAATGGTTGAAATTTTGTAGATTAAAACCGCGAATCATATCATCCAGGAAACATAATTTGTTCAAGTATTTCTATTCCGGAGTCGGCTGTCTACAGCAGTGGATAACGAGTTCGTTCATCTATCCTTATCATAAGCACAAAAAAAATTATGTCTTTGAAGAAGATGAGTATGATTTTCAAACATTTCCATTCAATAAACAATTTCCAATTCCATTTTCATGTTTTTTGGGGGCAAATTCCATAAACTTTACTCTAGCAATAAAAAAAACAAAATTCACCTAGTGCGGGATCGATCCCACCACCATCAGATTTCAGATCCCAAATGCACACCACTCGACCACCGCTGCTTGCCGAACAGTGCTTGCCAAGGGCGGTGATAAAAACGGTGGTCGCCGTGAGCATTTTGATGAGCTCGTTTTCGAGCTTTTTGCAATTCGTGCAGGTGGAGGCTATGAAAAATCGATTCAGGAGGCAAAATAACCCCCGGGTACAAATTTTAAGAAAATTCCCAAAGCCTGACCCTACGGCATTCCCTAGTTAGGCGCAGAGGCCCATGTGACAAAACCCGGCTCATTATATATCATTCGAAAGCACTTTTGATGGCAAACATTTTGGCGGTAAAGAGACTTCACGTTGGGTCTCGTGTGGAAGGTTACTGTAGATCAAAGCAAAACTGCAGAAAACTTTAAAAATTCATAACTTGCTTCATTTTTATCGTACAGCGAGCACTCTTCGCGAGCATATGCACCTACAGACCGCGCATCATCCCAAATTTTTTCAGAATTTTTTGACCTACCGTAACCCGGGAAAATCGATTTTAAATTTCAAAGCAGTATAACTTTTTTTTGGTGGCATTTTTTTTTCTGAAAAAATTTGAGCACATGCTTCGTGCTTGTGAAAAACTGTTTTCAAAGTTTCATGCGAAAGTTAGCGATACGATTTTTTTTAAAATTTTTTTTAACTTTTGCCATTTTTTTTCGCGCCAGTGGTTTGACCTACTGTTTTTTGATCAACAGGTAAAATGTAGTTTACTAAAAGTTTTATAAGCTCAAATTTTTTCAGATTTTTACAACGCATTCTAAGGCAAAATTAAGACGGTCAAAAAAAAAGTCTCTGTAGGCAGGAACAAGCTTAGTGCCATAAAAAATTCAGCTTTTTTTATGGCTACTGCCAAAATTTAAAAAAATCTCCTCGTCATTTTCGAGAGATAATTTTTTTCAAAGTTTTTGATTTTTTTTTCAAGTTTTCTTTATCATGGGCTGGTTTTATTGGTGATTTTTTCATTCCATTGGATAGACCGTATCCAAAAACGTATGCCACAATTTTTTCCAAATTTTTTTGGACACTTTTCGCTATTTTACAGCAATTATAGACAATTTTTGTGCAAAAAGAGCTATAATTAGAATTTAGAAGGTTCCAGAACATTGTGGGGACTATATCGCATCAATTACAAAAGCTTGCAGCCGAGAGAAATCGAACTGGCGGGGGAAAGAGCTTCGCTGGATTAGTGGGCAGAGGCACTACACAGGTGATGTGCGGTAGGCCTGCCGCAGGTGGTCGCCTGCTTTGAGGATGCTTTTCATTTACCGCGAAGGAGAGAGTTCGCGGCAGGCCTGCCGCGACACCTGCAGCATGCCTACCGCGATATCTGCGGCATGTCTACCGCGACACCTGCGGCATGCATATCGCGACACCTGCGGCATGCCTACCGCGAAAGCTAGCAAGTGCGCTCCACTGAACTTCCTTGTTTTTATTTTCTTTTCGAAATATTTTTGTTTGTTTTTTCTTCAATTTTTAGCATAAATTCGTTGTTTTTCTTTGTAAAAAATCTTTTGCCGCTCAGGCAATTGAAAAAAAATATTATGAGAAATTTTAGTAATATTCTGAGAAATCGTCATATTGTAAGATTATACAATATATTTGGCTGGCGCATTTGTCTTGGCAGGAAAATGCGTCAGCAATGTTGCTAGCGCAATATTAGACAAGATATTTCAAGAAACACGAGATATTACAAGATATTGTGAGATTTCAAAAATCTTGTAAGATATTACAAGAAATTCCAAGATTCTGTGAGAAATTTGCAATATTACAAGATTTTTCAAGATAATTCAAGAAATTGTGCAATATTGATTTTTTCATTAATCTATTTTTCCAATCGCGTTCTGCGCATTTCTGCCGTTTTTCCCTATATTTTAAGATTTTTTTTTGCCACGTATTCGTTGATATTGATTTTCAGATATTGTCCACTCGCGAAAAAAGCAAGTGCGCTCCACGAAACTTACAATTAGTACTTCGTGGATTTAATTTTCGTCGCCATATTTTTTCAGTTCACGTTTAAATTCAACGTGAAATGAAATAATTTGGCGACGAAAATGAAATACACGAAGTATTAAGTTTCGTATTGTCGGCCCGCCAAAATGGTCAAACGCGCTCCGCTGAACTCAACGCTATGCGATTTTCATTTTGATTTCCAAATTATTTCATTTCACGTTGAATTTATACGTGAAATGAAATAATTTGGAGACCAAAATGAAAATCGCATTGCGTTGAGTTCAGCAGAGCGCGTTTGACCATTTTGGCGGGCCGACAATAGAGTGCACTTGCTTTTTTCGCGAGTGGACAATACTTTACTGTTTTCCTTCAATTCATTATTTTTCTGTGTTATTATCGAGTCAATTTTTTGCCGGTTTCACGTGAAAATTCTGCAAACGCCAGTTATTTTTCAGAAACTAAAAATCCGCGTGTGGCCACACTCACTCAACTTTTTGGCTCTGGGACGTTTCGAAACCTGCCATTTCGAAACTAGGACGTTTCGAAACTTTTTTGCATTTTTGCTAATGGATTTTCGCCAATTGACACCAAAAAACGCGGGCATTTGGTAATTATTTTTCGTTTTTATCAGTTCCCACTAAATATTGTGTTTTCAATCGAGTTGCAGCATGAGAACGAGAGATAAAAAGACATGTTTTCTCTGATTCTTTCCGAATCAAACTGTGTTTACGTGGTCGCGCAAAAAAAAGTGGGCGGAGTCACGCGTTCTAATGTCGCAAGTCGATTGAAAAAACAATATCAAAGGGTTATTCACAAAATAGCAAAAAGTTCTCGCAAAACTCGGAGAACGCTCTGAGGCCATATGCAAGAAACTGGAAAACGAGAGGAAAACCGTTTTTCGAAAAAAAAAACATTCATGTCCCACTGTTCATTTGTCACAAATGATAATTTCTTACTGTGATCATATGCCACTTTTTCGATAGTATCATTTCCCGCCTTTTTCAAATGTTATGTTTCAATATATTCTCAGTACGGAGCGCTGCAAACGCGCTCCCTTCTCACAGTGGTGGACGCGGCCACGTTGGCGACGAGAGAGTGCAGAAAATTGAGAGAGCCGTGGCCGATGTTTTGCTCTGATTTCTCTCCTCTAAAATCCAAATGCATGCGAAATTCTTTGTTCGATTGGAGAGTTATCAGCGTTTTATACCGAGTATACATATAGTGGATTCGTGGCGGAGTGACAACTTTTTCACATTTTTATTCGAAAAAATGAAGAGATTTTTTGTCTCCCAGCTTCACGTGAAAAGTCACTCCGTCACGAATCCATTATATTTTTTGAGTGGAATACAATAATTGCCCGCGCTAGATTAGGGGCTTGGGGGAAGTATGATTTTTTTTTCAGCGCCAACGCGCCGGAAGCATGTGTGAAACCTTAAAAATTTGCGACCGTATGGAGCTGTGTGGAAGTATGCTTAAAAGAGTACGGAGCGTCGATGGCGCGATTGTGGTACCGGTGGGGACGTAAAATTTGAAAAAGATAGGAAATGATAGTGTTGTGATTAGCCGTAAATACTAATATTTATTAAGAAACCGAACGGCTATTTATACATGAGAAATTAGGTCGCCACGTGTCGAAACACGTGACAATAAAAGTACGTGTAAACGTGTCGGGTCACGCTAATTATTTATAAGACTCCCGTCGTAACATCTCCCCGAGAAGTTGTCAATCTTCGCGTGCAGACCGTCGGTGATGTTGTTGAACCACGAATCCCAACGCGGAAGACGATGCCACTGATAGGCAGGTGATGATGGCATAGCGGCCATTTGATGTACTCCACGATCGATGATGACCCAATGTCATGCAGTTGACGACCACATCGGCACTGTCGGCAGCGGCAGCGGTGGCGTTTGCATCCCTCCGTGGCGAGGTTGAAGAAGAGCAGCACTTGGTAGTGAACGGATTTGTCGGGGAACCGGTCTGGCACCCGGCCCGGCTGGAATTGTGCAGCTGTGATCCTTGCGCGGCGTGGCTCCAATGCTGACAAATTGGTAGCACGTCCCCTGTCCAGTCCACTCCGAAAATTGTCAGTGATCGCTGACCTCCGAGACGGCGTGATTCTCGGTGCTTCAAGAACGTGTTGTCCTCTGAACTTACTGTCTTCTGATGCGCTTGATCGAGGAGTTGTTGGATCCCGGTGTTGTCCAACTTCACAATCCTGATCGCCAGTTGTTGTGATTAGCCGTAAAGACTAATATTTATTAAGAAACCGAACGGCTATTTATACATGAGAAAGTAGGTCGCCACGTGTCGAAACACGTGACAATAAAAGTACGTGTAAACGTGTCGGGTCACGCTAATTATTTAGACGACTCCCGTCGTAACAGATAGTATCGAAAAAGTGGTATATGGTCACAAGAGGAAATGATCAATTCTGACAAATGAACAAAAGTAGGAAATGAACAGTGGGAAATGAACGTTTGCAACTCTCACCCTCACCATGTTTACATCAGCGTTTTTTGAATTTCGTTTTCCAGAAAACGGTTTTCCTATCGTTTTCCAGTTTCTTGCATATGGCCTCTGATTCGCCTGGAACTTTAGAAAATAATGTTTAAAAAAATTCCCAAGGTCATATGCAGGGAAGTGGAAAACGTTATGTTGCGTCCAAAGTTCAAAAAATTCCTGCAATCAGGTGTTTTTTGCAGTCTAAAGTTCCGAAAAATTTTCCAGAAATAACATGCGGTCACAGTTGAAACCTGCGTTGCCGTATTTGCTTCGCTACGAGACCTTCTATGTTTAAACTTGAATTTTCCCACAGTTTCTCAATTTTTTTTTTTATTGTGTTTTCAATCGACTTGGGACATTGGGTGAAGTTCCACATTTGAAGAATGTTTGATAGCTTCTGGAATAGCTCTAGGAAGTTCTGATCCTGTAAGTGTCAGTTGCGATAGGATTAAATCGTAGTAAAATACTTCAGGAAAAAATTATATTTGCTCGAATTTTTCAAATTTCTTCTGTGCGAATGCTGAAATACCTATTTACATTTGAAGAAATTCATTGTGCACGGCAAAAAAATCTTCTGAACTCACCGGTTATCACACTGAATCAGCAAAGATCAATCGTATAAATACTTAATATGGAGGTTTGCATAGTTGGCAACAGGCTCTGGTCAAAATTTTTCCAACTCATTAAATATGTCACGTGAAAAATGTAAAAAAAATTTCAGAATTCTGAACATCTGAAAACCGAAAAAATGGTTGCGAAATGCCGGGTTGCGAAAAGTCGGGTTGCGAAAGCGCACGGTGTCTGTTTGTCGCGGTTTCGAATTGACGGGTTTCGAAAGGTCGCGGTATCAATATCGACGTGAGTGGCGAATTGACGCGGTTTCGAATCGTCGGGGAGCCCTCCAGACAGGCTCAGAAAAGTTTGGACAGAAATATCGTTTTTTCTCAAAATTTTAAAAATCGATATTTTTTTTATATATATTCATTTATTCATAAGAAACTGTATGCTAAAAACCGGGAGTAATAAACCAATTTCGGTTCATAAATTTTCTGAGCATGTCCGGGATTATTTTTCACATTATTTTCTTAATGTGTCAGGTCGATTGAAAAATTCTCCGAGTTTTCCCACAATTTTTTGCTATTTTGTAAGTAGCCCTATTGTCCATTCGCGAAGAAACCAAGTGCGCTCCACAAAACTTACAAGTGCTTCGTGGATTACATTCTCGTCGCCAAATTATTTCATTTCACGTTGAATTTACACGTGAATTGAAATAATTTGGCGACGAAAATGAAATCCACGAAGTACTAAGTTTAGTGGAGCGCACTTGCTTTCTTCGCGAATGGACAATATTAATTTTAAATTGCTTAAGGTACTCAATGAAATGACAAAAAGCGAATTTGGTTGGGCGGAAAGACAATTGCTCAAAGGATCGTTAAGCAGACCAGAGGAAAACAATGAGTGGATGGAAGCATCGAATCAACAAATGCAAACAAAGTCAACGAATTCTGGAAGACAAGACATTTAATTTAATTATGGATTCTGCAAATCGGATGATGTTCTTGTTCCCGACATTTTTCGATGACCCACTTATTGAATTTTGATTTTTTACTTCAATAAATTTTTAAAAATCTCCAAGATATCCCAAGATAATTTGGTAGTAATATAATAAGAACACGACACTTTACAAGATAACTTAGTAATAATGCAAGAAAACGCAGTAATATTACAAGAAAACTCAATAATATTACAAGAAAACTCAATAATATTACAAGAAAACTCAGTAATATTACAAGATGCCTCACAAGGGAAGTCATTTTGGTGGGGCTTTGAGAACTTGATGAAACTTGTGTCAGAGGTAGTCCAGACCCTCCTGAATCGAAATCAGTTAAAAAAACTGCGGGTTTTGCCGTCTTCTGGAGTTATGACGTCTTCAAGATGGAGCGAAAAGGGGTGCCACCTTTATAAGCGCTCGCTTCCCTTCTTTTCAACAGCGAGGTGGTGGCCGAGAGGGTGAGGGCGCGCTCTGTGAATCTGACGATGCATGTTCGACCCCCACGCTATGGCGATTTTTGTTTTTTCTTTTTTGCTCGCATGCCTTCTTTATTTTTTTGAATTTTTATTGTCATTTATGGTCTTATTATGTGTTTTCGTACATTTCCGGCGTGTTCAAAGACGTATCGGTTGTAAATCGCAATAAAAAAAATGAGTCGATAAACAAGTTGTAAAAAGAGGAGGTCCTGTAACTAATCTCGAACGATGACACAATTATTGTTTTTTATTAAACACTATTCATATTTGTCGTTTTTATCATGCCATCTGCTGATATTATTCTCGAATTTGTCAATTCCCACTGGAAAAATCTTCCAAAACGTCCCGAGCTGGATCCAAACGAAAACAATATTGCTGTGGCTATTTTGGATCTACTCCATTCATTTGAAACCGGAGACATGACTGTCACTATGGAATCAACTTATTTTGCTGATGGCGATGAAAGGGATCAGAGTATGTTTCATTCTCTGAAGAAAAATTCAATTAAATTTTTTCAGACTATGACCCATCAGACGATGTTTGCAATGAAGACATTTACGACACAATACCAGCAAATCCAAATATGGTTGAGTTTGGCGGTGTTCCAGTAGAGAAGGCGACAGTTCGTCGAGCGGTTGAATATTTTGGTAGTCGAAAGGGATTTCACAATAACGGACAAAGAAATAGGCCAAGTTTGGATGAAATAAAAGCCAAATTTCGATTTATCACTAATAAGCACCATCTCCAAAAGTTGAAAGACATAGAATTAAATGGTGAGGCGAAGATTATCAATCAAAGATTTCATTTTTTTTTTCAGGTGAAATCAAAGAGACGCGCCGACAGATGTTAAAAGTTGTGACAGATAACCTTGCCGAGGAAGTCAATAAACTTCTGGAAACGGGATGTATTTTTCATGACACACCTATCCGCTTCATGGTGGCCCGCATTATAAAGAAAAATAATCTGGATCTTCACTTCAAAGTATCGAAGCAATGGATCGACGACTTTAAAAAGGCTAATCGGATTTCGTCTAGAAAAATCACCAAATTTGTTACTGTGAAAAATCATAGAAACAAAAATACGTTGATACAGAAAGGAAAGGAATATGTTGACCTAGTGAACCTGCAATTCGGAAAATACGCCAATTCGGAAGTATTCAGCGCCGATCAGTCGGGAATACAGCTGGAACTCCACACAGGCAGAACACTGGCGCAAGTCGGCTCTAAAACGGTGGAGGTCACAGTTCAAAGTGCGGCATCAACGACTCATTCTTACACTATCATGCCTGTTCTTTCTGCGGAGGGAAAGTTCCATGAGAAGCTATTTGTCGTTTTGCAAGAGATATCTGGTAAATTTCCAGCAAAGGGTCACTATCAGGCAGATAATTTGGAAGTGACATGCCATACCAGTCATTTTATGACAAAAAAACTGATGCTCGACTTTTTTAAAGACGTCTACTTTGACTCCTCCATGCCAACCAACACGCTTCTTCTTGTTGATTCGTGGAGCAGTTGGAAGGATAAATCTGCCATCGACAGCGTAACCCCGCCAAGCCACTCATGCGAAACGATGATCATACCACCCGGTTGTACGGGAAACATTCAAGTTCTGGATGTCGGCATTTTCAATGGGTTCAAAAGGGTCATCAAGTATATCACTGGGCAATTGCAATTTGATAGGCCGGACTACAAAATCAATCGGAGAGATGAAACATTGAAAATGCTTTCGGCGGTCTACAGGCAGATTTGTCATCCGAAGTTGCAGCCATGGGCACAATACGCGTGGAGTGCCAGTGGATACAATATCGTTCGCCCACCAGGATTTTCAACTCCAGCAGAACTTCTATTCCCCAATAACGTGGCTGCTGATTGTTCATCAACGGGTTGCAACGAAACTTCTTTCATCAAATGCCTATATTGTGATAATCTTCTCTGTATTGATCATTTTCTGGTGAAGGAAGTTCACGATTGTTAATAATATTTCATTTTCTTTCTATTTGCTTTACGAGCACACATCTTTTTTACAACTTTTTTATCGACTCATTTTTTTATAGCGATTTACAACCGATACGTCTTTGAACACGCCGGAAATGTACGAAAACACATAATAAGACCATAAATGACAATAAAAATTCAAAAAAATAAAGAAGGCATGCGAGCAAAAAAGAAAAAACAAAAATCGCCATAGCGTGGGGGTCGAACATGCATCGTCAGATTCACAGAGCGCGCCCTCACCCTCTCGGCCACCACCTCGCTGTTGAAAAGAAGGGAAGCGAGCGCTTATAAAGGTGGCACCCCTTTTCGCTCCATCTTGAAGACGTCATAACTCCAGAAGACGGCAAAACCCGCAGTTTTTTTTAGCTGATTTCGATTCAGGAGGGTCTGGACTACCTCTGACACAAGTTTCATCAAGTTCTCAAAGCCCCACCAAAATGACTTCCCTTGTCAGTAATATTGCAAGAAATCCAATATATTACAAGAAATTCTGGCAATATTATTGTGCCTCACAACATTCTTGTAAATCTTCGCCAATATTACTAAAATTTCTCATAATATTTTTTTTCAATTGCCTGAGCGAGAACAAATTCATTAAATTTTGTGAAATCCGGCCTGAAAGTGTCTCATTTTATTAAAAAATCGATATTTTTCGAACTTTTAAGTATTCCGCCTTTTTTTCTTAAAATGTTTCTGTCGACATGCGATTTCGACAATAATTCCTCTTATCCTCTTACATCTTAACACGAAAATTGTCTATTTAAATGTGAATTCTGCATGTGTTCGGCTAAAAATGCTGTTTTTTTATTGAAATTGGATATTTTGTGAGTCTGTTGCCTTTTTCCCGCCGTTTAGCTTTTTCTATCGTTTCTACAGTCGGCGAATGCGTGATTACCTGCGCTCTATTGAGACTCCTCCAGTTTTGCCAAATGCGGCGCGCTTCTCTCGCACGGCGTGTTTGGGCTTACGTTTCAGAAAACTTTTTTGAGATCAAATTTTAGAGCGCCAATTCTCGCGTCTCTGTGTCTCCATTTTTGCAGACTGTTTGCTGGACTTGGCAGAATGCCACTGTCCAGACACAGAAACATGCGAAAAGGCGCGAATTCCTTTACGTAGGGTCTAGCACGCCGTATCTCGGCGCGAAAATTCACTTTTGAATTGCGATTCGTCGTTTCTCCATTGTTTTCCTTCTATTTTTTTCGTTTACTGAGTTTTTTTCATTTTTATTTGTAGGGACGCTTTTATAATTTTTTTTCTTTGTAATTTATTACAGCAAAAAGCGATGGTTGCGATGAAATATACGGCCCGGCGGCGACGATTATTCGATATGGCCAGAATTGAAACGAAAACGAAGAGGACACGGTGAGTTTTCATTGAAAAAATCGTTTATTGAAAAAATTATTGCCGAACTATTCGCGGATGTTTTTCTCAACAATTTTTTGGAGTGATTCACTGAATTTTTAATTTATTATTCCATGGGATATTTATGACTGTGTACGCAATTTTGAACATTCCATCGGAAGTTGTCGGCAATATTTTTCAAAATTCAAGACTAATTCTTCATTTTGCGACGTTTGGTTTTGTCAATTTTCATGACGGGGCTCAAGAACTGCCGATAATTTTAGCAAAACCGTAAAAATGGGCCAAAAAATCGGAAAATGCTCTTGTTGGTCTGCAAATTAAACAAAAAAACATCTTAAAGATGTAGCATGGTCAAGAAATTTTGTACTGAAATAGTAAATATCGAGCGTTTATAAATTTTTCGGTGTTGCGTTTTGTGAATTTCTGTTTTCTATGCACGCCGTTTTAATTGTAATTTAGTTCGACAAATATTCGGGAATCTTTGAGAAAAATTGTGACAAATGCTGAAAACCATACCCGGTAGAATTGAAATTTTTTGTTTCAGAGCAACGGGGCATTCGAAGACGGAGGGCTTTTAGCGACTCAGAATTCGCTCATTGTTCTTAAATTTATTTGTTTATTTTGAAATATTATGGATTGTATTGTCATTATTTTTTTTGGTTTGTTTAATCTTTTGGATAATGTAAAAAAAAAATTTAAATGAGGTGGCGAAATCGCCAGAAAGCTGGGTATCAGCATTTTTAGTAAAAAACATATTTTAAAGACATAAAACATTATTAAAACAGGCTGAAAAAATATTGAAATTTTAATTCGCGCCAATTTTGCAAGTGCGGCACGGTTTCGCAGGGAGGAGTCTCCATAGAGCGCAGATGATCATGCATTCGCCGACTGTATTCGTTGTATCCTCCAAGATTGTGTTAAAACAAAAACAGCCATTTGTGGCAGGCGTCCGTTTAGTCGCCTAAAGTTCGTTCAGATACGCAAGGTTTTTTTTAAATGGGTAGATCAAGAAGAAAGGAGTTCCTGCCACGTATTCTCAGAGGTGAGCTTTCACAAAAATATTACAATGCGATTTTATGATTACAGATACGCGCAGGATGGCGCAAAGTGCAGATCCCATAATGGGAGGATCTGTTGAAGTCGATGGCGGAGGAATTGAAGAATTAATTTTGGTAGAGGAGAGTGTGGAGCGAGATGATATGGTAGCTGCCGTCGTTGAAAACGAAATGAGCAGTAAGTATTTCTTAAAAATTTTGTGTGGTGCCGTTATTCATCCCTCAAAGTTCCACCGTGAGCTCATTGAAACTCAGGCCATAGGGAACTAGGTCAACGGCGAAATACTGTAGTATTGAGAGACGCGAGACAAAATGTGGGCAAGTTCGTAGTGTACGATCCGTTTACAAGCGGTGGAACTCTCAAAGTTGAATATTATATGTGCTGGCGACTGCCCTCGCGAAGTTTCGCGGGAGGGGGGGGGGGGGGGGGGAATATTAGATGAATAAATTGATTAAGTGATGAAAAGGATGTTGCGCGATGTTTCCACTCCTGTTCTCTCATTTGTCGCTTCTGCATTTATGGCTCGACTCTCAAATATCTTTCTTATATATAAAAACCCAGATCGGGATGTCTGTGCGCGTCCGCACTTGCCTTTTTGCAAGAAAATGCAGTGGACAAAACAAGAACCCGTGACATTAGAATTTGTATTCAAGCGCACCACCGACTGAGCCACAGAGGACAGAAGTCTTCCCAAAACAAAGTGCGTATAAGTGAATGAGGAAGAGTGGAATGTGGCGACGAAGTCGCCAATAGGCTGCGTCAGCAGCCGCGCAGGACTGCGCAGCAGGCTTGTAGGTTAATAAAATCTAAACTCAATATGAGTTATAAGGATTTATTCAGATTTTGAGAGGCTCACTTTACCGCTAGATGACGAGTTTGTCGCGGAGGCCGGAAAACTATGGAAATATAACAAAGGATTTTATTCTACCATTCTATTTTGTAACAAATGTGGTGATAATTTAGAGAAAAGCAATCGATGGTAAATTTTAGTGTTCTGTATACACTTCAGTCGATTAAAAGTTGTCACTTCAGTGTGCGATGTGCGGATGCTGTAGTCGCTACTTACATTCGAATAGGTGGATTCTCGCAGATTTCAGAAATTGTTGAGACGTATTTTGACGAAATTTTACGCATCCGAATAGATTTGAAAAGTGGAAAGTATGTGAATCACAACTTGGCTTCGCCGTTTTTCTCTCCTGCGTGGAAATCAGAAGGGAATGATAATCTGAGCATATCTTGTATCATTTCTATTGATGGTGTTTCAATTCCTGGCAATTCGAAGTTTGTGCGGCTTCCATCTTCATTTTTGAATATATTTTTTTAGAAAGATTTGGCCGATTAGTTTAGCATTGGTTGATTTGCCCACAGCAGCCATGCAAAGGTCGGTTAACATCGTGTTGCAAGGTATTGTAGAATGCGCCGTTACACCCTCCACTGCTTTATGGAATTCATTGGTTCCCATTATCTTTCATGATATTGAGTATCACGAAGGCAGAGTCCGAAATTTTGGATTTAAGTGCAGAATTGTCACCTGTTGTGCTGATCAGCCGGTTCGGTAGTTTGATTTTGAACAAAATATTATGATTTAGGCTAAACGAGCATTTTTTGGAATGAAAGGTCATAATTCTAGTTCATCTTGCTTCTTTTGTTTGGCTCCAGATACTTTTTACAAGTTCTCCGGTCGGAACAGACAAGCGGAAAGAACAGGTCATTTGACCCTATTGGACTCAATTAATGGTGTCAATGGTTTTGGCGAGGCCCACGTCGAGCTTGTCAAACACTTGCTCCCATACGATACACCACTGGATCTTCTCCACAACCTTGGCGAAGGAATTTATCCGAACATAATGAAAGGTTTCTGTAATATGCTCGCTTTATCACGTATTCGGCAGAAGTGGTCTTCTCGTTCTCAAACAAAATTAATTTTTGCCTAATGGGGTGCAAAAAAAAAACAACAACACATTTTTTTTCGCATTTTTCGTTTCTGTTTTGTTTGAGATTTCCGTTGCAACTTCCGGGGAAAAAAGTTATCAAATTCGGAAATTGAATTTGACAACGAACAGTCACTTCTTGGCAAATACTTAAAACTAGTGGTGGTTTAAGTTTTCTGGTTCTCGTAGGAATACAAATTTCCATCTTGGTTTTACTTTTAGAAAAACCTAGAAACTCAATCCAATATATGATCAAGTCAGCAGAGTTCTGACCTATTTTTGAAATTAATTTTATATTTTGTCAGAACTTTTCAAAAAGGACCAGCTAGACAGACTTTCACCACTTTTCTATGTTCCGACGACCGGATTCACACAACTAGCTTCCAATGTTGTCCTGCCAGATGGTTTGGTTAATATTGTAAACCGACGTAATGGAACGGACAAGTTGAATGTAGTTCTAGATGTTCATAATGCCTCTCATATGTCATTTTAGTATTTTTGCCTCAATTTGTGCCTCGCAGCATTAGAATGCGCAGATTTGGATTCTAAAGGCCGCGTTACAATCGTTGCTCTTGCAATGCTTTCAAACAAAATGTTCACTAATACTGACGTTTCGGAACTTCACGACATTCAATTTTGTGCGGCAGCGTATTGGTATTTAAAAGAAGCGAACGAAAAGTACTTGACAATGAAGTGTCATGTATGTTTAAAAATTTACAGCAGTTTTTAATAATTTTTAGGAAATCTTGTGTCATTTGCCAGAGGCAAATAAGAAATTCGGCAATTGTGGTCCTCTCTCTACCTTCTCTTTTGAAAGTTTTTATCAGTTTGCTTTAATGGGTTACACGCTATTTGTTGCAGAATGCTAGTTGCAAGTTTGTTTCAATTGCCTTCATGTCAACTAATGCTTTCTACCATAGATTCCTTCTTCATACAAGTATCCGTCGTGAAATAGCATATACAGCAGAAACAGAAATAGCATGTAGAGCAGAGCATTGCCCATCACCACTTCTTGACAAATTTTTGACGAAGACACCTGGCATTCTGTCACGTCACACGAAGTGGTCCGATAAAATTGTGAACATTCGTCCAGTTAAAATTTTTTGATTAAAATTAGTATACTAGAATAGAAAATTCAGCGGCATTCGCCGACGCCACAGTTAAAAGCGGAGAAAAAATATGGTGAAACGAAGTGTGACACTTAATACATAAAAACATAAAAGCTTGAAATAGTAGATGGAAATAGTTACCGTAAAACCTGTCATAGAGGCGGATGCGCCTCTATTTTCAACCCTCCCTCTTTGGTGCGCCTCTATTTTTCAACCTTATATTTTTCCATTTCGGAAATTTTAAAGCAAAACTTTATGCAAAAAAGACCAAAAAATACGGACTATTGAGCGCCACATCATGAAATTAATCTTGTACCTCGTAAAGAGCGCATTTGGCGATTACGTTGATGTGAGAAGTAAGAATTATGAAATAATTAGAAGGAAAGAAACGAGGATGAAGGTTCTGCAATTCTTTGAATTCAAACCGGAGGCCGTTTGAATAGTGGTAACTAGAGTGTTATTGCGGAATAGAACTGTAACGGTATAGAACCTTTTTGGTATAGAACTGCCGAAAATTGAGATTTACTAGCCCAGAAAAGCTACCGCAGTTTGAAAACTTATTCTATTGTACGGTTGGGTATTGAATTCAATTTTTCGCTATGCCAAATAGTTCCTGTGTTGTTACAGTTCTATTCCGCATAAGCTCCGAAATTATTAAAAAAACTGATTTTTGTATAATGGGAGTGTGAGACGTATAGAAACACATTCCGGTAAACGGTTTACCTGTCGTTAATTACCTGGAAATTTCGGAAGATCAAAATCTGCTTTAATTTTTTGTTATTTTCTTATTTTGGACTATTGATTAGAGTTTAATTCATCATTAACTTATTGGTATAGTATTGCAAACGTGTCAAAAAATCGAAATTTAAACGATAAAACTCACTAATCATAACACGCAGTTGAGTACGGGTGCGCCTTTAACAAATCTGCGCCTCTATTAGGGGGTGTGTTTCAATTAGAGGGTTCACCTCTATTTTTCAAAATGCACCTCGTGGGTCGCCTCTATTAGATGGTCGCTTCAATTACAGGGGCGCTTCTATTACAATTTTTACGGTAAACCAGGTTTTTTTTCATTTCTAAAACGATTCTCCTCTTGTTTTTTATGGACCTATTCATAGGAGAAAAAAAAACAAAAAAAAAAACATTTTTTTCCTTATTATATTATGGATTCATGAGTGAGCCCCAAAACGCGGTGAATTGTGGGGCAAAAGTTGGCTGGTCTCGCCACGATTTTGACAGACTGCGGTTAGCGCGAAAATATATATTTTTTTCTTTTTTTTTTTTAATTAAAATGCATTTTCATAGTTTTTTCTCAACAAAATGTGTTTTTGAAAAGAAATTAACCATTCCAGGTTGCACAAAAAATTTTAATACTGAAAAATGGCAGTTAAAAAGCAAAAAATCGCGTTTTTATTAAAAACAAAAAAAGAAAAAATATTTTTCGCGCTAACCGTAGTCTGTCAAAACCGTGGCGAGACCAGCCAACTTTTGCCCCACAATTCACCGCGTTTTGTCGCTCATTCCTGAATCCATAATAGATGTAATGGACCTATTCAAATTGATAGTGAGGAGGCACGGGGGGAGGGGGGGGGGGGAGGGGGGTTCATGCAAACTCCGCCCCTTTTCTGTGCCTCCTCACTATCAATGGTCTATCATGGTCAATAAACACTTGTTTACCATTCGTTTTTTGACGTTGTTTGTCGTTTTTTTACATCTATGAATAGGAAAAAAAATTTTTTTTGTTTTGTTTTTCTCTCCTATGAATAGGTCCATTATACATAATATTTCATGTAATCGCGTGTCGCGCAGTCTTGTCGGATGCCCGGAAATTTTTTGACGCGTAAATGGCGAGATTTGGCATCTAGTTGGCTAAAAGCCACTGAAAATAATTTGGAAAACTGAAAACTGAAAATTTGGCTTTTAGCCATTATTGCTATTAGTCGTCGAATATGGTTATTAGCTGCAGTGAAGGGCTATTAGCCATTATAGGGTAATGCCACCGCCTTTAAAACAATTTCTGTTGGCACGTATGCTTGTATACAACAATGAAGGGAAACAATTATCGCGCTTACTCAGTGATTTTGTGACTAATTCCAGACACAAGATGTCCGAAATTTGAAATGGAAAAAATTTCAAAATAATAGCCGACGGAAACGGCTAATAACTATGGAAAACGGCTAATAGCCATCGAATATGGGGCGTGTGCCGAATAAATATGGCACACGCCTCGAATCGGTGGCTATTAGCCGTTTTCAATGGCTATTCGCGAATAATTTTCTGAGTGAAATAATGACGCAGGTTCGAGTTTTAGTATTTGTCTCGGGCGCTTAATTTGTCTTCGCGATAAAGTTTGAATACAGAAACACAAAAAATTTAATTGCAGACCCAAAATTAAGCAAAATGAAACAATTCTAAGAGTTTTCTCCCATCTTTTCCTTCTCTTTTGACCGTTCTTTACGTTTTCAACCTTTTTTTTTCAGAGCTCTTTTTGGCAACGAAGGAGAACAAGATGACGCTCCAGATGAAGAAGTCGCAGAGTACGTGAGCGAGTGCAACGACTAGTACTCAATCATTTAATATTACTCCTGACTGTTTTTTGTTACAATAAATTGTTTTTGTTAAGCAAAGCCTATCAATTATTCAATTGAAGTGAAAGCCCCCCCCCCCCCAAAAGCGTTTTCTCACCTGCGACAGGCCTACCACGAACGACCAGGGTAGCCGCGGCAGGCCTAACTCACCCGTCGCGGCGGGCCTGCCGCATGCGTTATTATCGCGGCAGGTCGAAAGCTGGTTCGGGGTATGCATGCCGCAGGCGATTTTTCGCGGTCGGCCTGAAGCAGGCCTGCCGCAGGCATCTAGCGAGGTACTCTTTTCACCTGCCCGCGAGCTGCTTTCGACCTGCGGCAGGCCTACCGCAAATCACCTGTGTACCAGCTGCGCCACACAGCACGCTGCTGCCTCGCCACGCGTTGTCGTTGATAAAGGCGGCGGCGAGCGACGCGGCGGCAGCGAGGGGAGGGAGGAGATGAGGGAAAGTGCACGCAATGGTCGGTATCGCACGGTTTTTCTGGTTTGTAGCTCGACACAAACCACCTAGTCGGGAAAGAGTTGGTGTAAGCTGGGTAGAAAAAATCACGGGCTACAAGATGGTGTAGTTTTTGACCAATTTTAAGGGAAAAATTCCCCGGAAATCGGTAAAAAACTGAGAAATTATATGGAAATTTATGAATATCGCGTGTCAAAATTTGTCTTTCCTTCGAATAAACATTCATATTATGATGCTCCCTTGGGTAACCGACCACGGGGAATCGATTGGTGATATCAGACTTGGCGAAAAATTATTCATTCCAGTCGGAATCAAAAAACAAAATGAAGCGAAAGTAAGAAAATCGAAGTTTTAGGGTCTTTCCATGTTGAGTCCCACTCTTTTTATTACTGATTCCTATAGTTTTTTATGTGCTGAATTTGAAAGTGCCGTTGGTTTTAACGTTATAGTTCCCTCTTTTAGGTTTTTTCCGGTCAAATAGGGAGGAAATTTATCTCGATTTTTTCAGTGATGACCTAAACGAGACTTGAAGATGCATTGTTGGTTAGCACTGCATGAGATGAGAGAGTAGAAGAGTTCAAAATGGACAGTAAATAGTTGCTGGCAGGCTTGAAAAACAAGTTACGTCTTGCGTTCTAGCTTCCGTTTAGTAGTAAAATGTCGATCAACCAAGTACTATCGGCCGCGAAGCGGCCGCCTCATTTTTTCACTCTGCTTCTACTTTTTTTCTTCTGTTTCACCCGTGAAACATGGGACCATTTGGTCTTCACCTGGCTCAAAGCACACCCCGTCCTTTCCTTGCCTCAAAGCTACCCCCGTCATGAAATTCAGCTCGCTCGCTGCGCTCGCTTCGCCGGCCTCCCTTATTCCCCTTTTTTTCTAAGACCAAATCCGACACACACCACACGTTCATCCTTGTTGTTAAAAGTAGAAATAAATTTTTTATCACTACCTTCAATTGTAAATCATTTCAAAGATCTTCCATTAGCACAACAACTCTTATGTTATTCATTTCTGTATCCACCAAACAGGACACAACTTTCATTTCAAATTCTCAGTTTTTTGTGGCCGAAAGGCTTGCAGTAAAAAATTTGACCGTTTTTTCTTTTAAACGTACGTTTCTTGGTCTTTTGTTATCCTTAATGCCTAACTGGAAACAAACGTTTTTTCGATGTTAACGTCTCAAAATCCGAAAGAATCAGAGTGAAATGTCTTCATCTTTTTTTAAATCAACAACATTACAAGTCTAACAGTTTTGCGAGAGCGAACGGCTCGGTTTAAAATTGTCTGACAGACTTTCTCTTTTTGCATACAATAACTGAAACTTTAAACAAAAACAAAACTTATTTTTATAAAAACATTTCATTGCATTTAATTTTTTTTTGAAGTTTTTTCGCTTTTTGATATCCTGAGGTTTATATTTTTTTGTAATTTCGTATTTTTATCCTTTAGAAAGGTTTATTTCCCACCTAGCCGACAGGTCTCGGAGTAAACTTCGTTTTCGTTATTTTTTGTAAATGCGGCGTTCGATCGTTCTGAAAATTTTACAGCACATTCAAACCAACAATCGTTCTGAATTTTATTCAAAACACCGAGCCCGATGGGCTCGGAGTAAACTTAAAACTTTACTCAAATTCCTATTTTCTGCAGAAAACTTATGAAAAGCAGAACTAAACTAGAAATTCAGTTCACGCCTTTCTGAAATTAACAGTTAAATACTACACGTTTCAGGATCGACGTCATGCGAGCCCGAAGGGCTCGGAGTAAAATTGCTTGGTTATTTCAATGAACGTTTGCCTAAAGTTTCCAGCAACTGTCTTGTCTAGTTGCAACAGTAGCGCCTTCCGAGCCCAAAGGGCTCGGAGTAAAAAAAAGTGGTGTGTGTCGGATTTGGTCTTAGAAAAAAAGGGGAATAAGGGAGGCCGGCGAAGCGAGCGCAGCGAGCGAGCTGAATTTCATGACGGGGGTAGCTTTGAGGCAAGGAAAGGACGGGGTGTGCTTTGAGCCAGGTGAAGACCAAATGGTCCCATGTTTCACGGGTGAAACAGAAGAAAAAAAGTAGAAGCAGAGTGAAAAAATTAAAATAAGGGTGAGGAAAAATTTGTTTTTTGTTTGTTTCGTGAGTGCCCTTCGCGATTTGCAAATTGCGTGTAATCGGTATGTTAATAATTTGCCAATAATTGGGAAATCGCGACCATTTATTGTTTGCAAATTGTGCACAAATCGCGAATTTTTCCTTCGGGATTGGAAAACAATTTGTAAATTGCGTATCTGCGCAAATAATGCATGAGTCACGAATCACCTGTGTCTAGAGGTAGCGGGTTCCACGGCATGCTGGCACCTACCTCAGTGCAAACGCGCCCCAATCACACTAAACGTTTGATGGAACGCTGTGGCCCGTGTGTTAAGAGAGCATTCCTTCGCGGCGTTGCCAACGCTGCTGCTGTATCAAATGTTTTTAAAATATAAGGGTGAACTGCGGGAAAAAAACATGTTTTTGTTTTTGTTTTCGCGGAACGTACGCAGCGAATTGAACGCGCGAAAAAATCGAATTTCATAAAATGAGACTAAAACGTAGATGCCAGCATGCCGTGGGTTCGGGTCCTTCACGGTTGGGAACGCTTGTGGTGGTTTGGATTGATCGCATGTTGGGTTTTGTTCTTTTTAAATCAAATATTTTTTTCTCATTTTTTTTGCTTTGCCCTCTGTAAAAAGCCCTCTGTAAATTTCAAATTTTCGTGCAAAATTGTTTAATAAATGGGACTTCACGGTGTTCCAAAGTGGAAAAATGTCTTCAACTGCCTGCACTCTCTTCTCTCTCCTTCCCCACCGCATCGCAGTTATTTTTTCAACTGGAATTTGTTTATTTTTTGATTTTCAGCAAAACTAGACTACTTTTTGAAAATCGGTCATTAAAATATATTCTTCAGATGAAATGCTTCGTTTTTATTGCAAAAACACCACGATTGGTGCAGAATTGGCGGAGAAGATGCATTCAAAAGAATTTGTACAGGATTTTCCCAAGAAATTCAATTTTCTGGAATATTATAAGGAATGGCGGAATTCTGTACTTAAATCTTGTGCAAAAGGTTCTTGCGAACATTTTAAGACCTCAACCAGCTAGAAAGGTGCAAACTCGGCTGAGTTTATGCCGAAATTGAAAATTCAAGCGCTTAATTGGAAGCAGGAAAAGTATGTTTAATCTGCAGAAATATGTTTTTTTCCTGAACCAAAATTAATTTTTCGTTGGTAATCGTGTATATATATTGGCTCACAATAGCTTTGAACAGTTTTCTCTTCTTTATTGTGTTTTCAATCGACTTGCGACATGAGAACGCGAGACTCCGCCCACTTATTTGTGCGCTATCTGTCTGCGTCTCTTCAAATATCACTGTGTTCGTGTGGTCGCGCACAAAAAAGTGGGCGGAGTCTCGCGTTCTCATGTCGCCAGTCGATTGAAAACACAATACTCTGCTTTATTTTTTTAATAGTGACTTTTTTTTGATAACAAACGGATTTCAGACATCAAACGACAGGTAGCTCAGTAGACGGGTCAAGTGTTATAATAAAAACGTTTCTAGATATTATTCATTCGCCACAAAGTGACACCTTGCGTTAAAAAAATGTGGTTTAAAAAATCTAGCTGGTCTCACCACGATGCTGACATTTTTTATAAGACCGCAATTTACCCCAAAGTATCACATCGTGGCGAATACATAATAACTATACAAATTACTTACATTAATTAGATGAGCTATTATTGTTTTAAAAAATTTGTCACCTGGCGAGAGGCGCGAATTCAAAAAATAGGCTCCGCCTCCTCGCCGGAATATTTTTGCAATTCTGCGCGCGCCAATTTGCAATCGCGGTGCGCGCGATTTTCTGCGTCGAATTTTTGGCCAGTGCCTTTCACTTTCTCCCGGAAACCTTTCAAAAAATTGTTATTTTGAAGCGAATTCGGCAACTGTTGATTTAAAGTGAGTTTTTGATTGTCTTTGATCGATATTTGTTAATAAATTAACGGAAATTCAACGCATAAAATCGCGTGCACCGCGATTGCAAATTGGCGCGCGCAGAGTTTCAAAAATATTTCGGCGAGGAGGCGGAGCCTATTTTTTGAATTCGCGCCTCTCGCCAGGTGACAAATTTTTTAAAACAATAATAGAAGAAAAATGTTAACATTATAAAAGTAAGCGAACGGAGGGAGCTTGAAGGAAAGAAATTTGGGACACATTTTATCAAAATATTAAAATCCTTGTGATGTTACATAACAAAGCCGGAAAACTCCATCTTTTTACGCCCATGTAGTAATAAAAATTCTACATTCTCTGGAGAATCAAAATGAAAATGTTGCAAAATATTCAGGAGAATGCCAAAAAAAGCAAGTTGGCGTCAAATTAGGGCCGATAATCCGAGGGGCATCGGATTTAGGGGGCATCAGGGGGCATCGCTATCTTGGGGGGCAATCGATCTGAGGGGTCACTCAATCTTGGGGGGCATTTTCCTAGACTATCATAGGGGGCAACGGATGGTCTATCTTGGGGGGCAACGTGATCCCAGGGGGCACTTGTTCCTAGGGGGCATTCGAAATATCCTAGGGGACATCTGTCGAAAAAGTCGCATTTTTGCTGAATTCTTTTGAAAAAAATTCGGCCAGTTTATGGTCGATATATTTTTCATTTTTCGAAGTAATGAAATAGAAAAATATATTCTCTGGGATCGAAGAAAAAAGAGAATCGAAATTTTTTCTCGGGTTTTTCGTTTTAAAAATTTCGACAATCGTTCGAAACTTATTTTTCGCGCATCCATGCCCCCAACCCGCATAGGATCTACAGTTCTGCGAATTTCTCAGTAAATAAATTATTTTGTAAAGTTTTATTAAAAATGAAATTCCGAAAATTTATCTGTATCCGTATTTATTTAAATAATAAGATACCGTAAAACCTGTAATTGAAATACATGTACTTCTATTTTTCAAAGCCCCTAAATGGGTGTACTTCTAATACAGGTGTACTACAATTAGAGGGTGTACTTCTATTTTTCAAAAACCTTTCAGAAGAAAAATAGCAAAAAACAAAGACGATTCGAGACCCAGACAAAACCGGGGAAGACATTTCCGAACCTGAGGAAGAAGCCCCGCCTATTGCAAACGTGCGGCACGAGTTTTGTACTGAAAGGGTTTTACAATTCTAGAAAAACATGCAAAATTTACCCCGGTTTCGGTAATTTTTTATCCCCTGTCATCCCCCTCAGCTAACGGTGCTCAAATTCCCAACTCCGTCAGTTTTTTTTAACAGTTTCTAATGGCGCGGCCAGGGTACATATCACGCCTCCCCCGCCGTCCAATGCGCCACCAAGTTCGTCGGATAATGAAATTATATTTTTACTCGAAAATTTACTTTTTTGAGAAATTCGAATTAATATCTGATTATTCAGTATGACACCATCATTCTAATCCAAAAACCAGGCCTTTTTGTCAGAAAATTACCGAGCCTTAGGGTTTTGAAAATAGGCCAGGTAGAAACAATTTTGGAAGACTGGGGTGCCGTGCATATTTATTGTCGGCCCGCCAAAATGATCAAACGGGCTCCGCTGAACTCAACGATATGCGATTTTCATTTTGGTCTTCAAAATATTTCATTTCACGTATAAATTCAACGTGAAATGAAATAATTTAAAAACCGAAAAAAAATTTCGATTTTATTTTCCTAAAAAAATTTCGAAAAATTATGTTTTTTTTTTCCGGATGCCAGTTAAAAAAAATCATTTAATTTATTTTCACAAAATAAGAGTCATCGATGGAATAACGCACAAAAAATGGTTTTATTGTTTTTTCATTTCACGCATGCCGAAAAATGTAATAAGTTAAATACCGTCTAATGTTCATTTGAAGTATCGGCCATAAACTGGCAGAATTTTTTTCTAAAGAATTCAGAACAAATGCGAAGTTTTCGACAGATGTCCCCTAGGATATTTCGAATGCCCCCTAGGAACAAGTGCCCCCTGGGATCACGTTGCCCCCCAAGATAGACCATCCGTTGCCCCCTATGATAGTCTGGGAAAATGCCCCACAAGATTGAGTGACCCCTCAGATCGATTGCCCCCCAAGATAGCGATGCCCCCTGATGCCCCCTAAATCCGATGCCCCCTCGGATTGATGTACAACAGAAACAACAACGGCCCAAGGACAGACCCTTGCGGAACTCCAGACATGACCGACGAACATGCAGAAGTGGACCCATTAACACATACAACTTGATTACGACCAGTGAGAAAACTTGTAAGCCAACAGAGTAAACTCCCGCTAATCCCATAAGCCTGAAGCTTGATTTCAAGTTTTTTGAGAGAAACAGTGTCAAACACTGGTGAAGCGCCACGGGCCCGCGGCGGGCCCGCTGACAGCTAAAAGAGTACACGCGTGGTGCACGCAGCGGGCCCGTGGCGGGCCCGCCAGCGGCTCGCTAGCTGCTACATCGCGGGGGTGACTCCCTTCTTGCTTTTTTCTTTATTTTATATTTTCTAATCAAAACTAACATTGTTTCTACTTTTATCGATCTTTATTGAAAAAATAAAAAAATTTAATACAAAAATTATTTTTATTATCACAATATTCGTCGCTTTCGTTGTCCCACTCATCTAATCGCCGACCATCCACATCCACATCCCATTTTTGCACGTATCTGAAAATTCAGTAAATTTTGCTGTGTAAGAAATGCGGCGGTTAGTGCGGCATCCCGGAGGATGATAATTTATTTCTAAATTTTTACTAGGCAAAACGCTCTAATTTGAATGAGACAAATTATGTTCAATTCTATTTTTTTCTTAATCAATTGAAGTTCAAAATTTAAAAATATCTAATTACTTGCAACGGACATTGAAAAATATACGTTTTGGCTCGAGGAAACGCGAGCAAAAATCACTATCACAGGGGCATGGGTCGGGAGCCATCAAACGTGAGAATTCTTACAAACATAGCCCAAATAGTGTTATTTTTTATGTAATTTAATTTTGGGCCTTCTTTGTATGAATTTTCAGTTATGCATCGGCGCGTCTGCTCTCTGCCAGCTCATGATTGTGTGCTCCATGACCGTTAAAATCAATTCCTGTTTTCGAGTATATTCACTGATTATTTTCAGTTATGCATCGGCGCGTCTGCTCTCTGCCAGCTCATGATTGTGTGCTCCATGACCGTTAAAATCAATTCCTGTTTTCGAGTATCTTTACTATTACTAATAAAATTTTTCTGTGTGTCTGTCTGTCTGTGTATCGGTATGTTCGCCGTGCTGGCGCAGTCCCCAGAAGTCCGTGGAAAGCCAAAATTGGAAATCTGAGTCTCCTGAATGCCGCGATGATGCCCGTCTTTTCCAAATTTTGATAACATTATTTTGAAGGGTACTTTACTGTTAGGCCGGCCGGTCCACATTTTTTTTTCTTCTGCACTTTTTGCCTTTCTACAGTCGAAAGGAAATCCGACAGGAAAGTATGGGTCGGCCGAAATCTCATTGCACACATAGGGAGAATTTTTCAACCTTCCCGCTGTCCAAGTGGTTTGTAGTCTAGGCTGACGGTCGGGAGGTCGGAGGTTCGAGTTTTATTGTGGTTTTTTCTTTTTTGTAACTAATTTTTTGTTTAGTATGTGTCAATTCAGCCTACAAAATTAGATATAGGTACGTTTCATCACATTTTTGAGCCATTTTTTGAATTTTATTTCGAGTTTTTGTTTTCCTCTCTGTTTTAGTTTCTGAGCGGTTATGGACCAACATTTCGCACATATTTCTGTTATTTTCATTCAATGTAAATCAGAAGTTTAATTGATTGTTCTGCATTAAACTGCCCAGAATGCACGTTTGCATTGCACTGAGGTAATTGAAAAGTTCAGGAGAATAGGTTTACTAATGAGTTTTTACTGAGCTACTGTAGGCTCATGCGACGATTTTCGTCCAATTCTAACTGAGGAGTTATTGATAAAGTGGCCAACTCTATTTAAACAATATTCTAAATTGTTACTCATTTGGAAAGTATCCATTCAACCCAAAACATGTTGTTGAAACCAGAACAAGTGAACTTTTAACTACGGGTTTAGAGGAAAGGAAAAAAAAAAATTAAATAAATAACGATTCCAGATAAGTGAATGAGTAAAGACGACTTTTTGTTATGAGTTTTCAACTTTGGGTACATATTCTATGTTTCTTTTGACATACAGTAAAACTCTTAAAAAATCAGGGAGACTCGCGCGTCCCCCAGCTTACCCAGAAGGTTTTTGACGGCGATAGCCGTCAACAACCTTCTGGTATTCACTGATTATAAATGGACTCGTTTATTCATGAAAAGAATATCTTTTTTTTTTCAATGCTTGACAACATTTAATGCAGAAATATTACTCAAAACTCATATTTTTGTTGTTACTAGACAATTTTCGGTGGAACGGTAAAAATACCCCAATTGTCTTCACTGTGCTACACTTAAAACTTAACCGATTTGTGCCAAACATCGGCAGCCTTGTGTCACTTGGGTTTAAAAATGTTTCGCCAAGTCTGATGCAAATCGGTCCAATAGGTGCTGAGAAAACGCTTCACACACACGAAATCTCACACGGACACAGATACAACAGACAGGAATAAAAACCTTTGTTTTTAATTTACTCTTATCACGGGGTGTTGAGAGGTACATGAAAATTAAAATTTAAATTTCGCGGGAAAGTTGCTACGTCACTCGAGAAAAAAGCGCGCGAAATGGAGTGTTCAAAACGTCGTTACTGCGGCGCCACAGCAATTTTATGTATTTTTTTCTTGTGGGTTTATATATTTTGCATGATTCTGAATATTTAAACAATATTTACCCATTTATTTTATGCAGAAAATGTATTCCGCCAGCGCCTCGTTTTTGAAAATCCAAACCGTTTAAAATCTGTAACAACCGCGTTTCCTCAAATCTATGTGAGCAGTAGAGCGCATTTTCACGATGTACTCTTCAACACGCCGTGTCTTATTGTAAAAAATACAATTTTGAACAAGCACAATTGAAATCATGGTGTCAAATAGTTGTTTTTTTCGTAACAAAAGACGCCTTAATTTATTTTGACAATTCATTTGTTTTCTTTTTTTCCAAAAATTCTGCACTTTTGCATTGTTGAACAAAACAATTGCAAAACTTTGTATTAGATATTGAAAGTTTTATCAATAAAAAAAGGGTAAAAACGGCGCTAGAGTTCATTCAGCGATGGTTTTTTAAAACTTTATTCCAAAATTTGTTTATGTTTTCTTGATTTTAGCAATTTTACTTGTGCGAGTTACTCCTTTTTTAAGTCAAAAAGATAGGTAAACCTTTAACCTACTCAATAGGAAAAAATCTATATTTTTCGAAGCGGAGTGCCGCATCTATTCAAAATCATTTTTAGGGCATAACCTATTTAAATTCGCTCGTAAATTTCATTTCTTTTCTTTCTTTATTGTTCATTCACGAAAAAAGCAAGTGCGCTCCATTAAACGTAGTACTACGTGGATTTCATTTTGGTCTCCAAATTATTTCAATTCACATGTAAATTCAACGTGAAATTAAATAATTTGGCGACGAAAATGAAATCCACGTAGTACTACGTTTCGAGGAGCGCACTTGCTTTTTTCGCGAATGGACAATAGGACTTTTTTAAAAAATTTTAACAGTAAAAAGGAAAAAAAAAAGAAAATCTTACCAACGTCGGCGGTGTCGAATTTCCATTGTCCTGTTGGCACCTGAAACAAAAAAAATTCAAAAATTTATTGGGCATATTGTGTTTTCAATCGACTTGCGACATGAGAACGCGAGACTCCGCAAACTTATTTGTGCGCTACCTGTCTGCGTCTCTTCAAGTATTACTGTGTTGGCGTGGTCGCCCACAAAAAAGTGGGCGGAGTCTCGCGTTCTCATGTCGCAAGTCGATTGAAAACACAATATGTGAGCAAAATTAATAAAGAATTAAAAGAAATAAAAATGCTAAAAAACGGCAATAAAACATAGAAAATTGAAGATTTTTTGAAAAAAATCATTAAAAAATTTTGAGCTCCGCCCACTTTGCAACCTGGGCACAAGATTTGGCAACTATGCTGCGCGCCTCTTGTATCACGAATAACTGGACACGGGGGTGCTACGGTATAGAACTCGCACGGAGTAGAACCGCTACGGAATAGAACTGGATATGCAATAGAACTCGCACGGAATAGAACTGCTACGGAATAGAACTGCACGGAATAGAACTGCTACGGAATAGAACTGCGCGGAATAGAACTGCTACGGAATAGAACTGCGCGGAATAGAACTGCTACGAAATAGAACTGCGCGGAATAGAACTGCGCGGAATAGAACTGTGCGGAATAGAACTGCTACGGAATATAACTGCACGGGATAGAACTGCTACGGAATAGAACTGCGCGGAATAGAACTGCTACGGAATAGAACTGCGCGGAATAGAACTGCTACGAAATAGAACTGCGCGGAATAGAACTGCGCGGAATAGAACTGTGCGGAATAGAACTGCTACGGAATATAACTGCACGGGATAGAACTGCTACGGAATAGAACTGCGCGGAATAGAACTGCTACGGAATAGAACTGCGCGGAATAGAACTGCTACGAAATAGAACTGCGCGGAATAGAACTGCGCGGAATAGAACTGTGCGGAATAGAACTGCTACGGAATATAACTGCACGGGATAGAACCTGCCTATATTGCCCTACTACAACAGTGCTACACCAACTGCACAACCACCATCACACCATTCCACAAGAAAATCGAAATTCCGATCACAAGAGGAGTTCGCCAGGGAGATCCCATCTCGCCGAACCTCTTCTCAGCATGTCTAGAGAGCGTCTTCAACAAGATGTCATGGCAGCACCTGAGAGGAGACGAAGACGACGAGAACGACAAAGCCAATCTCTTGCCCGGAATACGAATCAATGGCCAAAATCTCACGCACTTGAGATTCGCCGACGACATCGTTCTGGTCGCCAGCAACCCCAAGGCGGCAAGCCTAATGATTCAAGAATTGGTTGAGATGTGTGGAAAAGTAGGACTCCGAATGAATACTAACAAGACCAAAGTTATGAGAAACAAATTTGCCAGCCAAAGCCCGGTCAACGTAACGCTTAACAACGTTACTACCTGCATCGAAGAGGTCAATGAGTACGTCTACCTCGGTAGGCTACTCAACCATAACAACGAACTGGAGCCGGAACTTCACCGAAGACGCCGAGCAGCATGGGCTGCGTTCAACAACATCAAGAACACCACAGATGCCCTGTCTTGCCCGCGAATCCAAGCTCAACTCTTCGATTCCATCGTTTTACCGGCTCTCACGTATGGCTCTGAAGTCTGGACCTTTACGCAGGCACTTTCCGAAAGAGTCAGAGTGACCCACGCAGCATTAGAAAGACGATTAGTCGGAATTTCACTATCGGAACAACGTCAGAGGAATCTGCACAGGGAAGATATCCGAGCACAATCGGAGGTCCGAGATCCCCTACTACACAGGTGATTCGCGTGACGCAAATAATTTGTCAAAAATTGTTCGCGCGTTTGCGAAATGGGTACGCGTGAACATTACTTTTGTGCGCGCACAATTCGCAATTCGCGAAAATTTACATTTCATTTGCAAATTATATGCGCATCCCGAAAACACGGTCAACAATTTGCAATTCGCGAAACAGCATATTCGCCGACAATAATTTTGTTCGCACACAAATGACAAATACCGAAAATTTGCCACACAATCAACAAATCGTGTGCACATCGCGAACGAAAACAACAAGAATTGACCAAATTATTGACATTTCGCTATCATTATTTTGTTTTCGTAATTCACGTACCGCTGAAAAATTTCCTGGATGAATAATTAATTTTCTTTAACTTTATTTATTGAAAAATTATGTATTAAAAATATTTAAAATTAAAAATAAATACAATCAAATATCTACATGCAAAGAAAAGAAAATAAAAGCGGGGAAAAGAAGAAAAAAATCCAGTGGAGATGAGCGAGCCAGTCGATCGTTGTTGATTGCACTGAAAAATAATACATTTAAATACGTAATATAACTGATTTTGTTCGCCTCTATGTTTAAAACTTTGTTGATAATTTTGATTAAAGTATTAAAAAATTGGAGTAAAAACTTTCGATTTTTAAAAATCAATTCAAATATACGAAAATTCGCGGAAATCCAAAATTTTAACCATTGTTAAAATTTGTTTCCAATTATTCTGTTTCCAATCGAGTTGAATCGTGAAGAAATAAAACCCCGCCAACGTTCGTTTTTCACGCAAACTTCAATTTTTACGTGAAAAACGATGGCGGGGTTTCATTTCTTTATGATGCAACTCGGTTGGAAACACAATAATACGTATTCGCAATGAGTGACACTTGACTTTACGTTTTTATTTTCTAAAAATGAAGGAATGGCGAGGAAATTAGCTCTGGAACGTTTCGAAACCATTCACTTCGAAACTGGCTCGCTTCGAAAATTTAGTGCATTTTGGCAGCAACTGACCGATTTTTGCGAAATTTTTTGAATTAGGTATAAATAGCAGTTGCGATTTTTGCCACATGCAGTCAATTTGCCACCGAAATCGATAATTTGGCGCAAAAACGGTCAATTGCCGCTAAAATTGACTACAAGTTATTTTTCATAAAAATATTTTGGAATTTTAGTACTGAAATTTGAAAACTTACTTTATTATTGGCTCGTGATGGGATCGTTGTCGGTGTCGGCCATTCGAGCAGCATCGGAGCCTGAAAATATAAATTATTGAAGGAAAAGTACGAATTTCAATAGAAAATAAAAAGGATTAGATTACTTTTTTGTGTGCGTTATCGAAAATATTTATCGAGAAACTCAGGCAACTAATTTCTTACTATAATAGGAAATTTTGGAATTATAAACTAGTGATTTATAGATATTTGGCGACCTCTTATAATTCCAAAATGTTCTGTACAGATTCCAAAAATTTCTGTACAGGCGCGCATCTCCTGCACAGATTCCAAAATTTTCTGCCCAGATTCCAAACTTTTCTGCACAGATTCCAAAATTTTCTGCCCAGGTTCCAAAATTTTCTGCCCAGATTCCAAACTTTTCTGCCCAGATTCCAAAATTTTCTGCCCAGATTCCAAACTTTTCTGCACAGATTCCAAAATTTTCTGCCCAGGTTCCAAAATTTTCTGCCCAGATTCCAAACTTTTCTGCCCAGATTCCAAAATTTTCTGCCCAGATTCCAAACTTTTCTGCACAGATTCCAAAATTTTCTGCCCAGATTCCAAAATTTTCTGCCCAGATTCCAAACTTTTCTGCACAGATTCCAAAATTTTCTGCCCAGATTCCAAACTTTTCTGCCCAGATTCCAAACTTTTCTGCACAGATTCCAAAATTTTCTGCCCAGATTCCAAACTTTTCTGCCCAGGTTCCAAAATTTTCTGCCCAGATTCCAAAATTTTCTGCCCAGATTCCAAACTTTTCTGCCCAGGTTCCAAAATTTTCTGCCCAGATTCCAAAATTTTCTGCCCAGATTCCAAACTTTTCTGCACAGATTCCAAAATTTTCTGCCCAGGTTCCAAAATTTTCTGCACAGATTCCAAAATTTTCTGCCCAGATTCCAAACTTTTCTGCCCAGATTCCAAACTTTTCTGCACAGATTCCAAAATTTTCTGCCCAGATTCCAAACTTTTCTGCACAGATTCCAAAATTTTCTGCCCAGGTTCCAAAATTTTCTGCCCAGATCCCAAAATTTTCTGCCCAGATTCCAAACTTTTCTGCCCAGATTCCAAAATTTTCTGCCCAGATTCCAAACTTTTCTGCCCAGATTCCAAACTTTTCTGCACAGATTCCAAAATTTTCTGCCCAGATTCCAAACTTTTCTGCACAGATTCCAAAATTTTCTGCCCAGATTCCAAACTTTTCTGCCCAGATTCCAAACTTTTCTGCACAGATTCCAAAATTTTCTGCCCAGATTCCAAACTTTTCTGCACAGATTCCAAAATTTTCTGCCCAGGTTCCAAAATTTTCTGCCCAGATTCCAAAATTTTCTGCCCAGATTCCAAACTTTTCTGCCCAGATTCCAAAATTTTCTGCCCAGATTCCAAACTTTTCTGCCCAGATTCCAAACTTTTCTGCACAGATTCCAAAATTTTCTGCCCAGATTCCAAACTTTTCTGCCCAGATTCCAAAATTTTCTGCCCAGATTCCAAAATTTTCTGCCCAGATTCCAAACTTTTCTGCCCAGATTCCAAACTTTTCTGCACAGATTCCAAAATTTTCTGCCCAGATTCCAAACTTTTCTGCCCAGATTCCAAAATTTTCTGCCCAGATTCCAAACTTTTCTGCCCAGATTCCAAACTTTTCTGCACAGATTCCAAAATTTTCTGCCCAGATTCCAAACTTTTCTGCCCAGATTCCAAAATTTTCTGCCCAGATTCCAAAATTTTCTGCCCAGATTCCAAACTTTTCTGCCCAGATTCCAAACTTTTCTGCACAGATTCCAAAATTTTCTGCCCAGATTCCAAACTTTTCTGCCCAGATTCCAAAATTTTCTGCCCAGATTCCAAACTTTTCTGCCCAGATTCCAAACTTTTCTGCACAGATTCCAAAATTTTCTGCCCAGATTCCAAACTTTTCTGCCCAGATTCCAAAATTTTCTGCCCAGATTCCAAACTT
This sequence comes from Caenorhabditis japonica, assembly GCA_963572235.1. Lineage (NCBI taxonomy): Eukaryota > Metazoa > Nematoda > Chromadorea > Rhabditida > Rhabditidae > Caenorhabditis > Caenorhabditis japonica. Next base: position 9,160,778 of record OY754342.1, read on the forward strand.
TTCTGCCCAGATTCCAAACTTTTCTGCCCAGATTCCAAACTTTTCTGCCCAGATTCCAAACTTTTCTGCACAGATTCCAAAATTTTCTGCCCAGATTCCAAACTTTTCTGCCCAGATTCCAAACTTTTCTGCCCAGATTCCAAACTTTTCTGCCCAGATTCCAAACTTTTCTGCCCAGATTCCAAACTTTTCTGCCCAGATTCCAAAATTTTCTGCCCAGATTCCAAACTTTTCTGCCCAGATTCCAAACTTTTCTGCCCAGATTCCAAACTTTTCTGCCCAGATTCCAAAATTTTCTGCCCAGATTCCAAACTTTTCTGCACAGATTCCAAAATTTTCTGCCCAGATTCCAAACTTTTCTGCACAGATTCCAAAATTTTCTGCCCAGATTCCAAACTTTTCTGCCCAGATTCCAAACTTTTCTGCCCAGATTCCAAACTTTTCTGCCCAGATTCCAAACTTTTCTGCCCAGATTCCAAACTTTTCTGCCCAGATTCCAAAATTTTCTGCCCAGATTCCAAACTTTTCTGCCCAGATTCCAAACTTTTCTGCCCAGATTCCAAACTTTTCTGCACAGATTCCAAAATTTTCTGCCCAGATTCCAAACTTTTCTGCCCAGATTCCAAACTTTTCTGCCCAGATTCCAAACTTTTCTGCCCAGATTCCAAACTTTTCTGCACAGATTCCAAAATTTTCTGCCCAGATTCCAAACTTTTCTGCCCAGATTCCAAACTTTTCTGCCCAGATTCCAAACTTTTCTGCACAGATTCCAAAATTTTCTGTCCAAATTCCACAATTTTCTGTCTAGATTCCCCGGAATCTAAACTTTATCGATTGAATAAAGGAAAATTCATTTTATTGGTTATAACAAAAAAAAGGAAAAATTTTAAAATATAAAAATTGTATTTCCTAACAATATCTGAGTTTCCTGGACAAGTTCCAAAATTTCCTATTCAGATTTGGATTTCCTATTATAGTAAGAAATGAGTTGCCTGAGAATGCCTTTTTTGAAAAGTGATCTACAAACAATTTGTCGATTTTGTAGATCAATTTCTGGTAGTTTGTAGATAAAACAATTGAATAAAGTACAGAGAACTAATTTAAATAGTTTGCCGTGGTTGTCACAGCAAACAACAAATTTCAGAAAATATTTGGTTTTAAAAACGTGTTATGCTCATTTTCTATGGCACGTTGCGGCAAATTATCGCTTTATGCGGGTTGAAAGATATTTTTCGATAAAGCAAATTAATTTAACTCTAATTGAAAAAGGTTGCGTAACGTTTTTAAACTTAAGTTATTCCTTACTGAAAATTTAAAACTCACATGTATCATGATTGCCGCACACCATCTTTGGAAATGACTGCCCTGACGCCTGGAAACATAAAATTAACGGAGGAAAAATGAATAAAAAAATCAAGAAGGATTAAAAACTATAAAATATTGAAGAATTTTTACGAAAAAAACACATTAGAACAACATTATTGAGGCAGAAATGAATTAATTTGGGCCTCAATTAAGGATGAGAAATAGTTCGCTGCGAGAGTTCCTTCGGGATTCGCCAATTGTATTTTCGCGACTTATCAATAATTTACCCATAATTGGGAAATGCCGACCATTTTTCGGCAATGCAATATTTACAAATTGTGTTCAAATCGCAATTTTCTTCTTCGCGATTTACGTACAATTTCTAAATTGTTTGCCTGCGTGTATAATGCATAAGTGACGAATCACCTGTGTAGTCATCAAGAAAAAGAAGCTTGGATGGGCCGGACACATAATGCGAAGAAACGATGGCAGATGGACGAGGCTTGTGCAAGAATGGTATCCCATAGGAGAGAAGCGACCCGTTGGAAGACCACGGATGAGATGGAGCGACTCCCTAAAGGAAGAAATATCATTATTTGATGGCAATCATCTCAAAACACACTGGTCAACAATCGCCAAGGACCGAATGGCTTGGAAAGCTGTGATCCGCGACCACATCAGGTGATCGAAGAACGGATCGACTAAGTAACTAAGTAAGTAAGACGAAAAATATCGGTAAACAACACGCGGTTCGTAATTTCGGAGCGTCGATATGGTTTTTTCAGTGATTTGTCGGTACAAGAAACTATGTATAGCCGGTCGCGTTCTCAAAGAGGGCAGCAACCAGACAGCTACCTGGCAGCTACTTGGCGGCTATTTGGCAGCTATTTGGCAGCTATTTGGCAGCTATTTGGCAGCTATTTGGCAGCTATTCGGCAGCTATTTGGCAGCTATTTTGCAGCTATTTGGCAGCTATTTGGCGGCTATTTGGCGGCTATTTGGCGGCTTTTTAGCAGCTGTCTGGCAGCTATCTGGTTCTATTTCATACCAGTTCTATTTCGTACGAGTTCTATTTCGTACGAGTTCTATTTCGTATGAGTTCTATTTTGTACCAGTTCTATTACGTACGAGTTCTATTACGTACGAGTTCTATTACGTACGAGTTCTATTTCGTACGAGTTCTATTCCGTACGAGTTCTATTTCGTACGAGTTCTATTTCGTACGAGTTCTATTTCGTACGAGTTCTATTTCGTATGAGTTCTATTCCGTGCAGTTCTATTCCGTGCAGTTCTATTCCGTAGCAGTTCTATTCCGTGCAGTTCTATTCCGTAGCAGTTCTATTCCGTGCAGTTCTATTCCGTAGCAGTTCTATTCCGTATCAGTTCTATTCCGTATCAGTTCTATTCCGTGCAGTTCTATTCCGCGCAGTTCTGTTCCGTAGCAGTTCTATTCCGTGCAGTTCTATTCCGTATCAGTTCTATTCCGTGCAGTTCTATTCCGTAGCAGTTCTATTCCGTAGCAGTTCTATTCCGTATCAGTTCTATTCCGTATCAGTTCTATTCCGTGCAGTTCTATTCCGTGCAGTTCTATTCCGTAGCAGTTCTATTCCGTATCAGTTCTATTCCGTATCAGTTCTATTCCGTGCAGTTCTATTCCGTGCAGTTCTATTCCGTAGCAGTTCTATTCCGTAGCAGTTCTATTCCGTATCAGTTCTATTCCGTATATTCCGTATCAGTTCTATTCCGTGCAGTTCTATTCCGTGCAGTTCTATTCCGTAGCAGTTCTATTCCGTATCAGTTCTATTCCGTATCAGTTCTATTCCGTGCAGTTCTATTCCGTAGCAGTTCTATTTCGTACGAGTTCTAGTTCGTACGAGTTCTATTTCGTACGAGTTCTATTTCGTATGAGTTCTATTCCGTGCAGTTCTATTCCGTGCAGTTCTATAATAGTTATTTTGAAAAGGTTCTACTTCGGGGTAGTAAAATTATTTTAAGATCGATTCAATATTGATACCGGTTTCACGCAGAAAATCCGTGAGCTCTCATTTTTCAACTGAATGTAATAAAAAAGCTAAATGGCTGCATTTCTCAAAAAAAAAAAACTGGTATTGTCGACCCGCCAAAATGGTCAAACGCGCTCCGCTGAACTCAACGCTTTGCGACTTTCATTTTCGTTTCCAAATTATTCCATTTCACGTTGAATTTACACGTTAAATGAAATAATTTGGAGACCTAAATGAAAATTGCATAGCGTTGAGTTCAGCGGAGCGCGTTTGACCATTTTGGCGGGCCAACAATATTTACAGAAATTTTACGTGAAACCGGCAAGAAAATTGAATCGAAAAAATCAAGCGGCGAACTACCGTAATCCAGATGGGGATTACCTTGTCGATATAATGAACAAACAAAAATTAAATTATATTTTTCAACGAAAACGAATTAAAAAAGAATATTGAAGCATCGAGCATTTCTCCGTTTGTTTCCTCTTCTCTGTTCCCAATAACGCCATCAATGGGACCTGAAATGAAAACTATCGGCAGAGAAGAAATATTCTGACTGTTGAATAACTAACCGCACAACTTTTTCGGTTCCTCTCCATCGCTACTTCCTATTTTTTTTTTCATCTCGTTTTTTATTTTCTCAATGACCGGTACTTCTGAAATGAACTAATTTTTTAGACCGCCAGAAACAATCGATAAGCTAAATTTTATTTTTTTTCATTTCCTATTGTCCATTCGTGAAGAAAGCAAGTGCGCTCCACAAAACTTAGTACTTCGTGGATTTCATTTTCGTCGCCAAATTATTTAATTTCACGTGGAATTTGCACGTGAATTGAGATAATTTGGTGACGAAAATGAAATCCACGAAGTACTAAGTTTTGTGGAGCGCACTTGCTTTCTTCACGAATGGACAATAGGAAATGAAAAAAAATAAAATTTAGCTTATCGATTGTTTCTGGCGGTCTAAAAAATTAGTTCATTTCAGAAGTACCGGTCATTGAGAAAATAAAAAACGAGATGAAAAAAAAATAGGAAGTAGCGATGGAGAGGAACCGAAAAAGTTGTGCGGTTAGTTATTCAACAGTCAGAATATTTCTTCTCTGCCGATAGTTTTCATTTCAGGTCCCATTGATGGCGTTATTGGGAACAGAGAAGAGGAAACAAACGGAGAAATGCTCGATGCTTCAATATTCTTTTTTAATTCGTTTTCGTTGAAAAATATAATTTAATTTTTGTTTGTTCATTATATCGACAAGGTAATCCCCATCTGGATTACGGTAGTTCGCCGCTTGATTTTTTCGATTCAATTTTCTTGCCGGTTTCACGTAAAATTTCTGTAAATACCAGTTTTTTTTTTGAGAAATGCAGCCATTTAGCTTTTTTATTACATTCAGTTGAAAAATGAGAGCTCACGGATTTTCTGCGTGAAACCGGTATCAATATTGAATCGATCTTAAAATAATTTTACTACCCCGAAGTAGAACCTTTTCAAAATAACTATTCGAAAAATTGAAAAAGCTCCTCAACTTATGGGTCTATTCACGGAAACCAGCAAAAAATTCAACGAAACTTTGGAAAATTCTTCGATCGGTCTGAAACTTCGATAAATCACACGGACATGTGCAGAAAATTTCAGACCAAAATATCGATTTTAAAAATTATTATCGACTTTTTCTTTTCTGAAAATGTTCAAAATCGATATTTTTGTGTGAAATTTTCTGCACATGTCCGGGAGTATTTGTGACATTTTTTGTCAAAATTTCAGACTGATCGGAGCATTCTCTGAACTTTTGCATATTTTGCTAGTTAATTAAAGTCAGCGCAGTGCCACGGTTGTTATGCCGCGTCCAAAGTTCAAAAAATTCCTGAAATCAGGAGTTTTTTGAACTTTGGACGCGGCATTACTGGGCCTCTCAGTGTAATTTTTCTGTTTGGTCATTCTTCTTCACCCGATCGCGTTAAAACAAAATACAGTTTTATTTCGGCACAGTCTTATTTTGAAAAGGTTCCATTTCGAAGCAGCGCCGATCTTTATTATACCAATAAAAACTTTTCGCCTCATAGTTTTAACGATGAACGGACCAAAATTTGCAAAAGTCCATGCGAAATGATTCTACACAAACCGAATCTGAGGTACATTTTTCATGAGAAAAATATAACCACTACTGCTTCAAATCGAGTTGCTACATCAAAACATGAAACTTCCGCCCAGTTTATTTTTTTATTAATAAGAAATGCACGAGAAAAAAAGTAGACTGTTTCACACGGCGTGCTGAAGCGTCCATTTATTGAACGCAAATTTTTTTGAACTCTTCATAATCCATATGCAGCATCGTGATTTCCTTTCTTCGACTGATGACGTGTACCTGAAATGAAAGCTACCGGCGGAGAAGAACTATTCTGTCCGTTGAATAACTAACCGCACAATTTTTTCGGTTCCTCTCCATCGCCACTTCCTATTTTTTCATCTCGTTTTTTATTTTCTCAATGATCGGAACTTCTGAAATGAACTAATTTTTTAGACCGCTAGAAACAATCGATAAGCTAACTCTAACGTAAATCGCCGACACGAATTGGGAGCCGCTGCAAGCGCGCCCTATTGCACACCTCAAATGCGCGCGAGGTTCAAATTTTGAATATTATCGGCTTTGCAGATGTGAAGTCAATGCACAGAACGAAATGTGTACCGAAGGAAAAAGAAAGATTTTCGACAAAATTTGCGATAAATTTATCCAGAAATCTGTCAACAAACCTTTTTTTAGCCAAAATGCTTTGTATATGGGTCTTTTACATAAAATATGACAACCGGGACATTACAAATTAAGTTCCATGTCTTGTTTTGTCGTTTTATTTTGAAAATTCATCGCTCATTTTTTCGCAAAAAATATGTAATAACTTGCCGACATATTTTAGCTGGGTGAAAGCATGCATTGCGGATCGGATGCCACTGATGTTTCGATTTTCCGAGACCGGATAACAGAAAACAGACTCAAAGCATGCTTCCACCCAGCTCCCTCCGGTCACCCATTTGATGGTGTCGCATATGCTTCCGGCGCGTTACCACTGAACCTTCCGGTTATGAATAAATACTTGGAAACGCAAATTCGAAGCGAAAAAAAGGAAAAAAAACGAAAAGAAAAAAATCAGCGATTCTCAACCCGCATAACGCCAAAAAAATTAATTAATTCATAAAATTCACATAAATAAAAAATAATAAAGTTTCCTGCGATTCTTCTCTTTTTTTTTCGACTCTGATTCTCATTTTCATCTCAGGTAACGAGTCAAACTTTGCTGGGCGACTTTCAAACTTTTTTAAACCTTTTGAAGAAAAAAGGGGAATTTTAAACTTTTCTGAGCCGTTTTCAATCTTTTTGTCGTCGAAATTGTTGTAAACTTTTTTAAACTTTTTCAAACATTTTCAAACTTTTTTAAACTTTTTCAAACCTTTTCAAACTTTTTAAAACTTTGTTTTCGAAAATGTTTGAACCTTCGAATTTATTGTTTTTCTTCCATATTTTTCCACATTATCTTACGATTTTTTTTATTTTTACCCTTTTTCAAAAGTTTATCTGTTGAAACGAATGTTTCGGGAGCTAAACTAAATTTTTTTTTTCTCAATTTTCAGGGAGACTCGCGAGAAATGTCATCTCGACCCAAGCGGCTCCGTTTATCTTGCCGAAAAGTCTGTGAATTGTGGTTTCCTGATGGTAAGTAGGGTTCGTGTGTTTGTCACAAATTATGTTTATTTTTCAGATGAGACAAATCCGGATGAGTGCGATGGAATCGGTGACAATCCCATGGTAAATGAAGAAACTGAAGGTTTTTGGGAGGAACATGTCGAAACCACTGAACGTCACACTAGGGTGGGATGGCGTAAAAATTTCAAGAAATTCCTCGTATGTCAAAATCTTATCAATAAATTGCAAAATCTAGTTACAGAACGGAATTATGGCCGTTTACGGCTTTGTGTTTGGACCTTGAAGACATCGAACGCTCAAAACAGGCGGCAAATATGCTGATTGGCATTTTTAGAAGCCAAAAGAAGCCCACATACAACATTTTTGATCGTATTATCACTTATATGTGTCATCAGTTCAACAGTATCCCTGACTGGAATGGAATGAGAGTTCTTGTGAAAGTTGTTAATTCAAGCTGTGATGACCAGGCAAGTATTACTAATCTGTGGGGCCTTTCCAAAAACATAATGTAGATAATCAGTCAATTTCACCAAATTTTCGGAAATATCGAAAACACAAAAAATCGAAAATTCGTCAATGAATATCGAAAATAGCATACTTGTCGTGGGCAGGGCCGATTTGAAAATTTGAGGGCTGGGAATTTCAGCTACCCGCGCAGTTATGTTATAATGCACGGCGTGTTAGGCATCAATTTTGTAAGACTATTCAAAAAAAAAAAGCTCCCATGTCTATTTTTCAGCAAGAATGCATCTTCGGCGGCGAAGAAGGGGACCAATTCGAAGGAAGCACTCCAAGGAGGCGGCGATGGAGCTCACCCGGCGTTTAATTGATCAAATACGCTGTTTTTATTTTATATGTTCAATTTTCTGTCATTTTGTTAACTTTTTGTGATGAATTTTTAATAAATATGTTACGTTCCAGCGTAATTATCACCAAAAAAAGAAAAATTAATAAGTTTCAAGAAAAAATAAAACTTTTTCAATCTTTTATAAGACATACACAATCTTTTTAAAGATATTTTCAAACTTTTTCAAGAATATTTCAAACTTTTTCAAGAAAATTTTAAGCAACGCTTATTTGTCACCCTAAAAAGTTTAAAAAAGTTTTCGAACGGCTTAGAAAAGTTTGAGCCGTTACCTGAGATAGCCGAAATTTTTAAAATTTGAATCTCGCGCGCATTTGAGGTGTGCAATAGGGCGCACTTGCATCGGCTCCCAATTCGTGTCGGCGATTTACGTTAGAGTGATAAGCTATACTTAATTCAAAACAGGAAAAAATCGGAGAACGTTCCGATTGACTTGAAAATTTCGGGAAATAATGGCAAAAATGCTCCTGTACATACTCAGAAAATATTGTACCAAATTATCGATTTTAAAAAATTTCAGAAAAATCGATATTCAGGTCCAAAATTTTCAGAACATGCATTCTCCGATTTTTCCCGCAGTTTTTTAAGGTTCTGTGAAAAACCCCATAAAATTTTCCAGCGCAAAATTTGCCTTACTTTTTTTTTCTCTTCCCGTTTGTAGTTTTCTACATACTTGGCAAGCGGGCCGATGACGGTCAGACAAATAACTCAGAATGAATATTTTTTGTTAAATGAGATATTCAAAATGAAGATCTCGGTGAGTTCTAAAACAGTGGAACATTTTAAATATTTAATAATGTTTATTTGTTGGTACAAGTAGGAATGGGTGAAAGGTGTGTCAGTAAAAGGTGAATTGGGTAGAAAGGGGGGAGGAAAGGGAAATAACCGCCTGGGAGATCATAGTCCCGGGGTTACTCCTTAGATCACAAGCCTCGAGTTGTTTCCAGCCAAGCGGTTTTATATCGTTCCTTGGAATGTGCTTGGAGGCGTGTACTGCGTGGGTTGTTGTGCTGACGGATCTGGAAGATTCCACTGTATGAGGAAATACCGCGGAGGGGGGAGAAACACAGAGACTTGCTCTGTGTTTCGTAATCGGGGAAAATCCAATTAACGACGCCACTTTCCGGTGCCCGACCGTACGCATTCCTCGGGGAGACGAGGCGTGTGCATTGTCTTGCCCTTCATGTGCAGAGCACGTGAAGAGCTCCCTCCGGAAAGTGATAAGCCTATGGTAACCTAAGGGAGCCTGATCTCCCTTACACCTCCCACCTTATCTTAGGACCGACCCTGGTCCTGTCCTTTGCTTTCTTAACGTACGTACATACCTGATAGTTTCCTGAGACGTGGCGGCCACGGCAAGATTTGTGGGTGTGATTTAAGTTTCCTTTCGTGAGGAGCTCATCCTGTTCCAGAAGGCGCAGGTTTCTACAGCTCCCGGAGTTGAGAAGAGTACAGAGACGGTGGTAAGAGATGGTGTATCGAGAAAATAGGAAGGATTTTTTTTTTTCTTTTTTTTTTGTAATCAAACAACTTAGCGAGGTCACTGTCCGAATGACTCACGTCTTCTTGCTCTCTCTCTTTGTTTTAGATTTTGTAATACTCGATGCACTCTATGGCTTCGATCCTTCCTCTCGGTTCCCCTTTTCCCAAAACATACTATCGCGGTCTACCCATATCTTAATACTAAACTAAAATTTTCCCAGAACTATCTCAAAACTCAACTTGATCAGCTTATCCGAATTGTATGACACCTAAAATGCGCAGTGTGAAGGCCTTCACCTGACTCAGTAATCAAACTTACTTAAACAAATCGTGGGCCCTGATTTATTCAACTATGTAAAATTACCTGCACTTCATCGCATACTTACCGTAATCTCTACCCGGCCGGGTCCTATCTCTATATCGTGCGCTTATTCCAAATCGTTTCTTTGATTCTGTATCTCTCTCTCTCTGGCAGCCTTGTGCCCGCGCGCTAAATCATTTCACATCTGGACATGTCCTAAACACAACATACGTTGCCCTGCGAGTCTTAAACTCAAACACTCTCTCTCTGCGCGCTCTATATTACTTAAACTTCTGCGCGCTCATAACTCAATAATTTTACTACGGCAACTTGTGCCCTGCGCGTCTTAACTCAATCTGGGAAACTAACTACTTAAACCAAACACTTACTTTCTTCCGATGGCGGTGGATCTACGGGGCCCCTTTAGTAAGGCCGACCCAGACTCGCTGCTACCAATAATGTTTATTTGTTGGTACAAGTAGGAATGGGTGAAAGGTGTGTCAGTAAAAGGTGAATTGGGTAGAAAGGGGGGAGGAAAGGGAAATAACCGCCTGGGAGATCATAGTCCCGGGGTTACTCCTTAGATCACAAGCCTCGAGTTGTTTCCAGCCAAGCGGTTTTATATCGTTCCTTGGAATGTGCTTGGAGGCGTGTACTGCGTGGGTTGTTGTGCTGACGGATCTGGAAGATTCCACTGTATGAGGAAATACCGCGGAGGGGGGAGAAACACAGAGACTTGCTCTGTGTTTCGTAATCGGGGAAAATCCAATTAACGACGCCACTTTCCGGTGCCCGACCGTACGCATTCCTCGGGGAGACGAGGCGTGTGCATTGTCTTGCCCTTCATGTGCAGAGCACGTGAAGAGCTCCCTCCGGAAAGTGATAAGCCTATGGTAACCTAAGGGAGCCTGATCTCCCTTACAATTTCATTAAACAAAATTATTCATTCTGAGCTGAGTTATTTGCTGGCCTGCTCGGCCCGCTTGCCAAGTATGGTTTTCTTTTTGAAAAAAAGCAGGAAATGACGAAAAAAAATTACCGTGAATCGACACTGTCGGGGGAATCAAGAACGTGATGGAACAGGATATTTATTCGTCTGATTCTGAATGCGACACCTCTGAAAGCGAATAATGCCCGTTTCCTCCATTTTTTCGATTCTATGAATTTTTTGAACTCTTCATAATCCATATGCAGTATCGTGACCTCCTTTCTTCGACTGATGACGTGTACCTGAAATGAAAACTATCGGCGGAGAAGAAATATTCTGTCCGTTGAATAACTAACCGCACAACTTTTTCGTTTCCTCTTCCTCGCCGCATCCCAATCTTTTGTCTTTCTCGTCGTTTCGCCAGCAATTGGAACTTCTGAAATAAATTAATTTTTAAATCGCGTAAAACAATCGATAAAACGGGAGAAATGCAGAAAATTTGTAAACTGATCTCAATTATTCGAAATTAATCATGTTTAACTGATTTTTGTAAAAATAAATTTGCTATAATGGATTCGTGGCGGAGTGACACTCGAATTTCCTTTTTTATTCAAAAATAATAATAATAAACGAAGAAATGTTTTATCTCCCAGTTTCTTGTAAAATGTCACTCCGTCACGAATCAATTATAGTTATTCGCGAGAAAAAAACGTTTAAAGAAGGGTCATTGATAGAAAAGAACGCAGAAGGTGAGAGGACAGAGAAGAGGAATTTTCTGCGTTTCTTGGCTCTCAATGCTATTCCATGGGAAAACACTTGACTCAATATCTGCGTTTTTCTTGAAAAAATAATTTATAACGTAAAAAGTGGATAAACGCTTAAAAAAAGTGAAAAATTTTAATTAGAAATCACGAAAATTAAGCGAAAATAAATAAAAATAACAGCTGGACTTGTTTACATTTTTCAAATTGGTTACGGTCGCACTCATTTGAGTTGTGTTAATTAATGTAATGCGCTTCGAGATATTTTCGCGCGCAAATTGGCGTTTGAAAAGTTTATACGCAGCTGTTGAGACGAGAGTAATATTGCCTATTTCCTCTGAATTTTGAATCTAGTCTCCCCATGCAAGGTGCAGTGTGACGGGGCGACGGGCTCATGCAATCGGGATCAATCTGCAATCATTGTTATTAAATTTTATCATCATTTACAAAAAATTTTACCTTTCAATACCTGTAAATAGCCCACGCTCGCGTACACGCGAACGCGGAAGCAAAAAAAGAAAAAAAAAAGAAGATTGAAATTGCAAATACGAAGAGAAAGATTAAACATCTTTTAGCCATTTTCGACAGTGGCGGAATTTGACACCTCCAAATGCTCGTCTAGTGGAGCGCACTTGCATACCTCCTCCTTTGGCGCCGATCATATAAACGCCCATCGCGGGCACTAAGAATGTGTACTGTGATGGTCTAGTGGTCTACATTTTCGATCGCCGATCTGGAGGCCCGGGTTCAATACCTCTTGGTGCACTTTTTTTTGTTTTCTGTTTTGAACCACAGATTCAAAGCAAGCTTCCGCCCAGCTCCCTCCGGTCGCCCATTTTCAAGGTTTCACGCATGCTTCCGGTGTTTTGCCGCTGAACTTTCTGGATAAAAGTTACTTGCTGAAGGATTTAAATAAAACTAAAGAATTTAAAGTAGTTCGAAAAAAAAAAAGGAAATTAAAAAATTTTTTTCAACGTTCTACTCCAACACGCAAATGTAATTTTTGTGGTATTCGAAACAAAAATCCATAAGATTTAGTCTGAGCAGATACAAAAGAATAAAAAAAAATAAAAACCGCGGAGGGGGATCGAACCCACAACCTCCAGATTGGCGTCCTCAAGCTCTCACCACTAGGCCACCGCTGCACACATTCTCAGTTCCCGCAATGGTCGTTGATATATGAAAAAAAAACACCTAATATAAATACGAAAAAAACACCTAATATAAATCAATTTCGCACTTTTTTTTTGCCATTTTGGTGGTAAAAAAGGCGGAAAATTAAAATTTCATCGAATTCAGTCAAAAATAACAAATTAAATAAACAGTTTAGAAAATAACACATTTTATTGCTCATCAATTACATAAAATTAATTACAAAAAATGAAAAATATCACGGAGGGGAAAGGCGCGCGGCGGCATTGCAGAAACGCGTGTGGCAATTACGTTAAAGGGGTGTGGCCTCTTTTATCAAATTTAAAGTTCCCGCGCCGGCACACCGTGTCGGTTCTCGATTAATTCGACAATAAAGAAATAAAAAACGATGTGAAATAGAAAATTAATAACCGTTTTCTGAAAGGTCCCCAAACGTGCTCTCAACGTTTTCCTCCGGCATTCAATGTTCTCTAACCTGCTCCGAAGTAGCTAGGAAGGCTCAACAAGCTCCCAGCAGTTTCCCACATTTGCCGGTACCGCACTCCGGCGTCGAAAGTGCAACTAACGTGCTTTCAAATGGCCTGGCAGCCTCAGCGTGCACCCAAAAGTTTCACACATTTGCCGAAAATGGATAATAAAATTTATTGGTGTGTCATTGTTTTTATTGTCTAGGTTTAAATGCAGTTTCCTTCTTTCTTAGATTCCAATTTCAATTGTTGTTTGTTGGTTGCTCGAACCAATTCAGAAACACCTGCATCGTCCGGTTCACCAGATTTTGCGGCATGTATTGCTCTGAACCACAAACAAAACGAAAAAAGAACAAGGCTGAGCACAATAACACAAACGATAATGATCGGACGCAACGATTCCCTAAAAAAAAAATTTAGAAATAGTTTAAGTGCGAGAGAGTACCAATCAGTCTTTGCTTGCTTCAAAAAGAACGATTGAAAAAAAAGATCAGTCTCAGCAAGCAACTTAGAAAGCGAACTATTCCCACGCATGGTCGCACACTGTAAACCTTTCAATCGCTCTAAAACGTTTTCAAGATTGGACACTTCTTTTGATTGACCAATCGAAGTTTTTTTCAACTTAGCAAGAGTCTTAATCATTAGCGAGAAGTTGAAAGTAGACACGTTGATGTGATCCAGAACAGACAACGAGTTACCCAAGGAAGTCAAACCTTGGTCTTCACTTGGAACTTTGAACGGAAGAAACTCAGCTTCCAATAAGAAAGAGGTGATTGATTGATTGAATGATTGGAAGTGGTTCCAACTGGAATTAATTTGTTTTTTTTCTAAGATTGACAGAATTTTAATTTTCTCAGAAAGCGCTCGTCCATTTGCAACAAAAATTTCCACAGTATTGCGAAGATTGCATCTCTCAAAAAATAGCAGAGCTCTCTGAGAACAGGCTAATTGAAAAGCGGTCTCAAGAGCGAATGGAAAATTTAAAAGGCGATGGAAGCCCTTAGTGTTTTCAATTTCATTTTTAAATTTGTTTCCGATGATCTGCCATTCATGTATTTTGTTTTTGGTAGCATGTAAGATTTCAGGTAATAGATCAACTTCTTCACGTTCTATTTTTGAAAGAGGTAGTAATGAATTGAGCCGTTGCGCGTGATTCAAGATCACTTTTAAGTCCATTATAATTTTCTGTGGAAGTATTTCGCGAATGTTGATGAAAACTGTATCCGTCAGGATATTTTTTAAACCACTGGTTAGAGAAAATATACTGGTGATATTGTTTTTAATGTTCTCAAGAAGTCTGGCTTTGGCAGTTAATACATTTGTTTCTGCTTCATATTTGTTATTTAAATATTCATCTCTTGCAATTGCAACAACTTTTTCAGGGTTACTTCTTTCAATAAGTAGATCAACATACACTATATCGGTCATTTTGAATAGACGCTCATGTGTTTTGTTAGTGATGTCAAGCGTATTGCTAAAATTTGTGAAAACGGTCCAAGAATTCAAAAATTGTTTGAATTTATTCAAGATTGAATTGTTTACGTTAGCTATAGGTTTCAAATTTTTCAGAGCGGTGGTCACACTTTTCATGGAGTTTGAGATAAGCGTTGCGTTCACAGAATATATGTAATTTAGTTGCATTAAACGTTTTCTCAAGTTAGAATACCTATTGTAAGCAAACTTTTCCCATACACTGTCCACTTCTTCTAATGGAATTTGTAAATTTAAAATTGGCCTTAGAATGTTTTTTAAGTCATGCAGTGGGCTTCCGTTATTCAAAATTTTTTTTAGCCACTTATTATCAAAGTCCTTTAAAAGTGTTCCTATATTTTTTACTCCTCCGGGAAAACCTATATTAGCTTGCTTATCAAAAATAATAACTTTTTTATCAAGTAATCTATTTATAACATCGATATGCTCTCGTGTATGTTTGTCCAGCATGAAATTTGACAAGGGTTCGACAATTATGGCAGATGATTGTAAACTTTCCAGACTTTTGATAAGTTTCCGTAAATATGTTTGATTAGTGAGTAGTTGATACTGCTCGATGTTTGCAATAAACGGCTTTGCGCTTAGCAAAGCATTGACAAAAGGCTCAGTGTAGTTGAAGTAATTTTTCAAGCCCATTTGTGTGGAATACTTTGGAAATGTATTAATCAAGGATAGGAGATTATCTCTTATACTGTCGGCGTTTGATGTTGGTGATTTTACTACATTGATAACCTGATACAGTTTCATATTCAATTCACCAATAAAAGTTAGTGTTTTACCGAAATCGTAATGTGAAGCATTAAAAAAAAACAAATCTTGGCTTTTTGGTATGTTAGATAAAGAATTATTGATAACGTCTAACTTATTCCAGTTTTTTAGAAATCCCTTAACCGTACCCATCGATTGAGTAGCTAGTGAGTCAATTGCCCGCACAGCACTTATAACATTATTGACGGATGTATTATCGATTTTATCAAACAAATACGGTTCTTGGACATCAAGCACTTCTCTTAAAACGTTTTCCATGGTTATTGTGTTTTTTTGAAAACCATTATGAAAGCCGATTGCATTGATTACGCGTGTTAGGCTTCCTATATTTAAATTGATATTTTCAATATCTTCGGCTTCCTCGTTTTGCTTTACAATGTTTTTCAACATAGCGGAATTCGGACAATTTATGGTTAAATTTTGCGCAATCAAGTTGATTCCCAGCAGTGCAATTGAAAAAACGAACAAGGCTTCAAATTTTGACAGAGAATTAACAGAAACGTTTCGTTTTTTGAAATTTCCATCGTTCCCATTTTCATATCCGTTCTTTTTTGAAGATGTTAATGATTTCCCTGAAAAATCTTATTAGAAACGTACCGTAAAACCTGTAATTGAAGTACATGTACTTCTATTTTTCAAACCCCCTAAATGGGTGTACTTCTAATACAGGTGTACTTCAATTAGAGGGTGTACTTCTATTTTTCAAAGGCCTTTCAAAAGAAAAATAAGAAAAACGATTCGAGACCAAGCTTTCTCGGAAATTTCCGAAGTTGGAATTTTCCGATTCCGTTCCGAGACAAAATGATTTGCGAAAATAATTCCGTTTCCGTCAGAAAAAAACATGTTTTTACTGTCGAAAATTGGTACAAAAAAGGTTTTTTTTGGAAGAAGTTCGACCATGTCCGTGACACAAATTTCCTATTTAAAACACAAGTTTATGTATCTTTCCTCAATTTTTTAAACTTTTTTGTGGATACTTTAAGATTTTATGGACCTATTCAGGTTCATTTACGATTTTTCCGATCGGAAATTCCGACGGAAATTCGGAAATGAAAATGAAAAACTCGGAATTCCGAACGTCGGAAGAGAAAATTACAGAATCGGAAATTTCCGACGGAGCTCGGAAGAGAAATGTTCATTTCCGAGAAAGCCCGAGACCCAGACAAAACCGGGGAAGACAAACCCGAGGAAGACAAAACTGGGAAAAACATTTCCAAAACCGAGGAAGAAATCCCTCCCATTGCAAACGTGCGGCACGAGTTTTTTACTATTATCGGCCCGCCACGTCGGTCAAACGCGCTCCGCTGAACTCAACGCTAATCGATGTTCATTTTGGTTTCCAAATTATTTTATTTCACGTTCAATTTACACGTGAAATTTTGGCGGGCCGACAATAAAAGAATTATAAAATTCGAGGAAAACTGCGCCGCAGACATGCAAATTTTTCCCGGTGTCGGGGTCTCGAAAATTTGAATTCTGCGCTCGTCAATTAAAATGTTGCCGGTTTGTTCCTCCATGAACGTGTTTGGACACTTGTGTCGCGGGCATTCAAATGATTTTCAATTCAAAAATTGTTTAAACCAATGAAAAACGGAAAAAAGCTTCAAAAATGGAATAAAATTTTTTTTTTTTTAATAATTCACCCGATGATGTACCTCTATTAATGCTGCGTTAATTGCACAAGCCGAATCGCTCACTTGTGGTGGAGCGCACTTGCTGACTCTGGGTCTTTCTGTTTCTAATGCTATTTCTTCTCTCTCCATTTGAACACTTATTTCTTTCAATTTTAAATGTTTCTCTCTTATTTTTCTAGCTAAAATTATTAAAAAATATATAATTTAAGCCTGAAAAAATGATACAGTCCAAAATCTTTTGAGATACTTCTTTCGAACAGATGTTTCACTATCTCACTTATTTATTAGTGTTTTTGAGTTTGAAATAGAACTCAGAACGTATTAAATACACCAGAAAATGTGAAAAATACTTTTTCACATAAAAAAAAATTTAAATGGTGCGAAAAAAACAACAAAGAAAAAATTTTTTTTAATGCCCTGCACCAACACGCATAACTTCGAAAAAAGTGCTTTTCTAATGGTATTTGTAGCCAATTTCTATTGTTCTGATATGTCTTATTATCAATTCAATATTCTTGCCGGCTACCACATGCGCCCGCGAAAGTTTTATAATAGACGCAGACATAGCGACACATGTCTGCGGCGACACACCCGCTCACATTTTTTGATCTACGTTCAGTTGAATTCAGTTGAATTCAGTTAAAAAGACCTGATGGGGCGGAGCCTCGATGTTTCGCGCCACTGCTTACTGTAGCCGGCAAGACTATTGAATTGATAATATGTGGGTCAAAACAAGAGAAAAAAAGTCTGATATGGGTTATCAAAAAAAAAAAACCTGAGGAAGGATTCGAACCCTCGACCTCGAGATCGTCGGAGAGAAGTGCACACCAGTACACCACACAGGTGAAGGGCTTCAAATCCATATCGGATCCGAAACGGATGGGACGTGGAATTTATAGGAATTTTATATGTATCCGATTTTGATCCTATTAGGATCCACGCTCCCACGGATAGGATGCGGACGTGGGAGCGTGGACTGAAAACGGATCAAAAACGGATGGGACGTGGGTGGGACGTGGATATTTTCTAGACTTCTTGAATTTTCCATTTTTTGATTTCACTCAAGATGCTCAATGAGCACATGTATCCAGACAACCAAAAATAGCCGGTGAGCTCTGTGGCACCGTGCCACGGAGCCTTCATCCAGAGCTCCCCACCCACCCTTCAGAATTCTCTAACCCAATCCCTTGCAACACCTGCGCAGGCGGCGGGTATACCTTCCCATGTGGACCGACACCTCACGGGTTTCGACGGCCCTTATGTTTTGCACGGGAAAGGGGCGGGGCGTAGCGTGGTGACACCAGTTTTTCGTGGATTTTATTATTTTAAGACGTAATTTCACGAAAACTTACTTCATATGCCTGCCGTGGGATATAAGCCCCCACCCCAGAATATATAAGTATAGTCCCTCACCATCGTAGTCCCCCCGACTATCTCGAATCAAAACGTTTCCAAATTAGAACTATGGTAAAGGTGAAATCAGTAACGTAATTGGAAAAGAAAAAAAAAGATTTTATGAGCCACAAATGTGGAAAATGAATTATGTGGTATTCACTCTAACTGGCCGGCATCCAAGCAGGAGGTTCAAACAATAAGCCGGCATGCCGGACAAATAGAGTAAATACGGTATTACAAATACTTGTTCTGTACTGGAGAATTTGATTTAGCTTATTATTATACAACACTTTTGACACGTGTCCATTTGGAAAGAAAACGGTTCTGATTCGGGACAATTCTGTCTTGATAAAGTTCTGATTCGAAGATTTTCCTTATTCGGAAAGCGACAAAAATGATAGAAAGAGCAATGAATGGTGCACTTCTATTAAAGGCTTCAATTAATTGGGATTGCTCTTCGATGTTGGTCGATTTTTGCTTGTTGTTTTGCTATTCTGATACGGTGGGGCTATTCTTATCAAGGGGGGCTATTCTGGTATAGCGGAAGGCGATATTGAAATGGAAAATTAAAAAAGGAAAAAGTGGAGGACTTATCTGATAAATAGGCGCTACCTCGAAATAGAACCTTTTCAAAATAGAACCGCGTGAAATAGAACTGTTCCGAAATAGAAATGTTCCGAAATGGAACCGCGTGAAATAGAACTGTTCCGAAATAGAAATGTTCCGAAATGGAACCGCGTGAAATAGAACTGTTCCGAAATAGAAATGTTCCGAAATGGAACCGCGTGAAATAGAACTGTTCGGAAATAGAACCGCGTGAAATAGAACTGTACATAGTTTTAGCGCGTTTTAGCACAATTGGGTGAAGACTATTGAATAAATAGCCAAACAGAAAAATTTCCACTCACAATCAGTGGCGTGACCTGTTTTCGATTTATTGACTGGGTTATATTTCACGCGGTTCTATTTCGGAACAGTTCTATTCCACGCGGTTCTGTTTCGCGTCAATTTCTATTTCGACACAATTCTATACTAGTTATTATACTAGTTCACTCATATACCAGGATAACTGCCAGGTTTTTTTTACAAACCACTGAGTAAATTGGACCAAAATCAACCTGTGCTAAGCCGATCCTTGGTGGTCGATATCAGCTAGGGGGGCTACAATGGTCAATTACCAAGTTGCCTGCTCTTCTAATAGAGCCTGACATCCACGCGCCCTGCTTCAGATGAACGCGGATCCATTCTCCATAACGTCAAAAAATTCCACGCGCCCTCCACGAGGGACACGTGGATCCATATAAGATCCGATATGTTTCCATTCTCCCACGGATCCACGCGCCCTCCATATATATTCCATCCTCCCCCACGCCGGCGTGGATCCACGGCGACCCACGCCAAAACAATCCACGCTCCCTCCACGGGGGCGCGTGGATCTATATCGGATCATATATGGATCCAATCCACGTCCCATCCGTTTCGGATCCGTTTTGGCATTATCTCCCACCACCTGTGCCACCGATGCATATATTCATAAACACCAGGAGGCCACTCATATGATCGGCGGCCCGCAGTGAGCTGCTATGCAAGTGCGCTCCACCGAAGTGAGCGATTCGGCTTGTATAAATAACGAGACCTCCTCTATTAGATGGTGTACTTCTATTTTTCAAAGGCCTCTTGGGGGTGTACTTCTATTAGAGGTGTACTTCTAATACAGGTGTACTTCAATTACAGGTTTTACGGTATATGTTGCACAGTTTCGTTTGAACAGCCTTTTTTATTAATGGTGTATTATGGGTTCGTGAATTAGCAATAAAACGCGGTGAATTGTGGGGAAAAAGTTGACTGGTCTCGCCACGATTTTGACAGACTACGGTTAGCGCGAAAAATATTTTTTCTTTTGTTTTAAATAAAAACGCGATTTTTTGCCTTTTAACTAGCATTTTTTCACTATTAAAATTTTTTGTGTAACCTGGAATGAGTAATTTCAATTCAAAAACTTATTTTGTTGAGAAAAAACTATGATAATGCGTTTTAATTTAAAAAAAGGATTAAAACAAATACAGTGCGTAACATAAGTATAAGCGCACCCCAAAAATGCATGGTAGTGCGTTTGCATGCAATTTGAAGACTCGGGACCTTGCAAAAAAAAATTACCCCAGGACTACATAGTCCAAGTTAATATTCACAACACTCTTGAAATGGGCCTGAAAAGTCTGAAAAAAGTACTCCTGCAACCGTAACATAAGTATAAGCGCACCCCACATAACATCGGAAAAACTCAAGAAAAACACAAGTTGATAATTAATAGCTGTACCATTAAAGTTTATAACTCCATAATCACGGTTGGACATAGAATTAGATACGCCTGGGATGTCTTAGTCCGTGTTGTTTTTGAATTACTGCTCCAGGATACTCTACACATGAAGAATGGCGACTTCGAGTGCAGCAATCGGCTAGAATGGTTTTTCTTGGTTGTGAAATCGACGAGGAACAGTCCCTAGATGTTATCCAACAGGTTCTAGTCCATAAAGCATCCTGTACAAGTGAAAACATCGCGGTTTTTAATCTTGAGCCAGTCCACTTGCATGCGTGGATGCGTTATCTTGTTGGAAGATGAGGCCATATCGACGGAGGAACAAGAGGAGTTGCTGTTTTGGGATGTTCTGACATGAATTCAAGTTAAGTAGCTTTTATACAAAATGTATTATTAGTAAACCAGAAGAATAAAAACACCGGGCACCATTATGCCTCTTTCTCCAAATTTACGTTTTGAGAAATCAAATGGATCCTAGAAGAGATCGTACCAATCGTGTTCGTAACTACCCGCGTTGTTTGAATTGAACTTTTCCAATCAGAAAAACCAATTTGGAACAAATAAGATTTGGTTTGAGAGTTTTGGTACCAAACAGTTACTGAATTCGAATTCAAGTCAAAACCACAAATTGTTTGATCGTCGGTGAGTTGCGGCGCAGGTCTCAATACGGCTCATTTGATATTGGGATCACTTTTTTCTGTTTTCCCATACGTTTACTTGTAAACTATGGCGTTAAGTTCTCGTTTGGTGTCGTAGCACGTCTTTAGAGAGAATGAAACTTGTCGACTAATGTTGGTTTTTTTCTGACAGACGGCTTTGGCGGCACTCCAAACTTTTTGTAAAGGTTTTGATTTCTCATATAATAGTTATTGCACGTCGTGGAATGATTCTGCAGTTTTCAATTACTCAGTTAGACCATCTGGCCGTGTTGAAAGCTTGGATTTGCGTTTTCTCTGTGTTTGACTGATTCGTGCCACGTGGCATGATTTAATGATCTTTTTCGGTATTGTTTTCACTGTGAGGAAGTTTTTTGTTAAATTCTGAAGGTACATGACAACACTCATTGACTGTTTTTAAAAAAATTTTGAGTTTTTTCATCTGTTTTGGTAGGTGCGCTTATACTTATGTTACGGTTGCAGGAGTACTTTTTTCAGACTTTTCAGGCGCATTTCAATAGTGTTGTGAATATTAACTTGGACTATGTAGTCCTGGGGTAATTTGGCATGCTGATTGTGATTTTCAAGCTCCCGAGTCTTCAGAGTGCATGCAAACGCAGTACCATGCATTTTCGGGGGTGCGCTTATACTTATGTTACGCACTGTATTCTCGCGCTAACCGTAGTCTGTCAAAATCGTGACGAGACCAGCCAACTTTTGCCCCACAATTCACAGCGTTTTATCGCTAATTCACGAATCCATAATAAGGGATAGGCAAACCCTTATGGGTAGGGACCGCAAAAGGAAGGGATACGGCCTCACAAGGCGCCAGGCAGTGCAATTGCGCTCCACTGTGCTCGCTCAGCCTAATTTGGCGCGAACTTTCGTTTTTTCAAATTTGATTTCAATTTAGTTCAAAACTGATTCGAAAATCCACACTAATATCTGAGCACATTTTCAGACAACAAATTATTGTTTTTGAAATTGAAAATACTCGAAAAATCTACGATAAATAAAAATATCGAAATCCTAATGCAAGTATTTAAGGGAAAAACACAAAAAAGAATTTGCGGAGCATAGCCTAGATAGCCGCTACATACGGTGCTACCCCGAAATAGAACTGCTTCAAAAAAAAGGCAAAAAAAACCAACAAACAAGTTTCGAGCAGTTTTATTTCGGTTAGCGCAGCAGGCTTGCGAATACACGGCCTCCTAGACTCCCAACGCGCCAACCAATCACTGACGCATTTTTGGTGTTGACGCATAACTCGACGGCGCGTCTTTGAGCGCTCTGATGTTCTTGTGTGCGATTTTCTCGGGAAATAATAAGTTTTTAACAAGAATTATATGCGGAGATAATGTAGAGAAACGTTTGAAAGAGCAACAAGTGAGGAAAAGCGTCGAAAAACTCACAAAATCACCGATTTGATTAGAAATTAGCCAGTTCGGCGAGAAACAATTAAAATTTTCATTGAAATCAGCTATTTTCGAGCAAAAAATAACATAACTTCAAAACAAGTCACCGTGATTAGATTTGAACCAGAAAAAAACCCAGAAAAATGAAGTTGAACTTTTTTTTTAATTTCGAAAAATGGAAACATATTTTTTTGGTGAAAATTATGCAATATGTGACTGATTATGACAAAAATTAATGAATTTGGTCTGGACAAATGATTTTTACATAGAAAGAAGTAGAGTTTCATACAAAAAAGGAAGAAAAAATTTGGCAAACGAAATGAAAATAACGAAGTACGGAGTTCAATTGAATTCAATTAAGCGCTTTTGACCGTCGCGTCGCTCCGGGCCGAACATACAAAGACGAACAACGGACAAAATATAGGCAAATTCATAAGAAGACAATCATTTTAATTTAACAGTGCCTCCAAAAGCGGGAAAGCGCAAAACATCATTGACTGGCGCACTTTGCGTTTGCAGACGCAAAGACACAGAATTTGGCACAACGCCTCTGCGTCTCTAATCTCTAAGGCGTGCAGGTAGAGCGCAATTGCATCGTACCACGCCGAGAATTATTGCACCTTTTGAATAGAGCGAGCTCGTAAATTATCGAAAATACCTATTTGGACAAAAGTTGAATCTAAAAACAACCAAAAATGTTATGATTAAAGAAAAAACTTAAGGAAACCACATTTTCAGTTGAAAATGAGCGCTCATCGGCGCACGCAAAGTGCGCCAATCTTTTGCACTTTCCCACTATTGGAGGCAGTGTGTCGGTGATTTTTTATTGGGTTTTCACCAGGAAACATGATTTTTCATGGCTTTTCAATCTGCCCGAAAAAAAATGTAGAGAACATTTAATATGTGTTTAACGTTTCAAAAAAATAGCTTTAATTATTTTATGTCGATGTTATACATTTTTTCTTCAAAAAACCAATTTTCTTCACGTTTTTTCATTATATTCGAAAGGTGCAATAATTCTCGGCGAGGTACGATGCATTTGCGCTCTACCTGCACGCATTAGAGATTAGAGACGGAGAGGCGTTGTGCTAAATTCTATGTCTCTGCGTCTGCAAACGCAAAGTGCGCCAGCCGATGTTGTTTTGCGCTTTCCCGCTTTTGGAGGCAGTGCGACACACCAAAATCCCGAGGTGGTCCTATTAATATTGGACGCTTGAAAAAGTGTCTTTTTGGTGGTACGGGCGTCGAAAAAATGCTAGACACATGGGAATTCGGTTTCTGGGGTTTTTTTTTGTAATCTGAATCGAATAGTATTAGCAGATTTTTCGTATCTTTTTTGGTTATGCCTAGACCCCCAATATCAAAGGGGGTCCTATTAATCCTGGACGTACTGTATATTACGCTACATGGTGTCCCGGATATAAAAAGTGGGCGGAGCTGAGCAAACGCGCCCCCACTGGATTTTTTCGCGCGAAATTCAAATTTTGACGCATTTTTTATGTTTTTAGGGAAAAAGCATAAATTCTTAATTTTTTCCCACGTGTGCTCCAACGGAATTATAGCTGAGGTTTTTAGAACTTTTTTAAGCCTAAGAACGTCGAATTTGGTTCAGCCACCATTTCGAAATATTCGTTTCTAGTTTTTTGGTGTTTTTGCAGGATACATCTTTATGGTACGTCCAAAGTAAAAAAAAAAGCGCAAAAAAAGACGAAAAAAGGCGTCCAAAGTAACTTTGTTTTTGCGTCTTTTTTCTCTACAGTATCCCGCCAAACCTGCACATCTTAGCGACGCGCGAAGCAAATAATTTGAATTTCACATGTTTGTTTACATTTTTGATTGTTTGAAACATGTTTTTAGTTGTTTTTTTTTGTTTGATCTGCAGGCTCTGCGGTATACACTCCGTCCAATAATGATAGGACCCCCCTTGATTTTGGACGTTCTTGCAAAACTAAGAAAGTTATGAAAAATCTGTAAATGCCATTCAATTCAGAATCCAAAATAATCCCAGGGCCTAAATTTTCATGATCCTACCATGTTCCGTCCCCGCACACCACTAAAAAGTCACTTTTTCGACCGTCCAATAATGATAGGACCACTTGAGATTTTGGGTGGTCGGTGATTTTTTCGAGCGGTTTTCACTAAAATAAGATGTTATTTGCATGTTTTATCTGTTTTTAACAATTTTTCATCTTATATTGTTCACTATTATGGAGTTTCGACAGTAAAAACGCAACTTTTTGAATGAAATCAATTCAAAGAATTCCAAACCCTTGATTTGGGTAACCTGTGTGCCGTAATCAGGATCGTGGAAGAAGTCTGATGTGCAGGTACAGTAATAAAAATCCTAGAATAAAATATTGTTTTAAAAGTGCCTTTCCAAGTTAGTATTTTGTTTATTATCTCATCATGGGCCCAGCTCCACTCCACACTGTTGCTGAGCAAGCACAGATTTCCGTGATGCATCAACTGGGATCTTCTCTTCATATGCTTTTCTCGTTATGTGAAAATGAGTCGAAGCGCTATCCGCTCTTATTTGAACAACCCCCTCTACTACGGCAAGAAGAAATCTACTGGAAGACCAAGAAAAGTTACCTCCCGCGATGAACGGAACACCATTCGGGTCATCTCCAATTCTCCAAAGAGCCTCAACGACGTTCGTGCGGAGCTCAATCTTTCTGTTTGTATGCAGACTGTGCACAATACAATCACAAGAAGTGAAACGATTGTTCGACAGAACATAACGAGAAATCATATGAAGAGAAGATCCCAGTTGGTGCATCACGAAACTCTGTGCTTGCTCAGCAACAGTGTGGAGTGGAGCTCGGCCCATGATGAGTTAATAAACAAATGACTAACTTGGTAGGGCACTTTTAAGACTATATTTTATTTTAGGATTTTCAGACTTTTTTCACGATCCTGATTACGTTACACAGCTCACCCAAATCAAGGGTTTGGAACCCTTTGAATTGATCTCATTCAAAAAGTTGCGTTACACATGACACTAAATTACTGTCGAAACTCCATAATAGTGAACAAAATAAGATGAAAAATAGTTAAAAAGAGATAAAACATGAAAATAAAAACTTATTTCAGTGAAAACCGCTCGAAAAAATCACCGACCCACCCAAAATCTCAGGTGGTCCTATCATTATTTGACGGTCGAAAAAGTGACTTTTTAGTGGTGTGCGGGGACGGAACATGGTAGAATCATGAAAAATTCGGCCCTGGGGTTATTTTGAATTCTGAATCGAATGGCATTCACAGATTTTTTATAACTTTCTTAGTTTTGCCAGAACGTCAAAAATCAAAGGGGGTCCTATCATTATTGGACGGAGTGTACTGTAGAGAAAAAAGACGCAAAAACAAAGTTACTTTGGACGCCTTTTTTCGTCTTTTTTTGCGCTTTTTTTTTACTTTGGACGTACCATTACGAAAATCGAAGTTTGTGAAATTTTATGGCATTAAAAGATACAATACGTACTGATTTATTTGAAAGAAAAATAATAAAATCAATAAAAAAAATGCGAGTCGAAAAATGCGCAAGCACCGAAAGTGCGCCTTGCAAGTTTTGCTGGCGCACCCGCAAATTAGGGTCCGCCCACATTTCAAATCCTGGACACCGTGCGCTATTCAAGTGTGTCCGTTTGTTCGCTTTGAAGGGTTGCGCGCCTGTATTCCTCACACATGCGGTGGGCGATAAAACCAAGAAACGGATGGGACGTAGAATGGATCCATATAATTTCCGATATGGATCCACGCGCTCCCGTGGAGGGCGCGTGAATTGTTTTGGCGTGGGTTGCCGTGGATCCACGCCGGCGTGGGGGAGGATTGTATATATATGGAGGGCGTGTGGATCCGTGGGAGAATAGAAACATATCGTATCTTATATGGATCCACGTGACCCTCGTGGAGGGCGCGTGGAATTTTTTTGACGTTATGGAGAATGGATCCGCGTTCATCTGAAGCAGGGCGCGTAGATGTCAGGCTCTATTAGACGGGCAGGCAACTTGTTAGCACCCCTTATAGGTTGATTTTGGTCCGATTTACTCAGTGGCTTGTAAAAAAACCTGGCAGTTATCCTGGTATATGAGTGAACTAGTATAGTAACTAGTATTGAATTGTGTCGAAATAGAACTTGGCGTGAAATAAAACCGCGTGGAATAGAACTGTTCCAAAATAGAGCCGCGTGAAATAGAACCCAGTCAATAAATCGAAAACAGGTCACGCCACTGAGTGGAACTTTTTCTGTTTGGCTTTTTATTCAATAGTTTTCACCCAACTGTGCTAAAACGCGCTAAAACGATGTACGGTTTTATTTCGCGTGAAGTTCTATTTCGGCACGGTTCTATTTTGAAAAGGTTCTATTTTGAGGTAACGCCTATTTATCCGATAAGTCCCCCACTTCTTCCTTTTTTATTTTCCATATCAATATCGCTTTTCGCTATATCAGAATAGCCCCCACCTGATAAGAATAGCCCCCGCCGTACCAGAATAGCAACACAACAAGCAAAAATCGACCGAAATCGAAGAGCAATCCCAATTAATTGAAGCCTCTAATAGAAGTGCACCAGTCAAAGTTTTTTCCACCATTTTTGTCGCTTTCCGAATAAGGAAAATCTTCGAATCAGAACTTTATCAAAACAGAACTGTCCCGAATCAGAACCGTTTTCTTTCCAAATGGATACGTGTCAAAAGTGTTGTAAAAAAATAAGCTAGATCAAATGAAACAAGTATTTGAAATACCGTATTTACTCTATTTGTCCGGCATGCAAGCTTATTGTTTGAACCTCCTGCTTGGATGCCGGGCAGTTAGAGTAAATACCACATATACTCGGCGAATGCATCATCAGCCTCGCTCTACGGCACTTTTTAATTTTCAACTGTGTAGTGCACCTATTTTGAAGCGAAAAATTAAATTTTAACTGCAATTCGTCGTGGATACGTCATTTTCCATTGTAAAGAAGTATAAACACTAGAATTCGAGTTAATCTTGCAAGTGCAACACTGTTTTACAGGAATTTTGCAGTAGAGCGAGGTTGATGATGTATTCGCCGACTATAATTCATTTTCGAAATTTTGGCTCATAAAATCTTTTGTTTTCTTTTCCAATAATGTTGCTGATTTCACCTTTACCATAGTTCTGATTTGGAAACGTTTTGATTCGAGATAGTCTACGATGGTGAGGAACTATAATTGTTTATGCTGGGGTGGGGGCTTATATCCCATGGCAGGCATATGAAGTAAGTAATCGTGAAATTACGTCTTAAAATAATAAAATTCACGAGAAACTGGTGTCACCACGCTACGCCCCGCCCCTTTCCCGTGCAAATCGGGAAAAATGAAAATTTCAGGAAGTTTATAAAATATCCACGTTTCACCTACGTCCCATCCGTTTTTGGTCCATTTTAAGTCCACGCGCCCAAGTCCGCATCCTATCCGTGGGAGCGTGGATACTAATAGGATCCATATAGGATCCATATAAAATCCTATATAAAAAAAATTCCACGTCCCATCCGTTTCGGATCCGATATGGATTTGAAGCCCTTCATCTGTGTCAATGAGAGAGCATCAGGGGTGTGGGGAACCATTTTTAACCACGCCTCCAGATCGGCTAAATTCCATTGACATCAAGAGGAATTGAACCAGAGAGTGCAGATTGCAATTTGCAACTCACTACTCACTAGACCAAGTGGTACCCATTGCTAAGCTTTCCATCTCGGGCGGGCCGCCCGAAAACACCCTACACCCGTCCGGAGGTCGGGCACCCTACGCCCGCCCGCTTCGCCCTGTCCGCGAATTTACGTGACGGTGTTTCGATAGGCCGCCACGTTGCATGGCACGTAATTCAATTTTCGAATGTATTTATTTATTTTCAATGATATTCAACATGATTTGTATCGTTTTTTTGTGAGTTCAGCTGTCAAGAGTGTGTTTAAGATGTCGAATTTGATCAAATTAGAAGGAAGCAGTTCCTCAAGTAATGAGGATAATACTACAGAGCCAGTGGGAAAAAGAGAAAATTCAATGTCGCCTTATTCCAGCGGTTCGCGGAATTAAAAATTTGCAAACATCCGAGAAAAGTTAGAAGACCAAGAATATAAAGAGGTTTGCTGAAAATAAAAATATTATAATTCAGGATTCTTTTCAAAATCGAGTCAATCTCAAGTTTCAACCGCAATAACGTGGACATGATTCATTGAAGGAATTGTCTCAAGTTTATCAGTTCTGGTTCAGAAAGACATAGAACTATTCGATGATCTCGTATTTATTCTTAAAGAATGCTCCTAGTTTTTTTTTGGCCGTGCTCTTTTATGTCGAGTAATAAAAACACTTTTTTTTTTGAAACAAATACATTTTTTTCTTTCTTTTATTTTAATTCGAAAAAATAAAGAACATTTCACGCGGGTTTTTTCCTTCGCCCGGGCTTCGGACGGCCCTTCGCTAGGGCGGGTCGGGCGGGCGAAAAACGCCCGACGTGGAAAGCCTACCCATTGCAAACAAAATGAATTTTTAATTAAATGTTCACGTCGATTGGGAGTTTGAACGTGAAATATCTAGCATTTTTATGTCTTCTTTTTATTTCGCAAAACACTTTCCCACGATATGTTTGTTGAACAGCTTATAAAATAATTCTACAGAGCCAAATTTTGAGGTGTCACACATGCTTCCGGCGCGTTGCCTGTAAAGACGCCCGCGGAGCAAGCTTCCACCCGCGGATCATGCTTCCACCCAGCTCCCTCCGGTCGCCAAATTTTAAAGTGGAACACATGCTTCCGGTTGCCTCTGAAAACATCCGCGGAGCATGCTTTCACCCAGCTCCCTCCGATCGCCAAATTGTGCCATGGTCGCCAAATGTTTCCACCCAGCAATAAAAAGAAATAACTCGTATGAAATTAAATAAAACAAGATTAATAGCGAAAAAACTAAGGAATTGATAACAATTTCCAGAAAAAAAAAACCAAAATGTTCACAAACTTGCAGAATTTAGGCAGTTTGTACTCCCAAAAAAAATTTTACCCCTAACAAGGGAATGGTCCAAACTTAACTTGGCGTTTCGAAATGAAACCTATATAGGGTGAAAGAGCACTTCATGGGGAGCTCAAATCACTTTTCAATTTTTGCAATAAACCATTCGGAGCCGAGCAAATGAGCTCCAAAGTTTCTATTTTCACGTGCGAATTTATCACCGCAGTTGAGAGTCATTTTCAACAGTGGCCGGGTGGCCGAGTGGTTGACACAGGTAAACCGCGTAGAGTTTCAACAGATTCTAAAAAGAGTGCGGGCGTTGATTCTAAAAAGTGCACAGAAAGAGTCTCCCAGAATCTGTTGAAACTCTTTCCATACTTTTTGCGCATTCTTTTGAAACTCTTTTCAGAACGTTTGCTGATTCCTTTGGGTTACTTTTTAAACGCGTTTATCGTTCATGATTTTTCATCCATCTGAGAATGTTTATTTGAAAATTTATTAGTAAACAACACGAGCTCAACAACGTTATGAAAAAAATAGAAAATAAAAAAGAAAACAACGTTATAAATAGTCCGTATTGGGTTCCGTAATGGGGTCATTCACAAAACCCGATAAAAAACTGCGGGAAAAATCGGAGAATGCTCCGACTGGTCTGAAATTTTGGGAAACAATGGCAAAAATACTACCGGGCATTTCCAGAAAATTTCAGACCATCCAGAATATCGATTTTTAAAATGAACAGAAAAAATTCGATATTTCGGTCCAAAAATTTCTGAGCATGTACAGAAGCATTTTTGCCATTATATCCCGTAATTTCAAGCCAATCGGGGCGTTCTCCGATTTTTTCCGCAGTTATTTTTCCGGTTTTGTGAATAAGCCCATAACAGACGGACCCTCTTCTTCCTGGACGCCACTGTCGGTGTTAATTTCTGCGTTTTGAATTCCAACTTCGTTTGCCCCGGATAGTTGGTTTCTGAAAGTAATTCACGTAAATCAGACATTTGCAAAAAAAAAAAAGAACAAACATTATAATGAATTCGTGGCGGAGTGACATTTCACGTGAAACTGGGAGACGAAAACTATCTTCATTTCTTTAGTTATTTCTTCATTTTTTGAATACGTGAAAAAAATTGTCACTCCGCCACGAATCCATTATATTGATTTTTGATTGTGAATGGACTTTTGGCAAAAAATGAATTTTTCTGGGATTCCACTTCACATAAGAATGACGATAAATATACTGAAAATGCTAAAATTGGTCTGAAATAATGCCAAAAATGCTCCCGGCCGTGAAAATGTAAAATTTTCGCAAAATTTGGCGGTTTTTTCACAATCTCCCGAAATTTTTGACATTTTTCCACATTTTTTTGAATAACCCAATTATAAACAGCGCGTGGAAAATAAAATACCGCAAACTTTTTTGATTCAAAATGAAATTTTGTGGGTATTCTCATGAGAAATATCAAAAAAAGTTCAAAAATACCTAGAAAACGTACAAACTTGCCCGATAATTTGGAAAAAAAATGTCATAAACACAGTTTCTGAAAAAAAAAAAACAATTTTTTGTTGAATTTCAACATTTCTGCCCAAATTGTAGAATTTTGTATTGTCGAACCGCCAAAACGGTCAAACGCGCTCCACTGGACTCAACGCTATGCGATTTTCATTTTCGTTTCCAAATTATTTTTTCAGTTTTTCTTTGATTTTTTGCATAAAATCTTTTTTCGTGCTTTTTCCTTGTAAAAATATTTTTTCGAGACCAAATTCATGAAGTTTTATCAAAATCTTCCGAATTATTCCGAATTTAAGTGAAAAATCAATATTTTTCGATTTCACTGTACTTAAAAAAATTCATAACTCATTTGTTTGGAGAGATTTTTGTTCAAACTCCATCATCATGATGTTTTTCAATGTTTTCTTACCTTTTAGCCCGAAAATTACTGATTTTAATATAAATTCCACCTTTTTTTCCGCCGAAACGGCAAATTTTCACTGAAATCAGTAATTTTGTAGGGTTTTCTCCGCTTTTCCACTCTTTTTCTCTCTTTCAATCGTGTATATTGTTTTTATTTTTAATATTAAAAACTTATTTTTATAAGAATTCTGGATTTACTATTTTTATAAGAATTCTGGATTTTTGGACAATAAATTTGACAATCAACTCACCCAACTATTCAGCAGAAGTTGTCGGCCTCATGTCGCTGTGCGGTCTCCTCCTGCAAAAATAATTTTTTAATATTAAAAATAAAAACAATATACACGATTGAAAGAGAGAAAAAGAGTGGAAAAGCGGAGAAAACCCTACAAAATTACTGATTTCAGTGAAAATTTGCCGTTTCGGCGGAAAAAAAGGTGGAATTTATATTAAAATCAGTAATTTTCGGGCTAAAAGGTAAGAAAACATTGAAAAACATCATGATGATGGAGTTTGAACAAAAATCTCTCCAAACAAATGAGTTATAAATTTTTTTTAAGTACAGGGAAATCGAAAAATATTGATTTTTCACTTAAATTCGGAATAATTCGGAAGATTTTGATAAAACTTCATGAATTTGGTCTCGAAAAAATATTTTTAGAAGGAAAAAGCACGAAAAAAGAAGATTTTATGCAAAAAATCAAAGAAAAGCTGAAAAAATAATTTGGAAACGAAAATGAAAATCGCATAGCGTTGAGTCCAGTGGAACGCGTTTGACCGTTTTGGCGGTTCAACAATAGGTCCATGAATATTTTTGACACTATTTTTCGAAGTTTTAGGCAAATTTTCGTCATTTTTCAACATTCACATGAAAATTTCTATCAGAAACGGCGCATAAAACATAGAAAAAGCCAAAACTAATGAAACATTCAAAATAGACCGATTTTTTCGACATTTCCCTTAATTTTTGCCTTTTTCGACATTTTCTAACTTTTCTTCTTAATTCTACCAATAAACTCATTAAAAATAGCGTGTAAAAGGACCATAAAACAACTGAAAATGCCGAAAAAACGAATTATCACAGATTTTAATCCTGAATTGATTTTTCAATTTTCTCGACGCCTAAACCTCGAAAATTTCTCAACACACCGCTTATAAATCTCAAAAATAACAACTACCGATAAAAATTTAACCAAAAAAAGTCGGAAAATAGGAGAAAAACGAGCAAAAATGAGAAGAAAATGACAAAAAAATGTCGATAATTTAGGCTCCGCCCTTTTTGCAAGTAGCGCATGCCTTTTTGCAATTCTTTTGATAATCTTCTCAAATTCTCTGAAGCAGAAAGAATTTCAACAGATTCTGAAAAGAATTCGTTTGAATTATCAGAATGTCACTCTTTCGATACACTTTTGCGGTTCACAATTCACCCTAGACTCTTTTGGGACTCTTTCCGCACCAAAACTCTTTTCAGACTCTTTTTAAACTATTTGCGGTTTACCTGTGTGATGCAAGAGAGTAGTAAATGGAGGATGCGGGTTCAATCCCTCGAGGTAAAAAATTTTTGTATTTTGATTTTTGCGTTTACTTTTCCAGGTCCTAGAACTTTTTTGACCAATTTTTTTTTTCATTTTTTTGTGTTTAATACGTAGTAATAGTTCACAAATAAGGACAATAAAGCTAATCAACAATTATGAAATGGGAAAAACAAATAGTGTTGGTGCATCTAGCACACTTGATGAACGCATTATCGGTACATCTCGTCTGGAAGCAATCATCTGCGCCAACTTGTCCGAAACGGAACTCCGAAGGTGTAAAGAACGGTGAGCTTGGGTCCATTTAGCATGCTTTTTTTTCAAGAGATTGGTTTTTTGTCGGGAAATAGGTGGAGGAAATCCGAGTTCGAAATCAAAAACTTCTTGGATAATAACGATAAAACACTTGCCACATGAAGTGTCATCTCCAGTTAAAACGAAATAAAAACAAAACAAAACACAAACATACAATCGTCACCATACGTTGAAAAGAGGTTGGCAATGCGAAAAAATATGGTTTAAAAAAAAGTTCTAGGACCTGGAAAAGTGAACGCAAAAATCAAAATACAAAAATTTTTTAGCGCGAGGGATTGAACCCGCATCCTCCATTTACTGTTCTCTTGCACCAACCACTCGGCTACCCCGCCACTGTTGAAAATGACTCTCAACTGCGGTGATAAATTCGCACGTGAAAATTAAAACTTTGGAGCTCATTTGCTCGGCTCCGAATGGTTTATTGCAAAAATTGAAAAGTGATTTGAGCTCCCCATGAAGTGCTCTTTCACCCTATATAGGTTTCATTTCGAAACGTCAAGTTAAGTTTGGACCATTCCCTTGTAAATCAAAAAATTTGTACCTATGAATCAGTTGGCTTGTACCCACCCCCCCCCCCCCCCCGCAAAAATTTTCAACAAAAACGTATAGGCGGACCATCAGAAAAGCATAATGAA
This sequence comes from Caenorhabditis japonica, assembly GCA_963572235.1. Classification (NCBI taxonomy): domain Eukaryota; kingdom Metazoa; phylum Nematoda; class Chromadorea; order Rhabditida; family Rhabditidae; genus Caenorhabditis; species Caenorhabditis japonica. The sequence goes on from OY754342.1 coordinate 9,194,776, forward strand.
TCCGGAGCAAAAACATGTTTTCTAACTAACACATAGGAGCTAATTAAAAACAGATAAAAAACATTGCGACATGGTTACATGAGGTATGAAAAATGCATACCTGTACTGGAGGTAACTAGTCTATCGGGCGCTTTACGTAACTGTGGTTGAACTGAACAACGTTTCACTGAAAAACATTCAATACAAACAAATACATAATTCGACTTCCAAACTTACTGTTCCTTGACTGAACGGTAGTCACCTTTTCACAGAAGTCTTTCGAATCTGAAATGAGAAAATGTTTGAAAGTTTCGCAAAATCAGAAAAAAAAGTTCCATTTGATAAGGTCATGCCAGAACGCAACAACTGGAAACTTTTATTTGTTTGTGTTTTTTCAATAACACGGTTTTTTTTAAAATGAAATGCCAGTTGAAAAAAATAGTTCCTTTCCGCGGAAAAAATTAAGATTACTCAAGTCAGAAAAGTCCCGAAACAGAACTGCTTTTGATCAAAAAACTAAAAATACTACAATCAATCGACTTTCGACATGAGAACGCGAGACTCCGCCCACTTATTTGTGCGCTACCTGTCTGCGTCTCTTCAAATATCACTGTGTTCGCGTGGTCGCGCCCAAAAAAGTGGGCGGAGTCTCGCGTTCTCATGTCGCAAGTCGATTGAAAACACAATATGGAGAAAAAAAAAGTTGCAACGCGGCTTTTGCGTACTTTTGAAATAAAGTGGAAACATTTATTATATCTTCATTTGCCATGCTATTTTGTATTGCCGTTTGAATCTCAAAAGTACGCAAACACCGCGTCGCAACTGTTTTCTTTCGACAATAAGCCCATGGGCCTCTATTTTGAAAGCATGTTTATACTACACATTAACGTTCCTAGTCATTTTCGTCATTTCCTAAAATCACACGATATTGACGAAAAATGATAAACGAATTTGTTGAATTCGTCAAAAATGAAATGGAAATGATTATACTCTGTATAAAACGCTGAAAACTCGCTCCAAACGAACAAAAAATTCCACATGCATTTGGAGTGAGGTTTAGAGAAATTAGAGCAAAAAATCGGCCACGGCTCTCTCAATTTTCTGCACTCTCTCGTCGCCAACGTGGCCGCGTCCACCACTGTGCGAAAGGAGCGCGTTTGCAGCGCTCCGTACTGAGAATATCAAAAATTATTTGAAAAATATGAAAATGACGAAAACGATCATCAAATTTATTCATATCGAAATTAAACTGACGAAAACGATATAGCTGGAGAAAAAAATCAACAAAAAAAAAATGGCGTTACCTCGAAATAGAACCTTTTCGAAATAGAAATGTGCCGAAATAGAACGTGACGCGAAATAGAACCGCGTGAAATAGAACTGTTCTGAATTAGAACTGTTCCGAAATAGAAATGTTCCGAAATGGAACCGCGTAAAATAGAACTGTACTCCGTTTTAGAGCGTTTTAGAGCAATTGGGTGAAGACTATTGAATAAATGGCCAAACAGAAAAAGTTCCACTCAGTGGCGTGACCTGTAACAACCGTGGCACTGCGTTGGCTTTAAGTTGAGGAGCGTTTTCTATTTATTGACTGGGTTCTATTTCACGCGGTTATATTTCGGTACAGTTCTATTTCACGCAATTCTAATTCGGGACAGTTCTAATTCAGAACAGTTCTATTTCACGCGGTTCTATTTCGCGTCACGTTCTATTTCGGCACATTTCTATTTCGAAAAGGTTCTATTTCGAGGTAGCGCCAAAAAAATCATTTCCATCGGTCACGTGGAAATTCCTATGCCATAAAATCTATTAAATGTTTTGAGAAAAATACACTGAAGACTGAAACTTTTCCTCCTCATCTACGTCTATGCTTATATAAATCTCTTCTTTTTCATTATCATTGTTCATATCGAGTTGGATTCCATCAGTCCAATTTGATTTCAACCAATCGATTCCTCGTTACCGATTATATATAGGTTGATAATAACATTACTAGATTTGTCCACAGTATCCGAAAAATTGTGAGCGCAAACTCCAAACACCAAAAATCAAGAGAAAAAATAAGAGGCCACGCCCCTTCTCATTGCGGTGCCTATCTATAATATTGTGTTTTCAATCGAGTTGCAGTATGAAAACGAGAAATAAAAAGACATGTTTTCTCTGCTTCTCTTCGAATCAAACTGTGTTTGCGTGGCCGCGCGAAAAAAAGTGGGCGGAGTCACGCGTTCTCATGTCGCAAGTCGATTGAAAAAACAATAAAATATACCTGTTTCATCGTTGTATACGATATTTTGTGGACAGTCGTCATGTGGTATATCAAATTCGAGGTGTTGGACCTGTACGAAATCCACTTGTAGCACTGGCTGCAGCAAGCTCTTTTCCACCGGCATTTTTTCGGGTACCGTATTTCCTCTAATATAGGCGCATGCGCTTCTATTTTTTCATTTCTTCACAACTGCCGGGTATTTAGAGGTTTGCACACCAACCCCTAAAGTATGCACACCAACTTCGGTCGTCTCATGCCTGCTTGGTCAAGAAGTATTATTGCGAGTTTGGTGTGCAAACCTCTAAATACCCGGCAGTTGTGAAGAAATGAAAAAATAGAAGCGCATGCGCCTTTATTAGAGGAAATACGGCAAATAGTTCCCAAACGGGGCTTACCATTTTAGGACAGAAAACAATACTGTCTGAAGAAACCCATTTATCGGGCAGCTCGTATCCACGTAACCTTAAGTGTATATCTTTCGATAGTTTACGTCATTATTATTTTGACGAATTTTGACGTAAACGACGTAATTGACGAATTTGATATTCGTTGTTTTCCTACCCCATATTTTTTTGACGTAAATGATAATCGGATTCGTCATTTCTCTTTTCAAAACAATTAATTTGATAATCGGATTCGTCATTTCTTTTTTCAAAACAATTAATTTGATAATCGATATTTTTGATATAGATGCGTGACCAGTATAAATGATAATCAGTCTAAACTGATTTCGTCATTTTTTTGCACTGATTCGGAACGTTACTGCGTACGCTCCGCGAATTGTTACAGTACCTACGTTCATTATGCCTAGGCACCGCAACGAGAGGGGGGCGGGGCCTTTCATTTTTTCTCTTGGGTTTCGGTTTTTGGAGTTTGAGCTATCACTGTCCGGATACTATCTAGAAATCTATTTATGTTACAATTGAACTTTATGTAATCGACCCCAAGGAATCGACTGGTGACATCAGAATTTTCTGAAATGGCCTAGTTTTAGCTGAAAATTACAGAAAAGTGAAATGGTCACCAAAAAACCGCCTCGTTGGGGGTAAAGTAGGTCGAACACGCTACACCTTATAATTGATCCTTATAGTTTTTAAGACGGAGAATTCAAAATTTTAAACATAATTTAATTTCAACTGCGCGCATTTTTGTTATACCTCGCTAAACTTCAACAAAAAATCACAGACAATTTTCAGCGATGACCCCAAGTTTTTATTTTTTGGTTATTTTGACAAACTCTTCTAGTTCCCACAAAAAAATTTTTAGAGCTCTCCGACAAAAATGAAGGACTTTATACCTTCCCAAAGTGAAATTGTTTTTTCGAAAAGCAGGTTTTTCATAGTTTTCGGGTGCATGCCGGTCGAACACGCGGGGTCTGAAGATGTCATCGGAATAAGCATAAAATTCTCTATCGAAATCAACTTAGAATTTAAAAAAATAACTGCGCGCATTTTTTTATTTTCATTCTTAAATTGATTCTAAGGCGATTTTCAGAGCCCACCAAACAATTTGTCATCATAAACGCGCGTCGAACACGGCAAATTCATATAAGCCCTTAGGATGCAGCTAAATTTGTCCTGTTTGGTGTAGTGATCCAAGGCGCGTGCTGGTGGCCTCGCTGTTGAGGGTTCAATTCCTTTTGGTCTTTTGCTTAATTTTCGATGTTATTGGGCTTCTTTTTTTTGCAAATAGATATTTTTACGCTGAATTTCGGGATATTTCAAAAAATAAGATTCAGAATTTTCGTAAATATTCCGTTTTCAAAAATTTTCCATTCTTTGCATTGTTTCATCGTGAAATTCAATATAAATATGGTGAATTTTGTTAATTTAAGAACTAAACAATACTTTTTTCAAAAGTATTTAATTTTTTTATGAAAGAAAACATTATTTACCCGGAAATCACCATCGATATTGTGATACTCCATCGAAGGCAACGAGGAAATAGCGAGCCAGACAGTTGCTAAATTTCACGCCGCACCTTGCAGACTCCGCCCCTTTTCAAAAAGTCAAGAGAAATTCAGTACTAAAAAATCGCGACTTTGAACGGCTGAAACTCGAGAAATAGTGGGAATTTTGAGGAGAAAATTTGGGAATGTACTAATATTGAGACGTAGAATACAATGAAATCAGTAGTTTTCCGGGATTCGCATGTTTTTCAAACATGTTGCGGTACCTAATTATGCCTGATAAAAAAGTATTTTCACTTGCTTGATAGTTGGACCTAACGTTTGTCTCCACTCGGATGATCTTTTCCGAGTATGAGGAAGTCATCGAGAACCACCTATTACTATTCCGACGTCTTTTCAACCGGTATTGTTTTGTTTTTCAGCGAAAAATGCTGCAATCCATGTGAGTATCTAGACTTTGGACTGGTTTAAATCTAAAAATGTCGACGTTTTTCTATGTTCTGGGTGTGCACGCGTCTTGAATCTTATGGAGAACACCTGAGGAAAACTTGTGCAAAGATTTTCTGCCCAGAGTAGGCAATACAACTTTGTCAATGTTATGAAAACTGGACCTTTGTACGAGTGGAAGAAAAAAGAGCATGAATTCGTGAACAAGATCATCCAGTACATCCCAAAGCCTATTAATTGTATGCTACATTGGCCAATACTCAGTGGGTCCCGGATCTTTGGGTCCCAGACTCTTTGGGTACGATGGATCTTTGGGTACGGTATATTTGGGTCCGATGGATCTTTGGGTACGACTACTCTTTGGATACTAAATTTGAGTACGGTATCTTTCGGTACGGTATCTTTGAGTACGATTGCTCTTCGACCCATGTGCGCAGAATTCGAGTGCGGTATGTTCCATAAAGCAAGTATTCCAGATCGAGAATGAAAGCGGTAAGTTGCTTTCCGGGCGTGAACTTCATTGTGTAACTAGATTAATTGCTGTATAAATACTGCGTAAGTGTCTTGCTGGTTACTGAAAAGGGAAATGTCCGGAGCAGGCTTTCTCGGAAATTTCCGAAAACTCGGAATTTCGATGTTCGGAATTCCCGAAAAAAATTCCGATTCCGTTCCGAGACAAAATTATTTCCGAAAATAATTTTGTTTCCGTCGGAAATAATTTTTTTTTCCAATGTCGGAAAAAAACATGTTTTTCTGCCGATATTTGGTACGAAAAATCTTTCTTTTCTTTTTTTTTTTTGAAAAAATTCGACCATGTCCGTGACACAAATTTCCTATTCAAAACACGAGTCTACGTATTTTTCCTCAATTTTTTAAACTTTTTTGTGGATAATTTAAGATTTTATGGGCCTATTCAGGTTCATTTCCGATTTTTCCGATCGGAAATCGAAATTCCGTCGGAAGTCGGAATTCCGACGGAAATCGGAACGAGTATTTGAAATTTCGGAATTCCGACGGAACATCGGAAGAGAAAATTAAAAAATCGGAAATTTCCGACGGAACTCGGAAGACAAATTTCTATTTCCGAGAAAGCCTGGTCCGGAGGGGTGTCGACTGGCACTCGTGGATGGGAAACTTACAGTTTGAAAAAGTTTGAAAAGGTTTGAATATGTATTAAAAAGTTTTAAAATGTTTACATCAATTTCGACGACAAAAAGATTGAAAACGGCTCAGAAAAGTTTCAACTTCCCCTTTTTTCTTCAAAAGGTTTAAAAAAGTTTGAAAGTTGCCCAGCAAAGTTTGACTCGTTACCTGAGTCACTGGTTCGAGTTTTGTTGAATGCAATCTCTTGTTAAAGACACACAAAAAAATACAGACCAATCTAAAATTTTCTATATAAGAAAGATAGTAGTAGCAAATATTCCATTTCCTTAACTCACTAAAGTTTTCGCGGCCATTGTGGTAAAGCCTCTAACATGTTTGAACATTAACCAAAAGGTTTCGGGATCAAGTTTTGTGGAGTTTTATGGAGCGAGACACACAAACAAAGAATATACTAATTCAAAATTTCCATATATATAGTCGGCGAATACATCATCAACCTCGCTCTACTGCAAAATGCCTGTAAAACAGTGTTGCACTAGCAAGATTAATTTGAATTCTATTTTTTATACTTCTTTTTAACGGAAACTGACGTATCCACGACGAATTGCAGGTAAAATTTGATTTTTCGCTTCAAAACAGGCGCACTACACAGTTGAAAATTGAAAAGTGCCGTAGAGCGAGGCTGATGATGCATTCGCCGAGTATATTTAAGAACTATTAGTAAGTTTTCCACCCACGAGTGCCAGGAGACACCCCTCAGGACGTTTCCCTTTTCACTAACCAGAAAGACACTTACGCAGTATTTATACAGCAATTAATCTAGTTACACACACGGCATGCTGGCACCTACGTTTCAGTCTGATTGAAATTCGATTTTTTCGCGCGTTCAATTCTCTGCGTACGCTCCGCGAAAACAAAAATAAAAACATGTTTTTTTTCCCGCAGATAACCGTTATATTTTTAAAACATTTGATACAGCAGCAGCGTTGGCAACGCCGCGAGGGAATGTTCTCTTAACACTCGGGTCACGGTGTTTCATCAAACGTTTAGTGTTATTGGGGCGCGTTTGCACTGAGGTAGGTGCCAGCATGCCGTGTACACAATTAAGTTCACCCCCGGAAAGCAACTTACTGATTTTATTCTCGCCCTGGAATACTTGCTCTATGGAACATACCGCACTCAAATTCTGCGCACATGGATCGAAGAGCAATCGTACTCAAAGATACCGTACTCAAATTTAGTATCCAAAGAGTAGTCGTACCCAAAGATCCATCGGACCCAAATATACCGTACCCAAAGATCCATCGTACCCAAAGAAACCGTACCCAAATTTGGTACCCAAAGAGTAGCCGTACCCAAAGAGCAATCGTACCCAAAGATCCATCGTACCCAAAATTGGTACCCAAAGAGTAGCCGTACCCAAAGATCCATAGTACCCAAAGAGTCTGGGACCCAAAGATCCGGGACCCACTGAGTATTGGCCGTATACCAAGCCTACGCCAATTCATCAAAAAAATGTCGTCGTTTCTGCCGTCGTCGATAGATCCTCCCTACCGTGAAATGTTCGAGCTGGTGTCCCGTCATAATCTGAAAAATTCAGTGCAAAAAGGAGTTTTTGGAAAATATGCCAGGGGCCGTATTCATGAAGCCATCCGGAATTCCGTGTGGCTTCCTGACTACAGCCCAGAAAGAGAACGGAAGAAAACGATATTTGAGTATATGCATTGCAAACCCACGATCATAAGGTTTTTTCTGCATTCAGCAGTATTAGATTAAAGGGGGTGCCAACTTTCTGGGGAAACTTGCTTAAAATATACTCTTGGGTGGGGGATTTACGAATATCACATTGAAATCGCACGAAAAAAATTCTCTGATTTTTTATGATTTTTACAAAAAAAAAAATAGAAGACCACGAGGAGTACACGAAAATCGTGGCCGTGGACTAGGAAAACCCGCGGCCGCGCTTCTAGAAAGATCCATTTTCACCAGAATTATTTATTCTTCGTGCAGTTTTCCTCGTTTTTATTATCGATTTTCGATAAAACATGCTCTAATCGCTTATTATAATTTTAGATAATCGCGAAAATACGCTGACGTATATCGACAGCACTAAGCGAGAGGTGAGTAAATGCGCTCCATTGAATGGCGCGAATTTGAATTCTTCCACTGTCGTGCACCGTTATTTTTCTCTCTGCGCATCGATTTCTTTCCTTTCTCCCCGGCTCGTACATTAATTATGTATTTTTTTATTTAATAAATTTTTTTGTCGTACACGCTTTGAATATGCGTTTCTAAGCATTTATCGATGCATGAAAAGTTCAGCGGCAACGCTCCGGAAGCATGTTTGACACTTTTCAAATTGGCGACCGGAGGGAGCTGGGTGGAAGCATGCTTTGCGAGGGGATTTCTTGTGATTAAAAACCTAAAAAGATAAGAAAAGGTTACCGGGAGCCGAGTAAACACTCAAAAGGATCAAAGCAAGCTTCCGCCCAGCTTCCTCCGGTCGCATATTTTAATAGTATCACACATGCTTCCGGCGTTTGTCGCTGAACTTTCCGGGCAAAAATAAATGCTGAATGAGATAAATATATCAAGCAAATCAAAAGCGATGCAAAATCGCCAATAAAAACAGAAGAAAAAATGTTTTTTGAGTGGCCCCGCAACTCCATCTGCCCGAAATTAAAATTTTTAAGTTAAATTTTGAATGGAAGTGGTGAAAACGGAATCGGGATAGGAGGAAATCAATGCACAGAGAAAAAATAACGGTGCACGACAGTGGAAGATTTCAAATTCGCGCCATTCAATGGAGCGCATTTACTCACCTCTCGCTTAGTGCTGTCGATTTACGTCAGCGTTCGCGAAAATACAGTTTAGTCATGAAAATCGAAAAATCGATATTCGCCTTTCGTTCGATTCATCGTTTTAAATAATTTCTTGGGAACATTTATTGTTCAAATATAAACGTTACAGATAAAATAGTGAACTTAATGCGGAATTTAGCAGGAACAGGGACAAAAAAGGAAGGTATGAGAATTTTTGTTCCGAATTTGGTTTATCGTTATTTTTGTGATCAACACGCGTTAATTTGGTATTTTAAAACACGAAATGATTTTTTTACATTATTTCCCAAAGATTAAGGCAAAAAAAGGAGAAAAAGACGGGAGAAAAATGTTTAAAAAGAAAATGACGTTTGAATTTCGCGCCAAATCGTGTACTCCTCGTGGTCTTCTATTTTTTTTTGTAAAATTCGCCAAAAATCAGAAAAATTTTTTCGTGCGATTTCGATGTGATATTCGTAAATCCCCCACCCAAGAGTATATTTTAAGCCACTTTCCCCAGAAAGTTGGCACCCCCTTTAAAGAAAAATCCTCGACCTGCAAAACGCCGAATTTTTTGCAAAGATAGTTAAAGAAATCTTTGTCCAGAAACAGGCTTGAGCAGCGCCAAAAAATCAACCGGTTTCAACTGTCACCGCCTGTTATTTTTGGAAAATTTTTCGGAACTTTGGATTGCAAAAAACTCCTGATTTCAGGAATTTTTTGAACTTTGGACGCGGCATAAAAAAAAATTAAAAAATGTGCGCCGCGTTTGCAAAAAGGCGTGCGGCCATTGCTCATCCTTTTTTGGGTCGCCGCTCTTTTTCGACAATATTGATTTTTCTATCATTATTTTTTTTGCATTATTCTCGTGTTTTTTCACGTTTTTTATGGTTATTATCAATTTTTTTCAGACTATTGTTAAAGCTGAAATCCCCGGTTCGATTTTTGGTGCCCTGAAGCTTGAAAAGCCGAAAATGTTTCCCAGTCGCGGTTGAAAAAAATTGTTGTCCTCCTAAAATTCAAGACGGGCTCCATATTGGTGAGTAATTTGATTTTTCGTAAAAACAAGAAAATTTATATTTAATTTTCAATTTTTTATTCTTTTTTTTTGTTCAATGGCTTATAACAGGAATATGTATCTTTTTTTCTAAAAAAAAAAGTGCAATATTTAAATGTTAAGTGCTTAATTAAATACAATTTTCGATGAGAATTTGTGGAAATTTTTGGTCGCCAGTAGAAAAATTGTTGGGGAAATTTAATAACAAAGAATGAAAATACTGGAAAAGTTAAAAAAAAAAAAGAAAGAAAAAAGAGTGAGTTAGGGTAGATGGTGGTTTGATGATGATGAGATGCGGGTTTTGGATAAGAAAAATTGTTTTAAAAAACTGAAAAAATGTTCACTGATTATAACCATTCATAGGGTCCCATTGTCCCCACTGAGGCTGTTGTGCTCCGTCATTTGTCCACACTCCTGTTGCACCGTAATCTGCACACGTCGCATTTGTGGGCTCGAAAGAGGTTCCGGCAGGCGCCGCGGTTCCGTTTGTGGCCGGCGCTGGAGTCGGCCAGTTATTGACGTCTTCTTGTGGCGCAATTTGATGTGTGGCCACCACGTATTCAAATTGTTCCGAGTAGGGATTCACAAATTTGTAGGCGGATACGGTGCACGGCACGTAGTCCGTGTTGGTTCGAATCCGAATGTTTACTCGCATTGGTTGCTCGCTGAAATTTAATTTTAGATTTTGGGAGCATTAATTTTTGGCTAATTAATCGGCGCACAAGAGGCAGATTGTACAGGGGCATGAAGCGGGTGTAATGCCGCGTCCAAAGTTCAAAAAACTCCTGAAATCAGGAGTTTTTTGCAGTCCAAAGTTCCACAAAAAATTCCAGAAAAAACAGGCGGTGACAGTTGAAACCGGTGTTACCGTAGTCCCTTCGCTGCGAGACCTTCTGTGTTTGAAATTGAATTTTCCCACAAAAAAATAAATAATTGAGCAACTGTGGGAAAATTCAAGTTTAAACATAGAAGGTCTCGCAGCGAAGCAACTACGGTAACACCGGTTTCAACTGTCACCGCCTGTTTTTTCTGGGATTTTTTGTGGAATTTTGAACTTTGGACGCGGTATAAGGAATTGCGCCCAGACGCACAACCGCGACGCGTCCAGATGAGGCCCAAAAATTAATGGGTCTATTCACGGAAACCAGCAAAATATGCAAAAAAAAAAATCAGCGAAATTTCGGAGAATGGTCCGATCAGTCTGAAATTTTGAGAAAAAATGTCAAAAATACTCACGGACGTGTGCAGAAAATTTCAGACCAACCAAAACATCGATTTTTTTGAAAATTTTCAAAATCGATATTTTGGTCTGAAATTTTCTGCACATGTCCGAGAGTATTTTTGACATTTTTTGTCAAAATTTCAAGCTGATCTGAGCATTCTCCGAATTTTTTGCTGGTTTTTTTTCTATTGTTTGTTTTTTTTTGCTGGTTTCGAGAATAACCCCACAGAAAAGTCAACAAAAAACATTTTTTTGAGCGAAAAATTTTGCATAACTTTTAGTGGGCTCCGCCTACTTTTGATTAAAAAAAATAATTTCTGTTTCAAATATTCTCTTTTTCGCTGAATTTTGGGTGATATTTTGCTCGATTTAAGAAGTTTTCAATCCAGTTTCTATTTACATCGAAACATGAAAACCCGTCCACTCAAAAATTGGTTGATCTATTCTCAGTACGAAGCGCTGCAAACGCGCTCCCTTCGAACAGTGATGGACGCGGCCACGTTGGCGACGAGAGAGTGCAGAAAATTGAGAGAGCCGTTTGCTCCGATTTCTCTAAACCTCACTCCAAAGCATGCGAAATTCTTTGTTCGATTAGAGCGAGTTTTCAGCGTTTTATACCGAGTATACAAACATCGAGACCCAATTTTCGCATTTTTTTTCCAAAACTTCTCTCAACTTTTTCCAAAAAGAAAATACTCACTTGAAAAGCGCTGTAAACCCATCCTTAAGCGTATTCTCGTCGGCCGGATGCGCCAAATTCCACCAGTATCGTCCGATTAATTGATCGCTGCTCAGTCCGATCAAATCGCTCACACGCGAGTCGATAAATGTCATTTTTCCGTCCTCGGCCACTCGAACCGAAAACTGATTGGTGGAGGATGGATCGGCGCATACTGGCATGGAGGCGATCTTAAAATTAGGAAGTTTTGCGTTACAACTGCGGAAAAGTATCGTTTTCTAAACTTCCACTCACCTGTAACCTGGCAATTGCCACCAAACACGACGAGGCGGGCGCATTGATGCCTTGCGGTGGCGCATTTTTAATGTAACCGGTGCAGTGCATGACCACGTAATTCTTGCCAGCGTGCTGGAACATTGGCCGGCGATTTCGGAGGCGATGGAGCGGTTCGAGAGCGCCAACACGCATCCGACAGATGAATCCGCGTCGACACGACATGTGAACACGTGTTGAGGCACCATCACGTTTTACTGTTCCTGGAATATTGTGTTTTCAATCGAGTTTCTGCATGAGAACACGAAATCCCGCCCACTTATTTGTTTGCGACCACTCAAACACAGTGCTATTTGAAGAGACGCAGACAAAAAAGGGATAGCAGTCTCATTTTTCATGCTGCAACTTTTCAATAATGGGGATGTTTTTGGTGGAGTATTTTTTGAGTTTTTGTCACTGATTTAAAAAGAAATGGCGAACAATTCCGAATTCTACTTTTATGGGCGTACAATAATATTACGCAGGAACTCTTGTGGAAAATGGAAAAAAAAATTCGCGAAAATCATGGTAAATAAAATGTTTCTAAATTCCTATTACTCTTGTCTCAGCATTTGCTCATAAACTTTAAAAATTGCCAATTTTCCCACAAAATTTCTCGGAGCGAACGCATTTGTCGACACAGTTGAAATGAGTGCGACCGTAACCCATTTATAAATGTAAACAAGTCCTAATTTTTTTATTTCTTTTCTCTTTTTTTTTCGTGATTTTTTTAATTGTGTTTTCAATCGAGTTGCGACGTCTAGAGGTCAAACTCCGCCCACTTTTTTCCACGCGAACATTAAATTAGTGCATTTTGAATTTTCGCTTGAAAAAAAGTGGGCGGAGTTTGACCTCTTGACGTCGCAACTCGATTGAAAACACAATAAACTTGTTTACATTTTTAATGGTTACTGTCGCACTCATTTCAATTCTGTCAAAACATTCGCTACGAGATATTTGGTGGGAAAATTCGTAAAAATACGCGGTTTTTTTTTCCTCCCGTAAATCGGTCCGTAAACATTTTTAAACCGTTGGTTTTATATTAATTTTGTGCTAAATTTTATTCCACTGTGCGCCAAGTTTTCGAAAAAATATTTATGGCCCCACATTTTTTTTTGATTTATTTTTATTTTTTTACTCAATGATTAAATTTTTTTTCTAATCTATTATGCGTTCACGAATTACATTTGCAAACGACGTTCCGCGTCTCGCAGCGAAGAAATTGCGCGGTGTTTACCGTAAATAAATTGGATTTTTTTTTCATCACATTTTCATTCTTTTTTAACAATTTTCTTCAAAAGCTCACCATTTTTTATCGTTTTTTTTTTTTGAAAAAAGCATAGTATTCGGTAAAAAATCACTGGAATTCAATAAAATTATCCTTTTTTCTCTGAATCGTCTTGAAAATTCTCCTTTTCATCGAATTTAAGGCCCAATTCCAATTTTCAGCAGTTTTTGAAGCAAGTTTCTCTGTATTTTAAACAAATTCATCACATTACCTCTTTTTTCAATATTAAGGCTTCCATTCGGACGAAAAAAATTCAATTTATTTACGGTAAACACCGCGCAATTTCTTTGCTGCGAGACGCGGAACGTCGTTTGCAAATGTAATTCGTGAACGCATAATATTCATGTATTGTCGGCCCGCCAAAATGATCAAACGCGCTCCGCTGAACTCAATGCTATGCGATTTTCATTTTGGTCTCCAAAATATTTCATTTCACGTTGAATTTACACGTGAATGAAATAGTTTGGAGACCAAAATAAAAATCGCATAGCTTTGAGTTCAGCGGAGTGCGTTTCACCATTTTGGCGGGAGGACAATATTCAAAAACAAAACAAAAAACCTTGCTCACCAGTCTTCAAATCCAACACCTTATTAACGGCCACCTCACTTCCACACAACTGATCTCTGATTTTGTCCTGATCATCCGGATGGATCAACTCGTTCAAATTCCGTTGCAGCCATTCTTCTTGCTTCAGATTCAGCACAGGCATTATCGAATCTGCCACGTAGAGCACTTTGCCAGTCTGACAGCACACGACGAATAGAAACCCGTTAGCGGCCTCCAAAATCAGATGTTTGAGCTCTTGGTCGGTGAGAAACGATGGCTTGTATGAGGTTTCGTCCTGAGCCGAATGACCGCGGATTCCACGCATGTGTGCCACCGCCATTCGCAGTATTGTCAGTTTGTCGGGTTTTCGGCCGAGGGAGGCGCATTGGGGAACCATTTCGGCTAGTTCGTTGATGTAGTGCGTCATCTTGTTTCGGCGGCGTCGTTCGATCTGGAATTAGGGTTTGGTTATTTTTATTTGGGTATCCGGGTTGATTTTTTGGTTTTTCTAGGTGATTTTTGAAAGATATTTTTCGTGGGCCATCTCTCGCTTCTAGCTAAATTTGGCAGAACGCCACTGTGGAGGTGCAGACATCCAATAGAGCGCGTTTGCCTTTAAGTAGGGTCCAGCACACCGTGGCTTGGAAAAAACCATCCAGTGGAATCGAATTCACAGGTTTTTTTTAAGAAAAAGCTTGGGCATTTTTTCGAATCGCCGGGCTATCTATGGCACGTTAGACACTACGAAAATGCAAACGCGCCCTGTCGCATTTTTCTGCGTCTCCGCGTCTCCTCTTCGTATCTGTTTTAACGTAGTTGAGCGGCTATGCAGCCTACGATAGAAAAATGCGTCTACGATTATTTACGCCAGAAGTTCTTTTTCGGGAAAAAAACCCCGGGGAGTTATTTTTTTTCTAACGTCGCGTCCAACACACCGTGCGTCTCCATAATTTTTTGGCCACGTTTAGCTATTTGAACGCGTGAAGCAATAGAGACGCAGACACGAGAGAAAGATAGCCCGCGAAAATTCATTTTCAAATGTCCCTGCGCGGCGGGCTAGTCAAAAATTGAAAAATTTTCAGTCCGATTCTCCGCAATTTAGCTCTACTTTGCCATGGCTTCTAATTAACTTAGAAAATCTACTCTCTAACGCCAATGATCAGTTTCAAAATCTAATTAGACCCCAATCCGTTTTCCCCAACGTTCCATCGACTTTTCCAACAACAAAAAAAAGCGTGCTCACCTCCGAATGATTTTCCCGGGCAAATCGCTCCTTATTCTCGCCCATCTCATCGTCCATTCGTGCGTATTTTCCGGACGGCATTCCCAAGTCGTCGTCTTCCATTTGGAATCTGAAAATGTGGTTTGTGAATACTTTTTGTGCTACATATTTAAAAACCAAAAGTCACTGAGCAATTCCAATAAAGCCGCAGAAAAAAAACCAATTTGTGACACGCAATCTATTTTTCATTTATTCTGCAAAAAAAAAAAATGCAAACTCACCCTCCCTGCCACTGATCCATATACACATCCTGGGCCATTTTCCTGCAAAGAAAAAAAAAGTTGAATTTTGTGAGTATTTAAACTAAATATTCAAATATTGTGTTTTCAATCGACTTGCGACATGAGAACGCGAGACTCCGCCCACTTATTTGTGCGCGACCACGCGAACACAGTGATATTTGAAGAGACGCAGACAGAGCGGCACAAAAAAAGTGGGCGGAGTCTCGCGCTTTCATGTCGCAAGTCGATTGAAAACACAATACTTGGGAGAAAAGAATGAAGAAGGAAAGAATTGGGCGGAAAAATTTACGAAAACTTGTCTTTTCAAAACAAAATTATGCGGCTTTTAATTTAATTCTGTTTGTCATCGTTTCCATTTCCATTTTTTTCAACAAATACTCAAAATGGGGAATGACGAGTTGGAAAGTATTTCCGTGTCTAATTAGACGTTGAATTGGCTCGAATTAGACTAAAAATAAGTGGAAACGATAGAGGAGACACAGAGAAAAATACACAATGTTCGAGTTATTGATCGACATTGGCGATACAGATATTATTGTTTTTTTATGTTTCGAAATTTCTAATTAGACTTGGATTAGATTCGAAAAATTTGTTTCCATGATTTCGAAATGTTTAGTATTTCAATAAAATTTAAAATTATTATTTTTTTCTATTTAGAATATCAAAGATATCAATTTTAAATAAAACCCGCCATTTTGGCCATATTTTGCCTAAATATCAAGTTAATGAGCCGTATTTTTTGAAATCAGACCAGTATTAGAAAAAAACACATTCTAATTAGATTAAAAACAGCGGAAAAAGCATTCAAAATTCAACCTAATTAGGCCCTAATTATTGATTAAAAGAGACAGGCAATTAAATATTTGCAAATGTAAATAAACCTGACAAAATAAAATTAAACAAAAAACACAAGAAATGCGATGCGGAAAACTGAAAAGCGCAACGGTCATCCGAACTTCTCTCGCTTTCCCTCGCTCTCTCAATGTCACACGCAATGCGTGTGTCTGCGTCTCTCTCCGCCGCTCCACTCTCTCGTCAGTCGATAACTCGCGTCATTCGTCCGAGCGCGTAGAGGTCAGTGCGAAAGTGAAGACGAAGACGAATCGGGCGGTTCGATTTGTCGAAATAAGAGAAAGAGAGACGGAGAAGACGAATGTTTGTCCAGTACCAGTCTCCTCACCTCTCACACCCGAGACCGTATATTGTTGCGCTAAAGAACAGCATATGGTGGTGGTATTCGAGAGAAGAGGTAACAGATGGGTGGGGTGGGGGATCAAAAAACGGACGATGAATAATTGGGAACGCGCTGACGTAAATTGACGGCGCTACATAATCGGGAGGTCAGAAAATTCGCTCCACTGAATTAGCACGAACTGTTCCTGATTTTTTCCAAGTTTTCAAGCCTAAAATGTTCTGTTAAACAAAAAAAAATTGTTTATTTTTTCCTCCGAATCTCAAAGTTCTGATTTCCAGTCCTATTTTCACAACCCTAACAATAAGGCTCGGCCATTTTCCGACGAAAATTCCTTGTTTTTGGATTGGAATGAAGTTTTCAAAGGAAATAATCGGAAAATTGATCCTGATGCTATTGTGTTTTCAATCGAGCTGCACGGCGTGTTGGGTGGAACGTTGAAAATAAAATTTAAACTGCGCGGGCTTTTTTCTCGAAAAAAAAAGAGAAAAAAGCTAAGCGTAGTCGCATTTAGCTGCGCAGCGTTTTTCTGCGTTAAACTGATACGAAGAGGAACGACAACTGATACACAGACAAGCAGAGTGCGAGGATATTGTTGTTTTTGTAGCAAACTCTCGCCGGAGAGACGCAGACACTCAGCGGAGCGCGTTGCCAATAACGTTTCGGGCAGCACGCCGTGGAGCTGCAGCATGAGAACACGAAACCCCGCCCACTTGTTGATTCGCGACTACGCATTGACAGTGCTATTTGAAGAGACGCAGACAAAAAAGGGATATCCGACGGGTTAGGCGGGAATAGTAGCTACTAGGATGAATTATTAAAATATGCAAAATGGACGATTTTAGCTCGCGCCAATTTGATGGAGTGCTCTTACTGACCTCTGGATTACAAGTAGTACTAGGACTTTTCTTTCTTGTATGTTGTGCTTTCAAATGAATTGAATAATCCGCGAAAAACTGAGGTCCATCGCACCGCGAGTTCTATTTTTCCCAAAGGAGTGGGCGTGGCTTTTTATAATCACCATACTACATACTATATCCGCCAAAAAAAAAAGTAAGAATGACTTGAAGAACTTGAAGAAATAAATACGAAGAAAAGTGAAAAAAATGAAACAAAAAATGCCCTGAAATTTCTGACTGATAACGGTGATGTGCGATGATGCGTTTAGTCAATGATCGATGAACTTTTTTTTCTTGAAGTTGTTTAATGAAGAAAAAAACGGAAATGTGCAGAAAATCACGTCGCAGTTTGCAGACTTTGCATAAAGTTGCACTAGAAAATGTTTGGACGCAAAGTGCTTTTAGTATGCTATCTTTCAAACTTATCCAATTTGTACCGGCGTTTCGCCAAGTTTGGTACACATCCATTCAGTAGGAGCTGAGAAAAGGCTGGTGACTCGAAATATCACACACATACTGACAAACATCAGCGCTTTCTGTTTCTGCTGTTTTCAGGGCAGATCAGAAAAGGCGATCTGAACTGAACTCAGACTTCTGAATTGACAAAAATCCCTCACATTTTTCAATAATTCGGGAACCGGATAGTTGGATAGACAATCCAGGACCCCTAGTTTGCAAATGAATATGGCGGGCAGGAGCAGCTGCGAAGGATGGACGTGTTTCCTTGTTGATAATTGTTTTTCTTGCGATTGGTACGGTTTCTGCTGTTCAATACAATTTATCCTAGATGTCAGGAGAACTATTATCGGTTCAATATTCTTCCCGGCTACCGGCAAGTTTTATAATGGGCGCAGACATAACGAGTCGACACGCCCGCTCACATTTTTGCACTGCGTTCAGTTGAAAAACCTGAAAGGCCAGAGTTTCGCCACTGCTTACTGTAGCCGGCAAGAATATTGAATTGATAACACGCCCGAGCCTGAACTCTACTTCTGTGTCTAGGGGGTTCCTCTTTATCGTAACAAGCACCCTCCCGTCAAAAATCCAAACAGACCACAGGATTGCCTACTTGACTTTTCAAGTAGATCGGCGACAGAGCTGCACGTGTTCTCTCTTGGTCCGACTTTTAATGAGAGAGTCGGTGTTTTTTTGGCAAAAATTTATCGTAGTTGTGACCAATGTGTGCTCCCGGGAAATTCCCGAGAAAAAATTACTAGTGCTACTTATAGGAGAATCCATGCGTCCACTTCCGGGAATTCCCGGTTTGCTTTTGAATTTTCGGGAGTGGGTTCTGGAAAGAATAAACTTACCCACGACCTCTAAATTATCTCAAAGGAGAAAACAAATAAAATAATTCCCACGTGAGAAATGTTCCCAAATATACTCGGTATAAAACTCTGAAAACTCGCTCCAAACGAACAAAAAATTTCACATGCATTCGGAGTGAGGTTTAGAGAAATCAGAGCAAAACATCGGCCACGGCTCTCTCAATTTTCTGCACTCTTTCGTCGCCAACGTGGCCGCGTCCGCCACTGTGCGAAGGGAGCGCGTTTGCAGCGCTCCGTACTGAGAATATTAAAAGAGAATAACAAAACCGAGAAACACGTAAACTGACGCGCCCTGACCTTTCTCTGGAAGATAGGGATTTGCTCCACTTTTGTCACCATACAGTGCGCGCCATAATTATAAGACACCCCCTATTTTGGGGGTTTTGGGGAAACTATAAGTTTTTATGAAACGGCATGTGGTGAATTTTTTTTTCAGCGTCCAAAATAACCCGGAAACCCAAATTTTCATGTAGCTACCACAAAAATTACGACTACAGTAACAAAAAGTCGAAAAATCAGCCGCGTCATAATTATAAGACACCCCCAAAAAAATGATGCATTTTTCAACTTCAATTTTCAACTCGATATTTTTTCGACTCATTTTTCGACACATTTCGAAAAATTTTTGTGTCGAAAAAATATCGAAAATTATCGGAATTATTTTCTATTGTTCATTCGCGAAAAAAGCAAGCGCGCTCCATGAAACGTAGTACTACGTGGAATTCATTTTCATCGCCAAATTATTTCATTTCACGTTGAATTTACACGTTAAATGAAATAATTTGGCGACGAAAATGAAATCCACGAAGTACTACGTTTCGTGGAGCGCACTTGCTTTTTTCGCGAATGGACAATATAGTATTATCGAAACATTTTCGAAAATAAAATATCGAAATTTTGGTGCTACCTCGCAATCAGTGTGTCTTATCGAAAAAAAAATTTTCGATAAATGCCCTTTTCGATAAATTATCGAAAATTTATCGAAAAATTTATCGATAATTTATCGAATTTATCGAAAAATTTTCGATAAATTTACCGATGATTTATCGAAAAATTTTCGATAAATTTATCGAAAAAGGGGTTTTCGATAAAAAAATTTTAATTACCTAAAAACAATGTTTTTTTGTTTCTTTCGTTAATTTCAAACAGTGTGAATGGAAAATATGATTATTTAATAACAATTCTCATTTATATGAGCTACATGCGATTTGCCAAGCGTTTTTATTGCCCATCGTAAATCAATCTGCATAACGCTCGGTTTGTATTTCCCATCTCGCTCATTTACAGTTGTTCTTAATAGTGTACAGTTTTTCTTATTTATTTGGCATTTATTCGTTTTAATAATGTTTTGTGATATACCCTATATTTGTATTTAACAGTCAGTTTTCAGAAAATGGTGCCACCACCGTTTAAAAAAAACAAGCCAATGCTGCTCAAACCGAGATATTTTATTTGGCTGATATTTAATGGCTTATTTTAATATTTCAGAAGAACGTCAGATGAGCAGCCAGACTTTTCAGAGGATACCGATGATTCTGAGGAAGAAGACAGCGTGGTACTTGAAGATGAAGACGTTTCCAGAATTTTCCCAGCGGATGAAGATTCAGAAAAAGAATATGACGAAGATGTAAATGAAGTTAGTCGAAGAGACGTGGCAATCGTGGGAGAAGAAATTGGATCAGAAAAGTACTAAATAATGTTGTCTATAGACTATAGCCTATCTACAAGCTATATCTATCTTTCTTCTCCAGAAGATAATCGAAGCTTTGTTTCTCTATCAATGAATGAGGTTTTTAACTAAGTTTCTCTGCAAGTCCTTAAAGGAAAGTACGTCGGGCGCATTTGCTGACACCCGTCTAATCCCTCTGTGTACACATTAGTAACACAAAAACTCGAGTATGTCTAGGTAGCTTAGCGTCTTCTCGCATGCGTCACTACACGGAATAAAACTGCCTTAAATAGAGCTGTAAGAAGAAAAATTGCGCAAAATAGAACTAATTATCTATCATTTGCGCTATTCTATAGGTATATTTGTAGCATTTTTATTTCGCTATAGTTCCTATACCGTTGAAATTTTATTCCGAACAGTTAAATTTCGCAATTGCACCGTTAAAAAAACAATTCACTTATTAAATTTGCTGCATTCAAAAATGTACGTTTTATCGAAAATTTTTCGATAAAAATTTTATCGAAACCTTTATCGAAAAATTTTCGATAAAATTTTTATCGAAAAATTTATCGAAAAATTTTCGATAAAATTTCGATAAAAAATTTCGATAAATTTTTCGATAAATTTATCGAAACTTTATCGAAAAGACACACTGCTCGCAATAGAACTGAAGTGTAATAGAACTTCAGCGATATAGAACTTGCTTCGCAATAGAACTGTTCGGTAAAGAACTGTAGCAAAATAAAACTATTTTGGAATAAAACTGTTCGGAATAAAACTGTAGCGTTTTGGAACTAAAGTAGCAATGGAGCGCGATTGCATTGATTGGCCGTCAAGGCGGGCCGAGAAAAAAATGATAAAAGTTTATTCAAAAAAACAACAAAACAAACAATTTTTGATAAATAGCTCAAATATAGAACTGTTGAAAAAAGCACGCGCATGAGAAATTCCAATATTTGAATGAGCAAGCAATGCAATCGCGCTCCATTGCTAATTTAGTTCCAAAACGCTACAGTTTTATTCCGAACAGTTTTATTTCGCTACAGTTCAATTTCACTTGAGTTCTATTCCAAAGCGAGTTCAATTTCGCTACAGTTCTATTACGCGTCAGTTCTATTCCGAGGTAGCACCGAAATTTTATCGAAACCAGTTTCGATAAACTCCTCGATAATTTTCGACATTATCGATAAATATCGAAAATTTTCGATAATACGGGTAGACGGCCCGCCCCTCTTCTACAAAGCATAGCAAACGCCGGAACCCGTGAGGTGTCGGCTATAGAAAGTATGTATAGCCTTCATGGGAAGACTGGTCCCCATGACTTGGCAGCTGGCAGCTACCTGGCAGTCATTTGGCAGTCATTTGGCAGCTATTTTGCAGCTATTTTGCAGCTATTCGGCACTAGATGACCCGGAATAGAACTGTCCGGTATAGAACTGCGCGGAATAGAACTGTCCGGAATAGAACTGTCCGGAATAGAACTGCGCGAAATAGAACTGCCCGGAATAGAACTGCCCGGAATAGAACTGCGCGAAATAGAACTGTCCGGTATAGAACTGTCTATGACAAAATAAAGCAACCCATTTTCGATAATTATCGATAATGTCGAAAATTATCGAGGGATTTATCGAAACTATTTTCGATAATTTTCGGCATTATCGATAATTATCGAAAATAGTTTCGATAATTTTAGATATTTTATTATCGAAAAATTTGTCCAATTGGCCGATTATCGAAAAGTTGTTTCCGACAATCCACACTATTTTAATGTAAATACCGTAAAACCTGTAATTGAAGTACACCTGTATTAGAAGTACACCTCTAATAGAAGTACACCCCCAAGAGGCCTTTTCTTGGAAATGAACATTTCTCTTCCGAGTTCCGTCGGAAATTTCCGATTTTGTAATTTTCTCTTCCCACGGCGTGTTGAAGAGTACATCGTGAAAATGCGCTCCACTGCTCACATAGATTTGAGGAAACGCGGTTATTACAGATTTGAAACAGTTTGGATTTTCAAAAACGAGGCGCTGGCGGAATAGGTTTTCTGCATAAAATAAATGGGTAAATATTGTTTAAATATTTAGAATCATGCAAAAGATATGAACACACAAGAAAAAAATATATAAAAAATTGCTGCGGCGCCGCAGTAACGACGTTTTGAATACGCCATTTCGCGCGCTTTTTTCTCGAGTGACGTGGCAACTTTCCCGCGAAATTTAAATTTTAATTTTCATGTACCTCTCAACACCCCGTGTCTTCCGATGTTTCGACGGAATTCCGAGTTTTTCATTTTCATTTCCGAATTTCCGTCGGAATTCCGAAATTGAAAATTCTCGTTCCGATTTCCGTCAGAATTTCCGATCGGAAAAATCGTAAATGAACATGAATATGTCCATAAAATCTTAAAGTATCCACAAAAAAGTTTAAAAAATTGAGGAAAGATACGTAAACTTGTGTTTTAAATAGGAAATTTGTGTCACGGACATGGTCGAACTTCTTCCAAAAAAAAAAAAAACTATTTTTTGTACCAAACTTCGACAGAAAAACATGTTTTTTTCCGACGGAAACGGAATTATTTTCGGAAATCATTTTGTCTCAGAACGGAATCGGAAAATTCCGACTTTTCGGAAACTTATTTTTCTTTTGAAAGGCCTTTGAAAAATAGAAGTACACCCTCTAATTGAAGTACACCTGCATTAGAAGTACACCCATTTAGGGGGTTTGAAAAATAGAAGTACATGTACTTCAATTACAGGTTTTACGGTAAACTCAGGAAATTTTTGGCTAATAGCCATTGAAACGGCTAATAGCCACCGATTCGGGGCGTGTGCCATATGTATTTGGCACACGCCCCATTGTCGATGGCTATTAGCCGTTTCCGACGGCTATAATTTTCAAATTTTTTCCATTTCAAATTTCGGACATCTTGTGTCTGGAAAAAAGTCGCAAAATCGCTGGGTAAGTCACCATCAATTGTTGCATGTAAACATTCTATACATAGCTGCGTTGCCAATAGAAAAATTTTTTATAGGCGGTAACATTACCCCATAATGGCTAATAGCCCTTTTCGGCGGCAAACAGCCGTATTCGACGGCTAATAGCCATAATGGCAAATAGCCAAATTCGTCGGCTAGTTGCAATTATCGCCCGCTATTAGCATTTTCCGCGGCTATTATCCATTTTCAGTGGCTATTAGCCACCTAGAGGCCGACTCTCGCCATATACGCACCACAAATTTCCTGAGAAGTATTCGAACTATAAGTATGATTTAAGTTGAATTTAGGTTCCGCGGATCATTTTCAGTTGAGTTACAACACCTTAAGTATCAGGGTCCCAAGAGAAAATCAAAGGTCACTTTTATTGAAAATCAATTTTAAAAAAACCGAATAAAATCTACTAAACGTTGCTTTTAAACAGTTTAATGCGATTTTTCTTAATTTTTTTTTTCGGTTTTTTGACTTTCATTAGTGGGGCTTGCACGGAGTACGCAATGGCAAACAAAACATTGACCTAAAATTTTGGGAAATAAAGGGAAAAATACTCCCGAGGCCATATGCAAGAAACTGAAACACGCCGATGTTGGCAATTAATCGCGTACAAACATTTTAGTTAGTTTGTCAGTGACGCGCGAAGTCAATAGTTTAAATTCCAATTGTCTGTTTACCATTTTGGGTGGTTTTAAAAAAAGTCAGTTCTTTTTTGTTTGCGCTTAACTAATTATAAGATGTGCAGGTTAGGCGTTATACTGTAAAAAAAAACAAAGGGAGAAAGGTCGCTTTTAGTGTAATTGATCTCTGGTGTGGCCTTACTTTGAACGCATCATTCGGTACACAATTTTCGATAAAAGTGATGTGTGTTTTACACCTGATAACGCTTCTAAATAATGAGCAAACGCGTGGTGATGTGCCGACACAGGATGACCGATAAGGATAGGAAATTTTATTGGTTGGCGAAATTTTCAGTTTTAACTGCACTGAAGGCAATTGAGCAATTAAAAACGAAATAAAAACTCTAACAATCTGTAAATCTAAATCGACAAGAAATTGTTCGAAAAAAAAAATGGATTGGAGTAATAATTTTATGGCCCAAACCGTAAAATATTGTAAATATCACAAAAAGTCTATTTTTATGTTAAAAAACCCACATTAAACAAGGAATGCATTAAATGTACTAATAACAGTTCTAAGTCTCGAAATTTCAAAACGTGTCAACTCAGTTTTCTTCTCCATCAAAAATCACTTGATCCAATCTCACGTCTGTTCCTGACACTGGCAAGTTTTCGACAATTTGCTCACGAAGAGCAAGGCCAATTCTCAGTGGTTCGCGGCCAAAAATTGTAGAGTGTGTGGCGAAAAACCGGTCATAATATCCTTTTCCGTGCCCACATCGCAGACCGGAAGCGGTGAATGCTACGCCTGGAGTGAGGACTACGTCCAGCGGTCCTGTAACATGAAAAAGAAGGGGTTTGGAGGCAGTTTTTTTTGTAAATAAAATTACTGATGACCATTTTTCACCTACCTAAACTAGCTTAAATAAAAAAAAATAGAAAAAAGACTGTATTAGAGGTGCATGCCCCTCAATTTTCAACACTATTTTTGGTGGGCCTGTGTTTCAGGAGCGCTTCAGTTTGAGGTGTTAGCCTCTAATTTTCAAGACATAATGGTACGGTAAAAAGAATATGTACTTGTTAGAAGTGATCCTTTATTACAGGGGCACTTCTAAGAAAGTTTTTACGGTATTAAGGCAATTTTATCGTTTCGCGCCAATGTTAGAAATATTGAAAAAACATACCGTAAAAACTCTAATACAACGGCATGCCCTTCTTTTGTTTCTTTTGATCACACCTGCCGGGTATTTAGAGGTTTGCACGCCAAACTTCGGTCGTCTCATGCCTGGTTGGTTAGAAAATGTTTTGCCGAGTTTGCTGTACAAACCTCCAAATACCCGGCAGGTGTGATGAAATGAAACAATAGAAGGACATGCAGTTCTATTAGAGTTTTTACGGTAAAAACTACATATTTACCAGAATTCTGATAAGGCTCCCAGTTCCATTGCGGATCCGGCTGTCGGATTCCCCAAAGTGTGGTGGGAAGGGTGTCAAATGCGTGTTGATTGGGCACGCGTACCATCTCCATTGCAGTTGATCCTTTTGTGAACTGGAAAAGGGGACAAGTTTGGAATGTTTTGGGACATTTTTGCAACAAGACGTTTTGAAATTGGGACGCTTCGAGAATTTAGTGCATTTTTAGCGGTAAGAAAATTCTCCGAATTTACCGGTAAAAGTTTCGACAACTATTTTATCATTTTGTCAATATATGGCGACGAAAAATAACGCCAAAGTTTCGAAACGTCTCAGTTTCGAAGTGACAGGTTTCTCAACGTCCCAGAGACGGTTTTATAAAGCGAAAAAAAAATGAAACAGCGAAACCCCGCCCACTTATTTGCGCGCGACCATGAAATTACGGTGCTATTTGCAGAGACGCAGACAGAACGGTGATTGCAGACTCATTTTTTCGGTGGTACTCGCTTTAAGAACTGCGCGGTCGATTGAAAACACAATAAACCTTCATCATCCAATCATCAAATCGCCGCCTAAACCCCGTGTCAAAATACCTGCGGAATGAAGACGTCCTTTCCCAGTTCCAACGCCTTCCGAATAATCGAATCGGTGCCAATTTCACCGTGCGTGCTCACGTAAATCGAGATTCGTTGCGAGTTTTCGAAACATTTCGAATCTTGAATTTTGCGACAAACCGCTTCGGATTGTCGTTGCGTTTCTTCAAAAGATAGTTTGCTCAAGCATGTTTTCATCAGTTTTCGCAGTTCCGACTTTTCCAGCATTTTCTCTGTAAAGGCTGAAACGAAACCTGGAAAAGTTCAAACTTCGATTTTCAAAAAAAAAGTATTTAACTGCTCGAAACAATGCATTCATATGAAAAAAAAAAACCTCAGGAAAAACATAAAAATAAATACGGATGTACATACATATTTACTCCAAGGAAAAACATTATGCCCATGAAAAAAAAGAAAGTGAGTACAAATAATAATTAAAGCAAATTTCAGAAATAAGTGAAAAAAAATGTAAATACATTCATTTCCCGAATCCATTCGACACAACGCATTAAAAACTTTGGACAATACTTGAAATATCGGCGGGAATCGGCGGAATTTCGGGCTTTTCACCATTATTCGCCACGTTCACGTTGAGTAGGCGGACACGCAGCTCCATTTTTAGCAGTTGTTCCACCATTGATTCCGTTTTGGGATTTGTGTGCCTAATTATTATTAATCAATTCAATCTTCTTGCCGGTTTAACGCGGAAAATCCCCCAACCCAATGGAAAAATCTGAGTGGATGTGGCGACACTTGGCTTTTTCTTTTATTTCTCAAAATAACTGTGGTGTTTGAAGAATTTTCACGTAAAACCGGCAAGAAATGAAATCGATATTATTGTGTTTTCAATCGGGTTGCATCATGAGAACACGAAACCCCGCCCACTTATTTCTGCGCGACCACACAAAAACAATGCTATTTGATGAGACGCAGACAAAAAGGGATAGCAGACTCATCTTTTCATGATGCCACTCCAAAGTTGATTATTGGCTGTATTTGAAGCGAAACAATTTTCCAAATTTCTCAGGAAATTTTTGGCTAATAGCCATTGAAAACGGCTAATAGCCACCGATTTGGGGCGTATGCCATATGTATTTGGCACACGCCCCATATTCGTTGGCTAGTAGCCGTTTTCGATGGCTATTAGCCGTTTCCGTCGGCTATAATTTCCAAATTTTTTCCATTTCAAATTTCGGACATCTTGTGTCTGGAAAAAGTGCGAATATTGTCTCTCTTAATTTTTGCATGTAAACATTCTATAGCTGCGTTGCCAACATACTAATTTTTATAGGCGGGGAAATTACCCCATAATGGCTAATAGCCCTTTTCGGCGGCTAATAGCCATAATGGCTAATTGCCAAATTTGTCGGCTAGTTGCCATTGTCGCCCGCTATTACACTCCGTCCAATAATGATAGGACCCCCCTTGATTTTAGACGTTCTGGCAAAACTAAGAAAGTTATTAAAAATATGTGAATGCCATTCGATTCAGAATCCAAAATAACCCCAGGGCCCAATTTTTCATGATTCTACCATGTTTCGTCCCCGCACACTACTAAAAAGTCACTTTTTCGACCGTCCCACGGTGTCCCAAAGTGGAAAAATGTCTTCAACTGTCTGCACTCTCGTTCTCTCTCCCTCACCACCGCAGCGCAGCTATTTTTTCAACGGGAATTTGTTTCTTTTTTGATTTTCAGAAAAACTAGACCACTTTTTGAAAATCTGTCATTAAAATATATTCTTCAGGTCAAATGCTTCATTTTTATTACAAAAACACCACGATTGGTGCAGAATTGACGGAGGAGATGCATTTTAAAATGTTGAAACATCGAGAAAAAAACCGAATTCGCACGTTTCGAGCTGGTCGTGGTATTAAAATGTTCGCGAGAAAATTCTGCACAAGGGAGACATTTAAAATGCATTATTATGTTGTAGAAAATCTAGTTTTTAGTAAAATTCTGTACTAATTTTTTTTAAATGCATCTCCTCCGTCAATTCTGCACCAATAGTGTTGTTTTTGTACTAAAAATGAAGCATTTGACCTGAAGAATATATTTTAATGACAGCTTTTCAAAAAGTGGTCTAGTTTTGCTGAAAATCAAAAAAGAAACAAATTCCCGTTGAAAAAATAGCTGCGCTGCGGTGGTGAGGGAGAGAGAACGAGAGATGCGCCAGCAGTTATTCCTAGCGGCGCTTTTCCCGTCCGGGACACCGTGCGTCCAATAATGATAGGACCACCTGAGATTTTGGTTGAGTCGGTGATTTTTTCGAGCGGTTTTCACTAAAATAAGTTTTTATTTTCATGTTTTATCTGTTTTTAACTATTTTTCATCTTATATTGTTCACTATTATGGAGTTTCGACAGTAATTTAGTGTCATATGTAACGCAACTTTTGGAATGAGATCAATTCAAAGAGTTCCAAACCCTTGATTTGGGTAAGCTGTGTACCGTAATCAGGATCGTAGAAAACGTCTGATGTGCAGGTACAGTAATAAAAATCCTAAAATAAAATATTGTCTTAAAAGTGCCCTTCCAAGTTAGTATTTTGTTTATTATCTCATCATGGGCCGAGCTCCACTCCACACTGTTTCTGAGCAAGCACAGATTTCCGAGATGCACCAACTGGGATCTTCTTTTCATATGATTTCTCGTTATGTGAAAAAGAGTCGAAGCGCTATCCGCTCTTATTTGAACAACCCCCTCTACTACGGCAAGAAGAAATATACTGGAAGACCAAGAAAAGTCACCTCCCGCGATGAACGGAACATCATTCGGGTCGTCTCCAGGGGTGCCACAAAAAAATTTTTTTGCGAAAAAACAAAAAGTTTTTTTCGCAAAAAAAATTGCGAAAAAAAAAACAAAAAATGTTTTTCATTTTCACCACGTATTTTTATCGTTTTTTATCAAAATACTATCACATTTACCCATTTTATTCATGCAGAAAGGTGGAAAATTACGAAAAATGTTCGAATACTGTTTGCTAGACATCTCTAACACTTGTACTCTGGTATTTAATCCAAGTTTTTCTTTCTAATCTTTGATTTTTTCAAAAAAAAATGCAAAAATTTTTTGGAACAAAAAACCTATGCGAAAAAAAAAAATTGTTTTTCGCAATAGGTGCGAAAAATGCGAAAAAAAAAAAAAAAAAAAAAAAACGGCACCCCTGGTCGTCTCCAATTCTCCAAAGAGCTTCAACGACGTTCGTGCGGAGCTCAATCTTTCTGTTTGTAAGCAGACAGTGCACAATGCAATCACAAGAAGTGGAACGATTGTTCGACACAACATAACGAGAAATCATATGAAGAGAAGATCCCAGTTGGTGCATCACGAAACTCTGTGCTTGCTTAGCAACAGTGTGGAGTGGAGCTCGACCCATGATGAGATAATAAACAAATGACTAACTTGGAAGGGCACTTTTAAGACTATATTTTATTTTAGGATTTTCAGACTTCTTTCACGATCCTGATTACGGTACACAGCTCACCCAAATCAAGGGTTTGAAATCCTTTGAATTGATCTCATTCAAAAAGTTGCGTTACACATGACACTAAATTACTGTCGAAACTCCATAATAGCGAACAATATAAGATGAAAAATATTTAAAAACAGATAAAACATGAAAATAAAAACTTATTTTAGTGAAAACCGCTCTAAAAAATCACCGACCCACCCAAAATCTCAGGTGGTCCTATCATTATTGGACGGTCGAAAAAGTGACTTTTTAGTAGTGTGCGGGGACGAAACATGGTAGAATCATGAAAAATTGGGCCCTGGGGTTATTTTGGAGTCTGAATCGAATGGCATTCACAGATTTTTTATAACTTTCTTAGTTTAGCCAGAACGTCAAAAATCAAGAGGGGTCCTATCATTATTGGACGGAGTGTAGTCTTTTTGGCGGATATTAGCAATTTTCAATGGCTATTAGCCACCTAGACGCCGAATCTCGCCATAACGCGCCAAAAATTTCCTGAGTTTCGATAATTAATAAGAAAATTTTCGGCTATTAGCCATCGAATTCGGCGCATGTGCCAAATGCATTTAGCGCACGCCCCGAATTCGATGGCTACTAGCCTTTTCAATGGCTGTTAGCCGTTTTCAATGGGTATTAGCCACATCGAACTCGGGACGTGACGTGCATCAAACATATATGGCACACGGCCCGATCTCGATGGCTGTTCGCCGTTTTCAATACACCAGTCCTTTCAAAATAAATAGACTGACAGGCTCCGCGACATCTCAAAACCAGACATCTCGAAACCGCGTTAACAGTGGGGAGGTGGTTGAAAGAGAGGTAGGAAGTAAAATTTTTTTCATAATTCTCTTTCAACCCCTCCCCACTGTTAACGCGGTTTCGAGATGTCGCGGAGCCGACTGGCATTATGCAATTGCCCAATCTCTCACTTATTCGACTTATTCTCTCCAATCAACTGAGAAAGCGCTTCACGCCAAATGGCTGCCTGTGACTCGTCTGAAGACACCGCCATCAGCTCCTCGCCGTCCTTCATCTTAATTCTCAAGCCGGGCAACGATCGAGACGAGCTCGTTTTCCGATCCTCCACGCTCTTCGGCACGTCAGCAATGTCTTTGAGCCAAATTTGTCGCGTTTCTTGCTCTTTTTCCGACTTTCCCATGAATTTGTCACTGTCGCACACGGTTATTGTGAGCATTTTCTCCGAGGCGTCGAGTTTCCAGTGCCAGTAGGCTTTTTTATTTTTTACCAGTTTTTGGAAAACTGCGCCGTGTTTTAGGTAGTTTAGGTGGTTGACTCGGACAACTTCCTCCAGGTTTGGGCGCAGTTTGGCAGACAGTTGGCTGAAATTTTTTGTTTGGTTCAGTGGTCACACTGACAAGCGCTGTAAATCTATCCGTGGTTCGCTCACGAGTTGTGAGCGCGGATTACAGAAGCGCTGAGTTTCCGAGTACGCAAATACCAAGTATTATAAATCCCTGAATGTTTAAAAGGTTGCTATGCCCCGAATTTGATGGCTATTAGCCACATATCTGATTATACGCGCCAAAAATTCATCGAGAATTCCCAGAATTTTATTTTCAATGCAAAATAATTTGAAGAAAAAAACCATATAAAGCGGTTAATAGTCATCGAACTCAGGAAGGGGCGTGCACCAAACTGATACGGAACAATGTCCGAGTTCGATGGCTGTTAGCCGTTTTCAATAGCTACTCTCTTCAACTTCTTTGGTATTTCAAGTTCTGGGCATTCTCCAGGGTCCATCATCCTTTAAAATGGGCGATTTCTCGTGAGGAGTATCGGCACGAATTTTGGTACAGTTGAATTAATGAGTGTGACCGTAATCCATGAAATGTGAGAGTGAGAGAACTCTCTTATTTAATGAATTACGGGCACATTCTTTCATTAAACTGTATTTTTAACTGGTGCCGATACTTTTCTTGAGAAAGCGACCAATTTGAAGGATTACAGGATCGGGGAATTTCTGGCAGCTCATTGGCAATGAGACCGCTAATTGCCGAGAAAAATGGCAAATTGCTACGGGATGCGACAGATCTGTCCGGGCAGCTAGTAAACCTGATAAAATTAAAAACGCACATAACAGCCAGACTATTCAACTGATCGTTCTCCTTGCCCTCTTGCTCTTTTCTCCAAATCCTCTTCATCGCTTTGTAGGAGAACGCTTCCAAATCGTTGTTAAACGTCTCCACATCTTGAATCTCTTTCATTTTGAGTACATGTCTCAACTGCTCCGCCACAACACTCGCCACTTTCTCCATTTCTCCGCCCTTTGCTTGCATCTCTCGCCACGTGCGATGAAACAAATGGACCGTACAGGCGAATATGGCGGAGAATGACGAGTCGGAGGCGAAGAGGATGGAGATTAGACGAGCCAGTTCGTCGTTTCCGGGCACAATTCCGAATAGTTCGGCGACAATGTCACAGCATCTCAGACACATTGGAATCAGTTGCCATTTTCCACCTTTGAAAAAAAAAAGTATTTTTGTTTATGTATTTTCAGTACGGAGCGCTGCAAACTCGCCCCCTTCGCATAGTGGAGGACGCGGTCACGTTTCGCTCTGTTTTCTCTGAATCTCCCTCCAAATGCATGCGAAATTCATTATTCGATAGGAGCGAATTCGCAGTGTTTAATACCGAGTATATACACACAGAGGCCGAATCCATGAAACTAGAAAACTTCTCAGAAAGTTAGGACACTACGCTGGAAGTCTGCAAATACCGCGAACAGCGAATAAGCTCCGCCTATTCATATTTCTCTACATTTTACTCTAATGGGGTTATTCATGAGAAAAAAAACGGTTTGTTTTTTTTTCCAATTCACGCGATGTCGAGAATGGT
This sequence comes from Caenorhabditis japonica, assembly GCA_963572235.1. Lineage (NCBI taxonomy): Eukaryota > Metazoa > Nematoda > Chromadorea > Rhabditida > Rhabditidae > Caenorhabditis > Caenorhabditis japonica. The sequence continues at coordinate 9,226,958 of OY754342.1, forward strand.
AAAAAAAAATACAGGTAGAGAAACGGGGGTTCCCCCTGATATAGCATTGATAGTGAAGAGACGCAGAAGGTGAGGAGTTCAAAGAAAGGGGCAGTCTATGTGCCTCTTCTTTATCAATGCTATTATTGTTTTAAAAAATTTGTCACCTGGCGAGAGGCGCGAATTCAAAAAATAGGCTCCGCCTCCTCACCGAAATATTTCTGCAATTCTGCGCGCGCCAATTTGCAATCGCGGTGCGCGCGATTTCATGTGTTGAATTTTCGTTCCTTCATAACAAATATCGATTTAAGACAATTAAAAACTCACTTTAAATCAATAGTTGCTGAATTCGCTTGAAAATAACGCTTTTTATGAAGGTTTCCAGGAGAAATTGAAAGGCACTGGACAAAAATTCGACACAGAAAATCGCGCGCACCGCGATTGCAAATTGGCACGCGCGGAATCGCAGAAAAAGGCGGAGCCATATTTTCGAATTCGCGCCTCTCGCCAGGTGACAAATTTTTTAAAACAATAATATATCCCCGTTTCTCTACCTGTATTTTTTTTACAATTCTCGACATCGCGTGAATTGGAAAAAAAAACAAAAACAAACCGTTTTTTTTTCTCGTGAATAACCCCATAAACGTTCGCATTTTCGTTAAATTTTTCTGGAATTCAGTAAACTTTTGAAAACAAAATCTGCCACAATAGACTGCTATCAGAATGGGGCATTTAGACCTGAATCTTCGAATTCCTATTTCACAGCAATTTTTCTACTGTTCCGGGCGCTCCGGGGCTTAAAAAATTAATTATGATCGTATTTACAAAACTATATATGAAACAAAAAGAAAATTCCCAATAACTTGAAGTTTCTGTCATTTTCAGCGAATCGCTAATAACTTTCATATTTCTCAACCGATTTGATCGCGCAAGCTATCAAACAATCCACAATTCGTTTTTTAACAATGCCGGCTAAAGACTTTCGGTCCCCAAAACGTTACCTTCAACTCTCATTGTATTCTCCGAAATCAGCGTCCGCAAATCCTGCGGAGTCTTTTCGGCGAATTGGGCCATTGCCAGTGTGGCCAATCGGCCGCATCGATGCTCTCCGATTTGCGCCCGCCACGTCTCAACCTGCTCTTCACTGACCTCATCTGACCGTTCAATATCGATAATCTTTTGAATTTCGAGGTCGGTAGGCGGCGCAGTGTCATACACACTGATCAGACTTCGTTGTACTTCTGTCAACTGTTCCAACGCTTTCGGATCACGTGCAGAGCCAACGGGGAGCAGAGAGCTATGAACGGCGTTTCGGAATGGGACCACTTCCAGCGATTTGATCAGTTCGTATCGTTTCTCATCGTCCGGGCATCTTCGGATGAGGGTGTTCATCAGCGAGAGGGCGGACAGGGCAATTCGTTCGTCAGATTTTTCCACGTGGCGGATGAGAGTTTCAATGGGCACCTCTTCGAGGACCCAGTCACGGGTCGTGTCATCTCTGAAAGGAGATTGAAAAAACATGTCAAGAGAAGGAAAATATGTAGTTCAATTAAAATACCGCGTAAAAACTCTATTAGAACGGCATGCCGATCTACATAGGCAAAATGTGGTGTATGCATATCGTGTCCGTAGTTGAACCACCGCATTTAACCTGTGTATGACAGAAAAACGATAAAAAAAATTAAAAAATTTACTGAAAATGAAAAAGGATCTTCCGCAGCATTCAGGGTGTACAGTGCGCGTCATAAGTATATGCCCAGCCCAAAATGTTGATATTTGGAACAAACTGAATTTTTTGGTTGAAAACCGCTAATGCTATTCGATTCAGCATGTCAAATAACCTATGTGGCCAATTTTTCATCACGATACAATCAAAATTACGTGTTCCAGGCCGAAAATTTGAAATTTTGGTCGGTTCATAAGTATATGCCCACCCTGAAATTTTGACGTATTTTCGAAAAATATTGAAATTTTCTTAGTATTCCGTTTAAAATCTAATTTTTTTTGTTCTCTTTTTTCGATCTAGGTGGGCTTCATAGTTTTTAATGTTGCAGAATATTTTCTTGTTGGAGTAGAGCTCTGAAAGTGTTGTTTGAAACGAGTGTAGCTACCGTACCGTCACAAAGCCAAAGGGGCGCAAGGAACGCTATCAAGTGATGTATAGACCTGATAAGCAAATTTAACAACTGTCTGTTGTAACTTCCAATGCTTCTCTCGCATGTTTCCAATAGTTTTCCCAGCATTTTCCGACCAATATACCAAATGTAACAACTCTAGTAAATTGAGAACACGGTCAACTGGATATTATGTTGAAATTCGGACTATGCAAACTCGTAAGAACAAAAAAAAATCTAGTTAACTTGCTGTACCATGCAGTTATGTGTCAAATCTTCATTTAAATATACAAAACTCTTTATTCGCTCTGCCAAAAATGCTCAAAGGACAAGACAAGCTCAATGTGATTTGGTACCACCAATTAAACAACAACTCCAACAGAAATCCTCAAGAATTTCGATGTCCAAATTTCAAAATCAACTGTATTGAGAAGTCATAATAGTTTGTATCACATTCTACATGACGTCTGCTCACAACGCCAACAGAATGAAGTCAGAAGATCAATGCTCGCGAGTGGCCAGAATTCAGTCCCAATTTAAAGCCCATCGAAGCCGGCTGTGGTCTTTTGGATAGAGTGGTCAATGCCGCAAGCACATCATTAACCAATGTCGCTTCTCAGCTTTCCTTCCAGTAATTATAATTCCTTAAAGTGTCGAAAAATTGCTGCTTTTATGTTCGAAACTCCATTGAAAATTTAGGATTCTGGAAAATGCTGACAAGGGAAGTCTTTTTGGGCACCGTTTGAGAACTTTATGAAACTTGGGTCAGAGGTAGTCTAGACCCTCCTGAATCGAAATCCGTTTTAAAAAACTGCGGGTTTTGCCTCCTTCTGGAGTTATGACGTCTTCAAGATGGAGCGAAAATGGGTGCCACCTTTATAAGCGCTCGCTTCCCTTTCTCTCAACAGCGAGGTGGTGGCCGAGGGGGTGAGGGCGCGCTCTTTGAATCTCACGATGCGTGTTCGACCCCCACGCTCTGGCGATTTTATTTTTTCTTTTTTGCTTTCATGACATCTTCAATTTTTCGAATTTTCAGGAACATTTATGGTCTCATTATTGATTTTCGAACATTTCTGGCGTGTTCGAAGACCTATCGATTGTAAATGGCTATAATAAAAATGTGTCGATGAACAAGTTATAAGTGGCCGGTCATACAAGTCACATCATGACAAAAAAAGTGACAATCGAATTTTTTAAAGATGCTTTTTTTCGACTCCTCCATGCCAAGCATTATGAATACAGAGAAGATAATTCACAGTATAGGCATTTGATGAAAGAAGTTTTGTTGCAAGCCTTTGATGAACAATGAACAGCCATGTTATTGGTGAACAGAAGTTCTGCTGGAGGTAAAAATCCTGGGGGGGGGCGAATGATGTTGTTTCTCCAGAAATTCCAAGCGTACTGTGCTCATGGATCCGACTTCGGATGAAAAATCTACCTGTAGACCACCAAAAGCATTTGTAGACCGCCACAGGCATTTCCAATGTTTCGCCTTTCCGGTTGATTTTGCAGGCAATACAATTTTATTTGGCCAGTAATGTATTTGATGACCCTTTCGAACCCATAAAAAGTGCCGACGCCCAGAACTTGAATGTTTCCCGTGCAGCCGGGTGGTATAATCATCGTTTTGCACAAGTGGGTTGATGGGGTCACGCTGTCGATGGCAGCTTTATCCTTCAACCTGCTCCATAAATCAACAAGAAGTGTGTTGCTTGGCATGGAGGAGTCGAAAAAAACATCTTTAAAAAATTCGATAATCACTTTTTTTGTCATGATGTGACTTGTATGACCGGCCACTTATAACTTGTTCATCGACACATTTTTATTATAGCCATTTACAATCGATAGGTCTTCGAACACACCGGAAATGTTCGAAAATCAATAATGAGACCATACAGGGTGGCCGATAAGTATAGGACGCTCGCTTTCAGCGTTCCCTGGCACGGTGCCAAGGGATATTTTCGAAAAATTTCGAAACTTTTCGAAAGTCCAGAGACTATATAAGTAAGCTTCTCAGTCATTTGTTCTCACTTCTCCATATCGCCGAGCTATGAAAAGTTCTCCTCATCGTCCTTCCATTGAACTCTTGTTCAAGAGAGGCCTCGGAAGTGCTGAGATCGCTCGACGCCTTCAAATTTCGTCTTCGACGGTTCGAAACGTTGTCGCTGCTATCAAAAAGCGAGGAGATGCTTCTGAAGTAAAAAAAAGCGGACGTCCACGTTCTGTCAACACCCGGAATACTCGTGCAATCATCAAGAAACGGATCATTCGAAATGATGGATTGAGTCTCAATAGGATGGCGTCACAGCTTGGAATTGCCCGATCCACTGTCCAATCGATTGTCAAGAACGACTTGAAGCTCAAAAGTTACAAACTACGTCGTGGACAGTACCTCTCGGACAAATCGAAAGCGATGCGACTCGAAAAATGCCGAAAATTACTCCAGCACTTTCAAGTGCGCCGCGTCTCTGACGTTATCTGGACAGACGAGAAGATCTTCACTATTGAACCTCTTCCCAACCGTCAAAACCAGAGACAGTTATTGTCAAAGGATGACAGCATGTCTCCGAAACGTCGTCTTGCCCATAACCGCCTTTTCCCGAAAAGTGTCATGGTTTGGGCCGGTATCACGGCAACCGGTAAAACTCCGTTGGTTTTCATTGAAAGAAATGTGAAAATCAACTCGGAGGTGTACCAAAAGATTGTGTTGATGGATAATTTGTTACCCTGGGTCACTCAGCACTTTGCTGGTGGTCCATTTATCCTTCAACAAGACTGGGCACCGTCCCATGGCTCGAGATCGACATTGGCCGTCTTGGAGGCGCATTTCCCTGGATTCCTGGACAAGAACTTGTGGCCTGCTTCCAGCCCGGATCTCAATCCGATGGATTTCAGCGTTTGGGGCATGTTGGAAGGGAAGATCGCGGGAAAAGTTTTTGCTACTGTCGATGACTTGAAGGCCGCTCTCGAGGTAGCATGGGCTTCGATCGACGACGGATACCTGCGGCGCACTGTCAATTCGGTGAAGAAACGTTTGAGAGCCTGTGTCAAAGCTCGTGGATCCAACTTCGAAATTCTCTTGTAAAATCAAATTTTCTGCTTATTTTTTGTTGTTTAATAAAGGTTGTTCTCGAAAAATCCTCAAATTGAAAAAATGGGAGCACTTTCAAAACGTCCTATACTTATCGGCCACCCTGTAAATGTTCCTGAAAATTTGAAAAATTGAAGATGTCATGAAAGCAAAAAAGAAAAAATAAAATAGCCAGAGCGTGGGGGTCGAACACGCATCGTCAGATTCAAAGAGCGCGCCCTCACCCCCCTCGGCCACCACCTCGCTGTTGAGAGAAAGGGAAGCGAGCGCTTATAAAGGTGGCACCCATTTTCGCTCCATCTTGAAAACGTCATAACTCCAGAAGGAGGCAAAACCCGCAGTTTTTTAAAACGGATTTCGATTCAGGAGGGTCTAGACTACCCCTGACCCAAGTTCCATAAAGATCTCAAACGGTGCCCAAAAAGACTTCCCTTGTGAGAAAAACAACGGAAAAAGAAGAATAACGAATCGGAAGTTAAATTAAATTGCTTTAAATTATGTTTATCACTTCAACACATTACTTGATAGCGTTCCTTGCGCCCCTTTTACTTAATGAGGGTACGGTAGCTACATTCGCTTTTAGCAACACTTTTAGAGCAATGCTCCAACAAGAACATATTCGGTAACATTAAAAACTATGAAGACCACCTAGATCGATAAAAAAAGAACAAAAACAATCAAATTGTGAATGAAATACAAAGCAAAATTCAATATTTTTCGAAAATACGTCAAAATTTCAGGGTGGGCATATACTTATGAACCGACCAAAATTTCAACTTTTTGGCCTGGAACACGTAATTTTGATTGTATCGTGATGAAAAATTGGCGACATAGGTTATTTGACATGCTGAATCGAATAGCATTAGCGGTTTTCAACAAAAAAATTAAGTTTGTTCCAAATATCATCATTTTGGGGTGGGCATATACTTATGACGCGCACTGTATATTACAGTATTTTTTGAAAAGGTGCCGTTCTAATAGAGTTTTTAAGGTAGGTACGGTGAATTTAAAGTCTAATCAGAAAATAGGTGTCCAGCGTATTTACTCTAATAAACCGATAGTTTAGATGCAGGATAATAAGAGGCTGTCATTTATTGTGGGGTGCCGATCTATTAAATTATACCGTAAAACTTGTATACTCGGTAAAAACGCTGAAAACTCGCTCCAATCGAAAAATGAATTTCGCATGCATTTGGAGTGGGGTTTAGAGAAATCAGAGCAAGACATCGGCCACGGCTCTCTCAATTTTCTGAACTCTCTCGTCGCCAACGTGGCCGCGTCCACCACTTTGCGAAGGGAGCGAGTTTGCAGCGCTCCGAAGTGAGAATATTAGAACGGCACGCCGTTTAATTACAGGTTTTACAGTATATATTGTAGTTTCCTGGCTCGAGTGAAAATGCGTCCATAAGATTGTCGAATCAACATAATTTTAAGGATTTTAAACAGCTACGAAACTTTTTAATGGATTAATTACTTAAATACTGGCACACTCATTTCAGCTGTACTGGCTTTTATTTCTAGGTTACTGCAGGCGCCAGATCATAAACTGTTTCTATAGAGTCTAATGCAAATAACCAGAACCTCTGAACAGTAGAGACTTTCCTAGCCCAATTAGATATATTTCGAGGCACACTCACCCTATCACCAATTGCTCAATCATTTGCAACGCGGCCAGCAACGTGTTCGCCTCCTCACACTTCGCCCGTCCCGTCACCAGCGAGGCGACAGAGCCGACGACGTCACGTGGCACAGATTTCCACGTGACACCACTTACTGCCAGCTCGAGCATACTGGAAAGAGCGCGGAGGCAGGTGGAGAGGAGCGTCGATCTCATGCAGATGTTATCGTCACGGATCAAACTGAATAGCAGATCGAGAGAGGAGGAGCTGAAAGAAAATACGCTGACTCATTTTTATTGTTTTCTGATTATGAGTAATCGGACACATAGCTGGATAAGCTAAAAATTCGATTTTATTGATTTGCGAAATTACAATTTTTTTAGCTGTATGGCTTCTATTTTTCAAATTGGTCTTAACAGTGGGCTTACAAGGGAACTACAAATCCATGAGGGTTGAGAATTTTACCAAACTTTCAGAATCGGTACATTTGAGTACGGTGATTACGAATCTGAATTCACTTTTTCCCCAATCGATCTGGCTTTTCAGAAAATTTGTTTTAAAGTTGGCTCAAAAATTTAGTGGTCAATGGAAATTTATAGCGCGTAACGCCTCACTGAGAAATAGAGGAGTCCGCGGTATAGTGACTGGCCTTCTGAACCCTTGTTTTCAACAGTGGATGGTTGAGTGGTAGTGTTGTCGCATGGTAAGCAGAAGCACAGGTTTTGCGCGATAGGCCTATAATAGGTTGCGCGATAGGCCTATCGAGTACCCGCGAAGGACCCTATAGTAAGCCTATTATAGGCTTATCGCGGCCCGACGCCTATAATAGGCCTATAATAGGCTTATCGCGGTTGACTTTCGCCTACAATAAGCTTATCGCGGTCACCAATAAGCCTATTGTAAGCCATAAATAGGTTTTTCGCGGTCATTCAAAACTCGTTGGTAGGCTCGTAATAGGGCTTTAAAACATCTACAGACTCACTTTATAGGCTCAAAAGTGCTCGTATTCAAGCCATTTCTTGTACATGAACAAAACACTGTTGAAAAAGAATAAAATTTATTTCAAATTTAGCGAATAGAATAAAAACAATAAAAAGAAGAAGATTGGGCATAAAATATATCAGAAAAGGAAAATAAAACATTAATATGGGCTTTCAAAGATTTTAAAATTTGGCGAACACATAGTTTGTTTTTAAATAGTTTCTTCTCATGGCACCATGGGGACTAGCTTATCTGGAGAAAACCTATGCATAGTGCAGTGCAGTTTTTTCCTATTTTTCTCTAAACAAAAATCAACTGAAGTTTGCATGATAAAATTGCATATTTCCATTTTTACAGTTAATCGCGATTATTTTGCAAGTTTTTTGACGTTCTATTACTGCGTTGCGAGTATTGTCGGCCCGCCAATCTAGTCAAAAGCTCTCCGCTGAACTCAACGCTATTGTCCATTTGTGAAAAAAGCAATTGCGCTCCACAAAACTTAGTACTTCGTGGATTTCATTTTCGTCGCCAAATTATTTCATTTCACGTGTAAATTCAACGTAAAATGAAATCCACGAAGTACTAAGCAGCACTTGCTTTCTTCGCGAATGGACAATATGCGATTTTCATTTTGGTCACCAAATTATTTAATTTCACGTATAAATTCAAATTGGAAACCAAAATGAAAATTGCATAGCGTTGAGCTCAGCGGAGCACGTTTGACCATTTTGGCGGGCCGACAATAGTGTGCGAAAATTTTCCAAAATAAAAATCGATAATTTTTAAAATCAATATTTCGGTCTGAAATTTTCAGGGAATGTCCGAGAGTGTTTTTTAAATGATCTCTCAAAGTTTCAGACCGATCAGAGCATTCTCCGAATTTTCGCTGAATTTTTTGCTGGTTTTTTCTATTTTTTGCTGGTTCCCAGAATAACCCCATAAGTAAAACGAAACTATTGGTTGTGTTCGCCAAGTTTTAGAAAAATTTGAAACCTTACAAAATATAATTGTCGTCCAATGGCATCCACGTTTTGCACTGTCTCCTTTCGGTCCCTCGCCTCGATCTGAAATAAAAATTGATGATGAAAATGAACAAAAAAAGTCATGAACCTATTCAGTGCTCGACTAAAACGAAGGAATATTAAGGGGCGATCAGCACACCTATTTTTGCAGCAACTTGCCGATTTTGGGGCAAACAATCATTTCCCACATAAATCAAATTATGAATCGTTTCTCACCAGAACCTATTAAAAAAATGGGAAACGGATCTTTTTCGGCCAATATACGAGTATATTTTCATTGGAAAAAGGTAGGAAATGAACAAAAGTAAGAAAAGAACAGTGGGAAATGATCGTTTGCCGATTTTGGCAGCAAGTTGTCGATTTTAGAAAAAAATCGCCCGCCGGTGAATTGCGGCAAGTTGCCTCAAACTCGGCAAATTGTTGCAAAAATCGCAAGATTGCCGACAAAATCGGTGTACTGGCCACATCTATACGGTAATTTTCCGTCGAAGTCGGCGTTCTAAACACTATCCGTGGCCATACGCACCGATTTAGGCGGCAAATTTCAAAAAATTCTATGAGAAAATGTTTTACGTGGTGCTTTAAGAAACAATTATTACTTTCTGGAGTTTTTCAGTATAATGGATTCGTCGCGGAGTGACAATTTTTTCACGTTTTTAATCGAAAAAATGAAGAGATTTCTCGTCACCCCGTTTGACGTGAAATGTCACGTCATCACGAATACATTATAGGAAATATGGAATTCCGTGTTTTTTTTTCTGGCGATGTAGAAAACTTTTTCTATTCTGTAGACAACATAATACTTACATTGCATGTCCTTTCGCCGCTCCTCGTGAAGATCCATGCTCCACTCCGTGATCGAATCGTCACCTGAAAAATGAACAATTTAGTGTTATTTATATGAAAGGGAGCAAAAGATTTGTGAGAAAAGATTCGCAAAAGTTCGTGCTGGCCGCCCCTCAACGGCAAATTGCCGTTGCGGGGCGACCAGCACTTCTATTTTTGCAGCGAACTGCCGATTTTACGAAAAATTGCCCCGCCGAATTGCGGAAAGTTGTCTCAAACTCGGCAAATTGCAGCAAAAATTGGACAATTGCCGCCAAAATCAAAGTACCGGCCACATCTCAACGGTAATTTGCCGACGAAATTAGCGTGCTGAAAACTGCCAGTGGTCAGACGCGCCGATTAAGGCCGGAAATCGCCGAACATTCTCTGAGAACATCTTTTACGGGACACTTTAACGGGGTTATTCAATGGCAAAAAACACCGCGAAATCTCGGAAAATGTTCCGATTGACCTGAAATTTTGGAACGCAAGGTCAAAAATAACTCCCGGAGATTCCCACGAAATTTCAGACCAATATATCGATTTTGAACATTTTCAGAAAACAATTCAATATTTTTTTTAAAATCGATATTTCGGCCCAAAATGTTGTGTTAATGTCCGGGAGAATTTTTTCCTTTATTTCCCAAAATTACAGGAAATCGGAGCATTTTCCAAGTTTTCGCGCAGTTTTTTGCCATTTCGTGAATAACCCCATAAGAAAAATGTAATACTTACATTGCATGTCCTTTCGCCGCTCTTCGCGAAAATCCATGCTCCTTAATAGCAATGTCACCTGAAAAATGAACAATTTGAATGTTATTTATATGAAATTACGCAAGATTTGTGAGAATGACGAGTGAGTGCAACAATAAACAAAACTTTTTTTATTTAAACCCCCTGATTGACCTACAAACTTAATTTTCGAGTTTGGGCGGCTTTAATGGCAAAGATTGACACTTTTGGTAAACAAAATTATGCTTTTTTGAAACAAAAATAAAGAAAATAGCAAAATAAATAAAGATAATTCTTGCCTCGCAATTTATCGCGAAGTGCCAATCCTTGCGAATGCGCCATAATAGGGAAAAAAACAAGAAAATTTTTGTTTATTAAAAGGTAAAAAAATTTAAAAAAAAAAAAACGGAAAACAGTTGAAATGCGCCGGCAAAAAAATTAATTAGGCCAGAGAATTGTTTTTTTTTTGTGGGTGCTTGCGTCTCTACCGATATAGTGTAGCCATAGAGCGTGTTTGCACTGCCCTGACGTTATGCCGCTAGACCTACAAGTAGGCTTACCGCGGTCGCCGCACACCGCGTCCGCGATAAGCTTATTAAAGGAGGGTAGGCGCTGCCGCCCGCGATAGGCCTATTATAAGCTTATAATAGGCCTATATTTGGCCTCAACCTATTATAGGCCTATCGCGCAAAACCTGTGAGGTCTGGAGTTCGAATACCCGCTATTTAAAAACTTTTTTGCAATTTTACAACTTTCTTTTTTTCTCATTTTTTGTCGATTTTTCACAAGTTTTTTTTCAGAAATTTTTTTCTCAAAAATTTTCCTTGTTTATTTTTTCTCGGTATAGCAAAGTTCTGAACTTTAACAATTTTCAGCTTTTGTGGGTAGATATGGAAATACTTTTCAGATGGTAATAAAGGTTCTGGGGTTGCCAAGTGTAATGTGCAGTTGAGGTTGGAAAGAATACTAGTCTGGGGTCAAATTCTTTACAATTACCCAAAGGTCCATTTCACGACCCATTTCTGTTGTTGGGGTCGGATAATATACCATGATCCGTTTAATACATGACCTCAGCTAAAAACTTGAAGCTCAGAAACCTGATATACCGAGAAAAAATAAACAAGGAACATTTTCGAGAAAAAAATTTTTGGAAAAAAAAACTTGTGAAAAATCGACAAAAAATGAGAAAAAAAAGAAAGTTGTAAAATTGCAAAAAAGTTCTTAAATAGCGCGTACTCGAACTCCGGCCCTTCTGCTTACCATGCGGCCACTCTGCCACTGAACCATCCACTGTTGAAAGCAAGGGTTCGGAAGGCCAGTCACTATAACGCGGACTCCTCTATTTCTCAGTGAGGCGCTGCACGCTATAAATTTCCATTGACCACTAAATTTTTGAGCCAACTTTAAGACAAATTTTCTGAAAAGCCAGATCGATTGGGGAAAAAGTGAATTCAGATTCGTAATCACCGTACTCAAATGTACCGATTCTGAAAGTTTGGTAAAATTCTCAACCCTCATGGATTTGTAGTTCCCTTGTTAGTTTACAGTATTATTTTAAGAAAACTGCCTTTAACTATCTGCGCTCTCTTCTCTCTCTCTCTCCCTCCCCACAGCAGCGCAGTCATTTTTTCAACTGGAATTTGTTTTTTTTTTCTGCAAAACTAGACCACTTTTTGAAAATCTTTTTTGAAAAAATGCCACGATTGGTGCAGAATTGACAGAGAAGATGCATTTGCGTTTCGAGCTGGTTGAGGCCCTTAAAATGCTCGCGAGAACAAGAACCTTCTGCGCAAGGCAGAATTTTAAAATTCCTATTAATCTTCCATAAATTCAAATTTTTCGTAAAATTCAGTACTGATTCGACTTGCTTTTCCCAAAAACAATATTTTGGGACTCAAAATTATAGTTTTCTCCATTGAAAACAATTGAGGAAAAGAAAATCCTCAAAACTATAATTCAAACAGCGCGCGCATTGCGCTGTGTGCAAGCAATGTGCGGTCGCGGTGAGACCCGCTTGTCTACCGTAGCGCCGCGCCTCCCTTTAATCCTAAAATAGTTTCCAGATTTTTGCTCCGCGATTTCTGCTCGTCTATGCTGTGATTTTGGAGCAAATTTTCAGTATTTTTATAATTCGTGTTTCCCGTTTTATTATTTTGTGCGAGAGCAGATCACTCTCGCACTCGTCGCCTTTTCGTCGATCTCTGTGGAGATCGACGAGCTCAGGTTGTTGTTGTTGTTGTTGTTGTTGTTGTTGTTGTGCAACTCTACTCATTCCTTGACGATCTTCGGTCACGAATCGGCATCTCCTCCTGGATCAAATGGCGTGACAGCCAAGCCAAGGGCTGTAGCTGCTGCCACTGGGTCCTTCCATAGTTTCGACATTGGTAACGGCTTGACAGGGTAGCATTTCAAGAAGTGCTTCAGATCTCCGACATCGTCATTGCATTTGATGCAGCATACCACTGGGCGGTTTTCCACTTTTGCCTTGTATTTTTCGAGTAGCAGAGATCTCTCCACCCTCAACCGCGCAAGTTCCACCCTTGTGTTTCTTGGTAGCGTGGACTCTTCCTCGCTCAGTGCTGGTGGTTGTCTGCCGAGTATTGGGTGGATGCCGTGGTTGCTGAGGTAGCTCTTCACGAAACTTGTGTGGTTCCTCTTTTGTACGGCTCTCGTGTCGCCGCGCATCCTTCTCCATTCATCTTCTCTGTCCTCCAAGCAGCCAAGTGGCGGTGTTCGTGGCCTGTTCCCACTCGTTCTTTCCTTTGGTCTCCTGCGGCTTAGGTCACTGGTTGGGTGGCCCGGCGTCTTTATGGCCGCGATTGCAAGTTGCTCGCTTCCCAGTGTCAGCTCTTCGCTCAGCGGTAGCATCCTCGTTTCGTGGTAGACCAGTTGTTTGGGGGTGTCCTTGGTGAGGCCACAGCAGGCTTTGAGTCCACCAACATATTGTCTCTCGAGCTTCGTCTTCTGGGGGGGGGGGGGGGGGGGCTCAGGTCGGCAGCTTCGCTGACCCAGTCAAAGTATCGACTGAACTGAGCACTCAACGCGACTCAGTATATGAGTAGAGCTTCAGATGAAGCTCATGCGCACGGAGTAATGGCGACTGCCTTTTTTTCAAACGATTTTTTTTGGCGCGGGAACACGCGCGACGCTCTCGTCTTCTCCGTCTCGTCTCTTTTCTAAATGTTTGCATTGGCACAGTGCCCAAAATTTTTCCCGTCGAATGCGGCGCGTGCGGCGTGCGCGTGTTATCAATGGAGCACATTTGCACCAGGTCACTCGCCATTACTCCGTGCATGCGTTGGATTTGGTCCGGATAAGTAATAGTATACTTCAGGTCATACCCTGAAAATTTCAGACCAAATTATCGATTTTGAAAATTTTCAGAAATAAACATCAATATTTCGGTCTGAAATTTTCAGGGAATGTCCGAGAGTATTTTTTAAATGATATCTCAAAATTTCAGACCGATCGGAGCATTCTCCGAATTTTCGCTGAATTTTTGCTGGTTTTTTTCTATTTTTTGCTGGTTTCGAGAATAACCCCATAATAAAAATGAAGCATTTGATCTGAAGAATATATTTTAACAACAGGTTTTTAAAAAGAGGACTATTTTTGCTGAAAATCAAAAAAGAAACACATTCCACACGGCGTGTTGGACGGAACGTTGGGAAATAAAATTGAAACTGCGCGGGCTTTTTTCTCGAAAAAAATTCTCGTTTAAGCGTGATTGCATTTAGCTGCACAACGTTTTTCTGCGTTAAACTGATACGAAGAGGAGACGCAGACAAGCAGAGTGCGAGGAGATTGTTGTTTTTGTAGAAAACTCTGGCCGGAGAGACGCAGACGCTCAGCGGAGCGCGTTCCGGCCAGAACGCCGTATTCCAGTTGAAAAAATAACTGAGCTGTGGTGGTGAGGAAGAGAGAATGAGATTGCAGAGAAAAAAAGTTCAGCGAAAATCAAAAACCTTCAAAAAGCTTGCCGGCCTTACAAATATTATACCAACAAAAAAAACAGCGAACCTGTAAAACGCGTCAATCAGCGCTGGATCCATCGAGAATTCATCCAGAGTTTTCACCGCTTTTTCCATTTGTTTAATATCCTTGCCGTCCTTCAAAATCTCGTTAATCCGCTTCACATACTGGTCCGGTGAGGCGGAAAGTGTCAAAATGAAACCGCTGCCGAGTTGGCTCAGATTCTCTTCGGTTATGAATCGTTTCGGATCTTCGGCCACCAGTCCGTACGTCTCGTCGTTGACTTCTGGTAGGTGCATTTCGCGAGCCGCGTTTTTTACCACATCCTGCAGTCGTTGTTCTTGTCGATTGATTGTGATGAATACGGTGTTGAGGACGGTGGACGGAATGACACGACCATTCCATGAGCCTAGATCTTTGTCTCTCACCACTGCGCCCTGAAGTGTTGATATTTGCGTTCTGCCTAATGACTCATTCCATAATCTTTCTTGAGGTTACGACAGGATAGAACTAGACGAATTAGAACTGCTACAAAATATAACTCGTGATGCGATGGAGCGCGTTTGCATAATTTTTTCAATTTCTCAGTTTTTCGCCGACTATGCAATTTTTTTCTGAAATTGCATTGATTTTATACTTTTCTTCATTTTCGCTGTTGATAAGTGCGTAAAATATCTGGAAATTACTGAAAAACCTATAAGAACCGGAAAATTCGAAGAATAATGCAAACGCGCTCTATCGCACCACGAGTTCTATTTTTTAGCCGTTCTATTTTGTAGCAATTCTATTTCGCCAAGTTCTAACTCGTCGTACGATGGAGCGCGTTTGCATTATTCTTCGAATTTTCCGGTTCTTATAGGTTTTTCAGTAATTTTCCGATATTTTATGAAGAAAAGTATAAAATCAATGCAGTTTCAGAAAAAATTCATAATCGGCGAAAAACTGAGAAATTGAAACAATTATGCAAACGCGCTCCATCGCACCACGAGTTCGATTTTGTAGCAATTCTATTTCGCTCAGTTCTGTTTTTTCCAGTTTTTTTTGTAGCAATTCTCTTATGTAGCATATCTATTTCGCCTATTTCTATTATGTCGTACCCTCATTTTTTAGCGAATTACTCGATCTTTGCCTATTTTCAATGGGCCTATGCAGAGGAATTTCCCTATCATTTTATTCCTATCACATGCTATTTCTTTCATTGTCGTTTGAATTTCAAAAATACGCAAACACCGCGTTGTAATTTTTTTGTTTTCACAATATTTTGAACACTTTTTGCCAACTTTTCGACACTTTTAAAGCAATTTTACAAATTTCGAAGTATTTACTTTTTGGCGAGGAATTTCTGGTGCTACCTCGGAATAGAACTGAAGTGTAATAGAACTGCAGCGATATAGAACTTGCTTCGCAATAGAACCGTTTGGAATAGAACTGTTCGGTAAAGAACTGTAGCAAAATAAATCTGTTTTGAAATAAAACTGTTCGGAATAAAACTGTAGCGTTTTGGAACTAAATTAGCAATGGAGCGCGATTGCATTGCTTGGCCGTCAAGGCGGGCCGAGAAAAAAATGATAAAAGTTTATTCAAAAAAACAACAAAACAAACAATTTTTGATGAATAGCTCAAATATGAAACTGTTGAAAAAAGCACGCGCATGAGAAATTCCAATATTTGAATGAGCAAGCAATGCAATCGCGCTCCATTGCTAATTTAGTTCCAAAACGCTACAGTTTTATTCCGAAGAGTTTTATTTCAAAATAGTTTTATTCCGATCAGTTTTATTCCGAACAGTTTTATTTCGCTACAGTTCAATTTCGCTACAGTTCTATTACGCGTCAGTTCTATTCCGAGGTAGCACCGAATTTCTCAATTTCATCACATTTCGCGCGCGTCAATTTCGAAATTCAGCATATAAAACAAACCTTAACCACGTGTTCCGGAACTGACGTGTCGAACGGCTTGAGGGGCGTATGAAACGACATGGGCAGATTCTGATGGAATGAAATGAAGACGTTCCAAAATTAGAAAAATTAGTGCGAGTGTGAGAGAGATAAGCAACCGCGAAATCAAATCAACAAACAGTTGGGAAAAAGAGAAGAGGAGAAAAAAAAGTCACATGGATGGAATTCATTCGTTTTGTCACATAAATAATATAAAATATATATAATCATAAAATAATCTTAATGATAGACTGGGGAGAGAAAAGTCAAAAAAAGAGACACAAAAAAAAAGAGAAAAAGAAGAAAATGGGGTTGTGGGTTCGGGTGGGAGGGGAGGGGAGCAAAAAAACCATAAGAAATCGATAAAAATCCAGTAAATTATGAAACTTTTGTGTGGGTGGGAGGGTGTGTGTGCGTTTTTTTCTTGTTTTGTTTTTTGCTCCGTGGGCTCTCGGCGGAGCTAAAATAGAGCTTGTGAGGGGCAAATAAAAACTAAAAAAAATTGAAGGAAAAATCAAAATCACAAGTTTTTCACCACGCTAATTTGGTTGAGAGAGAAAACTGGTGGAAGAGGAAGAGGTGGAGGAGGAAAGAAAAAAACAATATTTTTTTTTTGGAAGGGGTAAAACGATTTGGTGGTGGTGGTGGTCGTATTTAAATTTATCGATGGATGATACATTGGTTCTTTGGAAAAACAGAAAAAACACTATTGAAACTATATTTTTGAATTTTTGACCTTTTCTTGTCTTTTTTCACCGCTTTCGGTTCAGTGTTTTTACTGCAAACAAATGCGGTGCGTGAGCAACTAGAAAATTCGAGAAATGATAGAGATAAGCGGCATTTTCTAGATGGGGGCGGGGAAAGGGACAAAAGGTCGGATCATCACAGACACGGAAATGATGACGGGGAAAGAAAATAAAGGGCCGGAACGGTAAAACATTTACGAAATATTTAGACGGAATGAGCGAAAAATGAAAATGAAAAAGAGCAAACAGAAATAAATGTCTAGAGGGACAAACGCTATTTCTGTGCGACCGAAGTCGCATTGTTGTGCTTCCTCCGACGTCTTCTAAAACAACAACACTTCACCTCGCCACTCA
Source organism: Caenorhabditis japonica (assembly GCA_963572235.1). Lineage (NCBI taxonomy): Eukaryota > Metazoa > Nematoda > Chromadorea > Rhabditida > Rhabditidae > Caenorhabditis > Caenorhabditis japonica. The sequence continues at coordinate 9,244,330 of OY754342.1, forward strand.
AATTGTCGTCGGCCGCCGTTCGACCCTCTGTCGTCCTGCCCTCCTCAACAGCTTCACCGGCATTCGAGTTGATCACCTGCAAATTGGGAACAAAAAAATGAAATGTTATAGAGTTTCTACATGGAAACACGAAATCCCGCCCACTTTTTTGGGTATTTTGCAGCAGTCGTTTGCGACTTGTTTGAAAATAATTTTCTTTTATTAATTTCACGATTTTTTTTTCGCTATTTATGGGGTTATTCATTAACATGCAATTTGCATTTCTTGTCAAATTTTTCTTATGGGGTTATTCACGAAATGGCAAAAAACGGCGCGAAAACTCGGACAATGCTCCAATTGATTTGAAATTTTGAGAAATGAAGGCGAAAATTCTCCGGGAGATTCCCACAAAATTTCAGACCAAAATATCGATTTTTAAGAAAAATTGAATTTTTTGTCTGAAAATGCTTATGGATCTATTCACAAAACCGAAAAAAACGGAAAAAAATTGCGGTTTTAAAATCGATAGTTGGGTCCAAAATTTTTTGAGCGTGTACAGGAGAATTTTTTCCAATATTTCAGGTCAATTGGAGCATTCTCCGATTTTTCCCGCAATTGTTTTCCGTTTTTTTCTTTTTTCCATAACATTGGATAAAAATAAAAAAACAATGAAAAGTAGCGCACGGCTGCTGCAAAATTTTATGGACAAAAATGGGCGGGGTTTCATTTCTTCTTTTCATGTATTTAGCAACACGATTGAAAAAAGAGTATTCCCGTGAATTTTCCCGTCATTTTAAGCATTTTAATTCAGAAAAATAACATTTTTGCAGATGTTTGTTGGATTGGGGCTGCGAAATCCGCAATTTTTTAAAATCTTTTTCGGTGTATGGTGTTCTTATTGTTGAACCAATTTTGACCATTTTCATTTAAAAACTGAGCAAAATTTCTTCGTTGTGAAATATTTCTTGGTTTCGAAATTTTCTCTGGTCTTATGGAACTATGTATTCAGAACAGGAAAACATTGTTTTTCGTGTTTTTTAAGCAGAATTGCAAAATTGCCGAAAAACTACAGTGGCCTGTGGTTTTTTGACGCAAACAACCCGTCGTGTCGAGACCCGCCGATGTGATAATTCGATGCGCTTTTAAATTTCGGCAAAACTTCCATTGAACATTAAAGATGCATTACATTTTTTGGCTCCGCGACGTTTCAAAACCAGTCATTTCAAAACCGAGTGTATTTTCGAAAAATTCCTCTATAAATTTCAGGCAGTTCTATTCCGGCTCACCAATTTTCAGATTTTCCTCGAAATAGCCGCCAAATAGCAGCCAAATAGCCGCCAGGCAGCTGACAAGTAACGCACATTTGGATGTCATTTTACGTTTTTATCAATTATTTTTATTTTTTTGGGAATTCAAATCTACTGGTATGTCCCAGTTTCGAGATGTCTGGTTTCGAGATGTCGCAGAGCCATTTATTCGTGAAAATATTTATTTTTCAAATTTCGAAAAAAAAAATTACCTGAGTTGATCCAAACTGCGCGTGAGCCGCCGCTTGACTGACTTTCAAGTCTCCACGATCTGGAAAATTTGGTTTTGTAATTTTTTTTCGGGGAAAAAAAAAAGGTCATTTTGAAAACAACACCTACCAGTTCTCTTGACATCCTTCGATTCCGAAGTGTGCAACGATCCTGACGGAGTCGACTGGAATTAAAAAGATTTCAAGTTTGAAAAAAAAAAGAGTAAACGCGCTCCACTAAACTCACAGTTTCGTCAGTTTTTTTTCACATTTTTTTTGCAATTTGTCTATTTTTCTAGAAATTTTTTTTTGGTCAAGAAACGAAAAATAGAAAATGATAGCCAATTCGCTAACACTGAACCATTTGCAAAAATTGTGAAAAAAAAACAATAACAACAACGATTTTATGCAAAAAAAAGGCAAATTTAATGAGAAGACGAAAACGAAAAAGACAAAGTACTCGTTTCACTGGAGCGCGTTTCATCACCAACATCATCGCGACCGGACAATACATTCCAAAAAAAAAAACAAATTAAAGCAAAAAAAAAAAGAGAAAAAAAAGCTCACCACATTGTTCAGCTTTGGCGTCCAGTCAAATTCGTAATCATAAGTGGCACCTAGTCGATCCAAAACCGCCTTGAACAGATTATAGCAAAAGTCATAATCGGGCGTTTCGAAAAAGTCGAGACGACGAGCGTAACGCAAGTACTGTGCAAACTCATCCGGGAATCCCTCGCAGAGCACCTCGACGGCCGTCTGACGCTTCGTGTCGCCAATCTTTTGATAGCGCTCTTTCAGCGTGTCCGCTTTGAGGCCTTGCCACGGAAGAGATCCACGCAAAAAGTACATGAACATGTGGCCGAGAGCTTCGATATCGTCGCGTCGAGATTGCTCTTTGCCCAAGTGTGTGTTGATGGACATGTAGCGTGCGGTACCGGTTAGCGACTTGTGTTCCCTGTACGCAATGTGTTTGCCTAAAAGAAGGGAATAAAGATTGGGATGACTTTCTAGTTATGGTGGAGTGGTTTTTAGCTTAATGCAGGGATTAAAATTGGGAACGTTATTTCCGATAAATTGTTTTTTAATTTTTTAATACAACGTTCAAACTAATGCAAAAATGCAAAAAATTCAGCGAAAATTCGGAGAATGCTCGATCAGTCCGAAATTTTGACAAAAAATGCGGACATGTGCAAAAATTTTCAGACCAAAATATCGATTTTTTTGAAAATTTTCAAAAAAAAAATCGATAATTTTCAGAAAAATCGATATTTTTGTCTGGAATCTTCTGCACATACCCGAGAGTATTTTTGACATTTTTTGTCAAAATTTCAGACTAATCGGGGCATTCTCCGAATTTTCGCTGAATTTTTTGCATATTTTGCTGGTTTCCGTCAAGAAGAACAAAAACCTAAAAGCACCGTATTTTTTGCAGTCCAAAGTTTTGCATTTAATTTTTTAAAATTAAAATTTTTCATACCACGAAATATCAAAAAACGGCAAAAAAATGCGCGAAAACAACAATATTTTGTTTTTTTTTTCTGAGCATATCCAGAAGTTTCAGGTCAATCGGAGCATTTTCCGAATATTTTTTCCCCGTTTTTTCTGCTGTTTCGTGGATAACCCCATAATAGAAAAAACGCATTTTTGGGGCCATAAATACACAAAAACTCGCATTTTTCGAGAGCGAAAGAAAATTTTTTGTTATTTTTTAGAGCGAAAAAATTCCAGATTCCAGAAACATTTAAAAAAATGTAAGAAAATACGAAACTTTTGGAAAAATGTTGACCTTTCAAAAAAAAAAACTTTTTCTCGTAAAACTCACCCGTATCGCAATCAATGTACTCTTTGGCGAGTCCAAAATCAATAATATGAAGAACGTGTTGTTTTCGAGTTGAATATCGTCCAATCAAAAAGTTTTCTGGTTTGACATCACGATAGATCAAGTGTTTCGTGTGCACGTATTCGATTCGGCGAATCTGGAACAATTTTTTTGAACACTTGTGGATTTACTTAAATTTGAAACGAAAAAAACTTATTTTTCGCGTAGATCGAAACGTGTGTAATGGACCTATTCACAAAACCGGTAAAAAAAAAGAAAAAAACGGAAAAAAAATTGCGGGAAAAATCAGAGAATGCACCGATTAACCTGAAATTTTGGGAAATATTGGAAAAAATTATCCTGTACACTCTCAAAAAATTTTGGACCAAAATATCGATTTTTCTGAAAATTTTTAAAATCGATATTTTGGTCCAAAATTTTTGGAGCGTATACAGGATAATTTTTTCCAATATTTCCCAAAATTTCAGGTTAATCGGACCATTTTCCGATTTTTCCCGAAATTTTTTTTCCGTTCTTTTTTTTTTTCCGGTTTTGTGAATAGGTCCATAAACACCGTCATTTCGAAACCGGCCATTTCGAAACTTTTGTGCATTTTTTGCATACTAGTGAATTTAAATTTTCAAAAAAAAAAAACAATTATTGATAAAATCGAAAAATAAAAACCAAATGCGCGTTTTTGGTTTTTATTTTTCATAAAAAAAAAAAACCAAATGCGCGTTTTTTAAGTTTCGAAACCCAGTTTCGAAATGAACATATTACGATATGCTGTAACTAGTCCGATTTTTGGCTCTGAAACGTTTCGAAACTAGGACGATTCGAAACGTCTGTGCTATTTTTGTTCGCACTTTTGACAAAATTCGGCCAAGGATAAAATAGTTTTCGAATCTTTGTGAATTCGGAGAATTTTTCAAAAATTATCAGAAAATTTAGCGCTTAAAATGCAGTAAAGTTTCGAAACGTCTTGACAAAAAAAATTTACTACACAATTTTAAATTTCAAATTTCAGAAAAAATAACATTTAAATAAATCTTACCAACTGCATGGCGAGCATCGCCACAGTCTTGAGCGAGAAATGACGATCACAAAGATCAAAAAGATCTTCAAGAGAATGCCCGAGCAGCTCCATGACAAGAGCATTATATTTGCCACACGGACCAAAATAGTGCACTTGCGGTAGACCTTCTGTAACGAAATCATGTTGCAGAAAAACGTCATTCTTCCATTATAGATAAACTGAGAGACCTGGGCTCATACCTGCTTGTCCGAGAAGTTTGTAAAATCTGTACTCGAGATGGAGTTGTGGCGCTTTGCTCTTCATCGGCTCCAGTTTGATGGCCACGTGCTCATTGTTGTACAGGTTTTTGCCGAGTCGAAGTTCGCCGAAATTTCCGCATCCAATCTTTTTTCCAACCTGTAAAAGGTGAAATTTTACAAAAATATGTCATGTCTTTTTAAATTTTATGGACCTATTCATTTGAATTAAAATGAACTTTTATGTCACATTTATTCAATACAATACTATTTACATATTAATGAATTTTTCTGAATTTTCCTGAACCATCGAGTTTGAGCCTTTCTGCAAATCGCGCCTATCCATCCTGGTCAAATAAGTGAATGGGGTTATTCTCGGAACCAGCAAAAGAAGCAAAAAATAGAAAAAACCATCAAAAAATTCAACAAAAATTCGGAGAATACTCCGATCAATCTGAAACTTTGGGAAATAATTAAAAAATACTTCCGGACTTTCCCTGAAAATTTCAGACCAAAATATCGATTTTGAAAAATTTCAGAAATAAAAATCGATATTTCGGTCTGAAATTTTCAGGGAATGACCGGAAGTACTGTTTAAATAATTTCCCAAAGTTTCAGAACAATCAGAGCATTCTCCGAATTTTCGCTGAATTTTTTGCTGGTTTTTTCTATTTTTTGCTTCTTTTGTTTTGCTGATTCCGAGAATAATCCCATTCACTTATTTGACCAGGATGACTAGGCGCGATTTGCAGGAAAACTCAAACTCAATGGTTCAGGAAAATACAGAAAAATTCATTAATATGTAGTATTGCATTGAATAAATGTGACATAAAAATTAATTTTTATTAAAGTGAATTTTCGTTTTCAAACGGATTTTTTTCTTCCAAATTGAAGATAAAATGCCAATATCCCTCAAAATCTTTTCGATTTTCAGTTTTTTTCCTTTTTTGATTCTCCAGCTCTGACTCTGATTCTGACGATCAAAAATCCAAAATCAAATCAAATCGACACTAAAAGTCAGAATGACGTTAAGGCAACAAAATCCCGTAGCGAGTAAAATAACATTAATCTACATATTTATACTTTGAGAGAGAAATGTCTATTATTAGAGGACAAGCTGAGCACTTTGAGCACAGCGGTTAATCCAATCAGAGCTGCTCCATCTATCCGGCTCTGCGGCACAGGAATAAGAAAGATTGGGGCGATGAATCTCATTTTCATTCTCCAATATGGGGACTTCTGTTTAATTAACGAGCATTGCGAAAACTGGTTTAATTCGAAAAAGGCTATTAGCCATTGAAAATAGCTGGTAACCATTTTATATGGCACACGGCTAATAGCCTAACAATTTTCTGAGCGTGTTGAAACGAGGAAACTTGATAGTCAACATATTTTTTTAAAGAAATGCTCACCTTAAAATTGGGTCCAACCATGAGAACACCCTGCGAGTTGGTTGTACTCGCCGAGGCGGCCGAATTGTTCCCGCGTGCGTTCGTCATTGCGGATGGTGCCCAGTGTGAGAGGCCAGATAGGATTGCCTGACGAGGCCGCGTCGACGTCGACACCCGTCTGAAAATGACAGTAAACGGTTGGAATTTCCATTTTTTTTGTTTTTTAGGCACGGAAGGCGGCAAAGAATAAGACGAAGGCAGTGGACAAACTTTTGTACGCGTAGCACGGCGATTGAGCTTAAATTTTTAAAACGGAAAAAAATTGACGCCAAATTATTATTCACGGAAACCAGCAAATATGCCAAAAATTCGAAAAATGCTCCGATCAGCCTGAAATTTTGACAAAAAATGTCAAAAATACTCCCGGACATGTGCAGAAAATTTCAGACCAAAATATCGATTTTTTAACATTTTCAAAATCGATATTTTGGTCTGAAATTTTCTGCACATGTCCGTGAGCATTTTTTACATTTTTTGCCAACATTTTAGACTGATCGGAGCATTCTCCGAAATTTTCGCATTTTTTGCTGGATTCCGTGAATAACCCATAATGAACCTAATCAGAGCACTGTAGAAAACGGAAAAAAAAAACAATCGGGGGATAACTTGGAGAATTCTCTGAAACTTAGGGAAAAATGTCGAAAATACTCTAAAACAGAAAATTTGGAACCGAAATATTCTCATAAACTTTGAAAATGGCCAATTTTCCCACAAAATTTCTCGGAGCGAACGCATTTGTCGACACAGTTGAAATGAGTGCGACCGTAACCTATTTAAAAATGTAAACAGGTTTTATTTATTTTCTTAAACTTGTTTTCATTTTTAAATGGGTTACGGTCGTACTCATTTCAAATGTGTCGAAAAATGCGTTCGCTCCGAGATATTTCGTGGAATAATTGGCCATTTTCAAAGTTTATGAGAATATTTCGGTTCCAAATTTTCTGTTTTAGAGTATTTTCGACATTTTTTCCCAAAATTTCAGCGAATTTTCCGAGTTTTCTCACCCAATTGTTTGCCTTTTTTTATTCCGTTTTTACTGCGTATTTGGCGCCAATTTTACTTTCGTTTAAAAAACCGTACGCTTCAACCCACCGTACTCAATAGGTCAAACACAATAAAGACCAAAAAAAAAAGAGAACAAAATCACGCAATTTAAAAGATGCGGACCACACAACGCAACAAATACGGACCAAAACAAATGGGGTCAAAACTGATAATCTGATAATGCTGACACAAACAAACTCGTCGTCTCGTCTCTCTGTTTTGACAAACAGGGAATGAAAAAAAAAAAAACGAGAATAAATAAGGTGGCGGTAAGAATGGGATGATGATGGCGACGACGATGATGTTGAGGAGGACGAAAAGAAACCGAAAAAACCGGAAAGGCAGCCTGAGGAAAAAAGTACAAAAACCGAACACATTGTGACGATTCAATCAATGAACCTGTTGTGTTGTGTTGTGTTGTGTCGTGTGAATGAGTGAATAAAGAGGAAGAAACGAGGCGCTCTCTCTCTCTCTATTATTCATACTTTTTTGTGCCATTTTTCATTCATTTTTGGACGCGTAAATGGGAGAGAAGAGGAGCAGAGAAGAGGAATCCTTTGTTTTGCAAATTCAAGACCCGTCAAAACCATATAATTTAACGGAAGAAGGAAACTGGAGCTTGCCGCGGACTGCATTGTGGGGGTTAGAAGGCTTATTTACAACTCTCGTCTGAAAATCCTGATCAGGGCTGTATTTTTCTCTTAAAAAGCTCAAAATTTAATTTTTCATGATCATGGTTACTCATCTTTGCTCACGTGGCATACGAATTTATCGAAATTGAGTAAGCTTCGTTTCGAATATTACTCTCTTCTCAGCACCGGTCCATCATTTTTTAAATTGCCACTTTCTCACAAGAAATATCGGCACGAATTTTGACACATTCATTCATTCATTCAAATGTGTCGAAATTCGTGCCGATATTCGTCGTGAGAAAGCGGCAATTTAAAAAAATGATGGACCGGTGCTGAGACGAAAGTAATACTCGAAACGAAGCTTACTCAATTTCGATAAATTAGTATGCCACGTGAGCAAAATGTAAATCGATGAGTTATCATGATTATGGAAAATTAGATTTTGAGCTTTTTAAGAGGAAAATACAACCCTGATCAGGATTTTCAGATAAGAGTTGTAAATACGCCTTCTAACCCCCAAAATGCAGCCCGCGACTCCAGTCTCCTTCTTTCGTTAAATTATGTGGATTTGACGGGTCTACAACTTGCAAAACAAAGGATTGAGCTCATTAAGAGCAAAATACAGCCCATAATCATGATTCCAGAACATTTTACTCATCCTTTCGGCAAAAAGGACGAAAAGTTCCTTCTCCCAATGACGTGTTGTCCTATAGCAACATGTGGAGAGCGGGTTGGGCGTGCGAGTGTTATCAATACATGCATGGAGCATGATAAATTCTCGTCGTCTGCCAGTGCCCAATGACAAGCCGCGACTCGTCTCAAATGTATAACCCTGCCAATCTGCCTGCTCTCGCGACGACGACGCCGACAACGAAGGCGTCGTTGGCTTTGTGCCGGCTAGTCATCATCCCAGATAACGAGCGGGGCTCTTTTGGACTTTTCGTGATTGGCCGATAAAAATCGGTTTTTAAAGATAAGAAGCCATAATTTCAATTTTCAAATTTTTAAATCTAAATCCTTCTAAACTAACTTTTAAAAAGCTTACAATGATGATTCATAAAACTGCAAAGTTCAGAAAAGAAAAAAATGCATTTTCAGCAAAATATATTTCCGTCTGAAAACTCCTCACGCCATTTCTTTTTTTCCGATAAAAAACGGAAAATAAGCCAGTTCGCACTAGATCAATCTCCTCAAAACTAATCCTATGATGGTTTGGAGTGTCAGGGGGATTTCCAGATTTCTTTCCATCTCACAGATTTGCTCAGAAATGATTTTCATCGGCTAATAACTTTGGAGATGGACTGGCAGTCTGTCTGGATCTCTAGGGCATAGAAACGATGGCTAAAGACGGAATTTTGGCCGATGAATGGAAAAACAGCAACAAAAAATTGCAGGAAAATTCGAAAAATTCTCCAATTGGTCTGCCTGGGAAATAATTTCAAAAATATTGACTCGCGGAACTGCTCAGACAATGTTAGGCGAAAATGTCGATTTTAAAATTGACGATCAACTGGGCAGTTTTTTTTAACATAAATAGTGTCATTGTCGACCCGCCAAAATGGTCAAACGCGCTCCGCTGAACTCAACGCTTTGCGATTTTCATTTTGGTATCCAAATTATTTCATTTCACGTTTAATTTACACGTGAAATGGAATAATTTGATGACCAAAATGAAAATCGCATAGCGTTGAGTTCAGCGGAGCGCGTTTGACCATTTTGTCGGGCCGACAATATTTTTTATTACTCGAGTCTCGGCTTATTGGCTTATTTATGAAAATGGCAAAAAATGTGGTGCACGCTGTCCTAGGATAGAAACAAAGGCATATCGAGTTGGCAAATGTGGAATTACACAGAATGAACTTTTTTGACGGAAATTATTTACAAATATGTACTGAAAATGGGATTATTTCATTGTCCCACCTAGATAATAACACGTTCATATTATTTGTTTTCCAGTTGTTGTTAAAAAAGTTATATTTCTGGAATTTTAGATGCATTATTTAACGAGTTATTTATAATAGATTCGTGGCGGAGTGACATTTCACGTGAAACTGGGAGACGAAAAATCTCTTCATTTCTTCAGTTATTTCTTCACTTTTTTGAATTAAAACGTGAAAAAATTGTCACTCCGCCACGAATCCATTATAATAGAGCTTAAAAATACAAGTTTTTAAACCCAATTATTTAACTCGTCAAATAATGCATCTAAAATTCCAGAAATATGAGGTTTTAACAACAACTGGAAAACAAATAATATAAACGTATTATTCTCTATTGTCGACCCGCCAAAATGATCAAACGCGCTCCGCCGAACTCAATACTACGTGGATTTCATTTTGGTTTCCAAATTATTTCATTTCACGTTGAATTTACACGTGAAATGAAATAATTTGGAGACCAAAATGAAATCCACGTAGTATTGAGTTCAGCGGAGCGCGTTTGATCATTTTGGCGGGCCAACAATAGGTGAGACAATTAAATAACCCAATTTTCAGTACATATTTGTAAATAATTTCCCGTCAAAAAGGTTCATTCATATGCCCTTATTTCTATCCTAGGACAGCGTGCACCACATTTTTTGCCATTCGAGACTCCAGTAATAAAAAACTAAACTATTTATGTTTTAAAAAAAACTGCCCAGTTGATAAATATGGGCTGCAGAAAAATGAAAACGGAAAGAAGGGGAAGTGTTTGACGGTTGGAACAAAGAAATCAGCAGAAATCGAGAAGAGAAAGAAGGAAAGGCAAGGCAAAAGTGAGAAAAAAAAAACCAACGACCGGTGTGGGCGAATACGAACACATACACACACCTCGATAGAGAAAAGCGGTCGAAAGCAGCAGGGCGAGAAAGAAGAGAAAAAGAGAGAGAGAGAGTGTGGCACAGAGTTACCAAATTGAAAATCGATAATGGCGGATGGATGTGTACGGACGGGCCGCGCGTTTGTCTGCGTCTCTTCGCCGCTTTGTTTCCGCGCGCAACAATGTCCGGACAACATTGAGGGCAGCGTTGAAATGAGAAAAATGATGATGATGTTGATGAAGCCAATTTCTTTTCGAGATGCCAGAGAGAAAAAAACGCCACACCAAATTAATCAAAGAGACACTGCAGTCGAGACCAGAGGTGGAGACGGACAGAGATGGCGACATGGAATAGCAGAAATTGAAGGCGACAAACGGAATGAGTCATTCTTGTCCGTTAGAAGCGGCGGTAGCATCAGCAGCACGACGAATGAAAACAATACAGACAAGAAGCAAAAGAGCACAACAAAACGTTTCTGATTCATATCGCGTGGCTGCGACAATTTTGAAAAGAAAAAAAGGACATTGATCACGGAATGAGTAATTCTCGTCAGAATGTATTCGTATTGCTCATGAAAAGGTCGAAAAATTATTCAAAAGTTAAAAAACAGATTTTGTAGCAAAAAAATTGGGGGAAAGCTGGGAGAATGCTTGCGAAAATTTTTAACCGAAATATTGTCGACCCGCCAAAATGGTCAAACGCGCTTCGCTGAACTCAACGCTATCCGATTTTCATTTTGTTCTTCAAATTATTTAATTTCACGTATAAATTCAACGTGAAATTAAATAATTTGAAGAGCAAAATGAAAATCGCATAGCGTTGAGTTCAGCGGAGCGCGTTGGACCATTTTGGCGGGCCGACAATACCGATTTTAAAGATCCGAAATTCTCTGAACATGTCCGGGAGTATTTTTGAAATTATTCATTTCCCAAAGTTTTAGGCAGCATTTTTCCCTTTTTTTCTAGGAATTTTTAAAATGTTCATTTCCATGAGCAATATCGTTTTTTTATTTAAATTGGCAATCGGTGTTTGCGTACTGGCATATCGTACAGATGTACGAAGCACCGCCCACAGCCCCGTTTTTTTGTATGATTTTCGCTTATTACTGCCAAATTTGATGATTTTTTTATTAAATAAATTATTGATTTTAAATAGATTGATAAATATCGCGGTCAAATGAAATTTGGACGAAAAATTCGAGAAAAGAAGGAAATAATGCAAAAACCAATAAAAATTGAAAATGGAAAAATTGTTTTCTGACATTCCCAGAAAATTTGAGACCAAAAATTGTATTTCATCATTTTCCGAGAAAAAAAATTGATAAATTTTGGAAACGATATTTTTGTCTGAAATTTTCTGGGAATGTCCGAAAGTACTTCTGCCATTATTTTCCGAAATTCATTTTATGCATTTTTTGTCAAATTTTCCTTATTCATTTCATGCAGAAAACGACATTTTCTGCAGCAGAAAACTGCAAAATGCACTTTTTGTCATGCATGAAATGAATAACACCACCATTTTTTTTGCATTTTTTGCGTGTTTTTCGTGACAAAAAGTGCATTTTGCAGTTCGACGAAATGCAGTTTTCTGCTGCAGAAAATGCCGGTTTCCGCGTGAAATGAATAATGGGGTTATTCATTTCATGCATTTTGCATTTTTTGTCAAATTTTTATTATTCATTTTATGCAGAAAACGACATTTTCTGCAGCAGAAAACTGCATTTCGTCGAACTGCAAAATGCACTTTTTGTCACAAAAAACACGCGAAAATGCAAGAAAAATGGTGGTGTTATTCATTTCATGTAGAAAATGACAAAAAGTGCATTTTGCAGTTCGGCGAAATGCAGTTTTCTGTAATTTGCAGTTCGACGAAATGCAATTTTCTGCTGCAGAAAATGTCGTTTTCTGCATGAAATGAATAAGGAAAATTTGGCAAAAAATGCAAAATGTATGAAATGAATAACACCATAAGGAAAACTTGACAAAAATGGCAATATAATGGATTCGTGTCGGAGTGACAATTTTTTCACGTTTTTGTTTGAAAAAATTAAGAAATAACTGAAGAAATGAAGAGATTTTTCATCTCGCAGTTTCAAATGAATTGTCACTCCTCCACGAATCCATTATAGCATAAAATGAATAACCCCATTAGCATTATTTTCTATTTTTTCTCGAACTTTTCGTCTAATTTCCATTCATTCGACCTCAAAAATATCTCAATAATTTTTTTTTTAACAAAAAAAAAAGAAACAGAAATCAACAAAATGGATAGATTAAAGCGAAAATCATACAAAAGTGGGAGTGGGCGGAGCTTCGTAAATCAGTTCGCAAGCACAGACAACATCCTCTCATTTTTTCCGACAACATCCTCTCATTTTCTCTGCTCATTTTTCAATTCAAAATTGTAGCCAGCGGAGACCTATCCGACGACGATTCGCGGCTCTTGTTATGATCCATTCTAAGAAGAATCATAGTGACGGTGGAGGACGAGGACTGGACAGAACAGTTGTGGAGGTGACACTTCCACTTCAACGGACCATCGACACGACGACTTGTTCTGTTTTTTTCGTGTGTGTGTTATGTGTTACGGTGGTTAAACGAATAGAGGTAGGGAGAAATAAAAAGGTGAAATTGGGTGCACAAAAGGGAAAGGGAAAGTGGAAAAATGCGACAATATTAAGCAAAGAAAAAAAAGTAGCCATTAAATAAATAAATAAATAAAACGGTTAAAAACGAACGAATAAATAAAAGTTTAAAAGTTTAAAAACGTGTGGTTCCCAGACGAGCAATTCGTCAAAAAAAGTTAGACCAATGAGAAAATGTTCCGTCGATTCTTTTCGATGCTCCTTCTTCTCCTCGCGGCAAATAGAAGTGCCGCGTGAGTGCAAAAAAAGACGGAAATTGAGGGGAAAAATTAGGAGAAGGAAGAGAAGGAGATGAGAGATGAAGCCACTCGAAAAAAAGCGCGACGACTCGCCATTCGGCAACCATCGAGACACACACACACATTCAAACATCACATCCAGTTCACACTTTAGAGAAAAGGAGCAAAAAACGGTAGTTTCCCAACAAAAAAAAAATAGTTCACGTGGTGATCATACAGTGCGCGTCATAATTATAAGACACCCCCTTTTTTTGGGGTTTTTGGGAAAACTAGAAGTTTTTATAAAACGGCATGTGGTGGATCTTTTTCAGCGTCCAAAATAACCCGGAAACCCAATTTTTCATGTACCTACCACAAAAATTACGACTACAGTACCAAAAAGTCGAAAAATCAGCCGCGTCATAATTATAAGACACCCCCAGAAAAATAATGAATTTTTCAACTTTTTTCAACCTTTTTGAACTTGTATCTATTTTTTCACCGGTTTTACTGCTTTTTATTCCTTTTTAAGTTATTTTCTTATTTTTTACCAATAATTGTGTCATATTTGACCACTTTTTTTCAAGTTTCACACATTTTTGAGCTTGACTTCAGATTTCAGGTTTATTAACAGAAAAATTAACCGAAACATCAAAGAAAACAAAAAAAAAACAGAAATTTAATAAGAAGTAGGTCCTACAAACTTCTGCATCACTTTGCACAGTCTGTTGCTCATGCTCTGAGTAAGGCTCTCGAGGTATGATGACTGGAGCTTGTCATACTCTTCGGTAACGGCATCCTTGAGCTCTCCTACAGTTTGAAACTGCTTTCCGTGACGATAAACTGCTCGGGCAAAAAGTCCCCAGACATTCTCTATGGGGTTGAGGTCTGGCGAGTTGGCTGGTCAAGCAAGGACTTTGATCTTTTCCGTGGAAAACCAGTTTATTGTCGATGAGCTTTTGTGAATTGCCGCATTATCTTGTTGAAAGGTATGAGTCTTCTTGCGGTTTCCACGATTGAAAAAGAAGACAATTCCTTCCTGGAGAGTGTCCTGGTAGTCCATGGAGTGCATCTTACAAGTCACGCATTCCAAGAAAACGAGTGTTGGAAACTCATCTCACGACACATGGCTTCTAGATCATTGAGGATCTTTGGACGTCCAGTGGGTTTTGCTGAGTCGTGGGCCATTGTATCTCGAGCATAGTTTCTTACACATCATCGCGAACGAGTGATTCTTCTGCTCATCTGCAAAGTACTGAATCCAAGTTGAGTCATAATGTCCAGTTGAGCTTGCTCTTCTGAAGAGAGGGTAGAGGCGAGTAACGTGATGATTGAACTGAGGTGAATGAATGTAACTCATATCCTAAATCATAATTTCAGCTGGCCTAAACGTTTTGTCATATGTTCTGCACATCTTAGAATTACTGTAGTCAACCAAAATCCTTGAAGGAGATGTGACGGTGAAAAAGTTGGAAACTTGAATGAAAGCGGTCGAATAGGACACAAGTATTAGTAAAAAATAAGAAAATGTCTTTAAAAGAAATAAAAAACAGTAAAACCGGCAAAAAAATAGATAAAAGTTCAAAAAGGTTGAAAAAAGTTGAAACATTCATTATTTTTCTGGGGGTGTCTTATAATTATGACGCGGCTGATTTTTCGACTTTTTTATACTGTAGTCGTAATTTTTGTGGTAGGTACATGAAAATTTGGGTTTCCGGGTTATTTTAGACGCTGAAAAAGATCCACCACATGCCGTTTCATAAAAACTTCTAGTTTCCCCCAAACCCCCAAAATAGGGGGGTGTCTTATAATTATGACGCGCACTGTATGATTTTTAAGTGGACAAAAGGTTTTTTTCTTTTTAGGATTTTGTATTTTGGCTATGTTTAATGGGGTTATTCATTTCATGCATTTTGCATTTCGTGTCTAATTTTCCTCATTAATTTCATGCAGAAAACGAAATTTTCTGCAGCAGAAAACTGAATTTCGTCGAACTGCAAAATGCACTTTTTGTCATTTTCTGCATGAAATGAATAACACCACCATTTTTCTTACATTTTTTGCGTGTTTTTCGTGACAAAAAGTGCATTTTGCAGTTCGAAGAAATTCAGTTTCCTGCTGCAGAAAATGCCATTTCCTGCATGAAATGAATAAGGAAAATTTGACAATAAAAAAATGCAAAATGCATGAAATTAATAACCCCATAAATGTCAAAAAGTGAAAAAAAACGACAAAAATTCGGAGAATGGTCCCATTGGCCTGAAACTTTGGGAAATAAAGTCTAAAATAATCCTTGACGTGGACAAAAAATTTTGGACCGAAATATCAATTTAAAATATTGTCGATCCGCCAAAATGGTCAAACGCGCTCCACTGTACTCAACGCTATGCGATTTTCATTTTGGTTTCCATATTATTTAATTTCACGATGAATTTATACGTGAAATGAAATAATTTGAAGACCAAAATGAAAACCGCATAGCGTTGAGTTCAGAGGAGCGTGTTTGACCATTTTGGCGGACTGACAATATTTAAAATTGATATTTCGGTCCAAAATTTTTTGTCCACGTCAATTTCCCAAAATTTCAGGTCAATCAGAGCATTCTCCGATTTTTCCCGCAATTTTTTCCGATTTTGTGAATAGGTCCAATATAACTACGTCTAGGAAATTTGTGCCGTAAACTTGCGAAGGGGCGGAGCTTGTTCCCCGATTTTGTCAGGGTCATGAAAAAATCACCAGATTGAAAATGAAAATTCTACTCGACAAAAATATAGTTAGGACAGGTTCAAACTGGCAAGAAAAATACAGTATTTAATATTGAAAACTACACAAAAAATGACGGCTTAAAATCGGGTCGTTTATCAATTTTTTCTAATTAATAATCGTGTAGTTGTCAAGTTTTTGGTCGAAAAATTCATATAACGCTCTAATTGGCCTGAAACTATGGAAAATAACGGCAAAAATACTCCCGGACATTCCCAGAAAATTTCAGACCAAAATATCGATTTTAAACATTTTCAGAAAAAATGAATACTTTTTAAAATCGAAATTTTGGTCTGAAATTTTCCAGGAATGTCCGTGAGTATTTTGACGTTATTTCCCAAAGTTTTAGGCAGGCCAATCAAAGCATTATCCGAATTTTCGCTGAACTTTTTTGCTTGTTTTTGCTATTTTTGCAATTTCGTGAATAAATTAACAACTATTTTCAAAGCAAAAAATGATTAAACATTCCAAATTTCAGAAAAATCAAATAAAATTGAAAAAAAAATAGGAAAAATTAGGAAAAAACTGTGATTGGCCTGCCTAAAACTTTGGAAAATAATGTCAAAAATACTATCGGACATGCTCAGAAAATTTCAGATCAAAATATCGATTCTTAAAATTTTCTGAGCATGCCCGAGAGTATTTTTGAAATTATTTCCCAAAGTTTCAGATAGGCCAATCAGAGCATTCTCCGAGTTTTGTCCCCCAATTTTTCCCCTATCTTTTCTATGAATAACCCGATACTGTCGAAAGCCTGCTTATCATCGAAAATGCCTCACGGGACAAGAAAAACTGCTCGAAAAAATAATAATTTTCTCCTTCTCGGTATGATGACTAACAGGGGAGCGTTCTCCTTCTCTCCTCTTCTTTCTTTCATTCTTCCGGTCAAAATGTGTTGACAAAAACGAAAGAATACAGAGATATTTAATCGTTTCTATTTTTCTCGTTGAGGGTGTGAATGCGAAGACAAGAGAAGATTGAGCTTTTTCAATTAATTCCCCAATAAAAAAAAGGAGAGAACGGTGATCTTCGGATTCCTCTCCTTCCGCATTTCCCGCCTTTTTTATGATGTTTTTGACAGAACAAAATGAGCAAAAAACTCTCTTGTTTACCTATGTCTGCCACTTTTCCTCCTCGTTTGTCAGTGACGCATAAATTTGGGCAGAGCGTGTGATTGACGAGAGGGGAAAGGAAGAGCAGCTCAACCGGGTCGTATAGAAGATTGGATGCGCTCTTAAAATTGGGGAGGAAATGCGCTAGAAGAAGAAAAGAAGGAGATCGAGGAAATTTGAAACCTTTTTAAGATTCTTCTAGACGCGGCTGGCTCAATTTCTTTTATTTTCAAAAACTGAAAACTGGGCAAAAAAACCCCATTTTCAAGAAATGGCGATAAATTTTGGTTGAGAACATGTAATCTTCGAAAATCTATAATTAAGGCATTGCTTTTTCTCTGATTTTTGACTATTGCGGAATAGAACTGCACAGGGACATGAACCGGGAGTCAGCAAACGCGCCCGAGCGCACAACTTCGAACTTTCAAAAATGAGGCACAAGATTAATAAAAAACATGACTATTTTGAGAAAAAATTGATTTTTTATGCGATTAATCACGAAACGGCAAAAAACTGCGCGAAAACTCGGAAAATGCTCCGATTGACTTGAAATTTTGAGAAATAAGGGCAAAAGACTTCTGGATATGCTGATTGGACCGAAATATCGATTTTTCTGAAAATTTTTCGAACCAATATTTTGATTCAAATTTTTCTGAGCATATCCAAGAGTATTTTTGTCCTTATTTCTCAAAATTTTAAAAAACCTATTCACAAAACCAGAAAAAAAACGGAAAAAATGCGGGAAAAATCGGAGAATGCTCCGATTGACCCGAAATTGTGGGAAATATTGGAAAAAATTCTCCTGTACACGCTCAAAAAATTTTGGACCAAAATATCGATTTTAAAAAATTTCAGAAAAAAAAAAGATAATTTTTAAAATCGATATTTTGGTCCAAAATTTTTTGAGCGTGTACAGGAGAATTTTTTCCAAAATTTCCCAAAATTTCAGGTCAATCGGAGCATTCTCCGATTTTTCCCGCAATTTTTTTCTGGTTTTGTGAATAGGTCCATAAGTCAATTGGAGCATTTTCCGAGTTTTTGCGCAGTTTTTTTTTTTGCCGTTTCGTGCATAACCGCATAAAAAAATAACGTTTTTCTCAAAATATTCGCGTTTTTTATTAATTTTTGGCTTCCTTTTTGAAAATTCGAAGTTGTGCGCTCGGTCACGTTTGCTGACTCCCAGTTCATGCACCTGTGAGGCACTAGAAAACAGAAGACCATAAATGTTGACCTTTCGGCCATTTTCCACTTCCAAACAAGAACGCTCAACAGAGCGCGTTTGCTTTCTCTGTTGGCGTTCTCGTTGGAACCAAAATTATAGGTTAGTTTCGACGAGAAAAAACACCAAATTACAGATCACAGCGGAAACAAATGAGAGGGTGAACGGATACCGAATTCCGCTTACCAAGCGGGCAGAAAAAAAACGACAAAAAAAAAATAAATAAAACCAAGAAGAAAACCGCAACGCGAGCCGCCCCGCGTCCCCGCCTGCGGCGAAATGCGCTTTCCTTCCTCCTCCTCCTCCTGCATCTCTTTGAACGCAGCAGCAGCAGCAGTAGCACAGACAGACAAATCGGAGCGCTTCTCGTCGTCTCTTCACTTTTCGTGCTTTTTCTGACGGTTAAGCGACACAGAGAGAGAGAGAGAGAGACGGGAGAGAATAACGCCCTCCGCATCGGCCCCCGACGCATTTCAATTCAACAACTATTTTGTGTGTGTGTGTATGGGAGTGAAGAGAAGGCAATGCAAGAAATAGTGTCTATGTGTGTTTACTGGGGCCGTCGCTTCCCGGTGTCTTTTTCTTCTCTCGTCGAATAGAGAAGCACACAGAGAGAGAGAGAAAGAGCAACTCTACTAAATTATCATCATAAAATCCGGCTTCACTAAACGTTGCTGTCTGGTATTTGGAAGAAGAAGGAAGAAGGCAAAAATATTTAAAGAGTTATTTTTTTTTAGAAATTTTTCACCTGACATAGATTTTCAGCCATATGAGTAATCAAATTTATCGTTATTTTGCTTAATAAACCTATTCAGTGCAGGAAAACCCAGTTTTTTTTTTTGTTTGAAAATATGAATTAAATATTCCTCGATATGAGATACCCCGTCAAATGGTGCGAATTCGGGTCTCGCCACGACTGTGTATACACACTTGTCTATTTACGCGCAAAATTCAGTTTTTTCGTTTTGAAATTCAAAACGAAAAAAACTGAATTTGGCTTCGACAAGTGTGCATACACCGTCTTGGAGAGACCCGAATGCGCACAATTTGACGGGGTATCTCAAATCGAGAAATACGTAATTCATAATTTAAAAAAAAAACCTCTGGGTACGTGGGGTTAAATTAAACACAAAAAAAACTGGGTTTTCCTGCCAAAATGGTCAAACGCGCCCCGCTGAACTCAACGACATGCGATTTTTTTTTGGTTCCCAAATTATATTATTTCACGTATAAATTCAACGTGAAATAAAAATAATTTGGAGACCAAAATGAAGATCACATAGCGTTCAGTTCAGCCGCACTGGGGTATGAGGAGGGAGTGAGTAAACGCGCCCGGACGCACATACGCAACGCATCCAAATGAGGCCCAAAAAATAAAAACAGCGCGCGAAAAATTTCGCATTATCGGAGATAAAAACCAACGCAAAATCGTGAAAATTACGAAATCCTATCCAAAATTATTTCGCGCGCGTTGATTTTTCTCTCCGATAATGCAAAATTTATCGCGCGATTTTTTATTTTTTTGGGCCTCAATTGGATGCGTTGCGTGTGTGCGTCCGGGCGCGCTTACTCACTCCCTCCTCATACCCCAGTGAGCCGAGCGCGTTTGGTCATTTTGGCGGGCCGATAATAGGTTCATTAATCAAAATTCCGATACATTTTTTTCACGTGTAGCTGAGAAATTATGGCAGGTGCAAAATTGCTAAAAAAAATAACTCTATAAACCCAGAAAAAATGCACCAACATGCTGAATTTTTAACATTTTCGTCCTTCCAGTTTCTAGCATATGGCGTCACACGGTGTCCAGGGTTTGAAAAGTAGGCGGAGCCGAGCAAACGCGCTCCACTGGATTTTTTCGCGCGAAATTCAAATTTTGACGGATTTTTTTATGTTTTTCGGGAAAAAAAAGCATAAATTCTTAATTTTTTCCCACATGTGCTCCAACGGAATTATAGCTGAGGTCTTTAGAAATTTTTTAAGCCTAAGAACGTCGAATTTGGTTCAGCCACCATTTCGGAATAATCGTTTTGAGTTTTTTGGTGTTTTTGCAGGAAAAATCTTTATTGTCGACCCGCCAAAATTGTCAAACGCGCTCCGCTGAACTCAACGCTATGCGATTTTCCTTTTGGTTTCCAAATTATTTCATTTCACGTTGAAATGAAATGAAATGAAAAAATTTGAAAACCAAAATGAAAATTGCATAGCGTTGAATTCAGCGGAGCGCGTTTGACCATTTTGGCGGTTCGATAATGTATACATTCATTTTTAATTTAAAAACGCATATTGTGGTGCCGCTGGGAAACTAGAAGACCCCATTTTCCCCATATTTAACGGGGTTTCAACACTAACACTGGACATACATACATTAAATTGAAAAAAAAAGTAATTTTTCACCGGAATTGAACCAAGAATAGCGCCATTTTCTCTCTCTCTCTCTCTTTCTCCCTCATTTTTTATGGTCCTCTATTGTTTCGATACACTCGTAGTACAGATTGCAACAAAAAAAAAAAGAATGAAAGAATGAGTAATGAATTCGACGGGTTAGCGACGCGAATAAAATAGTGGAAATGGAAAGCGATGGAAATTGCAAGTCATGGGAAAAAATATGACCGAACAGCAACATAAGAGGGGGTTATAAAAAATAGACATTGGAAATTATTTACTTAAAGGTCTTCAAGTACCATAAAAACAAAATCGGTGAGGAATTTGGAACATTTCAAGGTTTGGAAAGGGAAAAATGAAAGAGAAATGTTTTGGTGGGTCTCGCCACGAAAATGCAACAAAAATTTTTTTTTTCGTCATAAATCCTTTGAGAAGATTACGCGGAAGTTTGAAAAATTGAAAATAGCCGGAGGCGCAAGCGTTCTTTTTCTTAATTTTTTTTTTCAGAATTATGCATATAAACAGAATTAAATCCGCCCAAACTGGTCAAAGATGGGATTTTCTGAAGATATTCGGAAACTTTAAAAGAATTAGTCCTAAAGAGCATAAAGGAAATGACAAATACATCAATTTCCAGAAGAAAATGTTGTTTTTTGAAGCGAGAAAAGTAAAGTTTTCAATTTTGGCAAAACCATAGGTGTGAAAATTCTTTAACAACATCACGTATTAAATTTAAAGAAAATCAATTAAAAAAACTGTGAAAAATTAAACAATCCCGGCGAAAAAACGTTTTTAAAACAACGAAAAAAAATCAATAAAATTAAAAATTGCGCGCCGGATTCAAAAAATCTGCAAAATGCCGTAACGGTGTTTGCACAAAAAGCGTTGTCTACCGTAGTTTATGTCATTAATGGACCTATTCAAAGTACTGTAGAAAATCGGAAAAAATGACAAAAAACTGGGAGAAAACTCGGAAAATGGTCCGATTGGTCTGAAATTTTGGGAGAAACTGTCAAAAATGCTTCCGGACTTTCTCAGATAATTTTGGACCGAAATATCGATTTTAGAAAATTTTCAGAAAAAAAATCAATATTTTTTTAATCGATATTTCGGTCCAAAATTTTCTGAGAAAGTCCGGAAGCATTTTTTACAGTTTCTCCCAAAGTTTCAGACCAATCGGACCATTTTCCGAGTTTTCTCCCAGTTTTTTGTCATTTTTTCCGATTTTCTACAGTACTTTGAATAGGTCCATAAGAATTAATTTTTTTTTTGTTTTTCAGCCTATTTTTTTTTAATTTATGTATCTTTTTTCACCGTTTTTGAGCCAAAAAGTGAGTGGAAAGTGCGCAAAATTTTTGCAAATAATTCATGGCCATGCAAAAACTATCTTGCACTTCCCAGCATATACGGGGAAGCAAAAAAATTTTTCAATACTTATTTATTTGTCAGAGTGGCTTTGAATTGCACGGATTATATTAACATTTATTCATCTAAATATCCCGGATTTGCTCAGGATGAGGGAAGATTTGATTTGATTTGCTGCTGCTGCATAGGAGATTAAGAGGTTTTTTTTCCAGCTTTTTCAAATATTTTAGGCCAAGCGTAGCTCGTATTTAATGAATGCGAATTCCCCAAGGGAAGCTAAATTTATGTGCAAAAACAAACGAGCCATCATTTTCATTTTCATCAACTCAACTTTACTTTTGAAGCGAAGAGCTATTCTTTCATTTAAATAGCGTGAAAATTGTTGAAGAAAATGGAGAAAGAAAGAGTAGAAGAAGAAGAAGACGTGAGCCAGCCTGATGTCGGAAATAAATGGAAAGAGAAGAGCAAAAAAAAAGAGGGATGTTTCGGTTGGAAAGGCATCCGCAAAGGAGCACTCTTTCGGCTCGTTTCACGCTTATAGGGCGGTTCAAAGAGCGCCTGATGGGCCGACTATCGGTTCCCCGGGGGCCCTTTTGGATATGAGGAAAACGTCGAGAAGTGAGGAAAAGTTGCTGTTAGATTGGAAGAATGTAAGTGCGCTCAGAGGACAACGTTTAAATTTTTACGATAATCAAATTTTTTGAAACTGTTGTTTGAAAAACTACATCCTATATACTCGGATTATGAGCTTGAAAATTCAAAAATCTTGATTTCGTTATATTTTTCTATATTTTGGCCGTGGCTTTGGGTCCCGCAGCGAAAAAAACGGATATTTTATTTTCATTGTTTCATTAAATACGTTTTCAGTTTTTTCCGTTTTTATTTACACCGTTTCTAAATTTTTCTTACAGATACAAAAGTGAACAAAAAACGTCAAAATCTACACACAAAAAAATCGCCGAAAGGCAGAATGGCGAAAAAAGGAACAAAGAAGAAAAAAAAGGTCTATTTTTCGGTCGGTAGTATCGTTGAGTGTCGCTAGAATAATTGATAGTGTTTTCTGAAAAATAAAACGGAAAAAAGACACCTCGTTTTTCTTTTTTCTCTATTTTGGCAGGCAGGCGGCCTCCGCGTTCCGAATAATTAATTGCAACAAAAAAAAGGAAAACTTGGCAATAATACGGAAATTTGAAAGTTTTGTATTGAATTTCCTTTTTTATTGGAAAGAAACTAAATTGATCAATTGATTTCCTCAGTCTTCCTCGATTCCATCGCCGTCGTTTCAATTTGACTGCTCTGAAAAGTTAGAATTCGGAATCGAAGCGTCTTTGTGTTTTCAATCGACTTGCGACATGAGAACGCGAAACTCCGCCCACTTATTTGTGCGCGACCCAGACCACGCGAACAGTGATATTTGAAGAGACGCAGACAGAACGGTGAATGCAGATTTGCGTTTTCATGACGAGCTTTGGCAATTCCGGTAAAACCAGGAAATTAGGGACGAAAAAGTTACTTGTTAAAACCGCCCCTTTTGGAAGTTTGCGCCACCATATCCCTGCATTCTTTTACTACAGGAATCGTGCCGCAGACTTGCAAAAGTGCGGGGCTTGTTCCTCGGTTTTATCAGGGTTGATCTCCTGATTTCCCACTGTTTTTCACTCTCTAAAAGCTCTTCCCACTTTCGTTTTCTTCAGTGATTTTGAATGAAAATTATTAAAGTAAAAGCGGCGTTTGTTGCACCGCCCTCACGGAGTAATGGCGAGTGACCTGGTGCAAACGTGCTCCATTGATAACACGCGCACGCCGCCGCGCCGCATTCGACGGCAAAAATTTTGGGCACTGTGCCAATGCAAACATTTAGAAAAGAGACGAGACGGAGAAGACGAGCGAAAAAAGAGACGAGACGGAGAAGACGAGAGCGTCGCGCGTGTTCCCGCGCCAAAAAAAGTCGTTTGAAAAAAAGGCAGTCGCCATTACTCCGTGCGCCCTCCAGGTTTTTGTTGGTTCCGTTTATTCATTCACTTTGTCATGGGCGGGCAAAAAGTAGGCGGGCCGGGCCGATTATGTTTCTATGTTGTAGAACTCGTCGAGATCTTCATTTTGAACATCTCATTCAACAAAAATATTCATTCTGAGCTGAGTTATTTGCCGGCCCGGATGACAAGTATGACCCATGTCAAGACAATAATAGACTAACATTGTGATACCCCATTAGTCTTGACTTTATTAAAGTCAGACTTCGGCGGAATCAATCAATTTACCAACTGCGCGGACAATTTTCCCTCTATCCGCTTTACTGGATCAACTACTGCCGTCTCTCCAACTGCAGACGTCTCTCTCAAGCACCTTTAAGCTAGCCGTCACTCTATAAGGAACCACTCCACTTCTACCGACTGTTATTCTTGGAACCCGCTGATTCTACTCAATGTATTCTAAGTCGTTAGAACCTTGTTTAGTAGTCGGCGTCCCTCCCCCTTCTTTCTAAGCGTAGGATTCTCTCCGGAGTCTCCAGCGGTAGCTGCCGCACGTCCCGTCGGTTGGCGTATCAGAGGACTGCCGACACCTCGACCCCATCTCGCTTTCCAAGAGGTTCTTTCCTTGAGCCTTGCTCTTGGACCACGCCAGCTCTAGACTTGGGACTTTCGTCCTTCTTTACTTGTAACCACTGTATATTTGCTTTATTGAGATAAACTAATGTAATTAACATGTCCTCTTTGCGTGATAATTATCGTGAGCCTCTCGTTTATAATCAGGGAATAGTGGCTGTCACCGAGCCCCCTTTCAGAGTTTTTCCCCACCATTTATCCCCATTCGCTGCAAGACCCGCGGGCCGTACAGTACAAATTGTTCACCTTCATCTCCGAATCCGAATCTTCCATCTTTTCACTGGAATGGTCAGACACAGATGATTTACGACGAAGTTTCCTCGCCGACGGACATCTCGAACTGTACTCTGCCGGATCTGCGTCCTTAATCTTCCACTGATCCGATCGTTTCTCTGTCGTCTGCGTCTCCACCATCCCGTCTCCCTCACTCGTCGGTCTCATGAATTTCCGTGGTGGAGCTGTGGTCGAAGACTCTTTTTTCGAAGAAACACTTTCGGCCGATTTTATTCTACGCGGCCTGGGGCTTTCAAAACTTTTCTTCAGTTTTTTCGATTTCTCTTTTCGGCTCTGAATTTTTGATTTTCTTATGGACCCAAATTTTTGTTCTCTCCTACCGAAACTCTGTTTTTTGTGCATAAAATCACTGTCAATGACATGAAAATGACGATGAAAAAATTGAAAAAAATTAAAATATTTTCTGAAATTATTTATTTTTTTTAAAGCATTTTTTCCAACTTACTCATCACTTTTTGACCACAATTGAAGTCAATTTCTTGACAATTTTTCTTTCGGAATGATTGAGAAATTGCTTTTCGGGGCGAAAGTTTACGTTACGTGCTCCGATTATTTTATTTGTATTTTTTAAAAAGCGAGGGAAAACGAAAACGAGAAAAACAAGGAAAAAGGAAATAAACTAACTGTAAATAATTGAAAATCTCAGCCAAATAAAATAATATTAAAGAAACCAACTGCCCGTCTATTGCGGTGGATTATCAAGTACAAACTGCGTGGCCGACGTGTCAGTGGACTTGTGCTCGGAGAACTTTTTCACTGGCAACTCTTGCGAATTCATTTCAGTCGGCAGCCACGTGATCGGCGTCCATTGTCCCTGAATCGAAGGCACCAGTGCGGATTGTCGACTCTCGAGCTTTACAACTGGCTCACCGCTCCTTGAAAAGAGCAAATGCACGTCTTTGGCCACTTCCGTTTCGCTCATGTTCTTCGCGTTGATTTGCAGTGTTCGACCGTTACCGTACTCGGCGCGGATTGATGGATTCGAGTTGCGCACCGGCTGCGCGTAGATCACTACTGATGGGTGTTGTTTTCCTGGAAACAAAATCTAACAAGGGAAGTGTTTCAGGTGGGGTTTTGAGAATTTCACCAAAATTTGTGAGGATACACTTTCAACTGTGCTGATTCCGATGCCGTCGTCAGAATTTCCGCATCTCGTCTGGTTTTTCTGAAATTTCGGCTTAAAGTTTTGCGTTCCCCCATATTTTGTCAGCCGCATCGCCGGTCCCGCCTTTTCAATAGAATTGCGGACGCAGGGCCGGCAAGCAGGAGTGGGTCAGTGGTAGGGCGGATGGCAGGGTAATCCGATAGTTGGGGGTTCGTTGCCACTCTATGCCGAATTTTGTTATTTTTGTTTTTTCTGGTAAATTCATCGTTTCGTCATCTTGAGAGATTTTTTTCATTAAAAAATAAAAATTGTAGAAATTAAAATATTGTAACTTACTATCATAGAACTCATTAAAAACGTTCTAGAAGCTATCAGAAAATCATGAACACACTAGTAATCTTCACATTTGAAGGAATTAATGACATTTGTGTGGTTTCATGTAGAAGTGGAACAGTTCCGAAAAACATGCTTGTTAAATAAATGTTGCGGACGCCCAAATGAAAAGAAAATCTATGAAAATCCATCAGTTTATGGTCTGCAAAGTTGGAAACAAGCTTTCTTGAAAGTTCTGATTTTTCGAATTTTTCTGCCGGATTTTTAGAATGGAAAATTCTGGTTTCGAAACTTTTTGTCGATAATTTGTCGACAAGGACATTTATCGACAAATTGTTTTCCATAGTACGTATTTCCGAGTACGTGAGATGCCGTGAAATGGGTACAGTTCTGTTTTTTTTTTAACATGAAAAACCCCCAAAGTATAAAATATAAGTTTTAAAAATCCAAAAAAATAACATGAAAACAACGAAAACTTCTCATTGAAAAAATTCGAGACCAAATATTCAAATCCGAAAGTGTGCGAACACCAATCGTGCCAACAGCCATTTTATGACATCTCACGTATACGGGAATACGTAATAACACTGTTTCGGGTTTTCAATTAAATTTCTTCGGTCTTCCGTTTTTCTATTTTTGACGCGTCCGCAACTTTAATTTAACAAGCATGTTTTTCGACACTGTTCCACTTCTATATACCTGAAACCACACAAGTGTCATTAACTCCTTCAAATGTGAAGATTACTAGTGTGTTCATGATTTTCTGATAGCTTCTAGAACGTTTTTAATGAGTTCTATGATAGTAAGTTACAATATTTTAATTTCTACAATTTTTATTTTTTAATGAAAAAAATCTCTCAAGATGACGAAACGATGAATTTACCAGAAAAAACAAAAATAACAAAATTCGGCATAGAGTGGCAACGAACCCCCAACTATCGGATTACACAGGTGGTGGGAGATAATGCCAAAACGGATCCGAAACGGATGGGACGTGGATTGGATCCATATATGATCCGATATAGATCCACGCGCCCCCGTGGAGGGAGCGTGGATTGTTTTGGCGTGGGTCGCCGTGGATCCACGCCGGCGTGGAATATATATGGAGGACGCGTGGATCCGTGGGAGAATGGAAACATATCGGATCTTATATGGATCCACGTGTCCCTCGTGGAGGGCGCGTGGAATTTTTTTGACGTTATGGAGAATGGATCCGCGTTCATCTGAAGCAGGGCGCGTGGATGTCAGGCTCTATTAGAAGAGCAGGCAACTTGGTAATGGACCATTGTAGCCCCCCTAGCTGATATCGACCACCAAGGATCGGCTTAGCACAGGCTGATTTTGGTCCGATTTACTCAGTGGTTTGTAAAAAAACCTGGCAGTTATCCTGGTATATGAGTGAACTAGTATAATAACTAGTATAGAATTGTGTCGAAATAGAACTTGACGCGAAACAGAACCGCGTGGAATAGAACTGTTCGGAAATGAAACTGTTCCGAAATAGAACCGCGTGAAATATAACCGAGTCAATAAATCGAAAACAGGTCACGCCACTGATTGTGAGTGGAACTTTTTCTGTTTGGCTATTTATTCAATAGTCTTCACCCAATTGTGCTAAAACGCGCTAAAACTATGTACAGTTCTATTTCACACGGTTCTATTTTGAAAAGGTTCTATTTCGAGGTAGCGCCTATTTATCAGATAAGTCCTCCACTTCTTCCTTATTTAATTTTCCATTTCAATATCGCCTTCCGCTATACCAGAATAGCCCCCCCCCTTTTGTAATACCGTATTTACTCTATTTGTCCGGCATGCCGGCTTATTGTTTAAACCTACTGCTTGAATGCCGGCCAGTTAGAGTGAATACCACATAATTCATTTTCCACATTTGTGGCTCATAAAATCTTTTTTTTTTTCTTTTCCAATTACGTTACTGATTTCACCTTTACCATAGTTCTGATTTGAAAACGTTTTGATTCGAGATAGTCGGGGACTACGATGGTGAGGGACTATAATTATTTATGCAGGGGTGGGCGCTTATATCCCACGGCAGGCATATGAAGTAAGTATTCGGGAAACTACGTCTTAAAATAATAAAATCCACGAAAAACTGGTGTCACCACGCTACGCCCCGCCCCTTTCCCGTGCAAAACATAAGGGCCGTCGAAACCCGTGAGGTGTCGGTCCACATGGGAAGGTATACCCGCCGCCTGCGCCATTGTTGCAAGGTATTTGGTCAGAGAATTCTGAAGGGTGGGTGGGGAGCTCTGGATGAAGGCTCCGTGGCACGGTGCCACAGAGCTCGCCGGCTATTTTTGGTTGTCTGGATACATGTGCTCATTGAGCATCTTGAGTGAAAACCAAAAATGGAAAATTCAGGAAGTCTAGAAAATATCCACGTCCCACCCACGTCCCATCCGTTTTTGATCCGTTTTCAGTCCACGCTCCCACGTCCGCATCCTATCCGTGGGAGCGTGGATCCTAATAGGATCAAAATCGGATACATATAAAATTCCTATAAATTCCACGTCCCATCCGTTTCGGATCCGATATGGATTTGAAGCCCTTCACCTGTGTACCCTGTCATCCGCTCTACCACTGACCCACTCCTGCTTGCCGGCCCTGCGTCCGCAATTCTATTTAAAAGGCGGGACCGGCGATGCGGCTGACAAAATATGGGAAAACGCAAAACTTTAAGCCGAAATTTCAGAAAAACCAGACGAGATGCGGAAATTCTGACGACGGCATCGGAATCAGCACAGTTGAAAGTGTATCCTCACAAATTTTGGTGAAATTCTCAAAACCCCACCTGAAACACTTCCCTTGTAAGCGTTTTTTATGGACCTATTCACAAAACCGGAAAAAAGGAAGAAAATCGGAAAACAATTGCGGGAAAAATTGGAGAATGCTCCGATTTACCTGAAATTTCGGGAAATATTGGAAAAAATTCTCCTGTACACGCTCAAAAAATTTTGGACCAAAATATCGATTTTTCTGAAAATTTTTAAAATCGATATTTGGGTCCAAAATTTTTTGAGCGTGTACAAGAGAATTTTTTCCAATATTTCCCAAAATTTCAGGTCAATCGGAGCATTCCCCAATTTTTCCCGCAATTTGTTTCCGTTTTTTTTTCCGGTTTTGTTAATAGGTCCATTAAAATCTTTACTAGGAGACTCGGAACAATTAATATACAACTTTAAGGATTTGTGCAGTATCGTGCCCCTTGGATTTGAAAATTTTAAGCCAAGTTTGGTGCAAATCGGTTAAATTAGGTGCCAACTTGTCGGTGAAACTTTTTTAAATTATAGTATTGAGTGGTGGATTTAATTTCCTTGATTTTTGCGAAATTTTGCAACAAAAAAATTGGAGACCACGGGGAGTACACGAAGACGGACGAGGTCTTTTCGAAAATTGTATTGTCTTCAGCAATAATCGGTTTTTTCTTCTATTTTCTTCATTGCGCCTGGTAAGCGAAAATATAGATTTCGTCATTTCAAAAAAGCAAATTTTCGAAAAAAAAAAAATGAAATGCTGGCCGCCGGTTTCCTAAACCATGAATTCGTGTATTCCCCGTTTGTTGTAAAAAATCATAAAAATATTTTTTGTGCAATTTCGATGTGATATGCCACGGTGTCCAGGATTTGAAAAGTGGGCGGAGCCGAGAAAACGCGCTCCACTGGATTTTTCGCGCGAAATTCAAATTTTGAGGCATTTTTTATGTTTTTCGGGAAAAAATGCATAAATTCTTTATTTTTCCTAAATGTGCTTCAACGGTATTATAGCTGAGGTGTTTAGAAATTGTTTAAGCCTAAGAACGTCGAATTTGGTTCAGCCGCCATTTCGGAATAATCGCTTTTAGCATTGCGAAGCTGAAAAAGTGAGGTTTTTGGTGTTTTTGCAGGATAAATCTTTACGAAAATCGAAGTTTGGACAATTTTATGGTATTGAAAGTGGGATTTTACAAAGAAAAACAGGTTTTACTGAAAGAAAAATCAATTTGAAAAATGCGAGAGTAGAAAAATGCGCCTGATGGTACACCCGAGAACCTTCTATTTAGAATTTAAAAATATTTGTTTCCAAAAAATTTTTGAAGTTTTGACCTCTAATTTTCAGGAGTACTGGCAATCATAATATGCTTATTTTTTTTTGTGATTGAACATAGAGTATCGCGGTGAGATTGCAATTTATTGGTCTTTTTTTTGTAATTAAAAATCATTTCAGCCAGAAGAATTGGGGAAAAACAAAAATTTTCTTCTCCAGAAACAGCAAAAATACTTGTTTTTTCTCTAAAAATTTCACAAGAAACTAGTAATTCTGAGCAAATAAAATTATAGTGTCGATTTTTCAAAATTTTTTATTTATTTTTGTTGTTTACGTGGCGTTATTCACAAAATAGCTTTAAAATTCAGCGAAAATTCGGAGAGTTCTCCGATTGGCCTGAACTTTTTTTTTTTTGAACTTTGGGAAATAATGGCAAAAATACTTCCGGACATTTCCAGATTGCTTTTAAAAATTTTCAGAAAATATCGAGATTTTGGTCCAAAAATTTCTAAGAATGTCCGGGAGTATTTTTGATATTATTTCCCAAAGTTTCAGGCCAATCGGAGTATTCTCCGAGTTTTTCGCGTTTTTTCAATTTTTCCGCAAAAAAACTCACCAATCTCGACCAGTTGATTTTCGATAAAATTGCGCATGCCGACGCTCGATTCGCTCTGTTTACAGAATCGAACAGTGACACGGTGAAGCTGATTTGTGTAGCGCGAGATGCCGTTGTAGGCGGGAATTTTCAGAAAATCCGAAAATCGCCAGCCAAAGTTTAGCGCTTTGGCGGCAGTGTAGATGGGTTTCAGACGGTCGACACGTGGCACGGATGGCATCTGAATGAGAAAATCGTTATTTTTTTTGGTTGAAAACGAGAAATTGAGAAAAAAAAAGCGAGAAAAATAAATAGAAAATGAAATGAAAAAAAGTGAAACGCGCGAAAGAGTGAGCAAGTGCGCTCTATCGCACAAAATGTTTTAGCGCGAATTTCAAATTTTGAAAAACCATTCTTTCAGGTTTTAAATGAAAATCATAGTTTAACGTTTGTTTAATATTTGTTATAAAATCATTTTTCTATATGCAATTTCTGAAAAACCTTTGATAGACCGAAAAATGCGAAAAAAATTTCAAATCATAAATTTTAAGGCGTTGAGCATTGAAAAATTACGGTTTATGGAGTGGGAACTTTATTAGAATTGTAATAACCCTTGATCAGACTTCATAAATATCCCTAAAAAGCATATTTAAAAGTGGAATCAGAATATTTTTCACTTAGTAAGCTCGCGCCGCACTCTTGCAAAACTACATGCGGTGCATTGCAAATGGGCGGAGCCTATTAATTGCAGAAGCGGGTGCTTAAAAACAAAAACAACAAATTACAGCTGATTAGTCAAGTTGTTTTTGTTTTTTGTTTTTCATAATTCACTGTTTTCAAAGTTATTTTTCAGTTGTTAAATACATACCAATTTCTTTTTTTCCACAGCTTTCTAGCGAAAATTATGAAACCTTAAACTTTCTCCCATGACCACACGCAAAACTACGCTCAACCTGTTTAAATGTAGTGCATGTCACAAGTCTCTTTTTATTTTTGCCTCTACTCGACCAAACGTTGATGTTCTTTTCGTTTTTTTTTTTGTTTCTGTTCGCTAATACTTTTCCTCTATTTTCAGATGATTGCGTATGCAAAGTCAGCAATTTGGACGGCGTGAGCATATAAATAGAGCTTTTTCAACGGAAAATCGATAATTTTCAGACTAAACTGGATGTCTCTGACCGAGGAGGGCCAGGAGACTCTCGAGCGAGTGGAAACACGACTTTTGGACTCGTGTAATGTCGAGTATGAGGCGAAATTGGTACCGGTGAGGGTTTTTGTTTTTATTTGTGTTGTTTTGTGAAGATTTGTATGTAAAATGAGCTAATTATTGATTATAAAATGGTGATGAATGAAGATTTTAGAGGGAAACCTTTCATCTTTGCGCAAATTTTCTTCAAAAATTGCGTTTTCCTCACAAATTAAATGCAAAAATGTATTTTAATAATGACATGAAAATAAAAAGATTTACAACAAATCTCGATTTTGAAAAAACAATTTTTTTTTAATTATTTAAAAATCCCAAGCTGCTTTATTTTGGCCTTTTTGAATAATTTTTTTCAACCTTTTTCTCACAAAAATCCGACATTTTTGACGATTTTTTCTTTTCTTTTTTTTTGCAAATTTTTTCTTTCCGAAAATAGTGATTTTATAAAAAAATTCAGGGAACCAGCAAAATATGCAAAAAAATTGAGCCAAAATTCTGAGAATGCTCCGATCAGTCTGAAATTTTGACAAAAAATGTTTAAAAAAAACTCCCGGACATGTGCAGAAAATTTCAGACCAAAATATCGATTTTGACAATTTGCAGAAAAATCGATATTTCGGCCTAAAATTTTCTGCACATGTCCGGCAGTATTTTTGACATTTTTTGTCAAAATTTCAGACTGGTCGGAGCATTTTCCGAATTTTCGCTGATTTTTTTTTTTGCATTTTTTGCATATTTTGCTGGTTTCCGTGAATAGTCCATTAGCAACATAAAGTTTAATTTTTTCGAGAAAATTGTCTTAAAAATAAGTATTTTTTTGGCTGACTGAAATAATTTTTCACATTTTTTTTTCAAAATTTTTGTAAAAAAAATGCTATTACGTATTCGCCAAGAGCGACACTTCGCGGGTTTATTTGGATGCGAAAATCGTTTTTTTTTTAAATGAAAACGTGTTTTCATTTACTACGAATTGTCACACCATGGTGAATGCGTAATGGGTTAATCACGAAATAGGAAAAAAAAAAGGCCAAAACCAGCAAAAATTCAACGAAAATGCGGAAAATATTGTCAAAAATGCCCATGCACATTCACAGAAAATTCAGACCAAAATATAGATTTTTCTGGGAAAAAAACCAGCAAAAAATTCAGCGAAAATTCGGAGAATGCTCCGATCGGTCTGAAACTTTGACATATCATTAAAAAAATTTTCTGGAAATGTCCGAGAGTATTTTTTAAATGATGTCTCAAAGTTTCAGACCGATCGGGGAATTCTCCGAATTTTAGCTGAATTTTTTGCAATTTCGTGAAAAAGCTATTACGAATTAGCCAAGAGTGACACTTTGCGGTTAGTTTTCATGTGTCACGAAGTGTCACTCCGTAGCGAATTCGTAATAATAAAAAAAAGGAACTAAAATATGCGAAAAACAAACAGTCTTCTTCCAGGTCCGCTTCAAAAAAGGCGACATTTACACCCTGACAGTCCACCCACCGAATGGCGCAGCAGAAAGTCAAAACGGCGAAGCCATAGTTCTCATTCCCGGATTGGGCGCCGGAGTGGGAATGTTCTGTCGAAACTTCACCGAATGCGCTCAATCGCACCCGGTTCACGCATTCGATCCTCTCGGCTTTGGTCGATCCTCCCGCCCTCACTTTTCATCGGATCCCGCGATTGCCGAGCTGGAAATGGTGGAAGCCATCGAAGATTGGCGAAAAGCGATGGGAATTGAGAAAATGTTCCTTGTTGGTCACGCATTTGGAGGGTATCTGGCCAGTGCGTACGCTTTGGAGCACCCGTCGAGGGTTGCTCATTTGATTTTGGTCGATCCGTGGGGATTTGCGGAACAGGCGATGGCGAATGATAAACTGGTGAGTTGAGGGGTTGAAGAGCTGTAGATTCTACCGAAAATAGCCGCATCTTAAGATAAAACCGTATCCGTGGATGTCGTTTTTGGGCGGAGTTCTTGGATGGTTCAATCCGTTTACACCGATGCGTTGGATGGGTCCTTATGGTAAGTGCTTGCATTTCTGCATTGAAATCAAGCGAATGCGCTCCCCTGATTTTAGCACTTCGTGATCAGGCTTTCTCGGAAATTTCCGAAAACTCGGAATTCCGATTTTGGTTCCGAGGCAGTTTCACTTCTGAAAAAATTCCAAATAATTTGTTTCCGATGTCTGAAAAAAACATGTGTTTCTGTTTTTGGAAAAAATTCGAACATGTAAGTGACACAAATTTCCTATTCAAAACACGAGTTTACGTATATTTCCTCAATTTTTTAAAAAATTTTTTCGTGCATAATTTAAGATTTTCAGGTTCACTTCCGATTTTTCCGATTGGAAATCGGAACGAGAATTTGAAATTTCGGAATTCCGTCGGGAAATCGGAAGAGAACATTTCATTTCCGAGAAAGCCTGTTCGTTATATCATTTCACGTTGAATTTATACAAAAAATTGAATAATTTGGAAACGAAAATAAAAATTCAGCACCAACAATAATGCAAAAAATGCGTCCGGACCTGTTGTTGCGATTCCCCGGAATGCGTGACAATGACATTTACAAGTACGTCTACTATCTGAATCTACCGAATCCGACCGGAGAAACTGCGTTTATGAACATGACAATGCCAGTCGGATGGGCGAAACGGCCAATGATCAAGAGGTAATTTTGCTTGGAATTTAGAAAAAAAGAACAAATTATAGTGTCCAAAATTCTCTAAATTTCCTTGAATAATCCCAAAAAAATCTATATTTTTCGTTGTGAGACCTACTCTGTATGAATTTTTTCCGCGCCCTAAAATTTTTAGATTTTTGCAATTTTGGAAAACATTTCACAAAAAAATCTCGGATTTCTGTCAGTTTTTTTTTGAAACTTTGGTCAAAAATACTCTAAAAAGCTAAAAAAAACATAAAATATGCGCATAGTCATGTTATCGGCCCCGTATCCAAATTATTTCATTTCACGTTGAATTTACACGTGAAATGAAATAATTTGGAAGCCAAAATGAAAATCGCATAGCGTTGAATTCAGCGGAGCGCGTTTGACCATTTTGGCGGGCCGACAATATAAATTTCTACAAATTATACAAAAATGGGTCTAAATAGGAACAAATGTATATTTTTCATGCCGGCAATTAGAGACATGTCAAGAAGAAGCCGGAAAAAATTTCTGAAAATTCCTGAAATCACGTCAATAGTTGGCAAAAACGATGCTGTTGACTATTGTGTTTTCAATCGACTTGCGACATGAGAACGCGAGACTCCGCCCACTTATTTGGGCGCGACCACGCGAACACAGTGATATTTGAAGAGACGCAGACAGGTAGCGCACAAATAAGTGGGCGGAGTCTCGCGTTTTCATGTCGCAAGTCGATTGAAAACACAATAGTTTAAAAAACCGGAGAAATTAGAGTGCCGCGCAATTAGAGGCTGTCGGGCAATTAGAGTAAATATGGTATTTTCTATGTTTAAAAAAATTTCAGCATTTTTTTGTTGTGAAATTCGATTAAATTTTTTAAAACAAAAATTACAGTTTTTAAATGTTGGAAAATCCAAAAAAAAAAACAAAAAACATGGCAAAAATGCATTTTAGGGTCTCGCAGCGAAAAAGGATATTCGGATTTTTGAAAATTTGGTCAAATTTCCCGGTTCTAACTTTCAGAAAATTTTGAAAATTTCTGTCGTTTTTTTCTTTCAAATTCCAAATTTTTGAGAAAATTTGAAAAAAAAAAAGGGAAAAATCATCTAAAATTGGAATGAAGAACGAGAAATTGCAAACAAAATTTGGAATATTCTATTGTCGGCCCGCCAAAATGGTCAAACGCGCTCCGCTGAACTCAATGCAATGTGATTTTCATTTTGGTCTCCAAATTATTTCATTTCATGTATAAATTCAACTCAGCGGAGCGCGTTTGACCATTTTGGCGGGCCGACAATAGAATATTCAAAATTTTGTTTGCCATTTCTCGTTCTTCATTCTAATTTCAGATGGATGATTTTTCGCTATATATTTTTTTCAAATTTTCTCAAAATTTTGGAATTTGAAAAAAAAAACGACAGAAAATTTCACAATTTTCTGAAAGTTAGAACCGGAAAATTTGACCGAATTTTCAAAAATCCGAATAAAAACTATAATAACCGGGTGAAACATATTTTTTCGCTGCTAGACCCTAAAATGCATTCTTGCCAAGCTCAGCCATCTCTCGTCCCCAGATTCAACGGCATCGACAAATCGGTCGGCGTGACGTTCATCTACGGCAGCAAAAGTTGGATCGATCCGGGACCGGCTAGCGACATTCAACAGACACGTGAAGACGCTTACGTGGACGTGAAAATCATCAGGGGCGCCGGTCACTACGTGTACGCCGACAGGCCCGAGCAATTCAACGAGATTGTCGTCGATGTGGCGGAAGGACGGCTGGCGAAACCGTCGAACGATTTTGAGCTGGAAGAGTGCTTCCATTCGGATTAGACTCTTTGTTCAAAAAAATTACAGTAATTCATTCCTCTTATTCCCCCAAATAATTTGCACATAATGTTGAAAAATTTTAATTTTTAGCTCCGCCCACTTTCAGTAAAAAGCCTTCTTTTTCTCAAAGATTTAAAGCTCTTGTACTTTCTCTTTTTTGCTCAATTTCCTAATATTATTCCAAATTTCTCAGGCCTTGACACTTTTTATAACTCAGTTACCCGTTTTTTCACTGTGCCATTGTTTCCTTTTTGTGCCTTTTCTTTGAAAATTTTGATCTAAAATGCATGTATTTCAAAAAAAATGTACTTTTTTTGTTTCTAAACTATTCTCTCATCTCTAAAAAATTAACAAAAAAAACAAACAATTAAATTAAATTAACAACTCCAGCGGGTCTCGCCACGAATTTTCCACGTTTTCAGTCGAATTTCAGCCAGAAAAAGGTAATTTTGACCATTTTTTGTATAATTTTGAAAAAAAAATAATTTTCGTGGCGAGACCCTCTAACAAATAAATAAACAAAAAAAAATCTAAGAATCAACATCAAACAGACCATCTGAAGAGATCGTCTTCAATCGAACCGGCAGAACGTCTCCGTCACGTCGTCCACGAACCGCCGAATACAAATCTCCGTGCTTTTTCGACAGCGTCAGTCGTTGAATCCCACGGAAAGACGTGCAGACGTCACATGTCACGTGACCGCCCAGTTTTCGATTCTTTAAAATTCTGTCCGTGTGCGTGTTGATCGCGCGTGACGCCTTCTCGAGAATCATGAATGTGAATTTGGAGACTTCTGTGCCGTCGGATTCTCTGGAAATGGGAAATAAGACGAATTTCTGGTAATTTCGGAACAAGTATGCATTACAGATTCATCACGATATGACACTTCGCGGTACTTATTAATTTTTGGTTATTTATTCGTGAAATTATTAAAACGAAAATGAGCTATGGACACGCCCCTTTTTTTGCAAAGTCCGCGCAGTTTTTTAAAAAATAATTTTCGATCAAAATTTCGCAATTTTTTAAACGCGCCCCACTGGATTTTTTCGCGCGAATTTCAAATTTTGAGGCATTTTTTATGTTTTTCGGGGAAAAAAAACATAAATTCTTAATTTTTTCCCAAATGTGCTCCAACGGAATTATAGCTGAGGTCTTTAGAAATTTTTTAAGCCTAAGAACGTCGAATTTGGTTCAACCACCATTTCGGAATAATCGTTTTTAGCATTGCGGAGCTAAAAAAGTGAGTTTTTTGGTGTTTTTGCATGGTAAATGTTTACGAAAATCGAAGTTTTGGCAATTTTATGGTATCAAAAGATACAATACATACATTTTACAAAGACAAACAGGTTTTACTGTAAGAAAAATAACAAAATCAAAATAACAAATTAGGCTCCGCCCACATTTCCAATCCTGGGCACCGTGCTGTTTACTATCTGAAAGTTCGAAAAAGTTCAAACTTTGAAGAAAAAAAAAATAATTTTTTAACTTGTTAGTACTGCCCTTCTAATAGAGTAAATACGGTAAATATGGGCCTATTCAGGCCAGGAAAAAACATTTTTGTAGATTTCAAAAAAAAACCTTTAAAAAACTTTGGTGTCATTTTCGGCTCTGGGACGTTTCGAAACTTTGGTGTCATTTTCGGCTCTGAAACGTTTCGAAACTTTTGGGCATTTTTGCGGCATACTAGTTTATTTAAATTCCCATAAAAATAAAAATACTTGATAAAAGCAAAAATAAAAACCAAATGAGCGTGCGTTTTGGTGTCAATTGGCAAAAAACGATACGCAAAAATGCAAAAACGTTTCGAAACGTCCCAGAGCCTCATTTTCGGTCGCCGTATTCGAACTATTGACAAAATTGGCTAACATAAGAATACCAGTTGTCGTATCTTTAAACGGTAAATTTGGATTTGGAGCATTTAAAAAAATTTAGCGCTAAAAATGTACAAGTTTCGAAACGTCCCAGAGCCATTTTTAGCGCAGAATTTCCCGGTAAAAGATTCGACAACTCTGATATTCTTGGCCAATTTTGTCAATAGTTTCGACACGTCCAATTTTTAGACCTGAAGAAGTCTGTTAGCCAGGAAAAAATATTCCAATATACTCACTTTTCCGACCTCCTACCATCCGCTCGAATCGGTTGAAACCTTGTGGCAAACGTGCACGCCGAATGAACACCCAATGGACATCCCAAGTCATGCGGACACGGTGCGAGTACTGAAGCAGTCGGCAGCATGGTTGGCAACGTTTCTCCAGCCGGAATCGCCTCTTTTAGCATCACAAATTTCTCATAGTCGCTCAGATTGTAGTCCTCCACAATTCGCACCACTTTTGGCGATAACATCACTTTCTCTTCCAAATCGATCAACAGTTTTCGATAATCTACTGTGGTGCCCTGGGTGAGCAGAAAGTCGCGAGCTTCTAGGATTCCACCAAAAGCGCTCGATTGCGCCGATTCGATGAGGATTAGGAAGCGATTGGTGCGTTTCCAGAGGGATTCGATGAGTTGGAGGCGTGTTTCGGAGGAGCCGATTTCGGAGAGCACTCGGTGGGCTAGGACTACGTCGTAGGTGGTCTGGAAGGGGGAAAATATGCTTTTGAATATTAGGGGGGGGGTGTAAAAGTTACATTTAAAGATGGAAGCAAATGTCGTCGAAAGTTGATATTGTCGTGGACAAATGGCTTTCCAGTGGGGTCCGGGGACGTTTGATTTTTCTGGAACTTTTATTTTTCATTTTTTTTTGTTGCGCAAATTTGGTCGGAGCTTTCTGGGCGGCCTGTCTCGCCACGATTTTTTTTACAAAAAAAATCCCTCACTCTCAAAGAATCCATCGCAAACTTGGTCATCGCGTCCGAAATATCCACCATCGTCACCTCCTTCGCCATCGGCCATCGCTGATTGACAGCCCAAAAGCCTGCTGCGCTGCCACTTCCGTAATCGAGCACCGTCTCTGGCTGAAAATCTTCTGGAATCTCTTCCAGACACCTCGCGATTTCCGCGTAATTTGGTGCAAGTCTGGCAAGAGAATATGCGCCGGCGCCCTCTTTTGTTGTGATTTCCAGGGGTTTCCAGTTGAACGAAGCTTTTTTCATAATTTTGTCCACCTCATTGCGAAGCTCGTATTGTTGCGCTTCTTGCTGGAATTTTTATATTTTGATTGTTTATTATTATTTAGCTAAATCATTAAAAATTAAAAATAAATAAAACTTACAACTTTCCCGCCAAACGCTTCTTTATCAAAATCCGAAATCTCATCCCGCTTGCCACTTTTCAGCTTTCTTTTCACCTCATCCCGCACTTTTTTCAAATTTTCCGGTGATTCTGGAAATCTGCGTTGCTCGAGCCGATTCGCTAGCTGGTCCGCCTCATTTTGCAGCTGTTTTACCGGCCGATCACACGCGGTTATCGCATTTCGAAGCCCGTCAATCGCATTTTGTGGCAGATTGAATTCTCGTCTAAAA
Source organism: Caenorhabditis japonica (assembly GCA_963572235.1). NCBI lineage: Eukaryota > Metazoa > Nematoda > Chromadorea > Rhabditida > Rhabditidae > Caenorhabditis > Caenorhabditis japonica. The sequence goes on from OY754342.1 coordinate 9,284,648, forward strand.
AAATTTTTTTTCGTCATTTTTTTAAATCTCACTTGAATCTCTTCAAAGTCCGCTCTTTTTTCGATACTTGTACAATTGATTTGGCATTTGTGAGCGCATTAATGGCGGTTATAGTGTGTCCGTCGGGTTTCTGTATTTTTTTTCAGTAATTTTAAATAAAAACTTTCAAAAATTGAAAACTTACTTCTGATTTATTCGGAGCCGCCGTAGACGCTGATGCCGTCGAAAATTTTTTAACGGAATGCCAAAGATATATTCGATTTTGGAGCATTTTTGATCGGAATAATTGTGAAAAAAAATTAATTTTTTTAAAAATCTGTCTGCGCGTCTGCGTTTCTCCTATCAATGTGCTCTTTCGCAAGGCGTTTCGCTGTCTGCGTCACTGTTGTCTAAAATGCAGAAGAGAAAATGCATTTTTGCAAGTTTCTGGCACGCATTTTTGCGAATTTCTTTGAAACTTTTGGCACGGTGTCCAGGATTTGAAATGTGGGAGGAGCCGAGCAAACGCGCTCCACTGGATTTTTTCGCGCGAAATTCAAATTTTGAGGCATTTTTTATGTTTTTCGGGAAAAAAAGCATAAACTGTTAATTTTTTCCCACATGTGCTCCAACGGAATTATAGCTGAGGTCTTTACAAATTTTTTAAGCCTAAGAACGTCGAATTTGGTTCAGCCACCATTTCGAAATATTCGTTTTGAGTTTTTTGGTGTTTTTGCAGGATAAATTTTTACGAAAAGCGAAGTTTGGGCAATTTTATGGTCTTAAAAGATACAATACATACATTTTACAAAGAAAAACAGGTTTTACTAAAAGAAAAACAATAAAATCAATATAAAAAAATGCGAGAGTCGAAAAATGCGCAAGCACCGAAAGTGCGCCATGGAAGTTTGCTGACGCGCCAGCAAATTAGGCTCCGCCCACATTTCAAATCCTGGACACCGTGTTTGGGGGGAAATTTTCGAGTATTTCTGTTTTTCTTTTAAAGATCTCTCCGACATCACTCTTTCATTCTCCGGTGCTCTCTCAAAAATTCCTCTAAACCCCTACAGCAATTCTTCTCTAACCGTGTTCCTCAGGCAACTCATTTCTTACTATAATAGGAAATTTTGGAATTATAAACTAGTGATTTATAGATATTTGGCGACCTCTTATAATTCCAAAATGTTCTGTACAGATTCCAAAAATTTCTGTACAGGCGCGCATCTCCTGCACAGATTCCAAACTTTTCTGCCCAGATTCCAAACTTTTCTGCACAGATTCCAAAATTTTCTGCCCAGATTCCAAAATTTTCTGCCCAGATTCCAAAATTTTCTGTCCAAATTCCACAATTTTCTGCACAGATTCCAAAATTTTCTGTCCAAATTCCACAATTTTCTGCCCAGATTCCCCGGAATTTAAATTTTATCGATTGAATAAAAGACAATTCATTTTATTGGTTATAACAAAAAAAGGAAAAATTTTAAAATATAAAAAAATTAAGCCGATGTCGATGGCTGTTCCGCGTCGTCCGTTCTGCACCTTTTGACGAGCTTCGATCTGGCCGCCGCGCTGAAAATAAATTATGATATTGGTAAAACAAAAAATTGCACTTTTGAAAATTCAAATGGCAATGAAAGAAAGAGGAAAACCTGCTTTTCCAAAAAATCACTTCACGTTGGGAAGGTATAATGGATTCGTGACGGAGTGAAAATTTACGTAAAACTGGGAGGCGAAAAATCGGTGCTACCTCGGAATAGAACTGAAGTGTAATAGATTTGCAGCGATATAGAAATTGCTTCGCAATAGAACCGTTTGGAATAGAACTGTTCGCTAAAGAACTGTAGCAAAATAAAACTGTTCGGAATAAAACTGTAGCGTTTTGGAACTAAATTAGCAATGGAGCGCGATTGCATTGCTTGGCCGTCAAGGCGGGCCGAGATAAAAATGATAAAAGTTTATTCAAAAAAACAACAAAACAAACAATTTTTGATAAATAAATAGCTCAAATATAAAACTGTTGAAAAAAGCACGCGCATGAGAAGTTCCAATATTTGAATGAGCAAGCAATGCAATCGCGCTCCATTGCTAATTTAGTTCCAAAACGCTACAGTTTTATTCCGAACAGTTTTATTCCAAAACAGTTTTATTCCGATCAGTTTTATTCCGAACAGTTTTATTTCGCTACAGTTCAATTTCACTACAGTTCTATTCCAAAGCGAGTTCAATTTCGCTACAGTTCTATTACGCGTCAGTTCTATTCCGAGGTAGCACCGAAAAATCTCTTCATTTCTTCAGTTATTTCTTCGTTTTTTTCGAATAAAAACGTGAAAAAATTGTCACTCCGCCACGAATCCCCTATATAAAGTGCTTAATTTTTTTCGGAGAGCTTTAAAATTTTTTTTCTGTGGTTTTATGGATTCGTGGCGGACTGAAGAAATTAAGGTGTTTGCGTACTTTTAAAATTCAAACGAAAATTGGAACAAATCTCTTCATTTGTCATGCTATTTCTCTCATTGCCGTTTGAATTTTAAAAGTACGCAAACACCGCGTTGCAATTTTTTTTGTTTTCACAATAAAGCTCAATTTTAACATACCGTATTTCCTCTAATTTAAGCGCATGCGCCTCTATTTTTCCACCTCTTCTCTAAATGTGCTTCTATTAGATGGTGTGTTTTAATTAGAGGTGCGCTTATATTAGAGGAAATACGGTAAATGGATTTCTAGATATTGTGCAAACAAAAAAATTGCAACGCGGGGTTTGCGTACTTTTGAAATTCAAACGAAAATGGGAACACATCTCTTTATTCCCCATGCTATTTCTTTCATTGCCATTTGAATTTTAAAAGCACGCAAACAGCGCATTGCAATTTTTTATTTTCACAATAAGATTGACAGAAAAACTCATGTAAATGCATCCATTACTTACGTACTTTGTCCTGATTTTCAATTTTTCTCTGCGCTCCACTGTTTTTCGAGTGCCCAAGAAATCACAGGCTGATTGGTGGCGCGATCCATTAGGCTGCAAACACTTCAAATTGAATGCAACTCATTAAAAAAGCCAAAAATAAATGAATATAAATAAAATAACAACGCAATAAAAATCCACACGAAACATTTCGAAATTCGTGACGCGAATGGCGCCAAGAAATTTTATTGACGCATCTCGTGCAATCAATTTTACAAATCTTAGCAGATCTTGCAAGACCAGAAAATTTTCTGTACAGATTCGAGATTTCAAAAATTTTTCGAATCTGTCAAGACCCCTTTATAGTTTGTAAATTTCTATATATGATTTGTGTTTCCTAACAAGATCTGAATTTTCTGGACAAGTTCCAAAATTTCCTATTCAGATTTGGATTTCCTATTATAGTAAGAAATGAGTTGCCTGAGTCTTAAATGTTGGAATGATCTCTCTTATCATGTTTTTCCTGTGAAACCTTCCACTAATTCCTTTAAAAAAAAACATCAAATTATTGAATTTTCATGAATATCTTCGTCTCAATTATCATACATACTGACACACCTTCTATTTCTATTGTAAACATTGATAGTATAAGCGGCCATGCCCTTCTTTTCAATTAAAAAAGCATATATTTGACCTGAAACTGGGAAATATTGTCAAAAATACTCCCGGACATGCTCAGAAAATTTTGGGCCGAAATTTCGAGTTAAAAATTCTGATTTGCGACAGTTCTGGTACGGGGTAGCGTCATTCTCTTAGCTTTCCCCCAATTAAAAAAACAAATGACTTTCATAATATTTATTCAATCAACTCAATAAACCACAGCGTAAAATAGAATTTTTCAGACAATTACTTGACCATGTAGTTGAGCGGCATTCCTGGCTCCCAATCATACGGAAACTCTGGCTTTCCACAATTCTGCAGCGCCTGTTTCATCAGTCTATAGCAATCGGCATAGTTCGGATCGGCAAAGTAGTCCCAACTGTCGATCATTTTGAGCATCTCCTTGCCCTCATTGGCAGGGAATGGCGGCGGGAACATCTTGTCGGGCGTGGCTCGAATCGCCTGCTTTGCCGCGCCGACCGCATTCATATCGGTAATTTCCTTCCATGGGACACGTCCACAAGTCAGTTCGACCTGCATGTAGAGCCATACTTCGACATCATCTTTGCGGCCGAGGTCAATATTCTTGTGGCAGGCAATGGGGGCGTAACGTACGGTTCCGCGGAATCCGGCAGCGGCACGTGGTTTGCGGATCACACCCTGAAATTTGTAGTTTGAAATTTAGTGCAGATTCTCATGAAAGGGGCGTGGCTAGCTCAAAGGTAATTTTTTTTTTCTAATTATTCTAGTTCTTCCTTTGAAAAATGATTGCGTTTTTTAAGGATTTTTACAATTGAACGGTATTCACGTTTCATTGATATTTAATCGAATTTCTGGTGCAAAAAATCGGTGGATTTCTCTATTTTTCCATGAAAAATTGTCAGAAAAAAACCGAAAATAGTTCGATGAAAGTTGAAAAAAAGAGAAATTACAAAAAAAAATTGAATGCACTTGCAAAAATCTGCGCGCTCGTTGCAAAAGGGGCGTGGCTAGACGTTTCAGCACGGAAAATCGCTAATTTACTCGGGATTTTCACAATTCAGTCGATTATTTAGTTTTCCGAAATTTTTCGACCAAAATTTCGGTGAAAAGTGTAAAATCAACAAAAAATGCAATACGAAAAAAGCGCGCGGCAGCCTTGTGGACCTATTCAAGAGAGAAAAAAAAAGAAAAAAAAGAAGTTTTTTCCGATGCAGGAACGGCAAAAAAAGAAAAAAAAGGAGGAGAAAAATCAATTTCCTTCCTTTTTTCTCTTCCTTTTTTTTCTTTTTTTGCCGTTCCTGAATCGGAAAAAACCTCTTTTTTTTTCCTTTTTTCTCTCTCTTGAATAGGTTCATTAAAGGCGCATCGGTATATTTGAATGGGTCTCGCCACGTATGACTACTTTATCATCGGCAGAAAATGAATTTTTCTCTTCCTTTTTTTTCTTTTTTTGCCGTTCCTGCATCAGAAAAAACTTCTTTTTTTTCTTTTTTTTTTCTCTCTTGAATAGGTCCATTGCCAAAAACTACGCGTCCGTTGCAAAAAGGGGCGTGGCTAGACGTTTCAGCACGGAAAATCGCTAATTTTTTTTTCGGGATTTTCACAATTCAGTCGATTTTTTAGTTTTCCGAAATTTTTCGACCAAAATTTCGGGGGAAAAATGTAAAATCAACAAAAAATGCAATACGAAAAAAGCGCGCCCGTTGCAAAAGGGGCGTGGCTAGCTAATTACTCGCTAAAAAAATTTTTTTTTCAAGTTTTTATTGAAAATTCCGCATTTCACTAAATTTTTTTTTGAACATTTCGAAATTTGACAAAAAAACTTCATAAATGAGAAAAAGCGCCGGGGGAAAAATTTGCAAATCTCTGGCACGGATTTTGAGGCACTTCTGGTACAAAAACCCTGCCGCAGACTTGCAAGGGGCGGAGCCTCTTCCTCGGTTTTTCCGTTTTCCACCGTTTTTGTCTTCAGTTTTTTCAAAAAGTACTCACATTATTATCGGTAAACTTGCGAGCCATTCCGAAATCCAAAATGTACACCTTGCGCAGCTCATTAAGCTCCGCACGTCCAATCGTATAATTACCGGGCTTCACGTCACGATGCAGATATCCAATATTGTGAAGATCCTCCAACGCCTCCAGCGCTTGAACTCCGCAGCTCAGCGAGCACGCCAAACTCAACGACTGTTGAGGCGTTCCTTTGCGCAAATCTTGCAACGATTTGCCGACAAGCGTCATGACCACATAGTTGAACGATCCGTAACGGCCCTTGTCCTCAATTTTGCAAAAGTGACGAGATCCGCGCTTCGTCAGCTCGCCGAGCACCAGCACCTCCATTTTGAGTACTTGCATCTGCTCAGAAATAGCTTCCACCTTCAACGCGTACTTTCCCGTCGGATCGTTGCACAGGTACACGGCTCCGCAACCTCCTTCTCCCAACTTTTTCATGATTGTCCATCGTTCTACCTGTTGGTGAAATATTGATTTTTTTTAAAAACCTTTTTTATTTTAAATCTTTACCATTGAACCGGGCGCAAGTTGCACTAACTCGGGCGGTGGCGCTGTCATTCTTGCGATGAAACTTGTCGACAATAAGCCAAGTTATCGAAAATGGCAATAAGTGGAGAAAACTTTGATTTTGTGGATATTTAGCTGACAAGCAGATAACATCTTCACGGGTCACCAAACCAAGGCAGAGCACGTAAATAGGAATTATCTCTTTTTCTGAAAAAAAAAACCAAATTCACGTATATAAAAAATCGGAAAAGAAAAAAATTGGGGTAGAAAATCCTGAAAATTAAAAAAAAAATTGATTTTTTTATTCATTTCGTGATTACAGTAATCTTAAAGGCGCAGACCATAAAATTTCTAAGGGTCTCGCACAGAACTTGATTAATTTTTGTAAATAATTTTTATTTTTTTTTACTCAAATTTATTTATTTTTTCTTCAAATATTAACTTTTTTGTTGTTTTTTCGTAGGTATCTCGAAAATTTAGATTTTGTTTCAAAAAACTTTTTTTTACTGATTTGTTGGGTTCATTCATTTTTTTGTTCGGTTCATTTAACATTTTATTTTAGCGAATTCGTCAAGTTTTTTGTTAAAAACATTAGAATCAATAATTTTTTTTAATGATTCCTTTTTTTCCCCAAATAAGCATTCCATTTACAGAAAATCCTTTATTTTTTTTATTTTTCTGAAAGTTTTCGAAAAAAAAAAATTAACTCATCCTAGTGGAAAACAGTCTTAAAAATTACCATCATTTATTGTCGAGACAAAACAATCGCCTACGTGCTCTACCGCGCGCGAAGCGTGTCCGCGTCGCGGCTCGGCGGGAGGGGGAAAATTTCAAATGTGTCCGTCTTTTTTTCGTTGCTTTATTTTCCATTTATTACATTTATTTAATATTTTTCGCGAAAATTTTGTTTTTTTAATGGCGAGTATGTTGAAAATATTGTTTGGGCACTTACATTTTAGTAGAAAGCTGTGAAATATTGCTTCAATTCTGCCAAAACTAACATTTCTCATCTTATCATTAAAAAAAATTATTCGGGTCGTTTTTCGGCTCGGATATCGTTTTTTAATGCTATTAGAAATTATTTTTCTGTTTTTCGCAAATATCTCCAAAATCTTTAAATTTACAATGAAATACCCAATTTTTTCTTGTTTTTGCCGTTTCCTTTGCATTTTGTGCCGTTTCCTTTGCATTTTTGCCGTAATTTCATGATTTTCAGGTAGCAAATATCGATCAAAGGCCAAGCAGAAAAAAAGAACGGGTTTAAAGATCATGCAGGACAGCTGGATGCAATATTGTAAGTCGGTTGATTTTTCTGAATAGAAACATGAAACTGTTTTTTATGGTATTGTCCATTCGCGAAATAAGTAACTGCGCGCCTGTTAACTGGCGAACTCGAGAATTTACCTTCAAAAGTGTCGCCGTAAAAAAAATAATACGAAAACTTCATTAATAATAAATTTTTTTTTTCAGGTGTCGTCCATCTCATCGAATGTATGATGATATTCGGAGTGTCCACTACTCTAGAAGACCCAGCCAACCAACAACCGCACAATGGATGACAAATCTGCGTACATGTCCGCCGGTGGCTACTCGTCCGGCTACATGGGATCGAACGCCTTCTCGTCTGGCTACAATCTTGAGGACTACGCGTCTGGAGGATCTGGCGGCGGATCGAGCGACGGGAGCTCTGGAAGCGGTGGTGGAGGCGGAGGATCCGGTGGACATGTTTTCAAAGTTCGCCATCTTGCTTTTTGGGACCATCGTAATGCGTGCATGTCAAGCAAGCAGCCCACTTCCCCAGCCGATCGTCGTGTCTTCTCTAAAAAAGATGTGTCTAAGTTTATAAATAGTTTTTTTTTTTGAAAATATAAAATAAATGTTTTTGTCGCGAATAAAATTGCTTTTAATAAATAAAATTCGGAAAATCTTTCTTCATCCTCCAACATTCATTTGTTTATCCCTTTCTGCTTTTCCTTCGGACGGTTTTCGCGCTTCAACCTGAAAATCATGAAATTAAACTATTATGGCGAAAATGCAAAGGAAACGGCACAAACAAGAAAAAATTGGGTATTTCATTGTAAATTTGAATATTTTGGAGATATTTGCGAAAAACAGAGAAATAATTTCTAATGGCACTAAAAAAAACGATATCCGAGCCGAAAAACGACCCGAATAATTTTTTTTAATGATAAGATGAGAAATGTTAGTTTTGGCAGAATTGAAGCAATATTTCACAGCTTTCTACTAAAATGTAAGTGCCCAAACAATATTTTCAACATACTCGCCATTAAAAAAACAAAATTTTCGCGAAAAATATTAAATAAATGTAATAAATGGAAAATAAAGCAACGAAAAAAAGACGGACACATTTGAAATTTTCCCCCTCCCGCCGAGCCGCGACGCGGACACGCTTCGCGCGCGGTAGAGCACGTAGGCGATTGTTTTGTCTCGACAATATGTACTATTTATTTTTTTGCACACGAAAACCGTTTTTATGAAACGAAACCAACTCTCCTTCCTTTCCAAAATCCCAAATTTAAACTACCGCGCAAAAAAGTTAAAGGCGCATGCACTCTTTCTTCTCCTTGGGTCTCGCCACGAACACTATCTTTTCAATTTTCGTGATTTTTTCCTCTTTTTTCGAACTTTTTCTGCAAAAAATCAATGAAATCACCGCTTTTTTCCAGTGATTTTTGCAGAAAATTATTGATTTTTTCATATAAATTCACTACTTCAACAATTCTTCGCTTTAAAATTCAAGAAAACAGAAATTCCGTTGTTTCTCTATTTTCGAAAATCCAAATTTCTTATCTCCCTATCATTTCTCCCAAATCCATTGTTTCAGGGTACCCCTGCGGACGGAATGAGCTCCGATCTATACGCAAATGCTATTCTCTATAGCGAAATCTCCCAGAAACACCCAGAACTGGTGTCCAAGATGTTCAACGAGGCGACTAGGAAAAAATTGGACGCTTTTGTGAGTTTTTGACAGTTTTGTTTACCATTTTTGTTATTTCAACAATTTAGTTAAAAAACAATGAGGCACCAAAGCTGAAGGATATTGTTACGGATAACAGTTTCAAGAAAAGGAAACGTACTGCTTCCACATCTGGAAATGAACCACCTTCTAAAAAGGTTGCGGCAAAGGATTCGTCTAGCTCTGATTCTTCTGACGATGGAGCCGTTAAGGTTAGAAAAATATCTTCGCTCGCTAATTTTTTTTTCATACAAGTTCTTTCAGCAAAATGGAACTCAAAAACCAGTCAATGTTGCTGCAAAGAAAGCGGCTACTCCAGCTCAGAAAAAACCGGAAAGCAGCAGTGATTCGGATAGCGATGCACCACCGAAAAAACTAACGCCAGTCTCGAAGCCAGCCCAAACACCTTCTCAGAAGAAGGCTGCAACCAGCTCCGACAGCTCTGACAGCGAAGATGAAGCTCCAGCCAAGAAGGCACCTGCTAAGCCAGTTGTGACACCGAAGACCGCACCAAAGAAGGCTGCATCGTCGTCTTCTGATGATTCGTCTGACGATGATAAGAAGCCAGCTGCCAAACCGACTCCGGCCAAGGCTGCTCCAGCGAAACCAGTTTCCAAGAAGGCCGAGTCTTCTTCTGATTCCTCTGATGACGAAAAGAAGCCAGCTGCCAAGCCGACTCCGGCCAAGGCTGCCACCCCGGCTAAGCCAGCCGCCAAGAAAGCTGCTTCTTCCTCTGACTCTTCCGAAGACGAGGCTCCAGCCAAGAAGACCCCGGCTAAACCTGCCGTGACACCAAAGGCGGCTCCAAAGAAGGCTGCCTCATCGTCTTCTGATGATTCGTCTGACGATGATAAGAAGAAGCCAGCTGCGAAACCGACTCCGGCCAAGGCTGCCACTCCGGCTAAACCAGCAGCGAAAAAGGCTGCCTCATCGTCTTCTGATGACTCCTCCGATGACGACAAGAAGAAACCAGCTGCCAAGCCAACTCCAGCTAAAGCTGCTGCCCCAGCAAAGCCTGCCGCCAAAAATGCCGCTTCCTCTTCATCTGATTCTTCTGAAGACGAGAAAAAGCCAGCCGCCAAGCCAACTCCAGCTAAAGCTCCGGTTAAGCCAGCAGCTAAAAAGGCAGACACCAGCGATTCGGATAGCGACAGCGAGGACAGTGATGCCGGAAAGAAGACTACAGCTGCGAAGGTTTGTTTTTAAATCATTTGAGGTCTGGTTATTCACCGCTTGCAAAAATAATTGTATTTACATCCAATTCTCATTTTTTGCAACCCTATTCACGTCACATACTGGGTTTTCTGGCCGCCGAAATTGAAATTTTATGAAATATGAGCTTTGAAAAGAATTAGAATTGTTAGTTTTTTTTTTTGAAGTGCGATGAATAAGCACATAATGGAGTTATTCACGGAATAGTTAAAATGGAAAAAAACTGCGAGAAATCTCGGAAAACGCTCCGATTGACCTGAAACTTTAGGGAATAAGGGCAAAAAATAATATCAATACAATATTCTTGCCGGCTACAGTAAGCAGTGGCGCGAAAAATCGAGGCTCCGCCCATCAGGTCTTTTCAACTAAATTCAACTGAAAATAGAGCAAAAATGTGAGCGGGTGTGTTGTCTCGTTATGTCTGCGTCTATTATAAAACTTCCGCGGGCGCATGTGGTAGCCGGCAAGAATATTGAAACGATAATACTTCTGGATATGCACAGAAAAATTTGGACCGCCAAAAATTTTATACATTTTCAGAAAAATCGATATTTTGGTCCAAAATTTTCTGAAAATATTTATACAGGTGTTTTTTTCCTTATTTCTCAAAATTTCAGGTCAATCGGAGGATTTTCCGAGAAACTTTGTCGCCACAAGCTGCAGGCTTGTAATTGTACTAAAATTTCATGTTTTTTTAATTTCCAGGCTACACCGGTTGCCGTGAAGCCTGCAGTTAAAAAGGCTGCGTCATCCTCCGATTCGTCCGACTCTGAAGATGATAAGAAGAAGAAGCCTGCTGCTGTCCCAGCTAAAGCTACTCCAGCAAAACCTGTGGCCAAAAAAGGTGATTCCAGCTCTGAAGACTCATCGGACGATGATAAGAAAAAACCAGCTGCCAAGCCAACTCCTGCCAAGGCTGCCCCAGCGAAGCCAGTTGCCAAGAAGGCCGAGTCTTCTTCGGATTCCTCTGATGACGAAAAGAAGCCAGCTGCCAAGCCGACTCCAGCCAAGGCTGCCACTCCGGCTAAGCCAGCCGCCAAGAAAGCTGCTTCTTCCTCTGACTCTTCCGAAGACGAGGCTCCAGCCAAGAAGACCCCGGCTAAACCTGTCGTAACACCAAAAACGGCTCCAAAGAAGGCTGCCTCATCGTCTTCTGATGATTCGTCTGACGATGAGAAGAAGAAGCCAGCTGCGAAACCGACTCCGGCCAAGGCTGCCACTCCGGCTAAACCAGCAGCGAAAAAGGCTGCTTCATCGTCTTCTGATGACTCCTCCGATGACGACAAGAAGAAACCAGCTGCCAAGCCAACTCCAGCTAAAGCTGCTGCTCCAGCAAAGCCTGCCGCGAAAAAGGCCGCTTCCTCGTCTGACGATTCTTCCGACGATGAGACTCCAGCAAAGAAGGCTCCAGCCAAGCCAACTCCAGCTAAAGCCGCGCCGAAGAAGGCTGCTTCTTCTTCATCCGAGGACTCGTCGGATGACGATAAGAAGAAGCCTGCCGCCAAGCCAACACCAGCTAAGAATGCTACTCCAGCTAAACCGGCTACGAAAAAAGCCGCGTCTTCTTCTGATGACTCATCGGATGACGACAAGAAGAAACCAGCTGCTAAGCCAACACCAGCTAAAGTCGCTACTCCAGCAGCAAAACCAGCAGCCAAGAAAGCCGCTTCCTCCTCCTCTGACTCTTCCGAAGACGAAGCTCCAGCCAAGAAGACACCAGCTAAGCCAGTCGTAACACCAAAGGCCGCTCCAAAGAAGGCTGCCTCATCGTCTTCTGATGATTCGTCTGACGATGATAAGAAGAAACCAGCTGCCAAGCCGACTCCGGCCAAGGCTGCCACCCCGGCTAAACCAGCCGCCAAGAAAGCCGCGTCTTCATCCGACGACTCATCTGAAGATGAAGCACCGGCCAAAAAGACTCCGGCTAAGCCAACTCCAGCTAAGCAAGTGGTGAAGAAGGAGGCGTCGTCCTCTTCTGACGACTCTTCGGATGATGACAAGAAGACCAAGAAGCCAGCTGCCGCTACTCCGAAGGCTACCCCAAAACCGAAGAAAGAAGAATCATCGGACTCTTCTGACGAAGACGAGGATCATCCAAAACCATCGAAGGCTACCCCAAAGTCACAGGTTCGTGCTGCTTCTGAGGAATCCGCTGAAACCGAAGAGAGCACCTCGAGAACACCAGCCCTGAAGGCAAAACCGTTGGCCACATCGACCGAGAAACCAGTTTATGAAAACCGGAAGAGAAAATCGTCGCCATTCCGTCGGGTAGTAATGAGCAAGGACAGTGTTGCCGAGAAGTTTAGAAATAACCAGCATGACTCGGTGAGCTAAACATTTTTGGATCTTTTAAATAATGGAAAATTTCAGCATTTCGATCAATGGGGACAACGTGCCAACGAGAGTCTAGGAAAGGTGGTCGGAAAGGCGTTCCGTCACGAGAAGACCAAGAAGAAGAAGGGAAGCTATGGAGGTGGTCCGATCAATCAGTCTATCAACTCGATCAAGTTCTCCGATTCTGACGATTAGGCAAGTGCTCTCTTAAATAAATACCTTTTTAATTTTGTTTAATCTCAAAAATTTCTCTAATTTTTATTGTTTCTTTTTTTTTTTTACTTCTTATTATTCGTTTCACCTATTTTTCTTCGTTTTGTTTTGATTTGTTTTTTTCCGTTGTCTGTTGCTCTATTTTTTCTTCTTTGAATTGATGTTTCTTCCATCCTTAATCAACTCAACCCAATCCTTTCTATAAATTGTTGTTTTGTACACACTTGTTACGCCTATCCTTCCACTACTCTTGTTGCCTTTAATTTCATTTTCTCGCCTATTCGTTTCGTTGAAATGTTTATGGAATCGCTCGCTCCACTTTTGAGAATCGTAAGTAAGAAAATCATGAAGAAATAAAAAATGAGTTGGGATAAAACAAAAGTGGTCACTGTTCCCGTCGCTCGTACTTTATAAAGTCGGCGAAATTCGACACGTATCCGGTGAAGACTGGACCCATTTTGCTGTCGAGGAATTCTGATAAACTGATTGCCTTTTTGGCGCGCAACATGTCTTGCATTTCGGCGGTCACACAATCCACGTTGAATTGTGGATCATCTGGATTGTAGTTTCGGACGGCTGTTGCCTTAAAAAAACGGATTGCTAAATACGTGGAAAAGTAGCGTACCATTGTGCGAATCTCGTCCTCGTCCAACACGCCGTCTTCTTTCAGGTCCAGCGCTTCAAAGTGGTATTTTGCGGAAGCGCGCGTCTGAAATGAAAATTACACGGAAAATTCAAATTTTTGTAGGCTTTTGACCGTAAAAATCGGTGCTACCTCGGAATGGAACTGACGCGTAATAGAACTGTAGCGAAATTGAACTCGCTTTGGAATAGAACTGTATTGAAATAGAACTGTAGCGAAAAAAAAACTTTTCGGAATAAAACTGTAGCGTTTTGGAACTAAATTGGCAATGGAGCGCGATTGCATTGTTTGCTCATTCAAATATTGGAATTTTTCATGCGCGTGCTTTTTTCAACAGTTTTATATTTGAGCTATTCATCAAAAATTGTTTGTTTTGTTGTTTTTTTGAATATTGTCCATTCGCGAAAAAAGCAAGTGCGCTCCACGAAACCTAGTACTTCGTGGATTTCATTTTCGTCGCCAAATTATTTCAATTCACGTGTAAATTCAACGTGAAATGAAATAATTTGGCGACGAAAATGAAATCCACGAAGTACTAGGTTTTGTGGAGCGCACTTGCTTTCTTCACGAATGGACAATAAACTTTTATAATTTTTTTCTCGGCCCGCCTTGACGGCCAAGCAATGCAATCGCGCTCCATTGCTAATTTAGTTCCAAAACGCTACAGTTTTATTCCGAACAGTTTTATTCCAAAACAGTTTTATTTTGCTACAGTTTTTTACCGAACAGTTCTATTCCGAACGGTTCTATTGCGAAGCGAGTTCTATATCGCTGCAGTTCTATTACACTTCAGTTCTATTCCGAGGTAGCACCTAAAAATCTGGCTCTCGGACGGTGTCCAGGATTTGAAAAGTGGGCGGAGCCGAGCAAACGCGCTCCACTGGATTTTTTTCGCCCGAAATTCAAATTTTTTATGTTTTTCGGGAAAAAAAGCATAAAATCTTAATTTTTTCCCAAATGTGCTCCAACAGAATTATAGCTGAGGTTTTTAGAAATTTTTTAAGCCTAAGAACGTCGAATTTGGTTCAGCCACTATTTCGAAATTTTCGTTTTGAGATTTTTGGTGTTTTTGCAGGATAAATCTTTACGAAAATCAAAGTTTGGGCAATTTTATGGTATTAAAAGATACAATACATACATTTTACAAAGAAAAACAGGTTTTACTGAAAGAAAAAAAAATGCGAGAGTCGAAAAATGCGCAAGCACCGAAAGTGCGCCAGCAAATTGGGCTCCGCCCCCATTTCCAATCCTGGACACCGTGAATAGGCAAATGAAAAACCGCCAATTAATATTTATACCCTAATCTCTTGTTTATAAGGCCGGAAATTTTTGGCCCGGATATTGGCAGCTATGTGGCTATTAGCCGTTTAAAATCACTGACTGTTAAAAACCGAGTTATACACAAGAGTTTAGTCTGGAACTTTAGAAAAATTGCGTTTCATAGCTTTTTTTTTTGAGAAAATCTTGTAAAATTTGAAGTGAAAATTTTAAGAAAAATGACGATTTTCTCAATTTTCTGACAAGAAAAAGGTGGGAATTTAAATTCGCTCCAAAAATGCACAACGTCCCAGATCCTGTACGGGAGTATTTTTGACATTCTTTTTTCTAATTTTTTCTCCATTTAATCAACTCACATGTCTAAACCGAACAGCGCACACCAAGTCGACGAATCCTTTGAAATCGAGACACGCGCCTTCGTAGGTCAGGGAAATTTCAAAGACGCGTTTGATAAATATTCCATTGAATCCACCGCTGGAAGAAGGAAAAAAAAATTCAAAAATTCGTTTAAAAAAGGCTCTCAGACGTTTCGAAAGTTTTTCTGCATTTTGTCGTCGCGGTGTTTGCACACAATCATTTTAAAAAGCTTTTTAAGGAAAATTCCTCAAACACCGCGACGACAAAATGCAGAAAAACTTTCGGAACGTCCGAGAGCCTAAATAAATGCTTTTATATGAAAATATGTACTTCCGAAAATCCAGGAGCTCATCTTCTGTGAGCACTCCATTTCGATCAGCGTCCAGGGAGCGGAATTCATGGAGAGTGGAGCGGAAGGCGGAGAGGGTGAAGCTGGATAAAATGGCGTTTATAGGCACAAAATCGGCACAGATTCTTGATATTTTTAATGTATTTCCACTATTTTTTATTTAAAACAGAAAATTCTGTGAATTCCTCATAAAAATGGAAAAATCCGATGGCGAAATTACCGGGAAATCGCTGGATTTTCATATTTTTTCAGTAAAAATCGATAAAATTGTACCGAAAATTGCATATTTTCAAAAAAAATTGCACATAAAAAACTCACATATCATTTTCCGGCAATTCCAATCCATTTTTCTCCGCTTTAATGCATGCTTCCATGTTTAAAAGTAGTGCTGATGAGAGGAGGTCCTAAATATTAAAAATTAACTTAAATCATGGATAAAAATTTTAATTCAAATACCTTGACAAAAATGACTTCTCGTCGTCGGGCTTCTAGAAGGAAAAATATAATTTCCACGGCGTACGCAGCGTAGTAATCGGTGCGCTCCGGCATTTCCGCCATTTGCGGGATATAGTGCTGGGTGACAAAGTCTTGAAGGCCCTGAAATTGAGCAATACATACATATTTATAATTTTGTAATTACAGACTCACACAAGCTGAAATTTCGCGACTATTCTCGCAGAATGGCACCAATTTGATGTACGTGTCTTCGGCGTGGATAACTGTTTGGACGAGGGCTTCTGAATGTTTATTTAAAATTTGTTAAAAGCTTATTTAATAAGAACATAAGTTATTACCAATCAATACAATATCAATTGCCAAGTTGAAATTTGTGATTTTTACCAGCGTAAACACGATATTCTGGCTAAAAGTTTCGCGGATAGTGGGCGGTGAGGTTTTTAGGATTTTCTGGAAAATTTTTTTTTAGGATATTCAAAAAAATCAATAACTTCACTTACAAAGAGCCTGGTTAACGTCACATATTTCGTTTTCCCGTTCAATCCCCACAAAAATTCAGTTTTCAGCGCAATGAGAAATATGTCGATGTCTGAAACAAAAAATATGAGCGTTCAGTGAAAAATCGATAATTTTTACCTTTTCTAAACTGCGTCAAGTCGTCTATTTTATTCTCTGCAAATATCTTGAGTACCCGTTCATTGAAGCATTCTGTAATAATAATAAAAATAAATAAAACAAATTTTTAAAAAGGGAGATTTTCTTTTTCAATTTTTCAAAAAATTTGGCTCACTTTCAAGATCCGATGCATTTTCGTGGCGTCGCGGGAACATCGACGTTGGGATTTGCGGAATATTCGATTGCGATGATTCGGTTGTCATGGCGACGGGCCCTTTTTTAAATAAAAATCAGCAGAAAAAAAATAGAAAATTTCATAAAATTCAAAGAATTTCCGCTTCGCGCCGAGGTGCAATGCAAATGCGCTCTATTGATAATTGGCGCTTTTTGGCGTTTTTTCACCATTTTTCACGGCGTTTTTTTCACTACCTGTCGTTGAAAATTTATTCGTGGAGAGGCCACCAATCAGCGTGAAAAGTGGGCGGAGAAAGGGGCGTGGCGTTTGCAAAAACTCCGCGCAGTTTTCCATCTTACATTTTTGAGTCTTTGCTGTGAATAAACAATCAAACTTTATTGATTAAAAAAAACTAATTAATTTATTGTTCAAATTAGCATATTTTTTTAATACAAATTTTTATCTGATATTTATAAATACAATTTAAAATAACCAGAATCAATACAAAAACAAGTATACCGAGGCTGACATGACTGATAAATAGACACAAGAATACAATTATACAGGGGTCATACATAAGAAGAAATAAAAATAAATTAAAAAATACAAAAAAAAATGCGCTGAATACCCCGATCGGTCTGAAATCTTCGAGCAAATTTTTCAAAACTTTCAAACAAGCCGGAAAGGTGGAAATTAACAGAAATATTGAATGTAAACAGTAATTGACAAAGTTATAATTGTAAGTTCAGTTTTTCTGTTTTATAATTTTTAAAATAAATTTGTGAAGATTTGGGACACAATTTTACAGATCTTAATTTATTGAATGGCAGTTGCCTCCCAGGCATTTTATTCGGTATATTTTCAGAAAATTTACGGATGTCAAACGACTGCTTTGAATAATGATCGTGCCTGGATGAGATTCTTAAACTGCTTCAAAAGATTCGTAAAATATCTTATGAAATTCGTAAATTTCCTCGTGAGAATTCACAAATCTCATGAGATATTGCAAATCTTACGAGGACTTTCACGTATATCACGAGATACTTTAAGAATTTTTTGAGGCAGTTCACGAATCTCATCCATCCACGATGATTATTCAAATTGGTCGTCTGAGCTATTTCAGACCAATCGGTGGTATTTTTCACATTTTTAAGAAATTTCGATTTTAAACAATAAAAAAAACTTAATTTTCGTATGACTGTAGATTTTGTCCATTTACTCAGCAACTTCTACCGGCGAAACAGCGGCCGATCGATTGCAAATCGGCGGCAAATAGAGCGCGTAGCAGACTTGCACCTCTGATTTGCCTTCCCTCCGCCGCTGTTTTCAAAAAATCTAGGCGAAATGTTGTAACCGCTCGTTATTTAGCCTCTGTTGAATTTTGCTGGGTGCCTCCATAAAACGGTTTGAAAAGACGAGAAAATTTATTATCGGAATAAAATAAATAACTACAACAAAAGAAAGACAGAAACAATTTGTGAATGAGAATAGAAAATTAGAAAATAACAACAGACTTGCGGAATTGTGTAAAGGAGGTACGAGGCAGAGTTGCATGGAAGTGAAAATCTTTAAAACGTAAGTCGGAAGTGAAATGTTTTAAACGGAAGTTGGAAGTCGGAAGTCGGAATTGGATATTTTTATACGGAAGTCTGAAGCCGGAAGTCTGAAGTCTGAATTCCATGCAACTCTGGTACCAGGAACTGTTGAATTATTTGAGTCGGGGACTAGTGGCTGAAACGTAATAGTTATATTTCTGGTAATTTTAGAGAGAAACAAACCTCTTAAATAATTTTTCTCATCTCGAGATTAATTGTTCGGTGGAAATCAATGCCATCCGCCATCCTGTTGCGAGCTACCAGGCGTGATCTCTCCTCCCAGTGTGTTTTCACATTCCCACGCCGTCTTCTTTATCTTAAATTAAGACAAATAAAGCATGTTTAGACAGTAGCCAATAAAAGGGGGCATCATATCTCCTCCCAAAGTTGGATAAGAAAGTATCTAAACATTATTGATATCCCTAAAGTGACACTAGAATCTTACCTGTCCAGGACACTCCTTAAGATGAAACAAATCGCCCGTTGGGTATCATCAGGGACTTTATCAAGGTGGGCCAAATTGATTTTCTCCTAGATCTGAAATATTCGAAGACCATGAATAAACGTAGATTTTCGGGGGCAATATGAGTTAAGGGGGGGGGGGGGGGACACTCAAAAAAAAATTTGTCTCGTTTTTATTGGTGATTTTGAATCGATTTTGATTTGTTTGATATATTTATAGTCGGCGAATGCATCATCAGACTCGCTCTACGGCACTTTTCAATTTTCAACACTGTAGTGCGCCTGTTTTGAAGCGAAAAATCAGATTTTAACTGCAACTCGTCGTGGATACGTCATTTTCCGTTGAAAATAAGTATAAACACTAGACTTCGAGTTAATCTTGCAAGTGCAACACTGTTTTACAGGAATTTAGCAGTAGAGCGAGGTTGATGATGTATTCGCCGACTATATCTGATTCAGAATTGATTTTTGCCCGGAAAGCTCAGCGGCAACGGGCCGGAACCGAAAGGAGCTGGGCGGAAGCTTGCTTTGATTGTTTTAGTGTTTATTCTACTGCCGGTTACCTTTTCTTATTTTTTACGCATTTAATCACAAAAAATCCCCTTGCAAAGGATGCTTCCACCCAGCTTCCTACGGTCGCCCATTTTTTTTGCCACACATGCTTCCGGCGCGTTGCCGCTGCGCTGAACTTTCCGGGCATCAATAAATGCTTAGAAACGCATATTCAACATTTTTACGACCAAAAATTTAAAAAAAAAATTGTTTTTTTTTCGGTGGCCTCCCTCAACTCATATTGACCCGATTTTTTTTAGTTTACCTTGAACGGGCGCAACCCGAAAGCGTGGGAAGGACTGAAAAAATTGCGCGCTTTGGCTTTGCGAACTTTTACTTGAGGAAGCTTTCGATTTGACAGATTTAGCTATAAATATGAGTTTGCAGGAAAACGTATTGAACGAGTAAACTCACAAAAAAGTCGGACCGGCTTGAAAGACTCGTCGATGCACTTCGGTGCACTTAGGCCGTCTCGACGAATTTTACGGCGACTAACCAAAATTCGCTGAGAAATGAAGGTATTTAACATCACACAAGTTTTTAGTTTTTACATAACTTACTGTGTATGTTGGGCGTCAAGGTGTGAACCAGAGTTACATGGAATTCCATCTTCCGCTGATTTTTTTCACTTCCGACTACTGTTTTAGAAATTTAACATCCATGCAACTATGGTGTGGACCTCTGCTGCTTCTTCTTCAAGATCGCCTCTCATCTTTTCCGCTAAATATTAAACATTAGCGTCCGAAATTCCTCGGAAGCTATTGTGATCGTTTTAACGGCAATTTCTCGGTCACTCGCAAGATGTGAAGAAGATCATCTAAAAACAGAAATAAAGCTAATAATATTTTTCATCAATATTTTTATGAAGAAACACTTTCTTCCAAACCTACACATACCATTATACGATCTGTCGCCGCTTCCCGCCGCATTGTTTCCGACACTGAAAAATCGATTAATGATTCGGTTTTTAGTTATTTAATGGGAAGTTCATGAATTGCGAAAATTCCTGTTCAGTAATCTAGCACACATTTCATGTCAAAAACACCGAAAATTAATAATGTTCGCGAATTTTTAAACGGATAATTATTCGGTCACAATCAGTCATATTCAATAAAACTGTGATACCGTGATACATGATAACATACAATTACTATAGAAATAATGTATAAATTATATATTAATTTAATTTTAAAATATTAAAAAAAAAACAAAATTTTTTTTTATTTTCTCGTAAATCCTCTTCCGCGGGTCTTGCAACGAATGTCTTTCTCCGACCAGCGTTCTGCCTTCCCTTGTCGAAAAGCTCTCTTCGGCCGCTGTTTCGCCGGTAGAAGTTGCTGAGTATTTTGACTGTATTTTTGTCCATTTTGGGCGCTTGCACACGATGTCCATTGTTCAGCGGTCCTCGCGCTCCGCATCCTTGAAAATATTCAATTATTTGCAATTGTATTCTGAAATAAAAATATATATTTTATTTTAGCTAAATTAAAAGAAATAATCGTGAAGAAAGAGAAAAAAAAAAAACGAAAAAATAGACGGAAAAATTAATTTCGAAATTAATCTCGACATTCACGTTTTTTTTTGGTGGTCGAAGAGAATCCTCGGCCCCCAGCCCCCTCAGTTTTAAAAAGTTTTTCAGCCATAATGAAAGTTTTTTTCGCTATAAAAAGGTGCGCAAAATGTAGGAAATTTAATTTTGAACAATCGTATCAGAAAACATTTGAGGTCGAACAGAAAAATTTTGAGAAAACTGGAAAAAACAGCGTTTGGTCGCCAATACGACATGGCCGTGGCCTGGAAAACTCCGTTACTGGTAGTGAAAAAAACGCCGTGATTTTTCTTCATTTTTTTATGGTTTTTATGAATTCTGGCGGTGAATTTTAGTCAAATTACAGAAAATTTGGGAAAAAAGGTGAACAATTGTTGATTTTTTAAAGGGATTTTTCTATTTGAAAACTGTGCGCGCTTAGTTGCAAAATGGTGTGCGGCAGTTGCACTTAGGCTCCGCCCATGGTTTAAATTTTTTTTTGTCATTTTAAATTTGTCTTTTTTCCCCGTTTTTTCAATTATTTGCTCGATTTTTAATTATTTTTCAAGAGAAACATTAATAATCTGGCGCTATGCGGGTTGGGGTGGGGGGGGCACTCAAAAAAAATTTTTTTTTTTTTGTTTTTATGCGCGGTTTTGCATCGATTTCGATTTGTTTGATATACTAATCTCATTCTGCACTGATTTTTTGTCCGGAAAGTTCAGCGGCAACGAGCCGGAAGCATGTGTGATACTTTTCAAATATGCGACCGGAGGGAGCTGGGCGGAAGCTTGCTTTGGTCCTTTTGAGTGTGTAATCGGCTCCCGGTAACGTTTTCTAATCTTTTTAGGCTCACCTTTAGGCTTTTAATCACAAAAAATCCATCCACAAAGCAAGCTTCCACCCAGCTCCCTCCGGTCGCCAAATTGAAAAGTGTCACACATGCTTCCGGCGCATCGCCGCTGAACTTTCCGTGCATCGATAAATGCTCAGAAACGCATATTCAAAGCGTGAACAATAAAAAAAGCGCAAAAAAAATTATGAAAAAAAATTTTTTTTGAGTGGCCCCCCCCCCCCCCCCCCCCAACCCGCATAGCGCCATAATCTCACAGCTCATTACACAGCCGCATTGAATCAAGTCCTTGCGAGCGGGAGAACCACGAAACCGAAGAAAGTGAACGATTATCGTCCGGTCGGTCGCATTGTCTTCAAGCGTCTCTAAACTTCACAAAAATCCTTGCTCGCTTATTTGGAAACTGTGGGTCGAACCTCACAAGTATCACACGTAATTTAATAAAATGTTCTAGATATCGATATGGCGACCCTCATACCTGAACGCTGTAAACACGAAATTATACGGATAAATGCTTGAAAAATTGGCATACTCGAGGCAAAACCCACGGTATTCAGGATGGAAATTGAGGTCGAATCTGACGTGTATCACAAGTTTTGACAAGTAAGTATTTTTTTGGTAAAAATTCAGACGCAGATTGCGCGCGGAAGTTGCGCCATAAAAAAAAACAATGAATAAAAACTTATTTATTTATTGCAAGCCAAATTCATTCCAAAATAAATAAATAAGAAAAAAAAAGTATTGTACGATATCATGGGACCCCGAAGCGTGAAAAGTGATGTTATGGAGAAATAATGTAAAACTATTGTCAAAATCTAGCAAAAACCCGCTGAAAGCAATATGAAACTGATTATAATGTGGGAATCGTGTTTTTCGGATTCGAATCGCGTCCAAGTCCGCAAACACCGAGTGCCATAATAATTAAACTGAAAAAGACGCGGTCCTACGTCTCCTTCTCCTCTCCTCCTCGAGCAATTGGCTCTGGAGCGAATGGCTCTTCTTGCTGATTTTCTGGCTGTTTTTCCTCCAAGTTTCCTACTGGATTCAGTGTAGATAGAGATGTAGTCGTAGTTTGGACGGCTTCTGGAGCTTGTGCTTTCACATCAGTAGTCGTCGTTTTTGTCACTTTTTCTTCTTCCTCTTCCTGATTCTTATTTTCTGGAATTTCAGCGACCACTCTTTCAGCAGGCTTCTCATTCACAGTTTTCGCTGGTTGGTAATTGGCAGCGTTTCTCAGCTCTTCCTTTTCGAATTTGATGCTGAAATGAGGGAAAATAGGGAAAATATAATCAATAGATCCTTACATTCCAATAGTCTGATTGAGCTGATTAATCAATTGCTCCTGAGTGGCGACCAGTGAAGTCAACGCAGTGTTATTTCTCTGGAGCTCTTCAGATTTTAGTTTCAGGGTGGAGAGCTCTTCTTGCATTTTTCTGAAAAGTTGTAGGCATTTTTAGAGTTTTTTATTTAAAACAAGCCTGCAGCTTGTGGCGACTAAGTCGCCTTCGTCAAATATTTATTTTTGTTTTTATTGCTGGTAATGGCAATCATTTCTTTTCCCTATTTCTTTCAAGTTATCGTGATCCTTGTGGTATAGTGGTTAGCACGTTTGAACGTCAATCTATAGGTCGCTGGATCGAGTTTTGTCGACTGCAAACTCGTGTGTGAGACACACAAACAAACACACAGACTAATCTAAAATTTTCTATATAAGAAAGATTGTGGATTTCGTAGGTTTTAATTTGCTTTTTTCATCAGTGTTACATTAAAAAAAAATTTTAACCGATATTTTGAATTTTTGCTGGTAAACCTGTCTTAAATTCTGAGAAATTCTGACAAATTTCATTGAGTTTTTGTGATTTTTCAATAGAATAAGCCATATTTTTCGGTCTGAGGTTTTAATGGGAAAACGGTTTATTTCGCAGAAAATGGAAAATACTAATCTGTCATATATTGTCAACCCGGCACGACGGCCAAACGCGCTCCGCTGAATGTAATACTTCGTAATTTTTTTTTTTACTATTTCGGAGTTTTTTCCATCATTTTTCGTTTTACCTTCATTTTTTGTATAAATGTTTCGTTTTTTTTTGTTGTAAAAGTTACGCAAAGTTCTGTGAAATTTTTCCGCATAATGCATAGTTTCAGGCAAAAATCGATAGATTTCCGAATTGCCACACTTAAAAAATTCCAAACTCGTTTGTTTGCAAGGATTTTTTGTTCAAATGCCATCATGATGTTATATTTTAAGGGCTCTCGGACGTGTCGAAAAATTTTCTGCATTTGGTCGTCGCGGTGTTTACACACAATATTTTTTTTCAAAGCTTTTAAAAATGATTGTGTGCATACACCGCGACGACAGAATGCAGAAAAATTTTCGAAACGTCCGATAGTCTTTTTTTTGCCCGTACCCATGCTCAAATGTTGGTGGATAGCGCAGCCGGTAGTGGTGACCGCCGCCGTTCCAGAGGTCACAGGTTCGATTCCTGCCCTCACCCCCGGGTTCACCCAGCCTCTAATTGGGTAGTAGAGAAATCTACGAAGATTGCTCGGTCATTTCCCTAGCCATGAATTGACTTAAATAACGTCTGGCTCTGAACGGTACACCACCAGTCGTCCGCGTACGCAGAAAACCGTGAACCGCAGTACCTTCGGTACTTGAAGAACGGATCGACTTTGTAATTGTTGTTGTTGTAAAAACGAGCTCTTATATAGTCAGCGAACGCATCATCAGCCTCGCTCTATCGCACTTTTCAATTTTTAACAGTGTAGTGCGCCGATTTTGAAGCGAAAAATAAAAATTTTAACGGAAACTCGTCGTGGATACGTCATTTTCCGATGAAAAAAAGGAATACAACTAAAATTCGAGTTAATCTTGCAAGTGTAACAGGTTTTACAGGAATTTTGCAGTAGAGCGAGGTTGATGATGTATTCGCCGACTATAAACCAAAAATACTCAAATTTTTTACCAGCACTTACCGTAGAAGGGCCCCCAAACAACCTCCGGAAAAATAAAAGTGCCCTCTTTAATTAAAGGGTTCCTCTAATTTTAAGACCCTTTCAATAAAAGGGCCTTTTTAGCGAAATTTGAAGGTCCCCCATTAAAAGAAAGAATCCCACCACACACACACACACGATCTCACGAAAAAAAAAATGAAGAGGGCTCTTCTAATACAGTTTTTACGGTACCCTAATATCTTTTATATAATGTCGAAAGAGAAGTGTGCAGACATGAAAACTGTCCTAAACACAATAGGTTAGGCGAGTAAGACGAAACGAGAGAAACCCGCCTTATACACGAGAGATTAGGGTACTTCGAATATCATAAAAATTGAAATATTATCAGTAAAGCGTATTTGCAATAAAAACTCACGTATAATTATCCGTATTAGTCTTGGTGTCCTTCTCAAGTCCATCCAATCTTAATCTCGAACTTCTCAATGAAGTCATGCACTCTTCGGATTTTTTCGTCACATCATCCAAGTCAGTCGTCAATCTATTTTTGCTAGCGTTGCAAGTCTCCAAGTCTGCCAAACTTTCTGGAAAAAGAAAGTCGCTTAGGTATTTCGTTGTGAGAGTCTTCCTTACCAACTAATTTCGTATTTGTCAAACTGATTTTCGTGGAAAGTAGTCGGGCTTCTTCGGTGGCCTGGGTCAACGCTGCTCCCTGAGCTTGGTAGACGTAGAAAATGTAAAAGGTGAGCACCAGACAGAGAAGGAATACGAATAGCGGCCAATTTCTCATTGCTGTCGGGCGGTCCGAGTGGGAACTGTTTCTGAAATAAATTACGTTGAAATGCATTTTTTTTCTCTGGGAATTTCCGGCTATTAGAACATAGACATATTCGCGTCAAAAAAAATATTTTTTTTACTTGCATTCTTTTGAATTTCCAGTATAAAAAAACTGTGTGAAAACCAAAGAAACTGTGCATAAATTGTGCATAAACTATTTAAATTTTTCCACGTTTGAAAAATCAATAACAAATAATAAAAAACGCTGACACGGCAAACAAAACAAATTTAAAAAAAAAGAGAGATTCATTTACAGTGGATTAAAAAGTGAAATTCACCCAATTTTTCGACGGTTTTTCGTCCAAAACGAGCCCTTATTCTCGTTTTTGTCGAAAAGTGTCGGGTTCCACCTTTTTTGTGAATTTTTCGGTTTCTTGCAAAATTTTGTCGTAAAATCGGTGACGTCGACGGGACGATAAAAGTTTTTTGGTTTTTTTTTTTAATTTGTTTCTTGTCAAAACTTCGCTTGTTCGCGCCAATAACTGACGCTAAATTAACATAATTTATGGGTAAAAGATCTATTGGAAAAAAAAACCTTTAAAAATAGGCTATTTTGCTGAAAATATGCGAAATTTCAAATTATCGATTTTTAAAAATGCAGTTGCATTTTAACCAAGAATTTAGGAGATAGGTTCACATATTTCCCAGGGGGGATTATAATGGTATGGTAAATTACCAACAAAAAATTTCGCGAAAACTCGGAAAATGCTCTGATTGACCTGAAATTTGGGAAATAAAGGCAAAAATACGCAGGGAAATTATCAAAAAAAAATTAGACCCAAATATCGGTTTTAGAAATTTTCAGAAAAAAAAATCAAAATATTCTTATAATCGACATTTGGGTCCAAATTTTTCTCAGAATATTTGTCCATGAGGGGGGTACGACAGAATAGAAATAGGCGAAATAGAAATGCTACAAAATAGAAATGCTACAAAAAAGAACAGGAAAAAATAGAACTGAGCGAAATAGAAATGCTACGAAATAGAACGGCTACACAATAGAAATGAGGGAAATAGAAATGCTACAAAATAGAAAAAATTTTGGCGATGGAGCGCGTTTGCATTATTTTTTCAATTGCTCAGTTTTTCGCCGATTTTCCATTTTTTTTTTCTGAAACTGCATTGATTTTATACCTTTCTTCATTTTCGATGTTGTTAAGTGCGTAAAATATCTGAAAATTACTGAAAAATCCTATAATAATCGGAAAATTCGAAGAATAATGCAAACGCGCTCCATCGCACCGATTTCTATTTCGCCCATTTCTATTTTGTCACATTTCTATTTCGCGCTGTTCTATTTTGTAGCCGTTCTATTTCGTAGCATTTCTATTTCGCTCATTTCTATTTTGTAGCCGTTCTATTTCGTAGCATTTCTATTTCGCTCAGTTCTATTTTTTCCAGTTCTTTTTTGTAGCATTTCTATTTTGTAGCATTTCTATTTCGCCTATTTCTATTCTGTCGTACCCCCGTCCATGAGTATCTTTGACCGGTATTATTGAATATTGGGTAATTTACCAATATAGCCAACTGGATGATATGCCCCCCCCCCAAGGACCAGTAAAGTCCACCGCCAGTTGATTTTGACCGATTTACGAGTTGCCAGAATGATCCCCCACCCAGTAAATCGGTGCAAAATCAACTGGCTGTACTGGTCCTTGGGGGCCCATATCAACCTGGGGCGTATATTAGTAAATTACCCAATAATAAATGATACCGAGCAAAGATACTCATGGACAAATATTCTCAGAAAATTTTGGACCGAAATGTCGATTATAAGAATATTTTGATTTTTTTTCTGAAAATTTCTAAAACCGATATTTCGGTCTAATTTTTTGTTATAATTTCCCTGCGTATTTTTGCCTTTATTTCCCAAACTTCAGGTCAATCGGAGAATTTTACGAGTTTTCGCGAATTTTTTTGCTATTTCGTGAAACCCCCCCCCCCCCCCCCCCATTAAAAAACAAGCAAAATGATTTATTTAGAATTAGTGAAGAACAAGTTTTTATTTATTTCACGCAAAAATGATTTTTAAAAAACGTAAAAAGGCGGACGCTATTCCGCGAATATAGAGATTTTCAACAAGAACTTTCAATAAATAAAACGTTGCAAAACTTACCGTATGAGCGGCTTTCTACTGGATGACATGTCGGATGCTGAAGATGCTGATGATGATTGGCGATGATGATAGGAGAGGGTCGGCTGTCTGGTAGGTGGTAGTTTTCGGTGCCGCAACGAGAGACAACTAGTGTCCGAGACGCAGCCCGTCGGAAATGTGTTGGAAAGCGGTGGGAAAGCGAGAGAGTGGGTCGTGTGTGGAGTGTGCGGGACACGTTGCAAAGGAATGTCTCTTTTTGTCGGCGTCTCATCGCCGTTTTCACACTTTCCGCGGATCTCTCATCGTGTCGGAGCGAAATGACGAGAGCGGGCATCCTTCCTCTTCGTCTTCTCCACTCGGGTTGTATCTATCGCGCCCATCTCCATCTCCTTCTCGTCTCTCTGTCCGTCCGTCTGTTTGTCGTCACTGTGTTCGGTTCGCCCGGTCGGCCCCCCGATTTCTGCATTCTTTCCGTTGTTCGACACCTGGAATGCGACCGTCTGTCGCTTCCAACGATCAGAAGACGTTACGGGTGTTTGCTCCGACGTCTTCCACGTCACCATCCAATTCGGCCAACAATTCGTTCGGGCAAAGCTCGACTGATGGGCATAATAGTCAGGTGTGTGTAGTTTTGTTTTAAAGTTGGATTTTTTTCTGTATTTTCTGATGTAGAACATCGTAAATTTGTTGGTTGAATCTTGCAAAGTCCAGTAGAGCGCGCTTGCTTACTCCAATTCTATGTGTTAGAATATGGCTCTTTGACGTTTCGAAACTTTAGTGCTAGTTTTCGCCGCCGTTTTCACACCATTGACAGAACTCCAAGGATAAAATAGTTATCGTATCTTTTACCGGTAAATTTGGCGAATTGGCTCTGGGACGATTCGAAACTTTAGTGAGTTTTCGACGGTAAATTTCGAAAAAAAATTGCCAAATTTACCGGTAAAAGATTCGACAACTAGTTTATCCCTGGAATTTTGTCAATGGTGTGAACGTCGCAGAGCCCAATTTTCTGTTTTTTTAAATCCTTTTTGGGATAATTACAGAATAGCCACCCATATATTTCAAAATAGGTACCCATTTGACTCGCTATAGTATAGCCACCCACAGTCGGCGCCGCGTGGGTGGCTATTCTGGAATTATGGGTGGCTATTCTGAAATAATGGGTAGCTATACTGGAATGATGGGTGGCTATTCTATAGCCCGTTGATGTGGGTACCTATTTTGAAATATATGGGTGGCTATTCTGAAAGATTCCCTAGGAAACCAGTATAGCCACCCATTACCACTGAGTGGGTGGCTTAACTGTAATAATATATTCCAGTAAAAGCACCCATATATTTCAAAATAGCCACCCACAGAAATTCGGAAAAATCCCATTTTTCAGTTATATGGGTGGCTATACTATAGCGTGGGTACCTATATTGTAGTGGGTGGCTATACTGGAATTTTCCCTCCTTTTTGCTTCCAAAGGTCAATTTTGGAAATTAAAAAGTCAAAACTTTTCCTGATATTAAAAAATTAAATTTCCCAGTGCATCAGAGCGCATTTCCATCCTGAATTCTGTGAAGAAAATATTTATTTTTAACACTAAAAATCGATAATTTCGCTAAAATTTGCTTTTTTTTTGTTGTAAAGTCCAATCCGATGGAGCGTATTTTCTTTTCCTCCTAATTTTCTCCACCTCCGGAAATTAATAATTTCGCCAAAATTCATTTATCGACTTTTCATAAAAGTCCATTAGAGCGCACTTGCGCTCCCCCTTAAATTGCCTAGAGACACACCGGAGCCTTTTTGCAATTCAAGAGAATGTGAATTGAAAAAAGTGAACAAAAAGTTGATAAGAAAAGTGTAAAATTATTCCAAAATGTCAAAGTTTTGGTGTGGGTAAATATTGAAAGTGAAATGAGTCAAACGCGAATTTTAATGGGAATGAATAAAAAGTGATATCATTGAAAATTAAGTGCATTGTCAAAGACAAAAAACCAAAAATCAACGCTTCTTCCAGGACATCCGCGTGGGTCGTCACCGCGCGAAACTCGACGAGATCCGCGCATCTTTGAAGGCCTATGAGCACGAATCGCCGAACAATTTTTCATTTTCTGTCTGCCCCACGTCTTCAGACGTCGTCAACGACAATGCGGAAGTAACTTCTTCTTCTTCGACGTCCGTACCGATCGCCTCGCACTCGAATTCTTTTAGGGTGAGTCATTCGAGAAGAAATACCTAGGTTGTATGAACATTTCAGACCGAAGGCGGTCCAAAAATGCGACTGGCGCCAATGCCGCAACGTCATCTAATGATGGACACTGGTGAAACTGTGTACCGGACCGGGAAGGAGATGTTGGTGAGGAATGGAAATTCGGTGGCGGCGGCGGCACCAGAAGAAGCAGCAATACGGATACACCCATCGCCGTCCGGTTATCGATACGATATGCCAACGCCCGCTTATCATATGAATAATAATGCACCGCAGTACTCGCCTGGATATGTGAGTAAAGTGATAACAATTCCTGGAACGATGTATTTTTCTGGAATTTTGGGATGAAACTGTCAAAAATTTGGCACGAAATATCGGTTTTGAGAAAATTTTCAGAAAAAATTAAATATTTTTAAAATCGATATTTCGGTTCAAAATTTTTGACAGTGCGCCTTTAAAGTTGTGTCTTACTATAGGCTGAATTTTCGAATTTTTTTTGGAAAAATCGGCCCATTTTTCATGAGAAAAATAGCCAGAAAATTGAAAACGTCGTGCAAAATAAAGTTAGATATGCGCCTTTAAAGATATTGTCTTACTGTAGTCTTTATTTTTCTGATTTTCGACGAAATTTTCGATTTTTCATCGATTTTTAGAGCCTGTATCTACGCAGCACAGTGTCCAGGATTGGAAATGTGGGCGGAGCCTAATTTGCTGGCGCGCTAACAAATTAGCATGACGCACTTTCGGTGCTTGCGCATTTTTTCATTATTTTTCTTTCAGTAAAAGCCTGTTTTTCTTTGTAAAATCTCACTTTTAATACCATAAAATTGCCCAAACTTCAATTTTCGTAAAGATTTATCATGCAAAAACACCAAAAAACTCAAAACGATTATTTCGAAATGGTGGCTGAACCAAATTCGACGTTCTTAGGTTTAAAAAATTTCTAAAGACTTCAGCTATAATTCAGTTGGAGAACATTTAGGAAAAAATTAAGAATTTATGTTTGTTTTTCCCGAAAAACATAAAAAATGCCTCAAAATTTGAATTTCGCGCGAAAAATCAAGTGGAGCGCGTTTGCTTGGCTCCGCCCACTTTTCAAATCCTGGAAACCGTGCGCAGCCATTTTTTTTTTGTGATAAAAATTTAAAAATTTTCGAATTCCAGTCCCGCCCACCACCACCAGCCTACGATGCTCCACCATCCGCCACGCGAATGACGCCAGTCGCCACCGACAATTACCGTACCCATCTTCACATCAAAACTCAACCAGTGCCCAAGCTACCGAGCAATAATCCCATGGCGATGCACCATAATAAAAACATGGCTCCGCCACCGCCAGGAAAATCTACAATTTCCATAGAAACCATGTGAGTTCAAATTCTGGGCGGAAGGTCTCGCAGCGATGACAACGAACAAAGAATTACTGTGTTATTTAATGATTCCAGAAACGAGGAGCGAAAAGCGGACAATATTCAGCGATTGTACCACACCTCTATGGACAAGAAAACGGCGAACAGTGTTGTTAGCATCAATGTGGCTTCTCCGCATACGGTACGCTTAATATTGATTTTTTCAACTTTCAAAAAATAATTTAAATACAGACAAAAGTGAACGTCGGAGACTCGCCGCTACCTACCAAATCGTTTATCATTGGTCCGCGATACACGACAGACATGGATCGATCCAAAATTTTTGTGAATTATACTGATGAGGTGGGGTTTTTTGGGGGACAAATGTGGGAAAATTGGAAAAAAAAACTCAAAAAAGATTTTTTATTTTCTCATTTTTAAAACCTAATTAGACTCGAAAATATCTAAAAATCGTAATTATCAATAGGCGGATTTTTGCCAAATTTGAGCCGAATGGGCGCTAAATTTCTCAAAAAATTTTGGCTAATAGCCGTTTTCGATGGCTAAATCCCTATTGCGTGCCGATTTTCGCCACATTCGGGCAGAATGGGCGCTATTTTTAAATGTTGATTTTGAATTCAAAAGTATGAATTTTTGAAAGAAATTGTGCTGGAAACGTTAAAATTTCGAAATTCTATGTTTTTGGCGCGAATTTCTCAGAAAATTTGGGCTAATAATTTCGTGCCGATTTTTGCCAAATTTGCGCCGAATGGACGCTGATGATGTTGATTTCAAAAGTATGAATTAAAAAAAAAAGTTGTGCGGAAACCGTAAAAAATTTGAAAATTCCATTAGAAAATTTGGGCTAATAGCCGTTTTTGATGGCTAAATCCCTGTTTTGTGCCGCTTTTTGCCAAACTCGCGCCTATTTGGTGCCAACTCACTGTTTTCAATGGCTAATAGCTGCTGAAATCCGTCATAATGCAAAAAAATAAAATTAAAAAAAAAACCCAAAAAATACCATTTTTAGCCAAGAAAATTATCCAACCATACAAAATTTCAGCTCCGCCAAGACCCTCGTCTCATCCCGTCCACCTCTGACGCCTCTTCCACCGCCAATCACGAAGCGGATTTCCGGCCGATTCTCTTCAAACCATCAAATCTTGATATCACGTTCAAATCCCGCTCTCAACAACAACAACAACAACAACAACAACAACAACAAGCACCGCCCCCACAATACAGCCAACCGTCCGAACCGCCGCCAAAACGCGTCAGCTCGCCAATCGATCGCGCCCTTCTCGAACCGTACATGAAAAACACTCGAAGAGTCCAACCGTGCAAACCCAACATGCTCCGATTTTACATGGAACAACACGTGGAACGACTACTTCAACAATACAGGGAACGCGAAAAGCGAATGAGACAATTGGAGAAAGAAATGAACGCGGCCCAGCTTCCGGAAGGAATGCGCGAGAAAATGTTGGGAATTTTGCAGCAAAAAGAGTCGAGATACACGCGTCTTCGACGTCAGAAAATGAGCAAGAGCCATTTTACAGTAATCTCGCATATTGGACTTGGAGCTTTTGGAAAAGTGTCACTTGTCCGCAAAAAGGACACTGGAAAAGTGTACGCCATGAAATCTTTGGAAAAGGCGGATGTGATTATGAAACAACAAGCGGCACACGTGAAAGCTGAACGGGACATTTTAGCGGAAGCCGATTCGCCATGGATTGTCCGCCTCTTTTTCTCGTTTCAAGACGAAGCGTGCCTCTATTTTATCATGGAATACGTACCTGGTGGAGACATGATGACGTTGCTGATCCAAAAGGGCATTTTCAATGAGTCGCTCGCCAGATTTTACATTGCAGAGCTCACGTGTGCAATTGAATACGTGCACTCTGTGGGGTTCATTCATCGAGATTTGAAACCTGACAATATATTGATTGATCAGCACGGACACATCAAGCTTACCGATTTTGGACTGTGCACTGGATTGAGATGGACGCATGATAAGCGGTGAGTGTTTGAAAATTTATTTGATTTTGGGAAGTTTGAAAGAAAAATCTGTCAAAAATCGATAAGAATACAACCTACAGTAAGACGCCAATTTTAAAGGCGCACAACTGTTTTTTTCCTGATTTTTTTTACAAAAGTTATCTTTTTTTAAATTTAATTTTCCTATAGCAAAAAAAAACAAAAAAATTGAATTTTTCGCCAAAAATCGATAAAAGTGCATACTACAGTAAGACGCCAATTTTAAAGACGCACAACTGAATTTTTTCCTGATTTTTTAACGAAAGCCTACAGTAACCATTATTTTTAAAGGCGCATACGAGACCCCACGAAAAGGGGGGAAAATGGGCACAGTTTTTCTGCAAAAGTGCCGCACGGTTTTTCTACATTTTTGGAGAATGAGAAATAG
Source organism: Caenorhabditis japonica (assembly GCA_963572235.1). Taxonomy (NCBI): domain Eukaryota; kingdom Metazoa; phylum Nematoda; class Chromadorea; order Rhabditida; family Rhabditidae; genus Caenorhabditis; species Caenorhabditis japonica. The sequence goes on from OY754342.1 coordinate 9,318,145, forward strand.
TGTTTTTTTCCTGCTTTGTTTTGCTGGAATTTAGTATTTAAAATGCGGAGACAAAATAGAAACGATTAAAAAAATAAAAGGAGCGGAAAAGCTGCGAGAGGTCCACAAAATTATTGATTTTAGTGAAAAATAATATTTTTTGCGAAAATTCGGGTGATTTCGCATTAAAATAGGAAAATTGTGTGCTAAAAAGAAAGAATACATTGAAATACATCGTCATAAAATCATTTGAACTAAAAGCTTTCCAAATAAATGATTTAGGAATTTTTAAATCAGTGAAAATTTCGACAAATGGCGAATTTTAACTAAAATTGGGCATAATTGGGAAATTTTTCACAAAATATTACTGTTTGTTTGTTATCAGTCATTTTAACAAATAAATATCAAGGAAAACGAAGAATTTTAGCAAGAAATCGAAGAAAAAGAGGAAAAATAATTTGGTGACGAAAATGAAAATCGCAAAGTACGAAGTTCAATGAAGCGCACCTGCATTTATCGCGAATGGACAATAAATACCCAAAAATACTAAATTCCAGAAAAAAAAGCAGAAAAAAAAACACTATTGCTCATTCTCCAAAAATGCAGAAAAAACCGTGCGGCACTTTTGCAGACAAACTGTGCCCATTTTCCCCACTTTTCGTTCCTGCGTTTCAACACTTTCCCCCCTTTTCGTGGGGTCTCGCGCATACCTAACTTTTTGACGGAATTTTTTTTTTAATTTTTGACAAAAAAAGGTAGTTTTTCAATTTTTGTTTTCCATTTCGTAAAATTTATTTTTTTTTTCAAGTTTTCTGTGAAAAAAATCACAAAAATTGAATTTTTCGCCGAAAAAAATCACAAAAATTCAGCCTACAGTATCCATTATTTTTAAAGGTGCTTACCAAAATAGTCTTTTACGCAATTTTTTACTATTTCCATGGAAAAATGGAGACCCCACGAAAAGGGGGGAAACTGTCGAAATGTGGGAACGAAAAGGGGGGGGGGGGGAATGGGCGGAGCCTACCGCAAAAGTGCCGCAAACTCTTCCGACATTTTTTCTAATAATATTTTTATGTTCAAATTGACCTTATTTAATATTTTTGAAACTAAAATGCTCGAATCCTTCGTCAAAAATCAAAAAAAAATTAGGCTCCGCCCATTTTCCCCCCTTTTCGTTCCCACATTTCCACACTTTCCCCCCTTTTCGTGGGGTCTCGAAAAATGACCAATTTTCGATTTGAAATATTTATTTATCTTCTTTTTTCTTCAAAATTTCTATTCAGAAAATCACAAAAATTGAATTTTTCGCCGAAAAAATCACAAAAATTCAGCCTACAGTAACCATTATTTTCAATGGTGCATACCAGTGATGAGCGGAAACCCGTTTTTCTGAAAAACGGAAAGCGGAAACGGAAACGGAAACATATTTCTAATTCTGCGGAAACGGAAACGGAAACGGAAAACGTATTTTATCATTCACGGAAACGGAAACGGAAAAAAAAAACGGAAACGGAAACGGAAAATAACGGAAAGCTTCGCTGAACTCAGCGTTATGCGATTTTCCTTTTGGTTTCCAAATTATTTTATTTCACGTATAAAATTTTTCGTGAAATAACATAATTTGGAAACCAAAATGAGAATCGCATAGCGTTGAGTTCAGCGGAGCGCGTTTGACCATTTTGGCGGGCCGAAAATAGTGAGCAAAATCAAAACTTCTAGAGGGCTTCCTCCCCAATACGATTCCGTTTGGGAACGAAAATTTGACAGGCGATTGAAAAGAGCCGTTCACTTTTAGCCGAAGTAGTTGCCAAAGCTAGAAGCTTTTGGGCCATAGATTTAAGCCGCGGAAAATTCTGATTCTCTCTCCAAAACTTGAATGGGTCAGCGGAGGAAGTTGGCGGTTTCGGAAAAAAATTTCGAAACAAAAAAAAAACAGTTGTCGATTTACGGTAAACTATGAGCATTTTTGGAGTGTCGTCTGCGTGAAGTTCACATGGACAACATCAGATATTTCAAGCTAAACATTTTCCGTCTGAAGGCGGATAACGGAAACGGAAACGGAAAAACAGTTATACATTCACGGAAACGGAAAAGGAAACGGAAAATAATTTTTTTTCCGCGGAAACGGAAACGGAAAAAACTGTCCCAAAAACGCCACGGAAAACGGAAACGGAAACGGAAACGGAAATTCCGCTCATCACTGGTGCATACCAAAATGGTATTTTACGCAATTTTTTACTATTTTTGGTATATTTAATGGGAAAATGGCCAATTTTTCGATTTTCGTTTTTTATTTATCTTCTTTTTTCTTCAAAATTTATATTCAGAAAACCACTAAAATTCTACAAAACTTGAAAAATTTTGCGGAAAAAACGCAAAAAGAACTCTACAGTAAGACACTAAATTTTTGTCGCAGATTTTTCAACAATTTTATCGTAAAAATCACTAAAATTCTACAAAATTGGAAAATTTCGTCAAAAATCGAAAAAAAAAGTATTTTCTACAGTAAGACGCTAAATTTAAAGGCGCATGTCTAGTTAAATAAAGAATGGGAAAATTTCGACAAAAATAGAAAATTTCGCCAAAAAACGGCAAAAATGAAGTCGCTTTTTAAAATAGAAAAACACGTAAATTCGATTGAGTTTTTATTGGAATAATTTAGCAGTATTTACAATCCAAAAATTTTAACATTTCTGTGAAAATTAGAAAAAAAAATGGATTACCGCAATTTTTAGATGAAAAAGTTAGAATTGGAAATCAATTCGTAACTAATTAAAATAAGCAAAATTCTAATTTTTCCGCAATCCTCTATTTTTTCTAGCTACTACGCCCCGGAAAATGAACACCAACGCGTCGACTCATTCTCCCTTCCACCAGAAGCTATCGATAAAAGCGCAAAAGTCCTGAATGTTCGCCAACAAACTCGCCGAAAGTTTGCCCATTCTCTAGTCGGCACATCCAACTACATGGCGCCAGAAGTCATTCAAAAGTCTGGACACACGAAATCTTGTGATTGGTGGTCAATGGGTGTGATTCTCTACGAAATGGTGTTTGGACGTGTGCCATTTTACTCGGAAAATCCCGCGGAAATTCAACATCGAATTTTGAATTGGCGCCACACGTTAGACTTGTCGCCTGGTGTTCCGTTATCAAGAGAATGTCTGATTATCTGCCAACAATTGATTTGTGGAGTCGAGAACCGATTGGGATCGAAGGGCGGCGCGTCGCAAATTAAAATGCATCCGTGGTTCAACGGTATCGATTGGCAGAATTTGCGGAAATCGAGAGCGGAATTTATTCCGATGGTCACTCACGATGAGGATACGTCTAATTTTGACACTATTCAGGTGAGGTTTTGGGGGATTTGAGGGGGAAAAGTGGGTGGGGCTTTGGGTAAATCGAATGGAGATATTTCTATGAAAACTCCATAAAAAATTAAAAATTTTTTAAATCTTTATTGCCAGCTGTGTTCCATTGGTGTTTACAAACGGTACCGTAATCCTAATTTGTTCTTTTCACTAGTACGTGAAACGTTTTACCTGGAATTTGAATATTCCAAAAAAAATCCTTCTTAAAAATGGAACGGGACGGCCGGCATAATGGCATAAAAATGGAAGGAAGTGGGCGGAGCTTAAGGAATTAAGATTACTGTAGAAAAATGTTTAGAAGGGTTTTTGCACAAAATTAGTCTGATTTTTTCTCCTCTCAAAACCATTTTTTAAAATTTGTTTATTTTTATTTGGCTCAACTGTTTTCCCAAAAAATGTCGAAAAAACATGAAAATCATTATAAAAAACGGAGACCCCACGAAAAGGGGGGAAAGTGTTGAAACGCAGGAACGAAAAGGGGGGAGAATGGGCACAGTTTGTCTGCAAAAGTGCCGCACGGTTTTTCTACATTTTTGGAGAATGAGAAATAGTGTTTTTTCCTGCTTTGTTTTTCTGGAATTTAGTATTTAAAATGCGGAGACAAAATAGAAACGATTAAAAAATAAAAGGAGCGGAAAAGCTGCGAGAGGTCCACAAAATTATTGATTTTAGTGAAAAATAATATTTTTTGCGAAAATTCGGGTGATTTCGCATTAAAATAGGAAAATTGTGTGCTAAAAAGAAATAATACATTGAAATACATCGTCATAAAATCATTTGAACACGGTGTCCAGGATTTGAAATGTGGGCGGAGCCTAATTTGCTGGCGCGTCAGCAAACTTCCATAGCGCACTTTCGGTGCTTGCGCATTTTTCGACTCTCGCATTTTTTTCATTGATTTTATTGTTTTTCTTTCAGTAAAACCTGTTTTTCTTTGTAAAATGTATGTATTGTATCTTTTAATACCATAAAATTGCGCAAACTTCGCTTTTCGTAAAGATTTATCCTGCAAAAACACCAAAAAACTCAAAACGAATATTTCGAAATGGTGGCTGAACCAAATTCGACGTTCTTAAGCTTAAAAAATTTCTAAAGATCTCAGCTATAATTCCGTTGGAGCACATGTGGGAAAAAATTAAGAATTTATGCTTTTTTTCCCGAAAAACATGAAAAATGCCTCAAAATTTGAATTTCGCGCGAAAAAATCCAGTGGGGCGCGTTTGCTCGGCTCCGCCCACATTTCAAATCCTGGACACCGTGTTGAACTAAAAGCTTTCCAAATAAATGATTTAGGAATTTTTAAAGCAGCGAAAATTTCGAAAAATGGCGAATTTTAACTAAAATTGGGCATAATTGGGAAATTTTTCACAAAATATTACTGTTTGTTTGTTATCAGTCATTTTAACAAATAAATATCAAGGAAAACGGAGAATTTTAGCCAGAAATCGAAGAAAAAGAGGAAAATAATTTGGTGACGAAAATGAAAATCGCAAAGTACGAAGTTCAATGAAGCGCACCTGCATTTGTCGCGAATGGACAATTAATACCCAAAAAAACTAATTTCAGGCAAAAAAAGCAGGAAAAAAACACTATTGCTCATTCTCCAAAAATGCAGAAAAAACCGTGCGGCACTTTTGCAGACAAACTGTGCCCATTTTCCCCCCTTTTCGTTCCTGCGTTTCAACACTTTCCCCCCTTTTCGTGGGGTCTCAAAAAACGGAAAAAAAAATTTGCGGGAAAAATCGAAGAATGCTCCGATTGGCATGAAATTTCGGGAAGTATTGGAAAAAATTCTCCTGTATATGCTCAAAAAATTTTGGACCAAAATATCGATTTTAAAAACTTTCAGAAAAATCGATATTTTGGTCCAAAATTTTTTGAGCGTGTACCGGAGAATTTTCTCCAATATTTCCCAAAATTTCAGGTCAATCGGAGGATTCTCCGATTGTTCCCGCATTTTTTTTCCGTTTTTTCTTTTTTTTCGGTTTTGTGAATAGGTGTTTAAAAATAGCACTTTTAAACTTCACTAATTGTTTTAAAATTCAAGAAAAACTGCGCCGCAGACTTGCAAGATTATCCCGGTTTCGAGGTTTTCGCTGGTTTTGTCAGGGTCTCCTTTTTTATTTTTTACGGTATACGGTAGGCAAAGCCAGTACGCAAACACCAAAGCACAGTAAAAAAAAGTGGGAAAACAGTGGAAAACCAGTCATTCGGGGATCGAGACAACAGGGAGTTGTCAAAAATTTAGAAGCCCTGAAAAAACCGGAGAATAAGCCCCGCCCCCTTTGCAAGTCTATGGCGCAAGTTGTGCCGCAGACTTGCAAAAGGGGTGGAGCTTGTTATTTTAATTGCCCTACTTTGTTAAGGTCTGCTTTGAGAAACTGACCTGACAAAACAGGGGGAAAACAATTAAAAACCGATGAAGAAGCTCCGCCCTTTGAAAGTCTGTGCACGAGTTTTGTACAGGAAGTTATATAAAATACAGGAAACCTTTGTCAGAGTCTCTGTCCCATTTAAAACTTTCGAGGTGACACCAAGGCACCAGAAAATGATAACGAAAATCACAAAACATTTTTTTTTTCCAGATAAATGACCGTGCGGAACGTCCAAACGTGCGTGGCTTGCACAATCCCGCCTTTTACGAATTCACGTACCGTCACTTTTTCGACACTGATTCCGTCGGCTGTCCATCACTTCGTCCCGCCCGTCGTCGCTCGCTCCGCCTACTTTTGGAGAATGGAATATTTGACGAATCGGTGTCTGAAGACGACTCTTCATCTCATATTTGAAACTTTTTCATTTTAAATTCCATTTTTTACCCATTTTTCCACGAATTCTATATCATTCTCACTCTCTGTGATGATCTCGTTACGGTTCCTTTATTTTTATCAATTTTTTTGAAACGTATTTTGCTCAATTTGGACTGCGTTTTGTGCCTTTTAAAGTGATTGACATGTATGTTTTTCTTTTTTTGTTTGAAATAATTTAAATAAATAAACGGACGCTGTTATTATCAGGTCAGAAGTGTTGAGTCACGTGGCATGCATGCCACGTGATAAACATTTCAATTGAAACATCAACAAAAAATAATGAGGTGTTCTTTTTTTTTGATGGATGGATGGATGGATGGTTTAAAAGTTTTTTTTTCCAGTTTTTGGCCCTAAATTCCCCGTAAATCGACACTGAAAAAATTTGTAAAAACATTTTTTTATCAAGAAATTTTTAATTTTTTTAAACTAGTTTTTAAATGATTTCTAGACTAAAAAAATCACTTTTTCTGCATTTTTAAGAGAAAATTACAAGAAAAAGAAAATATTTTTTTTTGTTTGAAATTTTGAAATTTTTTCAAAAATTTCTGCTTTTTTTTTAAACAAACATTGCTTTTAATTAGATTGAAACCTAGTTTTCTGGCTTTTCTATTCATAATTTATCGATTTTTTTTTTACAATTTTTCATGAAAATGTTAAGAGAGACCCTGAATGACCCTGAAATTTCTGAAACGAAAAAAAATTTTTTTTTTTAATCAATTTATATTTCTTGCGGGTTTTTTGGTAAGGTTTAAGCGGTTTTTGCACTTAAAAATAGCGTCGATCTCGGAAAAATTGTTTCTTTTATGAAAATTTCCGCGCTTTTCTAAAAAAAAATTTTCCGAAAAATTTTTTTTTTCGATTTTCAAATTTATTTTCCAATTATTTTCATTTTTTAACCAAATTTAAATGTGTTTCTAAATACTAAAAAATAGCAAAAAACAAAGAAAAACATCCAAAATCCCGGTGAAATTGGACTTTTTTTTTTTTGGATTTTTTAAATTTTCTCAAAAAAACTTTTATTTTATGATTTTTTTAATCTGCTTTTTTGAACAAACATTGCTTTTAATTAGATTGAAACTTAGTTTTCTGGCTTTTCTATTCATAATTTATCGATTTTTTTACAATTTTTCATGAAAATGTTAAGAGAGGAATGACCCTTAATTTTCTGAAACGGTAAAATTTTTTTTTTTAAATCAAGTTTTATTTCTTGCGGGTTTTTTGGGAGGGTTCAAGCGGTTTTTTGCATTTAAAATTAGCGTCAATCTCTGAAAAATGTTTCTTTTATGAAAATTTCCGCGCTTTTCTAAAAAAAAATTTTCCGAAAAATTTTTTTTTCGATTTTTAAATTTATTTTCCAATTATTTTCATTTTTTAACCAAATTTAAATGTGTTTCTAAATACTAAAAAATAGCAAAAAACAAAGAAAAACATCCAAAATCCCGGTGAAATTGGACTTTTTTTTTTGGATTTTTTAAATTTTCTCAAAAAAATTTTTATTTTATGATTTTTTTAATCTGCTTTTTTGAACAAACATTGCTTTTAATTAGATTGAAACCTAGTTTTCTGGCTTTTCTATTCATAATTTATCGATTTTTCAAAATTTTTAATGAAAATGTTAACAGAGGAATGACCCTGAATTTTTTGAAACGAAAAATTTTTTTTTTTTTTAAATCAATTTTTATTTCTTGCGGGTTTTTTGGAAGAGTTCAAGCGGTTTTTTGCACTTAAAATTAGCGTCAATCTCTGAAAAATTGTTTCTTTTATGAAAATTTCCGCGCTTTTCTAAAAAAAAAAATTTCCGAAATCTTTTTTTTTCGATTTTTAAATTTATTTTCCAATTATTTCCATTTTTTAACAAAATTTAAATGTGTTTCTAAATAGTGAAAAATAGCAAAAAACAAAAAAAAACATCCAAAATCCCGGTGAAATTGGAATTTTTTTTTGTTGGAATTTTTAAATTTTTTCAAAACAATTTTTATTTTATGATTTTTTTAATCTGCTTTTTTGAACAAACATTGCTTTTAATCAGATTGAAACCTAGTTTGCTGGCTTTTCTGTTCATAATTTATCGATTTTTTTTTACAATTTTTCATGAAAATGTTAAGAGAGAATGACCCTGAATTTTCTGAAACGAAAAAAAAAATGCAAATCTTTATTTTTATTTTTTATTTCTTGTGGGTATTTTGGGAGGGTTTATGCGGTTTTTTGTACTCGAAATTAATGTGAATATCTAAGAAAAAAGTTTTTCTTCTGAAAAATGTTCGTCTTTTTCTTAAAAACTCAATTTCACATGATCTCCACTTTTCACCGAAGAATCTTATCCGTGCTCCGTATGTACTTTAAAATTGTCAACCTTGAATGTCACTTTCCGTCCCTACCACTATGTGTAAAAGCGTCCCGGTCATCCAGAAGTCCGTACATGTTAACTCCATGTGGTAATTCCGCACACGGTTTTCTAATCGACAATCTGTCCTTGTGGAACCACGTCGTCAAACAATTCCCGAAAAGACTGAATTCGGAGGCCTTTGCTGCGCGCATAGCCTCATTCCCGCTCGAAACCCTTTCCCCCCACACTTGACCGATAGACTATTGCTGGTCTGACTGGTCATTTTACTTTTATTATCCCAATATATTTATTTTTTTTGATTTAACTCATTTGTGACGGATAATAAATAAATTCTAAATTCTTAAAAATTTTTCCGAAATTATATTTTGATTTTAAATTTATTTTTCAATTCTTGGACTTTCAAATTTTCAAACCAGATCTAATTGTGTTTTCGAATAGTATAAACTACCGTAAACCAACGAAAAAAACCAAAATCCCTGTAAAAAATGAAAAAAAAAACAATTTTTTTTGAATTTTTAAATGTTTCAAAAATTTTTTAAAATGTTTTTTTTTATTTGAACAAATAATTTTTCTGAAGCCCAGTTTTCTGTTCTCTTCTGTTCATCTTACGAAAATTGTGAAAAATGCAAACATTTTTTTTTAATTTTTCGCATTTTTCGGGGTTTCTTGGGGTTCTTAAAACTTCAAATTAGCGTTAAAAAGGCTCTCGGACGTTTCGAAAGTAGACGTTTCGAAACGTCCGAGAGCCGTTAAAAATGTTACAAAAAAAAACAACAGTTTTTTTTATAGACCTATTCAGTACAGGAAAAAAAAAACCGATTTTCGTGGTTTTTTTTCCCTATGCAAAATTGAGGAAAAAAGACAAAAAACTACAGTAATCGGAGGTTTTTTGACGTAAACAACTTATCGTGTCGAGATTAAAAAAAATAACTCTATGCGCCTTTAAATTTTAACCGAATTCTCGAGACCCCACGAAAAAGGGGGGAAAATGGGCGGAGCCAAAATTTTTTTTTTTAATTTTTGAATTTTTAAACTTCCCAATATTTTCTTCCCTGTTTAAAAACAGCTTTGATTTGATAAAACTACACTATCAAAAATCCATGAAACAAGAGCAAAGTACCATTTTTAGAAAAAATTTCGACCTAAATTTTCCAAAAATTTCAAATAAATTTTTTTTTCTAAACTTCCCTATTTAATCAACATCACCACTTAACTGTTTTCTTTATTTCACAACCCTCTCCTTCTCACAACAAATCAAAAGAGGCCACGTGTCAAATGGACGAAAATAAAAAAAATGAGGCGACATGTGGTTTTTGAGGCAGAGGGCCACGATGGGGCCTAAAAATTAGGAAAATAAAGGAAGAAGAGAGGCACATGTTCCATCCATCCGCTTGTTTTCAGTTTTTTCGGTTTCTTGGGAAATTTCGAAATTAAAAAAAAAAAAAACAAATTTTTTTTCAAAAATTTTCAAAAAATTCAAAAAATTCTAAAAAAAGATGTTCACTTAATACTTAACGCCGATCAAAAAGAACAAGAGTAAAGAGCCCCTCTCATTTATTTTATTTCTTGCACAATGTCAAAGTAGAATTGATATTGACATTTCATTTCTTGTCAAACATTGCATTGCAAACCAAAATTGTTTCCACTTCCACACAAACTTTTTCAAAGCTCACAAAACTTAAGAACGTTTTTTTTTGTCTTACTAACTACCCTAGAATTCAATTAATTACCCTTTAAAGACCAATAAATTGCACCTGTTCGGGGCTGAGTCCATCAGAAATGTATGAGCTGGTTTCGAGCCTTTTTCTGTGTTTTGGTGGGGTTCATGTTGAGTTTTTTGCTGTTTTTCTTGTTAATTTTGTTGGGTTAGTAATTTTTAGTACAAATAGATTATTAACTAATAACTAATAGGTAATGATAATTAGAGTCAGGGACAAAACTGTCCTCCCAAGAGTTCCTGAGTTCCCAAAATTTTTCATTGGTCCATAACTTTTTAGATATTGATTGTTGGAATTTGTGAAAAGAGACTTTTTTGTTGTTCATAAAATTCTGCGTCGATTGGTTATATAACATACAAAAAAAACCAAAAAAAAAAGTTTTTTTTTGAATTTTTTTTCAAAAATTTTTCAAAAAATTTTAATTTTTTTTTCAAAATTTTCAAAATTTTAAAAACTTTATCTTACTTTGCTATAGTTTAACAATATAGAAGTATAATCGGCTCTAAATTTTTCAGACCATTTTAAAAATAGCTGAAAACGAAGAAATATTGAAAATTCGGTTTCGCAACTGAAAATTCAGGACTGTTATATTAAATCGTCCATAACTTTTAAAATATCGATTTCTGGAGTTTGTGGCAAAATACTTTTTTGTTTTCCGTGAAATTCTGCGTCGATTGCTATATTTTTCATCAATTTTAACATAAAAATTCAATTTTTGTGAAAATTTTTTCCCAAAAAAATTTTTAAAAAATTAAAAGAAAATTTTTTTTTGCCCAAAAACCTTTTATTTTTCTTTTTTTGAACAAATGTGTTTATTTTCACACTATGGAAACGTTTTAATCCTTAAATCTCTCAATTTTTATCGTGAAAACCCTAAAACAAGCCTATTGCCCGTTTGGTAGCACTGCCACCGGGTCTCACTCTTTCAGATTTGATTTTTAGCATTTGCCTCGAGAGATTATTTGTTCTTCATAAAATTTTGCATCGATTGATATATAATAAAAGCAAATTAGAAAAAAATTTTTGGAAATTTTTTTTCAAAAAAATTTCATAATTTTTTCAGTGTTCAAAACTTGACCTGTTCTGATAGTATCTATGCCCCAAACATCAAAACACTCCACCCAAAAGACTTCAAACTGTCACAGTAAACACAAAAAAAACCAGGTATTTTGCAACAAAAGTCAAAACATCATCCACTATTATCTGTTCAGTCTCCAGCACATTCCATTCAATAACATTTCAGATATTCATTTTCGAGTAATACTGTAAAAGACATTATTGTTCTCCGTTAAATTCTGCGTCCAATCGTATTTCTAACTACCAATATTTTAGACTGCAAAATATTTTTTTTTGCATTTTTCAAAAAAAAAAATAATAATAATTTTTTTCCCGTTCCAAAAAAAAAATGGCTAACATATATCATGACTGAGTAGGTGTGAATACATGCTTTCATTAGTATCAAAAATAAGCTGCAAATCCGATTTATTCTCGTTTTCCCACTCTCACTTTTTTGCCCACCAGCTGCCAGAAAAAAAATACATTTTTGCGTAATCTTCACGACCATCATTTTTTATGTTTTTCTCTCTCGTTTTTTTCTTTTTTTGGGAAGATTAGTGCGAGTTTTCTACCCATTTTAACGC